>JAWHQI010000029.1:11980000-13230000 GCA_033032865.1 Dactylorhiza incarnata
TCAAGAGTTAGAAGAACTCTGAGGGCGACAGCGACGGATGAAGCCATGATGGTCACCTTAGCCACCTTCCTTCTTGATGGAGAGGCTGTGCTGTGGTGGGAAGAGCAGGAGCTGCATAAGTTCTGCGGTAGAGATATTACTGAAATCACAATGGCTGAGTTTTCAAAGTCGTTCCTCCAAAGGTTTATCCCCTCTGCCCAGCGCATTGCGTTACAAAACCAGTTCTTGAGGTTGACACAAGGTGATCGCTCCGTTGACGATTACTTGCATGAGTTTACCAGACTGAGTCGCTATGCGGGGTCCTTGGTGGAGGATGAGGAGGCAAAGACAAATAAGTTCTATGAAGGGCTTCGGGACGAGTTGAGGCTGCTCCTTGCAGGCCCTATGACGTTCGGCTTCCAAGTGATGGTGCAAACTGCCAGATCTTTGGAGTTGGACATGAAGAGGGTACAAGCAAAGGGTGTTGTAAAGAAACCTGAGCTTCATGCGCCGGCCTCTCAGTCCAAGTCGGTTTTCAGAAGGAACAAAAGGAAGTTCAAACAGTCGGAACCAGCTCCTTCAAATGTTTCGGGAGCCACGACCGCGCGGACTCTTATTACGTGTTTCACCTGCGGGAAGGTGGGACACAAAGCTGCGGTGTGTCGAAGTGGTCCCCCGAAGACTGGTAATCGAGCGGTGGATTATGCTCGTACTGCGGAAAAGGGTAAAGCTGCGGAGTCTTCGGCTTCCCAGCACATTCCGACTCAGCCGAGAGTCTTTTCGCTTGGCCAGCAAGAAGCCATACGACAAACTGATGTCGTCACAGGTACGAATTAGAAGTTAGCTTTTACAGCTATATATATAATTCATACTGTGGTACGACTTTATGCTTTATTTGTGTGCAATTAGGTTTCGTCCTAATTTTCAACTATCCGGCGAGAGCTCTTTTTGATACGGGTGCATCGCACTCTTTTCTGTCTGAGGACTTCGTGGTGCGAATCGGAGTGCCATCTACCTTCGTAGAGGATAGATTAGAAGTAGTGCTACCCAATGGATCTCGCATGTCTGCGGATAGGAAGAGCCGTGTAAAGGTGCGGATCGGAAATCAAGATTTCGATTTGGAAGCATCGTTGTTGCCGTTAGCTGAATTCGATGTGATCTTCGGCATGGACTGGCTCTCGGAGCAGCGTGCATGCATAGATTGCAATTCTAAGGAGATCACTCTGGGAAGGAACGCCGATGGTGAAACCACATTTGCCGGTATGCGAGGAGCGAGCAAGACGCTGATGTCTACTCTCCAAGTGGTTAAGGCGGTTAGAAAAGGCGTCGAGTTGTTCTTCACCTTGTTGGAGGCTTCGGAGCCAAAGCCCAGGTTATGTGATGTCCCAGTTGTAGCGGAGTACGCCAACGTGTTTCCTAACGAACTCCCTGGGGCTCCGCCTCAGCGAGAGATCGATTTCTGTATCGAGTTGATGCCAGGTGCCAAACCTGTGACCCGCTCACCGTACCGGATAGCGCCAAAGGAATTGGCAGAGCTGAAGGTTCAATTGCAAGAGCTGCTAGAGCAAGGCTACGTACGTCCAAGTTCTTCGCCTTGGAGTGCACCGGTCCTCTTTGTGAAAAAGAAGGACGGGAGCTTGCGTCTATGTATCGATTATCGAGAGCTAAATAAGTTGACCGAGAAGAACCGATATCCGATTCCAAGAATCGATGATCTCTTCGACCAGCTGGTTGGGTCGACAGTATACTCCAAACTGGACCTAAGGTCCGGCTATTACCAACTGCGAATTAGGGAATGTGACATTCCAAAAACAGCGTTCAGTACCCGCTTTGGGCACTATGAGTTCACGGTGATGCCGTTCGGTCTGTCCAATGCACCGTCGGTATTCATGGACTTAATGAACAGGACGTTCCGTGAGTATTTGGATCAATTTGTGATCGTCTTTATCGACGACATTTTGGTATACTCTCAATCAGAAGAGGAGCATGTAGGACATCTGCACGCAGTTCTGGGCACCTTGAGGAAGAGTCAGCTATATGCCAAGTTCTCCAAGTGCGAGTTTTGGCTACCGTCAGTAACATTCCTTGGTCACGTCGTTAGTGGAGATGGAATTGCGGTTGATCCGTCGAAGATAGAAGCGATCCGAGCCTGGCCTTTGTTGAAAAACGTAGCGGAAGTCCGAAGTTTCTTAGGACTTGCCGGCTATTATAGGCGCTTTGTGGAAAACTTCTCGAGGATTGCACTTCCTCTCACTAAATTGACTAGGAAAGATCATAAGTTCGTTTGGTCGCCCGAGTGCGCACGAGCTTTTGAAGAACTGAAAAGCCGTCTGACCACGGCGCCCATTCTATGCTCGCCATGTGGTACGGAAGGCTACGAAATTTACAGCGACGTCTCAGGGAGTGGTTTGGGTTGTGTCCTAGTGCAGTTCGGTAAGGTAATTGCCTACGGCTCCCGTCAGTTGAAAGTTCATGAGAGGAATTACCCGATCCATGATTTGGAGCTAGCGGCCGTGGTATTTGCTCTTAAGCTTTGGAGGCATTATTTGTATGGCGTGAAGATCGACATCTTTACCGACCACAAGAGCCTCAAGTACTTGCTAGATCAAAGGGAGTTGAATATGCGACAGAGGAGGTGGTTGGAGTTCCTTGGGGACTACACCTTCGACATCAAATATACTCCTGGAAAGGGAAATGTAGTTGCGGACGCGTTGAGTCGTCGGGCTCCCGCTCAAGCAAATTGGATTTTGATGCACGATGAGCGTCTGATCCGTGAGCTGGAAGAAATGGAGATCATTTGCGTTGATCGAAGAGCGTCTACTTCAGCATGCTTGAACTGGACGGAGGTTCAATACCACCTTGCCGACCGAGTTCGACAGGCATTGGAGCTGGATGAGAGCATGAGACGCTACAAAGCGGAAACCATTGACGGGTTGAACGCTGATTTCTCTTTCGAAGATGGCCTTATGTGGAAGAATGGCAGATTGTGCGTCCCAAACGTTGGTACTCTACGGGAGGAATTGATGTACGAGGCTCATCATACCAAGTACTCTATCCACCCGGGGAGCACGAAAATGTACATGGACATGAAGAAACTTTTCTGGTGGCCGGGTATGAAGAAGGACATTGCCCTCTACGTGGCCAAGTGCAACACTTGCGCGTCGGTGAAGGTGGAATGTCAACGTCCCGGTGGATTTTTGAAGTCCTTGCCGATTCCGGAATGGAAGTTTGACGATATTTCGATGGATTTCGTGCACGGATTGCCGAGATCGCAGCATGGAAACGACGCCATCTGGGTGATCGTGGACAGACTGACAAAAGTATCGCATTTTATTCCGAACCGGAAGGATGATTCTGTAGAAAAGCTAGCGAAGCTCTATGTCGATAGTATTGTGCGGCTGCACGGTGTCCCTCGTAGCATCGTCAGCGATCGTGACGGGCGTTTCACATCGAAAGATTGGAGGCTTATCCATGAACTGTTGGGCACGAAATTGAAGTTCAGCACGGCCTTCCACCCGCAAGCGGATGGACAGACCGAGAGAACCAACAGGACTATGGAGGATATGCTCTGAATGTGCGCTCTAGATTTTGGAAAGAAGTGGGAAGATCATCTCTATATGATCGAATTCGCCTACAATAATAGCTACCAAGCCAGTATAAAGATGGCTCCTTTCGAGGCCCTCTATGGTAAGAAGTGTCGTACGCCGTTGTCTTGGGCAGAAACGGGCGATACTAAGCTATTAAAGCGAAAGGATGTTGAGGAAGCAACTTCGACGATCCGAACTATTCGGGAAAGGCTATTGATTGCCCAGGATAGGCAAGCAAAGTATTACAACGCCAAGCATAGGAACCTAGAGTTCGCCGTCGGCGACCGGGTTACTTGAAGATCAAACCGTTCAAAGGGGTATCAAGGATCCGACGCTTGAAAAAGCTCAGTCCAAGGTACTTAGGACCGTTTGAGATTGTGGAACGTGTTGGTGATGCGGCTTATCGGCTTTCACTATCTGCAGAGCTGAGCGGTCTGCACGACGTGTTTCACATTCCAGTTCTGAGGAAGGCAGTGCAAGAGCCTACTCATATCGTTGCGGTCGGCAAAGTGTCGGTGGATAGTGGGTTGTCGACGAAAGTCAAACCCTTACGCATCGAGGATACCGAGGTCAAGCAGTTGCGGAACAAGTCCATTCGGATGGTAAAGGTCCGGTGGGATAATTGCGGCCGAGAGGAGCTAACTTGGGAGAGAGAGCAAGCGATGCTTGCGGAGTACCCCGAGCTATTTCCCTCAGGTAAATTTTCTTTAAAAACTGTAATTTCCTGCTATTACTGTTTTCGAAATTTCGGGACGAAATTCTTTTAAGGGGGGTGGAGTTGTAACACCCCAAAGATCGTGGTTCAGCGAGGTAGGCGGAATGGTGGTGTTGCGCTCGGGATAGGCTCAAGATTCCAGATCAGGTCCATGCGCACGACCATTGTCCTCTTAGCGCACGACCAGTGAGCGTGCGCCAATGATCGTGCGTAACCCGCAAAGAATCGGAGTTCTGTCTCGGCTTATGCGCACGACCATTGTCCTCTTCGCGCACGACCAGTGATCGTGCGCCAGCGATCGTGCGTTAATTCAGAAGAGAATCGAGTTCTATCTCGGACAGTGCGCACGACCATTTCCCTCTTCGCGCACGACCAGTGATCGTGCGCCAGCGATCGTGCGCCCTGTTTATTCTGTTCCGCGATTTTGAGCAGAGAAGAAGATCGGACCGTCCAAATCTTCTGGGATTTGATCCAACGGCTAGGTTTAGTTGCGGGAGACCTTTAGGGCTGATGAGAGGGGGTTAAACCTCATATTCTCTAAGTCATTCTCTCTTCAAACCCTAGAGAAAGAAGGAGGAGCCAAGGAAGAAGAAGGGAGATTCCGCCATTGACGGAGCTCCGGAGCTCCGTTTCGCGAACCGTTTCCAGATCTGGAGAGTGCAGCCCGGTGCGGTCATTTCCCTCCGTCTAGAATCTCGGATCCATGGCGAAAAAGAACGCTCCTAGGGTAACAATTTCTTCTCCCGTTGTTTGGACTTGTCTTTTGTCCTCTCCTTCGTTTCTCTATGCTTGCATGAGGGATCCCTTTCACCAAATGGGTGAAGTGTAGGATTCCCTCAAGTTCTCCGGAACTCCGGGTCGATTGTGTCCGTCCCTGGCATATTGCATGTAGAAAATCCGGTAGTCGTGCGGATTTAGGCATTTTGTGTGAAGCCTATTCGTGGCCGTGAGCCCGAATCGGTGATGCTTGGATTGCGACGTTGCATTTAGGTTAAGCCTAGAATGCGTGCCGGAGAATGACTCCGTGAAATCGTCTATAATAGTGCGGGATTTAAGTGTAGGCGTCTTGTGAAGATCCTAACGAAAGCCCCATGCTTTGAGATTGGATGAAGGCAAACCTTCACCGCGAAATTTATGCGGAGCGTATTATACCTCCTCTTTTGAGTATTTGTGAAGCCTAGATCCTTGTGAAGGGATTAGGTGCGTAGCTTATATTTGTGTAGCACTTGAAGGTGCTAAACCCTTACGGGCCGAGGCGAAGCCGTACCCGCGTCGTGCGACAGATCGCGACGATTAGAGCACGGGCAAAGCTAAACCGAACCCGTTTCCATGCAGATCGGTAAGAGGTCCCTACCTCATGTAGCCGTGTGATCATGGGAGAGGTCGTGGAAGGTGGTTTACCTAGACCGACCAAAAGCTCTTTTTCCCACATAAGGCGATGGCCCTTATGGTGGAGTGTTTGTGGAATTGATGTTGTTAGCCTCATGCGGTTGTTTAGGCGGTTGCGGGGAACCTTCGGGTGAACCCAACCAACATCATGTGCATACCTAGGTCCCCTCCTTTTTGATGCTCAACCTAGAAGATTGAATGTGCTTGAAACCTCACCTTGTGTAGTTTCACTTTCTTTATTTTAGTACTTGTGCTAGTATGGCTTGCTTGCAGGGTAGAATCTCCGCCACCCCGGGAAAGGGGTGGGGCCGTTATAATTTGGTCAGCTGTGCTGACCGTTACCTTGCTTGCCACCGCTTGGTGGAATGTTCTTATGCAGGTGCAGGTGAGCCTAGCGGGAAATAGCGGGCGGTGGCCCCTTTTGCTGAGTTGGCCCTTGAAGGCCAGCCTCCTTTTTAGCTTTCTCATGTATTGCCGGCCTGCGTGCCGATGTATGTTTTGGAGATTTTAGTACATTTGCTAAATGTAAGGCCTTAAGGCCATAACTCTCTCTCTTGGTTACATTCCTATGATAGTGGACAATTCTAATGGAAATGTTAAATCTTTATGCTTCCGCTAGTGTTCAGTATACTCTGTTGTAGTTTCTTTCTGTTTATCACTTTTTAACTCCTAGCTAGTGTGGTTAGTATGGCGTGGGGTCCCGGTCGGACCTACTGTTATATTATTCGTACTGGCAGGGTGTTACAAGACCAAACTGACTAATACACCCGTAACCATGGGGTGTGAGTGAGCGTGTTATCAATTACTCTTGTACAATATCTTGCTCCTACGATTTATGGTTAATCTTGGACTTCCCGAGGATTACCCTATAAGGGGCTCGCTACGGTACTAGGAACTATAATGGGATGACACCCCATGGTTCCCTTTCTCAAGACATTTAATATTTTGGGTAACTACCCACATGCCTAAGCCTCTTATCTTTTCACTTGTATTAACCCTAGGTGGTTTATGACACACTAGGGGAAAGATGATCTTTCGTCAACCCCAAGCACGACCTTACCCTTAGCCCACCTAGCACTCTTATCTCCTAAACTCCTTTTTGGTGACCTTCAATCTCTTCAACCTGACCATGTACACTAACTACATGCCACTTCCACTTGGTAGGCCCCTAAATATCCAAATTTCACATTTGTACTATACGCAGACCAAACTAACTATATGAAGCTTACAAGTAGAGGTACTCCAAATATTCCCTCTCATGACACAAGATTTTTACTGGAGGACTATCATGGCATTATAAGACTAAATCCAAAGACTCATATTTTTCCTCAACATTTTAATATTTATTTAAATTTCTCCAATATTTGCAAGGTATGAATATGAACATGAAGTGTAAGGTATTCTCAAGACATGATCCTCATAAAATTAAGATAAATCTATCATGCCAAACTAACAGTAAATAATGAATATCACAATTTTACAGTAAGGAAATGTCCTCTATTTTTAATATTTAACTTCTATCCAAACTTAAAGTTTTATGAAGAACTACCAAAAATACTTGTGCCAAAATTATAGAATAATTACCAGACCTTTATTATGTTCAGAAAAACTTAATTACAGAGTTTCACAATTTATGGGAATAATTTACTAACTGAAATAATTAATCCAAATAATTCCTAATTTGCACATGTTGTGAAGTAGCCTACTGATAACAATTTCCAAAAATTCTATAAAAATTCACAGAGCTTCCCAGTGCTCTGAAATGTCCTATAACCAAGTTGTACCTTTTTACAGAGAGTTTTGGACCCTTAATTATATTTCTTTAGATTGGGACAAAATGGGTGCCTTGAGAATGAAATACTAGATAAATCATTAAATAAATTAAACAGAAATTACCAGGGGTCCATATTATGATTATAAAGGCACCACCAAGATTTCATCTTCATCCAGGATCATTTGTGCATGTAAATATCTTTTACAAGAAGTTTACCTAAAGGGGTTATGACCGAATTTAGGGGGGATAATTCATCCTAAAATTCTCTAAAAATTCCCCAGGGCATAAATATATCCCATGAACTTATCCACCAAGTTCCATGACCATACAAGAACATTTGACCTAATGTCCTTCACAAGGTTCAAGAGCAACCCGAATGTTAAAACTAGGGTCCTAGGGCATATCCACCTCTACACCACCCCATATTACTCATGAAGGTGTTTTAGGTGATCCTAAACCACTGGCCAAGGTTTCAACTCATGGTGATGAGTTCTGACCACCATACCCCAAGATAAACACCATGCCCTATCTTTGACCCAATTTGACCTAACCTGGTTTGACAATTTACCCAACCAAATCAGTCCCAATTGGCCTGATATTTTTACCAGGGTCATGTGATAACCCTAAGAAGTACCCACCAAAATTTGGAGGGCATTGGAGGTAATTTGACTCAATAATTAATTAATATTTAATTTATGAAACTATTACAAAAACCTTAGAAAAATGTTCTCCTAAAATTTCCATCTTTGGGTATGATGTGTGGGTAGGTGTAAATAGCCTATGTTTCAATTTTCAAGTCCATCCCATAACCCAATCAAAAGTTATTCAAGATATGGTGGTTGTCCTACACTAGGGACCAGTCCCACCAAAATGGACCTACAGGGAGATACAAAACACGTTTTGGGCTGAAATCAATTTTAAAATAAACTAGACTCCAAGGGCTACAACTTTGGTGTTAAACACTTTTTTCAATTGAGGGGTTCTAGTAGTTTTAGTAATTAAAATGAAATACTGCAGGAAGTATGAAAAAATGTGTTGGAACAAGTCTCTGAGTTCGACGAAATATGATCTGCGTTCGACGAACTATGTTCTACGTTCGACGAACGCCGTGCTTCAGTGCGCTCGATGAAATCCGATCTCCGTTCGACGAACTAATCCAGTTCGATGAATTAATTTAGTTCGGCGAATCAACTCCGTTCGATGAACTCCTTGTTCAATTCGTCGAACTCAACTGTCAGTTCGACGAGCTCCAGAGGGTGTTCGACAAACGAATTCTGTTCGATGAACTCTGGGTTCAGTTCGACGAACTTGACTATTATTTCGGAGAATTAATTCTGAAAGTGCACAGTTAACCTCACTAGAATTCTCTAGAGGGGGGTGAATAGAGATTTAAAATATTTTTGTGCGAAGTTAATAATTATATATATATATATATGGGTGCAATGATCACAGATTAGAGCTTCCCACACACCAACAAGAATTAAACAAGTAAAGAAAATAAATGCAAGAGGAAAAATCACAGCACAACACAAAGAAATATAGTGGTTCCCCAAACTTTGGGTAGTCCACTGTTTTACCCCCTTGGTAGGAAATTCACTATCTTGCACTGAGTCTTTTGATAAGGAGACTCTTAGAACCACCCTGAGTCTTTTGATAAGGAGACTCTTAGAACCAACTGAGTCTTTTGAAAAGGATACTCTAAGAACCAGTACAACTGAATTTTTTGAAGAGAGATTCTAAAAACTCTTTTACAATATTTGAAAGTGAAAATAAGATAAAGAAGAAAGAGAGATAATAAAAAGACAAGAAAGAATCTTCTTCCTAGCAAGAAGATTGGAAGCACAAGAAGTAGTGAATAAAATCTCTCTTCTATAGTGAGAAGGAGATTGTAGCCCTTTTCTCTCTTTTGTGAGAGCTATCAGAGTATGCAGCAGAGTGGCTTCAGAAGCAGGAGAAGATGGAAGCTTGATCTTTGCTGCAGCACTATCTCTCAATTTTCCCTTTTCACTTGGGAGCTCTTCCTCTTTTTCAAATGTAAAAATGGTGGATCACTTGTTACTTGCTTTCTGCCGACCACCTTGTTATTTATAGATCTGTTCATTAAAATAACACTATAGGAGAGTAATCAATTAGCAGGCAGAGTATTAGAAAGAAGGGGAAATTTCCATAACAATTATATCCATAGAAGGAAAGTATTCATTCTGATTTCAAATAGTGTCCATAATGGATTTAATCAAATTAGCCAAGAATTCATTAGAGGAAAAGAATAATTCAGAACGGCTATAAAGAATAATTTGATTCCATATAAATCAGATCTATGAAAGAAGGAAAGAGATCTGGCCATTTTTGAATAAAACATAGAAATCGACGTGCGTCGATTACTATTCGACGTAAGCGTCAAATTCGTCCTGGCAGAACGTCGAGAGGAGAATAAGGAAGGTGCGTCGACTAAGGTGCATCGACTTCTCAAGATACGTCGACTAGAAGTCAGAGCTACGTCGACATGGGATACGTCGAATTCTGCTTGGAGCTACTTCGACTCATTCTGATAGAAACGTCGACTTTATTTCGATGTTGCGTCGAATACTATTCGACGCATATTTACTTATCCTAATTTTTTATCTTTAGAATTTATATTTTACTTATTTCTAGGGGTTAAGAGAAATCATTTTCCCAACAATCTCCCCCTATTTGTCTTAACCCTATTTAGAGGAAAATTGTACTAGTATCACAGCATTTGTAAAGAAAAGAAATATATTAAACAATCAGAAGAGAAATTGGAAAGAGAGATCATATAACCAAATTTTCCAGAATTATATAAACAGACTTCATGTTCATACCAATTAGTATTTAACTATAGGGTACAGTATATCAGTATTATTTTCAGACATTACTCAGGAGGGGTAGGAGGAGTCTTTCTCTTTCTCTTGAATACTACTGTTTTAGGAGAGGGGGGTTTCTCCTTCTCAGTTGCAGGAAGTTCACCTAGCTCCCCCTGAGCAGATTTCTCCCCCTGGGAAGGAACTTCCTTTGATCCTTCTACTTCTTCAATTTCTTTATCATCTTCAGCTCCAGCTGTTTCTGGCTCCTTAGCTCCTACTTCAGCCAACACAGCATCTGGCTGTCCTTTTTCATTTTCAGCTTCATTCATAACAGTATCCAGCTCCCCCTGAGTTTCAGTTTCTTTATTTTTCTTACTATCTGCCACATTTTCCTTTTCAGCTTCATTGTCTGCTCTGCTTGCCTCCCCTTGTAATAGTATCACTTGATTTGCAGCCTCTCTTGCTATATTAAGTACCTCTATTATTTGTTCTTCAGAGTGTAGCTCAGGTACAACTTCATTTCCAATTGTCTTGAGAAGTGCAAGACTATCATCTTTTGAGCAAGGAGGGGACTTGTGAGAGAGAGATTTAGGATTGGAGAGCTGCTCTTCATCTAGATTCTCCCCCTTCTTGACCTTCCTGGCCAGGGAGGTTAAGAAAGATCTGGTCACTCTAGAGGAAGAGAGAGAGATCTTCAGATTTTGCACAGAGGCACTGACCCCATCTATTTGGGTGTGCATGTGAAGGATGAAGGAATGAATCTGGGAGCAATGCTCATCCAGCATTGCTTGGAATGTTTGAGCTGCTGATGCAATGCACTGAGTAAGGAGAGCTTCAGTGGATGCAGATTGTTCATGTTGTGGTTGGTGATGAGGAGAGAGTGGTGGAGGTGGTGATGAGGGTAGAGAAAGGTTAGTTGATCTATGAGGTATTGGTGATAATGGAGGTGAAGAGGATGAGAAAGTATGAGGAGGAGGAGATGGAGAAACTGCTGTTTGAGGAGCAGGTGTTTGAGAAGAGGTAGGTAGAGTAGGAGTTGTGAGGGTGGTAGAGACTATTGGAGTGGATGAAGGTGGTAGAGAAGGATTGTCTCTTTGAGGAGGAGGAGGAGGAGATGGAAGAACATGAGAGTTAGGAGGAGAGGGAGCCCTTTCAGAAATGAAACCAGGCTTAGGGATTTGCCTGGTCCACTTGGAGAATAGAGCTATTGACATTCTTTTCCCTGGAGGAATGGGGATTCCTTTTGACCTACAGAGGTCAGGGAAGGAGTGGAAGAGTACTTGACTCATAATCCTCATATATGCATTTTCTTTGTTTGAGTATTTGGAGCCTATCATCTTGAGTAGGCATGTGGCCCAGTCCACCTTCTTCTTCAGCACAAGGGCCCCCATGATGTTCAGTTGCTGCTTGGGTATTGCATCATGGGCTGAAATTTTGCATAGTAGTATCTTTCCTACTACATCTGCTAGCAGTCTGTACTCCTCAGAAAAGTCTATTTTCTTTAGATGGATTGGTTTATCCTTTAAAAACTTCATGGTGGTTAGCAGATGCTTGATTTCATCAGGTGTGAGGTCTATAGATTCATCACCTAATAAGGGAATGATGAAGACTTATGAGGTTACTCTTTAGAAATTGATTTCCTTTCCCTATTTTATTTGAACAAAGATAATATTAGGATTATACCTGATGGAAGATCAAAGGTGGTCCTAATATGTTCTGCAGAGATTGAGACTGGTGTCTCATAGATTGTTCCCTGGATTTCTCCTTATTCAGATATCTGAACATGAGTCATCAGCTCAGTGAGCTCTGTTTCCAGGAGCTTGCATCTTGTGTAGATGAGTTTGTCCAATCCAGCTTCAGTGAAGAGGGCTATGATGTTCTTATAATTTTCTGCAGCGGCTTGGAAGGAGTCGAGGTCAATGTCGAAACCAGAGTTTATCTTGGGAGCCATTTTAGGTCAGTGAAAGAGAGGAGGAAATGGATGGACTAAGAAGCAAGAAGGATGAAGAATGCAGAGTAGTGAATGTTTCTAACTGAAGAGCCTTTTTAAGTCAGGTGAAGCGTCGAAACGGGACTCAATTTGAGGCTTATTCGGTACTTCAGTGGATGTGACCGAAAATATTTTAGCATTGCCGCTCGTTTTTATGAAGTCGACGTTACGTCGAGTGGAATTCGACGTAAGCGTCGATACAGCCCGCGTTAAGATGCTAGGGTTTCGTATCGACGTATGCGTCGATTGTAATCGACGTATGCGTCGATTTCACTTATTGAGTTGAGTCATCGACGGTGCGTCGATTAGAAGTAGACGTGACTTTTGATTTTCCTGAAGAGTTTTAGGTGTTTATTTCTTTTTATCTCTTCCTAGTTCTAAGTCAGTCTTGGACTAATTTTTACAGATAGTTTGATTGGTTGTGCCAACATTGTTTGGCAAGGTGGCTAGTTTTGTTACATATATGGCACTTGATTATCTTATTCTTATGATAATTTGAGTTTAGAGAAGGATAGAAGGGTTGATTAGGATAGAAAGTTTGATTAGGATGGGAATTTTGGTTACCAGGTTTAGGGTAGAAATTTTGGTTAGGATAGGGGTGTTGATTAGGATGGAAATCATGGTTAGGATGAATGGATCCTGAATGGGAATTATAGAGGGTTTTTGGAGGATAGGCATTTAAGTTGCTCTGATTTTTTGTGCGTCGATATCTATTCGACGCATGTTGATAGTTGCTTCGATTTATATTCGGCGCTTTCTCCCGATAGCGTTGATCTGATATCGACGCATGGAAAAAGTTGTGTCGATTGAAAGTCGACGTACTTTTATTCAAGCGTCGTGTAGAGGTCGAGGCATCAGAGAGGTTGCATTGAGTAAAAGTCGATGCACTATCATTCATGCGTCGATATAAAGTCGACGCAACTGTATCTTCATACATTTTCTTTTTCCCTTTTTCTGATTTTGTTCTTTTATGTATTGTTTCTTTTAGCTTAGTTGTTTCTTCAGATGAAGTTTGAGAGTTATCAGCTGAATAATATGATGTTTCATCAAATTGTTTTATTTCCTTGAGGGAGTCTTCTTCCTTATTTAGTGAGTCTTTTTCTTGGTTTGATTTGATGGGTTTTGTGAATTTTACAGGGATCATCCAAGCAGGTTTGTTGGAAGGAATTTGGCTGGTTGAGGGATCAGCCCCTAGACCAAGATTTTTATGTCTCCTTGTTTGTTGTTCAGTGATTTCCTTGAGAGTTTGGCTTCTCATGTTTATTGATTCTTCAAAAGCTTTTGCCTGGGATACCTTATCCTTAAGGAGCTGGTTTTCTATTCTAGCCCTTTCTACTTCCTTTTCTATGATGTTAGCCCTTTCTTTATAATTTTTAGAGCATTTAACTTCTCTATTTCTCTGGTTTTTAGCCACGTTGATTTGTTCTTTTAGATCTTTAATTTCTTGTGTAGCTTTTAGTTGATCTAGACACATTCCCATAAAATCATTTCTGAAGTTATCACTTTGAAAATCTATTTCATCAAACATGCTTACCTCATCCTTATCCTCAGATTCCTCTATGAGAATAATGCTATCTTCTTTTTCGTCTTCAGAAGATATGCTTTCTTCTGATCCTGTCTCACTCCATGATTTCGCACTATCATCATTCTTTGAGCCTTCAAGGGCCATCAAGCACAGATCTTCTTGCTTAGGCTCTTCATTGTCACTCTTAGAAGAGGAGCTGTCCTCAGAGTCTGTATCACTCCAGGCTTCTGCTATAAAACCTCTTTCTTTCTTCTTCCCCTTTTTCTTGAGATCTTTCTTTTTCAGATCTTTCTTTGTCTCAGCATTTTCTGGACATTCTGGGGCAATATGTCCAGGTTTCCTGCAAGAATAACAAATAATTTCTTTAGTAGGAGTTTTGTCATACCTTGGTTTTGACTCTCTCCTTCTTGATCCATCTGTCCTGACCCATTTCTTGAATTTTCTGGCTAGGAAATTGAATAGTTCTTCTTCAGTGATAGAGCTTCCTTCTTCAGTTGCTTTTAATGCAATGTTCCTGTCTTTTGAAGAAGTTGGAGTGTTTTCTTTTCTCTTCTTCTCTTCTCTGGTTTTCAGCAGTTGCTCATAGGATCTGAGTTTTCCTAAGAGAGCATCTGTTGAAATTTCCCTTTGTCCTCTTGTGTCTCTTATTGCCCATATCCTTGAATCCCATGAGCTTGGGAGACTCATCAGCAATTTGTCATTAATTTCTGTAAGAGAGATTTCTCTATCCAAGTCCCTTAGTTGATTGATGATCAGACTAAATCTGTCATACATCTCAGAGATGCTTTCTTCATTCTTCTTTTGGAAGTTCTCATATTGAGAGATCAATAGAGCCTTCCTATCTTTTCTTTCATCAGCACTTCCTTCTACCATCTTTATGAGAGCCTCCCAAATTTCTTTGGCTGATTCACAATCAACAACCCTTTGAAAGATTTCATCAGAGAGGGTTGAGACCAGAATATTTACAGCTTTTGCATCACATGTTCCTGCCTTTTTCTCTTCAACTGTCCACTCAGCCTTTGGGACAAGTGTTTGAGTCACTTCACCACTTGAGTCTTTTCTATAAGGCTAGGGAGGACCTGTCAAGATAACATTAAATAAATCTTCATCAATAGAATTCATATAAATCCTAATTCTTGTTTTCCAAACTGCAAACTTTTCAAGATTGCACATTGGTGGTCTGGTGGAAGCATAATCTTTGATTTGTGCCATGTGAAAATTAATATTTTCAGAGATATATATATATAAGAATAAGAGGTAGGGTCTTTTTTATCAAGGAGTTATCCTTTTTAGATCAACTTCACTCTGATACCAATTGAAAGTGCACAGTTAACCTCACTAGAATTCTCTAGAGGGGGGGGGGGGGGGGTGAATAGAGATTTAAAATATTTTTGTGCGAAGTTAATAATTATATATATATGGGTGCAGTGATCACAGATTAGAGCTTCCCACACACCAACAAGAATTAAACAAGTAAAGAAAATAAATGCAAAAGGAAAAATCACAGCACAACACAAAGAAATATAGTGGTTCCCCAAACTTTGGGTAATCCACTCTTCTACCCCCTTGGTAGGAAATTCACTATCTTGCACTGAGTCTTTTGATAAGGAGACTCTTAGAACCACCCTGAGTCTTTTGATAAGGAGACTCTTAGAACCAACTGAGTCTTTTGAAAAGGAGACTCTTAGAACGAGTACAACTGAATTTTTTGAAGAGAGATTCAAAAAACTCTTTTACAATATTTGAAAGTGAAAATAAGATAAAGAAGAAAGAGAGATAATAAAAAGACAAGAAAGAATCTTCTTCCTAGCAAGAAGATTGGAAGCACAAGAAGTAGTGAATAAAATCTCTCTTCTATAGTGAGAAGGAGATTGTAGCCCTTTTCTCTCTTTTGTGAGAGCTATCAGAGTATGCAGCAGAGTGGCTTCAAAAGCAGGAGAAGATGGAAGCTTGATCTTTGCTGCATCACTATCTCTCAATTTTCCCTTTTCACTTGGGAGCTCTTCCTCTTTTTCAAATGTAAAAATGGTGGATCACTTGTTACTTGCTTTCTGCCGACCACCTTGTATATAGCTCTGTTCATTAAAATAACATTATAGGAGAGTAATCAATTAACAGGCAGAGTATTAGAAAGAAGGGGAAATTTCCATAACAATTATATCCATAGAAGGAAAGTATTCATTCTGATTTCAAATAGTGTCCATAATGGATTTAATCAAATTAGCCAAGAATTCATTAGAGGAAAAGAATAATTCAGAACGGCTATAAAGAATAATTTGATTCCATATAAATCAGATCTATGAAAGAAGGAAAGAGATCTGGCGATTTTTGAATAAAACATAGAAATCGACGTGCGTCGATTACTATTCGACGTAAGCGTCGAATTCGTCCTGGCAGAACGTCGAGAGGAGAATAAGGAAGGTGCGTCGACTAAGGTGCGTCGACTTCTCAAGATACGTCGACTAGAAGTCAGAGCTACATCGACATGGGATACGTCGAATTCTGCTTGAAGCTACTTCGACTCATTCTGATAGAAACGTCGACTTTATTTCGACGTTGCGTCGAATACTATTCGACGCATATTTACTTATCCTAGTTTTTTATCTTTAGAATTTATATTTTACTCATTTTTAGGGGTTAAGAGAAATCATTTTCCCAACAAATTATGTTCGATGAACTCCGGGTTCAGTTCGACGAACTCAACCATCAGTTCGACGAACTCAAAATTTCTTCTACTCCGTACGACGAATTAATGAAATAAGGTTATAACCTAATCATTTATTCCAGATTCAGTTCGCTGAATTAATTTCGTTCGACGAATTAATTCCAATATGAAATAACATTATAACAAATAACATAATCACGCAAATCTGCGAATAACTGATCACGGCAAATCCGACGGCTCGCGGTCATCATCACCGAGGGATGGACGACGCGCGACAACCCGTCCTGGGCTTCCTTGCGGGATGATTTCCTGGCCACCTGTGCCGCTTCCCGGCCAGCCAATACAGCCACCACCTCCGTTGAGGTGGTGGCCGGCGATAGGGGTGGTTGGCCGGCCGGAGGTGGTCGGAATTGGGGTTTTGAGGAGGGGGAAGAGAGATTAAAATGAGCCCTTTCGGAAGCACGATCCGAGCCCAGTTGAGCTCGGATCAAGCCCCAAATTATGAAAAGATCTAGCACTAAGGGAGAGGAGGCGGATCGGACCTGTGTGGGGGCATGGTGGCGCGTATTCCACCGAGTTTCCATGTCGGAGGTGGAGCTTTCGGCGCCATGTCGATCCTAGCTTCTGGTGCTCGATTTCTTCGGGAGAAGAGGGGGTTTCACTCCTTTCCAACCTCTGAAGATGTTAAAAGGGTCAATTGAGGCTAAGGGGGAGGAGTTACTCGGTTTGCCATTAATGGCCATTAGGGAAGGTTTCGGTTACACTTGGGGGAGTGAATCTGGGCATCAATGTGGCCGGGGAAGGGTTGAAAACTTCTCCTCTCCCCAAGGGGAGATGAATGGTGCCATTAGTGGAGGAGATGGAAGGTTTCCTCTTCCTCTCCATTAACTCCCCCTTCCTTCTCTCTCTTTCAAATTAGGCTCTCTCTCTCCTGGCCGACTCTCTTCAAATTGGATGGCCAACTCAGCAGCATTCAATGCCCATGAGGCGGTGGACCCCACCAATTGGGTCTAGCTCAAGTGGGTTGGGTTTAATTTGGGGGAATTGGGTTATTTTGACCTAATTTAGTACAAAGTTGACTTTGGTCAAATTGACCAATTGGGTTGACCCCAATGGGTGGCTTAGGCTCCAATGGCCTCCCTTAAGGGTTAGGAAGGTCTAGGTAGGGTCAAGTTGGCAAGGTGAGGGTGAATTACCCGTAATATGACACTTTTGACCAAATTAGGGATAGGGTTGACTTAGGGTAAATTGGCCAATTTAGAGGTCCCATGATGGGGCTTTTTGGTCCATTAGGTTCCTAATAACCCTATAAGGGTAGGGGCAATGTCAATTTGGCATGGTGGAGGCCAATTGACCCTAATTGAGTTAGTTTGGCCAATTTAGAGTTAAGGTTGACTTTAGCCAAATTGGCCTCTTTGGTTGACCCCAATGGGTCCCTAGTGCTCCAAGGAGACCCCTAATGGGTTAGGGATACTATGGTGGAGTCAAGGTTCAAGGAAAGGCCCTAAAATCCAACCCTAGGCTAGGTATATGAAAACTGCTATATGTTGACCACTGGATTTCTCCTTCTCATCCAAGCTCACATGGTCTTAAGCTCTTCCTATGGTTTTGTCATGACCTAGTCATGACAAAACCAACTTAGGGGGTCTAGTTGTTTGGGGGATGTTATAACCAAACTCTGGTGAAAACTGAGATTGGCAAATTCAAAAGTTTTACTATTCAGCACATTCCGAGATTAGAGAATATGGAAGCAGACGAATTGACAAAGTTTGGTCTTCTTTCAGGAGGAACCACTTCGAAACTCTTCCGCTCGGCTATTGAAGAGGGAGAGGTTATGCAGATAGATCAACGCCCATCATGGATAGATCCATTCACCCTTTACCTCTCAAAAGGGGAGTTCCACTCATTAGTAAAAGATAAAAAAGGTTCAAACTGAAAGCAACTTATTACTATCTAATTGCAAGAGTGTTGTATAGAAAGACTTTCCTTGCACCATTGGCAAGGTGTTTCTCTGAAAAAAGAAGTTCCAATTGTGCTTCGAGAAGTTTATTCTGGAGAGTGTGACAGTCACTCAGGAGCCAGAACTTTGGAAAAAAGAATTTTAAGGCAAGCTTACTTCTGGGCTCAAATGAGAAAAGATGCCGAGAAGTTCGCAAAAAGTGCTTTCAATGCCAAGAGTTTGCTCCTATTCAGCATCAACCAGCTCAGCAACTCATATCAATAGCAACTTCATGGCCATTTGCAGTTTGGGGAATGAATTTGATTAGGTCTTTTCCTTTGGTAAGTGGACAACGCCGGTTTGTTCTAATTATGATCAACTATTTTAGCAAATGGATCGAGGCAAAGGCGTTAGCAAAAACCACTACCCAAATTGTGAAGAACTTCACCTGGGAAGAGATCGTGTGCAGGCATGGGATTCCAATGGCAATCATCACTAACAATGGTCCTCAGTTCAACAATTCTGATTTGATAAACTTCTGTGATCAAATTTGCACCGAGTTTCGGTTTCCCTAAGTTCATCATCCAAGGAGTAATGGGCAAGTAGAGGACGCCAATAAGTTAATCATCAATCTTTTGAAGAAGAAAATAGAAAATCTCTAAGGTAACTGGGCAAAGCAATTATTTTCGGTACTCTGGGCTTTAAGGACAACTCCAACTTCAACTACTGGAGAGACTCCTTTCAAATTATCTCAATGTTCAGAAGCTCTTATTCTCTTCAAATTCAAAGTGATAAGTCCAAGAGTCTTATTATCCAAGTAGAATGAAGACAGTTGGTTGGAAGGAAATGATGAAGAGTTGAGATGTACCCTCGATCTTATTGAGGAGTACAGAGATGGAGCAACAATTAGACAAGAGGAAATCAAAAGAAGAATGGCCAAGTATTTTGACAAGAATGTTTGGATAAAAGAATTTGTAGTTAAGGACTTGGTCTTGAAGAAAGTAGATGCAGCGGCAAGATTCGTCTCGGTAGGAATGCTCAATCCAAATTGGGCAGGACCATTCATTATCAAGGAAGTACTCAAGAACGGTGCTTACCATCTCCAGACTTATGAAGGGGAAGTGATATCACACACCTGGAGTGGGGATGATTTGAAGCATTTCTTTTCTTGATTGTTTAGGTCTTTTCAATTCTTGTCATTTTCTTTTACAAAGTGTTCTGATGATGATGTAATCTCTTGTATTTTCTATATATGAAAGGAAACATCAAGACAAATTATTAGTAAGGCTAAAATCCTACCAAGCGAGACAACGATGGATCCTACTTGCTGCCCCCTCGACTTGAAGTTTGATATGTATATCTACCTTGACCACAGATAGCAGGGAGATTTCACATCTGTGTAGTAGTAGCTCGCCAAGCCCGTGTAAAGTAACTTTAGGATACCGGGTCCTTACTGACATCTAACACACCTCTTCATCAAGGTAGATCAAGGTGAATGTTCAACTCTGTCATGCATTGTAGGACATTGTTAAAGTCTTAATGATCTCTTAAGGAAATCAATGACGAAGAGCTCCCGCAGCAAACCGCACCTTCCCTTTTGATCATTTTTGCTTTGTACCCTCGAATACTCATTTGTGTAAGTATAGACAAGAGGAATGGTCAGAAGCATCTATGACCGTTACCTGAGCCCTGAAGTGGCTAAGATGTTACAATCTTAATGATCTCTTGAGGAAAGCAATGTCGGGAACTCCTGCAGCAAACCGCACCTGCCCTTTTGATCATTTTGGTTTGTACATCTCTCTTCTGACCATCAAGGTCCCTTTCTCTCCTTAAGGTATTAAATCTTAATAATCTCTCGAGGAAAACAATGTCGGTAAGCTCTCCAGCAAAGCCACACCTGCCCTTTTGATCATTTTGGTTTGTATACCTCTTATCCTCTTGACCATCATGGTCACCTTCTTTACTTTCTCATTTTTCTATTAAGGAAGGCAGTCTGAAAAATTTGAGACCGCCAATTCAGTTCTTCTCTATTTTATAAGGGGTGGTCTGGAGCATTTAAGACCGCTGTATGGTATTTTTTAAATATATTTTTAAGTTAAGGGGCGGTCCGGAGCACTCAAGACCGCCGCCTGGAATTCTTTATAATCTATTCTTTTAAAGAGCGGTCTGGAGAATTTGAGACCGCCACCTGGGTTTTCCTTTATGCATTCTTCAGTTAAGAGTTGGTTTGAGGTATCTGGAATCATCAACTGAAGACTTCTCTAATGTCTATTCTTATAATGGGCGGTCTGGAGAAATTGAGATCGCAGACTGGATGCTTCTTTCTTGTACTTATTTTTCTGTCAAGCAATCAAAAGTATATGTCATGATCATTCTTGAGGTCTCTCTTCTATCTTTTCTATTAAAGAGCGATCTCAAAAAGTTGAGACTGACGGCTATCAACTTTAATGAAAGTTCAAGTTTTATCAAGGCCTGGTTTATCAACCATAGAAGGAGCGGTCTGGATTATTGGAGACTGTTGATAAGTAGTATTTTTATAACTTTTTAATAGAAAATTTTGTAAATATTTAATTTGTATTTTCCTTTTTTATGTCATTTCTAGGTCATAAGTGTTTATTTTGTAATTCTGTTTCTAATTTAGCTTAATTTTTATTTTTGCAGAATTTTGGGACAAATTGGAGAAATCAACAAGTACACGCCCTCAGTCACGCCCGTGACCAAGGGCATGTAACCTAAAGATCAGTCCAGAGTCGATGCCGCGCCAATTGAGCTAGTCCACAGCGAGTCACGCCCTCGGTCACACCCGTGACCCAGTGTCACGCCCGTGACTAGGGGCGTGTAATATTAGAATCTTCCCAGCTGGTTGCTGACGAGACGTGGAGATGCTGTCGAGAAGTCAACCTAAGTCACGCCCGTGACCCACATGTCACGGTTGTGACTTGCCCGCGTGATCTCTGCTTCTCCGCCACGCCGAATTCCAGCCCACGCTGTATTTAATGAAGCCGTCCAAAGTCACGCTCGTGACCAAAATTACACGGGCGTGTAATGTCCACTTTTCGCCGCGCCGTCCAGAAAGCCCACGCCGCTGTCGGATCCGATGTGAATAGTGCAGTCACGCCCTAGGTCACGCCCGTGACCGAGGGCGTGTAACTTGAAATTTTTGCCTATAAATTCAGAAGCTCTCCTTGAGTCCAGGGTTCAGAATTTTTGAGTGGGGGAGGTGCTGCTAGAGCTGATAGTGAGTCTTTCATGTTCATGTTCATGTTCTTCCTTAAGCTTTCATGTTCTCTTTTTCATGTAATGTACTAGTTTTTATTTCTTGCTTGCACTAGTTAATTAAAGCTTGTAACTTTACTTTCCTAGCTTTGTAATCTCTCTTTAAGCTTGTAATCGTTTTGGTTTTCAATAAAATTAAGTTTCCTCTTTCATGTTCTCTTTCTCTCCTTAGTATTTTCTCTTTTATGAATGTTAATTTTCCTTTCCCTTCATGCAATGTTTAATCTTCTCATTTAGCTTGCAATTAGTTTCTCTTTTAGCTAAGTAATCAAAACCTCAAATTTTCGTCGATAAAATAATAGTTATTTTCCTCGAAGTAGAAGTAATCAACGCGCCCTGTGGAATACGACCTTGATATTCCTAAATATCCTATACTATAGACGATAAGGTACACTTGCCTTTATCGGATATAGTTTTGGAGAAAATCTCAAACCTTCACTAAATTTCAAAACACGGAAAATCTATATCAAGTTTTTGGCGCCGTTGCCGGGGACTTTGCGTAGATATTTTGAAAAGAGGATAGCTATTAATTTTATCATGCTTCTTTTTATTTTATTTTGCTTTTTCTAAATTTCAAAAAGAATTTTTTTTTTAGTTTTCCCTCTTCCTTTCTTTTCTTTTTAGTGTATGACCCGCGGTAGCACTTCGATTATTCCTTTTGATCCAGAGATCGAGCGAACCTTTTTGAGGCACCGCCGTTCTCGTCATCAGGAAAATCAAGTAGAATCCGAGGAGTCGATCGGGGACACTAACGCAGTGAATATGGATCATAATCTTAATCCTCCTAATCTTAACGAGCCAAATCCTAATGAGGACGTGCAACGGACGATGTCCTATTATGCGCGACCGAATTTGGAAGACACACAGACGAGTATTGTTCGCCCCACGGTGGCGAACAATAATTTTGAGATCAAGTCCAGCATCATACAAATGGTGCAACAATCGGTGACCTTCGATGGTCAACCGGACGAGAATCCAAATTCACATATTTCTTACTTTCTTGAAATTTGCGACACTTTTAAAATCAATGGCGTCACCGACGACGCCATTCGATTACGTCTTTTTCCTTTTTCTTTGCGGTCTAAGGCCAAGCAGTGGCTGGGCTCCCTACCTACGGGATCCATCACTACATGGGCCGAAATGGCGGAAAAATTTCTAAATAAATATTTCCCGCCTTCAAAGACCGCTAAATTGCGCACGGATATTGCGTCGTTCATGCAAATCAACTCGGAGACTCTCTATGACACATGGGAGCGCTTCAAGGAGCTTTTGCGCCGATGCCCTCACCACGCACTTGCCACTTGGCAACAAGTGCAAATATTTTATAATGGCTTAAATCTCCAAACGAGGCAAATGATTGATGCGGCCGCCGGGGGACATTAAATAACAAAACCCCGGTCGCCGCTCAAGAGCTTTTCGAAGAGATGACCACAAATGCGTACCAATGGAACATGCCCCGAGTGCGGCCTAATAAGCCGGCCGGAATTTTTAAAATAGACGCAAACGCAAATTTGGCTTTACAAGTTGAGCGCTTAACAAAGCAAGTGGCGGAGATGTCTGCTTCCTCCGCCACTCTTCCTTGGGCTAATAACATTAAAATTGAAGAACATGTTGACTACATGGTAAATCCGCCTCGGCCTTCCTATAACCCCAACACCGCTCCGTATAACAACACATACAATGCGGGTTATATGAATCATCCGAATTTCTCGTGGAGCAACCAAGGAAATGCTCAGCATCCTATGAATTTAAATCACCCCCTTAATCAACTTCTTAACTTAACTCCGCCTCCAAATTTGATTTGTCAAAATTTTAATCCACCCGGTTTTCCACCGCAACAGCAAAAACTCTCTCCGCTTGAAGAGGTTTTTGCAAAATATGTTGCTACAAATGAAACGAACATCCGAAACCTTACCAGATCGATCAAAAATTTAGAGAATCAAGTGGGCCAGCTCGCAAAGATGATTTCTGAATGTCAACAAGGAGCACTACCGGGGAATACGGAGCAAAATCCAAAGGAGAGCGCGCACGCGATTACACTCCGAAGCGGGAAGGAGGTGGTTCAAAAACAGGACGAACCCAAGGTAATTTCCTCTCCTCCTACTTTTAATTCATCTTCAAATTTTCCCGCTACGATAACTCCGCACACTTCTATTTTAAATTCGCGCGCTCCTACTTCTAATATTCCGTATCCATCTAAATTTAAAAATGAAAGCAGCGAAAAAAATTATAAAATTTTTTTAGATGTTTTAAAACAAATCCATATTAATGTACCTTTCTGCGAGGCTATCTCTCAAATGCCTAAATATGCGAAATATCTTAAGGAGTTGCTCTCCAATAAGAAAAAGTTAGAAGATATTTCGCATATTTCTTTGAACGCAGAATGCTCCGCGGTTGTACTAAACAAATTGCCTAAAAAAGCAAATGACCCGGGACGGTTTTCCATCCCATGTCTATTTGGCAATTCGTTAGTAAAACACGCCTTAGCGGATCTTGGAGCAAGCATCAACCTTATGCCGTTTTCTTTGTTCAAAAAGCTAGGTCTAGGAAATCCAAGGCCCACTCGAATGAGTATTCAATTAGCGGATCGTTCTTTAAAATATCCGATAGGAATAGTGGAGGACGTGCTCGTCAAGGTTGACAAATTCATCTTCCCGGTGGATTTTGTCATTCTTGACATCGAAGAGGATGCCGAAGTACCCCTCATACTCGGCCGCCCCTTCCTTGCCACCTCCCGCGCTATTATAGATGTAAGTAACGGAAAGCTCCTCCTACGGGTTGGAGACGATGAAGTTACTTTTGGCATAAATTCCTCGATGCGGAACACACTAGAAAATGATGATTCGTGTTTTTACTTGGAAGAGTGTTGTGAGTTCGATTCATCCCTCGAGTTAGTTTCATCGGCAAGTAGTGATTCCGAGCCCGTAGAGCTCTTTTATGATGAAGAAGAAGTTACTCACCCCACACCACCCGAATCATTACTTTTAGAAAAATTAAAAATCAAGACTTCTTATGAAGAACCACCCGTATTAGAGTTGAAACAACTCCCCCCTCACCTTAAATACTTGTTTTTCGAAAAAGAGTCTAAGCTACCCGTCATCATTTCATCCGATCTTAGCAACTCAGAAATTTCTGAGTTGACTATAGTCTTAAGAAAGCACCGCCACGCAATTGCGTGGCAATTATCAGACATTAAGGGTATAAACCCATCTTTCTACACTCATAAAATATTTCTCGAAGAAAATTCCCGCAACTCAGTCCAGCCTCAACGACGACTAAACCCGAACATGAAAGAAGTCGTTAAGGCCGAAGTTATAAAACTTCTGGACGCGGGAATCATCTACCCGATATCGGACAGTACTTGGGTTAGCCCAGTACAACTCGTGCCAAAGAAAGGTGGCGTCACGGTAGTTGCGAATGAAAATAACGAATTGATCCCAACCCGTACTGTTAGGGTTGGCGGATGTGCATCGACTATCGAAAACTAAATGATGCCACCCGTAAGGATCACTTCCCTCTACCATTTATCGACCAAATTTTAGAGCGCCTTTCGGGTCACTCCTACTACTGTTTTCTCGATGGATTGTCGGGATACTTCCAAATCCCGATTTCGGCCGACGACCAAGACAAATCCACTTTCACTTGTCCTTTTGGCACCTTCGCTTATCGAAGGATGCCATTCGGCCTTTGTAACGCGCCAGCTACATTCCAAAGATGTATGCTGGCAATATTTGATGAGTTAGTAGAGGAGGTGATGGAAGTGTTTATGGACGACTTCTCCGTGTACGGAAACTCATTTAAAAACTATTTAAAAAATCTCGAGCGCGTGTTGCAGCGATGTGAGGAAACGAATTTAGCGCTTAATTGGGATAAATGCCATTTTATGGTCAAGGAAGGACTAGTCCTTGGCCATAAAATTTCGGGCAAGGGGATCGAGGTCGATAGGGCCAAGATTGAAGTAATTGAAAAACTCCCCCCTCCAACAAACGTAAAAGCTATTAGGAGTTTCCTAGGCCACGCGGGGTTCTATCGGCGCTTTATACAAAATTTTTCCAAAATCACAAAGCCGTTAACCCATCTTCTCGAGAAAGAATCATCTTTTCTTTTTAACGATGAATGCCATTTAGCCTTTCAACTTATCAAAGAGAAACTTATAAACTCCCCGATTCTAGTCGCCCCAGATTGGTCGCTCCCTTTTGAAATCATATGCGACGCGAGTGATATTGCGGTTGGTGCCGTTTTAGGCCAACGGGTGAGTAAGTATTTTCAACCGATCTATTATGCGAGCAAAACACTCACGTCGGCACAAGCAAACAACACCACGATCGAGAAGGAACTTCTAGCAATCATTTTCGCCTTCGATAAGTTTAGGTCGTATATCACTCTCTCAAAAGTTATCGTCTTCACAGATCACTCCGCGCTTAAGTATCTCTTAAGTAAATCGGATGCCAAGCCTCGTCTTTTGCGATGGATCCTCCTCTTATAGGAGTTTGACATAGAGATCCGGGATAAAAGAAGAGCCGAAAACTTGGCGGCCGATCACCTTTCTCGTTTAGAAAATCCCTCCTCGGAAGCATTAATAGAAGCCGACATTAACGATAAATTTCCCGAAGAGCGCCTCCTAGCTCTTGAAAATATTAATTCATCTTCTACCCCCTGGTTTGCGGACTTGGCTAACAATTTAGTAGCCCGGGTCTTGCCAAAAGAATTCTCGAGTCAGCAAAAGAAGAAATTCTTTTTTGATTTAAAGAATTACTTTTGGGAGGACCCCTTTTTATTCCGTGTATGCGCAGACCAGGTTGTGAGAAGATGTGTTTCAAGTGAGGAAGGCCTTAAAATTTTACGTCATTGTCATTAGGGACCCACCAGTGGTCATTATCATTCGAACCAAACCGCGAGGAAGGCGCTGGAGGCGGGCTTTTATTGGCCCACACTCTTCAAAGATGCTCACACCCTTGTGAGTACTTGCAACAGCTGCCAGCGGTCGGGGAACATCTCTCGCCGGGATGAGATGCCCCAAAACATTTTCTTAGAATGCGAAATTTTCGACCTTTGGGGTATCGATTTTGTTGGTCCTCTCCCTCCCTCTTTTTCAAATAAATATATTCTAGTGGTGGTCGACTACGTGTCGAGGTGGGCGGAAGCGCAAGCTCTCCCCACCAATGATGCGCGAGTCGTCGTTAATTTCTTAAAAAAATTATTTTCTCGATTTGGCACGCCACGCGCTATTGTGAGTGATCGGGGCACCCATTTTTGCAATAGTCAATTTACAAAAATCTTAGCAAAATATGGTGTCACACACAAATTATCCACTGCATATCACCCACAAACGAGCGGCCAAGTCGAAGTTGTTAATCGAGAATTAAAGCGGATTTTAGGAAAAACAGTTTCTATGAATCGGAAGGATTGGGCAACAAAGCTCGATGACGCACTATGGGCCTATCGAACGGCGTACAAGACCTCTATCGGTTGTACACCGTACCGAATGGTTTATGGCAAGGCTTGCCACCTTCCGGTCGAATTAGAACACCGCGCATTTTGGGCGCTTAAAATTTTAAACCTCGATTCCACTTTAGCGGGCGATCAAAGAAAATTTCAAATGAACGAGTTAGATGAATGGCGAGCAAATGCGTATGAGAGCAATAAATTATATAAGGAGCGAACAAAGTTTTATCATGATAAGCATATAAAATTTCCAAAAACTTTTTCGCCGGGCGATCTCGTCCTCCTTTATAATTCTCGCCTTTGCCTTCTTCCTGGAAAACTAAAATCCCGATGGTCCTGACCCTTTATTGTTAAAGAGGTTTGGTCCTATGGGACAATTTTAATTTCCCACCCGGAAAAAGGTTCCTTCAAAGTTAACGGGCACTGCCTTAAATTATATCTTCCGGGAGAGTTAACTAATGAAAAGAGTGATTCGATTGTATTTCAACCTATAATATGATCGGCAAGTGGGTCAAGTTACGTGACCTCAAACAAAGTGCTTTTGGGAGGCACCCCAAAGTTATCTTTTATTGTTTTCTCTTGTTCTTTAACATATTTTGTAGGTAATCGCCGCTTTCCCGCGTAAACTTCAAAAAAAAATCAGGGAAGCCCTTTCTCTTTCTTCCTTCTCTTTTATCATGCATTTCCCTTTTGTTTTGTCTTGCACTTTATTTTCTTTTACTTCATACTTAGTTTTAAACATTGGGGAAAATGTTTAACTTTAAGTATGGGGGTGTAAATAGTTCTTTGTAAATAGTTGTTAAATTAGAAAATTTTCAAAAAAAAAATAATTTTGTCTTATGTTTTCTTCTATTTTAGCACTTGTAAAACCCAAAAACTCAAAAAAAATTTAGAAAATTGAAAAATTTAAATCTTGGAAAGGGACGTTTGGGACCTCACCCCATCTCACCTCCTAGTACCGTGAGAACCCTTCACGGGGGTATACCTCGGGAAGTCCAAGAAATAACAAAATTTTTTTAAGCTTTTTAATATATGTTTTTATTGTTATTTCTTTTCAAAAAAAAAGATAATATAAAAATTAAAAAAAATATATATATATATATGAAAAACTTAGAAAGAAAAACCAAAAAAATATAATACAAAAATCTTATACCTCTCCTATTTGTTGTTTTTGTGATTTCTTAGAAATCTAGTTGAGAATATTTATAAGCATGTTTAGGTTTTTAATTAGCTAAAATTTTGATTATCATAGTTTGTTAATTTTAAATTTGAGGTAATATTGTTTTAAGAATCATCTTATGATTTTAACTTGATTAGAGAACTTATTTAGCATGACTTCTCTTTTTACTTTTAAATGGCTTCATTTTGTAGTGAATTTGCTAAACCTCTTTAGATTTCAATTATATTTTCTTCTAACTTTTTAGATCTTAGGAAATTTAATTTTACTAAAATTTGCTCTCAAAATAATTTAAAGCTAGCTAGATTTATTTTCTCTACCCTACCCCTTTGATGGCATTAAAAAAAAGTATTTTAAAAGATCATATGTCATGGGAATAAGAGGATAAAATTCATTATTCCCTAAACATATGCACCCAAAATCATTTAAAAGATTATATGGCATGGAGTAAGAGGATAAAATTCATTACTCCTAAACATATACATTTTCGGTTTTTATTAGAAGAGAAAAAAAAGGAAAAACAAATATATATTCATGATGAGGATAAATTCCATTTCCTCCATTTAAAAATATCTCTTCTTATGCCAAATTTTATGAAATCCCCTTAGCCAATTATCATTGTTCTAGATTTAGTTTAAGATTATGTAGAGAGCAATATTTAGTAAGTTACTTTTCCTTAAGTTTCATTTATGGTAGAGTTCTTATAATTTTAGTTTAATTTAGTTTTATAATTTCTACAATTTTGTTAAACTATTTAATTTTCTTGAGAAGTCCTCGCCTAAACATTTTTTTCCCTCTTTTCAAATCATCATCATAATTTAAGACTTAACTCCTCCTTGAATTTTTTCTTAACTTAACTTTTGGTTTAAATGAAATTTTAGTTTTAAATTAAAATTTTTTAAGATGTCTTATAAATTATGTCTCACACTTTTGCTCTGGAATAACAAAACCTCAAGTATGGGGGTATTTGATAAGTAGTATTTTTATAACTTTTTAATAGAAAATTTTGTAAATATTTAATTTGTATTTTCCCTTTTTATGTCATTTCTAGGTCATAAGTGTTTATTTTATAATTCTGTTTCTAATTTAGCTTAATTTCAATTTTTGCAGAATTTTGGGACAAATTGGAGAAATCGACAAGTACACGCCCTCAGTCACGCCCTTGACCAAGGGCGTGTAACCTAAAGATCATTCCAGAGTCGATGCCGCACCAATTGAGCTAGTCCACAGCGAGTCACGCCCTCGGTCACGCCCGTGACCCAGTGTCACGCCCGTGACTAGGGGCGTGTAATATTAGAATCTTCCCAGCTGGCTTCTGACGAGACGTGGAGATGCTGTCGAGAAGTCAACCTAAGTCACGCCCGTGACCCATATGTCACGGCCGTGATTTTCCCGCGTGATCTCTACTTCGCCGCCGCGCCGAATTCCAGCCCACTGTCACGGCTTAACCTCTACGGGGTTAACCTTTGGAGCTTTCTAGAGAAATCTAGGAGCATGTAGAATATTTTGTACATAATATTCTAGAGAATGTTAGAAGCACTCTAGAATGATCTCTTGGGAACATTCTAGAGAACTCGGGAAGGTTGTAAATACATGTGGGTTGTAGAATGATCTAGAAAGGTAGGCATTCTAGATCCTTCCATCTTTTGGAGGGAAATTCTTTGGGGCCTATAAAAGGGGAAGGCCCCCTCATTTGTAAATCACCAAGTTACAAGCAATCAAGCAATACAAGTTCTTTGCTCTCTCAATCTCTCTTGCTCTCTCTTACAAAGTGCTCTCTTACTCATCTTGCCACCACGATCGTTGGAGAAGGATGACTTAGCTAGTTGCGAAGGGACGCACAAAGGAGATAAGGCCGCACGCGATGTTGTCAAGGGGACAAGTCCGTGACAGTTGGTATCAAAGCGAGGTTGACTCAGGTTGACTCTAGTGCGTGGTTAGTGAAGATCAAAAGTAGATGGCTTTGGAAGGGAACAACAACTCTTGCATTGTTGATGAGCGCGGCAGGGCGGCCGAGGAGAAAAGAGATAGAAGGGACAAGAGGGACCAGAGCAAGGGTCGCGATGGTTCCAGCTCGGAGCAAAATATGGTTGATCCAGCTAAATTTGAAGCTCTACGGGAGGCGCATCTTACCCTTCATCGGAAAGTGGATCAAATATGTAAGTACTTTGACACTTTTCATGTTGAGGAAGAGAAGTTGCAGGAGGATCTTGACCATCTCAAGGAGCAAACTATGGGCAAGTCGGAAGGCGCTTTTGATACCATCATAAGCGACTTGGAAGAGTGCCTCACAAGTCTTGAAAATGAAGTGGATGACTTGCGTAGGCGAGGTGCCACCAATGGTGGAAATGGTGGAAATGGTGGGAATGGTGCAGCCATGGTAAATGCAAAGCTTGATGTGCCCAAACCCAAGAAGTTTGCGGGAAAACGAGATGCGTTGGAGGTGGAGAACTTCCTTTGGAACATGGAGAAATACCTGGAAGGATATGACATCACAGACGAGGCACTAAAGGTACGCCATGCTGGTTATTACTTGGAGGACCTTGCTTCCTTGTGGTGGAGGAAAATCCAAACAGATATTGCAAAGGGACTCTACCGGATCGATACTTGGGAGGACTTCAAGCAGGAGTTAAGAAGGAACTTCATCCCCGAGAATGTGAAGGATGAAAACTTGCGGAAGCTTAGGGAGTTGAGACAAAAGGGAAGTATCGGAGACTATGTCAAGGAGTTCACCGCTTTATCACTCCAGGTATTCGATGTCCCCGAACATATCCTTCTCTTCAACTTCATCGATGGGCTGCAAAATTGGGTGAAACAAGAGGTCAAGAGGAAGGACCCAAGGACCACCATGGATACTATTGCCATCGTCGAGTCTCTTATTGAGTTCCAGCGCCAAACAAATCCTATCAAGGAGAAGAAGGACAAGGTGGGCTATGGAAAAGGTGGGGGAGACCGATGAGACAACAAGGCGGCGCATTTCAAAGGAGGGTCAAAGACATTTCCCGATCAAAGGAAGGAGTTCGAGGAGAGGAAGAAGAACTTCACACCCAGAGGCGGATGTTATGTGTGCAAGGGGCCACATCCGATGAGCAACTGCCCAAAGTTGGGATCATTATCGGCTATGGTGGAGAGTCAAAATGTCACCCCATCGGAGGAAGGTACTTCTCAAATGAGTTCATTACAATTGTTGAATGCTTTAAACATGCAGCCAACAAAAGCCGCATCAAGCAAGGGGCTGATGTATGTGGAAGCAGTCATCAAGGGGAAGGATACAAAAGCCTTGATTGACACATGGGCTTCACACAACTTCATGACCGAAGGAGAAGCCAAGAGGTTGGGCTTGCAGGTTGTGAAGGGCGGAGGTTGGATCAAGACCGTGAACGGTCAAGCGAGGCCACTAAAAGGAGTCTCACGCCATGTAGAGCTATGCATGGGCACCTGGAAGGGCCGGGTGGACTTCTCAATCGCACCTATGGATGACTTCAAGGTCGTTCTTGGAATGGACTTCTTGGAGAAGATGCAAGCCATCGTCATGCCGGCACATCACTCAGTTTGCATCTTGGAGGAAGGAAATGCTTGCATGGTTCCCACGGTGCAAGGACCATCAAAGGAAGGGCCAAAACAGCTATCAGCCATGCAGTTGGCAAAAGGGTTCAAGAAGGGTGAACCAACGTACTTGGCCACCCTAAAGGAGGAAGACGGTGACACGATGGAGGAGGTGCTTCCTATCATTGCGGACGTGTTGGCAAGAAATGAAGACATCATGCCCGCAGAGTTGCCACTGAAGCTACCACCTCGGCGGGAGGTGGATCACAAAATTGAGCTGGAGCCAGTGACGAAGCCCCCAGCTAAAGCACCATACCAGATGGCTCCCCCTGAACTAGAGGAGTTGAGGAAGCAACTCCAAGTTTTGCTGGAATCGGGAATGATCAGGCCATCTAAGGCGCCAGTTGGTGCCCCGGTGCTATTTCAAAAGAAGAAGGACGGATCGTTGTGGTTGTGCACAGACTATCGGGCGCTAAACAAGGTGACGGTAAAGAACAAGTATCCTATTCCTCTCATTGCTGATCTTGTTTACATGCTTGGAAGCGCAAGAATCTACTCCAAGATGGATTTGCAAAAGGGATATCATCAAGTGCGGATTGCTGAAGGAGATGAGCCGAAGACTACATGTGTCAAGAGGTATGGAGCATTCGAATGGTTAGTGATGCCATTTGGCTTAACTAACGCCCCGGCTACTTTCTGCACGTTGATGAACCAAATATTCCGCCCCTACTTGGATAAGTTTGTGGTGGTATACTTGGATGATATTGTGGTATATAGCAACACCATCGAGGAGCATGTGGAGCAGATTAGCCGAGTCTTCCAAGTGTTGTGGGAGAATGAGCTGTACGTGAAGAAGTTCAAATGCACATTTGGACAAGAGGAGATACACTTTCTTGGTCATGTCATCGGGCATGGGAGCTTGCGAATGGACATGGCAAAGATCAAGGCAATTGATGAATGGGAGCCGCCAACGAAGGTATCGGACTTACGATCCATTTTGGGCTTGGTGAACTACTATCGCAGGTTCATGAAGGATTACTCAAGGAGTGCAGTGCCGTTGACGGACCTGTTGAAGAAGAGCAAGGCTTGGCTTTGGACGGAGGAATGCCAAAGCGCTTTTGAAGACTTGAAGGCAACGGTTTGTACGGAACCGGTGCTTGCTTTGCCGGATTTTAGCAAAAGGTTCGAGTTGCATATGGATGCATCGGACTTTGCAATTGGAGGAGTGCTAATGCAAGATGGTCACCCCTTAGCTTTTGAAAGTCGGAAACTCAATGAGGCGGAACGGAGATACACCGTTCAAGAGAAAGAGATGACGGCCATCATCCATTGCTTGCAAGTGTGGAGGCATTATCTGCTTGGAGCACAGTTCACCATCAAGAAGGATAATGTGGCAACCACCTACTTTCAGACACAGAAGAAGCTGACCGCCAAACAAGCAAGATGGCAAGATTTCTTGGCGGAGTTCGACTTTGTGTTGGAGCATAAGGCGGGGAAGACCAACGTGGTGGCTGACGCACTAAGCCGCAAAGCTGAGCTAGCCGGTATGTCCATGGCTAATGGGGAGTTGTTGGACAATATCAGGCGAGGGTTGAAGGAGGATCCTCTTGCCACGCAACTCATGGAGTTGGCCAAGGAGGGCCAAGCTAGAAGATTTTGGGTAGAGGATGAGCTACTCTACACCAAAGGGAGGCGATTGTACATCCCAAAGTGGGAAAACCTGCGGAGGGATCTCATCAAGGAGTGCCATGACACCAAGTGGGCTGGACATCTGGGACAGAAACGCACTTTAGCTTTGATGGAGGAGTCATACTTCTGGCCACGGATGAGGGATGAAGTGGAGTTATATGTGAAGACTTGTCTTGTTTGCCAACAAGACAAGGTGGACAACAAGCAGCCCGCGGGATTATTGTAGCCATTGCCTATAGCGGAGCACCCTTGGGAGTCGGTGACGCTTGACTTCATCAACGCGTTGCCAAAGTCGGACGGGTTCGGATCAATCTTGGTGGTAGTAGATCGTTTCTCCAAGTATGGCACATTCATCCCCAGCACAAGGGACACTACTGCGGAGGAGACGGCATGCCTATTCTTCAAGAATGTGGTGAAGTATTGGGGGTTGCCAAAGACTATCATTAGTGATCGAGACCCCAGATTTACAGGAAAGCTGTGGACGGAGTTATTCAAGTTGCTCGGGTCAAAATTGAACTTCTCCACCAGTTTCCACCCTCAAACCGATGGACAGACAGAGGGTGAATTCTTTGTTGAAATGTTATCTACGGCACTTTGTGAGTGCCAATCAGCGGGACTGGGCCAAGTTGATGGATGTGGCTCAATTTTCGTACAACTTGCAGCGGAGCGAGGAGAACGGGAGGAGTCCGTTCGAGCTTTCCACGGGGAGGCAACCACTCACTCCGCATACATTGGCGACCACGCCGGATGACGGAAGAAGCCCAGGAGCTTGTAAAATGGCCAAGTCTTGGGAAGAGCAAACCGACGTAGCCAGAGCGTGCTTAGAGAAAGCACGCAAACAGATGAAGAAATGGGCGGATTCAAAGCGCAGGATGGTGGAATACACGGTTGGGGATAAGGTGTTGGTGAAACTTCTCCCTCAACAGTTCAAGGCTTTGTGCAGCTTGCACAAGGGCTTGGTTCGTAGATATGAAGGCCCATTTCCGGTGATTGCAAGGGTGGGTAAGGTATCCTATCGCCTTGACCTACCAGACTCTTTGAAGATTCATCCGGTCTTTCATGTCAGCATGTTGAAGCCATATCATGAAGACAATGAAGACCTTCAAAGAAGGACATCGCATAGAGCACCACCAGTGATGACCAAGTCTTTTGATCAAGAGATAAATGAGGTGTTCACCAGGAGGACAGTGCGGAGAAGAGGTGTGCAACCTAGCACACAATATCTGATTAAGTGGAAAGGAAGGCCAGCGGCTGAAGCTACATGGGAGACACTTGAAGATCTCTGGCAGTTCGGGGACATCATCCAGCAGTACGAGGTGACGAGGGCGTCGCCAGGATAGGTGGGGGAGGATGTCACGGCTTAACCTCTACGGGGTTAACCTTTGGAGGTTTCTAGAGAAATCTAGGAGCATGTAGAATATTTTGTACATAATATTCTAGAGAATGGTAGAAGCACTCTAGAATGATCTCTTGGGAACATTCTAGAGAACTCGGGAAGGTTGTAAATACATGAGGGTTGTAGAATGATCTAGAAAGGTAGGCATTCTAGATCCTTCCATCTTTTGGAGGGAAATTCTTTGGGGCCTATAAAAGGGGAAGGCCCCCTCATTTGTAAATCACCAAGTTACAAGCAATCAAGCAATACAAGTTCTTTGCTCTCTCAATCTCTCTTGCTATCTCTTACAAAGTGCTCTCTTACTCATCTTGCCACCACGATCATTGGAGAAGGCTGACTTAGCTAGTTGCGAAGGGACGCACAAAGGAGCTAAGGCCGCACGCGACGTTGTCAAGGGGACAAGTCCGTGACACCACGCTGCATTTAATGAAGCCGTCCAAAGTCACGCCCGTAACCAAAATTACACGGGCGTGTAATGTCCACTTTTCGCCGCGCCGTCCAGAAAGCCCACGCTGCTGTCGGATCCGATGTGAATAGTGCAGTCACGCCCTAGGTCATGCCCGTGACCGAGGGCGTGTAACTTGAAATTTTTGCCTATAAATTCAGAGGCTCTCCTTGAGTCCAGGGTTCAGAATTTTGGAGTGGGGGAGGTGCTGCTAGAGCTGATAGTGAGTCTTTCATGTTCATGTTCATGTTCTTCCTTAAGCTTTCATGTTCTCTTTTTCATGTAATGTACTAGTTTTTATTTCTTGCTTGCACTAGTTAATTAAAGCTTGTAACTTTACTTTCCTAGCTTTGCAATCTCTCTTTAAGCTTGTAATCGTTTTGGTTTTCAATAAAATTAAGTTTCCTCTTTCATGTTCTCTTTCTCTCCTTAGTATTTTCTCTTTTATGAATGTTAATTTTCCTTTCCCTTCATGCAATGTTTAATCTTCTCATTTAGCTTGCAATTAGTTTCTCTTTTTAGCTAAGTAATCAAAACCTCAAATTTTCGTCGATAAAATAATAATGATTTTCCTCGAAGTAGAAGTAATCAACGCGCCCTGTGGAATACGACCTTGATATTCCTAAATATCCTATACTATAGACGATAAGGTACACTTGCCTTTATCGGATATAGTTTTGGAGAAAATCTCAAACCTTCACTAAATTTCAAAACACGGAAAATCTATATCAACTGTCGTTCATCTCTTACCAAAAGATTATTCTAAGTGAATTGCAATATTCAGAAACCATCATTTATGAATTGTTATGATCTGGTATCTCTGCAGAAGTTTTCAATTGTTGGAGACCGTTATCTACAAGCAATCATAATAATATAGCAATCCCATAATATGGTGACCTCATATCATTAAAGTTAATACTTCACGTCTTATTATAGGGCGGTCTGACGAATAGGAGAACGCCATTATTGGTTAACGTACTCTTTGACCATATAAATCATTGAGATCAAATACAGTTTTTATTCTTTTTAAAAATGAGATCGTGCATAATAACATTAATCATTCTCCTGCTATAACTCCAGAGATCAATTGCCACCTATCGTGATCAATTTTTCTTCATTAGAAATTATGATGAGATCGACACAAGCGTATTTAATAATAATAAGAATATTCATTCACAAAAGAAACAAAGGCATGCAAAAAATTTCTTTCATTTCATTCTTTTCCAAGTACAGAGTTCGACGGTCTCAAAACTGGTGGTTACAATTTAAAGTAAACAAAAGGAAAGCTGATGTACAAAAATCTTGGTCTCTATAATCTCTCTTCAATCTCTTCGGAGACCGTTCTTTCGATGATGAAGAATAGGTCTCCTCTGAAGAATCCTCTGAGCTTCTCCGTGGAATCCTTGACCCAGAGCTTGAGACCGCAAGAGAGATCATGACGCCGCCAATAACATATTGTCTCCCGCTCAAGTCAGCGTGACCGCTTCTTCTGTCCACATCCTTGTCGATATTGACCTCCTCATCCTCTTCATCGATCTAGGATATTGTGACTGATTACTCCCCTATCATTTTTGCCATCTCAGGAAAGAGATCGACAAATTTAGCTTCTTGAAATTCAGAGGTGAGACCGCCATGGTGATGAAGCTCGATGATCCTCGTGTCTGACACATTTTCCATATGCTTCATCATGGCCTTCCGGAAGTCAGGATTCTCAATTCATAGGATTTTTCCTTTGAGTTCTACAAAAGAAAAGTAAATCAGATCGCGCGGTCACAAAAAAGAAATTGGGAGACCACAGGTAAAGTATTCTTACATGTAATTCTTCTTACAGGACACCAATGTCTTTCATGGCCATACAAAGAGACTGCCCCATATGGTGGTTCAAGACCATGCTCCTGGTGGTCGCTTGCACAGTGAGGTTAGGAAGTATGTCGGTCACCATGCTATACGCCTCCTTAGCGTTGCTCTCTCCATAGAGCACAGAGGTGACCGCGTAGGCATGGCACGTCAGCTCCCCGCTCCAGAGAGGAAGAGCAGTGGACACCCTCACACTCTTGCTTCCTGGATTCCACTTAATGAGGGGCTTCCCCTTGGAGTCCTTCAGCTTTCTTCTGAAGCCGGTCAGAGGGAAAGGCTTGTTGGCGGCCTCTGACTCTTCGGCGGGCTCAACGACCTCCCTCTCGCGGTCTCGTTTCTTCCGTACCTCTCTCTAGGTGAAAACCTCTTCATCCGGTACCACCAGATCGACTGTAGGGACCACAAAGGTCACTGAAAAAAGAAAAGAGTTAGAAAAAATGAAAGGAAAATGGTGCTGAGATCGCAGGAGACGGCGGAAAATCTTTTTACTCTCTTCTGGGGTGATCGTGGCGATCTCAGGCCAGATCGCCAGGTAGTGAAGGAGATCAAATCGCTTGTTCGCTAGGAAAGCTAGAAGCCTGATCTCCTCTTCCAAGATATTTTTGTGTCTACGGAATGTAACATCCCAAAAATGACTAGACCCCTAGAATGGTTTTTTTCATGACTTGGGTTATGACATAGGACTAGGATAACCAAAGTGGCCTTAGAGGCCCAGATGGTTAAGTAATGACCCTTGACCTACATTTAGTAGTTCTATACCACCTAAACTAAGATTGGTCAAATGAGCTTCAAATGATGAATTGACCCCACCATAACTCTTATAACACTTCAAGGAGGTCATAGATCACCATGGACACATTGGATTCAACCAAATGGGTCAGGTTGACCAAAGTCAACTTTAACACTAAATTGGTCAAATCACCATACCTAGGGCCAATTAACTATCAAATGATCAAAGTTATCCCACCAACCTCTTAGGGAGGTCAATGGATGTCAAATATCCCATTGGGGGTCAACCCCATGGGTCAAATTGACCAAATTCAACCATAGCCACAAATAGGTCCTACCACCCTATTAAGGGCCAATTGGGGTTTAATTAACCAAATTGATTTTCTAAAGCCATCCTACCCATCAAGGGAGTCCAATAAGTCAACATTGACCCATTGGGCCTAATCAATTTCTCGAATTTGACAAAAGTCAACCTTTGGTCAAAATACCCCCAATTTAGCCTATATGGGTTCAATTAGCCCAATGTGCACGCAACGATGACCCAAACAACCTTGAATGGTATCAAGGGATCCATGACCACCACATGGGGATGGATACCATATCAATTTGATAAAGTCTACTCAAAAGTCAACTCTTGGTCAAAATAGCCTAAATACGGAAATTTAAGGGGCTAACCCACTTGCAATGGGCTAAAGCCTTCAAACCAAGCCCATTCTATAGCCCATGTCCACATTTATATTCAATTCCCTCAAAAATTGTCATGCAATGAAATGCAATGAGGGTAATTTTTGGTTTTCCCCAATTTGGAGAAGAAGACAAGAGGGAATTTGGGGATGGAGGCCACATGGCACTCCATTCTCCCCCCCAAAACATGCTTTAATGGCACACTCACATAAAACCTTCCCCACCATCAATTGACCCCTCCATTAGCCTTAGAATGATGAGAGGAGAAGAAGCCCTCTCTTGGAGATGAGAATCATGCACTGGGGGAGCCGATCGGCATGGAACCTAAAGCATGGATTCCTTCTCCTCTCCTCTAGTACTAGCTCTCCATGTTCTTAGATTTAAGGATTGTTGTTCTTTGGCAGATTTTTGGGCCATTTTTGGATCCAAAATCCAGCCACCACTCTTGATCTCCAGCCAAACCCCAATGGGGAAGCTTCACACGAGTGGGGGCTTTCGATTGGTGGTGGCCACATGGCCGAGGGTGGCCGGAGTTGCTCCCCCATTATCACTAATTTTGAGCTGAAAAGCTTGGTATTTAAAAATGGCCAAACTTCCAAACAACAACAATCCCTAAATCTAAGAACATGGAGAGCTAGCACTAGATGGGAGGAGAAATAATCCATGCCTTGATTTGGTTGAGGATGAAGGAATTAGGGTTTGCCATGGTTGGTCTCCAAGCTTTAGGTTCCATGCGGATCTCCTCCCCCAGCGCAGGATTCTCATCTCCAAGAGAGGGATTCTTCTCCCATCATCATTCTAAGGCTAATGGAGGGGTCAATTGATGGTGGGGGAAGGCTTTATGAGAGTGTGCCATTAAAGCATGATTTTGTCCAAGCTTGATTCAGCCCCTCTCCCCTCCATCTAGCCAAATTTCCTACTGAAATTGGTTGGAAACTTCATAAGGATCTCAGAGAAGTGCATTGGGAGGGAGAATGGAGTGCCATGTGGCCTCCATCTCCAAATTCCCTCTTGTCTTCTTCTCCAAATTGGGGAAAACCCAAAATTACTCCCATTGCATTTCATTGCATGTCAATTTCTGAGGGCATTGAATATAAATGTGCACATGGGCTACAAAATGGGCTTGGTTTGAATGGCCCAAAAATCTACCAAATTTTGGGCTTTTGGAGAAGATGAACAGTAATTTTGATTTTATAAGTATTAAATATTAATAATGTTTTAATATGTTGATTTTATTATGTCACACTTAGTGCACAGACTTGCATGTTGATTTTTCGCCCCCCTTAGACCCAAAATTAGAAGAAGGGGTCAATATGAAATTTGTAGTGCTCTATGTTAACTTTAATTTTTCACTAATTTTGTGACATTTGGAGTAATGTAGCTTCCTATGCACTCATTTTGGTGAAGGCTGTACAAAGTGAACCCTAGGAACTAAATTGAGTGCCCCATCATTTGGCTCATCCAATTGAGCTGATTTTTGGAACATGCATGGTTTATACTACAACACATCCCCTCCACAAATTTAGGAATTTTTAGGAAACATTTTCCTAAAGTTTTTGTAATTATTTAATATTACATGCATAGATTAAATAAATGTCTAAATGAACCCAAATGACCCCAGAATTTTGGTGGGTGTCACATTAATGCATAATTGGCCTCTGATAAAAATTTCAGAGCTTTTAGATATATGCATGCATGGGAAAATCCATTTGCATGTCTAGGGTCCTTAAGGTAATTATGCCTAGGTCACGTTTGGGGTATTTGAACTATAATGTTAGTCTTCTATCACTGAATGCTAATAAAATTTAATGCATGCATGCATAGTGATGAAAAACACCATCTTGAGAGTTTGGACCAATTTGGGAATAAATTTCCCCAATTTCATTAATTAATTCAAATAATACCTTTAATGTGATTTTATTCATATAATGCCTTTAATGATTGGGAAAATTCTCAAACTCTAGAATTAGCCTTATTAGTTTATAAATCATATTGGGTAAAAAAATTAGTTATCTTTAGAACTATTTTCCCACTGAAATTCTTATAATTCCAAAATTTCTTTTTTTTTTGTCTTAGGAGGAAATACGCATGCAAGTGAACTTATATTTGTATAAAATTTTGTCAGTATCATTTTGGGATCCACATGAATCTCTGTAAATATTCTTAGAATTTTTTGATTAATAATTGTAAGGTTTTATTCATTAACTTGGATATTCAAGATTTGTGTATTTATTTAATGTTGGAGAAATTACCTGATGGAATGTTATGAACCTTTGTCAGAAATAATTTTGGATCATTATAAGTATCTTTAATTTTTTTTTATAAATTTTGGATGATTAATTTTGGTACTTCCTTCAATAATTAGAATATTCATATTTTATGAATTTATTTAATTCTGGAGTAAATATTGGCTAGAAAACTAAGATACCCTGGAAAAATGTTTAGTTGGTGAATTTATATGTCTGGAAATTTTAGAGGAATTATTGTTAGGGATTTAGATTTATTCCAAGTAATATTGTAATTTATGCCAATTTTTGAGAAAATAAATTGTAAGGGTTTTATGGTCTGGGAGAATGTGAAATTTAGTTTATGGTTATTTTTGGTTAATCTTAGGACCTGGTAATTTTCCTGAAACAATTGGATCAATATAGCTTAGGGTTTCTTTGTAAATATCCCCTAGGCCCTATATTTCTCATAAATGATTTTTCGCATAAAATTAGTTAGGAAAATTACCAAACATTGGATTTATCCTTAATTAAGCATGATTTACCTCTGGTAGAAAATTTAGCCCACTTGGATATCAGAAGAAAATACTTCATGTACAAAATGGGAAAACCACTAAGTAATATGCAAGGTTAAATAAGTAGGGCCCCTTAATGGAATTGGATTCATCACAAGTATTTGACACCTTAGGACATGTGGAACTTCAAAAAAGCATCTTAGGTCAGTTGAATATGAAGATCGTATATGTGTCTCATGTGGGGCTTAAGGTCATACTTATGTTGGATAGTGGTTTGTGGATATCCAATGTGTGAAAAAGAGATTAGATCTCATTAAGGGTCCCACACTCAACCCATCAGTATTAAGTTATTATGTGTAAGTAAACCAACCTTAGTAGGATATGCCATCTTAGGGTTAATACTTAAGGGTAAAGTCAGGAAATGACTAAGGTGAAACCTGTCTTAAGGGTAATGAAGGAGTTGGAGTGTGGGTCTAAGTAAGGCTAAGAATTTAAGTGTGTGTGTGTAGTTCCTAGGTGAAGATGGGAACTCGAGCTTAGAATGTGATGATGAGTGATTTAGCACCCGATCACAAGTCATAGTTGTGTTGGGGTTCAAAAGAACTTCCCTACTCTTAAGTACTAAGTGTAATACCCATAGGGCTTTTATAGTAATTGGAAAGAAAAAGGCATTTAGGTAGAAAAAGTTAGATACCAATAAGATTAAGTGCCTTGGGAAGATGGAAGTTTGGGATGTTAGCCCATCACACTTCCTAGTACCGCTGCGAGCCACTCACAGGGTAGTCCTTGGGAAGTCCAAGGTTAATCCTAGACATCTAAGTTCAACTAAATAATAGACAAGGGTAGTTTAAGTAAGAGAACATGACAAGATAATCCTTATCCCAATTATGGGACAGATTGGTACAAGGACGGGTTAAGTTCTGTGAGCGGTAGGCTAGGTATTATATTATGAATTACGGGTTAAGTCTTGCGAGCGGTAGGCTCGATGTTATCTAAGGAGGACTGGATAGTCCGGTGAGCCGGAGACTCGAAAAGCGGGATAAAGGTGGTGCTTACCAGATAGTATGCGGATACCCTGTGTATTCTTAGAAGAGTACATGCTTGGTTGGTGTCGAAAAAGGGAGTTGTTTGTTACCACTATAGACAGGCGATCAAATCATGAGGAACTTCCCACAGTGTGCACAGAGTTCTAGATATATCTAGAATGCGGGTGTGGTGATGCTAGAACAGGAGGTGAAGAGTGATGATCTTTATACCATCATTGAGAGTCGTGATAACTCTAATAACAGCTAGATTTTGGATTCTAGTGTATTGCAACACATATGCTCAGATGCATTAACGTTCAGTTCTCTATACGTGATAATAGAGTTGGCCTATTTGGGTGATGGCTAAGGTTGGGAGGTCACAGGTATAGAGACAGTGGACATATATACACATTCTGAGGTGGTGCGCATGCTTGAGAGGGTATATCTGGTTCCCAAAATGTTTAAGAATCTGATATCGTTGGGAAAATTGGACTCAGGTGGCTGCAGTTTTGCGGCATGAGGAGTCCTGACGATCATACGCTGATGTGTCATGCTTATGAAAGCTATGCAATTTGGTAGCTTGTACGACTAATGGGGACCATGGTGCGGGGTGGTACACCCAAGATTTTTATGGGTGACATGGTGGATTGTTGAGGTGGTGCAGTGAATCTCCATTTTGTGCCTCAGGTTTGGCGAGTCAGCTTCTACGATTCGGGTGCATAGACATCACGTAGGTGAACCAAAGTAGAGATGAAGTTTGACTTGCGACAAATCGGGTAATTCCTCGGGCTTGAGGTGGTGCTTCGTGTAGATAGTATTTTGTGCAGATGATGCTTTGTGCTGAATATGATGTTTAAAATTCAAACCAAAGTGGTGATTGCTGAATTGGTTTGGTTTTCAAACTCATTTGGTTCAAATTTTCCACCTATCGGCTGTCAATGAAGACTTTCTTTCAAGTCGCTCATGTGCTTTGACTAAACACATGCAAGGAAGCTCTAGGAAATGAGACCAAAGCATGTGAAATGGCTATATAAATGGAGGGATTGTGGTTTGGAAACACACGCCACTAGTTTGTCATCTTGGAGAAAGAAGCTCTTGTAGGTGGATCCACGGAGAAAAAGGCGGCAAGGTTGTGGCAGGCTACAGTGAGTGTAGCGAGGTTGTAGTGGGGCAAGCGGTGCAGTGATCAACGTGCTTATACATGAGCTGAGCATTATTTCGCATTGAATTCTCCGTCATTCGTGGTTGGTCATCTGATGACAACTAAGGTTTATTCTGGTATGAATCTGGTACATCCTTTTTATGGAATGCAGACAAGTTCATATTACTCTCCAGCATATTTTTGTAGTCCAAGTTCTTCTGCAATGTATTTTTTGGACTTGTATCTCTTAATTTGAGTACTGTAATTTTATAATGCTAATAAAATTACACGAAGTACGTATATTCTTGTGACCATATATTTAGTTGTGTCTGGGAATTGCGCATTTGCGACCAAAAATCCCAACAAGAACCACTAATTATGCTAACATGTAGGAAATGAATTGGAAAAATATAGTACAAATTATTTGATTTTGGAAAAACTATAAAATAGGTCCCTTAATGTTATGAGTTTATTGCAATTAGTCAATGAACTTTGTGTTTTTTGCAATTAGTTCGTGAGCTTTCATTAGTTGAAATTTGTCTCTTAACTTCATAAAAATTAGGCATATCACCCGTGAAGTTTGGACCCAAACCGCAACAACACTAACATGGGTTGGTTTTGGACCGAACAAAACAACATTGCATCCAAGCGGGTTGCAGGCGCATCCAAGTGGATTGTGTCCACATCAAAGCGGGTTGTGGACGCATACAAGAGCCGCATCCAAGCCCTTGAATGCTGAAACCGAGCGATTAAATTTGAGTTAGTCATGAAAAAAGACTCGCATTGTAATTTTTTTCATAAACCGAGGGTGAACAATAACTATTTATCAAAGTAAAATGAACTAAGTCATGTCTTCTCACGTCAAACTAAGAAAAGACTCTAAATAACCAGACATGTATCTCCGCCCCTAATCATTTGATGATGTTATTATCATCAATCACCCAAACAAACATTTATGATTAAGACACCATTAATCCAACAACTCCATTAATATAATGGATTAGATACTCAATGCATATGAGAAGCAGAGGATATCACACAAAGATTATAATGAAGAATACCATTTGTATTCATCAAGAAAAAATTACATTAACTTATAAATCAAAAAGCTTTGCAAAAACACGATTAGATTGTATGCATGTATTAACTTGGAAGATGACTTGGTAGGATAGACAATTAAAATGGTTTTTTGATAAGAAATCACAAAATGAAACTAAGATAGAATCCCGAAAGAATCTTTCTGGGAGAACACAATAGTCAATGAAACATCTTAACAATGGAAAACCACATTTGGAAGCAGAATTAAAGAAATAAAAAATAGAATAGAGAAATCAGCTATAACATTTCCAGCGCCATTTGGAAGAGCTAGGCGGAAGAAAATTTGGTAATTTTTTGACTTCCTTGAGGCTAAATAATCAGACAAAGAGAAGAGGGACATCAATTATAACACTTCCAGTGAGCCGTTGTTGTTGATGAAAAAATTTTCACTAACTTCCACAGTCATCGACGTGTTGACAGAGTAATGGGGGAATCAGGAACCGTAAGTAATCGATTACTAACCATTGAGGGTCGGGCGAACAGAGCACAGAAAAGAGATTTTGCCGCTGGTAGTGGCAAACACCAGATATGCCCGCAACGACATATACCACTTGCTGCGGATGATATAATTTCACAAGCGATACTATTACAAGCTATCACATGTGAATAGACTCAAAACTAGAGGCAAACGATGACTAAGATCTTATAACCGCACCTACTACATGGTGGACTATGGCTCAAGTTTTGTGTCCTCTAAGAACCTCTGGCCCCTTATTTATACAAGAGGGTGGGCTTTGCCAACAACCTATGGTGCATGAGAAGTTAGGTAGGGGAGAGAGAAGAGAAGGTCGTGCGGTTACAACATACTATAACCGCACAAGCCTTTGCTAGATAAAGAGAGGGGGGACTCGGGAGGACTCTTAGGGTATTCCCCCAAACCCCTCTGGATTGGTTGTTGCTGAGGGATGATTGAAGGGGTGTGAAGTTACCCAATGTGTAGCCACCCGCTCCTTCGTGTTGTATCTTAAGGGGCCCCTAGAGGGGGGGGGGGGGGGGGGTGAATTAGGGTATTAGAAATATTTATATTTTAATAGAATTTTTTTTATATTTTATAAGAAAGAGATTAGATCGAAAGTAAATAGCTAGAATTGAAAACCAAATCAATTTTATTGAACAAATAGAAACATGATTATTATTGTTGGGAACACTGCTCACAATATACCAGATTTGGAGAAGTCCCTATGTCAATGATAAGTACAATTTGAATTTGATATCCATTTGATGTGACATGAGCAGGTAGGGACATAATATATCTCATATATAATGGTTGGAGATCAGGTAAAATGTTTAATTTAAATATTGTCGCGTATATAACACTCACACGTCAATGTCGCTATGATCACTTGGAGAAGACAGCAGAAGAAGTCAGTTAAGAATCAATGTGACTATAAGAAGAACACGACGATATTGTTGTGTCGACATGGTACACACGATGATATCGTTGTGAGAATAAGAAGAAACAACTAAGACATATATCGTCGTGTCAACAAGGTACACACGACAATATCGTTGTAAGAACTCAATAAACACAACTAAGTCATATATAGTCATAACAACAAGTATCACATGAAGATATCGTTGTGAAGATTTAAGAAAGGCTGGCTAAGTCAAATATCATCGTGACATTAAGAAGATCATGATGATACCATCATGTCAACAAGATACACATGACGATATAGTTGTGAGGTCTCAAAGAAAGTATGTCAAGGAAAATATCGTCAGGTCAACAAGGTACACACGACGATATCGTTGTGAGAACTCAGGAAAGTCTGCCAAGGCATATATCATTTTGTCATCAAGGTACACACGTCGATATCATCGTAAGGACTCAAGGAGAATCAGTTATGTCATATATCGTCGAGATACCTATTTCAAGTAAAGAATTCAGAGGAATTGAAGAGTTGTCAAGTCCAAGATGATCACTGAAATGGTAAGCTATGTCATCGAGATATCACTCATATCATCGAAACAGACCAAGATTTTTCAAAACGCGTTGTCAGCATTTAATGTCATCATCTAAGGGACCAATCAGCGAATGTCGTTAAGGAATGTCCTTCTGACAATCAAGAGACCTCAGAATTGACTGTTAGATAGTCTTATCATATATAATGATAAGATGGTTTCCCTAATCAAGGGAGAACTAACGAATTGAAAGAAAGTAATGACCATGGGTACGACTGAAGGAACATTCATGAGAACAAACTTCTTGCAATCTCAGTTCTCCAAGAATCAGTCAGGCACTATCGATTAATAAGTATTGTTCCAGATTGAAGGAGAGGATCAAAGAGAAGCTATTGTGCATTATTTTCAAGTCTTTCAAAGCCTTCTCTTCAGATCCAGAGGTAGTCTGCCTCAGGCTTCAGAAGACTCTCCAGGCTATTTCTATCCTTTATAATGTGGAGTGTTCTTCTGTATTGTAAACTCTTTACATTCACTATAGGACTCTTTTGAGTCTGACTTGCAGGGTTCTGTGTTAACCTAAGGTAGGTTCTACTATAGAACTGAGTTGTAGGGATTGTTGTGCCTGAGTTGTAGTGTTCCGAGAACCTGAGGTAGGATCCTAAGTGGATCTGAGTTGTAGGGTTTGTTGCGCCTGAGTTGTAGGGCATGTAGTGCCTGAGTTGTAGGATTTGTGAAGAAGACCTGAGTTTTTGGAGGAGTTCGCCGAATCTAGCACAATGCTAGATAGGTGAAGGGGGACAATAGAGTACTCACACTGAGGAACCACTATAAATCTTTGTGTACTTTCTGTGGTGTGATTTACGAATGTATTCTTTCAAGCTAATTTTGTCTTAAACTCTAAAAGACTAAAACATTTTAAAACACTTATTCACCCCCCTCTAGGTAATTAGATTACACCCTAGACTTACAAGTGGTATCAGAGGTAGATTGTTCACAAAATGATTAACAACTTGAACAGATCTGTCATTGGGTGTGTCAAGTTATCATCATGGCTCCTGGAGAAAACTACAAAGAGTTAAGCTCCATGAAGAAGGAAAGAAGATCTAATGCCAAGAAATTCAGATCTCTAAGTAAAAGAAATTGCTGCTCCTCATACTCTGACAAAATGGATAAAGAGGGCTATTTACTAGAGGAATAAGAGCACCCCTCACACTCTCAGACAGTGAGTCTGAGGATAAAGACTGCTATGTTGATAGAAGAGGGATAAAAGCACCCCTAACTCTCTCAGATAGTGAATCTAAAGATGAGGAGTTAAATGAGCTTGTACCCCTATCTGATGAAAAAGATCAGGATGATTCTCATTCTGCTCAGGTATGCATTCCTCACACATTTTCATAATCTGAGTCAATTTAAAAGACCAAGAGTTCTGTAGATGTTTGCTCATCATCTGATGAGAACAACATTGATGGTGAAGTAGAAGACTGCTCATCATGCAATAATGAGGACCATACTGATCTATTAAAGCAATACGGTATTCTCTTAGCTTCTGTCTAACTGAAGAGATAAGGTGCCTCAAGCCATTCAGATTTCAAGTTGATGAGAAGACCAAGGAGGTGACTAGATTATCCAATGAGCTTATCCTACTTCAGAATAAGTTTGAAACTCAGGATATGGCAATTAAGTCTTTGGAGGACAAGATTCTTTTGGAAAGAAGGCTTGTGAATAGCTTCTCAAAGCCCAAAACTATTCTCCCTATTATAGATAGCTCCTCCTCTCAATATAGGGGAGAACTAGACTATAAGAAGGAAGTTGGAGAGACATCCCAAGTTAGAACTATCTTCCAAAAGGTTGTCTCTCCTCAAGCACCATCAACCATAAAGAAGGAAAAGGATTTACCTCAAAAGCCTGTTCCTAAAGTGAAGTATGTGACTATGCAATCAACTTCCAAGTCAGTGCACAACCACATGATTAGCTTAAGAAATGCTTATTGTAAGGCAATCTGCTCTTCTGGTCACCCACACTCCATTCAGAAGATGACTCAGAAAAGGAGGTATAGTAAATTTGAATGCTGGTGTTGTGGCAAGGTTGGTCACTTTACTATACACTATTGGTTCAATCCAACAGTACCTAGAGCTAGGGATGAGAAGCCTGCTAGTTGTTTTGTTGTTAAGATTTCAGTAGTTAAGGCTAACAAGAACATAGGACCCAAATTCATTTAAGTTCCTAAGGAATACTAATCTTTGTCTTGCAGGTTTGTTCAATGGCCAGCCAAAGGAAAATGTGGCTCTTGGACAATAGATGATCCAGACATAAGTCTTGATTAAGAAGCATTATGTTATAGAAAAATATTATTTTCAATAAGTGTATTGGATCCTGCAATCAAAGCCGTTGATTCTAAGATCAATACCCTAAGTTTGCCAGCTCAGGTACGCGCCGCTTCACATTCTAAATTAAGACATATATAAATGGTCATATGTTTAGAAATAAAGTACAACCTATATTTTCTCTAAGCCATCACGATGAGTTCTCGAGTTCTTGCGATGTCGAAGCTCTGCAAACTCGACGATTCTAAGGAAATGACACCTGTGAAGAATGATGATACCTACAATACTAGATGTGAACTGATACACGGCGGTTTCATCAATGCCGATGAGGAGATAAAGTCAGTTATCAGGCAAATTGATGCAGTGGGGATAGAATGCATGCTCTCAGAGCCAACTGCCATCATGCATAGAGAGCTTCTTGAGTTCTATACTGAGCCCAAGAAGAGTACTTCTGGAAATGCCATCAAAACTACGGTTGGAAATACCCTATTGAGAGTAACAACAAAAGGACTCTCCAAGCCACTTCGTCTGCCTAGACTTTCAGGGGACAAAATAGAGGATGAGATCTCAGAGGAAGATCTTTCGACAACAAAGAAGTGGTGCAATCACAAAGGACAATCTCATGGTACCTTGAAGAAGGCCAACTTCAATGTAAAAGGAAAAATTTGGCTGATATTGTTGGCAAAGCATTGTTATGCAAACCTAGATCTCATGACATAATATCCAAGGTTATGTTTGAGATAATGACCAGAGTAATTCTCTGCAAGAAAATTGACTAGGTTCAGTTACTATTCAACAAGATCTAGGGGAGTCTTCAAGCACCAAACTTTGGAAGAATCATATCCCGATACCTCCTTAACACTCTTCAACTAAATGAAAAGATGGGATCACCCATCCATCACATGAAGAAAATAGGCTTAAAAATTCTGGGGTAATGGGAGAAAGTTATCCCTAAAGCTTCAAGGAAAGGGAAGAAGATCAATGACAATCAGGGCATCCCATCTGCAAGTAGTGATAACACATCAAATCCAGGGCCACAGGTAGATACCTTGGTTGCTAATGTGACAATGCCTAAAGACTATGCTGCTAGGCAGAGAATTGATCCAGTTGAGTGGGAGACTCATGTTGAGCTCTCAGCTCAAGAGACTGTGGAACCTGTTAAGAATGTGATTATTGTTGAGGGGGAGTCTCACAATGAACTCCCTGCTCTAGACATTGAGGAAGAAACTGACCCTAAGGATGCTCTCCAAGAAGACCTGGGAAGTTGCAGAATGGATGTTGAGAATACTGTCCTTGAGAAGGGAAGTACTGAGCAAGAGAATCTATGCACACAATTCATTTTAATTTCAGATAAAGAAGCTGCAAAAGAAATTGAAAATACCATCAAAGACAAGATTCCCCAAATGATCCTCTCCATGATGAGGTCATAGTTGGTATGAATGAAGACTTGCCAGGGAAAGTAAATGAGAAAGAGCAAGATCATCCAGGATCATCCACACAAACTTCTCATGTTCCAGCACCAAGCTCCATAATTGATCAAATTAAAAATCTTCTCACTGAGGAAAGACAACAATATCAAGCATATGTGGACAAAGCTGTCAAGGAAATTAGAGATGATATGTCTGCACAGATGAATGAATTAAAAGTAGATATTGATCACAACAATACTCAGATAACTAGCTGGTTCACTAGAGCAAGAAAAGCTGAAGACAGCAACATGAATGCTCTCCAGTCTCTCAGAGAAAGAATTGACACTTCTCTTCAACAAAATCAATATGGGGAAGGGAATCTAGAAAGTGCAGTCAGATGGCTCACTACAAAGATAGTTGAGAGTCAGAAGATGATAATAACTAGATGTATCAGTTCAAATGAATTTACCCATGAAACCCTCAACACTAAGATGGAGAAAATTACACAAGAAATTCTACAAAGTTTTATTGAGAAAGTCAGAAAGAAAAGACTAGAGGTAATCAAGCAACCTGGATTGTGAATCAACTTCATCACTCCCTGGGACTCCCTCCCAAAGTGTACAATCATGTATAATCAACAGATCCTCAAAACCCTCTAAGACACCTGATGATTCCCATTTATATACACATTTATGGACTCATCTGGGCCGTATTTCTAGTCGAAGCACTACACTTTAGACATGTTTTTGATCATATTTGTTATTCCTTGCTAGGTGCACTCTTAGGCCCATTTCGGTGTGCATTTGCGCTCTTTGTTATTGGGGGTAAGCACATGGTGCTCCACATCCCTTTCTCTATGTTTATCTAGTGCTGGAGGTGTTTTCCCAGCTGTTCTATCTTGTATACAGGTGGTCGGATTATCCAGTTTTCCCCCAGAATTCATGATTGTGTGCAACGCACGGTCGTGCATTTCCTTGACGCACGAACGGTTGTGGTCGTGCGTTCTCATCTGGGCAGAAAATAGGAGATCTGAATTTGGTCGTGCGTTTTGACACACGAGCGGAATTGCCCGTGCGTGAGTAAAATGCACGGTCGCCTGTTTCTTCCTATTTTTAGCTTTTCTGTATTTACCCGTGCATTTTAACGCACGGGAGGATTTGCCCATGCATGAGTAAATCGCACGGGCGGCGCAGCTTTGTCTTCACGCCAGTATTTATCATTAATTATCGCACGGGCAGCGCACGATCATGCGTTCGACCGTGCGTGACCAAAACTCTGCCTGTTTAGTATTTAAAGCAGGAAATGCCGCTACCAAAGGAGGCCCCCGATTCCCCTCGCGGGAAAAGCCAGGAATCCCGCCATTTTCTCCCTTTCCATCGGAGGAGACAAGAGGAGACCATTTCCAGCAATCTCCTTCGCCATTCCTCCATCCGGGAGCATTTTGCAAGCATTCTCTGCCACTAGTTCAAGCATTCTTCGCCGAGGAGACCATAGAAGCGCTGAAGATCGTTGGAGCGGTGACAGTCTCCTTCGTGTTCGCACACGATCTGAGGGCCGAGCCCGGAGAGAGCCCGAAAAACTCTCACTCTGGCCGAGAACCCAAGACGCGGTGACATCTTCTATGTGGTCCTTTCTAAACTTTGATGCTTGTGCTTTCTCTTTGTGTTATTGTACGAACGCTTGTTAGGTTAATGTTATGGATCCTTGCTTGTGTTCATGTGCAATGATGATGTGGTGGTGAGATTAGCTTTCGTTGTTGTTGTGATAGCCTAGGTTGTTTGTGTGTGAAGCCATCTAGCAATTGCTAGTGGTGATGTTGGCGAAGAGGTGAATACGACCCTCACAAAACCTCGCACTGTGGCCACTCCATCCGCTTACCGAAGCGTGGCATCGCGGCCGCTGCACTCACCCACACCTTGCGAAGCGGTGCTTTTCAACCCGCATTTCTCTTATTTCAGCAATAGCTTAGGAATCCAATCACAACCCCCTTTGTTATTACTTAGTAATCATTTTAACTAATTTCCGGGCAGAGCGAATCATACTACCCAACTTGCGGTCCTTTGAGATCGACATTCAGGGAGTTCCTCCCTATTTTATTACTTGAGCGACCGGTGCACTGTCGTCATATCGCATTTTGTGCTTGCTAATTAGCGGTGCTGAAATCGCGCATCAAGTTTTTGGCGCCGTTGCCGGGGACTGCAAGCGCGTATGATTTGTTTTTCTTTGGAAATTTGTTTTAAGGTCTTTTTTTTATTTTCTTCTTTTGTGTTGAAGAGTGTGTATGCATAGAAGAGATCCCGGTGAGTGCGCAACATTTGACCCTGAAATAGAGCGTACCCTGCGGGCGCGTCTCCGTGCTGCTGCCACTTGGATGTTAATGGAAATCAGGTTGATCCCGGAGTGGGAAATGCACCGGTCGTGGGTCAGGTAGCTGATAAGAATGAAGTGGCTAGGCCACGACCCAGGACCATGAGAGATTACACTACACCCACTGTTGGGAGTGTGTACCCTGGATTCGGCCCGACTATCACCAACAACAACTTTGAGATAAAGCCGGCCATCCTGAACATGATCCGCAACCAGGCCCAATTCTCTGGGTTAGCCAGTGAAGACCCCCATCTTCACTTGGTTGAATTCACAGAAATTTGCGGGACATTTCGGTATGCAGGGCTGGCTGACGAGACGATAAAGCTCAGGCTGTTCCCTTTCTCTCTACGTGACAAGGCAAAGGCGTGGCTCCACACGATACCACCTGGCACAGCTACCACTTGGGACGCTCTGCAAGAAAAATTTCTGGCGAAGTTCCATCCTGTCGACAAGATCATAAACTTGCGGAGGGAAATTGCTACCTTCCAACAACACGATCAGGAGGCTCTCGCAGAAGCTTGGGAGAGGTTCATGAACCTTCTCCGGAAATGTCCCCAGCATGAGCTGCAACCATGGACCATAGTAGAAATTTTTTACTTTGCTATTGAGCCTAACCACAGGGCCATGATTGATGCTGATGCAGGTGGAACTTTGATGAACCACACCCCGAAAGACGCATTACGGATCTTCCAAGACACTGCCATTCATAGCTCCTTTTGGACTGCTGGAAGAAACGCTCCAAAGAATGCTCGGGGACTCTTTGAGGTGAACACGTCTGGTGCACCCGCTGAAAGTACCATGCTACTAAAGAGGCCTACCCTCCCTTCTGCCCCAGTGATGATGATCTCATGTCAAGGTTGTGGAAGCCCGAGGCATCATGCACATGAGTGCCCCAAAGGTGAGCAACCTACCGAAGTTTCTTTTGATGAAAGCGTCAATTATATTAATGATCAAAATCATGGAGCACCGTTTAATAATGCCTATAACTCGGGCGTGAGGAGTCATCCAAAATTCTCTTGGAAACAAAATGTTCCAGGCCAACGATGGCAAGGAGGCTCGCATCAATTCAATGCTCAAGCCTCCGGTAGCCAACCGCGGCCGCCTCAACCGAGTTATAATCAAGGTGCCCCGACTCCTAAGAAGAGCAACCTCGAAGAAATGATGGAGAGGTTTATGCAGGCCGCAAACTCGAATATGGTTAACCAAACCGCGTCCATGCGAAGCTTGGAGACGCAATTGGGCCAATTGGCTCAATTGTTAACCGAGCGTTCGCAAGGGACCCTTCCGAGCAACACAGAAAAAATCCTATCAATCAAGGGAAGAGTCTTACCGACATGGAAATGGATAACCCAAGTGAATTAGTAATCACTTGTTCTATTAATAATGTCAAAACTGCTCCCTTATGTGACTCCGGTTCATCCCGCAATCTCCTTGCATTGTGAGACGTTGCTAAATTGCAACTCGAAATGAACACGGACGATCGGAAGTCTTTGGTGCTTGCTAATGGGACCATTATTCAGTCGGAGGGAGAAGTGAAAAATGTTGAAGTCATGGTCGAGGGGACGGTGGTGGTCGCTGACTTTCAAGTATTGGGACCCCAAGAGAATAAATCTATCCCCATCTTGGGAGTGCCGTTCTTGAAAGAGAGCGGTGCCACTTTGGATTTCTCTGCAGGGAGTGTTATCATCCCTACTTGCCCCTAGATTGTGACCGAAACATTGTCTCGCTCTCCCTAAATTATTTCTGATGAATCTCTTAGTAATGCAGGAATCAGGGCTGAAATAGTATCGTTGGAGGAAGAAAAGGATGAGAAGCAGTCATGCGAAAAAGAAGAAGAAGCAGGCTTACGAAAGGAAGGTGACCCGGAGAGGAAGGAGAGCCTCGTTTCTGAACCCGCCAAGCAGAACTTAACTTGGGACAATGTCCCATTTTTATTTAGCAAGAAATCGTGTAATAAACCCCTTAAACAGTCTGTCTCTTGGGCTGACCCAGTTGCCACTGCGGCAACGGAAGTGATGCCACCCACCACCAAGGTGGGAAAATCTGACGACTATCAACGCTGGCGCTCTCCAACCGTGGAGAAGTTGAAACAAGAAAGACGATTGCGTGGTGCACGCTTCACTACTTCCAGTGGCAAGATGGCAGAGGCTAGGGAAAAATTGGGTGACACCAATTTTGGCCCTAAAGCTTTCACCTCCAGCCTACAAGCCACTGGAGACGTGCACTACAAAAGCACGTATAACTGATGTTTTTTTTCTTGTTGTGATCTGTGTGTGTGTGAAACTTTTCTCTAAATTTTCTGCTTTATGAACAATGCTTAATACAAGTATTTGGTCCACCTTTAAGGACGTTAAACAAAATGGCTTCTTGGGAGACAACCCATGGGAACCACCCGGTTCCGTTTGCTTGCTTTAATTTCTATTATGTTTTGTTTGTTTTTGCTTTGGTGCTAACAATGCAGGTGTGAACTCGATTGGATGAAGAGGAGGAGATCTTTAAAGAAGGATTATACCGCACTTCTGGCATGCTCTTTTATGAGCATAGGTCCTCTCTACCCCTATTTTCCCTATTCCTGAACTGTCTATTTTATTTCGTTTTGATCAAGTCTGGGGGAGAGAGCGAGCTGTGCACGTACACACACTTTGCATGGCATGTTAGAATATGCTGAGTTAGGATTTATCATTTTGTTGCACACATTGCATACACTTGCACCTAGTTCACGCGCACTTGATCACGCGCGCTTATTGGATATTGTTGCGAGGTTCCCCGCTCGTAAGAATTGGATTGTTAGTGTAGGAGTGAGGAGTAGAGAAAAATGTTGACTCGAGTAGTGCTCTAGTCAAATGCTCCCGTCACGCCTAGAAATTCTATTAGAGTAGAATAAAATTCAAAGTTATAATTTAATTATTTCTATTATAGTAGCTGCAATTTATTTTTACTTTAGTGGTGAATCTGGTGAATTCAACGGTAGCATAAGGTCGAGTGTAGCTGGACTAGTAGTAGCTTATTACAAGGGTCGGAAGGAAGGAAAACCTTTCTCGGTGGCTAGAACTTGCACTAGGCTACTCTTGAAACGATTGCGTTGAAGTACTCATTATAAAATGTGATATAGGCCATTTCTTGATCCGTTTGTGCTTTTGAAATCCTTACCAACGTAATCACCTTTGCAAGCCCACTTGAGCCTACCTTTCCTCCTTGTTTAGCTCCACTAAAATTTCACCAAAGCCATACGGCCAAACCTATTTTCGCACCAACTTTTGAGCTGAAAGAAATTTATTTATCGATCACATTGGGTGTTATCTCTGTGGTGTATGGCAACTATGAATTAGCTAAAGGAGCCATTTTTATTGTGCCTACAAAAGTATTCTGTCGAGAAGAGAAAAGAAAAGAAGAAAAAAAGGGTTGTTCAAAATGAATACTCTCTCGAAAAATTCAATTTATATTTGGCTTTACACGCACCTAGTGTTCAGTTGAAGTCTGGGGGTGTTGTGTAATTCTTAAAAATATTGTATTGGTGATTGTAATTCTCTTGAGTGCTCAGTTTATGTTGAATGCGATTCCCATCGTCCTTCTACTTATCTAGCCTAAACTCAACCTAAGCCCAATCCTAACCCATAAGTCCTATTGATTTTAGATACGAGTCGTCTCATGCAGTAGAGAGAGTGCGAACGTGCAAGCCTATGGACACCGACTTTGATGGATTTCTTAGGAGTTTGTCCCGAGCTTTGATACGAGTAAAACTCTACTCATTAGTCACGCTATTTTCCCTTTTGCGCGACCGAAAGATTCACCGGGATTCACCATCCAAGTAAAGTAAATTTCAAATTACTGTTCTAGAAATAGTTAGATATAATCTTGAGCTTAATTTTGTTCTAATGTATTTCTATGCACGTGTGCATGCGACTTCGCATAGGTCTCTATCGCTCAAACTCACTCTAACATCCAATTGTTCCGACAGGAAAGCTGAGTAGTTTGCCCGAGACGTGCAAATGGTTAAGTCTGGGGGTGTGATGAGTCCCGTTTATATACACATTTACGGACTCATCTGGGCCGTATTTCTAGTCGATGCACTACACTTTAGGCATGTTTTTGATCATATTTGTTATTCCTTGCTAGGTGCAATCTTAGGCCCATTTCGGTGTGCATTTGCGCTCCTTGTTATTGGGGGTAAGCACATGGTGCTCCCCATCCCTTTCTCTATGTTTATCTAGTGCTGGAGGTGTTTTCCCAGCTGTTTTATCTTGTATACAGGTGGTCGGATCATCCAGTTTTCCCCCAGAATTCATGATTGTGTGCAACGCACGGTCGTGCATTTCCTTGACGCACGGATGGTTGTGGTCGTGCGTTCTCATCTGGGCAGAAAATGGGAGATCTGAGTTTGGTCGTGCGTTTTGACGCACGAGTGGAATTGCCTGTGCATGAGTAAAACGCGCGGTCGCCTGTTTCTTCCTATTTTTAGCTTTTCTGAATTTACCCGTGCATTTTGACGCACGGGCGGATTTGCCCATTGATGAGTACTTTTTGTACTCATCTTTTAGTATTATTTTAATATAGTTTTTAATTGAATTTATATAAATTATATGTATTTTCTTATTTAATCTGTTCCTTTTTAATTTCTTCAACTAATTTAAGCTTATTTTATGTTTTGCAGGTTTTCTGGGCACTTTGAGTAAAAATGTCAAGTACACGCCCAAGGTCACGGCGTGACCAAGGGCGTGTCAGCCTAAGATGTGTTCCAGACCTGCTGCCGCCACTTCGGCCCATTCCGTGAAGATTCGCCAAGTCACGCCCCAGGTCACGGGCGTAACAAAGGGCGTGACATCCAAGTCACGGCCGGGACCACGCCACCAGCATCCAGATCGAGCCGCCGCATCATTTAAAGTTACACGCACTTGATCACGGGCGTGACCGAGGGCGTGACCTCCAGTCACGGGCGTGACTCGCCCCGAACTTCTTCCCGCCAGAGTTTCCCGCCAGCAGCACTATTTCAAGATTATACGCCCCAGGTCACGGGCGTGACCTAGGGCGTGACGCGTCCGAAACGCCTGCATTGAAGCCAGAACGCGCCCTCTCCGCACCAGCATCGATCACGCTCCTTACACGCCCTTGGTCACGGGCGTGACCAAGGGCGTGTAACATCAAATTTCTGCCTATTTAAAGGGAGCTTCTCCAGATCTTCAAAGACGAATTATTAGGATTAGAATTTCATTTTCTTGTACTATTTTCATGTTTCTAGTAGTTCTTATGCTCCTCCTTTATTTCTTATGACGGTAGCTATTTCAATTCAAAGCTTGTAGTTTCTCTTGTAATCTCAATTTTATGTATTCTTCTTTTTACAATTGACACTAATAAAATTGTAATTTTTAGTCTCTAATTTCCCCGCTCTTTTCGCTATGTTTTCTTCCTCCTCTTCTTATGATTCCTCCATAATCATGAGAAACTAATCACTTTTGTGCTCGGCTTAGATGATCCAAGGATGACGCAATCTCTTTTTGTGTTTTAGAATTCTATTCTTAGTGTTAAAACGCTTACGATTAACCGTGGCCAACTCGTTCTAGTAACAGTTTTCATCTTTTGACGTTCGAGAGGCCCTTAAGACGGATCGGTCATTGGTAAAGAGAGTCGAACGTACCCCTCGAGAGAGGACATACGTAACTCTTCCGGATGGGATTAACATCCCAGTGAGGTCCTTCTCTTAAAGCAAGTCTTAAGCCACTTGATTATAGAACGAGAGTTCGGTCGTGTGCAACTTAAGCTTAGTTGAGCCAACCCTCGAGAGAGGGGCACTCATGCTTTTGGAACCTCCGCGGTCAAGGCCACTCTAACATGAGATCGATTTCTACTACATGTTTCTTTTGCTTAGTCTAAGGTGATTCGAAAGCCGTGCGCTAGTTTTTATTAATTAGTAAAATTAAATTACATAAACCCAACCTTATTCTTCTATCGGTAAAATAATAAACATTCACTCGAAGTATAAGTACTTAACATGACCCGAGTCTAATACGACCTTGATCTTGCGAGATCCTATACTTCACTCGATACGGTACACTTGCCGTTATCGTTTGTAGTTATAATTTTGCACGTCAAGTATTTTTATAACTGCGACGCATTTTTATGCATCAAGTTTTTGGCGCCGTTGCCGGGGATATTTGTTGATATTTTGAAAAGAGTGAATTTTATTAATTTTATCATTTTTTTATTTATTAAAATATAAAAAAAACAAATATTTTCTTACTTTTTATTTCAATTCCATTCATTTAAAATCCGTTTGTTTTTCAAAAAAAATATGTTTTGGCTATCCGACACGCTTGAGAATGCTAATAATGTCTTAGAACTTTCTGCTTCTATTAACGCGCTTCAAGATAAAATCAATGATTTAGAAACCGCGGTTAGGATAAATAATGTTATTAGGGAACATTCTTCGCAAAATTCTCAAAATTTTAATAAAGAAAATTTCTATGGCAAATTGGCTAAACATATCTAGATTTCTATTATATTCTCTTTTAACTTTAAGAACTTAGGAAATTTCATTCCACTAAAAAAAATTCTGCTCTCAAAATAATTTAATTTATAAACTAGAAGTATTTCTTCCCCCTCACCCTTTGTTGGCAAATAAAAAAAATGTAGAAAAAGATCATATGTCATGGACATAAGAGGATAAAATTCATTATTTCCTAAAACATATGCACCCAAAATCATTTAAAACATTATATGTCATGATGTAAGAGGATAAAATTCATTACATCTAAAACATATACATTTTGGGTTTTTGATTGAAGAGAATTGTTAAAAGATTATATGGCATGGAAAATAAGAGGATAAAATTCATTATTTTCCTAAACATATACAATTTCGTATTCAAATGAGGTGAGAGGATAAAATTCATCACCTCTATTCAAGAACTCTTCATTTGCCATTTCGTTCAAACCCATCCCTAGCCAATTTCATTGTTTCTAGTCCTAAACTAAATTATTAAGAGAGAAGTATTTTAGTAGGTGTCTTTTCCTTAAGCTTCTTTTATGTTAGAGTGTCTATAATTTCAATCTAATTTTGTTTGAAAATTTATATAATTTTGATTGCTAAATAGTTATCTTGAGAAGTAGTTAACTAAACAAATTTCTCTTTTTAAATTATCAACATAACTTATGACTTAATTCTTGAATTCCTAAAATTTGCCTTTGACTTATTCATAGTTTAATAAAATTTTAGTTAATTAGAAATAATATCGATGTCTTGTAATTCTTTCCTCACTCTTTTGCTCTGGAATAGCAAAATCTCAAGTATGGGGGTGTTTGATGAGTACTTTTTGTACTCATCTTTTAGTATTATTTTAATATAGTTTTTAATTGAATTTATATAAATTATATGTATTTTCTTATTTAATCTGTTCCTTTTTAATTTCTTCAACTAATTTAAGCTTATTTTATGTTTTGCAGGTTTTCTGGGCACTTTAAGTAAAAATGTCAAGTACACGCCCAAGGTCACGACGTGACCAAGGACGTGTCAGCCTAAGATGTGTTCCAGACCTGCTGCCGCCACTTCGGGCCCATTCCGTGAAGATTCGCCAAGTCACGCCCCAGGTCACGGGCGTGACAAAGGGCGTGACATCCAAGTCACGGTCGGGACCACGCCACCAGCATCCAGATCGAGCCGCCGCGTCATTTAAAGTTACACGCCCTCGGTCACGGGCGTGACCGAGGGCGTGACCTCCAATCACGGGCGTGACTCGCCCCGAACTTCTTCCCGCCAGAGTCTCCCGCCAGCAGCACTATTTCAAGATTACACGCCCCAGGTCACGGGCCTGACCTAGGGCGTGACGCGTCCGAAACGCCTGCATTGAAGCCAGAACGCGCCCTCTCCGCACCAGCATCGATCACGCTCCTTACACGCCCTTGGTCACGGGCGTGACCAAGGGCGTGTAACATCAAATTTCTGCCTATTTAAAGGGAGCTTCTCCGATCTTCAAGGACGAATTATTAGGATTAAAATTTCATTTTCTTGTACTATTTTCATGTTTCTAGTAGTTCTTATGCTCCTCCTTTATTTCTTATGATGGTAGTTATTTCAATTCAAAGCTTGTAGTTTCTCTTGTAATCTCAATTTTATGTATTCTTCTTTTTACAATTGACACTAATAAAATCGTAGTTTTTAGTCTCCAATTTCCCCGCTCTTTTCGCTATGTTTTCTTCCTCCTCTTCTTATGATTCCTCCATAATCATGAGCAAATAATCACTTTTGTGCTCGGCTTAGATGATCCAAGGATGATGCAATCTCTTTTTGTGTTTTAGAATTCTGTTCTTAGTGTTAAAACGCTTACGATTTACCGTGGCCAATTCGTTCTAGTAACGGTTTTTATCTTTTGACGGCCGAGAGGCCCTTAAGACGGATCGATCATTGGTAAAGAGAGTCGAACGTACCCCTCGAGAGAGGACATACGTAACTCTTCCGGACGGGATTAACATCCCAGTGAGGTCCTTCTCTTAAAGCAAGTCTTAAGCCACTTGATTATAGAACGAGAGTTCGGTCGTGTGCAACTTAAGCTTAGTTGAGCCAACCCTCGAGAGAGGAGCAATCATGCTTTTGGAACCTCCGCGGTCAAGGCCACTCTAACACGAGATCGATTTCTACTACACGTTTCTTTTGCTTAGTCTAAGGTGATTCGAAAGCCTTGCGCTAGTTTTTATTAATTAGTAAAATTAAATTACATAAACCCAACCTTATTCTTCTATCGGTAAAATAATAAACATTCACTCGAAGTAGAAGTACTTAACATGACCCGAGTCTAATACGACCTTGATCTTGCCAGATCCTATACTTCACTCGATACGGTACACTTGCCGTTATCGTTTGTAGTTATAATTTTGCACGTCAAGTATTTTTATAACTGCGATGCATTTTTATGCATCACCCATGCGTGAGTAAATCGCACGGGTGGCACAACTTCATCTTCATACCAGTTTTTATCATTAATTATCGCACAGGCAGCGCATGATCGTGTGTTCGACCGTGCGTGACCAAAACTCTGCCTGTTTAGTATTTAAAGCAGGAAATGCCGCTACCAAAGGAGGCCCCCGATTCCCCTCGCGGTAAAAGCCAGGAATCCCGCCATTTTCGCCCTTTCCACCGGAGGAGACAAGAGGAGACCATTTCCAGCGATCTCCTTCGCCATTCCTCCATCTGAGAGCATTTGCAAGCATTCCCCACCACTAGTTCAAGCATTCTTCGCCGAGGAGACCATAGAAGCGCTGAAGATCGTTGGAGCAGTGACAACCTCCTTTGAGTCCGCACACCATCTGAGGGCCGAGCCCGGAGAGAGCCCGACAACCTCTCACTCCGGCTGAGAACCCAAGACGCGGTGACATCTTCTATGTGTTCCTTTCTAAACTTTGATGCTTGTGCTTTCTCTTTGTGTTGTTGTATGAACGCTTGTTAGGTTAATGTTATGGATCCTTGCTTGTGTTCATGTGCAATGATGATGTGGTGGTGAGATTAGCTTTCGTTGTTGTTGTGATAGCCTAGGTTGTTTGTGTGTGAAGCCATTTAGCAATTGCTAGTGGTGATGTTGGCGAAGAGGTGAATACGACCCTCACAAAACCTCGCACTGTGGCCACTCCATCCGCTTACCGAAGCGCGGCATCGCGGCCGCTGCACTCACCCACACCTTGTGAAGCGGTGCTTTTCGACCCGCATTTCTCTTATTTCCGCAATTGCTTATGAATCCAATCACAACCCCCTTTGTTATTACTTAGTAATCCTTTTAACTAATTTCCGGGCAGAGCGAATCATACTACCCATCTTGCGGTCCTTTGAGATCGACATTCAGGGAGTTCCTCCCTATTTTATTACTTGAGTGACCGGTGCACTGCCATCGTATCGCATTTCATGCTTGCTAATTAGCGGTGCTGAAATCGCGCATCAACACCTTGCTAAATCAAGTCACAAAAGGAATCCCAAACTGTCAGATGAAGGAATGTCTCTTAAAAGGAAAAGGGAGGAAGAGTGGGCCAATGATCCAAATTTTAAAACCTTAAGACCAAGGTCAAAAGGCATTGTTTTCAACACGTGGAGAGACTTTGGAGACATTGGCAAAGACATCTCCAAACACTACCCCTCAAGTGAATGGGATAAGCACAAGAAGACAGAAGCCAGGAGAAGGCTCTATACAAGACATCAATAAGAAGGAACATTGCCAGAGAATGCACCTCCTATTCCTGATAAGTACATTCCAAAGCCATTCTCATATTTTGAAAGACAAGCAAAAGCTACAGAGCAAGGAGAAAGATACAGGAAAGAAAAGGGCCTACTAGAACAGCACCAGAAGTTGTGATAGCTGAAAGCAAATGTTATTGTAAATCCATTTAAAACATTTGGCTTATTTATAAAATCTTGTTGAAGTTTATGAAGTACTTGCTCATATACAAATTTCATTATTCTACACTCTGATACATGTTTAATCTGTGCTAACATATTATTAATAATTAACTTATTTGTGAATAAACACAATGAATGTTTGTCGGCAAATAATAGTTAATGTGGTTTGTCGGCAAATAAAAACATCAATCACCAGAATTAATATATAATATAGTGTCACTAAATTGACAATGCATCATTAGGAAAATGTACAAACTGCTAAGAATGATGCTGCAGCTGACACACAAGATGTGCTTATGCTGATTATGCATAAGAACAACCCTATACAATATTGTTTTGTCCACAAAATGATATCGTCATGATGACAAATTGTCTCGTCGTTATGACACTACGATTTCGTCATGATGACATGACGATAACTAATTATCTATCTGCCAATTCAAAAATCTAAGATGAATCAATCACAACCATTGAATCTGAATCAATCAAATACCTAATACGCGACTCTTCACTTCCCACACTAGAAATTATAAATATGAGTCAAATGTCTTGAAATTAAAGCACATGCTACATTTGTCCTAAAAGCCGTCGAGTTCTCTCAGTCTGGTGGAAGTAGACAAGTCAATACGCTCATCTCTTCTTTAAGCATCTGAGAGATGGATCCAAAGAGAGAAGGATACTTGTATGAATGAAGTGAACTAGTACGGGATGGATTTCAGAAGGCTCCAGAAGAAATTCAAGACGCTATAAGACTGCTCGACTCCGTCGAATTGTAGTTAATGTTATCAGAACTTATTGTAATTATGAAAAGAGAAGTCATTGAATTCTACTCAAATGCCAAAGTTGGCTTAAATGGGAAATTGGTAAAGAGCAAGATAAATGGAATAAAAGTAAAGGTAACCGCCAAGAGACTGGCCAAGGTTTTCAAGCTTCCCTCACTTGCCAGTGAAGAAAAAGATAAAGAGATGAACAAGCAAGACTTAAATGATGCCCTAGAGTGGTGTGGGCAATCAAAGAAGACCAACGGGTCCTTGGAAAGGAAAAAATTTCAACCAGCAAGGGAAGTTGCTGGCTGATATAGTTGGGAAAGCCCTACTATGCAAGGTAGGTTCCCATGATAGGATATCCAAACAAATGTTTGATCTGATGGCTAGGATAATCCTGATCTAGAAGACAAACTGGGCTCAGATTGTCTTGCAGAAAATTCAAGAGAGCTTGTAAGTACCAAATCTTTGTAGAATCCTTTCCCTTCACTTACTCCTATCATATGTTGACCACTTCAACAAGAAATTAGGAGTAAAAATCCATCACATGAGAAGTATGGATATAAAGGTACTTGAAAGATGGGAGAAAGTTCTCACAAAGTCTTCTAAAAGGAAGAAGGCAGTAAAGATTGTGGGGTGTAAAGAAGGAATCTCTTCCACAGAATGTGAGCCAGTGCACAATCTTAATCAATCAACCTCTGAGGATGAAGTGGGGGCACATGGACTTTACACTCCAAATCTCAATACAGAGCAATGAGTCCAAAGCCACTGAAGGTACTGGTCAAGGTAATACTGCAAGTGAGGGGGAGAATGACATTGAGCTCCCTACTCATGTAGCAGAAGTGATCAATAAGATCACTGAGGTTGAGGATGTTGTCCATACTGGGTTAGCAGTCCAAAAGGACCCACAGTTGAAGCTGCGAAGGAAATGAACCAAGAAGAGATTGCAGTCAACACAGTCATCACATGAGAAGTATGGATATAAAGGTACTTGAAAGATGGGAGAAAGTTCTCACAAAGTCTCCTAAAAGGAAGAAGGCAGTAAAGATTGTGGAGAGTAAAGAAGGAATCTCTTCCATAGAATGTTAGCCAGTGCACAATCTTAATCAATCAACATCTGAGGATGAAGTGGGGGCACATGGACTTTACAGTCCAAATCTCAATACAGAGCACTGAGTCTAGAGCCACTGAAGGTACTTGTAACGCCCATGATTTTTTCGGTAATTATTTAATTCAGTGAGGACGTGATTATGATGTCAGGGCGTTACTTTTAACGTCGAGTTGACGGCGTGTCGCCGTTTGCGCATTTTCGCGTCCGTTTGGGTCAAGTCGACCAAATTTTGAAACAACCCGGAATTGGAAAATTTTACGTTAGTAAATTAAATTATTTAATTTTAGACATACTCGTCAAATTTCGTTGCGATCCGAGTCATTTTGGAGCCTCGGCGCATTTTCGAAGTTTTGTAGAATTTATCATTCGCCGTAAATTTTGGAAATTTATATCTCGAGAATGGCACGTCGAATTTTGGTTTTGGTTTCGCCGTTGGATTCGTAGCGCTGACTTTCTCCTACGGAGCGATTATCGTCGGATTCGGCGTGTGTGTTTTCGGCGTCGTATTAATATAATAGTTATTATATTATGTTAAATTTTTTTTTGTTTTTGCATGTGTACTCGAGAATATTTAAACTTCTCGGGAAATTCTCGGGAAATTTTCTTTGATTTTCCGAGTAATCATAGCCCATCTCTCGAGAACTGTAGCCATGCCTGGAGTTCTCTTCTCTCGGCGAACCAACCATTCCCCTCTTAATAATAATAATGTTATTATTATTATTATTCTTATTTTAATATATATATATATATAACCACAAACTCCTCCTCCTTCCTCCTGTATCCGCCCGAGCCAGAGAAAGGACGAAGCGAGAGAGAGAGAGCGTCCTGTTCGTGAAACTTCCGGCCGCCGCCGACGGAGCTCCGGTGGACAAAATTTTCAACCGAGCATAGATCCGGAAAGCTCTCGGCGAGAGCTACGTGTTCGTGGTGAGTATTTCCCGTTTCGTGGACTTTTTCGCGCTAGGGTTTTCGGCCCTAACCTTCCTTTTGGCCATTTTTCTGTAGATCTTGACACCTCGTGTCTTCTTTAGGGCCGATCTACGGCGACTTGTTCGGAGGACGATTCCGGCGATTTCAAGGCAAGTGGTGGATTTTCCCCTCTTCCCTCTCATTTTGATCGTAGTATGGTTTGTTTTTACTCCCTTTTTATTTACTAATGTTGTGTGTGCTGCTCATAAATCGCGTTATTGAACGCTTGTTGTCATAGAAATACCTTTTTGGCGGTTTCATTTTGATGATTATGTGTAGTACATGTGTAATCTCCACTTGTTCTCCTACCCGTTGAATTGAGATTTTGACCAGCTAAAGTGACCTTATAATTTCGCCAAAGTCCGTGGTCCGTCCGTCGAACGAGTTTCGTTTGTGAACTTAGTCCTTCGTTCCTGTTGTATAAATCCTTTGATTGAGTCTTTAAATCCTTCTTGAGGTTGATCACTCACCGAGTGGGCCTCACTTTGGTCAAATTTGTGCGTTAAGTTTATTTGACGGTGTCTAGTCGGTGTTTTGACAGGGCATGTCTGCCTTGGTGAATTTTTGTGCGTTAAGACTAGTGGTAACTAGTCTAGTTTAGTGGTGCCTTTCTCGAGATTTAAGTAGTTGATTTAGGGATGTTGGGGTTGGTAGATTAAAACTACCGCCGCAGTGCCCTGCACATAAATTGAAGGTTTTACGGGATTTTACCCACGTTGGTTTGTTGGTTGTTGTTGTTTTACTGTTGGTGTGCTGGCGGAGGTATCTCCCACCGTAGTTACTAGATGTTTTCCAGTTCGGGTGTGTCAGGCTATGAGACCACCTTTCCCTTAGGCCCCTTGTGGAGTTTGTTCTGTGGGTGTGCTGGCGGAGGTATTCCCCCACAGTTACCAGAATTTTACCGGTGTTGTTACTAAATACTTTATTTCTAGAATTTTAAAATGATGTTATGCTCGTATTGTAGCTGGGCATTTTAGCCCTAACTTTTCTACCATGCTTGGGTAGTCAGGTATACGTGATTATTCACGTAAGTGTTTTCTGTTGCTTGCTTAGCTTTCTTACTGTACTTTCCTTCTGTATAGCCGATCTTGGGTTGGTACCCCTGTTGACCGTTGTTTACCTTTTGTTTAGTTTTCTCCCGCCACTTGTTCCTTCTTGCTGAGGCGTTCTCTCTTGTGAATGCCTCAGGTTCAGAGTAGTAGCTGCCAGTGAAGCTAGAGCTGGTGTCTTCGGTGTTGCAGTAGTAGTTGGAACTGTTTCACCTCACCGTAGTGAGGTAGATGTTCGTTGTTTTGTTTTTATTGTAGTTCAGACATACTTTTGTGGTCTGTGGGTTTGTGTCAGGTTGTTGACACCCACGGAGTTGTGTTGATTTTGGACACTTTGCTAGCTGCTAATTGTTTCTCGTCATTTTATAGTAGTTTACTTGCTCTCTGGGAAGTTTTATGCTAGGATTGCATGTTAGGTATTTTGAAGTATAAAAGAACTTGTGTTACCATTTCATAGCATCTTTTACAACGAATATAACTTTATTTTAAAGGTTATAAAAGGTCTTTTCATACTACACCTAGAGGTCTGCACAACATGTTGTATCATTGGATTGTATGTTCATATATGGTAATAAGTGTATAAAACTTAGTATTTTTCGCTGCGCATTTCTACTTACACCGTTAGTCGTGGGTTAGTTGACCCCCTGAACCGAGGGACACGGTTAATAAACGAAACTTAAATCATGTTTTTTAAATTATAAATCCATGGTTATTCATGATAAGTAATAGGAGTATGTTTTGCCTAAGCGCATGCAGTTGTCCCCTGCAGGGCATGACATCACGACGCGTACTTTCTCTTGCTCTGACGTATTATTTAATACGGAGAAAATGCCAGTTGTGACAGTTGGTATCCGAGGGAGGTTTGTTCGACAAGTTGGTCGAGCGACTAATTCTGATATAGTTTAGTTGTTTGGTTTCATTGCATACACACACCGATGTGTCATCAGTACGTCTTGGCTGAAGCACGAACACTACACTCATAGGCATGATAAGAAGTATACATGGCATATTATGTAGTATGGGATGCATAATATGTGGTCGTATATGGATCCTCATAGGAGGCAACATGTGACTGTTATGTAGTATGGGATGCATAACAATCATCACATGGATGCACATTAGATTTTTACTTTCGTTACATGAGATATTATGTAGTATGGGATGCATAATATTTCATGTGTACGCCGCTCATAACATGCATTAAGGCCTTTATTAGAATGCATAGCACAACATACATTACATAGCATTGCATAAGCACACGTGCCAAGCTAAAGATTTACATGATGACACTCATACACACATGATTTTAAAATAAAGGTATAAGAAGTTCATGCATTCATAGAATAGGCACAAGTGTCTAAGGGGATGAGGAGCATCATCCCAAGTTATGCATAGCATCATTTATAAATCCCTGAGCAAGTTAGCAGCAAAAGCAAGTGTCTATTTGTGTATGGTCTGAAATAAGTTGAGTAGTTCTAGTTCTAAGCTAGGGTGTTGATGAGTTGTTTGTTTGTGTTTTATTTTAGAAATACCGCGAAAGCATCCTGCGACGAGGGCGACTCCCCAGTCCGAGGGTGAGTCGTGAGGTGCGCAAGGTGAAGCTGTGATTGAAGGACTGCGCCAGAGCAACGAAGCTCTGTCGAGGCAGTTGATTGAGATGCAATCTCAGATTCAGTCACTGTTGTCTGCCGCTGCAGGGCGGCAGGCCGTGGTGCAAGACCCTGCTGTGGGTCAAGCTGTGCCTGTTCCTCATGCCCCTCTTGTGCCCCCAGTGTTGCTGCCGCTAGAGATGAATTTCATCTCGCGCTTTCAGCGACTAGGACCTCCCACCTACGACGGGAGAGCCGATTTCATGGCATTAGACGACTGGATTATCGCTATTGAGGAAATATTTTCCTATTCTGGGATTTCTGTCGACCAAAAGGTGATGGTTGACGCGTACCAGCTGAAGGGTCTTGCAAAGAGCTGGTGGATAAGAGAGAAGGAGAACCTGACAGGTGGATGTTCATGGGAATCCTTCAAGAAGTTGTTGCTGAAGAAATTTCTACTGTCGGTCGAGCAAGACCGCCTAATGAACAACTTTATGCATTTGAAGCAGAGACAACTCACTGTTAGCGAGTATGAAGTCGAATTTAGCAAGTTGAGCCGATTTGCTCCAGATCTAGTTGCCTCTGAAGCAGGAAGAGTGAAGCGATTCATGGGAGGACTTCGCAGTGATATTCAGCAATTAGCTTGTGCTTATAGATCGGAGAACTATGTTGAGGCAGTGGAAGCTGCACTGAAGGTTGAGGCGATTGATAACGCCAAGAATTGAAGTGCTGCGATGAGAAAAGAAAAGAGGAAAGGTGTCGATGAAGGAAGTTCCAGGGCATCTGGCCCCGCTTCAAAGAAGAGCGGTGGGGAAGCGTGCAATTTCTGTGGGCGCCCTGGCCACCCTTATGAAAAGTGTTTCAATAGGATCGAAGCTCAGAAGCAGCAGCGGGTGCTCGCCATTCAGGGCGCACCCAAGGGAGAACTGGTGTGTTCTACCTGTGAGAGGAAGGGTCACGATTCGAGCAGGTGTTGGATGAAAGACAGAGTCTGCTACCAGTGTTGGCAGAAAGGACACATGAAGTCTGTTTGTCCAAAGGACCAGCTCCCGTTGCAGCCCACTCCGCTTCGGGCCCTGCCGCCGCCGCCGCCGCAAAATCTGGGTAACGGAAGGGGAAAGCTGAACGTGATGACGAGAGAGGAAGCTCAGACCTCCACTCAAGTGATATCAGGTTAAATTCTAATCTAACTCTTAGCTTTCAGCTTTCGCCCTAATTTGCTTTCGCTCGTTTAGTTACGTATCCGCTTTTATATGAGAGTTTTAGGTAAAGAACCGTATGGAGCACATTCTTTTCGATTCCGGTGCTACCCACTCGTTCGAGGCTAGGACTTTCGTAGAACGTCATCGGTTGAATCTCGATCAAGTTGGTGATTCTTTTTGTGTCAAGTTTCCCTCCGGTAACACGGTGGTGTCGAATCAGGGTATCCAGAGGTGTCATATCCTCTTAGGCGATTTCTTAGCATTCGCTGATTGGAAGATGTTGGACCTAGAAGACTTTGATGTTATTTTGGGCATGGACTGGTTGTCCCGTTATGATGCTGTGATCAAGTGCAAGGTTAAGCGCTTGGACTTCAAAATGGACAACGGCCACCCCATGAGTGTGTATGTCTTCCCGCGCCAGGATTCCCCGATTATTTCCGCGGTATGTGCTCGGAGACTTTTAGCTTCCGGTTGTTTTGCTTATCTTGTTTCTATTATAGAAACTGCTAGTGGTTCGCCGCGTGTCGAGGATATTGCTGTGGTGCGGGAGTTTCCAGATGTTTTTCTGGTTAGTCTTCCTGGTCTTCCACCTGAGAGAGATGTAGAGTTCGTTATCGATCTTGAGCCTGGTACTCGCCCTATTGCTAAGGCACCGTACCGTATGGCCCCGCGTGAGTTAGAGGAGTTGCGTACTCAGCTCGATGAGTTGCTGCAGTGCGGGTTTATTAGGCCGAGCTCTTCGCCTTAGGGTGCTCCAGCCTTGTTTGTGAAGAAAAAGGATGGCTCTATGAGGTTGTGCATCGACTATCGAGAATTGAACAAAGCAACCATCAAGAATAAGTATCCGTTGCAAAGGATATATGATTTGTTTGATCAGTTGCGTGGTAGCACGGTGTTTTCAAAGATTGATCTTCGTTCGGGCTACCACCAGTTAAGGATCCGCGAGTCAGATGTTCCACGGATAGCTTTTCGATCTCGACATGGGCATTTTGAGTTTTTGGTGATGTCCTTTGGACTGACGAATGCACCATCTGCCTTCATGGATATGATAAACCGAGTGTTCAAAGATTTCTTGGATCATTTCGTAGTTGTGTTTATAGATGACGTTCTCGTGTATTCTCGGAGCGTCGAGGAGCATGCTCAGCATTTGCGTTTGGTGTTGGCTACCTTGAGGGAGCATAAGTTATATGTGAAGCTGAGCAAGTGTGAGTTCTGGCTTCTTAGGTGTCCTTTCTGGGCCACGTAGTGAGTAAAGATGGAATTTCCGTGGATCCAGAGAAGATTTCTGCTATTATGGATTGGAAGAGACCTACTACACCCAAGGAGATCAGAAGCTTCCTGGGGTTGGCAGGTTATTATAGGAGGTTTGTGGAAGGATTTTCTGTATTGTCTGCTCCGATGACTAAGCTCACGCAGAAGAACACCGCTTTCGTGTGGAGCGATGAGTGCGAAGGAGCCTTTCAAGAATTAAAGAGGAGATTGTGCACTGCTCCAGTGTTGACCTTACCTACTGAAGGTATGGAGTACGATGTTTATGTAGATGCATCGCACGTCGGACTCGGATGTGTCTTGATGCAGGAAGGTAAAGTGATTGCGTACGGGTCGAGACAGCTGAAGGTCCATGAGAAAAATTATCCTATGCATGATCTGGAATTTGCGGCTGTGATCTACGCTCTAAAGCTTTCGATACATCTATTGTATGGTGCATTGTGCAAGATCTATACAGACCATAAGAGTTTGAAGTACGTCTTCACTCAGAAGGAGTTGAATTTGCGCCAGCGTAGATGGTTAGAGTATGTCGCGGACTATGAAGTCGATATCTTGTATCATCCGGGCAAGGCTAACGTAGTAGCTGATGCGTTGAGCAGAAAGACCGCGCAGATCTTCAACCTTACCGTGCAGTCGTTGGTTGAGGAGTTCCTTTTGATGGACATTTCTGTAGGCAATAGTGTCGGTCCCTCTCGCTTGGAGGCAGAAGAGCCTTCCTGGATCACCCTCACAAGGTTACATCAGAAAGAAGATCCCGATCTTCAGCATCTCCGAGGAAGGACAGAGAAGGGAGAATTGCCTGACTTCTCGATAGACGAAGGCGGTACCCTGAAGTAGCGAGGTAGATTTTGTATCCCCGCGGTGGGTGATATTCGGACGAGGATTTGCGATGAAGCACATGGTTCTAGTGTGGCCTACCACCCTGGTTCTACGAAAATTTATAGAGATCTGAAACAGATCGTGTGGTGGTATGGAATGAAGAATAACATAGCTAAATTTGTGTCTGAGTGCTTCACCTGCAAGCGTGTCAAGGCAGATCACAAAAGGCCTGGTGGCAAGTTGACGCCTTTGGACATTCCGAGTTGGAAGTGGGAGACTATTTTGATGGACTTTATTACTGGTTTGCCAAGATCTCCCCGAGGGCATGACTCAGTGTGGGTCATAGTGGATAGACTGACAAAGTGTGCGCACTTCGTACCTTTTAAGATCGGATATTCTATGAAGAAGATAGCGGAGTTGTATTTGGAAGAGGTCATTCGTTTGCACGGAGTGCCAGTGAGTATCGTGTCAGATCGAGACTCCAGATTTATGTCGCGATTCTGGCAGAGCTTGCAGGGAGCATTGGGCACCGACCTCAGGTTTTCGACCGCGTACCATCCGCAGACCAACGATCAAACAGAGCGAGTTAATCAGATCGTGGAAGATATGATTAGGTGCTACATCTTGGACCACGGTGGAGCTTGGGACGAACGTCTCAGACTTATGGAGTTTGCGTATAACAACATTTATCAAGAAAGTTTGCAGATGGCCCCGTTCGAGGCTTTGTTTGGGAGGCGCTGTAGGACTCCCTTGTTTTGGGCCGAGGTTGGTGAGAATCCATTGCTAGGTCCGGAAGCCCTTGAAGAGATGAGTATTGCTGTAACTCATATTCGGGAAAAGCTTCGTATGGCTCAGGAGCGTTATGAGAAGTACGCAAATCAGCGAAGGGTTGAGCTGGAGTTCACAGTTGGGGACATGGTTTTTCAGAAAGTTTCTCCGATGCCTGGTGTTAGAAGATTTGGAAGGAACCATAAATTAGACCCTCGGTATGTGGGACCCTTCCAAATTGTTGAGCGCATTGGAGTGTCAGCGTATAGGATGGATTTGCTTGTTACCTTCCCTAACGTCCATGATGTGTTTCATGTGAGCCAGTTGCGGAAGTGTGTTCTTAGTGATCGTCACGTCCTTGACTCGGTACCCCAGTTGCAGCCTAATCTTTCATATGTTGAAGAACCTATTCGTATTCTGGAGACTCGGGATCGAGTGTTGCGGAGAAAGACAATCCCCATGATCAAGGTTCTTTGGCGGAATCAAGACGTCGAGAGCGCGACGTGGGAGTTGGAGTCAGCGATGAGGGAATCTCATTCGCGCCTTTTAACCTAGTTTTCTGGTAAGTCATTCGTTTGTAGCCTTTGACTGTTCCTGCTGTTTTGGTTTTGAGTTGTGTGTTAAGTTTCGGGACGAAACTTCTTTTTAGGTGGGGTGACTGTAACGCCCATGATTTTTCCGGTAATTATTTAATTCAGTGATGACATGATTATGATGTCAGGGCGTTACTTTTAACGTCGAGTTGACGGCGTGTCGCCGTTTGCGTGTTTTCGCGTCCGTTTGGGTCAAGTCGACCAAATTTTGAAACAACCCGGAATTGGAAAATTTTACGTTAGGAAATTAAATTATTTAATTTTAGACATACTCGTCAAATTTCGTTGCGATCCGAGTCATTTTGGAGCCTCGGCGCATTTTCGAAGTTTTGTAGAATTTATCGTTCGCCGTAAATTTTGGAAATTTATATCTCGAGAACGGCACGTCGGATTTTGGTTTTGGTTTCGCCGTTGGATTCGTAGCGCTGACTTTCTCCTACGGAGCGATTATCGTCGGATTCGGCGTGTGTGTTTTCGGCGTCGTATTAATATAATAGTTATTATATTATGTTAATATTTTTTTGTTTTTGCATGTGTACGCGAGAATATTTAAACTTCTCGGTCTCGGGAAATGTTCTTTGATTTTCCGAGTAATCATAGCCCATCTCTCGAGAACTGTAGCCATGCCTGGAGTTCTCTTCTCTCGGCGAACCAACCATTCCACTCTTAATAATAATAATGTTATTATTATTATTATTATTATTCTTATTTTAATATATATATATATATAACCACAAATACCTCCTCCTTCCTCCTGTGTCTGCCCGAGCCAGAGAAAGGACGAAGCGAGAGAGAGAGCGTCCTGTTCGTGGAACTTCCGGCCGCCGCCGACGGAGCTCCGGTGGACAAAATTTTCAACCGAGCATAGATCCGGAAAGTTATCGGCGAGAGCTACGCGTTCGTGGTGAGTATTTCCCGTTTCGTGGACTTTTTCGCGCTAGGGTTTTCGGCCCTAACCTTCCTTTTGGCCGTTTTTCTGTAGATCTTGACTCCTCGTGTCTTCTTTAGGGCCGATCTACGGCGAGGAGTTGTTCGGATGACGATTCCGGTGATTTCAAGGCAAGTTGTGGTTTTTCCCCTCCTCCCTCTCTTTTTGATCGTAGTATGGTTTGTTTTTACTCCCTTTTTATTTACTAATGTTGTTTGTGCTGCTCATAAATCGCGTTATTGAACGCTTGTTGTCATAGAAATACCTTTTTGACCGTTTCATTTTGATGATTATGTGTAGTACATGTGTAATCTCCACTTGTTCTCCTACCCGTTGAATTGAGATTTTGACCAGCTAAAGTGACCTTGTAATTTCGCCAAAGTCCGTGGTCCGTCCATCGAACGAGTTTTGTTTGTGGACTTAGTCCTTCGTTCCTGTTGTATAAATCCTTTGATTGAGTCTTTAAATCCTTCTTGAGGTTGATCACTCACCGAGTGGGCCTCACTTTTGTCAAATTTGTGCGTTAAGTTTATTTGACGGTGTCTAGTCGGTGTTTTGAAAGGGCATGTCTGCCTTGGTGATTTTTCGTGCGTTAAGACTAGTGATAACTAGTCTAGTTTTGTTGTGCCTTTCTCGAGATATAAGTAGTTTATTTAGGGATGTTGAGGTTGGTATATTAAAACTACCGCCGCAGTGCCCTGCACATAAATTGAAGGTTTTACGGGATTTTACCCACGTTGGTTTGTTGGTTGTTGTTGTTTTACTGTTGGTGTGCTGGCGGAGGTATCTCCCACCGCAGTTACTAGATGTTTTCCAGTTCGGGTGTGTCAGGCTATGAGACCACCTTTCCCTTGGGCCCCTTGTGGAGTTTGTTCTGTGGGTGTGCTGGCGGAGGTATTCCCCCCACAGTTACCGGAATTTTACCGGTGTTGTTACTAAATACTTTATTTCTAGAATTTTAAAATGATGTTATGCTCGTATTGTAGCTGGGCATTTTAGCCCTAACTTTTCTACCATGCTTGGGTAGTCAGGCATACGTGATTATTCACGTAAGTGTTTTCTGTTGCTTGCTTAGCTTTCTTACTGTACTTTCCTTCTGTATAGCCGGTCTTGGGTTGGTACCCCTGTTGACCGTTGTTTACCTTTTGTTTAGTTTTCTCCCGCCACTTATACCTTCTTGCTGAGGCGTTCTCTCTTGTGAATGCCTCAGGTTCAGAGTAGTAGCTGCCAGTGAAGCTAGAGCTGGTGTCTTCGGTGTTGCAGTAGTAGTTGGAACTGTTTCACCTCACCGTAGTGAGGTAGATGTTCGTTGTTTTGTTTTTATTGTAGTTCAGACATACTTTTGTGGTCTGGGGGTTTGTGTCAGGTTGTTGACACCCACGGAGTTGTGTTGATTTTGGACACTTTGCTAGCTGCTAATTGTTTCTCGTCATTTTATAGTAGTTTACTTGCTCTCTGGGAAGTTTTATGCTAGGATTGCATGTTAGGTATTTTGAAGTATAAAAGAACTTGTGCTACCATTTCATAGCATCTTTTACAATGAATAACTTTATTTTAAAGGTTATAAAAGGTCTTTTCATACTACACCTAAGGTCTGCACAACATGTTGTATCATTGGATTGTATGTTCATATATGGTAATAAGTGTATAAAACTTAGTATTTTTCGCTGCGCATTTCTACTTGCACCGTTAGTCGTGGGTCAGTTGACCCCCTGAACCGAGGGACACGGTTAATAAACGAAACTTAAATCATGTTTTTTAAATTATAAATCCATGGTTTTTCATGATAAGTAATAGGAGTAGGTTTTGCCTAAGCGCATGCAGTTGTCCCCTGCAGGGCGTGGCATCACGACGCGTACTTTCTCTTGCTCTGGCGTATTATTTAATACGGAGAAAATGCCAGTTGTGACAGTACTGGTCAAGGTAATACTACAAGTGAGGGGGAGAATGACATTGAGCTCCCTACTCATGTAGAAGAAGTGATCAATAAGATCACTGAGGTTGAGGATGTTGTCCATACTGGGTTAGCAGTCCAAAAGGACCCAGTTGAAGCTGCGAAGGAAATGAACCAAGAAGAGATTGCAGTCAACACAAGCAGATCATTGTTAACTGTTGAAGCCATCACTATTTTTGAGGATTAAGTGAGACAATCTTCTATCAGAAGATCTCCTTCTCCCATGTTTGAAGAAGAAGAAGGAATGGAAGATTTTCTACTTGAAGTAATGAAGAAGAAAGCTGAGGAAGAACTTGAAAAGCCTAGCTCCTCCAAAGGACAAATTCTAGAAGACTCCTCACTGCTGGTCTAGATAAAGATGTTCATAGATGAGCAAAGAGTTAAGCTTGAAGGATATGTTGACATTGTTGTCAATGATCTTTGAAGAGACCTATCCAGTGAGACTGCTGGTCTAAGAATAGAGATGAAATATCTACAAGAGAACACCATTAGTTTCTTTAATAGAGATGCTCCAGAAGTAGATCACACTGCCAAACAGCTAGAACTCACTCACAAGGGTCTAGCGGATATCATTGAAAATCAATGTGTAACATCTAAAAATCCGGAGAAAGCTTTCACAGCTACTGCAAGACAAATGACTTAGCATAGAAGGATCATCTAAGAAAGGTTGGATCTCTGCAGCCAGGAGCTGGATAGTCATCTGCTAGAAACAAAGTATCATCTAGAGAATGGAATCCATATGCTAAAGAACAAAATTCTTAATCTTCAGCTAAATCTGCAAAGGTACATATCAGAAGAAGCCATAAAGGGGGAGAGATCAATGATATAGGCCAGTGGTGAGCATGCCATATGGACCTCTAATACAATCAGGGAAGCAATGAATCTCCCTTCTATCTTCTATGATGAGCCTGTTGATACATTTGTTATTTCCCCTGTCACATCTGATGCACCTGCTGCTGCTGTTGAACAAAAGAAAAGAAAGGAGATTGTTGCTGAAGATGAGACAAAGCTAAGAAAGAAGAGATATTGAGAAGAAATAGAAAAGAAACAAGATTATGAGTAATGGAGCCCTAAATAAAGGGAAATAATCTTAAGTGCATGGGAAGCATATCAAAACAAATAAAACTGAAAGGGACAAATTGTACAACACCCATGAGTGGACAAAGTATGAAAATCAAGAAGAGATAAGAAGAAGCAACAGAAGAGACAAGCCGGCAGGAAGAATTACAGCAAATGCACAAGAGCCACTCAGATATCATCGTAAGCCCACTGGCTATTTCACAAGGTAATATGAAAAGAACAAGGAGTCTTCTGCCAAGAGAGCAAGACGTGGAATTGTTATAAAGGAACTAGAAGCATAGTTGGCTTTTTTACTTTTGGGCAAATGTAGAAATGTTGGAGATTTCAAAACATTTCAATATTTATAAATTCATAATATAATGATGATGCTTCTTGTGCTGTGAACTGAAATGACTATTTCATATTGTCTGAACTGTTGTGCTCTTATTTTCTGAACTGAAATGCTCTTATTATCTATTCATTTTCATTAATGTGCTTTATCATTGACTGAGTTATGACATCTTCAAATATGGGGAGATTATTACGAACACTTCCCACAATGTTCCAGATTTGGAGAAGTCCCTAAGTCAATGATAAGTACAATTTGTATTTAATATCCATTTGATGTGACATAAGCAGGTAGGGAAATAATATATCTCATATATAATGGTTGGAGATCAAGCAAAATGTTTAAGTTAAATATCGTCGTGTATATAACACTCACACGACGATGTCGATTTGCTCACTCGAAGAAGATAACAGAAGAAGTCAAGTCAAGAATTGACGTGACTATAAGCAGAGCACGGTGATATCATTGTGTCAACAAGGTACACACGATGATATTATTGTGCGAACAAGAAGAAACAACTAAGGAATATATCATCATGTCAACAAAGTACACACGACGATATTGTTGTAAGAACTCAAGAAAAATAGCTAAGTCATATATCGTCATGACAACAAGTATCACGAGAAAATATCATTGTGAAGATTCAAGAAAGGTTAGCTAAGTCATATATCGTCGTGACATTAAGAAGATCACAACGATATCGTCATGTCAACAAGGTACACACGACGATATCATTATGAGGTCTTGATGATTAAAATTCCGCTTGCACGAAATAAAATCCGAACTAGCAATCCGAGAAGGCAAGTATACCTATCGAACTGTAGTATAGGAACACAAGTGTCGTATTAAAATCCGAGAACCGTTGATTACTTATACTCAAACGAATTACTATTATTTTATCTTAATAATTTTTTGGATGGTTTTGTCTGCTAAGTTGAAATAAAAGCTGGATAAAAGTACGGCTAAACGATGATTAAGAAATAGCACTCGATCTTGACTTACTTCGGCCTAAGTTGATCAAAATTCAAAAGCAAACTTAAAACTTAATAAAGTAAGGGCAGCTTGACCGTGGGGGTTCCTATAGTTTGAACATGCTTCTCTCGAAGATATGCCCAACTGAGTTTAGGAAAATCCGACCGAACTCTCGTCCCGTATTCGAATACCTAAAACTCGCTTTAAGTGGTGAACCCCGCTATTGGGTTTGACTCCAATCCAGGAGATTTACGTCATTCTCTCTCGAGAAATGTGTGTAACTCTCTTTACTCTTAAGTGCTCACTTCAGACTATCGGCCTCTCGGCTAGCCAAGAATGAAAGCAAAGGTGGGGATTATATATCGATAATATAGCTCCACTAAATTTTAATTAAGAGTAAATCTAAGGCCCAACACTTTAGAAAGTGAAAGAAGACTAAAGGATCATAACTTGATCAACTCATCCTCAGATCATCAAGATCGAGTACTATGAGGATTTAGTTACTCATGGTGGAGGGGTAGGAGAGAGAAATGATGAAGATTTTAAGAGAACAAAAACATACCATTTTTATTAAACAAAAGTTCAACTGAGATTACAATTGCATGGAAAGCCTACTAAGCATTAGTAATACACTATAAAAGGAAATTACAAAGGCATTACAACATTCATATGAAAACTAGAAAAGGAAATGCATTGAAATAAGAGAGAGAGAGAGAAAGAGAATAAAATGACATGAAAAACACTGAAAATAGAGTAGTAGCACTAGTTCTCTCTCCAAAAACTGAATGGGGAAAGCTTGGAGGTCATTTAAATTTATAGAAATTTTTCTGCCTCGGTCACGCCCTCAGTCACGCCCGTGACTAGGGGCGTGACATTGTTTAATCAATTCTGCGGCTTGGATCAGGTTCGGTGCACGATTCTGACGCGATTTGATGGGTCACGCCCTAGGTCACGCCCGTGACTGAGGGCGTGACCATTTCGGTGGTTAGTCGGGTCATGGGCGCTGGCGGCGATCATGGGCGCTGGCGGCTGGCTGACGTGGCAGTCACGGGCGTGACTGGAAGCACGCCCGTGTAACAGTGGCGTGACCAATTCGGTGGTCAGCTGGTCGAATCTGAGCTGTTCACGGGCTGGTCACGGGCGTGGCTTGCGTGTCACGGGCGTGACTTGTGTGTCACGGCCGTGTACTTTGGGCGTGCCTGACCAGATCTTCTGAATTATGTTGGCAGCAGCTTAACTGGAAACAGCAACTTACACGCCCTAGGTCACGGGCGTGACCTAGGGCGTGACTTAGGAAATTTTGCATTTTTGACATGAAAATTCAGAAAACTTAAGTTAGCACTAAAAATAGGAAAATGAACCAAAATTGCATTTAGGTAAACAACAATAAGCAAAAAGTAAGAGTAAATATCCTAAAAATAACCTAATTAAACTAACTAGATTTAGCATTATCAAATTCCCCCAAGCTTACACTTTGCTTGTCCCCAAGCAAAGAAATATGCTTTAGCTAATAAAATAAAATGACTAATCAAAAAGATTTAATTATGCTAAACACGAGTACCTTGCGAAATTCCAAGTAGGGAGAATAGTGAAAAGGAAACCTAAAATAAGTACTTTATTTAAGCTTAATTTTTATACCCTTTACTAACAAAAATTAATCATCCAAAATTTTAACTAAAAAGTTTTTAAAATAAAATTGAGCAAAGTAACAAGTGAGATAGTGCATTGAATTGTTACTAAACCCTAAGAGACAAATTATAATTATATCATTCTAAGAACAAGGATCTAAATTCATACCCAAGATTTAACTATTCTACTTTTCTTCTTTACTTAGCTAAAGCAAATTTAGGAGCATGAATCAAGAGGACTTTATTAGGACCGAAATGTTTGGTTTAGGCATATGATTTGGAATGGGAATCGAAGATAAAAGTGATTGCTATAATCACACTAAACCATAAACATGAGTTTTATAAAATTTCCGATATGAATGATAAGAGGCAATCCTTCATTATAAGCATATAGCATATTTTCTTTCTTTCTCTTTCATAGCCATTTTTTTTTCTTTTTTCTTTTGAAATTTTGGCAAAGATAACTAATACAAATATGCTTAAAATATCTCCTTTTTGAGCAAATTCTTTTCTTTGAAGCTCTCCATGCAATAAACCAATCACACTCTTTTAGAAATGTAAATAAAACTCAAAGTGTTAGTGTGATTCAAATAGGTTTGGAAATTTTGACTTTGGTGAAAAATTTGATAAGTGGAGGTGACAATAAAACATGGGAAAAGGCTCAAAAGAGGCTAACAATGGGTTTCTTTTTAAGGGTTGGCATGAAGGCTCAAACTTAAAACAAAAAATGACCTAAATCATTTTCATTGCTCTCTAAATTTAGTTAAAGCATGAGTTTTGAAGGATTTCAAAAAGTAAGCCCTAGATATTAAATAAAGACTAATGAACTTATCCTGAAAATAAGAATAATAAGCGTCTAGGATTATTCACATTTACTACACAAATCAAAAGTTAACCCTGCAAAATATATCTAAAAATGAAGAGGAAAATAGTGGATGAGGAATTTTTTACGAAAGTAAAGAAGATAAAAGAGAAACCGATAAGGAAAGTACAAGATTTTAGAAAAAACTTTTCAGATTAACATGCTACCTAGAATTAGAACACTACATGAGTCAACAATTTACTTGTGAAACATAATTAAAAGTAGGATTAGAAATATTGAAATTAACTAAGGCTATATAAAATATTTTGGGAAAAACAAAACATAAAGCAAGGGGTACTATTGATTTTACCAAAATCTATTTTAGACTACTAAAAGAAAAGAAGACATTCTCCCCCAAGCTTACGATAGACATTGTCCTCAATGGAAAAGGAGAGTGAAGGAAGGGGTAATTAAGAAAAGAAATTAAAACTGAAAAACTGAAACAGGCACTTCCCTGGATTTATGGGCTTGAAAGGATGTGTGATGCCGCTCCCCCTTGCTGGCGCTTTGAATCTTCATGAAATATCATCTTGAATTTTTCTTGAAACCAACAATGTTGAAGCAGGCGATCGCCGAAGTTGAGAGTATCAGAGCCATCCAGGGCCAAAGAAAAATTAAAACAACAAATTTAAAAAACCTTGGGTTGCCTCCCAAGAGCGCCCTCTGTTTAATGTCGTTTGAGCTCGACTACAAGAATATAGTTCAAAAGTTAATCCAAATTATTACAGTCCAGACAAAAGAAGTTTTTCACTGTCCATGTCAACATTGTCACCAGAAAAATAAAGTTTTAAACGATGCCCATTAACCTTGAAATCACCCTTATCTGGGTGTGATATCAAAACAGTTCCATACGGATAAGCTTCCTTTACATTAAAAGGACCTGACCATCTAGATTTTAATTTTCCAGGAAATAAACGTAGACGAGAATTATAAAGTAATACTTGGTCGCCTGGTTTAAATGTTTTCGGGTGCCTTAAATTTTTATCGTGAAAGCACTTCGTTCGTTCCTTATATAATTTATTATTTTCATACGCATTGGAGCGCCACTCATCGAGTTCATTGAGTTGGAATTTTCGAAGATCGGCGGTGGAGTGGGGATCAAAATTTAAAAATTTAAGGGCCCAGAAAGCACGATGTTCTAATTCGACCGGTAAATGGCACGATTTCCCATATACTAACCGATACGGTGTACAACCGATGGCGGTCTTGTACGCTGTTCGGTAAGCCCATAGAGCATCGTCTAATTTATGTGACCAGTCCTTATGTGAGGTGGAAACAGTTTTTTCTAAAATACGTTTGATTTCTCTATTCACTACCTCGACCTGGCCGTTAGTTTGGGGGTGGTAAGCAGTTGAAAGCTTATGTGTAACGCCATATTTTAAAAGTGTTTTTGCAAATTGTGCGTTACAAAAGTGCGAACCCCTGTCGCTAACGATGGCCCTAGGAGTACCGAATCGAGAAAATAATTTTTTTAAGAAAATAATAACGACTCGGGAGTCATTAGTAGGAAGAGCTTGGGCCTCTGCCCATCGAGACACGTAGTCTACCGCAACTAAAATGTATTTATTACCATGGCTAGAAGGAAGAGGACCTACAAAATCAATTCCCCAAAGGTCGAAAACTTCGCACTCGAGGAAATAATTTTGCAACATTTCATTTTTATTTGAGATATTTCCGGTCCGTTGGCAGCTATCGCACCGTCTCACAAACGATTGGGCATCTTTAAAAAGGCTAGGCCAATAAAAGCCTGCACTAAGTACTTTGTGAGCGGTCCGATTGGCTTGATAGTGCCCACCAGTCGGTCCTTCGTGTAAGTGTTTGAAAATATTTTGTCCTTCTTCGAAAGAAACACATCTCCTTACTACTTGGTCTGCACAAACTCGAAACAGATACGGGTCCTCCCAAAAATAATTCTTCAGGTCAGAGAAGAATTTCTTCTTTTGCTGATAGGAAAATTCTTTTGGGAGGACTCGAGCTACTAAGTAGTTGGCGAAGTTTGCAAACCAAGGAGAAGGAGTAGTGTTGATTGATAATAACTTCTCGTCGGGAAAATAATCATTAAAAGTTTGTTCATTTAAATCTTCAATAAATGGGTTATCTAATCGTGAAAGATGGTCCGCGGCCAAATTCTCAGCCCCCTTTTTATCTCGGATTTCCAAGTCGAACTCCTGGAGGAGTAAGACCCAGCGAAGTAAGCGTGGTTTGGCATCCGGTTTAGAAAGTAAATATTTGAGGGCCGAGTGGTCCGTAAAAACAATAATTTTTGAAAGCGTAATATAAGGTCGAAATTTGTCGAATGCAAAAATAACTGCTAATAATTCTTTCTCCATTGTGGTATAGTTCGCTTGCGCGGATGTAAGTGTTTTACTTGCGTAGAAAATAGGGTGGAAGTTTTTAGATATACGTTGTCCTAAAACGGCTCCCACCGCAAAGCTACTTGCATCGCACATGATTTCGAATGGAAGGTCCCAGATTGGAGCTATCATAATTGGCGCATTTATTAGCTTATTTTTGATTAATTGAAAAGCAGATAAGCATGTATCATCAAAAATAAATTGAGTGTCTTTTTCTAAAAGATGAGTGAGTGGTTTGGTAATTTTTGAAAAATCTTTTATAAACCGCCGGTAAAAACCGGCATGTCCTAGAAAGTTTCTTATGGCCTTAACGTTGGTTGGCGGTGGCAGTTTTTCGATCACTTCTATTTTTGCTTCATCGACCTCAATTCCTCTTGCTGATATCTTATGACCTAAAACCAATCCCTCCCGTACCATGAAATGATATTTTTCCCAGTTCAGGGCGAGATTGGTCTCCTCACACCGTTCTAACACTTTTTCTAAATTTTCTAAACAAAAATCGAAGGAATCACCAAACACGGAAAAGTCGTCCATAAATACCTCCATAATACTTTCTACGTACTTGTCGAAAATGGCCAACATACACCGTTGAAATGTTGCCGGCGCATTACATAAACCAAACGGCATTCTTCGATAGGCGAAGGTGTCGAAAGGACAAGTAAACGTCGTTTTCTCCTGGTCCTCGGGCGAGATGGGAATTTGGAAGTAGCCCGAGAGACCATCGAGAAAACAATAAAAGCTATGGCCGGATAATCGTTCTAAGATTTGATCGATGAATGGCAAGGGGAAATGGTCCTTGCGGGTGGCGTCGTTCAATTTGCGATAATCAATACACATACGCCACCCAGTCACCATCCGTGTTGGGATTAAGTCATTATTATCATTTAACACTACCGTGATACCTCCCTTTTTAGGAACTACTTGAACGGGGCTTACCCATTTGCTATCTGAAATTGGATAGATAATTCCTGCGTCTAATAATTTCACGACCTCACCCTTTACTACTTCTTTCATGTTTGGGTTTAATCGGCGTTGAGGTTGAATAGAATTTTGTGAATTATCTTCCATTAGAATTTTGTGCATGCAGAAAGATGGACTTATGCCCTTAATATCAGAAATCTGCCAAGCAATTGCTTGGCGGTGTTTTTGTAAAACTTTTAGCAATTTGGCATTTTCAGATCCACTTAAATGGGCCGACACTATTACTGGTAACTTAGAGTCTTTTTCTAAAAATTCATATTTTAAATGATTGGGTAGTTCTTTAAGTTCTAAAGTGGGAGGTTCCTCGTATGAAGATTTGAAAGACTTTTCTTTTTCAAAAGTAATTTCTTCAAAATTTTTTGATTTAATTTGAAAATTTGAGGGGGCGGGAGCAATGGCCATTTTCATTTCTTGTAATATTTCAGTGGAGGTGTTTGAAGATGAACAAAAAGAAGAAGAACCATTTTCAGAAATACAAAAAGAAGGGTCTTCACTTAATACATCTAAGAAAAAACACGAATCGTCATTTTCTAGGGTATTTTTCATAGAGGGTGTTATGGAGAAGGTTACTTCATCATCTCCAACTCGGAGGAATAGCTTACCATTACTCACATCAATGATAGCACGGGAGGTGGCAAGGAAGGGGCGGCCAAGGATTAGGGGAACCTCGACATCCTCTTCAATGTCCAAAATGACAAAATCCACCGGGAAGATGAATTTGTCTACTTTTACGAGCACGTCCTCCATAATTCCCAGCGGATATTTTATCGTCCTATCTGCTAGTTGTATACTCATACGTGTGTGGCTAAGGGTGCCCACTCCTAACTTCTTAAACAAGGAGAATGGCATTAAGTTGATGCTTGCTCCTAAGTCGGCCAACGCATTCTTTACAAATAGATCACCAAAGAGGCACGGGATAGAAAAACTACCCGGATCGTTAGCCTTTTTCGGTAATTTATTTGTTAGGACGGCGGAACACTCAGCATTTAAAGTTACGTGTGATAGATTTTCTAGCTTTTTCTTATTAGTTAGAAGATCCTTCAGGTACTTAGCGTACTTGGGCATTTGTGATATCGCTTCATGGAAGGGCAAATTGATGTGTATTTGCTTAAACATTTCCAGGAAGCGATGATATTGATCATCTAATTTTTCCTTGTTGAGTTGAGATGGATAAGGCGGGGCGGGGTTGTTTTTGAAAATATGAGGTGGAGTGATAAAATCTGTTTGAGTGAGTGGTGTTTTTAAAATAGGGGCGGATCTTGCCTCGGGCTCTTCGCTAACCGGACCGGATACTTGCTTTCCACTCCGAAGAGTTACAGCTTTCGCTTGCTCTTTCGGGTTGGGCTCGGTGTTAGCGGGAAGAGTCCCGGGCGGTCGCTCGGATATTATTTTGGCGAGCTACCCGATTTGGTTTTCTAGATTTTTAACGGATCCGGCTAAGTTCCGGACGGTTGCTTCGTTCGTACTTATATATTTTGAAAACATCTCCTCCAAAGATGGAGGTTTTTGAAAGTTAACAGGGGGTGGAGGTGGTGTAAATTCATTTTGTAGAGGCGGGCGAGTTGTGTTTGCAGGATTACTCCAAGAAAAGTTCGGGTGATTACGCAGCGCAGGATTATAATTATTCGGTAACTGAAAACCAGGTGCATGAAAATTAGAAGCAGAATAATTATTATAAGCATTTCTATTGCCTACGAAATCAGCTTGTTCGGAGGTGGCTTTTGCGAATTCCCAAACCTGAGGTGCGGAAGGAGCATTCATTTCAGATATCTTTTTGCTAAGCATTTCCACTTGTAGTGCCAGCTGGGAGACGTTATCCACTTCGTACATACCTGCAGGTTTGTTTGGGCGGGATCTTGGCACATTCCACTGATAGGTGTTCATGGCCATATCCTCAAATAGTTCAAGAGCGGCTTCCGGGGTTTTGTTATTTAAGGTACCACCGGAAGCGGCGTTTATCATTTGCTTAGTATGTTGATTTAGCCCGTTATAAATCGTTTGCACTTGTAACCATACAGGCAGAGCGTGATGAGGGCAACGTCTTAAGAATTCTTTATACCTTTCCCAGGTATCATATAGCGTTTCAGAATCTATTTGGCAAAAAGAAGAAATATCATTTCTAAGCTTAGCAGTTTTCGCAGGTGGAAAATACTTAGTTAGAAATTTTTCAGTTAACTGGGCCCAAGTGGTGATAGAACCTCTAGGTAGAGTTGACAACCACTGCTTAGCCTTTGTTCTTAAAGAAAATGGGAAGAGTCTAAGCCTAATTGCATCATCCGTAACACCATTTATTTTGAAGGTGTCACAGATTTCAAGGAAGCTAGCAATATGTGCATTCGGATCTTCATCTTGTAATCCGTCGAACTGCACGTATTGCTGCACCATGTGAATTATGCTTGGCTTTAGTTCGAAATTATTATTATTTATGGCAGGGCGGACTATACTAGTTTCCGTCCCTTCCAGGTTAGGCCTTGCATAATGGGACATAGTCCATTCAGGGGCCGCAACCATGTTGGGGACTTCATTTTGGTTAGGTTCGCCCATATTAACAACCGACTCCGAATCCTCAGCCAGTTCTTGGAATGTAGGATCTTGAACTTGCGATTTTCTCCGAAGAGTACGCTCAAGTTCTTGGTCCAAGTCTACAAGTTCTGACGGATTCGCTCGGGTCATAAACTAGAAAGAGAGAAGGGAAAATAAGATTGAGAAATTCGAAAAAGGTCTCTCTTTTTTTTTGAATTAATTTTGTTTTTCAAGAAAGAGGAGAGAAAAAAGAGGTGATAAAAGTAATAGATTCGTTCTTTCAAAATATCAACAAAATGCGAGTCCCCGGCAACGGCGCCAAAAACTTGATGATTAAAATTCCGCTTGCACGAAATAAAATCCGAACTAGCAATCCGAGAAGGCAAGTATACCTATCGAACTGTAGTATAGGAACACAAGTGTCGTATTAAAATCCGAGAACCGTTGATTACTTATACTCAAACGAATTACTATTATTTTATCTTAATAATTTTTTGGATGGTTTTGTCTGCTAAGTTGAAATAAAAGCTGGATAAAAGTACGGCTAAACGATGATTAAGAAATAGCACTCAATCTTGACTTACTTTGGCCTAAGTTGATCAAAATTCAAAAGCAAACTTAAAACTTAATAAAGTAAGGGCAGCTTGACCGTGGGGGTTCCTATAGTTTGAACATGCTTCTCTCGAAGATATGCCTAACTGAGTTTAGGAAAATCCGACCGAACTCTCGTCCCGTATTCGAATACCTAAAACTCGCTTTAAGTGGTGAACCCCGCTATTGGGTTTGACTCCAATCCAGGAGATTTACATCATTCTCTCTCGAGAAATGTGTGTAACTCTCTTTACTCTTAAGTGCTCACTTCAGACTATCGGCCTCTCGGCTAGCCAAGAATGAAAGCAAAGGTGGGGATTATATATCGATAATATAGCTCCACTAAATTTTAATTAAGAGTAAATCTAAGGCCCAACACTTTAGAAAGTGAAAGAAGACTAAAGGATCATAACTTGATCAACTCATCCTCAGATCATCAAGATCGAGTACTATGAGGATTTAGTTACTCATGGTGGAGGGGTAGGAGAGAGAAATGATGAAGATTTTAAGAGAACAAAAACATACCATTTTTATTAAACAAAAGTTCAACTGAGATTACAATTGCATGGAAAGCCTACTAAGCATTAGTAATACACTATAAAAGGAAATTACAAAGGCATTACAACATTCATATGAAAACTAGAAAAGGAAATGCATTGAAATAAGAGAGAGAGAGAAAGAGAATAAAATGACATGAAAAACACTGAAAATAGAGTAGTAGCACTAGTTCTCTCTCCAAAAACTGAATGGGGAAAGCTTGGAGGTCATTTCAATTTATAGAAATTTTTCTGCCTCGGTCATGCCCTCAGTCACGCCCGTGACTAGGGGCGTGACATTGTTTAATCAATTCTGCGGCTTGGATCAGGTTCGGTGCACGATTCTGACGCGATTTGATGGGTCACGCCCTAGGTCACGCCCGTGACTGAGGGCGTGACCATTTCGGTGGTTAGTCGGGTCATGGGCGCTGGCGGCGATCATGGGCGCTGGCGGCTGGCTGACGTGGCAGTCACGGGCGTGACTGGAAGCACACCCGTGTAACAGTGGCGTGACCAATTCGGTGGTCAGCTGGTCGAATCTGAGCTGTTCACGGGCTGGTCACGGGCGTGGCTTGCGTGTCACGGGCGTGACTTGTGTGTCACGGCCGTGTACTTTGGGCGTGTCTGACCAGATCTTCTGAATTATGTTGGCAGCAGCTTAACTGGAAACAGCAACTTACACGCCCTAGGTCACGGGCGTGACCTAGGGCGTGACTTAGGAAATTTTGCATTTTTGACCTGAAAATTCAGAAAACTTAAGTTAGCACTAAAAATAGGAAAATGAACCAAAATTGCATTTAGGTAAACAACAATAAGCAAAAAGTAAGAGTAAATATCCTAAAAATAACTTAATTAAACTAACTAGATTTAGCATTATCAGGTCTCAAAGAAAGTACGCCAAGGCAAATATCATCATGTCAACAAGGTGCACACGATGATATTGTTGTGAGAACTTGGGAAAGTTTGCCAAGGCATATATCGTTATGTTAGTAGGGTACGCACAACGATATCGTAGTAAGGACTCAAGGAGAATCTGTTATGCCATATATTCTCGAGATACCTATTTTCAGTGAAGAATTCATAGAAATTGAAGAGTTGTCTAAGTCCAAGATGGATCGCTGAAATGGAAAGCTATGTCGTAGAGATATCACTCATATCGTCAAAACAGACACAGATTTTTCAAAACATGTTGTCAGCATTTAATGTCGCCGTCTAAGGGACCAATCAATGAATGTCATTATGGAATGTGCTTTTGACAATCAAGAGACCTCGAAATTGACTGTGAGATATTCTTGTCATATATAATGATAAGATGGTTGCTCTAATCAAGGGAGAGCTAACGAATTAAAAGAAAGTATCGGCCATCAGTACGGCTAAAGGAACATTCACGAAAACAAACTTCTTGCAATGTTAGTTCTCCAAGAATCAGTAAGGCACCATCGACTGAAAAGTATTGTTCCAGATTGAAGGAAAGGATCAAAGAGAAGCTATTGTGCATCATTTTGAAGTTTTTCAAAGCCTTCTCTTCAGATCCAGAGGTCGTCTGCCTTAGGCGTCAAAAGACTCTCCATGGAATTTCTATCCTTTACATTGTGGAGTGTTCTTCTGTATTGTAAACTCTTTACATTCACTGTAGGACTCTTTTGAGCATGAGTTGTAGGGTTTTGTGTGAACCTGAGGTAGGATATACTGTAGATCTGAGTTGTAGGGCATGTTATGCCTGAGATATAGGGTTCCATGAACCTGAGGTAGGATCCTAAGTGGATCTGAGTTGTAGGGCCTGCTGCGTCTGAGTTGTTGGGTCTATAGTGCCATAGTTGTAGGATCTGTGCAGAAGATCTGGGTTTCTGGAGGAGTTGGCCGAGTCTGGCACATTGCTAGATAGGTGAAGGGGGACAGTGGAATACCCACACTGGAGAACCACTATAATTCCTTTTGTGCTTTCTGTGGTGTGATTTCTGGATGTATTCATTCAAGCTAATGTTGTCTTAAACTATAAAAGACTAAAACATTTTAAAATACCTATTCACCCCCCCCCCCCCTCTAGGTAATTAGATTACACCCTAGACTTACAAGTGGTATCAGAGGTAGGTTATTCAAAGAAATCTTAACAGATTGAACAGATCTGCCCTTGGGTGTGTAAATTATCATCATGGCTCCTGGAGAAAACTACAAAGAGTTATGCTCCATGAAGAAGAAAAGAAGATCTAATGCCAAGAAATTCATATCTCTAAGTGAAAGCAGTTGCTGCTCGTCATACCCTTTTTTAGGTGAGGAAGCTTACACTGTTGTTAGACCTAATGCCAGACGTTGACTTAGTGTAGTAATGATTGATGGCGTATATCCTGATTCCAGGAAGGTGATATTGCACGATTGGAAGGCTCTTATTTAGGCAACCCTGATGTTGGCTTTAAGGCTAACACATGCGTTAGACCTAGTCATTCTAAAATTGCTCCCACTATCACGGTAGCTTCCGTCCATATCATTTTTACATTGGCAGGATCGAGGGTCAACGCTGCCATTGGCTCAAACGCCTGGCGTTAGACCACTTTGTATTCTTTTAGCATATTGAGCTAGTCTAGACCAAAATATAGCATCCTAGTGTCATCCTTAATCAATCATGCATACTAAAAACAAAATGATAAACTTGATCAAATACAAGTAGTGTTGGAATCGGGATTCGGCCCAACGAGAAGTTCGGACCCCAAAGATGGGTTCAACTCGCGCTTACTGATCCCTCGAAGCAACCTAACCGAAGACTTAGAACTGAGACCCTTGGCGACAGTGTGGAGGTCCCACCACACACCCGGAAGATCGTAGAGCGCTTCCCCTCCTAAGCCATGAACTGAAGTCGGGCACCTTGGAGAGCTTTGAGAACGCTAACCAAAGATGACCTGAGGAGAGAGAAGCCAAAAACAGTTCTCTCCAAAGGTTCCCTTATGGTCTTATTTATAGTTTTACTGAACTGGTCTGCTGATAGCGGGATTCCGCCTTTTAGTTTCACTATACGCACACCAATTTGGCTTGCTAACAACCAAACTCCGTTGTTCTGAAAGGCTTTAAGCAGCCCACCAGGGGCAGAGGGGTAATTTCACTTCCATAGCCCTTGGGCAAGTGGCCTGCGAGAGCGCCACGCACGAGACTTCTTGCGAGTCTCCTCGCTAGTGCTGCTCGCGAACCCTCCCTTGGCGACCAGTTTGCGAAGGCCCTTCTCATCCTCCTTCGGACGACAACCATCCACGCCAGGCCTCGCATTCTCCCCTATGAGATCACCCTGGCTTGCCTTGATTGGCTCTCGCGACCCCTTAGTGGCGAGATGGCCACTTCCAGCCTAATTCACACCTCTTCGAGCCTTACCTTCTCAGGCGAACACAGGGTTGTACGCAATCCCCGCTCTTTGCGAGATTACTCTAAGCTCGCAAAGAATCATCCAACCCCGGGTGTTCGCCGGCGATTGCTAATCTGTCAGGAATCTTTCCGCGGGCCCCACCTCACAGCTATAAATACCACCCGAGCTAGGGTGACATGCACCCTTATTCTCTTTCTCTTTCTCCGCCTCCTTCCACTGTTGCTGTCGGGAAATGCCTCTTTCAGAAGAACTTCAAGCTCGCTTGAGGGCATCCAAGGCGGGCAAGCTTTCTGCCTTGGCCAACACCGCCTCCTGGATGACCCATCAGCCCACTCCTCCGCTTCCCAAGATGAAAAAGGCAAAGCCAGTCCGCCTCCCCCCAGGGGGGGGACGGGACCGTACTGCTGGACTCTTCTACTGATAATAGGCCCACCGGGGAGGTAAAAGTTGTCCTTCTCGCTTAGCTTCTCCTTTGATTTCACTAAACCTCACCTGACCGCAGGGCCTCCCGCCTACCGATAAGGGTGCGGGCGAAGACTTAATCGGGGCTTGCCCTGATCCTCCGGCGAAGACCGATCTCGCCAACCAGCAAGCTGTAAGTAAGTTACCTGCTCATACCCGCCAAGCTTATCGTCCTAACTGATGGTCTTTTCATTCTCCTACTTCTCACAGCCTCCCCCCGTGCGACCCCAGGTCATCAAAACTCGCGACCACAGTTGTTGATCCCCCCTGACACAACCCTTAACACCTCGGGTTTCAATCTCTTGAGGGGGGAGGGTTCCGGTGGCTCACGACCGGCCACAACCACCCATGCCTATGACTTGGCGCGCTGCGCTGGTCTAGGGAATTCAGTCTCGCTTCCCTTCACTAATCTTTTTCAGGGCCGGCCCAACACTTCTCGCCCGCCTCCTGTAAGGATTTTGCTGCTTATTATGAGAAAGATCGCTCTCTGCGACCATAAGAGAAGGCTTCGCTAAATGCTAACACTGCTTAGATTTGCTCGCAGGTGATTTAGAGACTCTCCCCACCGACTCTGACTTTGGGGAGGAAGAGATGTAGCCTCTTCCTTTGCTGGAGCATATGGATGATTTCCTTGGCGACCCGCGAGACCCCGAGACCATGAAGAGACGAACTTCAGAATTGTTTCAAAAACAAGGGCGAATGCTGTAGGACCTTCATCTCCAGGCGAAGAGGGTCAGGGAGATTGCCGAGGAGCGGCATGCCGCTCTATTAGATGAGTGCGCGCGACTACTCACCGAGATGCCGCAAGATTTTGGCGAGACGCCCACCTCCCCAGGGACACACCTCGCACGAGTGGATGATTACGCTCACTTGATTAATTGTGATGCTCGCGCCGTCAACGCATACCCTAGGATTCCGTCGCGGTCATGAGTGCGAGGTCGTGGTAGGTGGAAATGGATACACTACTAATCCTCACTCGCACTCTTCCTCTGCCCCGCAAGTCCCCCGACAATGCATGAACTTTGTTTAATCTCGCTAGACAATCTCCCAATTCTCTTCTTTTATTCTTTTTCATTAACTATTTCTCGCCCGCTACCGGGGCTCTTGCGCACTTATTATTTGTTTATGCGACATAATTGGTAGTGATGCTCGCTCTATCTTTTGTTTCCGCTTTCTTTCTTGTTGTTCTCGTATGAAAATTTTGTTTATACTAACATTGCAAGCTGGTCTTGCTCGCTAATAATTCTGGGGTTACCTTACGTTCTCGCGTGCAATCATCACATGGGGTTTTGCCTAACCGCACCCCCCCCCCCCCCCCGTCGCTTCGACTTCTTTCCCGATCTTTTCATTTCCTATAAATAGGTCTCGGGGCTGAACTCACCTACCGCATTCAACGCTAGCCCTTCTTCTTCCTCTGCCTGCGAGATCTCGCGTTCTCTCCTTCGCGCCTTTTGCTCTTTTTTTTCGCAGGTTTCACCAATGGTGGGAGACACTAGCGAGGCTGAGGGTCGGCTAAAGTGCGCCTGGGCCTTTACCGACCACACTTTCTTCCACAGCAACCTGACCGAGGATGAATATCTCGTCGCCATCGCTGACTTTATCCCTCCTGAGTTCTTCGCTCGCTGCCCTAGCGGGGATGATGTAATCAACGTCCCCATGCCAGATGAGCTCGCCATATCTATATCCCACTTTGGGATCGGCCTGCGCCTGCCTCTGTGGCCAGAGGTCTGCCAGGTACCTGCTAATCTCGCTTACTTTCCTCTTGTCGAAATTCGAATTCTCGCTCATTTACTTAAGACCTCGCCCTTTTGTTCGCCAGGTGCTCAAACACTTTGGCATGATACTGGGTCAGCTGACCCCCAATGCCATGGCTGTCATCGTCGCGTTCGCATGTAACATGCAAGAAGAACGCATAGAGTTCAGCTTACTAGTTTTCCGGAAGCTGTTCTCCTTCAGGGCCTACAAGGAGGGCACCGCCTACTTCGTGGGCTCGGGGATCAAGGTCGCCGAGACCGTCAATAAGAGCCATTACTGGGCTCAGAAATTCCTCTTCTTCAAAGGGAATTTCGGCAAGGTTCCCTTCTCGCCAATCCAGCACGACGAGTGCACCTACCGCCCCCCGGCTCTCGGCGGCTATGATGCTGCCCTGTTCCAATTCTTCAACAAGAAGAATTTTGAGGTGGTCCACCTCCGCCGAAACCTCAACTCGCTGCTCCCGGTGCTCCCTGGGGAGCGTATGTATCTCACTCACTCGTCTATCTCTTCTTGAGGCTTTCGCTGACTATTTCTAATTATTAATCCTTTTACAGGTGAGCGAGACCTCCCCGTCCATCCTCCCTACGCGAGCAACAGATCAATCCCTGTGGGCCTTGCTCTCGCGACCATGGGAGCGGAGGCCTGCCGCGAGATCCCGCGCCTTACTGCTCTGCTCAGCAGGAAAAGGGTTGAGTCCCCTGGCCGCAAGGATCCCTCATCCGAGCCCTCACAAAAGAAGAAGAAGAACCCCCCTTATCTGATAAGGGAAAGGGACATGCCTAGGTCTCCTCGAGCGAGATCTCTCCAACTAGCCTTCCCCTGGAAAGGGAGGCCAGCGAGCCGGCCGCCAGAACCGGCCCTTTGCCAGTACCAATCAACCACTGGAACTTTGGTCTCGACCAAAGGCACATGGATGAGGCCGGCGAGCACCTTCTATTCTGGAACCCCGAGGTCAACAAGGCCTCAATATCCACCCTCCTTCCCTATTCGGTGGAGCAGGCGACTGTTAATGGGCAGGCGTTCTTGCTCTCCTTCGGTCTTTATGGCAGCGAGGACGCCTCAGTTTTCAAGACCGAGATCGCGAGGACCCTGACCTATGAAAGCGCGCGATCCCAACTCCTTTCCTTAGAGCTCGCCCACATGACCGGACGACGATGCCTTCAGCTGGAGCGCCATAACGAGGAGCTCTCCTTCGCCTACAAAAATTCCGCCGCCGATATCGCGAGCCTAAAGGAGAGGCTGCTCACCTCCGACGAGCTTCTCTCCAGCCATCAAGATGGAGCGGTAAGCCTTCGAGCCTCGCCTTCTTCCTTTTCTAACACAATGTTTCCTCTGGCCTAACCCCTTTCTTCATTACAGGATGCCGAGACCACCAGGGAGCTTCGCGCTTGCATCTCTAGCCTGGAAAAAGAGGTCACCGGGCTAAAAACTTACAACCAGGAACTGATCCGTGCCACCCTCCCCCGTCCCCTCTCCGCTTGAAGAACGAACAACGAGCCAGGGAGGACAAATCGCGAGAAGCCTCCGTCACTGCGACCCGTTACATCTTTCTGGCTATGCAGGGGGCTGGCCTGCTTTCTGCCGAGGCGGCCGACCTGACGATCGAGGATGTGGTCCCGGAGCTGTTCATGCCAGCCCCGCCACCCGTGGACAACGAGGATGAGCCGTCCGCCGGCGATCATTAAACTTGTATTTTTTATTCTCTATATTTTTTGGCTGGCGAGATCACCGCGACCCATGTAACTGATTTCAATGAAATTGATGTCAATTTTTGCCCGCTTGTTCGTTGTATTCTTGCTTTTTATGTATGGTGCTTTTTTCTCGCGTTTATATTATTCTTTACTCCTTTGCCATGGTATTCGCCATGCTCGTGCCCGCCTACCGCATAGTTGCCTAGCCTCGGCTCAGAACGCGTACTCACCACATTAGTTCTCGCCCTTTTTGTCTACCTTAGGGTTGTAGGTTTCGGGATCAGCCCTCCAAATCTCCATCTCGTGGGGAGTGAACTCCCCACCTTTTGACTTCGGCGAGCGAGATCCCTATATGACCTCTCGCACTGTTCTAGGGGATTCGAGTGATCCTTTTTACACACACCTTCTATGCCAGCGAGTATTCGGCCTGCCCATTTAGGCCGGCGACTTTGCTGACTTTCCCCTCTATTTTCTGCGAGGACCCTATTTCCTGGGGGGCCTTCTGCTAATAGCATGTGGGATGAGCTCCCCCCTCTCTTACTGTGCGAGATCATCCCTTCTCGCCGAGCGAGAAGACCCTTCTTTGGTAACCCTGTCGGCCTCTCCGTGAGATTAACCTGAGATACCCGCTAGTGAGAGCCCGACAGTAGAATCGTCCGGGGCCTTCCAGCATCAAAGGACTTGTTACCGTGCCAGCCTCTCCAGAGATCAACCTGACCCACAATCTATGAGAGCCCAGCAGCGGAATCGATCTGGGGCATTCCAGCGCCAAAGAACTTGTTACCCTGCCAGCCTCTCCAGAGATCAACCTGACCCAGCGTCTATGAGAGCCCGACAACAGAATCGATCTGGAGCATTCCAGCATCAAAGGATTTACTTACTTGCCTGCCTCTCTAGAGATCAACCTGACCTACCATCTATGAGAACCCGACAGCGGATTCGATCTGGGGGATTCCAGCACCAAAGGACTTACTTACTTGTCAGCCTCTCAAAAGATCAACCTGACCCACCGTCTATGAGAGCCCGACAATAGAATCGATCTGGGGTATTCCAGCACCAAAGGACTTGTAACCTTGCCAGCCTCTCCAGAGATCAACCTGGCCCACTGTCTATGACAGCCCGACAGCGGAATCGATCTAGGGCATTCCAACACGAAAGGACTTGTAACCTTGCCAGCCTCTCCAGAGATCAACCTGACCAACCGTCTATGAGAGCCCGACAACCGAATCGATCTAGGGCACTCCAGCACCAAACTTGCTTACTTTCCAGCTTCTCCAGAGATCAACATGACCCATCGTCTATGAGAGCCCGACAGCAGAATCGGTCTGGGGAATTCCAGCACCAACTTGCTTACTTGCCAGCCTCTCCAGAGATCAACCTGACCCACCATCTATGAGAGCCCGGCAACTGAATCGATCTGGGGCATTCCAGCACTGAAGGACTTGATACCAGTATATGGAGAGTAAAACATACAACAAGTCAATATATGGAGAGTAAAACATACAACAAGTCAATTACAAATTCTTTAAGGATCGAATCGCTTCAAGTCATCCCGACTCCTGGCTCGGCCGAGAGGTATCCCTACCACATCTTGGAGGTGGTACCCTCCCGACTTGAGCACTTTGCTTACAATATAAGTCCCCTCCCAATTGGTGTCAAGTTTACCTACCGTGGCTCCTCTCCCAGCCGAATCGACCTTTTTCTGGACCAAGTCCCCTTTCTCGAACTATTTTATTCGGATATGCTGGTCAAAGTATCTGGCCATCCTCCTCTTGACCTCCTCTTGCCGAATAGTGGCGAGATCCCGGAGTTCCTCCACCAGATCCAAGGATAACCTTTGCTCGTCTTTATTCTCCACCCGCCACTCGTCATTGATGCGCGAATCTAGCACACCGCTATAGGCGATAGCGAGACTGCGGCACGAAACGGCAGTGTACCGATCGTTCAAGTAATATAAAATGGGAATGAATCCCCAAGTATCGATCTCAAAGGAACACAGTAAGGTGGAATTTACTATTAAGGCAGGACTTGAGATTGAAGTCCTTTACGTCGGATGGATGCGGAAACGGGGGAATTCGATTGTGAAAAATAAAGAAAAACAACTATAACTACTCCTATGCAATGCCGCTATGCAATGCTTCGCTTGGCGGGATGGAGACTAGGCAGGCCTTGAGCGCACTGCGTCGCAAGGGCGGATGGACGAGTAGGCAAACCGAGTGTGGGTCGTAAGCACCTCTTCGACAAGCACGCCACTAGAAATTGCTAGTGCGGCGACGAGCGTGATGGCGGGATGGAGGATGGAATGGGGCGCACCTCAAGCAACATAAACCACAAAGCATTTCACATAGACATGACATATATATAAATACAAACTAGTTTAAGTGCTCTACTTCATCAAAATACAAAGATCTACACATATACACTTCAATAAGAGAAGAATAAGGCAAGAAATCGATCGAATCCGAAGGCTCGTTGGAGATTCACGGTTGGAATTGCTGGGTTGTCAGTCCGCGTCCAAGCTCGGTCAGCAACTGCGTCCGGGGTAGAGAGAGCTGTCACTACCCTCCAATGGACCCGTCTTCTTCATCTCACGATCCGGTGGAGGTTGCAAACTTCCTCTTGCTTGAAGGAAATGGTGGCTGGATCTCCCTTGAAGCTCTAGGATGAAGGAGGAGGCCAAAGGGACGAAACCCTGGTGGAGATGGCGAAATCGGCGCAGCTGTACAATGCGTACGGAACTCTCCCATTTTAGGTCGAATCTGCAGCTTTTATAGGAAAATGTTAGAAATTTGGTCACGCACGGTCGAACGCACGACCGTGCGTGGACCGTGCGATACTTAAGCTCAGCAGGCGTGCAGGGGAAGAAGGCCAGCGCCCGTGCATTTTGCTCACGCACGACCCACACCGCCCGTGCGTATAAACGCACGGGTAAATTCCGACGCTCTGAAATCATCAAGACACAGGTCGACCGTGCGTTTTACTCTCGCACGGGCGAATCTGCCCGTGCGTCAAAACGCATGAGTAAACTCCGACGCTCCATTTTCTGCCCAGACACAAACGCACGACCGCCACCGACCGTGTGTCAAGGAAACGCACGACCGTGCGATATGCACATAAATTAATTTGGGGAGAACGGGACGATCAGGTCACCTGTATACAAGAGACACAAGCTGGGAAAGTACTACCAGTAGCACAGAGATAATGAGGATACAATGGGGAGCACGCAGTGCTTACCCCCAACAACAAAGTGCGCAATTGCACACAAAAACATGCATACTATGTACTACAATAAAAAGCATGAATAAGGGAAATATGAACAAAACTGAAGCATAAAAACAAGAAAACTAGCCTAAATGAGTCCGAAAATATATATATATATATATAATAGGGACTCATCACACCCACAGACTTACCTGTTTGCGCGTCCCGAGCGAACAATTCGTACGCAAGCGGGAATATGAAATAGCTAACTAAAAATTACAAAATGGAATACCCTGCGAAGTCGCATGCTCATGTTCGTATAAGAAAACTAGAGAAGATTTCTAAGTATACACAGAGTTTATGAATTTTAAAAACATAAATAATTGTTACTTTTACTCAAAATGAGAATTACGGTGAATCATCCGATCACGCATATGGAGAAAGTAAACTGAACGCTGAGGTGAGCATTGCCAAAGATCGGGGTGCCGGAAAAACTCCACCGAAATCCATCGGTGTCGGTGACCATAGGCTTGCCTGGTCACATTCTCTCCACGACGCTAGATTGGCTCAAGGCGTGAGTCAATAGGACTTTCAGGTTTTGAATGGGGCTTGGGTTACGGTGAGGTAAACAAAGGTAAGCCTGGAGGCTAAGCACACCTAACCCAACATGAGCTTTAAGTAAAGATACCCGCACAGCTATAAGCATACAAGTGCATCACACCCCCAGACTTGGACTTTTGCAACATAGGTGTGTGCACTCCCTACTCCCAATCATAAATTTATACAAAGATTTTTCATTAAAATCCTTTTTCTCTTTTTTTTTACTTTTTCTTTTCTTTTTCTTCTTCATTCTTCTTTTATTTTCTTTCTTTTTTCAGCATAATTTCTAATTAACATAACCACAACTTCACATAATAAGCAACACAGTCACACCCCCAACATGAAAATAATAATCAAATTTAAGCTCGGTTTTGGTTGTGCAACTAGGTTGGGCTTTTAGGCTTTGGTGAAAAATATGTGGAGCTGAATCAAATGAAGGGGTAGGCACAAAATGGGCTAGCAAGGAATAAATGATAGGAATGGTACACAAAGCTCAACCTGGCCAAACTGATGGCCTACGTCATTCTCACACACTCAAACTATCTTATGTCAATGCTTCGAGAATTGCTTGGGGCAAGTTCTAGCCACCGAGAAAGATTCTCCTTTCTCCCGACTCGAGCAATACGAATCTAGCAAACGTCTACACACATCCCTACGCTACCGTTTGATTCACACCGGATTCATCATTTGAGTATAGTAAACAATATTTATACTAATAAAAATGCATAAAGCTAATAGTAGAAGGAGAAATCTAATCTACATGAATTACTATACTTGCATGAGTACTTGACTAGAAACACCGGAGCCAACATTTTATTCCACTACATAATTTAAAAGCTAGCACAAACATTTTCTCATATGCACAAAGGGATGAGTTATACTCGTGATGCGCTAAAGGTAAAGTACACGCTCAAGTGGGTGCTAAGTGTGCAAACAAAATGAACAAAAATGATTCTTAGATAAAGAAGCTTCTAGCATGCTAAATAACTGTGCACGTGAGTGGGTACACAAACAGGTCTCCCCCAAACTTAAACTATGTATTAAGATATTCTAAAACAAAGTTTTAGGGGACGAGGGTACCCAATGCTCAGCAAGTAAGCATTCCGAAAGCCTGTAGTGAAGCTCTACGAAGAATCACGACCACCGCCTTCACAAATAGAAAATACCTGCAAATGGTGGTCTCCACACACGAAAACTAAAATAGCACAAAATAAGCTAGTTTTTGCAGGGGATAAATTAAAAGACAAGAAAAATTAAGATAACTACTGGGGTTATTGTCCTCCCAGCACGACTTATTTGTCTTTTGTATAGTTCAAGCTAATGGGCCTATGAAAAGAAAAGTGAACAGGCAGCTGTTCTAATATGCGTGTCGGTAGCGGGTACCGATACGGCGATAAAACAGTTATTCCCCTACCTAAATAACGATACCTGCTGAACACAGGTAGCGGGAATAGGAAGTAAGAAGAGGAGGAGGCCTGGTCCTCACTCATCTCACCACAAAATAAATCCTTGCCTAGCAAGGTGTCATCTCCAGGAAGGTAGCAGGAGAAAGAGATCAATGGTGGAGCTTCCTCTTTGGAGGAGGGATCAACCTCCTCGCACATGAGGTTGCTATCATCATTGACCTGAGCTGGAAGCTCCAAGTCCTCCTGATGTACCTGTGGAGACTCAACCTGAACAGGCTCAGATATAGCAGAAGGGGGGTCAAGAAATAAAAGAGAAGAAGAACAGAAATAAAAATCAGGCGGGGGAGTGGTCCCGGACTTACTCCCATCAGGTTGGGAAAGTAAAATATGTTGGCATTGTCATCAATGCCACAAGATTCGGCGGGATCGACAGTGGCCAAGCTAAGGATTTGGACTTCCTCCACCAGTGCTGAGGAAAGCTTCTCTTCACCTAGAAGGTTGTCCTCCTCCATATGAGTAGGCACACTTAGATCGCCAGCCTCATCCTGTGACACATCCTCAACAATGTCGTCAGAGATGAGTATAGTAGTATGCACAATAGGGGGAGGTGTAGTGCTTGGATAAAAGTCAAGCACTGGTTCCTCACAAAGAATCAAATCTACGCTAGGCAATGGATGTACAAGGGGGATGGGCTCGATCATGTCAGTGCCCAGATCAGCCGCACATCTGGTGACCGTGTCCACATCATACCCTTCATAAGATGAAGGTAATATGGCAACATAACCAGATGTTGAAGGTGTGCTGCCAGAAGTAGGAGTCGGGACGATCCGGATATCCGACTCGTCATCCTCGTCCAATTGGCGAAGATAATCAGCACAATCCTTCAAAGCATGATTTGTGCTCTGACAAAACAAGCACTGCCTTACAGGCTTCTTTGGCACAGCAGGTGCTGAAGCCGAAAAGAAGATTGATGGTAAAGGCGTGGCAGAATAGCCATAAGACTTCCGCGCACCATATTGAGTACCAGACGAAGTCGGTGCTCCATATGATGGGCTGGGAGTGCTAGGGCTACTATCTCCCTTGGGACATCTATCACTAGCACGAGAGATATCTCCACAAAAACGGCAATGAATATTAAATGATGACCATATGGTGTGAAGATAAATGATTCAAACAGAAAACATTATTGTGCAAAATACTACACCTAACAATAAATTACTAAGCAACCTAATAAAAACAGAAAATAAAATAAGAAGAACTGAAATAAAATAAAAGATGCAATTTACAAATGAAAAGGGCTTAAATCTCAGATTCTCCCTCTCCAGAAAACTCACACGACTGTGTTCCCCGGCAACGGCGCCAAAAACTTGATGCGCGAATCTAGCACACCGCTATAGGCGGTAGCGAGACTGCGGCACGAAACGGCAGTGTACCGATCGTTCAAGTAATATAAAATGGGAATGAATCCCCAAGTATCGATCTCAAAGGAACACAGTAAGGTGGAGTTTACTATTGAGGCATGACTTGAGATTGAAGTCCTTTACGTCGGATGGATGCGGAAACGGGGGAATTGGATTGTGAAAAATAAAGAAAAACAACTATAACTACTCATATGCAATGCCACTATGCAATGCTTCACTTGGCGGGATGGAGACTAGGCAGGCCCTGAGCGCACTGCGTCGCAAGGGCGGATGGACGAGTAGGCAAACGGAGTGAGGGTCGTAAGCACCTTTTCGACAAGCACGCCACTAGCAATTGCTAGTGCGGCGACGAACGTGATGGCGGGATGGAGGGTGGAATGGGGCGCACCTCAAGCAACATAAACCACAAAGCATTTCACATAGACATGAAATATATATAAATACAAACTAGTGTAAGTGCTCTACTTCATCAAAATACAAAGATCTACACATATACACTTCAATAAGAGAAGAACAAGGCAAGAAATCGACCGAATCCGAAGGCTCGTTGGAGATTCACAGTTGGAATCGCTGGGTTGTCAGTCCGCGTCCAAGCACGGTCAGCAACTGTGTCCGGGGTAGAGAGAGCTGTCACTACTCTACAATGGACCCGTCTTCTTCGTCTCACGATCCGGTGGAGGTTGCAAACTTCCTCTTGCTTGAAGGAAATGGTGGCTAGATCTCCCTTGAAGCTCTAGGATGAAGGAGGAGGCCAAAGGGATGAAACCCTGGTGGAGATGGCGAAATCGGCGCAGCTGTACAATGCGTACGGAACTCTCTCGTTTTAGGTCGAATCTGCAGCTTTTATAGGAAAATGTTAGAAATTTGGTCACGCACGGTCGAACGCACGACCGTGCGTGGACCGTGCGATACTTAAACTCAGCAGGCATGCAGGGGAAGAAGGCCAGCGCCCGTGCATTTTGCTCACGCACGACCCACATGTTGGATCGGTCGGCGCCCTTAGAGGGGGGGGGGGGTGAATAAGGGTTTTCAAAAACTTTATATTTTATTTAGAAAACTTTGGAATATTGCAATAATAAAACAAGAAGTCAAGTAAAACAAAAAGAGAGACAAGCTTTATTGATATTAAATAAGTTTTACAAAACTTGATCTCAATGGCGCTAGAGATCGGAGGCGAATAATAAAAACTCTTTTTCATTTTCTATACCAACTCGTATCCCCACGAACCGGTTGGCTTTAGCCGATCTCTCCCCAGATACGGCCTCAAGCCGCTCTAGCCAATCTATCCCCAGAAAGGCCTCAAGCACCCCCTAGACCTAGCTAGATCTATTCGCCAACACGAGGCAAATTTCTGCCCTAAGTCCTACCCCAGACCTAGTCTCCAACACGAGGCGATTTCACTATCGTTTACAGAAAAGATATGAAATGAAAAGACAATAATATAAAAACTCCCTCTATATGGATCTCTTGGAGAAGTGGGCGAAGGCCCGCAGAGTATGATCGTAGTCGATGCGGCCTTTCGTCATGATGATGACGCGTGTTGAAATCTTCTCCACGGATCTCCTTAAGGCTTTATGGAATTGTGGGAGTATCGCTCTGAATCTTCCTCTCTCTGCTGTGGCACGAAGCTCTGGAGTTTGGGATTGGAGGAGGATGAAGAATTCGGAGCCAAAGCATCCAATTTATAGCCTTCACGCTACCGCCGGCGCTAGCCCGGATTAGGAATGATCTTGCGCGGTCGAATCTCCCATCCATGGCAACAATTTGCTCTATGCCTCTTGTGCGCCATGCTATTTCCAGCGCTAGTAGCTACCGCCGGGCGCTAGCTCCTTCTAAAAATGCCGCCGGAATCGAGCTAATCAATGCTAGCGCCGGGCGCTATCGCTACCGCCGACGCTAGTGAGCTTGTTCCAATTTTGGCCTCAATTTTGGGGGCAGACATCATGAGTACTCCTTGAGTCATGTGGACTATGTTAACCTGCACACTTGAACACACAAGATTAAATACACATAGGATTTGTTATTCTCAAACCTAGGAGATGCGGAAGACCGTGTTCCAACAAACTCCCCCTTTTGATAATAACAAATCCATTAATGATAAATCAAAGCATTAATAAAAAGGATACTATACTTGTGTGTGTGTGAGAGTGATGACTTTAGGATGATTATTGATTTTAGCATTTAGAATTGCTCCCCCTAAATATATGCTCCCCCTATGTGAATGCTCCCTTAATATGTATGCTATCAACTGAATTTGTCATGTTGGGTTTATGATAGCGGGTTACATTTATCATTGTTAGTTCTCCCCCTTTTGCATTTTATCATGTCAGTTCTCCCCCTTTGTTATTAGCAAAAGTGGGTAGGGAAACAAAGCACTAAAAATGTGTAAATAAAAGAGAAGGCATGATCGAGCTTTTTAAGTAAATGATAAGGAGTTTTAGACTTGTCTTTCATTGAAAATGATCAGAGTTATGACTTATTTTATCTCTTTTGTTTGTAGTTCTCCCCCTTTTATATATCAGAGTTTAAGCAAAAAAATAATGATTTCCCCTTTAAATAAGAGTTTTAAGCCAAAAAATAATCATGATTTCCAAGTAACCAATCTATCCAGACAATATGTCAACACCCTAGCCCCGTACTAAGTGACGGATGGGCATGAGGAGCTGCAAACATGCCGTAGGTTGGGGTGTTAATCCCATATGCAAACACTAGACAAAAACTTAACCTAGCACTCTTTTCCCCCAGTGCCTCACAAGGCCCCACTGGAACCCTCCCCGATTAAGGACAAGACATGACTAGAGATAAGGTAATCTAATGTCTACAACCCTACGCCCCCGCTATGGTGAGAAATGAAGTCATGGATAACAATTATTGGAAACATTAAACATTTAAATCTAATGGGAAATATCATAGCATATGGGTTTATAATTTTATTTGAATTTTTGAAATAAAACTCACATAGCTATATTGAAATTCATGAATGAATCAGAGTTTGAGTATTGCGAAAGATTTCGAAAAAGAAACATCATAATACTAAATAAGAGTTTAAGTTAAAAAAGAGATGTTTTATAAGCAATATTTCACTTGTTGGAGGAGTGTTTAGAATAGAAATAGATCAGAGTTATAAGCAAACAAATTCAACCAATATAAAGTTTACCAAGCAAGTCTACCACTTGTTGCAAGAAAGGAATTTGAAGATTCAAGTGATGATGCACACAAGATGAAAGATTTTAAATAAGTATTAAAGTGCAAGGTAAAACAATTATATGGTTATGATGCGGAAGACATATAGAAGTACAAAAAACATCTTATGGTAATCAATGATGGTTCATAAAAAGATATATGAGTTCAATTTCAAAAAGAAGATGTTTTTGTAAATCATTTTGCATTTAAAATTTTTGTTTTGACAATACAGTAACCAAGCCTGAAATAATCTTATCAAAAAGAGATTACTACAATGTTACTTTAATTCACAATTTCAAAACATACCAAACATTGTAGAAAGCATGCTAGGTTATCTAGTGCATTTCATAAATAAAGAGTAGTATAGAATTAGCATTAGGATCCAATACTCATGAGAAGAAGTGTTATGGAAGATAATGATGTGCATAAAAGTGTATTTTGAATAGAGTAAACAAATGTTTTAATCAAAAGTACAAGTAATATGTAAAGTAAAGAGCACAATAAAACACAAATAATTTTACTTCCACTCACTTCAATGCACAAAGAAAAATATGCAACTACCAAGGTGCTCTGCACACACAATGCTCATCAAGACTTATCAGGGTGCAAAGTAGTGCTTGGGGGATCACATAGTTTTATTCTTCAAGATTGATTTTTATTGTGATCCGGTGTACTTAAGAATAAGTGGTTTTTATTTTGAAAGAAAGTTATGGTTTGCACAAGATACTTTATTATTCTTTCCAAGGTGCTCAACCTCACAACGCTTATTAAGACTTATCAGGAGGTTCAAGTAGTGCTTGGTGGAGTTATCTTTGTCACTTTATTTTATGATTTTGTTTTGTACAAAGTTCTCCGAATACACTTGTTTTGCAAACCAATATAATTTATGAAAAAGATAACCACTTTTCTTAACTTTTAAAAGTGCAAATAAAGGTTGTGTAGGTAAGATACTTGTGCAATTTTAATTCATTGTACTATTACAAAACATACACAAACATTCTTAGATTAAACACATAAGTAGACAATGCCAAAATAAGTGAGTGAATTGCGATCATTATCAAACATAAAACATTACTCATACTTAGAGGCATGCTACGCATAGTTCTACACAACTTTTTCAATATAATTTATGCACATATTAATAGATATATCTAAGCATGATGAAAACAATGTTCAAAGTAGTTTGAAAAGATAAATTGCAACATTATAGAAGTTTTGAATAATAGATTAAATCATGCTTGATTTTTACAATAAAGTCCATGCAGATATTTTTGAAAAATAATTTTTATTTAAAGTTTGAACTTATAAAATTGATCTTGGACTTCCCGAGGACTACCTTGTGAGAGGTTCGCCCGGTACTAGGTGATATGATGGGATGATAGCCCAATCACCCTTTCGCAAGATACAAGTAAAAAGTTAAGTTCAAAAACTGATTTTTGATAAAAAAAAAATTTTGTTTTATATTTTTGTATTTGATTTTTGCTTTAGGAAATAGAATTTAAACAAATGACAAAAAAACCAAAAGACAGAACATATTTTTTTTTGTAATTTAGATTTTATATTTTTGTATTTGATTTTTCAAAAATAAAATAAAATCCGAAGTGCAAAACTAAATAGTACATAAAGATTAGTATATTTTTAGGGATTTTTCAAAATTTTAAAATTATAGAAAAATGAACCTCGACGCTAGCGCCGGCGCTAGCGCTAGCGCGGGAAACAGTAAGTGAGTTTTTAGGGTTTTGAAAATTTTGATGTTTGAACTTGATTAGGTGTCCAAATAGTAGTTCCATGCTGAAGTTGCAGATTTTTAGGAGATGTTTTGGATGGTCCAAATTTCATGGAACGTTAGCGATTTCTTATATGACTTGACAAAATAATCATTGCACGAGATATATTTACTTATGTTTTCATTTTGACTTTTCTAAAGACTTGTGCTTATAACTTAAAAAAATAGGAAATGAAAACCCAAGATATCATGTTTGAACAAATCAAATATGCATGGTTTCGGTGAACAAGGAGTAATGTTCACGCAAATAGTAACATGGATATGCCCTGACATATAAAACCTAACATAGATATAAATATTCTTTAGGTGACAATGTTAGTATGATAAATTTGAGATTAATGTTATGCCAAAGATTGATTTTGTTTCAACTTAGAGACCTAGAATGGAGTGACAATTCTATTTGATTTGATATCAAAATGATTCAAAGGTCTAAACTAGAAATAAATCACAATACACACATAATACACCATAACACCAACCATGGTAAACAATTATAATGTCAATTGTTATCATATAATTTGTGATAGTTGTTTATAGATGATTCTTGATATGAATTATGATTTTAGAGATGTTTAGCAAAAGATATCACTAGATCATGGTGGTGTTTGTGAATTCAATATTCATTATGAAGATAACTTCTTTCAATACATTTTAGTGATTTTCCTTTAATTAAGAATTTTGAATATATATATGTGATTTTTTGATAGGTGAACAATAGTGATGGTTTAGATCATGTTTGATATCAAGTAGAGAACACAATATAATTTTTTGTTGTGAACAATGACACCCATATTGAAAGTTGAGCTTTTATTTAAATCTTGAATTTTCTTTTAGATCAAGTTATTTCACTAAACCACTTGTTGGTGAAGGCTAAGAATCTTAATAGCCTAATAACCGGATTTAATTTGAAATATCTTATAGCAAATTTAGAGTTTGGTTCATATGGATAATATAAGATATTTAGAAGCATTGAATATAATAATAAAAGATAGGTCATCAAAATAAAAATATGATTTTGAATTTTGATCAAAATGATTTATAAACTCATTAAGCTTTATGAGATAAAATTATATTTCCAATACTATATAAGATGACCATGGCATGATAGTTTAAAAAGAACACAAAAAGAAAAAGATAGAAAAGACATTAAAGCACATCATGAAGTAGAAATTTGTGTATTTCATTTTAATTGATTTCTACTTCATGCAAATGATGGGATACTAATGAATAAGAGATTTAGGTATCCAAAGAGGACCGGGAGTGACGGTTCCTTTGGGTACCCAAATACATCGTGTTTTCTTTTGGGGAGATATGTTTGAATGGGCCCTTTCGTTTGACATTAATGTGTCATTCTTAAGTATGGGTTTCCATTCGTACCATGAAAAAATGTAATTTTTGTTTTTCAAATTTCCATAATCATTACTCTTGAATTTATTATATAATGGAAATTTGTTTTCATTTGAATTTAATTTGGGAAAAGAATGTGATGAATGGATCCTTGCATTTAAGTTTTCATTTTTGCTTTTTGGTCTCCATTCAAGACTTGGTTTATGATTTCCAAAAGCTTTTTGTTTCTTATTCCCAATATTAGGTTTAAGTAAGATATTCATATTTGTATTCATCTTGCTTTTGGATATTGTTTGATTTTGTGAATTTGTATTTACAATTTTCATAAGTAAGTTGATTTTTGATTTTAATTCATCATTTTTAATTCTTAAATTATGTCTAGCTTTATTATAAGCGATTGTGCTATTTTTAAGAATGGAAACAATTGAATCAATATGATCTTGATAGTTGTTTCTATATTCATCAAATGTTTCATCCATCTCTTTAATTTCAATTTTATATTCTTTACACTTAGCACAATCATTTATCAAAGATGAATTTTCTAAATGTAATTTTTCATTTTGTTCTTTATAAAAATAATTTCTTTTTCAAGTTCCTTAAATTTTTCTTTAATATTATTGCAATCAAGACAAGGTTTTGTATTTTCAATTGAAGTGACATGAGTAAAGCTAGATAAATCAGATTTTGATACTACTTTAACTTTTGCTTTTAAATTTTTATTTTCTAAGCGCAATTTGCAATTTGCATTTTTTAGTTTCTTAAGTTTGCGCTTTGTAATTTGTAGCAATTGTAAAGTAGAAATGGAAGTACAAGCGATGAAGTTTGATTTCCTTACATTGCTTTTGGATGAGGGAGGATTTGAATATAATGTTCCTTTGTCTTCTTCTTGGCACTCCTCTTCCAAAAGTAAGATTGCTTCATCTCTTTCCTTTGATGTGTGCTCCATTGATTCGTCATGAGGAGGGCATTCTTGATGATTTGTGTACGCTTGCATATTCTCCGGTTCTTGCGATTGTTCCATACCTGTAGATGGAGAATCATACATTTCTTCAAGAAATTGCCATACTTTATATGCACTTGAAAAACAATATATCAATTTGAAAATTTCATTAGATAGACCGCAAAACAAATAGTGTTTAGCTTTTGCATTTAATTGAAGTTCTTTTTTATTTGATTCATTTGCGGGTCTTGCTGTTGCTAGATTCCAAACTTCGATGTCTAAAGTTTTAATAAATTTTTCAATTAAGATTTTCCATCCTTTATAATTTGTCCCTTCAAATAAAGGTGGTGCAAGTGATTTTTCCTCTTCACAAAAATCTCCCCCACTAGTAGAAGCGAGATCATGAGACGCCATTATTCCCGGTTGTTAAGCCGATTGGAATAAAACCTACCTCTGATACCACTTGTTGGATCGGTCGGCGCCCTTAGAGGGGGGGGGGGTGAATAAGGGTTTTCAAAAACTTTATATTTTATTTAGAAAACTTTGGAATATTGCAATAATAAAACAAGAAGTCAAGTAAAATAAAAAGAGAGACAAGCTTTATTGATATTAAATAAGTTTTACAAAACTTGATCTCAATGGCGCTAGAGATCAGAGGCGAATAATAAAAACTCTTTTTCGTTTTCTATACCGACTCGTATCCCAACTAACCGGTTGGCTTTAGCCGATCTCTCCCCAGATACGGCCTCAAGCCGCTCTAGCCAATCTATCCCCAGAAAGGCCTCGAGCACCCCCTAGACCTAGCCTAGATCTAGTCGCCAACACGAGGCGAATTTCAGCCCTAAGTCCTACCCCAGACCTAGTCGCCAACACGAGGCGATTTCACTACCGTTTACAGAAAAGATATGAAATGAAAAGACAATAATATAAAAACTCCCTCTATGTGGATCTCTTGGAGAAGTGGACGAAGGCCCGCAGAGTATGATCGTAGTCGATGCGGCCTTTCGTCACGATGATGACGCGTGTTGAAATCTTCTCCATGGATCTCCTTAAGGCTTTATGGAATTGTGGGAGTATCGCTCTGAATCTTCCTCTCTCTGCTGTGGCACGAAGCTCTGGAGTTTGGGATTGGAGGAGGATGAAGAATTTGGAGCCAAAGCATCCAATTTATAGCCTTCACGCTACCGCCGGCGCTAGCGCTACCGCCGGCGCTAGCCCGGATTAGGAATGATCTTGCGCGGCCGAATCTCCCATCCGTGGCAACAATTTGCTCTATGCCTCTTGTGCGCCATACTACCGCCAGCGCTAGTAGCTACCGCCGGGCGCTAGCTCCTTCTAAAAATGCCGCCGAAATTGAGCTAATCAATGCTAGCGCCGGGCACTATCGCTACCGCCGGCGCTAGTGAGCTTGTTCGAATTTTGGCCTCAATTTTGGGGGCAGACATCATGAGTACTCCTTGAGTCATGTGGACTATGTTAACCTGCACACTTGAACACACAAGATCAAATACACATAGGATTTGTTATTCTCAAACATAGGAGATGCGGAAGACCGTGTTCCAACACCACACCACCCGTGCGTTCAAACGCACGGGTAATTTCCAACGCTCTGAAATCATCAAGACACAGGTCGACCGTGCGTTTTACTCTCGCACGGGCGAATCTGCCCGTGCGTCAAAACGCACGAGTAAGCTCCGACGATCCATTTTCTTCCCAGACACAAACGCACGACCACCACCGACCGTGCGTCAAGGAAACGCACGACCGTGCGATATGCACAGAAATTACTTTGGTGAGAACGGGACGATCAGGTCACCTGCATACAAGAGACACAAGCTGGGAAAGTACTACCAGCATCACAAAGATAAAGAGGATACAATGGGGAGCACGTAGTGCTTACCCCCAACAACAAAGTGCGCAATTGTACACAAAAACAGGCATACTATGTACTACAATAAAAAACATGAATAAGGGAAATATGAACAAAACTGAAGCATAAAAGCAAGAAAACTAGCCTAAATGAGTCCGAAAATATATATATATATATAATAGGGACTCATCAGTCATCACCTTCCCCCATGGCGACTATCCGGGGAGACTTTACCTCGCATTCTATAGGAAGCACGACCTCTGACCCATGAGAGAGTTTGAAAGGGGTCTCCCCGGTGGCCATGTTCAGAGTAGTTCTCAAGGCCCAGAGGACCGAGGGCAGCTTCTCTACCCAGTTCCCCCTGAGGTTCTCGACCTTCTTTTTGAGCAAATTCATGATAATTTTGTTTTCCGCCTCCACTTGGCCATTGCTCCTCGGGTGGTGGACCGACGCAAACCAAAGATCTATGCCAAGCTGGGTGCAGAAGCCGACGAACTCATCGCTAGAAAACTTTGGCCCATTGTCTGTCACTATGGCCAGCGGGAGTCCATGCCTGCAAATGATTTCACCCCATACAAAATTTCTTACTACTTGGGATGTTACCTTGGCTAGTGCCTTCACCTCCAGCAACTTGGAGAAGTAGTCTATCATCACCAGCAGGAATCTTATCTGACCAATTGCCTGGGGGAAGGGACCAACCAACTCTAGCCCCCATCTTGCAAAGGGCCACGGAGCTGTGATGGTCCGGAGCCTCTGTGCCGGGAGAAGCTGAAGTGGAGCATAGAGATGACACTTGGAGCACTTCTTTGTGAACTCCACCGCATCCTTGCTGAGGGTAGGCCAAAAATAACCTTGCCTCAGCACCCTTCCTTCCAATGTCCTACTCCCCGAGTGGCTACCACACTCCCCCGTGTGGATCTCCTCCAAGACCCTTGGAACCTCCCCCTATGCTACACACCAGGAGAGAAGCCTAGAGAGAGTCTTACGATACAGCCCACCAGCATGCATGGAGTAATAGGCAGATTTGTACCTGAGCCGTCGCTTGTCCACTTCCCCTTCGGGGAACTTCACCGACATTAAGAAGGTGATGATGGGACTCATCCACGACTCTTGCTAGTCTATCTCCATCAGTTCTCCTTCTTCGATGGATGGTCGGAAGAGTTCCGACACTGTCCCTACTGCCCGGGTACCAAACTTGGCTAGAAGGTCGGCCGGGGTGCTCTCCCCTCTCGGCACATGCTTGATGGAAAAGGTGCGGAACTGCCCGATGAACCCCTTGACCTTCTCCAGGTAGTGCTGGAGGGTTGGCTCCTTTGCCTCGAACTCCCTCCCGATCTGATATGCCACCACCATGGAGTCTGTCATGACCTCCACGTATTGCACACCCAACTCACGGGCTAGCCGCAGGCCTGCTATCACCGCCTCGTACTCAGCCTGGTTGTTGGTGATTGGGAAATGAATGCTGATGTCCTGGTCAATCCTTGTCCCTTGTGGGATTACCAGGATAACCCCTCCTCCAAAGGAGTGCTTCCCTGATGCCCCATCCACTAACATCTTCCAAGCCTTCGAGTGGGACGCCTCCTGCTCCTTCACCCCGGTCACGTAATCCGCCAGGAAATTCACCACCGCCTGTGCATTTATTGATAACCTTGGTACAAACGAGATACCAAACTCGCTCAGTTCCACAGACCACTTGGCTAACCTTCCCGAGTGCTCTACCCCTTCCATGATGTTGCGAAGGTGTGGTCGGTTACAACCTTGATGGAATGTGCTTGGAAATAAGGCTGGAGCTTCCGGGCCGACACCACCAAGGCGAAGGCCAACTTCGGTACCGGAGCTCCGCCTTCCTCAACACTCGGCTGACGTAGTAGACTGGAAGTTGCCTTCTTCCTTCTTCCCGGATCAGCACGGAACTTACTGCCTCTGATCCTACCCCCAGGTATAAGGATAGGTCCTCCCCCTGCCTTGGCCCCTGGAGTAGAGGAACCTGAGTGAGTTGCCCCTTCAACGCTTGGAAAGCCTCCTCACACTCCGAGGTCCATTCAAATTTTTGATTCCCTCTCAGCACCTTAAAGAAGGGTGCACACTTTTCTCCTGCCTGGGAAAGGAATCTACTGAGACCGACCAACTTCCCCGTGAGGCACTGAACCTCCTTGGCATTTCTTGGCGATCCCAGTTCCATGATGGACTTGACTTTATCTGGATTAGGCTCCACCCCGGCTGGGGTGAGCATGTGACCGAGGAACTTCCCCCGGCTAGCCCCGAAGACACACTTCTAGGGATTGAGTTTTATTTTGTACTTCCGCAAAGTCCCAAAAGTCGCTTCGAGGCCCCGGAGGTGGGATTAAAGGACTCGACTTTTGATCATGAGGTTATCTACATAGACTTCCAGGTTCCTTCCTTTCTGTTCTCGGAAGACCCTATCCATCATCGGTTGATATGTTGCCCCTGCATTTTTATCCCAAAGGGCATCATTTTATATCAGTATCACCCATCCCCTATGATGAAGGAGACATCCTTGATGTCAGGGGGTGCATGCAGATTTGATGATAACCTAAAAAAGCATCTAAGAAAGACATTACAGAGAAACCGACGGCTTAATCAACTAGCGCATCGATTCTAGGCAAGGGGTAGCAATCCTTGGGGCATGATTTATTAAGCAAAGAAAAGTTAACGCACATTCTCCACTTACCTCCCCCTTCTTTACCATTACCATATTAGAGACCCAGCCAGGATAATGGATCTCTGATACAAAACCGGCTTGGAGGAGCTTGCCTACCTCCTCTCGGATGGGCCCTTCCATCTTGTCAGTTATGGCCCTCTTCTTTTGACGGATGGGGCGGGTGCCGGGATCGAGGTTGAAGTGATGGAAATCCACATCCGCATCAATCCCAGGCATCTCCGCGGCACTCCATGCGATGACGTCCACATTCTCCTGGAGGCAGGCCAGGATTTGCTTCTGCTCCTCCAGACTGAGCTCGCCGCTGATCTTGACCTTTTCTACCACCCCCGCCGGGGTGGTGACTTCAAGCTCCACGACCTCATCCATGGATTCCATCCGGGACTGCTCCCCCCAAACACCCTCCTTATCCTCATCGCAAGCTGGCGCTTCGACCTCCTCCTCCCTTCTTCCTTCCCGAACCTCCATCAACTCTTCCGCCCATTCCTCCTGGGCCTCCCTTTCTTCTTTTTTCTCCTTCTCCTCCATCAGCTCCTCCGCCCCTTCCTCCATGGCCTCCCCTTCCTCTACTCTTTCCTCCTCTCCTTCCTCTCTGAGCCTCGCCGACTCACCCATCTCTCGATCCCACTCTTCCTCCTTGGCCATCATATAGCACTGCCGGGCCACCTTCGGATCTCCCCTTATCCGGACTTAGACTTCTCCCGCGTTGAACTTCAGGCATTGGTGGAAAGTGGAGGGGACGCAGCAGAATGCACTAATGAGCAGCCATCCAAATATGACACTGTAGCTGCTAGGAGCATCCACTATGATGAAACGATAATTCCTGGACTGCCCCCCAGGATTACATGGAGTCCCCCCAGCCCTCTACCTCCTTCCTCTCCCCGGAGAATCCAAACAACGGGCCATCCCAGGCCAACACCCTTCGTACCTCCACCTGCATCTCATCAAATGCCTTCTTGAAGATGACGTTGACCGAGATCCCGTTATCCACAAGGACCCGATAGACGGTGAAGTTCTCGATCGCTGTCTGAATAACTAGCGCATCACAGAATGGGTCCTCATGACTTAGCAACTCCCTCTGAGTGAATGAGATATTCTCTGCTGGGGGCGGGGCTAGGGACGTCAAAGCCACACTACGATGGTACATCGTATGACGGTTGGCCTTCCGGGTTGCCTCAATCCCTACCCTCCCCCATGGATCACCCTGATCCCCTCGGGTCCCCACATCGGCCAGGTCTTCACACCTCTTATCCTCCTCATCCCGAGGAAGGACCTCCTCAATCCTCACCGCCCGCTGTTCCCGCGGTGTCGGTGCCCTGGCCTATCTCACCTCTAGAAACTCTGGGCAGGTGTCCATTGCATGCCCTTCCTCCCAATGGAAGTCACAATATGGAAACGCCACCTCCCCTCTCTCGGCCTCTGCCCCCCTATTCCCCTTTCTTCTTCCTGCTCCTGCTCCTGCCACTTCTCTCCTTCCTCTTCCTCCTCTTCCTCGCCTGATTGCCATGGCTTGCTGAGGCGGGGGAGGCATCTTCCTTAGACCCTGCCTCCACCCTAACTGATGGGGTCTTCCCTGACCCCCATGGAAGTTACCCCCTCCCAGGGCATAACCCCTCCCTTGAACCTGCGCTCCTCCGCCTTGATGCCTCCACCCCACCTCCGGGGCCCTGGGCTCTTCTCTTCTTCGCACTTCCTGCTACTTGACTTCCGGCTCAATGAGCTTTGCTAGCCTCTTAGTGAGCTCGGGATTAGACACCTCTCCTTCAATCTCCTCTACAACCCTCTCCATCAACTCCTCGTAGGATACGGGGGCCTTCCTCTTCATGATCATCTTGAAAAAACTCTCCCTCAGCAATACCGTGAAGGCAAGCTGGAGGGTAAACCCTGGCATCTCCTGGGTATGCAGAACCTCCTCCTGGAATCGGTCCACGTAATGGGCCAGCGACTCCCCCGGTTCCTGCTTGACCTTGAAGAGCGACTCGACATCCCTCTTCCTCTTCTTCGAAGTCGAGAAGCGCAACAAAAGCCTCGACGCAAGTCCTCGAACTGGTAGATCAACCCAGCTGAGATATGATGGAACCAGTCCCTAGCCTTCTCCTTTAGAGTGACGGTGAAAAGCCGACACTTGAAAGCATCTGACATCGGCCGGATGGAGACCGAGTCCTCGAACGACTGTAAGTGCTGGACAGGGTCATCCTTGCCGTAATAGTAGACCCTGTACCACTCCTGAACCCTTCCGGGACTGGTGCGGAAAGCACCAGCTCGCAAAAAGGACTGCTCCCGCTCACGGTCCTCTCCTACTCGACTCGTCCTATGACTTCTCTCACAGGACCCGAGCTCACCAGAGCCGCGCTCGCTGGAGCCGCGCTCGCCAGGGCTGCGCTCGCCGGAGTAGTGCTCGTTAGAACAGCGCTCGCCAGGACCGAACCTGCTGGTGTGGCGCTCATTGGGCTGGCAAAGAGCTCTCGCACGAAGAGGTCTCGCCCTGCTCCCGCCACCTCCTTCCCCGCCCTTCCCCCCGGGGCACACTCGCCGACCCCTGGAGGGGGGAGCACCTGAGGTGCTGGGGTCGTGAACTAGCTTCGCACCGTGACGAAGTCGAGACCGATGCTCTCGAGGACCTCTCTCCTAAAGTCCGCGAACATCCCCAGCATCACTGCTGGCTGCGAGCCGACAAACTTATCGCCCTACTCTTCATCTCCCTCCATGCTGCTTCCTTGAAACTTTCTTGCACCAGCTGCTGTCCACGCTCACCGCACAAAAAATGTTGGAACCGGGATTCAACCCAACGAGGAGTCGGACCCCAAAGATGGGTGCAACTCGCGCTTACTGATCCCTCGATGCAACCTAACAGAAGACTTGGAACTGAGACCCTTGGCAACAGTGTGGAGGTCCCACCACACACCCGGAAGATTGTAGAGCGCTTCCCCTCCTAAGCCAAGAACTGAAGTCGGGCACCTTGGAGAGCTTTGAGAACGCTAACCAAAGATGACCTGAGGAGAGAGAAGCCAAAAAAAAGTACTCTCCAAAGGTGCCCTTAGGCTCATATTTATAGTTGTTTTGAACTGGTCTGCTGATAGCGGGATTCCGCCTTTTAGTTTCACTAAACGCACCTGGTAACAGCCAAACTCTGCTGTTCTGAAAGGCTACAAGCATTCCACTAGGGGCCGAGGGGTAATTTCACTTCCTTAGCGCATAGGAAAGTGGCGTGTGAGAGCGCCACACGCGAGGCTTCTCGTGAGTCTCCTCGCGAGTGCTGCTCGCGAACCCTCCGTAGGCGAGCAGTCCGCAAAGCCCTGCTCATCCTCCTTCGGACTACAACCATCCAGGCTAGGGCTCGCATTCTCCCCTGTGAGATCACCCTGGCTCGCCTTAACTGGCTCTCGCAACCCCTTGGTGGCGAGATGGCCACTTCCAGCCTAATTCACACCTCTTTGAGCCTTACCTTCTCAGGTGAACATGGGGTTGTACAAGTAGGATTTGTTATTCTCAAACCAAAGAGATGCAGAAAGCTGTGTTCCAACAATCTCACCGTTTGATAATAACAAATCCAATTGAGATAAATCAGATTACACAGGTAGAAGGTGTGTTTTTATAACTAGATATGACACTATGCTACTTAAAAATTTCTACGAGAAATATATTTACAGATATGTGCTCCCCCTATTTAAGTGTCCCCCCTATTTAAGTGCTCCCCCTTAGTGTATGCTCCCATAGAATAGATTTATGCTCCCCCTTAATCTAGTGAATCCTACTCCTTAATTATTAAGATTTATCATTATATTATCCCAATTTTGTTATTAGCAAAAGTGGGTGGAGTGAAACAAAATTAGGCTAGAATAAGGTAAAGAGGTGAAAGTTAGAACAACTAAGAGAGGGTTAAGAGTTTTGTTGTAAATAGAGGAAGTCATGATCGAGCTTGGAGGGATTAGTGCAGTGAAAAAAATGTGATAAGCATGTAAAAAAATCCCTTGTATTTTACCAAGCAAGTCTACCACTTGTTGAAAAAGGAGAAAGTGAAAAGAGTTTTGAAACACAAGTGATGAAAAAACTTCAAAATTAAGACTTGAGATAAGCATGATAAAGCATGGTGAAAATACATGATCATATCAATAGTGCAGAAAACAAAGTATCCAAGATAATCATTTTAATTGTTAGATGTTTTTTTTATTTTTAGTTTTGATTTTGAAAAAAAAAACAAATGCAAACAATTTTAAGAATTTTCACATGTAAGGAGCATTAACCTTGAAAAAAATTTCAACAACTAAAGGCAAGCATGATTTGTTATAATCAAAAAGATAATAGTTACAATGTAATTAATTCGTATTTCAAGTAAAAAAATGCAGAGATCATTCATTGCAATCTAGTGCTTTTACTTAATCTCTTTAGAGAATTATGTAGTTATGCATTATAATCTAATTCTTATGAGTTGAAGCTTTATAAAAAATAATGATGTGTGAAAATAGTGTTTTGATAAGAGTATACAAGTGATTTAATTAAAACACATGACATATGTAATGGAGTAGTAAAATAATATTAAGAGTGTAATCTTAGAATTACACCCACACACCAATTCTAGATTTATATTTCAAAGAGCATAAAATAGTACAACTACCAATGTGCTTCACCCACTTAATGTTCATTAAGACTTATCAGGGATCAAAGTATTGCTTGGGGGATCACATAAGAAATTTTTTATTTTATTTTGGGTGATCTAGTGTACAAATAGAAGTGATAAAAAGATGTGTTTGCACAAGACACTTTATAATTATTTCCAAGGTGCTCAACCTTACAATGCTAATTAAGACATACAGGAGGCTGACTAGTGCTTGGCGGAATTATTTTTGTCATTTTATTCATATTTTTAATTTAGGACAAAGGTCCCCGAATTCACTTATTTTTTGCAAACAACAAAAAGGTGTAAATCACACTTCTATATGTGCAAGAAATTTAGTTTTGAAAAGAAGGTGTAGGTAATTTTGTCATACAATATAACATGTTAAACTATTACACTACACACTCATGCAAGACTAAGCTTATGATCACATGTAGATTACCAAAAGAGTGAGTGGATGAATCATTATTTATCATAAAACATTACTCATACATAGAGACATGCTAAGTAATCTTACACAATTTTCTATAGTCTATTTCATTGCACATAACAAGATTTAGGTCAAGGCATGACAATGCTAAAAAATGTTTAGGAAACTTGAAAAAAAATTAAACATTGGAGAAAATCTTTAAGAGTATGCTTAGTGACTTTTTACCATAGGAGAAGAAAATAACAAGATTTTTGCTCACATAAAATTCTATAGTCAAATAATACAACAAAAGCATGACAAAACATATTTTTGAAAAAAATTTATTATTTTAATTTTTCATGGATTTTTTAATAAATAAAAACAACGATTACTAGAAAGGAAAAACTTTCAAAATAAAGAAACAAATAGAAAAATATGAATGAGAAAATACCAGAGATTTTCAGAAATAACAAAATGGAAATTGGAGCAAAAGGGCTAATGTCAGGCATTGACTCCTAATGTCGGCGTGTACGCCTAACACCGGGCGTTGACTCTTAACGTCGAAACAATACATGATTTTTTGTATTTTTGAAAAAAAATCTTTAATTTAGAGTTATTATGTAACACCCCAGTTTTCCTCAGCAGAAGAAAGAATGTTTCTGGTAGTAGGAGCTAATGCTAGGCGTTAGTACTAACGCTGGGCATTAAGTCGATAACTCGACGGATTTCCCTTTTCGTCATAAAGGTTCTATTTTCTCAACGAGAAGACTCGACAATTCGTCGAGAGCTAACACTGGGCGTTAGAGTTACCGTCCGGAGTAGTGATTCGATGAAATAACTCGTGTCATCGTAAAGCTCCTATTCTTATTGAGAATACTCGATGATTCTTCGAGAGCTAATACTGGCGTTAGAGTTAACATTGGCGGTAGTGATTCGATGGAATGACTGTTAAGTCGTCGTGAAGCTTCTACGATCGATGAGTGGTCTCATCAATCATCGAGATGGATAACGTCAGGCGTTAAGAATTTAACGCACCGCATTAGGGCTCCAGCTGTAACGGTCCAGGCCTGCCAACAAAGGACCCAGCTGGACAGCCAGCACCCTCTCGGCCCAGGCCCGCCAACACGAGACCCAGCTGGCACCGGAAGGGTTCAGCCTAACCAGATGGTCTGCAGACCATGCACCCCAACCCCTCTCTGTCCCACCATAGGGCACAGTGGGTTGTTGGAGACTGCAACCACCCTTTGATGAGAATTGAGCCAGTTAAGCGACAGCGCGTGGACTTCCCAGGAGGTCACCTATCCCAAAATTGCTCCAGCCCGAACAAACTTAACTATGGAGTACTTTCACTTGTCATCACCAATTGAGTTGCAGCTCAATTGGTGATGAGAAGTGAGTACTCCATAGTTAAGTGTGCTCGGGCTGGAGCAATTCTGGGATGGGTGACCTCCTGGGAAGTCCACGCGCTGCCGCTTAACTGGCTCAATTCTCATCAAAGGGGGACTGCGGTCTCCAACAACCCACTGTGCCATGTGGTGGGATAGAGAGGGGTTGGGGTGCATGGTCTGCAGACCATCTGGTTAGGCTGAACCCTTCCGGTGCTAGCTGGGTCCCGTGTTGGCGGGCCTGGGCTGGGAGGGTGCTGGCGGTCCAACTGGGTCCTTTGTTGGCGGGCCTGGACCGTTACAAAAAAGTCCTATCCCGCATATCAATTGGTGATGAGAAGTGAAAGTACTCCATAGTTAAGCGTGCTCGGGCTGGAGTAGTCATGGGATGGGTGACCTCCTGGGAATTCCATGCGCTGTCGCTTAACTGGCTTAATTCTCATCAAAGGGGGACTGCGGTCTTCAACAACCCACTGTGCCCTGTGGTGGGACAGAGAGGGGTTGGGGTGCATGGTCTGCAGACCACCTGGTTAGGCTGAACCCTTCCGTGCCAGCCGGGTCCCGTGTTGGTGGGCCTGGGCTGGGAGGGTGCCGGCGGTCCAGCTGGGTCCCGTGTTGGCAGGCCTGGACCGTTACACCAGCCAATAAGAGTAAGCGTCTTTGGATAAGTTCGGCTGTACCACCTTTTGGCTAATGCCTGGCGTTAAGAAGATAATGTCGGCGGTAGCTCTTATCTTTATAAAGGCATCAAAACATAGATTTCTCTTATTATTTCTCACTTGGACTTTCTCTCCCAGTGCAAGGAATCAAAGGTCAGGAAGAGGAAGGAGATCCTTTTGGCTAGCCATTCATCGTGCCGAGCTCAGATTCATAAAGGAAAGCGTGCTGCGAACCTTTCCTTCAGGAGTGATTTCAAGTTAATGGTGCCGAAGAAATCTTCAAGGGTAATGATTCTCCTCCTGAATCTTTGGACACGCTTGTCCTTTGATTTGCATAAGTAGCAGGAAGATTTCCACTAATTAGTTGATATGTTTCTTCTGACGGGTTGATAGGGTATATCCCCCTAGAAATTGCAAATAGAGTCTGGATCGGTATACGGACATAAGCATACTGTGTGAAGCCCATCTGGACAGGTTGGTCTGGATTGGTGATGTTTATATCGCTTTATTGCGCTCTGGAGAAGACTCCGCGTATGTATGTTTGTTTTCGGGTTCTGGGTGCTGTGATGTGTTGTAGGGAGTTCTGGAGGCAATCTCCAGAAAATACCCGAAAAAGACGACATAATCATGTTCTGTTAGCTAACGCGTGGCGTTAGTGCTAACGCTGGCGTTAGGGCCAGTGGCACTCGTTGTCTCGTGGTGGATTGAATTTGCCAGTGAGGCTGTATTGATGACCTAGGCTGAGGTGAAACTGTACCCACATCGTGCTGGTTGTTCGCGATGATTGAGACGGGCAAGGTGGATCTGAACCCGTCCATATTGGTCAGTGAAGAGTTCGCCCCTTGGTGCACTATCTTATGGAAAGGACTGCCAGAAAGCATAGGCTATTACGGTTAGCTCAATTTCCATCTAAGTTGAAAAAGTACTGAGGATGGAAGTGGACTCGGGGAGTACACTAAAAGTGTGCCATGTGAGCACGAGACGTGTTACCTTGCTTGCCGACGTTTGTGATGATAGTATGTATGCGGTGCATAGACTCACCTGTGATAAATATATTTTGTTAATGTTTGCTTGCAGGGAAGGAGTACCACCGCCCCGAGAATGGGGTGGGGTCGTTATAAGTTTTGGTCAACTAAAGCAGACCGGTTACCTGTTTTCCCACTGCTTTGTGGATTTTGGTTGTACAGGTCCTAGCGAGTCGAGCGAGAAGTAGCTAGTTGGACCACTTTTGCTGGCTGGCCCTCGAAGGCCCTTTTGAGTGTTTTTATTTCATGTATTGTCGGTCTGCGTGCCAATGCTTGTAAACCATGTAAACATATAAACACTTTGTTATGTATGGCCGTAGTGCAAACACTTATATATATATATAAATCAGTCATTCAGGTTTTGTGTTGTGGACATGTATTCTGGTTCAAGAGTTAATACTTTATGCTTCCGCTTATGTGTGACTCTGAGGTATCGTTGGTTGGGTAACTAAATACGTAACCCTCTAGCTTGTTCACTTTATATGGCGTGGGGTCCCAGCCGGACATACTGTTATATACTATGCAACAGGTGTGGTGTTACACTTTGGTATCAACTACGGGTCTCATTCCATTTCCATCCGAATTCGTGGTCGAATTATTTTAAGGGGTAGTGAGCACATGTGTGCATCGCCATTGAACTCATTTAAATAACCAGAATGTCCACTTTTGAATGCATTATATATATGTTTATAGCATGATTGTGGAACATGTGTGTTCTTTACTTGCTAGTTTGTTGCGCTCTTAGTCACTAAATTGTGTCTGTCATGATTATAGGTGACTAGAAGTAGTGTGGGGCAATCCCAACCCCGACACACTACTGAGAGTAGTGCATCTGCTGAGGTGCCTACACCTCCTCCTTCTGCTGAAACGATAAGGTAATAGCTGAAGCTGTGTTTGCCATGATAAATGTGCAACTAGGAAGGCCTGTACAACTGATGAGTAGTTTATATACTCATCTTTTAGTATAGTTTTAATATATTTTTAATATGAAATTATATCATATAAATCTCTCCTTTCTTGATTTCATGAACTAACTTAAGTTTATTTTATATTTTCAGGTTTTCTGGGCACTTTTGCGAATATTTCCAAAGTACACGCCCAAGGTCACGGGCTTGACCAAGGGGCGTGATAGCCTAAATGTGTTCCAGACCCGATTTCGCCACCCCGGTCGCATTCCGTGAAGCTTCACCAAGTACACGCCCCAGGTCACGGGCGTGACCTAGGGGCGTGACCCAATGTCACGGCCGTGACCCGCAGCTAGTAGCAAAATCGCAATGCCACGTCATTTAAAGTTACACACATGTGACTCTACATGTCACGCCCGTGTACTTCCAATGTCACGGGCGTGTACCGCCTTGCCGCTAGAAAAACATGTTGCCGCCTCAAATTTTCCCGCCAGGAGCAGTTTGAAGATTACACGCCCTAGGTCACGGGTGTGACCTAGGGGCGTGACACACACGTAACGCCTGCATTTAACCCAGAGGCGCCTATCCTGTGCCGACTTCGATCACGCCTGTTACACGCCCCTTGGTCACGGGCGTGACCAAGGGCGTGTAACACCAACTTTTCACCTATTTAAAGGGAGCTTATCCAGAACATCAGGGATGAATTTTGGGAGTTCAAATCTCCTTTTCTTGTTTTATTTTCTTGTTTTTAATATTTTAGTAGTTCTTATACTCCTTTCTTTCTTGCAATTGTTCTTTCAATTTAATAGTTGTAATTTTCATTTTAATAGCTTGTAATTCTCTTCCTTGCAATTTTTATAAAATTAGTTCTTTCTTCTTATTATTATATTCTCTTTTTCATTATGAACTATTTTATTTTTATTGATTCTATCATCTCCATGAGTAGCTAAATTTCTATTAGTACTCGATCGAGATGATCCAAGGAATGATATAAGTCATGAAATAATTTATAGTTGCTATTTCTCTTTTCTAAAATGCTTAAGATTTATCCTTTATTTTAAGATAACGAGATTATATTTTCGATATATATAATTCTCGTTTTTGTTTTCGTACTTTAGTTAGCCGAGAGGCTCGTAATGCGAATTGATCACTCAAGGATATAAAAGAGTATAATGCAATCCTCGAGAGAGGATGACGTTACCCTTCCGGATTGGAGTAAAAGCCAATAGCGGGATTCACCTCGTAAAGCAAGTATTAGGTTATCGATTATAGAATGCGAATTCGGTCGATATTTCCCAATCTTAGTTGGGCGTATCCTCGACCCAAGGTGCGTTCATAATTCGGGATTCCCCACGATCAAAGCTATTTTATTAAGAGAATGTGATTTTGTTCTTTCTTCTTATTTTTATATCCGAGGTGATTCAAAGATCGAGTGCTAATCATTCTTGTTATTGCTTTAATCATTATTTTAAATCCTCCTTAGTGCAAAATCCAACTCAAAGATTTATTGATAAAATAATAGAGACTTTCTTGAAGTAAGAGTGCTCAACCACCCCGAGTCTAATATGACCATGGTTTTATAAACCTATACTACTTTCGATACGACACACTTGCCGTTGTCGTTTGAGGATATAGTTTTGCGCATCAACAACCTCCTACCCTTGGGGTGGCCCAGTGTCGGTTGACGCAGTTGAGCCTGTTGTGGAGAGACCAGTACCTGCAGTGCCGGTTGAGGTGTCACGAGCGACAAACTAGCACTTGAAGCACTTTCTGAGTTTCCACTCTCCTACGTTTGAGGGGGTAGGAACGCCAACTCAGGAGGAAGATTGGCTGTCTCAGGTAAAGAGAAGCCTAACGCCGTCGGAGGCGGAGAAAAGGCAAAAGGTGACCCTAGATACCAATCTGTTGGATGGAGAGGCTAGGCTGTGGTGGGAAGAGTTGGATGTGCATCAGTATATCGTCAGACAACTGACAGACATCTCGATTGAAGAATTTTTGAGAGTGTTCTTGGCGAGGTATCTCCCTTCTGCTCAATGCATAGAAATGGAGAACTAGTTTCAAAGGATAACTCAAGGGGATAGGATGGTGGATGAGTACCTCAATGAGTTTACACGACTTGGAAAGTATGCAGGCTCTTCCTTTGATGATGAAGAGCAAAAGAACAATAGATTCTACGAAGGTCTGCGCCATGATTTGCGGATGCTTTTGTCAGGCCCGATGATGCAAGGCTTTCTGATGTTGGTGAATACTGCGAGATCCCTTGAGAATGATATGAAGAGGGTCCAAGCTAATAAGGACCAAGCGGTGAAAAAGTCAGAGTTTAATGTACCAAGCTCTGTAAAGTCTGGGTCCTGACGATACAAAAAAGTCCAGGTTTTTGGAACCGGCTTCCTCTTTTGCTTCAGGAGCGGTGAATGGGCGATGTCTGGTGATTTGGTACACTTGCGGTAAGCCGGGACACATAGCCCGAGAGTGTCGCAGCGGTCCCCAGAAATCAGAGAAAAAAGCGGCGGCGTCTTATACGGAGAAAGGAAAAGAAGTGGAGTTATCTGTATCTCACTATGCTCCAGCTCAACCGCAGGTCTATAATCTTGTCCAACAAGAGTCCATTAAGAAAAGCAACATCGTCACAGGTATGGTTTAGTATATAGCATTTATTTCTTTATGTACTTTATATCTTATATGTGATTTCGAGTATACCTTGTTTGTATTAGGCTTTGTCCTAATTCGGAACTGTCCGGCGAGAGCCTTATTTGGCACTGGATCATCACACTCCTTTCTGTCTGAGGAATTACTACTGCGTATTGGAGTACATTCGTTCGTGGCAAAGGATAGGTTGGATGTCATGCTACCAAAGGGTGTCGAATGCATGCAGACAGAGTTTGTTGTGTTTCGGTGCGGATAGGAAGTCATGAGTTTGACTTAGAAGCGTCAATGCTACCGATATCTGAGTTTGATGTGATCTTTGACATGGACTGGCTATCGAGGTAGTATGCATGCATTGATTGCAATTTGAAGGAGGTCACACTAGGGAAAAATACTGAATGTGAGACTATGTTTATCGGTTTGCGAGGATCGAGCAAGATGTTGATGTCTGCTCTCCAAGTAGTCAAGGCGGTTCAGAAAGGCGCGGAGGTATTATTCACGTTGTTGGAGACTTCTGAGCTAAAGCCCAGTTTGTCTGATGTCCAAATCGTATCGGAGTATGCTGATGTTTTCCCAAATGTTCTTCCTGGGGCTCCACCTCAGCGAGAGATTGACTTCGCTATTGAGTTGTTGTCAGGTGCCAAACCTGTGGCGCGCTCACCGTATCGAATTGCACTAAAAGAGATGGTGGAGTTGAAAGTTTAGTTGCAGGAGTTACTGGAGCAAGGCTATATACGCCCAAGTTCATCCCCTTGGAGTGCACCGGTCCTCTTTGTGAAGAAGGATGGAAGCTTGCGTCTGTGTATAGACTACCGTGAACTGAACAAGCTGACAGAAAAGAATAAGTATCCTATTTCACGAATCGATGACTTGTTCGATCAGCTGGTTGGATCGATTGTGTACTCGAAGCTAGATTTGAAATAAGGCTACTACCAATTGCGGAATAGGGAATGTGATATTCCCAAGATGGCGTTTAGTACTCGTTACGGGCACTTTGAGTTCACAGTGATGTCGTTTGGCTTGATGAATGTGACATCAGTATTTATGGATTAGATGAACAGAACATTTTGAGAGTGTCTGGACCGATTTGTTATTGTTTTTATAGACGATATATTGGTATACTCTCAGTCGGAAGAATTGCATGCGATTCACTTGCGAATTGTATTGGATACCCTGAGGCGAAGTCAGTTGTATGCAAAGTTCTCAAAATGTGAGTTTTGGCTGTCCTCTATGGCATTCCTAGGTCATATGGCAAGTGGAGAGGGCATTGCTCTGGATCCTGCGAAGATAGTTGCGATACGGGAGTGGCCTGCGTTGTCTACAGTGGTGTAAGTCCGAAGTTTCTTAGGACTTGCTGGCTATTATAGGCGCTTCATAGAGAACTTCTCAAGGATAGCTCTGCCTCTCACAACATTGACTAGGAAAGATCAGAAGTCCGTTTGGTTGCCAGAGTGTGCGCGATCTTTTGAAGAGCTGAAGAGTAATCTGACCACGACGCAAATTCTATGTTCTCCATGTGGTACATAAGGCTTTGAAATCTACAGTGATGCATCAGGGAGCGGCTTAGGATGCGTCTTCTTTAGAATGATCAGGTTATTGCTTATGCCTCTCGCCAACTGAAAGTGCATGAGAGGAATTATCTGGTCCATTACTTGGAGTTAGCGGTCGTGATATTCACTCTTACGCTTTGGCGGAATTATTTATATGGCGTGAAGATCGACATCTTTACGAACCATAAGAGCCTGAATTACCTTTTTAGACCAGAATGAGCTGAATATGTGACAACGAAGGTGGATGGAGTTCCTTGGTGTCTACACTTTCAAGATTCATTACACTCCCGGGAAGGGAAATATTGTTGTTGATGCTTTGAGTTGGAGGGCTTCTGCACAAGCGAACTAGATTCAGATGCATGATGAACATCTAATCAGGGACTTGGAGGCCTTAGACATCATTGGCGTTGACAAGAGATAGAATAAGTGCCACAACATGTTTGAACTGGACGAAGGTGCAGTATGACCTTGCAGACAGAATCTGATTGACATTGGAACTTGATCAAAGCATGAAATGGTACATGGCAGAGACCGTTGATGGGTCTAAGGTCGAGTTCTCTTTTGAAGACGGTCTTTTGTGGAAAGACACTCGATTGTGCATCCCTAATGTTGGTAAATTGTGGGACGAGTTGATGTACGAGGCACACTTTACTAAGTACTCAATCCACCCCGGGAGCACAAAAATGTACCAGGACATGAAGAAGCTATTCTGGTGGCTGGGTTTACAGAAAGACATAGCCCTATACATGGCCAAGTGTCACACTTGCACGTTCATGAAGGCCGAATGTCAAAAACCTGGTGGTTTTCTGAAGTCGTTACTGATTCCAGAATGGAAGTTTGATGACATATCTATGGATTTCGTGCATGGTTTAAATGAAGATCTAAACCATTACAGAGCTTGTTTTGAAAATTGATGATGAAGAACTCTAACACATGTGGAGAGGGAGAGGATCTTGCCTGAAATTGAGCTGCATTCCCGGTGGTTGCTTGGATCGCCAATGCCGACCTTAGCCTTCTCGGTGCCATGGGGATTTGGGCTTGCAGATCTCGAAAATCTTCTCTGGAAGGGGTGCTCGGCTGCTCTGACGGAACTGAAAGTGAAGGAATGGAGAAGGCAGGGCGAGTTGGGGTATATGGCATCAAGCCATTAATGGCTCTTGGCCAACCATGCCGCCCCTCTTAGCCAATCCAATCCTCCCTCTCTCTGAACAATTCTGATGGGAATTTACTCCCCAGCTCAGAGAAGAGCTTGGGGAAGGGAAGTGGGGTGCTATTTGGCACCCATCACCTATTTCCTTCTTCCTTGTCTACCTTTTCCTTTTCCCCAACTTAATTCAAAATCCTTTGGAATTAACCCCCATAATTTCGAATTTTCAGAGGGCCAAAGGTTCAGATCTCATGAGGGCTTGCAAATAGGCTCTTTGGCTGGGGCTAAGTCCAATAGCTCTTGAGTTTGGGCTCACTTGACCCAAATAGACCAATTTGAGATTTTTGGGTTTGGGCTTGACTCAAGCTCTTTCCAACCTATGTGGCTGACCCACATTGGTGCCTTAGGCTCTAATGGACCTATCCCAAGGGGAATTAGGTCATGGTGGGGCCATATGGGGTGTAATTACACTTTTTTCCTTATAGGGGCAATTTGGTCATTTTGGTGATTATGCCCAAATCCTCCAAAATTGAATGCACACCTTGATTAATTTAGGTCTCAAATACTCACCTTAGGGTTTAGGAAGGGTTGTGCTAGGTCAATTTAGCCAAATGAGGTCCAATTGAACCATTTAGGGCAAAAATTAAAATTTGGGGCAATTTGATAATTTTGCCTAATTTCCCAAAATTGGCCAATTCCATTAGGTCCATTTTGACTCATTAGTCTTCCCTAGTGTTTAGGAAGGGTGTGGTGTGGTCAATTTTACCATACTCAGGCTAATTGACCTATACTAGGGTGAAGTATGTCAGGTTGGGCCTTCATGTGTAACTTGACCTAGTCAAGTCAAAGGCTCCTATAGTGATCAAGGGGTACCCTTTTTGGTTCAAGGAACCATTTATGTCACCTAGAATGCTCTAATTCAGCCAAGGGGTTTCCCCATGGTTACAGGTGATGCATATGGTGCTTTTAGTCCTCCTGAGTTACCCTTGAATCTTCCTTAAATTGGAATGACCCATGGTGGCTAAGTGCACACCATGGTGTTCTCCACTCATTCAACTTGTTGCCAAGGCACCCCAGGTCACTTACCCTATTTTTGTCATGCCATAGTCATGAGAAAAACTCCCTAGGGGTCTAGTAGTTTGGAGGATGGTACAAAGCCCAATACAAAAGAAAACAATTTCGTCCCAGAAATTATGATCGGGTGTACGGGGTTTTACATCAAGTTGAATAATCATGAAAACTTTAAGTAGTTAAGTGTTACCTGATTCGAAATGTTCTGGGTATTGTTGCTGCATCAGGTCCAGTGGTTCCCATGTATGTTATTCCTGGCCATGATTAGACCAAAGGGCCTTGACCAACGGAACTTTCTTTCGTCGCAAGACTCGAACGGTTGTGTCATCAATCCGTATTGGCTCCAAACGGACTGTTCGGTCGAATGCTATCGAGCCCTTTGTAGCAGTAATTGGTTGCTCTGGTCTAAGGAGTACCCTCCTAAGTGAGGAGACATGAAAGACCTCGTGCAACCCAGCCACCTCCTGCGACATCTCTAGTCAATAGGCCAAGGGGCCGATCCGCTCCAGGATCCTATATGGCCCCATGTATCTTGGACTGAGCTTCTTCAGTCACCGCACCTGTATGACCCGTGTGCCAGACGTATTTTCAAAAATACTCTGTCTCCTGCCTGAAATTCCACCTTACGATGCCGCACGTCATAATATTTAGCTTGCCTGCACTGCGTCTCCAACATCCGATCTCGTATCAGTCATATCTGGGCGTACGTGCCTTCAATATATTTTGACCCCAGTGCCTTCGGGTCCTCATCCTGCACCCATGAAAGTGGTATACTACACTTTTTGCCTTAGAGAACATCGTAGGGAGCCATGCCAATGTTGGATTGCTGGTTATTATTGCAGGAGAATTTGACAAGTGGCAGCAATCTCTCCAATGGATCCCCACTATCTAGAATGCACAACCTTAATAGGTCTTCAATTGTCCAGATAGTTTGTTCTGTCAGGCCATTGGTCTGTGGGTGAAAAGAGGTGCTGAATGTCAATCGTGACCCCAGATATGCCTGAACCTCCTTCCATTCCCTTGACGTAAATCAGCTGTCTCGATCCGACATGATCATCCAGGGCACTCCATGGTATCTGATGAATTGTTCCACAAATAGCCGTACCAGGATACTGACGGGAGCACCCTTTTTAGTGGGAATAAATCTATCCACCTTTGTCAACCTATCTATGATAACCCAAACGGAGTCGTGCCCGGAGCGGGAGCGGGGTAATCTATGTACAAAATCCATGGAAATATCCTCGAATTTCCACACCGGCACCGACAATGGTTGTAATAACCATCCTGGTCTCTTACACTCGGCCTTCACTTGTTGACATGCCTTACAATGGGTCACGAAGAGGATGGCATCCTTCTTCATTCTAGACCAATACATCATTTTTTTCAGGTCCGCAACCATTTTAGTGATCCTGGGGTGCACTGAATACTTACTACTGTGCGCTTCTGTTAGGATATCTTCCCGGATATTATCCCCTAGTGGTATATAAATCCTACCCCGTAAGTGCACGCGATCATCTTTCAGTGAATAATCTCTAGCGGTGCCTGACACCAAGGCCTCGAATACTGATTCTAGGCAGCCATCCGATCTCGAATATCACAGACTATGCTCATCGAGGCTAGATGCTCCTGGTATACTTCGGGATTGTCCTTGGATACCAGTGTGATATGCATGTCCTCCAGCATCTGCACCAGTTCCATAGACATCAACTGAGGTTCAACATTCGACGTGCTAGCCCTCTTATTGAGTGCATCCGCTACTGTGTTCACCTTTCCAGGGTGATAATGCATCATGTACTATTAATCATAGAGAAATTCTACCCATCTCCTCTGTTAGATGTTTAAGTCCTTCTAGGTGTCTATGTACTTCAGGTTCTTGTGATACAAAAAGATGTCACAGTGAACCCCATACAGATAGTGTCTCCAGATTTTTAACGCAAAAACCACGATTCCCATCTCTAAGTCATGCACCAGATGGTTCTGCTCGTGCTTCTTTAACTGTCATGAAGCGTAAGCGATTACATGTCTGTGCTGCATTAAGACTGCACCCATTCCCTGGTACGATGCATCTGTATACACTTGAAATCCTTCCTTCCCAGATGGAAGTGCAAGGATCGGAGCGGAGATGAGTCTACTCTTTAGTTCTTGGAAAGCCGTTTCATATCGCAGAGTCCATACGAACGGTGCATCTTATTGGATCTGATGGCGCCCTTAGAGGGGGGGGGGGGTGAATAAGGGGTTTACTATTTTTAAGGTAAACTAACAGATTTTATAAGAACAGAAAAACTTTTCGGCTCTGTAGCTAACGCATGGCGTTATATAGTTAACACGGGGCGTTATCTCCTCAAAAATATTTTTGCAGAAATATTCAAAGTGATTTTACTTGCACAATCTTAAGTGAAATAAACTTTCAGACAATCAGAGATAATAAAATGAGTATTATTTATTTCAAAATAAAGATTACAAAACATTTAATTTCAATAAAGCTTGAAATAAAGGTGATAAGATAAAAAATCTCTTTTTTGTTCTTTCACCGGTCCTTCTCCCAAGGACCGGTTGGCTATAGCCTATCTATCCACAGATATGGCCTCTAGCCACCCCCTAGATCTATCCTTGACCTAGTCGCCACGCGCAAGGCGGCGAATTACCCCCTAAGCCGCACAAGGACCTAGTCGGCACACACAAGGCGGCGAATTCACTACCATTACAAGAAAATATAAAAAGATAAAGATAAAATCAGAACAAAAGACTCACTAGAATGAAGAGCGTTGAAGGAGATGTCGAAGATACGCCATGACCATGTCAGAGTTGAAGCAAGCGTCCTTCTTCAAATTTCTCGCTGGAAATCTCCTTCTCACTCTTGTTCCTCAATAGTGGTGTTGGGAGTTCTCTCTGAATTCGTAATGAAATGCTCTCTCAGATCTCTGGAATGAAGGCTTCAATACATCTCACTTGAGCAAACGAAATCAGGTCATTAAATAGACACGGGAGCTAATGCCTGGAGTTAAGCGTTAACGCCAGCGTTAAGCATCGTGTACGACAGTTGCTGAGATCATGCAAACCATCGGGATCGTGGCAGATCGTGACTCAATGCGGGCGTTAAGAGTCAACACTGGCGTTGTCTCTGGCTTCTCGAAGGATTCCTTCCTGATGGCATTTCATCTCGACGGATTCTTTCTCTACGGATATTAACGCGGGGCGTTAACTACTAACGCGGGGCATTAGCTCTCTTTTCAGAGAATCATCATCAATCAGCATCCTGTACATAGGGTTATATAACTATAGTACTTGCACACTATAAACATAAGCAAGATCAAATACATAGTGTGATTTGTTATTTCTCAAACTAAGAGAAGTGAAACACAAGCTCCAACAATCTCCCCCTTTTGATAATAACAAATCCACTAATAAGAAATAAAATATAATTAAAGTAGTGTTTTATAGTATATACTAAGCGTGGATAATCATGCATACTCCCCCTATGTGGATACTCCCCCTATATGAATGCATTTCCTAATGTACTCCCCATAAATAAAAGATTTCTTTATTTCTTCAATTATTCTCCCCCTTTTGTTATAATCAAAAGAAGGTGGGATAGAGTCAAAGCAATATAAAACAATATGCATTTAGTAGAGATAAGAGCAACTTGAATATAAATAGTGAACACAACGAAAGCAATTTGTAAAATCATTTAGAAATTGTAAGTACAAAATATAATATGCGTTTAAATCAAATAATTAGATGTTTTGAATGTTAGAAAAAAAGTTGCAAGTTCATTTGTAATTTATAGCAAAAAGTAGCAAGCAAGATTATAAAAATATCAAGTAAAGATATGTTTACAATGTAAATAAATTTGCATTTCAAGTATACAAAAACATTGTAAAGATCATGCGTTGCTATCTAGTGCATTTACTCATGATTGTAGAAAATTGTATAGAGAATTTTTAGTCCAATTCTCGTGAGTGGAAGTATTATAAATAATAATGATGTGTTCAATAAGTGTGTTTTGATAAAGTATACAAGAGTATAAAACAAACCACATGAAACTACGTAATGGAAGAACATAACTTGAATTAAACATAAACAACTTTACTTCCACAAATTTCAATGCACATAAATAATTTCCTTTTTTTTTGAAAGAGAAGTGGTGAAAATTTTGTTTGCACAAGACACTTTACAATTCTTTCCAAGGTGCTCAACCTTACAATGCTCGTTAAGACTTATCAGGAGGGTGAGTAGTGCTTGGTGGAGTTAACCTTGTCATTTATTATTTGCTTTTTAGATTAGTGACTAAGGACTCCGAATTCACTTGTTTTTGCCAACATAGAAATTTTATTTTATATACCACATTTCTCTAATCACAGGTGCATGAAGAACGAAGAATACAAGAAAGAATTCAATGTTGTGTAGGTAAACTATTTATGAGATTCAAAATAAGTTCTTATACTACACAATTATGCAATAAGATTTAAAAACACATGTATATTAACAAAAAAGTGTAAGTGAGAAAATCATTATCAAAGATAAAAACTTTACTCATACTTAGAGGCATGTAAAATCATTTCTACACATGCAATCTATAACCAATTTTGTTTTTGCATATTGTAAGATGATATTCAAAGCATGATAAAATCAAAACAATGTTTTTAAGAAATTTGAAGGTTTAAATTAAACATTGTAAAGAATCTTTAAGCAATATATATAATCATCCTTGAAAGAAACATTTAAGCACATATATATTTTTTTAATTTTTGAAGTAAATAACAACAAACAAACAAAAAATTTTGAGCATAGAGGCTAACGCCAGGCGTTAGCTTCTTAACGCCGAGACAGAACACCAAATTTTGATTTTTTTGAAAAATCTTTTTCATGATACATTTGTAATATAAATAGGCCTTCTTACAGTTGAAATTTCAGACATTATGAAGTTGATATGAAGGCTCTTTTAGCGTCTTTTTGGTGGTGTGTCTATAGTTTATAAATTTTTATTGATTTTTGATTTGTTTTAAAAAAAAATGCAAACAAATATAACAAAGTACATAAGATAATTTAGATAGCTTTTTATAAGGGTTATAATGACATTTCTAAGACACCTAATTCTAACCTAAGCATGTGAAAACGTGCATCGGGTTGAGGTTTAGTAAAAATGTCGGCAAGTTGTGATTCAGTCCCTATAAAGCTAATTTTAACATGTTCCTTCTTTATATGATCTCTAATGAAATGATGTCGGACATCTATATGTTTCGATCTAGAGTGATGTACGGGATTGTTTGTGAGATCTGTAGCGCTCTTGTTGTCACACTTTAATTATATATTATTTAGATGAACACCAAAGTCTTCTAACGTTTGGGTCATCCACAAGGCCTGTGCACAACAACTACCTAGTGCGATATATTCGGCCTCGGTGGTGGAGAGGGCAATAGAATTCAGTTTCCTACTCGACCATGATACGAGTGAAGGGCCTATAAAATGACACGTGCCACCAGTGCTCTTACGATCTAATAAACATCCCACATAGTCCGAATCAGAAAAACCGTGTAGAATAAAACAATCATTATGAGGATACCATAAGCCTAATCTAGACGTTCTGATTAGATATCTAAAAATACATTTCACCGCTTTTTAAATGTGATTCTCTTGGGTTAGCTTGAAATCTAGCACATAAGCAAACAGAAAACATAATATCGGGTCTAGATGCGCTTAAATATAACAATGAGCCTATCATCCCTCTATATAATGTTTGATCAATAGAAATACCGGCTTCATCTTTTCCCAATTTTAGTGATGCACTCATTGGTGTATTAGCTTATTTTAGGTTTTCAAATCCAAATCATTTAAGAATATCATGAACATATTTAGTTTGACAAATAAATATACCATCTTGTTTTTGTGAGATTTGAAATCCTAGAAAATAAGTGAGTTCTCCTACCAAGCTCATTTCAAATTCATTTTTCATCACTAAAATTACTTCATTACAAAACTCTTCATTAGTGGCTCCAAAACTTATATCATCAACATAAATTTGCAATATAATCAAATCATTATCTACATGCTTAATGAAGAGTGTATTATCTGCACTTCCCATTTTATAACCGTGCTTTATCAAAAATAATATCAATCTATCATACCAAGTACGTGGCGCTTGCTTTAATCTGTAAAGCGCTTTTTTCTAACTTATACACATGATTGGGAAATTTTTCACTCACCAAACCGGGGGGTTGTTCTACATAAACTTCTTCTTTTATAATCCTGTTCAAAAAAGCACTTTTAACATCCATTTGAAATAATTTAAATCTTTTAAAACTCGCAAATGCAAGAAATATTCTAATAGACTCAAGGCGAGCAACGGGTGCAAAAGTTTCATCAAAATCTACCCCTTCGATTTGTGAATATCCTTGTGCAACTAGTCTAGCTTTATTTCTTGTTATCCTAGAGTCACTATCTAGTTTCTTTTTGAAAATCTATTTCACTCCTATAATCGGATGATTAGATGGCCTCTCAACTAAATTCCAAACCTTATTACGTTCAAATTGGTCTAATTCATCATTCATAGGTAATAACCAAAATTCATCATTTAAAGTGGTTGAAACATTTTTTGGTTCTATTTCAGATACAAAACAAAGGTTTGAAAAAGACTCATGTAAAGAAGAATGAGTACTTACCCCTTTTGACAGTTCTCCTATCACAAGCTCCCTTGGATGATTCTTTGAAAATTGTAGCATTCTTGGAGGTACATATTCTACTATCTCATCCTCTTTCTCTTATTTTTCTTCTCCTTTTTCTCCAATTGATTCATCATCCTCATGCTCCAAAGTGGAAATGGGTTCGTCATCGTTTCCTGTATGATTAGAATCTACACAAGGAACAAACTCATCAAATCTTACATTTATAGACTCTTCAACTACTTTAGTTCTTTTATTATATATTCTATAAGCTTTGCTAGTTGAAGAGTATCCAATGAAAATTCCCTCATCACATTTTTCGTCAAATTTTCCTAGTGCATCTCTAGTGTTTAAAATAAAACACTTACAATCAAAAACATGAAAATAAGATACATTAGGTTTTCTTTTAAAGAAAAGCTCATAAAGGGTCAATTTTAAAATAGGTCGAAGCATGACAGTGTTGGAACACGGTCTTCCGCATCTCCTAGGTTTGAGAATAACAAATCCTATGTGTATTTGATCTTGTGCGTTCAAGTGTGCAGGTTAACATAGTCCACATGACTCAAGGAGTACTCATGATGTCCGCCCCCAAAATTGAGGCCAAAATTCGAACAAGCTCACTAGCGCCGGCAGTAGCGATAGCGCCCGGCACTAGCATTGATTAGCTCGATTCTGGAGGCATTTTTAGAAGGAGCTAGCGCCCGGCGGTAGCTACTAGCGCTGGCGGTAGCATGGCGCACAAGAGGCATAGAGCAAATTGTTGCCACGGATGGGAGATTCGGCCGCGCAAGATCATTCCTAATCTGGGCTAGCGCCGGCGGTAGCGTGAAGGCTATAAATTGGATGCTTTGGATCCGAATTCTTCATCCTCCTCCAATCCCAAACTCCAGAGCTTCGTGCCACAGCAGAGAGAGGAAGATTCAGAGCGATACTCCCACAATTCCATAAAGCCTTAAGGAGATCCGTGGAGAAGATTTCAACACGCGTCATCATCGTGACGAAAGGCCGCATCGACTACGATCATACTCTGCGGGCCTTCGTCCACTTCTCTAAGAGTCCACTTAGAGGGAGTTTTTATATTATTGTCTTTTCATTTCATATCTTTTCTGTAAACGGTAGTGAAATCGCCTCGTGTTGGCGACTAGGTCTGGGGTAGGACTTAGGGCTGAAATTCGCCTCGTATTGGCGACTAGATCTAGGCTAGGTCTAGGGGGTGCTCGAGGCCTTTCTTGGGATAGATTGGCTAGAGCGGCTTGAGGCCGTATCTAGGGAGAGATCGGCTAAAGCCAACCGGTTCGTGGGGATACGAGTCGGTATAGAAAACTAAAAAGAGTTTTTATTATTCGCCTCCGATCTCTAGCGCCATTGAGATGAAGTTTTATAAAACTTATTTAATATCAATAAAGCTTGTCTCTCCTTTTTGTTTTACTTGACCTCTTGTTTTATTATTGCAATATTCCAAAGTTTTCTAAATAAAATATAAAGTTTTTGAAAACCCTTATTCACCCCCCCCCCCCTCTAAGGGCGCCGACCGATCCAACAAGTGGTATCAGAGGTAGGTTTTATTCCAATCGGCTTAACAACCGGGAATAATGGCGTCTCATGATCTCGCTTCTACTAGTGGGGGAGATTTTTGTGAAGAGGAAAAATCACTTGCACCACCTTTATTTGAAGGGACAAATTATAAAGGATGGAAAATCTTAATTGAAAAATTTATTAAAACTTTAGACATCGAAGTTTGGAATCTAGCAACAGCAAGACCCGCAAATGAATCAAATAAAAAAGAACTTCAATTAAATGCAAAAGCTAAACACTATTTGTTTTGCGGTCTATCTAATGAAATTTTCAAATTGATATATTGTTTTTCAAGTGCATATAAAGTATGGCAATTTCTTGAAGAAATGTATGATTCTCCATCTACAGGTATGGAACAATCGCCAGAACCGGAGAATATGCAAGCATACACAAATCATCAAGAATGCCCTCCTCATGATGAATCAATGGAGCACACATCAAAGGAAAGAGATGAAGCAATCTTACTTTTGGAAGAGGAGTGCCAAGAAGAAGACAAAGGAACATTATGTTCAAATCCTCCCTCATCCAAAAGCAATGTAAGGAAATCAAACTTCATCGCTTGTACTTCCATTTCTACTTTACAATTGCTACAAATTACAAAGCGCAAACTTAAGAAACTAAAAAATGCAAATTGCAAATTGCGCTTAGAAAATCAAAATTTAAATGCAAAAGTTAAAGTAGTATCAAAATCTGATTTATCTAGCTTTACTCATGTCACTTCAATTGAAAATATAAAACCTTGTCTTGATTGCAATAATATTAAAGAAAAATTTAAGGAACTTGAAAAAGAAATTATTTTTATAAAAGAACAAAATGAAAAATTACATTTAGAAAATTCATCTTTAATAAATGATTGTGCTAAGTGTAAAGAATACAAAATTGAAATTAAAGAGATGGATGAAACATTTGATGAATATAGAAACAACTATCAAGATCATATTGATTCAATTGTTTCCATTCTTAAAAATAGCACAATCGCTTATAATAAAGCTAGACATAATTTAAGAATTAAAAATGATGAATTAAAATCAAAAATCAACTTACTTATGAAAATTGTAAATACAAATTCACAAAATCAAACAATATCCAAAAGCAAGATGAATACAAATATGAATATCTTACTTAAACCTAATATTGGGAATAAGAAACAAAAAGCTTTTGGAAATCATAAACCAAGTCTTGAATGGAGACCAAAAAGCAAAAATGAAAACTTAAATGCAAGGATCCATTCATCACATTCTTTTCCCAACTTAAATTCAAATGAAAACAAATTTCCATTATATAATAAATTCAAGAGTAATGATTATGGAAATTTGAAAAACAAAAATTACATTTTTTTCATGGTACGAATGGAAACCCATACTTAAGAATGACACATTAATGTCAAATGAAAGGGCCCTTCAAACATATCTCCCCAAAAGAAAACACTATGTATTTGGGTACCCAAAGGAACCGTCACTCCCGGTCCTCTTTGGATACCTAAATCTCTTATTCATTAGTATCCCATCATTTGCATGAAGTAGAAATCAATTAAAATGAAATACACAAATTTCTACTTCATGATGTGCTTTAATGTCTTTTCTATCTTTTTCTTTTTGTGTTCTTTTTAAACTATCATGCCATGGTCATCTTATATAGTATTGGAAATATGATTTTATCTCATAAAGCTTAATGAGTTTATAAATCATTTTTGATCAAAATTCAAAATCATATTTTTATTTTGATGACCTATCTTTTATTATTATATTCAATACTTCTAAATATCTTATATTATCCATATGAACCAAACTCTAAATTTGCTATAAGATATTTCAAATTAAATCCAGTTATTAGGCTATTAAGATTCTTAGCCTTCACCAACAGGTGGTTTAGTGAAATAACTTGATCTAAAAGAAAATTCAAGATTTAAATAAAAGATCAACTTTCAATATGGGTGTCATTGTTCACAACAAAAAATTATATTGTGTTCTCTCCTTGATGTCAAACATGATCTAAACCATCACTATTGTCCACCTATCAAAAAATCACATATATATATTCAAAATTATTAATTAAAGGAAAATCACTAAAATGTATTGAAAGAAGTTATCTTCATAATGAATATTGAATTCACAAACACCATCATGATCTAGTGATATCTTTTGCTAAACATCTCTAAAATCATAATTCATATCAAGAATCATCTATAAACAACTATCACAAATTATATGATAACAATTGACATTATAATTGTTTACCATGGCTGGTGTTATGGTGTATTATGTGTGTGTTGTGATTTATTTCTAGTTTAGACCTTTGAATCATTTTGATATCAAATTAAATAGAATTGTCACTCCATTCTATGTCTCTAAGTTGAAACACAATCAATATTTGGCATAACATTAATCTCAAATTTATCATACTAACATTGTCACCTAAAGAATATTTATATCTATATTAGGTTTTATATGTCAGGGCATATCCATGTTACTATTTGCGTGAACATTACTCCTTGTTCACCAAAACCATGCATATTTGATTTGTTCAAACATGATATCTTGGGTTTTCATTTCCTATTTTTTTAAGTTATAAGCACAAGTCTTTAGAAAAGTCAAAATGAAAACATAAGTAAATATATCTCGTGCAATGATTATTTTGTCAAGTCATATAAGAAATCGCTAACGTTCCATGCAATTTGGACCATCCAAAACATCTCCTAAAAATCTGCAACTTCAGCATGGAACTACTATTTGGACACCTAATCAAGTTCAAACATCAAAATTTTCAAAACCCTAAAAATTCACTTACTGTTTCCCGCGCTAGCGCTAGCGCCGGCGCTAGCGTCGAGATTCGTTTTTCTATAATTTTAAAATTTTGAAAAATCCCTAAAAATATACTAATCTATATGTACTATTTAGTTTTGCACTTCAGATTTTATTTTATTTTGAAAAATCAAATACAAAAATATAAAATCCAAATTACAAAAAAAAAATATGTTCTGTCTTTTGGTTTTTTTGTCATTTGTTTAAATTCTATTTCCTAAAGCAAAAATCAAATACAAAAATATAAAAAAAAAAAATTTTTTATCAAAAATCAGTTTTTGAACTTTACTTTTTACTTGTATCTTGCGAAAGGGTGATTGGGCTATCATCCCATCATATCACCTAGTACCAGGCGAACCTCTCACAAGGTAGTCCTCGGGAAGTCCAAGATCAATTTTATAAGTTCAAACTTTAAATAAAAATTATTTTTCAAATATATCTGTATGGACTTTATTGTAAAAATCAAGCATGATTTAATATATTAATCAAAACTTCTATAATGTTGCAATTTATCTTTTCAAACTACTTTGAACATTGTTTTCATCATGCTTAGATATATCTATTAATATATGCATAAATTATATTGAAAAAGTTGTGTAGAACTATGCGTAGCATGCCTCTAAGTATGAGTAATGTTTTATGTTTGATAATGATCGCAATTCACTCACTTATTTTGGCATTGTCTACTTATGTGTTTAATCTAAGAATATTTGTGTATGTTTTGTAATAGTACAATGAATTAAAATTGCACAAGTATCTTACCTACACAACCTTTATTTGCACTTTTAAAAGTTAAGAAAAGTGGTTATCTTTTTCATAAATTATATTGGTTTGCAAAACAAGTGTATTCGGAGAACTTTGTACAAAACAAAATCATAAAATAAAGTGACAAAGATAACTCCACCAAGCACTACTTGAACCTCCTGATAAGTCTTAATAAGCGTTGTGAGGTTGAGCACCTTGGAAAGAATAATAAAGTATCTTGTGCAAACCATAACTTTCTTTCAAAATAAAAACCACTTATTCTTAAGTACACCGGATCACAATAAAAATCAATCTTGAAGAATAAAACTGTGTGATCCACCAAGCACTACTTTGCACCCTGATAAGTCTTGATGAGCATTGTGTGTGCAGAGCACCTTGGTAGTTGTACATTTTTCTTTGTGCATTGAAGTGAGTGGAAGTAAAATTATTTGTGTTTTATTGTGCTCTTTACTTTACATATTACTTGTATTTTTAATTAAAACATTTGTTTACTCTATTCAAAATACACTTTTATGCACATCATTATCTTCCATAACACTTCTTCTCATGAGTATTGGATCCTAATGCTAATTCTATACTACTCTTTATTTATGAAATACACTAGATAACCTAGCATGCTTTCTACAATGTTTGGTATGTTTTGAAATTGTGAATTAAAGTAACATTGTAGTAATCTCTTTTTGATAAGATTATTTCATGCTTGGTTACTGTATTGTCAAAACAAAAATTTTAAATGCAAAATGATTTACAAAAAACATCTTCTTTTTGAAATTGAACTCATATATCTTTTTATGAACCATCATTGATTACCATAAGATGTTTTTTGTACTTCTATATGTCTTCCGCATCATAACCATATAATTGTTTTACCTTGCACTTTAATACTTATTTAAAATCTTTCATCTTGTGTCCATCATCACTTGAATCTTCAAATTCCTTTCTTGCAACAAGTGGTAGACTTGCTTGGTAAACTTTATATTGGTTGAATTTTTTTTGCTTATAACTCTGATCTATTTCTATTCTAAACACTCCTCCAACAAGTGAAATTTTGCTTATAAAACATCTCTTTTTTAACTTAAGCTCTTATTTAGTATTATGATGTTTCTTTTTCGAAATCTTCCGCAATACTCAAACTCTGTTTCATTCATGAATTTCAATATAGCTATGTGAGTTTTATTTCAAAAATTCAAATAAAAATATAAACTCATATGCTATGATATTTCCCATTAGATTTAAATGCTTAATGTTTCCAATAATTGTTATCCATGACTTCATTTCTCACCATAGCGGGGGCGTAGGGTTGTAGATATTAGATAACCTTATCTCTAGTCATGTCTTGTCCTTAACCAGGGAGGGTTCCAGTGGGGCCTTGCGAGGCACTGGGGGAAAAGAGTGTTAGGTTAAGTTTTTGTCTAGTGTTTGCATATGGGATTAACACCCCAACCTACGTCATGTTTGCAGCTCCTCATGCCCATCCGTCACTTAGTACGGGGCTAGGGTGTTGACATATTGTCTGGATAGATTGGTTACTTGGAAATCATGATTGTTTTTAGGCTTAAAACTCTTATTTAAAGGGGAAATCATTATTTTTTTGCTTAAACTCTGATATATAAAAGGGGGAGAACTACAAACAAAAGGGATAAAATAAGTCATAACTCTGATCATTTTTAATGAAAGACAAGTCTAAAACTCCTTATCATTTACTTAAAAAGCTCGATCATGCCTTCTCTTTTATTTACACATTTTTTAGTGCTTTGTTTCCCTACCCACTTTTGCTAATAACAAAGGGGGAGAACTAACATGATAAAATGCAAAAGGGGGAGAACTAACAATGATAAATGTAACCCGCTATCATAAACCCAACATGACAAATTCAGTTGATAGCATACATATTAAGGGAGCATTCACATAGGGGGAGCATATATTTAGGGGGAGCAATTCTAAATGCTAAAATCAATAATCATCTTAAAGTCATCACTCTCACACACACAAAAGTATAGTATGCTTATTTATTAATGCTTTGATTTATCATTAATGGATTTGTTATTATCAAAAGGGGGAGTTTGTTGGAACACGGTCTTCCGCATCTCCTAGGTTTGAGAATAACAAATCCTATGTGTATTTGATCTTGTGTGTTCAAGTGTGCAGGTTAACATAGTCCACATGACTCAAGGAGTACTCATGATGTCTGCCCCCAAAATTAAGGCCAAAATTCGAACAAGCTCACTAGCGCCAGCGGTAGCGATAGCGCCCGGCGCTAGCATTGATTAGCTCGATTCCGGCGGCATTTTTAGAAGGAGCTAGCGCCCGGCGGTAGCATGGCGCATAAGAGGCATAGAGCAAATTGTTGCCACGGATGGGAGATTCGGCCGCGCAAGATCATTCCTAATCCGGGCTAGCGCCGGCGGTAGCGTGAAGGCTATAAATTGGATGCTTTGGCTCCGAATTCTTCATCCTCCTCCAATCCCAAACTCCAGAGCTTCGTGCCACAGTAGAGAGAGGAAGATTCAGAGCTTTACTCCCACAATTCCATAAAGCCTTAAGGAGATCCGTGGAGAAGATTTAACACGCGTCATCATCGTGACGAAAGGCCGCATCGACTACGATCATACTCTGCGGGCCTTCGTCCACTTCTCCAAGAGATCCACATAGAGGGAGTTTTTATATTATTGTCTTTTCATTTCATATCTTTTCTGTAAACGGTAGTGAAATCGCCTCGTGTTGGCGACTAGGTCTGGGGTAGGACTTAGGGCTAAAATTTGCCTCGTGTTGGCGACTAAATCTAGGCTAGGTCTAGGGGGTGCTCGAGGCCTTTCTGGGGATAGATTGGCTAGAGCGGCTTGAGGCCGTATCTGGGGAGAGATCGGATAAAGCCAACCGGTTCGTGGGGATACGAGTCGGTATAGAAAACGAAAAAGAGTTTTTATTATTCGCCTCCGATCTCTAGCGCCATTGAGATCAAGTTTTGTAAAACTTATTTAATATCAATAAAGCTTGTCTCTCGTTTTGTTTTACTTGACTTCTTGTTTTATTATTGCAATATTCCAAAGTTTTCTAAATAAAATATAAAGTTTTTGAAAACCCTTATTCACCCCCTCTCTAAGGGCGCCGACCGATCCAACAGACAGGATTAATGATATAACATGAAGTATTAACGGCTTCGGCCCAAAATGATTTAGGCAACCCATATTCACAAAGCATAGTGCGTGCTAGCTCTTGAAGGGTTCTATTTTTCCTCTCTACTACACCATTTTGTTGTGGGGTGCGAGGAGCGAAAAATTCATGTTTAATTTCTAAATCATCACAAAAAGAAGAAAATCTATCATTTTCAAATTCTCCTCCATGAACTGAACGTATGCATTTAATCTTTAAATCAAGTTCATTTTGAATACGAATGCATAGTTTAGTAAATTCAATAAATTCATCAGATTTTGAAGATAGAAATAACGTCCAACAAAATCTAGAATAATCATCAATTATTACAAAAGTATATTTTCTACCTCCTAGACTAAAAGTGCTAATCGGTCCGAATAAATCCATATGAATTAATTGAAGAGGTCTAGTGGTAGAAATTACATTTTTGCTTTTAAAAGAATTTTTTGAAAATTTTCCTTTTTGGCAAGGCGTACAAAGAGAAGATAAATTTCCATTAAGCATAGGTAATCTCTTAAATAATTTATCTTTTGATAATTTCAACATAAGCTTGGTGCTAGAGTGACCAAGACGTCTATGCCAAAGTTCTAATTCTTCATTTTTAGAAATAGAACTTTTTAAAGAAGAATTTGAAAGATCATTAAAGGTAATCATATAAACATTATGCATCCTAGGTGCAGTGAGTATGCTATCATTTGTTTTAGAATTTATTATTTTGCAAAGATTTGTAGATGATTCAAATAATACATTTAAGCCTACATCACATAATTGACTAATTGAAATAAAATTATGTTTTAAGCCATCTACAAATAAAACATTTGAGATTGAAAAAAAATCATTACCCACTGTCCCGATGCCCATGATCCTTCCTTTTCCGTTGTCACCAAATGTCACCATCCCTCCTTTCTTCATCTCAAGGCTAAGGAACTTTGCTTTATTTCCCGTCATGTGTTTGGAGAAATCCGAGTCCAAATACCACAAGTCTTGTTTGTCCTTAGCCTGCCAACATACCTAAAAAGGAGATGAGAGTAAAGATCCGGATACCCAAGAGGTTCCTCCCATAAAATAGGTGGAAACCTTAGGAACCCAGATTTGCTTTATAGCACTATGACCCTTTTTCCTACCAGAGTTTGAGGTGTGTCCAAATAAATAACATTTGGCACACGATGTAAAAGGGGATGAGACCCTTTTTGGAATTTTGGATAAACTCTTGCTGGAAAATGAGGTAATATTTGAATCTTTGGATTTATTATTAACATAATTAATATTTCTGGAATTATAGCTAACGCCGGCGTTAGGAGTTAACGCATGGCGATAGCTTCCAGCACCATATCCAAGGCCATATTTGGCACTTCCATGGCATTGGTTGGCCAAGATCATGTCCAGAGATATTTGCCCAACTCCAAACTTCTTAATAGCCAAATTTAAATCATGAATACGAGCTTTGAGAGCGATGTTTTCTGTTACCAACATAACGCACCGATTCGCAAAACTCTTCTTCCCATCCTCTATTTGAGAAAGAGAGGTTTTTAAAGTTCTTTCTAAATCCCCCTTCTACTTAATAAGAATTTCAATAGTGGAGTGGGATTTAGAAAGAGCTTCTTCAAGTTCTTTCACTCTTGCCAAGGAGTGATTGCACTCTTGGCAAGATACATTTTCTTTCCCTAATTGTTTAGATAATTTTTTGTTTTCTTTTAACAAAAGTTTATTTTCAGAATTTAGAAGATCAATATCTTTTAAACTTTTATCATAGAATTTGCAAGTTTGTAAATACTAAATATATAAATCATCATAAAAAGTAGGGAGAGTTACCTCAGTGTCGCTTTGGACACTGCTTTCATCCTCGGATGTCTTGTCACTTTTTTCCATAGGGAACATATTTGCCTCATCTTCATCGCTAGTGGATGAGCCGCTTGAATCCTCCGAGGAGTCATCCCATGTAGCCACTTTTAGGACCTTCTTCTTCTCTTTTCCCTTGTGCCCTTTTTCTTTACGCTCTTTTAGATATTTTGGGCACTGGCTCTGAATATGTCCGGTCTTTCTACAATGGTAGCACTCCGGTGGTGGTCGTTCATCATCGTCCTCGTCGCTACCTCTCTCTTTCTTCGATGAAGATCCCTTTTTGATGAAATATTTTCGGAAGGTGTTTATCCTTTCCAGATTCTTCATGAACCTTTTGAAGTTCTTCACAAAAAGGCTCTCCTCGTCCTCTTCATCATCATTTCCATTTGCCTCCTTTTATGACTTTAAGGCCAAACCCTTCTTTTTTGGCTCCAAGTTGTACTCTAATTGTTGAATTTTGAGTTCAACCTCATGGGTCTTTAGGTTCCCAATGAGGCTCTCAATTTGGAGCTTCTTCAAATCGTGCGACTTTGAGATAGCCGTCACCTTTGGATTGAACTTTGGTGAGAGAGACCGTAGAATTTTTCTCACCAAGTCGCCGTTGGAGAACACTTTGCTCAGTACTTTTGAGTTGTTGACGATCTTGGTAAATATTGTGTACATTGAATCAATGTCTTCATCCGCCTCCATCCAGAATTTCTCGTATTCGGATTCAAGTTGGAAAAGCTTTGAATCCTTGACCTACGAAGTACCTTCATGAGTGAGTTCTAACAAATTCCATATATCATACGCAGTTTCGCAAGCACAAGTTCAATTAAATTCTATTCTATCCAAAGCACAAAATAACGCATTCATAGCTTTAGCGTTATTTTTGCATCTTAACTTGTCATTATCATCCCATCTATCTTTTGGTTTTTCCATAGCAATTTCTCCAACAACAATTGTTGGTGGAGAGTAACTTTGTTCTACCATACCCCACACATCATTATCTAAAGCAATTAAGAAACAATGCATTCTTGTTTTCCAATAGTTATAATCAGTCCCGGTAAATTGTGGAAGTCAACTAATTCTTTGACCCTCAATGAAAGCATGATCAAGATGCGCCATTATTCCCAGTTGTGAAACCGTCTTGGAATAACCTCGCTCTGATACCAAGTGTTGGATCTGATGGCGCCCTTAGAGGGGGGGGGGGTGAATAAGGGGTTTACTATTTCTAAGGTAAACTGACAGATTTTATAAGAATAGAAAAACTTTTCAGCTCTGTAGCTAACGCCCGACGTTATATAGTTAACGCCGGGGGTTATCTCCTAAAAAATATTTTTGCAGAAATATTCAAAGTGATTTTACTTGCACAATCTTAAGTGAAATAAACTTTCAGACAATCAGAGATAATAAAATGAGTATTATTTATTTCAAGATGAAGATTACAAAACATTTAATTTCAATAACGCTTGAAATAAAGGTGACAAGATAAAAATCACTTTTTTGTTCTTTCACCGGTCCTTCTCCCAAGGACCGGTTGGCTATAGCCTATCTATCCCCAGATATGGCCTCTAGCCACCCCTAGATCTACCCTTGACCTAGTCGCCACGCGCAAGTCGGCCAATTACCCCCTAAGCCGCACAAGGATCTAGTCGCCACACGCAAGGCGGCGAATTCACTACCGTTACAAGAAAATATAAGAAGATAAAGATAAAATCAGAACAAAAGACTCCCTAGAATGAAGAGCGCTGAAGGAGATGTCGAAGATATGCCATGACCAAGTCGGAGTTGAAGCAAGCGTCCTTCTTCAAATATGCCGTTGGAAATCTCCTTCTCACTCTTGTTCCTCAATGGTGGTGTTGGGAGTTCTCTCTGAATTCGGAATGAAATGCTCTCTCAGATCTCTGGAATGAAGGCTTCAATGCATCTCACTTGAGCAATTGAAATCAGGTCTTTAAATAGACACGGGAGCTAATGCCCTGCGTTAAGCATTAACGCCATCGTTAAGCATCGTGTACGGAAGTTGCTGAGATCATGCAAACCGTCGGGATCATGGCAGATCGTGACTCAACGAGGGCATTAAGAGTCAACGCTGGCGTTGTCTCTGGATTCTCGATGGATTCCTTCTCGACGGCATTTCATCTCGACGGATTCTTTCTCGACGGATTTTAACGCGGGACGTTAACTACCAACGCGGGGCGTTAGCTCTCTTCTTAGAGAATCGTCATCAATTAGCATCCCATTCATAGGGTTATATAACTATAGTACCTGCACACTATAAACACAAGCAAGATCAAATACATAGCGTGATTTGTTATTTCTCAAACTAAGAGAAGTGGAACACAAGATCCAACACATATTTCTTTGTCAATGACGTAAGAGGAAGGGCAATCCAGGAGAATCCTTCCATGAACTTCCGGTAGTACCATGCTAGTCCCAAGAAACTCCGCACATCGGATGCTATTTTTAATTGAGGCCAATCTCGCACTGCCTGAATCTTCGCCGGATCCACCGCCAATTCGGACCCACTAATAATATGCCATAAGAAGGCTACCTCCTTAATCCAGAATAGGCACTTGCTAAACTTAGCTTATAACTTATGCTCTCTAAGCCTTTCCAGAACGAGCGCCAGATGTTGTGTGTGTTCTTCCTTTGTCCTTGAGTAAATCAGTATATCATCTATGAACACGATAACGAAGACATCTAAGTACGCTTCGAACACATGGTTCATTAGACTCATGAATGCGGAGGGGGCATTTATGAGTCCAAAGGGCATTATCGTGAACTCGTAGAGACCATACCGACTGCTAAAATCCGTCTTCAGAATATCTTCTTCTTGGATCCGTAGTTGATAGTAACCCGATCTCAAGTCCAGTTTTGATAACCAATGCGCTCCCTCCAACTGGTCAAACAACTCGTTGATTCGGGGTAAAGGGTAACTTTTCCGCACTGTTAGCCTATTGAGTTCCCGATAGTCGATGCACAACCGAAGAGTCCCATCCTTCTCCTTTACAAACAGTACCAGTGCTCCCCATGGTGATGAGCTCAGCCTGATGAACCCTGAGTCTACTAACTCTTGCAGTTGGGTGCGGAACTCCGCCAGCTCCTTTGGGTCCATCCGGTAGGGTACTCTGGATACGTGTCTAGCTCCTGACACTGACTGAATCTGAAAGTTCTTTTCCCTGTGTGGCGGTAACCTGGGTAGTTTTTCTAGAAATACGTCGGGAATGTTTTGAACTACGGGGATATCGGTTAGGGAAACCTCTACCTCCTTCATCTCGAAGCAAACCATATTGACTTCGTCTCACTGTAAATGGGCCTTGACGGCCTGAGTAGATGAAATTAAATGATGGGAGGTGGGTCTAATACCTTCGATACTACTTCGGAGTCCTCGTATCTTAACATAATTTTCTTCGCCTGGTAGTTGATCTTGGCGTGGTTCCAATGTAGCCAGTTCATGCCCAATATCAGATCGTAACCTTTAATCTTCAAAAGTGTCGTTGGTGCTTCAAACAACTTCCCTCCAATCTCTATGTTCATGTTGCACTTGGCACACGTTACTATCTCCTATCTGTCTGAAAGTCGTACCTTCCTTTGGATGCCTTCGAAGTGCTGCACTTGATCCAGGTTGTCTACATATTCCGTTGAGATGAATGAATGTGAGTCACCTGTAATGAACAGGGTATATGCGGGTTTGCCGCAAACTAGTACTATACCTGGGTGATTTTTGTTGTTTGGTTCATACTTAAAGTAAAACTAAGGTCTTGCAAGGTACTAAGAAATTATAAGGGAAAACACTAAAGTTCCTGTGATTACTTCCTCTAGGTTTTGGGGTTCCGCGAGGTCCAGTTCATACACCTGCTCTGGCTATCGGCCTCTACCGTGAGGTCCTCGGCCTCAGCCCTGCTGTGCTAGAGGGGCTGCTGGGGTTGGAGGTGGAACCCTTTGGGGATAGTTGAAGCGGATGTGGCCTGATTGGTGACATTGGTAACATACTTGTGGAGGAGGTACTCCTCCACCTTGTCTAGGTCGCTCTCTGATCTATAGCGGTTGGGGAGCCAGTAGTGTTAGAGGCCTCTGCTCCTGCCTAAATTCGGGGCGGGGTCGTCCCCCACCCCTTCTATGTTGCACAAATCTGCCTCTTTGCTGTCCCCTGCTGCCCGACCCTGCGTTTTCTGCTGGCCTTGTTCCTCTACCCTTCACCATCAACTGATCTGCTTCCAGCTTTCTTGCTACTTCGATGATCCAGGATAATCCAAAATCTGCCATATACTACAGGGCTTGCCTGAGGTCGTCTCGGAGGCACTTGAAAAATCTCTTGGCGTTACCAGAGTCATCTAATTGATAGACTGTGGCGAAGCGGGCTAGGTGCGAGAACTCTGAAAGTGCATAGTGTGCCTCTGAGAATCCTCTAGAGGGGGGTGAATAGAGATTTAAAATGTTTCTTACCTAACTGTGCAAACCCAATAAAACCTAAGTATTATGCTCCAATAAATACTCACACAGAATAAAACAGTGCTGAATATAAAGAAAGAAAAACAGTAAAAGTTATCTAGTTATCTAGCTATAAGGGACAACACAGAAAATAAGCAATCCAGAAGATACAAAGATTTTTATAGAGGTTCCCCAAAATGTGGGTAGTCCTCTCTTCTACCACCTGGTAGGATTACACCAACTGTGTCTGAGTCTTTTGACAAGGAGACTCTCAGAACCACTGATCTTTCGATAAGGAGATCATGAACCACCAGATCTTTTGATAAGGAGATATTGAACCACCAGATCTTTGGATAAAGAGATCTTGAACCAGTAAATCCTTTGGAAGAGGGATTCTTAAAACTTGTTTATAGGAGAGAAAGAGAAGGAGAAAGAAGAAAGAGAGAAGGGTAAGAATTCTGTTTTCAGAAATCTTATGAAGGCTGTATAAATAGCTTCTTGAATCTTTCACTGGATCTGCTCTTGATTAACTACTGCTTATGATAGTGATGTATTGCAGGAGCTATGGATGTCAGATCCTTTCTGTTTCTACTGATTGAGTTCTGGCTGCTATATGATTGTGATGAAGAGCAGCTTCCAGATCCTCTGTTCTATAAGATGGAGAGTAGCAGTTGTTTCTTCTCTGTATCTCCTCTGTTAGGATTCCTGAGGAGGAAGAAGAAGAAGGCCTGATAGAAAATTGTTAGCCAATTGTAATGAATGCTCTGGTTTTCTCTTTCCTTTCTTCCCTTTTATTGTCCCTATTCAATTTGAATTTGTTTCCTTTTCTGGTAAGTCCTGAAAAGGTATTTTTGTCTAGACAATTACTCCTTTCCTTCCTTCTTTAAATCTCGGCCCGTCCACCAATAATAAGCTTGTTTCCAAGAAAGCTATTCTATGTCCTCTGTTAATTCTTGATTCTATTTGAGTCAATTAAGGAGTCGTTGGGGAACGGTCTTGAGTGAGGTGGGCCATGAGAGAGGGTCCAAAAATGATAGAAGGACTGTATTCGACGTAGCATCGAGTTCTCTTCTTCTCTTATCGACGCACCTTTGAGTTCTTTTGGGAACAGCTTCTAATTCATCCTTGCTCTGATTGAACCCTGCTAGTCGATGTTGCGTTGATATCTTATCAACGTAACCGTCGAGTTAAATTCTTGACTCTTAGCTTCCTTATCTACGTCGAAATGAAGTGGAAGCTGCGTCGACTTCCCAAGATACTTCGACATGTCCAAGGCCTCTACGTCAATATCTATTCAACGTAACGTCGACTTGAATTACTTTGACAGAAGGGTTGAATCACTTGGACTTCTAGTCAGAATAGCGTCGACATAAACTCAATGTTGCGTCGAATTTTGTTCGACGCAAATATTAACTCTGCCCACCTTTTGCTTCTCTTGATCTGGTCTTGACACCCCAAGTTGAGTGTGACATCCTAAGACATCTAATGACCAGAATACCCTCACTATTCAATGAGTAATTCAACCTAATAGTTAAACTCACTTTTAGATAATTTGTTAAGTTAAATCTAAGGGGTTTTTTCACAACAAAATCCCACTGATATTCCAATACTGACAGGTTTCCCAGCTTCAAGTGCAGGAACCGTTCCTCCAAATCGTCTCAAGCTATTTGCGGCATGAAGTGCTCCAACAATGCCTCCTTGAATTCTTCCCACATGATGTCGGCATACTCTAGGCCGGCAAAGGTGGCGTCTAGGGCCGACTTCCACCACTGCTTGGCATGAGATTTCAAAGAGGAGACGGCCAATGACACCACCCCATCAATCGGCCTAAACATCTCATTTTGATGGACAATTTACATGATTTTTTTTCCTATGGGCACACCATTACTTCCGAAGCTAGTTTGTCCTCAAACTAAGCTCGAGCGGGGTTGCCTAGGGTTGTGAACTCCTTACTTTGGATGGATGTTGGCTGAGTTGATACCAGTTTGTAAGACCCCTTTTTTGCAATCGCTCCTGGGTCTTACCGCCCAGAACTGCCGTCATGCGGTGGCACCATTTCTCCCAATGGTCACCGCCACAATACGCTGATTTTGCCGGGTAATCAACATATCCAGGCCAACCACATATCACAGAATTAATATATTTAAAGAAGCACATGTCCACAACAAATTAGCATAAAATTAAAATCTTGTCCAAAATGAGATAAACTATGACATGAAAGATAGAACTCAGAGTGCGGTAAATAAAAAGGGCTTAAGCCCGATACATCATATTTTTCTTTGCCTCTCTCTTGGAAAAATAAAACAATACAGACGCTGACACGGAGTGATGCCCTCAACAATATATAACTCCCTCCTCTGACCTGGGTAGACGTGAAGAGTAGGTGTCGGAAGAGGGTCGCTCACCGGTGCTCTCCCCGCAGCTGTCGAGAGACCAAGTCTAGGCCTAGCCACCGTGTCCTATACCTCCCTCCTGTTGAGGGTCTGCTCTTCTTGGTGCACCTGTAATGATGTGGTACACTGAGCGTCAATCTATAAGACTCATCATGTTCCTCACCGCCTCCACCCGCGTCTCCTAGGCACCGTGCGGGAGGATGAAGCGGAGGACAATAAGGGGTAAAAGAAAACAAGCAGGTGGCATGGATCTAACTATCAAGTATATATGTATACATCACGCCCCTTTTCTCTAAACATATTCAGGAGTAAAATATAAGAACAATAATATGACATGAGTATACTAAGCAGTTCACACGGTTCCAAATACAGTATAAGGAAACATCTAGTATGGCAACATTTCTAGAGTATATAAAAGGAAACAACATCATGTAAAAAGAGCAGCTATAAAAGTAACCTTAACTTATATGCGCACACAAAGCACATAAGCTTAGGGATCTGGCACTAAGGTGAACTCATCATATAAAAGAGCCCATACTAATTTATACGATGAGGTTTTTGTTTTATGCAAGGATGCTATGCTATGCTATGCAATGCAATGATGCAACTTACCCACCCGACTCTGTACGTACAGACCTTTTATTAATTCCCTTTCTTTGAGTGAGCCAACTTAGGTACCCGGTTGAGGTAAATAGGGCAGTGGATCGGGCTTGTCCACTTCTATGCTTATGTCACATCTCTCCGAATTTAGACCTTACGTACGCCCCTATGAACAAATAGGGTATCCACGTACTATTTGGTAAACACTGCCTCTATCCCACTTTTTGAGTCTCAGCTCAGGTACACCCCGTTGACGCAAACAGGGGCAGTGGATCGGGTCCTCCACTCCTAGGCCAGTATTACAACTCCCTGCCTAGACCTCACGTATGCCCCTAAGAACACACAGGGTATCCGCGTACTACTTGATACAACAATGCCTCTAAGTGAAACACCGAGCCTACCGCTCGCAGGACTAACCCATCCTTCTAATATACCAAGCCTATCGCTCGCAGGACTTAACCCATCCTTACTTGAGCAAAACTAATTCGTCCCAAATTTGGGACCAGGATTATCCTATCAAGTTCTCCTATTTAAACTACTCTTATCTACCATTTAGTTATACTTAGAAGTTTAGGGTGAATCTCAGACTTCCCGAGGGTTACTCGGTGAAGGGCTCGCAGCGGTACTAGGGGATGCGATGGTGGCTGAAGCCCAAATCCCCCTTTCCTGGATATTTACTCTCCTTGGTGGGTACCCATTCTTATGCGCCCACTTGCTCTCTAATTGCTCTAAAGTCCTAAGATGGATTACCAATTTGACTCGGCAGACAAGTGTCGGTGTTCAATTGATCACTAAACTCTACCTTCCCTAGTGACTGACTATTTATTTGTGTTATCTCTCAATCACAATGTGTATCTCCTGTTGGGTCACTCCTTGCCTACTTATGGTCCAAATTCATACATAAAGCACACTTATACTTGCTAATAGTTCAATCCTCTTATCATATCATCGTAATCTGGAATTGATGGTTTTACTAAACGCACCCCAACCCCTTTCTTCTAATAAATGTTACTAATGGTTAAGCCTTTAATCAATCTTTGACTTCATAATTATCAATGAGTTATTAATTCCATAGGTGATGGTCTGGAGTGGTCTAAATCACATAAATCAATTTTTACTATTTGCAGACCGGTTTGCTTTTAAGTGAAACCACGTGCCCTACAAGATTGACTATATGAATATTAACTAAGCATGAGATCATTTTACTTCCAGAGATTTTTATTAATGTCATAGGTCTATGTACAAATTTCTATGATATTCCAGCAATAATAAATCAGTAATGAATTTCTCAAGTCATGAGTCCAGATACTAATTTGTGAAGGAAGTATGAAGTTTACTCAGAGATTAATTCTAATAAAATTACCATAGCTTCATACTGATATAAAAGGACCTTGCACAAAATTTCATAACATTTCAGTATCAGTAATTCAGGGATTTAATTTCTCAAATTATAGGTCCAAATACCACTATGTGAAGGAAGTATGAAGTTTACTCAGATATTAATTCCAATAAAATTACCATAGATTCATACTGATATAAAAGGACCTTGTACAAAATTTCATAACATTAAGTATCAGTAATTCAGGGAATTAATTTCTCAAATTATAGGTCCAAATACTACTTTGTGAAGGAAGTATGAAGTTTACTCAGAGATTAATTCTAATAAAATTACCATAGCTTTATACTGATATAAAAGGACCTTGTACAAACTTTTATAACATTTTAGTATCGGTAATTCAGGGAATTAATTTCTCAAGCTATAGGTCCAAATACTACTTGGTGAAGGAAGTATGAAGTTTACTCAGAGATTAATTCTAATAAAATTACCATAGCTTCATATTGATATAAAAGGACCTTGTACAAAATTTCATAACATTTAAGTATCAGTAATTTAGGGAATTAATTTCAAAATCTATTGGTACAAATACCAATATGTGAAGGAAGTATGAAGTTTACTCAGATATTAATTCCAATAAAATTACCATAGATTCATACTGATATAAAAGGACCTTGTACAAAATTTCATAACATTAAGTATCAGTAATTCAGGGCATTAATTTCTCAAATTATAGGTCCAAATACTACTTTGTGAAGGAAGTATGAAGTTTACTCAGAGATTAATTCTAATAAAATTACCATAGCTTTATACTGATATAAAAGGGCCTTGTACAAAATTTTATAACATTTTAGTATCGATAATTCAGGGAATTAATTTCTCAAGCTATAGGTCCAAATACTACTTGGTGAAGGAAGTATGAAGTTTACTCAGAGATTAATTCTAATAAAATTACCATAGCTTCATATTGATATAAAAGGACCTTGTACAAAATTTCATAACATTTCAGTATCAGTAATTCAGGGAATTAATTTCAAAATCTATTGGTACAAATACTACTTTGTGAAGGAAGTATGAAGTTTACTCAGAGATTAATTCTAATAAAATTACCATAGCTTCATAGTGATATAAAAGGACCTTGTACAAAATTTCATAACATTTCAGTATCAGTAATTCAGGGAATTAATTTCTCAAGCAATAGGTCCAAATACTACTTTGTGAAAGAAGTATGAAGTTTACTTAGAGATTAATTCTAATAAAATTTCCATAGCTTCATACTGTTATAAAAGGACCTTGTACAAAATTTATAGCATTTCAGTAAACTTTGACCCTATAATTACTCACTTGGGGTCTATGTGACCAAATCATATGAAATCAACTTTCCTAGGGAAGTTAATTCAAAGGTTGATGATTTTCACTATAGAGTATTGTCCTATGGTCCTAAGTGCATGTTTTAAATTTCATGAAAGTTGACTAAGGGAAAACCTTTAAATTCTCATGTAATTCTAATGCTACATGGTAATGCTATATGCACACCAAATTTCCCTTACACTAGCATGTGGAATAAGCCAACATGCAAGAGTCCAAATGACTTATAATTTTAACTAGAGGCTATTATGTACATAAACAACCTCCCAAAGGAGATTTGGAGTGATTTGATTCCAAATCACCCATATTATACACCCAATATGATTTATTAAATTTCCACTAAAACTTTAGAAGAATGTGCCCCAAAAATTCCGATTTTTGGGCACATAGCAGATCTAGGTTGCATACACACATGGTTAAATTTTCAACCTCATATCATCTACTATATAAAAGTTATTTATAATTTAAGATTTGTCCTTCTCTAGGACCAACCTTTCTAAATCTGCCCAACAGTGAGTTGTAGGGTACCAAATTATGTGATCTCACTTCCTATAGATAGTAGACACAAAGGCCTACAAGAGTTGTCTCTGCCTACTTTTCCTTTTAAGGCATCTAAGGGCCTCAATTTTTGAGTGTAAAAGATCTATTTCACAATGGCCAAAAAAAAACTTTAGTGTGACCTAAATGAAGGTTTTTCTATGGCTCATTAAAACATGTATCTTGAAAGTCTTTATTTAAGGGTAGCTAATTACCTAGAGGGGGGGGGGGGGGTGAATAGGTTATTTTGAGTTCTATTTACAATTCTTGATAAAATCCTAATAGTATGTGAGTTATAACAGAGCTTTCAAGAGACAAACACAAACACACAAAATTTTATAGTGGTTCCCCTATCTAGGGTATTCCACTTTCCCCTTCTCCCCTCTAGCAGTGTGCTAGATAGGGCTTATATCTCCTCCAGATCTCACACCACAAAAAGGTCTTACGGCTCAGATCTCAACAGATCTTACAGTCTCAGATCTCAACAGATCCTACAGTCTCAGATCTCAACAGATCCTACAATCTCAGATCTCAACAGATCCTACAATCTCAGATCTCAATAGATCCTACCTCAGCCTTTATAACAACAGGCCTACACTCAGATCCACCCTTGGATCATACAACTCAGATCTTCAAAAGATCCTACAGAAATTGAGAATGAATTTGTAATATCACCAGGATTAAGTTCTTCAATGTATAGAGCCTTCTATTCTATCTGAATGATTAGACAGAGTTCTTCAACAGATCAACAATGACAAAAAAATCATCTTCTTGAATCACATCGGCTGTGATGACTGTTGTTCTTGAATAAGATAAGTTCTTCCTCCTGGACCTTCTCTCTTCAGAACATATCAGCAGCAGAATACTGAATTGATTTTGATTCTGAAGGAAGAGAAGATTTCTTCAAATTCTTCTTGTGAAATCCTTTAATGGATTTCCTGGATATTCTTCCTTTGTCACTTCCTCAGATTACGCCTTGAAAGATGGAGAAAATAAGAGCTTGAACTGACTCTTAATTACTGATAATCCCTTCTATGTATAACTCGCAATCCGTGCCATTTGAGACGCTCCTCCGTGTCAGCATGATGTCAGATCCTCAACGGTCTTCGGCGGCTTTAATAATTGACAAGGCGTCGAGACATGGTCATCGTCTCGACGCGGCTTAGCTTATTGTAGATGTATCAACGACGTTGAGTAATGTTCCTTGGTTCTACGCTTTCTTATTCCACGGCGTCGAGTGATGTTCCTTGGTTCGATGCTTCCTTGACTTAATCTCACATCGTCAGTCAGTGACCTTGCCGTTGAGACAGCAACCACAGGTCGACGCTTTTTGGTCACAGGCGTCAAGCGATGTGTAGTGGCTCGACGCTTATGGACTTGGATGAACTCATCTATCTTGACCTGATCTCATGCACAATGATACTAGATAATATATCAAATACATTGTGAGGTATATCTTTGATTTAGGAATGGACTTCTCCAAATCTAGGACATTGTTGGCAATGATCCCAACAATCTCCCCCTATTTAAAGAAGTCATAACCTTATTCAATGATATACCCCATTTTACAAAGATAACCAATATTTTCTACATAAGAAATCATAATATGGATAATATAACACTTTTCATTTCAAACTAATTAAAGAAAACATCCCAGGCATAAGTTATAACATAACCACAGAATCACAGATTATATGATCTACATCACAAGCAGTTCATAATTAATCATGTAGATATAGTGAAAAGATCACATCACAGGCATATATATTTGATGACAATCATGATAGAATCAGTTTGCACTGGGACTTCATTAAGATTGTCCAATTTACACAATATATTGACAGAGATAATAATTTTCTTTAAAGAAAAATTCAAGCACTATTGTTGTTCTGGTTCCTTGATTTCTAGTCCTCTCCTGGCTTTCTTGGATTGAGCTTCAGCAACTCTTTGCCTTCTATGGAAATAATCAAATGGCTTTGGGAAGTATCTGATTGGCTCCTTTGCATTTGCCTGAACTCTCCCAGCCAGCTTGTCAGATTTGAACTTTATAATCAGCTCCTCCTGATCCCTGTATTTTCTCCACTCAACTTCAGAGTACCACTTTTCTCTTTCTCCTGGATTAGTTTTAACTGCTCTCCATGCTGCCAGAATTATGTCCCTTGAGGAAGGAGACCAGTGTTCATAATCATCCATAGCTTCAATTTCTTCTCTAAATTTCCTCTTGCTGGATTCTACTTGATCATAAATAATATTCTTACTTTTGTTCTTATCTTCAGGACTATACATCTTAGCAATGTCCTTTTGAATTTGGGTAGGAGATGCAGGCTTGGATGGCTTGGATTCAGAAACTTGATCATCATAGTTTATGGGAGGATGGCCTAAGGTTTCTCTGATGCAATTGGAGGTCCAAATAGCATGATCAGAGCTGGCTTTAAATATTGACCTCTCCCCCTTATGACTTCTTCTACTATATGATCTCTGAGTACATTCTTATGAAATCTAGCCTGACCCTCCAGATGATTGACTCCTCCTTCAATAGTTTTCTTGACCTTGAGAAGATGGTTATCAATGGTATATGTAGTCATTTTTACTTGATTGCTTAAAGTAGAGGAGTTCTCATCAATCTTAGCTAGCATATCAGTATTTTGTTGTTGCAACTTGGCTTCTATTTTGGCATTTCCTGTTAATATCTGTGCAACTTGTTCTTTATAGAAAACTTGCATATTGTTGCTCAAAATGCCCTGATTGCTTTGAACATCATCTACAGTCTTTACCATACTTTCTTGTTTTGCTTTAATGGTCTTTGAAATCTCTGTGATGTCTTTTAATTGGTCAGTTGTGTGATCCACATAAGCAGCAGCTCTTTTGAAAAACTTGACCATTACATTTCTCATTTCATTCATCTGATGATTGACTTCAAACCTTACTAATTTCATTTGAAAGTCTATGTCATTTTTCATTTTGGTGTTATTTTCCTCAATATACTGCTCTAATGATCTTCTTTGACTATTAAGCAAATCCTCCAGCTGAGGTAGTGTAGAACTTAGGTCCACATTAATTGCTCTTCCTTCACCAGCACTGCTACTGCTGACTTCTTTGAACAAAGAATCCTTTCTATAGCTCATATATGAACTGGAGGATGATTCTATTTTGATAATTTTCCCTGTCTTTTTATTTTGAGTTTGAGATTCTCCCTCCACATCCATAGCATCAATATCAGGAATCTCTGGAGCAGGGATCTCTGGAGCAGGTATCTCAGTATTATCTTGAGCAGGGATCTCATCCTGAGCCTCCCCCTCAATTGCTGCATTGTCTAACTGAGTATTATCTAGAGCAGGAATCTCATCCTGAGCCTCCCCCTCAAATAGAAACTTCCCCTCAGCTATAGCAGGGGATCCAGATGGAATTTCTCTCTCTTCTTATTCTTTCTCTTTCTCATCTTGTTCCTTGTTGATCTTATCATCCACTTCCAATATTGGATCAGTACCTGTTTGTGTGTCAGGAATACTATCCCTAGGTGTTTTCACTTCTTCTTCTTCAGGTGTTGTGAGATCAGGATTGTGGATTGGGGTGGATTTTGATTTTCTTCTGGAGGAGGATGAGCTTGAAGAACTGGAAGAGACCTGCTTCTTCTTTTTCTTTTGAACTTTCTTCGACTTGGAGGATGTTTCTGCTGGTTGTTGATTTGACAAAATCCTTTCCCACCGATCCAACATCTTTATGTCCATTTTCTTCATATGGTTTATTTTTGAGCCAAGTCTATGGTTCAATGTATCTGGAATCACCTTTACAAGGTAGAGGGACAGTATCCTACCCATATTGGGTGCTTGGATACATTCTATCACTCTATCAAAAACAACCTGTCCCCAGTCAGTTTTAAGTGTATAGAAGATTCTGGTCAAAAGAATGAACATTTTCCTAGAGATTTTGTCATGGGAGCCTGTCTTACATAACCGTCCCTTTCCAATAATGTCTGATAATAGGTTTCCTCTAGAATTCATTCCCTTCCTCAACACGCTTCCAGATATTTTGTGTGAAGTTTCAATCCCACACCAAACTTGAGCTAACCTGATTTGTTCAGAGCTTACCTCTTCTTCTTCTTCGCCATTCTTGTGCCTTGGCAGTTGAAGTGCCTTTGCAAGTCTTTTTGGTGTGATCTTAACTTTCTTTCCATTTACGGTAGATTTGAGCTTGGAATTGGCGGAGTCTACTATTACATTAGAGAATAACTCTAATACTTCTTGTTTCCAGATTAATGTCGATTCAGATAAGAGATATTCTAACACTGATTTATGAATTAACTCGATAGTGTTCTTGATTCCATCTGGTGCGGCTTGGAAACCATTTTGAACTAGCTCACTTTCTTTATAGAGGTAATCATTGTTCTTGGGAGGCATTGTTGTTGTAGCTTTTGATTGAAGGTCTTGAGAAAGAGATTTTCTAGGGCAGAGAATTTTGAACTGGGAATTCTAGGTTGAAGAGAACATAGGTACTACCGAAGTATCTTCCCTATATTTAGAGTTTCTAGATCTTGAAATTTGAAATGCCGCTGACAAGACGTGTTTGATAAAATTGATCAAATGGTTCAGATTCGCCCTGTCGAGACGGCCTTGCTCTTTCCGTAAAAGTATTGAGATCGCCTGACGTAAGTTATCCTCGCCCGACACAAGTTATCCTCGCTCGACGCCAGTTATCCTCGCTCGACGCCAGTTATCCTCGCTCGATGCCAGTTATCCTTGCTCGACGCCAGTTATCCTCTTACTCACCTTTTTAGACTTAATTATTATATTTATTTATTTATTACATTTTCAATACTTATTTAAAAATTGTTATTTATTCTAGCTTTATTTTGGTTTATTGTATGTTTCAAGACAACTTCATTCCATATTTAGCATTCCTAATTCAATTTTGAAGTTATTGAATTTTGTTTCATCCAAGGGTTTAGTGAATATGTCAGCCACTTGTTTGTCTGTGGGGATATATTCAATTATGATATCTCCATTTTCTACATGTTCTATAATGAAATGATATCTAATTTCTATGTGCTTTGTTCTACTATGTGATACAGGGTTATTAGCAATAGCAATGGCACTAGTTGAATCACAATATAAAGGAGATTTACTTAGCTGGATTTTATAGTCTTGGAGTTGATGTTGAATCCATAGTAGCTGAGCACAGCAGTTTCCAGCTGAGATGTACTCAGATTCTGCTGTAGAGATAGCTACACTGGTCTGCTTCCTGCTACTCCAAGATATTAGCCTTTTGCCAAGGAATTGACAGGTGTCTGATGTGCTTTTTCTGTCCTCCTTGCATCCTGCAAAGTCAGCATCTGAAAATCCAGTCAGTTCAAAATCATTGCTCCTAGGGTACCATAGGCCAAGATTGAGAGTACCCTTCAGATATCACAGGATTCTTTTGACAGCAGTGTAGTGAGATTCTTTAGGGTTCACTTGGTACCTAGCACACACACATGTTGAGAACACAATGTATGGCCTGCTAGCAGTTAGGTAGAGCAATGAGCCAATGATGCCTCTGTACAAGGTTTCATCAATAGGTTTCCCTTTGTCATCCTTGTCCAGTGACATGTTGGCTGCCATTTGGGTTTTCATGACAGTGGAATTTTCCATTCCAAACTTCTTGATGACCTCCTTGGTGTACTTGGTCTGAGAAATGAAGATTCCTTCCTCAGACTGTTTTACTTGGAGTCCCAAGAAGTATTTGAGCTCTCCCATGCTGCTCATTTCAAATTTCCCATGCATAAGGCTTGCAAACCTTTTGCAAAGGTTATTATCAGTTGAGCCAAAAATTATGTCATCTACATATATTTGTACTAGTTGAATATGACCTTTAACTACCCTAAGAAACAATGTCTTGTCTATCTTTCCCCTTGAGAATTTGTTCTCAATGAGAAATCTAGTCAATGTCTCATACCAGGCTCTAGGTGCCTGTTTTAGACCATACAAAGCTTTTAGTAAAAAATAAACATAGTTTGGATGAGTATAGTCAATAAAACCTGGGGGTTGTTCTACATATACTTCCTCCAGTATTGTTCCATTAAGGAATGCTGACTTCACATCCATTTGATATACTATGAATCCAATATGTGCTGCAACGGCCAGGAATAGTCTGATTGCCTCTAGTCTTGCCACAGGAGCAAACACTTGATCAAAATCTATGCCTTCCTCCTGTCAATATCCTTGGGCAACCAACCTTGCTTTGTTTCTGATAATCACTCCATTTTCATCCAACTTATTCCTGAATACCCATTTGGTCCCTATGACTTTGTGTTTCTTTGGTCTTGGTACCAATATCCAGACCTTGCATCTTTCCAATTGATTTAGCTCTTCTTGCATAGCCAATGTCCATGAAGGGTCCTTATTGGCTTCTTCAAATTTCTTAGGTTCTATTTTGGATAGGAAGCTATGATGCAATGCCTCATTTATTGAGTTCCCTCTTCTAGTTTGCACACCTTCATTTGGATTTCCTATAATCTGTTCTTTGGGGTGATCCTTCAGGTGCTTGGTTGCATTCCTCCACCTCTCATTCTCCCTTTGTGATTCTGGTGCAGCTATTTGAGTTGGTTGTTCTTGAGGTTCTGGATGTTGTGGTTCTTCAATAGCAATTGGTTCTTCATGTGTGTCTTCTTCTTGAGACTCATCCTCTCTAGTCACAATCACAGTCCCATTAGTTTCTTCATTATCTTCAATGTGCTGTTCATTGATATTCATCTCCTTCAATTTCTGTGTTGGACCTGCATTACTAGAGAGACTTCCCAGATCCTTATAAATAAGGTTGGTTTCATCAAATACAACATGTATAGATTCTTCTATCTTATTAGAGCTTTTGTTGTAGATTCTATAGGCTCTACTTTGAGAGCTATAGCCAACAAAGATTCCCTCATGGGCTTTTTCAGCAAACTTAGTGAGGTGGTGCTTTCCATTATTTAACACAAAGCACTTACTTCCAAATATTTTGAAGTAGGCTAGTGTGGGTTTTCTACCCTTCATCAACTCATAAGGGGTCTTATTTAGTTTCTTATTGATAAGTGCTCTATTCTGCACATGACATGCTGTGTTTACAGCTTCAGCCCAGAAGTGCTCAGGAAGTGAAGAGTCACTTAGCATACTCCTACTGGCTTCAATGAGTGCTCTATTTCTTCTCTCAGCAACCCCATTTTGTTGGGGAGTTCTGGGAGATGAAAAATCTTGTGAGATGCCTAGATTTTCACAAAACTTGGTCATGGCATCTGACTGAAATTCAGTTCCATGATCACTTCTGATCTTGACCACTGTTTTTCCCATTTCATTTTGGATTTGCCTAACAAAGCTAGTGAACACTTCTAGAGTATCTGACTTGTGCCTTAGGAAGAACACCCATGTGAATCTAGTGTAATCATCAACAATAACAAGAGTGTAAACCTTTCCTCCTAAACTTTGAATTGGCATTGGGCCAAACAGGTCCATGTGTAGAAGATATTGACATCTTGTGGAATCCTTCTCACCAATTGATTTGAAGGATGACTTGGTTTGCTTACCCATTTGACAAGCATGGCAGGGACCCTCCTGCACACACTTCCACTTTGGCCCTGCTCTCACTAGTTCTCCTGAAATGAGCTTATTTATAGTCTTATAGTTTATATGAGCTAACCTTTTGTGCCATTGCACACTACTAAAGACTTTATTTTCAGCTACTAAGCATATGGGATTTTCTTGTTCAGAACATATAAAATTTAAGCAGTAAATGTTGCCACTCCTAGTGCCTGAGAGAATTATCTCATTCTTTTCATAATTAGGCACTCATCCTTGTGGAATGAAATGTTATACCCAAGATCACATAATTGACTTATGCTGATGAGATTGTGTTGCAATCCATCAACATAAGCAACTTTGGTGATGGTGACAATTACATTTGTGATTTTACCATATCCTTTAGTCTTACCTCTGTCAGATCCTCCAAATACAACCTTTGGACCATTCTTCACAGAAGTATAGTCATTCAGTAGACTTCTTGTTCCAGTCATGTGCATGGAACACCCACTGTCCAAATACCAGATAGGAATTTGATTGATCTTTGTACATACCTGCAATAAGAAAATTACTTTTTCTTAGGAACCCACACAAGGTTGGGTCCTAGAACTTTGTTAGTATGAGCTGGTTTAATCACTTGTTGTTTGATCCTTTGTGCTGTGTGTGTGGCCATTGGTCTGAGTACAGGTTTTCCAGAATTAATTCTTGGAACAGTTGGGTTGAACCAGCAATCAAGAGCAAAATGGCCAACCTTTCCACAGCACCAACATTCATATTTGTTATACCTCCTTTGAGGTCTTTTCACCTCTTTGGGTTGACTCACATTTTGTCTAGTTACCCTAACATCTTCATGAAAGTTAGATTTTGAGTCACTCTCATCAGAAGAAAATGTATTTGCCTCAGGTTTAGAAATAGTTTTATGTTCAGATTCAGAATCAGATAAATGAGTTCTATCAAGCACCTTCACATTGGAGATTGTCTCCTAATCCTCTTCATCCCTGAGGGCCATGAGTCCTATATTTTCTTCTTCATCCTCCTCACTATCAGACTTTGATAGTGGGGCTCTTATCATAGGTCTCTGGTTCAGAATGTCTTCACTTTCATGGATAGAGCCATCAGTGCCATGAGTGCCTCTTCACTGTCTGAATCAGATGATTGAGACTCACTGTCACTGAGAGTGACTTTGCCTTTCTTGGCTATCAGGCTCCTCTCATGTTTCTTGTCAGACTTGTGCCTCCTCTCATCAGACTTCTTGTTGTTCTTTCTTTTTGATGGACAATCAGCAATCATGTGCCCAGATTTCCTGCATCCAAAGCACACAATTTCTTCTGAATTAGATTTATTATGTTTAGAATTATACCTGTCCTTCTTGGAATCTGGTCTGAATCCTTCTGAATAGTTGGAGTGCTTCTTAGATCTGGATGACTGAGAAGGCCTAGTTTTCCAGTGTTGTTTTCTTCTGAGCATCCTTTTCAGCTGTTTGGTGAAGAGTGCCAGTTCACTATCTGATATTTCAGAGTCAAAATTGCTGGTCACAGATTCTTCAGATTCAGATGGTATCCTGGGGGGGGGGGGGGGGGTGATGACATCCTTTCCTTGCTTCTCTTGGAACTTTCTGCCTTTAGAGCAATGGGATTTTCTTTGCTGTGTCCTTCTTCAGCTTTTCTGGTGTTCAGGAGAAGTTCATGGGACAGAAGTTTCCCATATAGGTTCTGGGGCTGAATATTTCCCAGATTTCCCATTTCCCTGATAGCACAGATCTTGATGTCCCATTCTTTGTTAAGGGATCTCAAGAATTTATCATTTAGCTCATAGTCTGTAAATGTTCTTCCATAGGTTTTCAGACCATTGACAATTTTAAAAAAATTCTCATAACAAATTGCTATTGAGTCCTTCTAGTCTTGTCTGAAAGCCTCATATTGCTGATTCAGAAGAGATTTCCTGTCATCTCTGACCTCTTCAGTTCCTTCCATATAGACAATGAGAGAATTCCACATTTCTTTGGCAGTTTTGCAGTGCACTAAATTCTGGAAGGTTTAATCCTCAATTGCACTCACAATGATATTCTGAGCTCTCTTATCCATGATGGCCAGAGTTACTTCATCTTTAGTCATCTCAGAATATGTTTTGGGAGTCTTGATGTTTCCATCTGTGAATGAGACCTTCGTAGGAACAAAAGGTCCTTCTAGTACTGTGATGTATATCAGGGTCAGAGGCTTCCATGAATAATCTAACCCTTTCCTTCCAAATCCCAAAATTCTCTTTTCTATAGATTGGTAACTTCATGGATGTGAATTCCTTGTTCCCTTCACTGTTTGCCATCGAGACAAAAAAGAATCGACCCTTAGGAGGTCTTGTTCAAGCTGTTAAACCTTTTCTTGAACAACCTACCTCTGATACCACTTGAAAGTCTTTATTTAAGGATAGCTAATTACCTAGAGGGGGGGGGGGTGAATAGGTTATTATGAGTTCTATTTACAATTCTTGATAAAATCCTAATAGTATATGAGTTATAACAGAGCTTTCAAGAGACAAACACAAACACACAGAATTTTATAGTGGTTTCCCTATCTAGGGTAATACACTTTCCCCCTTCTCCCCTCTAGCAGTGTGCTAGATAGGGCTTATATCTCCTCCAGAACTCAGACCACAAAAAGGTCTTACAGCTCAGATCTCAACAGATCTTACAGTCTCAGATCTCAACAGATCCTACAGTCTCAGATCTCAACAGATCCTACAATCTCAGATCTCAACAGATCCTACAATCTCAGATCTCAACAGATCCTACAATCTCAGATCTCAACAGATCCTACAATCTCAGATCTCAATAGATCTTACCTCAGCCTTTATAACAACAGGCCTACACTCAGATCCACCCTTGGATCCTACAACTCAAATCTTCAAAAGATCCTACATAAATTGAGAATGAATTTGTAATATCACCAGGATTAAGTTCTTCAATGTATAGAGCCTTCTATTATATCTGAATGATCAGACAGAGTTCTTCAACAGATCAGCAACAGCAAAAAAATTGTCTTCTTGAATCACACCGGCTGTGATGACTGTTGTTCTTGAAGAGGATAAGTTCTTCCTCCTTGACCTTCTCTCTTCAGAACATATCAGCAGCAGAATGCTGATTGATATTGATTCTGAAGGAAGAGAAGATTTCTTCTAATTCTTCTTGTGAGAGCCTTTAAAGGATTTCCTGGATATTCTTCCTTTGTCACTTCCTCAGATTGCGCCTTGAAAGATGGAGAAGATAATAGCTTGAACTATCTCTCAATTACTGATCATCCCTTCTATTTATAACTCGCAATCCGTGCCATTTGAGACGCTCCTACATGTCAGCATGACGTCAGATCCTCAATGGTCTTCAGCGGCTTTAATAATGGACAAGGCGTCGAGACATGGTCATCGTCTCGACGCGGCTTAGCTTGTTGTAGATGTATCAACGGCTTTGAGTTATGTTCCTTGGTTCGACGCTTTCTTATTCCACGACATCGAGTGATGTTCCTTGATTCGACGCTTCCTTGACTTAATCTCACATCGTCAGTCAGTGACCTTGCCGTTGAGACAGCAACCATAGGTCGACGCTTTTTGGTCACAGGCGTCGAGCGATGTGTAGTGGCTCGACGCTTGTGGGCTTGGATGAACTCATCTATCTTGACATGATCTCCTGCACAATGATTCTAGATAATATATCAAATACATTGTGAGGTATATCTTTGATTTAGGAATGGACTTCTCCAAATCTAGGACATTGTGGGCAAAATTCCCAAACATGCACATGTCCATTTGGTCTAAAATTTTTACCAGACCCTTATTATGATAATGCTGAGCCCTCATCTCAAATTTGAGATGATTAGGAGTCACTAGCCCCCATAATTATTACATGCAAGATTAACTGAATTCTCAAATAAACCTTAAGAAAATTAATTCTGAAAATTCTCAAATTCTTAGCATAGCTGTAATAGGGCATGACTCATGCATGCCAAAAAATTCAAGCTATTTGGAGTTGTAGAACTCCACAAATAAATTTCCAAAGGTCTAGAGCACCCTATGTACACGCTACACTAAAATGGATGCCCAGGAAGCATTACTACTCCAAATAACCCCAAACAAATTTCTAAATTTAATTAAGACCATAAGCTACATTTTTCATGCAGGGGGTATTTTCGGTTGGGGCCTCTAAGGGACCCCAATAAATTTTACCAAATTCTGTTCTATATGTTACAGAAATTATATTTCTTATAATAATAACATATAGAGGGATGCGGCTAACAATTTGATGAGATCCAACAACATTGGTTCATCGTCCCCAGCTAGCCGAGGGCCCTGATTTGTCCTCCCAATCCCTACTTTGCTCCCAATTTCTAGCGATCTCCGGTCGTCTCCGGCAAAACTACCAAGCGACCCACCTCCGACCGAGGTTTGGTTATCGACCGGTGGTGAGAGTTTGGCCGGAGGTGACCGGAAAAGCTCTCCCTTGGTTTTTGTTTTTGCGGTTAGGAACACAAAATTTCAAAATGGTGAAAACACCATTACAGAGCTTGTTTTGAAAATGGAAGATGAAGATCTCTAACACAGGTGGAGAGGGAGAGGATCTTGCCTGAATTTGAGCTGCATTCCTGGTGGTTGCTTGGATCGCCATTGCCAACCTTATCCTTCTTGGTGTCATGGGGATTTGCGCTTGCAGATCTCTAAAATCTTCTCTGGAAGGGAGTCTCGGTTGCTCTGAAGGAACTGAAGGTAAAGGAATGGAGAAGGTCGGGGGAGTTGGGGTATATGGCATCAAGCCATTAATGGATCTTGGCCAACCTGGCCGCCCCTCTTAGCCAATCCAATCCTCCCTCTCTCTGCACAATTCTGATGGGAATTTACTCCCCATCTCAGAGAAGAACTTGGGGAAGGGAAGTGGGGTGCTATTTGACACACATTCCCCTATTTCCTTCTTCCTTGTCTACCTTGTCCTTTTCCCCAACTTAATTCAAAATCCTTTGGAATTAACCCCCTTAATTTCGAATTTTCAGAGGGCCCTAGGTTCAGATCTCACGAGTGCTTGCAAATAGGCTCTTTGGGTGGGGCTAAGTCGAATAGGTCTTGAGTTTGGGCTCACTTGACCCAAATAGACCAATTTGAGATTTTTGGGTTTGGGATTAACTCAAGCTCTTTCCAACCAATGTGTCTGAACCACATTGGCGCCTTAGGCTCTAATGGACCTATTCCGAGGGGAATTAGATCATGGTGGTGCCATATGGTGTGTAATTACACTTTTTTCCTTATAGGGGCAATTTTGTCATTTTGGCAATTTTGCCCAAATCCTCCAAAACTGAATGCACACCTTGGTTCATTTAGGTCTCAAATACTCCAATTTGGGTTTATGAAGGGTTGTGCTAGGTAAATTTAGCCAAATAAGGGCCAATTGAACCATTTAGGGCAAAAATTGAAATTTGGGGCAATTTGGTAATTTTGCCTAATTTCCCAAAATTGGTCAATTCCATTATGTCCATTTTGACTCATTAGTCTTCCCTAGTGTTTAGGAAGGGTGTGGTGTGGTCAATTTTACCATACTCAGGCTAATTGATCTATACTAGGGTGAAGTATGTCAGGTTGGGCCTTCATATGTAACTTGACCTAGACAGGTCAAATGCTCTTATAGTGATCAAGGGGTACCCTTTTTGGTTCAAGGAACCATTTATGTCACCTAGAATGCTCTAATTCAGCCTAGGGGTTTCCCCATGGTTACAGGTGATGCATATGGTGCTTTTAGTCCTCCTAAGTTACCCTTGAATCTTCCTTAAATTGGAATGACCCATGGTGGCTAAGTGCACACCATGGTGTACGTTCTCCACTCATTCAACTTGTTTCCAAGGCACCCTAGGTCACGTACCGTATTTTTTTCATGACCTAGTCATGATAAAAACTCCATAGGGGTCTAATAGTTTGGGGGATGTTACAGCTCAATTGACATCTAAGTTGAAAAAGTATTGATGATGGAAGTGGACTCGGGGAGTACACTGAAAGTGTGTCATGTGAGCACGAGACATATGGCATTGCATTCCGATGTTTGTGATGATAGTATATAAGCGGTTCGTAGACGCACCTGTGATATATATATATATATGCTGATAATGCTTTCTTGTAGGGAAGGAGTACCACCACCCCGGGAATGGGGTGGGGTCGTTATTAGTTTTGGTCCGCTAAATCTGGCCAGTTACCTGTTTTCCCACTGCTTGGTGGATTTTGGTTGTACAGGTCCTGGCGAGTCGAGTGGGAAGTAGCTGGTTGGACCCCTTTTGCTGGCTGGCGCTCGAAGGCCCTTTTGAGTGTTTTTATTTCATGTATTGCCGGCCTGCGTGCCGATGCTTGTAGACCATGTAAACATATAAACACTTTGTTATGTATGGCCATAGTGCCAAACACTTATATATATATATAAACCAGTCATTCCTGTTTTGTGTTGTGGACATGTATTCTGGTTCCAGATTTAATACTTTATGCTTCCGCTTATGTGTGACTCTTAGATATTGTTGGCTGGGTAACTAAATACGTAACCATCTAGATTGTTCACTTTATATGGTGTGGGGTCCCGACCGGACCAACTATTATATACTGTGCAACGGGTGGGGTGTTACATATTATATAGAGGCCTTATTAGTGTAGAAATTTCAGACATTATAAAGATGATTAGAGGGCTCTTTAAGCATGTTTTTGTTTGCTTAAAAATGGTTTTTACATTTTTATTGGGTTTTGGTTTTTTGAGAAATTAATATAGAAGTAAGATGCAAGCAGAGATATAAAGAGACATACTAAGAGAAAGGTAGAAAGAAAGTGCCAATTTCAGGAAAACAGTCTAACGCCACGAGTTAGACACAACGCGATACGTTATCACTGTAATTCAAATTTTATGATTTTTGAAGACTAAAGATTCAGGCATTTGAAGATATGATGAGACACAGCAAGCATGAGAGAATAACAGAGAAATTTGTTTTGAGGAGAACTAGTTTTTATAGGTTTTAATGGGATATATCTAAGACATCAAATTCAAACCTAAGCATGTTGAAAAGAGCATCGGGGAGAGGTTTGGTAAAGATGTCCGCAAGTTGGGACTCCGTTCCTATGAAGCTAACTCTCACATGTTCTTTTTTAATGTGATCCCTAATGAAGTGATGATGCACATCTATGTATTTGGATCTTGAATGATGAACGGGGTTGTTGGTTAGATCGATTGAACTTTTGTTGTCACATTTAAATTCGATATTACTTAGATGAACCCCAAAGTCTTCTAGTATTTGACTCATCCAAAGGGCTTGTGCACAACAACTTCCTAGTGTGACATATTCGGCCTCAGTTGAACATGCTTAATGAAGAGTGTGTTGTCTGGATTTCCCATTGCATAACCATGCTTTAATAAAAAATGAAGTTAATCTTTCATACCAAGCATGTAGCGCTTGTTTTAAACCATAAAGCGCTTTATCAAGTTTGAATATATGATTTAGAAAAATTCCATTTATGAAACTGGTAGGTTGTTCAACATAAATCTCTTCCTTAATAATCTCATTTAAAAGGCACTTTTAACATCCATTTGAAACAATTTAAATCTTTTGGAACTCTCAAATGCAAGAAAAATTCTAATGGATTCTAAGCGAGCAACGACTGCAAATATTTCATCAAAATCTACCCCTCGATTTGAGAATACCTTGTGCTACCAAACGAGCTTTGTTCCTAGTAATCCTAGATTCACCATATAATTTATTTTTGAAAATCCATTTTACCCTTACTATCGGGTGATTAGATGGTCTTACTACAAGAATCCAAACATTATTATGTTCAAATTGTTATAATTCATTATTCATAGCTAAATACCAAAATTCATCATTTAAAGAAGTTAGAAATATTTTTTGTTCAATTATGGAAACAAAGCAAAGGTTTGAAAAAGATTTATGTAGGGAAGAACGAGTCGTTACCCCTTTCGATGGCTTTCCAATGACAAGCTCCCTTAGATGATATTTTGTGAACTTTAGCATGCTAAGAGGCACATACTCATCTTTCTTTCCCTCCTCTTCTTTATTCTCCTCTTCCGGTTACCGTCATCCTCATGCTCTAATGGGGAGAGGGGTTCCTCTTCATATCCTGTAATAAATTTCTCTTGACAAGGAACAAGCTCATCAAATCTAATATGAATAGATTCTTCAACTATTTTTTTCTTTTATTATATACTCAATAGACTCTACTAAATTAAGAATACCTAAGAAAAACTCCATCACATTTTTCATCAAAATTTCCCAATGAATCCTTTGTGTTTAATAAAAAGCATTTGCAACCAAATATACGAAAATAAGATACATTAGGCTTCTTTTGAAAATATAATTCATAAGGGGTTAATTTTAAGAAGGGTCGAAGCATGACACGATTAATAACATAACATGATGTGTTAACGAATTCAGCCCAAAATGATCTAGGCAACCCAAATTCAAAAAGCATGGTGTGTGTTATTTCCTTGAAGGGTTCTATTTTTTCTCTCCACAACACCATTTTGTTGTGGTGTGCGTGGAACAAAAAATTCAGTCTTAATTCCTAGATCACTACAAAAAGTGGTAAATTTTTTATTTTCAAATTCTCCTACATGATCCGAGCAAATGCATTGAATTCTTAGATCAAGTTTATTTTGAGTACGCTTACATAATTTTGAGAATTCACAAAAAACATTGGATTTTGAGGTAAGAAAGATTGTCCAACAATATCTAGAAAAATCATCAATCAAAACATTAGTATATTTTCTACCATTTAGACTGGCAGTGCTCATTGGTCCAAAAAGATCCATATGATATAATTGTAAGGGTCTAGTTGTAGAAATTTCATTTTTACTTATAAAAGATGATCTAGAAAATTTGCCTTTTTGGCACGGTGGGTAAAATGAAGATAAATTTTCATTAAGCATAGGTAATCCTCTAATTAATTTATCTTTGGCTCGTTTTAAAATAAGTTTAGTGCTAGTGTGACTAAGAGGCCTATGCCATAATTCTAATTCATCATTTTTTGAAATAAGACATTTGATAGATGAATGTGAAAGATCATGAAAAGCAATCATGTAAACATTATGAGTTCTTGGTGCGGTTTGTACAATTTCATTTGTTTTGGGGTTTATAATTTTGCAAAGGTTTGTAGAAGATTCAAATAGGACATTTAGAAATTTATCACATAATTGACTAATAGATATTAGATTGTGTTTCAAACCTTCAACATATAAAATATTTAAAATAGAAAAAGAGTCGTTACCCACAACACCAATGCCCAAGATCCTACCCTTAACATTGTCACCAAAAGTCACCATCCCTCCTTTCTTCATCATGATGCTAAGTGAAAGTGCACAATGTGCCTCTGAGTATTCTCTAGAGGGGGTGAATAGAGTTTAAAATATTGTCTACCCTAATGATGTACACACAATGATTGTTTTAAGTATTATGCACCCAACAAAACCAAAGACAGAATAAAGTATAAACAGATTGCTGAAAATAAAACACAGAAAAATGAAAGTATGGATAACACAGAAAATCACACACAAAGACATATGAATTTAATAGAGGTTCCCCAAAATGTGGGTACTCCTCTCTTCTACCTCCCTGGTAGGATTGCACAACCTCTGCCTGAGTCTTTTGATAAGGAGACTCTTAGAACCACTGAGTCTTTTGATAAGGAGGCTCTTAGAACCACTGAGTGTTTTGATAAGGAGACTCCTAGAACCACTGAATCCTTTGGAAGAGGGATTAATAAAACTCTTTATAGTTGAAGGAAGAGTGAGAAGAAAGGAGGAAGAAGAAAATAGAATTCTGTCTTTCAGAATTCTTTAGAAGCACTTTTGTAGCTTCTGTCTTTCACATGATCTGAAATGATGAACCCTTGCTTATGACTATGATGATTGCAAGGGTTATTTGACTTGAACCTTTTCTGTAAGTACTTCTTGTAAATAGCTGCCGCATGATTAAGAAGAAGAAGCAGCTATTATCTTTTCACTGTGCTGAAAGAAGACTTATTCTTGTCTTAGGGATTGAGAAGGAAGAAGATGAACACCCTATGCCACATACAAGAATAATAATCAATACACCGGCTCACTTCTTCTCTTTTGCCTACTTATGCTGTATGATTGGAATTTGAAATCCTTTCTTCTTTTAGGCTGTTCTGAAAAGGAATCCTTTTTGGACATATAATTTTCCTTTCCTCTTTTGTTCCCGACCCGTCCATCAGTTTTGAATACCTTCCAAGAATGATTTTGCTGAGTCCTGGAATACTCCATTCCATTCTTGGCAATAAATGATTCATTGGAGAACTGTCTTTAGTCTTGTGGTCCTTCAGAAAAGATCTTACAAAGACACCAGTAAAAGCTTCCTTTTTCTGACTGTATTTGACGCTGCGTCGATTACATCATTCTTCATGTCGACGCACCTCTGAGTTCTTATTAGAGTAGCTTCGAATTCCTTCTTAGCTCTGGCTGAACTCAGATATCGATGGTGCGTAGATTACCAATCGACGTATCCATCGAGTTGAAGGCTTCGACTTAAACTTTATCTTTCGCGTCAGTTAAAGTCGAAGTTTCATCAACTTCTTGGATGGCTTCGACAAGCTCTACCTTCTGCGTCAAGTTGCTTTCGACGTTGCATCGACTTGACTTGTACATTGATAGGCAGATTAAGTTGCTTGGTCTTCTAGTCAGAGTTGCATCGACATCAAGTCGAAGTTGAGTCGACTTTCATTCGACGCAAGTCTTAACTTAACTTATTTTTTGATTGTCTTGACTTGGCCTTGACACTCTAAGGTGAGTGTGACATCCTAAGACATCTAATGACCAATTTACCCTTACTATACAATGAGGGTAATACTCCTAGGAAGTAAAATCACCTATAGATAATTTGTTAAGTTAAATCAGAAGGGGTTTTTCCCAACAATCTCCCCCTAATTATCTTATCAAATTTTACATATTGTTTACAAAGATATTACACATTCTTTGACATAAATCTTAATTACAGACAGTATTACAAATATAATAAAGACATTATTAAATAACAGGATAGAGCATATAGTAAACTTCCAAGTAATCATCCTGTTCTGAATCACTGTTTGAGAATTATTTCATATGTATACAGAATACCTGAACATTACTATTCCTTCTTAGAAGTCTTCCTTTTCCTTGAGAAGACCTTTGGTATCACCTTTCTTGCAACAAAAGAAAGAAGTTCATTTTCTTCTTCAGGACTCCTGACAGCTTCTTGATGGATTTCATTATCTTTGAGAAGCTCTACCTGATATTGTGCATTCGCTTCAGCATCATGAGCAGTCTTTGATACTTCATCTAAAAGTAGATCATCTTCAAGGAGCTCCCCCTGAGTTGATGGAAGCTTCCCCTGGGTTACTATACCTGGCTCCCCCTGAATTGATGCATACTTTGTTGGAGGATTCTCAACTTGCTCCACTTGAACTGCTCCTCTTAGGGAAACAGTTAGCTTGTTTGGGTCATGAGCCTCAGTATCTCGAACAATCTCTTCTGCAACACTCATGTCCTTTTCCTGGACATTCTCAATTCCCTGGATAAGTAACTCCTCCTGAATCTTCTCCCCCTTCTTAACCTTGCTGACAAGAGAGGTTAAGAAATCTTTAGTGACCATGGAGGAGGATACAATTGTCTTGAGAGTCAGGAGTGACTCTTTTGATTCTTATATTTCTGACTCCATCCGGGAGTATTTTTTTATTGAATTTTCTGGCTTAACTGGCTAGTAGGTCAGCAAATGTGCTTGAGGCCAACCCTGCTGCCTTAGAGATGGATTGTTCAACATCAAAAGAGGGAGTATGAACATGAGATGTAGGAGGAGTAGGTATGGCTAGAATAGCTGGGGGGGAATGCTGTGAGGTTATCATTGAAGTCTGGAAGATCTACATGAGAGAGGGATTGATAGACTTCTAGAGAGATATGAAATGGTGGTAGGGGAGTAGACTGATTGTCTGTGAATATGGTGGATGGTTGTTGTTGTGGTTGGAGAGAGAACCGACGTGCAGGTTCTGTGCCAGGGATGGATGAACTGGCCTGGTTAAGTGGGGCTGGATCAACATCTTGATTACTATCCTATTGAGTTGCTGGGGTGTCATAAGGAGGAATATTTTCCCCTGGGGGATCTTGTAGATGTCTCTCTAAATCTTGAGGAGGTGGAGAAGGAGGAGGTGAGGGTCCAGATTGACCAAGCTTCAGAATTTTCCTGGACCACTTGGAAAATATTCCAATATTCATCCTTTTTCCTGGAGGAATGGGTACTCCTTTGGACTTGCACACCATTGGATAATGGTGGAAGAGCACCTGGCTCATGATCCTCATATATGCATTTTCCTTGTGAGCATATTTGTGGCCAATCATTTTCAGGAGGCATTTCCCCCAGTTTATCTTCTTCTGAAGGACTAGAATGCCCATGATCTGCAACTGCTGCTTGGCGATAACATCATGAGCTGAGATTTTACATAAGAGCACCTTCCCTATTATAACAACAAGGAATCTATATTCTTCTCCAATATCAATCTTCTTCAGATTGATGGTCGTATCTTTCTTGAACTGCATGATCTCCAGGACCTTTTTGATCTTTTCCCCTGACAGTTCATCTGAATCACTGCCAGTTGAGAGATGAAATGTTTGATTGAGTAGTTCCTCTGTTATATGTACATTTGTCTCAGAAATTTTCCCATTGAGGGATCCATCATCTCCTATTTGCACAGTGTCCTTGAACTCTGTCAACTATACATCAAGAATTTTGCATCTTGTGGGGATCAACTTTGTTAGCCCAACTGTATGGAATAAGCCAAGAATGAATTTGAAGCTTTCGACAGCAGCATTGAAAGAGTCAACATCCACATCAAACCTAGAATTTATCTTTGGAGGAGCCATTCATTTTGAAGTACCTACAAAAGGAAACAAGAGAGAGAAAGAGACAAGGGAAAGATGCAGGAGAGTTGGGGAGAAGAAAAGCATGAGAGCAGGAAAGAGAGAATTCAAAAGCGAAATGAATTCGACGTCAATCTTCCTTAAAAGAAGATGATTCGTTGCTAATTAGGGTTTTATCCAAAGCACCTTCAAAAAGATTAATAGACTGCGTGCCAAAAAATGTCGAGGCGGCTTCTAACAGTGAAATTGCGCGCGCTTGTCATGTCGACGTCGCGTCAATTAGAACTCGATGCATCTTCGAATTTGATGAGTAACTATTAATTCAACGTATTCGTCGATATGAAATCAATGTTGCGTCGAATGCTATTCGAATTATCTGATTTGGACGGCTCTCGAAGCTAGCGTCGAATAGAATTAGACGGTACGTCGAATTCTATTTGACGCAACTCTGAATTAACAGTTGCATATTGCTTTCGGAGCAGTTAGATGGCACGTCGAATTCTATTCGACGCAACTCTGAATGAATAGTTCTATTTTCTTAGAAAGTTCTTGCTGTTTTTCCCAGTAATGATTTTTATTGAAAATAGTATTTATACTGTTATTTTCATAAACTAAAGAAGATAATATGAAGATTTAAAGTAGAAATCACTCCCCTATTGGATTTGGGTCCTTATTAGACCATAGTTCTTCCTTCTCCTTCCATTATCTCCTAGGAGGGATCCTACTTACTCCTGCACAAATAGCTTAAACATTAGAAGGAACCCATGTTACCTTGGGCCGTTTGTTTTTACCATTATAAGGTTTTATGAAAGAGTAGAAGGATCTTTCATGATATCATTTAGGATGACAGAGAATGAGTTTATCAAACCTTGATTTATTATGCTGGTACTTGAAATTTGTATAAAATGTATCTACATATAATAAATCAGCAGAGTGTTTTATTATTCTATTTTTGGCTTTAGCCTTTTGATTGTTATTGTTTAATTTCTCTGCATTATTCTTGCCTAGAGGTCTCTTTTCATTGTTTACATTTACTTTGTTAGCCACAATTATTGTACATGGATTATTAATATCCTTATCCTTAGTTAGTGCACTCTTCTCACTTGTTTTAAAATCACTACGTCTAATAAATCTAACTAGATTTTTCCAGCCCGGTCTACTAGTGATTTCTATGCTAGTGCATGGGTATGCTCCTAGACCTAGGTGTTTTAATCTCATGGAGAGATTTTGTGTAATATCTTTGAGCTTTTGACTCCTCCCATTGAGAGAGTCCATAAAGGCTTTTGCCTTTGTTAGCTCTTCTTTTAATTTAGATTTTCATTTCCGATTTCTATTAATTTTGTTTCTTTACCTTGAATTGTATTTTTCAAATCATCATTTAATGAATATAATTCATCTTTCTTAAAATTTTCTAATTCTTCCCTATTTGTTTCTAATTCTTTTTGTACTTTGAGAAAATCGTTATAAAATTCTTTAAAGCAAATTCTAAAGTCATCAGAATTGAAATAAAAATTATCAAACAGAGATACCTATTCTTCTTCATCATCTGAGGATATCCCCAATGCCATCATGCAGGCTTCTTTAGCATCTTTTTCTTCATCACTCTCTAATGAAGAGGAGCTTGACTTTGTTTCAGAGTCACTCCAGGTTTTAACAATGAAACCTTTGCCCCTCTTCTTGTCTTTTCTCCTAAAAGACTTCTTCTTCTGCTCATCTCTGTTGATGCTCCTGTCCCTTTGTTCATGTGGGCACTCAGGGGATATGTGCCCTGGTGTACAACCCTGTATTCGCCTAGTGGGATCTCGGGACCCAAGGAGTCTTTTAAGACATTATTTTCCAGCACGGTCCAGGGCAGGGAGAGGGGGGGGGCGAGCGGAGGAGGCTGAGGCCTCCCGCTCGCCCAGCTCGTGTAGGAGGAGAACGGTGGAGGCGGGAGCCTCCCGCTCGCCCAACCAGCAGTGGGGGCAAGAGGAGGAGGCCACGGTCCCCCTCTTGCCCCCGCCCCAGCAAGGGGGCGAGAGGAGGATGCCGCTAGCCCCCTTTCGCCCACACCCCAGCAGTGGGGCGAGAGGAGGAGGACCTGGGCCACCTCTCGCCCCCTCCTCAGCAAGGGGGCGAGAGGCGGAGGCCGCTGGCCCCCTCTCGCCCCCGCCCTAGTAGGGGGTGAGAGGAGGAGGCCGCTGGCCCCATCTCGCCCCACCCCAGCAGGGGGTCGAGAGGAGGAGGCCGCTGGCCCCCTCTCGCCCCCGCCCCTGCAAGGGGGCGAGAGGAGGAGGACGCTGGACCCCTCTCACCCCCGCCCCTGCAAGGGGGCGAGAGGAGGAGGTCGCTGGCCCCTCTCGCCCCTGCTCTAGTAAGGGCTGAGAGCACGGGGCGAGAGGAGGAGGGGCGGCCAGCACCCCTCTCGCCCCCATCTCAGCAAGGGGGGCGAGAGGAGAGGGTGGCCTGCCCCCTCTCTCCCTAGCTCCAGAGGGTGTCCTGTCCCCTCTCGCCCAACCCCAAGCGGGGGGGGTTCTGCATTTAGCGCCTCGTAATGGCGGGATTTGGCTATTGGAGGGCCAAACTTGATGGCATTTTAGTAATCTCTTAGGCCAGATTGTGGCCATCGGCATACCAAATTCATAAAACTATAAATAGGACCAAGGGGGCACCATTTGGAGGGATCTCTCTTTTGGCTACTCTCTCCCCAAGTTTCTCTAGTGGGTGAGGAGAGCCTCCAAAGGTGCCCAAGCTTAGCATTGGCTTGGGAGGGGAAGCGCTCTAAGATCTTTCGGGTGTGTGGTGGGAACTCCTCGTTAAGCCCTTGGTCTCATTCCTAGTTCCTTTGCCTCTTAGCCTAGATCTCTCCTTTGGGAGAAGTATGTGTGAGGTCACCCCCCAACTTGTCGAGGGCCCAAACTCCACAGAGACCAAGTTCTTGGTTTCAACATTATGGTGCGGTGAGCATGGAGAGTGACCAGCACAAGAAAATCTCAAGTTGAGCTCTATGGCTGGAGGTGGTGGAGAAGGGTCCGGCCCGGGCCACTCGGAATTGTCGGTGGTTGTGGTGACGTTGGAGATGTTAGATGATTTCAGACAGGAGGTCCTGCAGACCTTGCAGGTAGATTTTGCCATGATAGGCGAAGGTAGGAGAGGAGGTGGTCCGGAGGTCCCGCTCCAGTAGGTGGGCAAGAGCACTCCCAGCCATCAGTCCAGGAAGGAGGTACCAGCGAGTGGGAGTGGGGAGGCATTCAGCCCCCACTCGCCCGGTCCCCAAGGAGGGGGCGAGTGGGGAGGTGGCATGCCCCCACTCGCCCAACCCCAAGGGGGCGACTGGGAAGGTGGCATGCCCCCACTCGCCCAACCCCAAGGGGGCGAGTGGGGAGGCGGCCAGCCCCCATTTGCCCAGCCCCCACTCGCCCAGCCCCAAGGGGGAGGAGCAAGGGAAGTCCTTTTTGTGAGTTGATCCTCTCGGCCCTGGTTCTAGAGGGGTTCAGAGGGCCGGAGATGTCTTACTACTCTGGCCAGGATGACCCAGCCCAACACCTGCAGTGGTTCGAGGACATGGTCTCCATCAGACCTATGTCATATGCCTTCCAGTGTCGGCTCTTTGCAGCCACTCTGAAGAAGAAGGCTAGGGATTCGTTCCACCAACTCCCTGTGGGATCTATCTATGCTTTCGAGGACTTGCGTCGAGGTTTCCTACTACGCTTCTCAACATCAAGGAAGAGGAAGATGGATGCCGAAGCACTCTTCAATATCAAGCAAGATATAAGGGAGTCACTGGCTCACTACATGGATAGGTTCCAGGAAGAGGTTTTGCTTGTCTAAGAGGTGTCAGGGTTCACCCTCTAGCTTGCCTTCATAGTGGGGCTGCGATAGGGATTCTTCAAGATGAGCTTGAAGCGGAAGCCCCCCTATCCTTCGAAGAGTTGATGGAAAGGGCGGCGGAGGAAATCGAAGGAGAGGAGGCCAACCCGGAGTTCGTACAAAGGTTGGTCAGGCTGAGTGAGCTGGAGGCAAGACAATATGGAGGGGGTGCGGAAGATCCTGGAAGGAAGTTTGACCGAGGAGATGACAGCTTCCAGGGGAGAGAACTGACCCCCCAGGGTGGAGGCAGGGACCGAAGGCACCCCTCCCAGCACCTCAGCAAGCCATAGTGATTGGCGGGGGAAGGAGGAGGAGAGCTAGGAAAGCAGAAAGGAGAGGGGGAGGAGAGGATAGGATAGGGTTGAGTTGCCCAACTGTGACTTCCAAGATGAGGAGGGTCACGCGATGTCCGCCTACCCCGAGTTCTTGGAAATGAGTGAGGCAAGGGGTCCAAGGCAGCAACAACAACAACCAGAAGAGGTCGAGGAAGACTAGGCCTGGGACTAGGAGACCATGTTTGGTTTCCATACTTAGTAGTTTTTTCTACCCTTAAGTCCATGTATTGAGATGTTTCATTTCCATGCTTAGTTTTTCTTGCATGTATTATGATGATTAATATAATGAATGTTTTTCAAAGTACTTTGCCCCGATGCTGGCCCGCTGACCAGGCTCCCACATTGCTGGCAGGGCCAGGAACCGCTCGGTGGCCAGAAGTTCTCAAGGTACTTAGCCCCGATGCTGGCCCGCTGACTAGGCTCCCATCAAGGTGGCCAGGCCGGGAACCGCTCGGAGGCCGGAAGGTCTTAAAGTACTTATCCCTAATGCTGGCCCACTGACTAGGCTCCCAACAAGCTGGCAGGGCTGGGAACCGCTCGGTGGCCGGAAGTTCTCAAGGTACTTAGCACCGATGCTGGCCCGCTGACCAGGCTCCCAACAAGCTGGCAGGGCTGGGAACCGTTCGGTGGCCGGAAGTTCTCAAAGTACTGAGCTCCGATGCTGGCCCGCTGACCAGGCTCCCACCTAGCTGGCAAGGCTGGGAACCGCTCGGTGGCCGGAAGTTCTCAAGGTACTTAGCCCCGATGCTGGCCCGCTGACCAGGCTCCCATCAAGCTGGCAAGGCTGGGAACCGCTCGGAGGCTGGAAGTTCTCAAAGTACTTAGCCCCGATGCTCGCCCGCTGACTAGGCTCCCATCAAGCTAGCAGGGTCAGGAACCGCTCGGTGGATGGAAGTTCTCAAGGTACATAGCCCCGATGCTGGCCCACTGACCAGGCTCCCATCAAGATGGCAGGGCCGAGAACTGCTCGGTGGCCAGAAGTTCTCATGGTACTTATCCCCGATGCTGGCCCGCTGACCAGGCTCCCACCTAGATGGTAGGGCCGGGAACCGCTAGGTGGCAGAAAGGTAAGTGCTTAGCCCCGATGCTGGCCCGCTGACCAAGCTCCCACCTAGCTGATAGGGCCGGGAATCGCTCGGTGGCAGAAAATAAGTACTTAACCTTGATGATGGCTCGCTGACCAGGCTCCCATCAAGCTGGTAGGGCCGGTAACCGCTCGGGGGCTGGAAATTCTCAAAGTACTTAGCCCGGATGTTGGCTAGCTGACCATGCTCCCACCTAGCTGGCAGGGCCAGGAACCGCTCGGTGGCCGGAAGTTCTCAAGGTGCTTAGCCCCGATGCTGGCCAGCTGACCAGGCTCCCACCTAGCTGGCAGGGCCGGGAACCGCTCAGTGGCCGGAAGTTCTCTAAGTGATTTTTCCCCCGAGGTGGCTCTGCTAGCCGGGCTCTCACTAGCCGGCGGGGTAGGATGGCCTCTCGGGCAGGGTAAGTATTTTTCCCCCGAGGTGGCTCCGCTAGCCGGGCTCTCACTAGCCGGCGGGATAGAATGTCCTCTTGGGGAGGGTAAGTATTTTTCCCCCGAGGTGGCTCCGCTAGCCGGTCTCTCACTAGCCGGCGGGGTAGGATGTCCTCTCGGGGAGGGTAAGTATTTTCCCCCGAGGTGGCTCCGTTAGCCGGGCTCTCACTAATCGGAAGGGTAGGATGGCCTCTCGGGGAGGCTGTTTCCCCCCCCCCCCCCTGAGGTGGTTCCGCTAGCGGGGCTCTCACAAGCCGACAGGGTAGGATAGCCTCTCTAGGAAGCTTGAGTAAATTTTCACCGGATGATGTGGGGTCTTCTCAATTTCAGTCAGCGTCACTCGCCGAATATGCAGGGTTGGACTTTTCTTTCCGAGCGTATACCCCGCTCGAAAAGAGCGGGGATTGTGTACAACCCTGTATTCGCCGAGTGGGCTCCCAGGACCCAAGGGGTCTTTTTAAGACATTATTTTCCAGCACGGTCCAGGTCAGGGAGAGAGGGGGGCGAGCGGTGGAGGTAGAGGCCTCCCGCTCGCCCAGATCATGTAGGAGGCGAGCGGTGGAGGTGGGATCCTCCCGCTCGCCCAACCAGCAGTGGGGGCAAGAGGAGGAGGTCGCGGGCCCCCTCTCGCCCCCGCCCAAGCAAGGGGCCGAGAGGAGGAGGCTGATGTCCCCCTCTCGCCCCCGCCCCCTCCCCAGCAGTGGGGGCGAGAGGAGGAGGTCGTGGGACCCCTCTCGCCCCTGCCCCATCAAGGGGGCGAGAGGAGGAGGCCACTGGCACCTTCTCTCCCCCGCCCCAGCATGGGGGCGAGAGGAGGATGCTGCTGGCCCCCTCTTGCCCCCGCCCCAGCATGGGGGTGAGAGGAGGTCGCTGGCCCCCACTCTCCCCCGCCCCAGGAAGGGGGCGAGAGGTGGAGGCCGCTGGCCCCCTCTCGCCCGCGCCCCAGCAAGGGGGCGAGAGGAGGAGGCCACTGCCCCCTCTCGCCCTTGCTCCAGTAAGGGGGCGAGAGCAGGGGGGTGAGAAGAGGAGGGGCGGCCATCCCCCCTCTCGCCCCCGCCTCAGCAAGGGGGGCGAGAGGAGAGGGTGGCCTGCCCCCTCTCGCCCCAACTCCAGTAAGGGTGGCTTGACCCCTCTCGCCCAGCTCCAAGAGGGCGGGTGGGGGGGTGGGGGGGGGGGGGGTCTGCGTTTTGTGCCTCGTAATGGCAAGATTTGGCTATTGACAGGCCAAACTTGAGGGCATTTTTGTAATCTCATAGGCCGGATTATGGCTATCGGCAGACCAAGTTCAGAAAATTATAAATAGGACCAAGGGGGAACCATTTGGAGGGATCTCTCTTTTGGTTAGTCTCTCCCCAAGTTTCTCTAGTGGGTGAGGAGTGCCTCCAAAGGTGCCCAAGCTTAGCATTGTCTTGGGATGGAAAGCGCACTAAGATCTTCCGGGTGTGTGGTGGGACCTCCTCGCTAAGCCCTTGGTCTCATTCTTAGTTCATTAGCCTCTTAGCTTAGAGATCTCCCTTGGGAGAAGTAAGTGTGAGGTCACCCCCCAACTTGTTGAGGGCCCAAACTCCACATAGACCAAGTTCTTGGTTTCAACACCTGGCTTATTGTAGGAGAAGCAAATCACCTCCTTCTTTGGAGTCTTATCATATATGGACTTTGAGCCCCTCTCTCTTCTCCTTGAGTCTTCTGTCTTGTCCTACTTTCTGAATCTCCTAGCTAGGAGACTGGACATTTCATCTTCAGGATTGGAGGGCTCTCCGTAAGCAACTTTCAAAGCAAGACTCCTTTGGATAGGAGTTGGAGTTGTCCCCTTTGCCCCTGCTTCAGTTCTGCTTTTCTGAAGCATCTCATATGATTTAAGCTTTCCTAGCAAAGCTTCAGTAAAGATTTCTCTGTGGCATCTAGACTCTCTGATGGCCCAGATCCTTGAATTCCATGAGCTTGGGAAGCACATGAGGATCTTATCATTGATCTCTGTCAAGGATATCTCCTTGTCCAGACTCTTTAGTTCATTGATAATGATGTTGAATCTGTCATACATTTCAGCAACACTTTCCCTAGCTTTCTTTTGAAAGTTCTCATATTGCGATATGAGAAGGGACTTCCTGTCCTTTCTTTCATCAGAACTCCCTTCTAGCATTCTGGAGAGGGATTCTCAGATCTCTTTTTCTGATTGGCATTCAGCTACTCTTTGGAGAATTTCATCTGACATTGTGGAAAGCAAATTATTCATATCCTTGGCATCACATGCATTCTTCTTCTTCTCAGCCTCTGTCCACTCATTTCTTGGGACAACTTCCAGTGTTGAAGATCCACTGGCATCTTGTCTGACTGGAGCTGGGGGACCTGAAAGTATAACATCAAAGATGTCTTCATCAATTGAGTTCATTTACAACTTTATTCTAGCCTTCCAGAGTGTAAACTTATTCATATTACACATTGGTGGTCTTGTTGATGCACAATCCTTAGAACTCATTTTCTTAAAAAATAGTTTTAACTGATTTATAATAAAGAAATGAGAGGAGGAGATCTTTTGATCAAGGTGTTAACCTTTTAATGATCAACCTCCCTCTAATACCAATTGAAAGTGCACAGTGTGTCTCTGAGTATTCTCTAGAGGGGGGTGAATAGAGTTTAAAATATTTTCTACCCTAATTATGCACACTCAATAAAAACTTTAAGTATTATACACCAAGCAAAACCAAAGACAGAATAAAGTATAAACAGATTGCTGAAAATAAAACACAGAAAAACTAAAGTATGGACAACACAGGAAATCACATACAAAGACACAAGAATTTTATAGAGGTTTCCCAAAATATGGTTACTCCTCTCTTCTACCACCCTGGTAGGATTGCACATCATGTGCCTGAGTCTTTTGATAAGGAGACTCTTAGAACCACTGAGTCTTTAGATAAGGAGACTCTTAGAACCACTGAGTCTTTTGATAAGGAGACTCTTAGAACTTGTTGGGAACATTGCCCTGCAATGTTCCTAATTTGAAGAAGTGCTCAAGTCAATGATAAGAGCATTATGTATTTGATGGTGTGTTTTGTTTATGCTTGCAGAAGTTAAACATTATGTCCAGTACTTCTCAAAATTCACTAAGTACAATATCGTCGAGAAGCACTGTACATATCGTCGAAAAGCACTCGTACATCGTCGAGAATGAATATAGAGATAAGCTGAAGGATCACGACGGTTATCGTCGAAATGACATGGACAAATTGACGATATCATCGTAATGTACAAGAAGATTCAATCAAGTTAAATATCATCGTGTCGATCTATATCACACGACAATATCGTTAAAAGCCTTAAAGAATTCAGGAATGTCGACGACATCGTCGTAAAGAAGTCTTGTCGCTGAGAAGACCAAGAAAGAACTTGTAAAGGCAACCGATAGAAGAATAATGGATTGTCGTCGAAATGATCAAAGCAATTTCGTCGAGAAGTAAGAATGAACAAGATGACATCGTCAAAAAGACAGTATGCTCTCGACGACATCGTTGAGAAGATCTCAAATCAACATCAAGTTTACGATGACATCTTTCAGATAACCTTCACGTCGTTGTAAAGTAAAGTTCAGCTGAGATATCTCATATCGTCGAGATATGGTACTATGAAGAAGACTTGAAGATTTACACAAGTCTAAGGTGGATTGTCGTATCGACAAGTCTTGTAGCTGAAATGTTGACAACATCACTGAAACATTGAATATGTCATCGAGACGGGTCGAGATAATTCAAATCGCATTGTCTGCATTTAATGCCGTCGTTTGATGGTCCAATCAGCGCATGTTGTTAAGGAATGAGCCACTGACACTTAAGGTACATTCTAGGAGACTGTTAGCCAGCTCCTAAGAGGTATAAATAGGATAAGTGTCTGGCCTACTAAATTACAGAGAATTCACACAAGCATTTTTATAGAACAGTAATATGGATGCGTGAAGAAGGAATAAGAACCAGAGAATTGCTCACATTAATTACAAGACCATAGGCAAGATTTTCTCTCTAGACCTAGTCAAAATGGACCCAGTCTTAAGTGCATTAAGGAAGGTCCCTGTCATGCATGCCAACTTAGCAAGCAAACTAGGACAAACTTCAAAAGCATCTCCCTTAAAGACTCTTCTAGGTGCCTATTTATGTTGCGCATGGATCTGTTTGGTCCTATGTCAATTCAAAGCTTAAGAGGGAAGGCTTGCACTCTTGTTGTTGATGATTATTCAAGGTTCACTTGGGTATTCTTCCTTAAAAAGAAGTCTGATACCTTAAACATCTTGAAGAATTTTGTCAGGCAAATCCAGAATGAGATGAGCTGCACTGTGGACAAATTCAGAAGTGACCATGGTACAAAATTTCAGTCTGGAGCCATGACATAATTCTGCCAAGAATTGGGTATCATCCAAAAATTTTCCTCACTTAGAGCTCCTCAACAAAATGGAGTTGCAGAGAGGAAAAACAGAACCATAATAAAGGCTAGCAGGACAATGCTTAGTGACTCCTCTCTACCAGAATACTTCTGGACAGAGGCTGTCAACAAAGCTTGTCATTTTATAAACAGGGTCGATATCATCAAAGATCACAAGAAAACTCCCTATAAGCTGATGAAAGGCAGAAAACCTACATTAGCCTACTTCAAAATCTTTGGGAGCAAATGTTATGTACTCAATAATGGAAAATCCAAACTAACTAAGTTTGCTGAGAAAAACAATGAATGTATTTTTGTTGGCTATAGATTCTATAGCAAATCATATAGGGTGTACAACATTAATACCCAAGTAGTTGAAGAATCTGTACATGTTGTATTTGATGAGGCTAGACTTACTCATAATGGTTGGTCTAGTTCTTTAGTGGATGCAGGTTCAATAGAAAGAATGGAGAAGCTATCCATTGAGGATAAGGCTGAAATCTCAGGAGGAGGCACAGACCATCCAATGACAATAGATATGGAAGAAGATGTTGTAGAAGGATTGGAAATAGCTGAAGAGGTACAACCTAAAGAACTTGCAATAGAAGAGATCCCAAGAAGACTGCCTGCTGCACTTAGACAAATCAGACATCATCCTCAGGAGCAAATCGTAGGGGATGTCAATCAAGGAGTGATGACAAGGAGCAGATCTCTAATTGAAGCATTATATTTAAGTTTTCTTTTTCAAATTGAACCCAAGAAATTTGAGAAAGAAAATAAGTGTTGGATCGATATGCGCCCTTAGAGGGGGAGTGAATAAGGGAATACAATTTTTTTTATATTTAAGCAAATTACTAAATTGTTTAGAAATAAATGAGAGCGAAATAATGATTTGGCTAAAGGAAGAGAATATTGTAATTTGCAATTTTAGAATTTAGAAACAAGTGTTAAATTGTTTTATGATGAAAGAGATTAAAATAATCAATTTAGATAAAGTGATTCGAATTGATAGCTTAGTAACCAATATAGTAGAGATTATGCCAAAAGAGAGAAATCAAGTAAACACAAATAGAGACATGATTATATATATTTAAAAGTGTTTACAAATACTTGATTTCAATAACGCTAGAAATTAGAGGCGACAAATTTGTAAATAATTTTTCCTTTTCTATACCGACTCGTATCCCCACGAACCGGTTGGATTTTAGCCTATCCTTCCCCGGATAAGGCCTCAAGCCGCTCTAGCCAATCCTTCCCCGGATATGGCCTCGAGCACCCCCTGGATCTAATCACCTAGACCTAGTCGCCAACTCACGCGACGAATTCCCCCTAAGCCGCGCAAGGACCTAGTCGCCAATACAAAGCGAATTCTCTATACGGTTACAAAATGGAATGAAATGAAAATAATGCTAACAACAATAAAAACACCTTATATGAGATCTTCTGAAGTCGGAGATGAAGGATCGCTGAAGTATGGGCAAGGTCGAGGCGATCATCCTTCAGATGTAGCGTGACGTAGTGTTGGAACAACCCTATTACTGATTTGGGCTAGGATCACTATCTGTTGACTAGGACTAAGTTGACCCCAATATATAGTTTAAGGGTCAAGGTTTTAGGTTGTTAGAACCTAAGGAAAATATCAGTTTCTGCGTTTGACGAACTCCATCCTGCGTTCGACGAATGGCATGCTCCAGTTCGATGAACTTGCCAAGGTTCTGCATTTGACGAACTCAATTCTGCGTTCGACGAACTTCTCTCTGCGTTCGACGAACTTGCTCTCCAGCTCGACGCACTCATTTTTCCAGCCAGTCCAGCAGTTTATTTCTTCAGTTCGACGAACTCAGCTCTACGTCAAAGAATAAGTATCAAGATGTTCAGATCGGCGAAAGTTCTTCTCAGCTCAACGAATTCAATATTCCAACTAGCTTATCAGATTTTATCTCTCAGCTCGACGACCTCCAGCTTGAGATCGATGAACTCCAGATTGTGTTCGACGAATTTATTCAGATCGACGAAATTTCTCCTCAGTTCAGTATTTCAGACAGATCATTTTTATTTCATTCTCTGAACTCAGATCGACTATCAGCAACGGATCTATTCCTATCATATAAGTCAAGGATATTATCTTTCCTTTTATTATTCTCTTATTTCGAGAAAGTAGCTGTTTGGCTAATCCGAAAAGGATACATTTAATGAAAAGGAAAAGGAATTAAATATTCAAATTGCAGTTCTAAGAAATAATTAATTATGATTATTCTATTCCTTATTCAGAGGATTTGAAATTCAAATCAGAGATATATTGTCAAAAAGAAGAAGGAAGAAAGAGATACACATTATTACAGTACAGTATTATTGCAGGAAGAAAAAGAGAAGAAAAATAGTCTAAAGAAAATATACAGCAAGTAGAAAAGAAAAAGCTTTACAGATCTTCATCTTCCTCAAGCACCACCTCTCAATCTCTTAGAACAACAACATAGATCTTATCTCAGATTTCTGCTGCAAGTGCAAAATCTTCAAGAGCAACAAACAATCTGAGAAACCTTTGTCTCTCAGATTCATCAGCTATCAAGGACGATCTACATTCAAGAGAAATCTCCATCCTCAACTGTCAACTATTTTCTATCAGACAGGGGTCGCTTTACAACATCAAATCCACTAGTCTTCTCTAAGATTATTGACAGAGAAGAACTTCATAACCCTCTTTATCCCCTCTTGTACAGGGTTCTAACTCCCTTCAAAAGTTAACTCCTTGGTGGCAGGGCACCTGAACAAAAACTTGTAGTTTGGTTTGAGCACCTGATCAAAAGCTCAAGTGGTGTATTGGGCACCTGATCAAAGCTTCATTGGTGATAGGGCACCTGATCAAAAACCTAGTGGATTCCTACCAAGGGTGGTAGAAGAGTAGATGTACCCAGGTTTATTGGGGAACTACTATTGATCCTTGTGTCCTTTGTGATTCTTGTTTATTTTTCTGTACTGTGCTGTGCTGTTTGTTCTTTATTTTGTTTTTATAACTCACTCAGTACACATATATATATCACTATTTTAATTCCGCTATAAAATAAGTGAAAAACTTTTTAATACTCTATTCACCCCCCCCCCCCCCTCTAGAGTAACTTTAAGATCTAACCTCACTTTCACGTAGTCCTCCTCCAGATTTCTCCTAAAGCTTTTAGTGGCAGATCCATCTTCGTCAGCACAACATCAATGGAATTTTGGCACGTGTATTCTCTATGGGATGGATATGCCAAAACGAGAGAGAAGACATCAATTTATACAACTTGAAGATAGCGCCTGCGGTAGCGTTTGTGTGGAAGCAGTTACGAAACTGTCGTGGCGTGGCATTGTGTGCACGAAGTTGAGATAGCGCCAGGAGGTAGCGCTGGCGCTGGCGGTAACGCTAGCGCCAGGCGGTATCACTAACGCTGGCGGTAGTGTATCTTTCAGAAAGTTAATTTCAGTTGCTTTCTACATGTGGAGTATTGCACCTATAGTTCCTGCACACTATAAACACACAACAAGCAAGATCAAATACAATATGGGATTTGTTATTCTCAAACAAAGGGATGTGACACACATGTCAAACAATCTCCCCCTTTTGATAATAACAAATCCTCTTAGCAAGCAATCAACCAAGGTGTTTATAGTATATAATAAGCGAGATAAAAGTGCAACTATAGTATATGATAAGCATGAGAATAGTCCATACACCCCCTATCTTAATGCTCCCCCTACATAAATGCAATTTATGTTTTACTCCCCCTAAATGTAGATTACATGAATGAATTATTCTCCCCTTAATCTTCTAGATTTCTCCTCTAGATTTCTTCAATTAATCTCCCCCTTTTGGTATTATCAAAAGAAGGTGGGGTAAGGGAATTAAGGAGGCATTCTTTATAAATGAGAATTCATGATCGAGCTTTTGTAATATATGAAATGATAAAGAATTTAAGCATAACATACATAAGAGATTTCAAATAAAAAGATAAGAATTGTAAGGAAGCGAAAGATCATAAGAAACATCTTTTTGTAAGAATGAAAAACATAAGTATAAATATGAGTTTAAGTTCACAATATAAAGATGATTTAACCTTTTTGAAATCTCAAAGTTTTTCATAAAGTTACCAAGCATGAAATGAACATATCAATCAGAGATCATACCACAATGTTACTTAATTTCAAGTTTAAGAGATATCAAATATTGTAGAGATCATGCTAGGTTATCTAGTGCATTTCTTATATAAAGAGTAGTATTGATAAAGCATTAGAATCCAATACTCATGAGAAGAAGTGTTATGAAAGATAATGAAGTGCATATAAGTGTATTTTGAGCAATGTTAACAAATGATTTAAATCACAAAATACAAGACATATGCAGAGTAAAGTGCACAATAAAACACAAGTATATTTACTTTCACACACTTTAATGCACATATTTTTAGAAAAAATGGTGTACAAACTAAGGTTGGCACAAGACACTTTACTATTCTTTCCAAGATGCTCAACCTCACAATGCTTATGAAGACTTATCAGGAGGTTCAAGTAGTGCTTGGTGGAGTTATATTTGTCTATTTTTATTTTTGTTCACTTTTGTGAGACAATATTCTCTGAATACACTTGTTTTGCAAACCCAACACTTAGTTTATCAACCACTTTTCTTAAATATTTAAGTGCAATTGAAATGTAGTGTATGTAATAAACTTATCTAAGGTTTAATTCATTGTACAATTACAATACACAAGCAACTATTTTTAGATTTAAACACACATGTAGATTACCAAAATAAGTGAGTGAAAAAGTATCATTATCAATCAAAAAATATTTACTCATACTTAGAGGCATGCTAAGCTTGGTTCTACACATATTTTTCAATACAATTAAAGTACTTAATTAGATATATCAAAGCATGATAAACAAAACAATGTTCATAGTAATTTGAAGAAACAAGTTTTAACATTGTAAATAATTCTAGATAATAGAATTCATAAATGTTTGATATTAGCAATAAAGATTATACAAATTTTTTTTTTTTGAAATTTTTAATGAAAGAAAAACAGAAAACCACAAAAACATATTTTTGAATTTTTTGAATTTTGAAGTTTTGTAGTTGATTTCTCATAATATAAATAAAACAAAAATAACAAATGTCAGAAATACAAAACAAAGTAGTACATATAAACTAACATATTTTTAATGATTTTAGAGACTAAAAAAAATAGAAAATTTGAACACACGCGCTAGAGCAGGCGCTAGTGCTAGCGCAGAAAACAGTAAGTGATTTTTTGAGAAATTTAAATTTTCACTATTTGATCTTGATTAAGTGTCCTTATAGTAGTTTCATGCAGAAATTTCATAATTTTTGGAGATCTCTAGGTGGATCAAATTTGCATGAAACTTTGGCCTTTTCAAATACTTGTGTTTTACAAAATTATTTGAGCACAAAAAGATAAATTACACAAACACAAGAGGACATTTTCGAACAACCCAAAATATGCATGATTTAAGTGATAAGTAAATAAAAAAGTTCATGCAGTGAGTAATAAAAGTATGTCCTAAGATTAAAAACTACCCGGACTAAATGTCTACACCCTAGCCCCGTACTATGTGACGGATGGGCATGAGGAGCTGCACACATGTTGTAGGTTGGGGTGTTAATCCCATATGCACACACTAGAGAATGCTCAACCTAGCACTCTTTCCCCTAGTGCCTCGCAAGGCCCCACTAGAACCCTCCCCGGTTAAGGACAAGACAAGACTTAGAGGTTAGGTCTCTAATGCATACAACCATACGCCCCCGCTATTGTGAGATATGAAGTCATTGGTGAATAATCCTTGGACAACCTATGCTTTTAAACTATGGGTTGATTTATAAACCATGGTTTTTGTGTAATGTGAAGAAAAATATAAAGCCGCATAGTTTCTCTACTTTTGTGAGATGACGATATGAGATAACTAGCACAATTACTAATATTCAATAAGTGATAATGCTACTATGATGAGTTTTGGGTTTAATGTCACGTCATAAGATTAACATTAAAATTGCATGTATTCCAAAATAGAGTTTCAAATTATAGATCTAGAATAAAGTGATGATTTAGTTTGATTTATTCTTATTATTACAAAGTTGATTCTAGAGTCTACATATATGTGAAATACATGCAGTCAATAGCAAATCATATCAATACACCAATAATGTAAAGAAAACATTATTCATATTTTTATCATAAGATTCATAATTCTTAGGTGATTGACATTTTTGATTTGAGATATTTCTTGATATAACATGAATTATGATTTATGATTAAAGAGAATTTTGCATAGAATATATGTTAGTTCATCATGATGTATGTGAATTATATTCCTTCTAGACTTATGGCAATATGATTTGGTGATTTTCTTTTGAATGATCAAGTTTGATTTGTAAGTCTGGAAAATGATGATCATGCAATCATATCAAAGACAAAAATCACATATATATAGTTTTGAAATTTATAAAAAAATTGCATTCAATAATAGAATTTATTGACCTTTGGTTTTGCATGACAATATATGATTCATGATACAATATTCATATATATTCTAATGATTAAACCACAAACTATGTGATTCTTGGAATTTTAGTATTCTATTATTATTTCAAATCACATAGTTATCATGAAATTTGAATAAAATTGTAGATGTTATACGTAGCATATAAATTTAAGCATAAACTAAGAAGAGATACTAGGATGATGAGTTTGAATGCAATGTTATTATATAGGATTAATGGAGATAATGTTGCATGTAATATGAGAAGATTTCAATTTAATTTTCTTTAGACCTAGAATGAAATGATTAAACTTTTGATTGTATCTTGTTGATATCAAGTTAATTCTTAGATCTAAATATAATAAGATACATGCAAACAATAGAGATGCATATCACACACATAACAAGATATGAAACTATAATACCAATAGCCATCACATATTTCATAATTCCGAAGGTTGATAGAATTAGTTGATTTAAGATAATTCTTGATAGATCATGAATTATGATATATGATTATAGTGAATTTTAGCATATGATATCAATAGATCATGGTGGTGATTGTATAGTTCATATTCATCTTTTTTAATATGTAGAGACAACTTGTAAAGTGAATATTATACTACATATATATATAAGGACAAAAAAATTTGTTTTGGTTATTTTGAATTGTTTTGTAAATTTTCTTTTTGATTTTAATTTGTAGAAATTAGACAAAAACAAATATAAGGTATCTGAGAGTAGAAGATAACGATACTTAACATAGTAAAATAATTTTTTAGCAAATAATAATTAGAGAAATCGGATTTTTTTTGGAAAATAGGCTACCACCGACGTTAGTGATAACGCCTGGCATTAGCAACTCATGGTTTTTTATTTACAATTTGTAATTTAAAAACACATTGTTTCTTTTATATCATTTGATTCCGTTTTTTCTCGATTATGATTTTTCAATATAGGGGTTATCATATGCAACAAAGAAATTAGACAATTATACAATAAGTTGTCCATTTAATATTTTTAGGCTAAGACGCCTAAATAAATCATTTAAATCCATTCTTTAAAATAATTTCATTAGTCTTGATAATCATTTTAATATTCAATTTATAATGAAAATTCAAGACATTTATGGGTAAAGGATTTAAAAGTACAAAAACTAAGAAGATGAGAGATAGTTCACTTTTAAAAACGTATGACTATTTATTCAATTTTATTCAATTTGATTTATACGTTATAAAGCTTTAAATGATAAAGTCATATTTTAAATATTTATGAGGTGACCAGGGCATGTTAGCTTAAGTAAAAAGAAAACAAAGAGAGAGAAAAAAAAATTAAGCATATCATAAAGTAGAGTAATGATTTTTCATTTTTATTGTTTCTACTTCATGCAAATGATTGGATACTAATGAGTGAGAGATTTAGGTATCCAAGGGGACCAAGTGGGATGGTTCCTTTGGGTACCCAAATACATCATGTTGGCTTTTGGGGAGACAATGATGAATGGGCCCTTTCAATTAAAGTTGATGTGTCATTTTTCTTTGGGTCTCCATTAATACCTTGGTTGTTTATCACTCAAATCCATATAATGATTATGTGACATCTTTATATGATTGTAGTAGTTTGAAAAATAATTCATTTGGGATTTATGTTTATTCAAATTATTTTTCAAAATAGATTGATGTTGATAATCATAATGAATTTTATTATATGGATTCTTTGAAAGTTTATAAGAGTGATTGTCTTTCTTTAGAAGTGATTGTTGATAGAGTGGGTTACAATATATGTTAAATGATTGGTTCTTATTTTGATGATTTTCATTTCCACTCTTTGTTATAGACATAATCTTATAATGTGAAGGAAAATATTTTATAGTTTGATTTTCATGAAAAGGAGTTTTTAAATTTGAGTCATGATTGAAAATATATTGAGACTTATAATAGTGACTCTTAAGAATTTTGTGAGGTTCATAATTCCTTTTGAAACTAAACTCCTTTTGAGTTGATGTGTGAAAATGGTCCTTTTTAGAAATGATTTTGTAAGTTAATTTATCCTTGTTATTCAAAATCTTATGATGAAAGTCATTGCTAGAAATTTGTACTTTTTCAACAAAAAATTTTAATTGTCTTAACTTACAAGTTAATGCATCATTTTCAATTATCAATTTTTCATTATGCTTTTTAGAAACTAAGAGCTCTTTTCAATATCCTTGAATTTTTCTTATAATAGATTGCAATCAAAACAAGGAGTAGGAATTTTAACTAAAGAGCATGAAAGAGAATTTAACACATCAATATTTGATTCTACTTTATCGTTTGCTTTTAAAGATTTATTTTCTAAATGTAATTTGGAAATAACAATTTTTAACTTTAAAATTTTACGTTTAACAATTTTAAGCATACGAGATGTAGAAATAGAATTTGTTACAAAAAGAGAAGTTTTTGATTTTCTTACATTGTTATGGGATGAGGCAAGATTTGAACCAAGGGTTCCTTTGACATCTTCTTTGCATTCCTCTTCCAACGATAAGATTTCTTCTTCTCTTCCACTTGATGTGCACTCCATGGTTTCATCCCGAGAGATTCTTTCTTGAATGCTTGTGCTAATTTCAATGTTTTCCAATTGTTGTGCATGCTCCAAACCTATACACGGAAGATCAAACATTTCATCAAGAAATTTCCAAACTTTGTAAGCATTAGTAAAACAATAGATCAATTTGGAAATTACTTTAGATAGAGAACAAAATAAAGTATTCATAGCCTTCGCATTTAAATGACATTCCTATTTATTTGATTCATCTGCTAGTCTTATAATTGCCGTATTCCAAATTTTGATATCATATGAGTTAAAAAATGATTTCATTAATATTTTCCACCATTTATAATTTTTGCCTTTAAATAAAGGTGGTGCCAAAGATTTTTCATTTATATGAAAGTTTTTCCCACTAGTAGAATGGAGATCATGAGACGCCATTATTCCCGGTTTTTAAACCGATTTGGAATAACCTCCTCTGATACCACTTGTTGGATCAATAGGCGCCCTTAGAGGGGGGGGGGGGGAGGGGGTGAATAAGGGAATAATTTTTTTTTATATATTTAAGCAAATTACTAAATTGTTTAGAAATAAACGAGAGCGAAATAACAATTTAGCTAAAGGAAGAGAATATTGTAATTTGCAATTTTAGAATTTAGAAATAAGTGCTAAATTGTTTTATGATGAAAGAGATTAAAATAAACATTTTAGATAAAGTTATTCGAATTGAAAGCTTAGTAACCAATATAGTAGAGATTATGCCAAAAGAGAGAAATCAAGTAAACACAAATAGAGACATTATTATATATATTTAAAAGTGTTTACAAATGCTTGATTTCAATAACGTTAGAAATCAGAGGCGACAAATATGTAAATAATTTTTCCTTTTCTATACCGACTCGTATCCCCACGAACCGGTTGGCTTTAGCATATCCTTCCCCGGATAAGGCCTCAAGCCGCTCTAGCCAATCCTTCTTCGGATATGGCCTCGAGCACCACCTAGATCTAATCACCTAGACCTAGTCGCCAACTCACGCGGCGAATTCACCCTAAGCCACGCATGGACCTAGTCGCCAACACAAGGCGAATTCTCTATACGATTACAAAATGGAATAAAATGAAAATAATGGTAACAACAATAAAAACTCCCTATATGAGATCTTCTGAAGTCGGAGATGAAGGATTACTGAAGTATGGGCGAGGTCGAGGCGATCGTCCTTTGGATGTAGCATGACGTAGTCCTCCTCCTGAATTCTCCTTAAGCTTTTTGTGGGAAATCCATCTTCGGCAGCATAATTGCAATGGAATTTTTGCACTTGTATTCTCTCTGGGATGGATATGCCAAAATAAGAGAGAAGGCATTAATTTATACAACTTGAAGATAGCACCTGTGGTAGCTACTAGCGTCTGCGGTAGCGTTCGTGTGGAAGCGGTAACGAAATCATCGCGGCATGGCATTGTGCTCACGAACTTGAGCTAGCGCTGGCTGTAGCGCTGGCGGTAGCGCTAGCGCCAGGCGGTATCACTATTGCTGGTGGTAGTGTATCTTTCAGAAAGTTGATTTCAGATGCTTTCTACCTGTGGAGTATTGCACCTATAGTTCCTGCACACTATGAACACACGACAAGCAAGATCAAATACAATATGGGATTTGTTACTCTCAAACAAAGGGATGTGACACACATGTCCAACAATCAGGACCCATTCTGGATTGCTGCAATGCAGGAGGAACTAAACCAATTTAAAAGATGTAAGGTATGGAAGTTAGTTCCAGACCTCAAGGACACAACATTATTGGAACAAAGTGGGTCTATAGAAACAAGTTGGATGAGAATGGGGTCATTACAAAGAATAGTGCAAGGCTGGTAGCAAAGGGCTACAAACAGGAAGAGGGCATTAACTTTGATAAAACCTTTGCCCTTGTTACAAGACTGGAGGCTATAATATTGTTCCTAACCAATGCAGCCTATAAAGGATTCAAAGTTTACCAGATGGATGTGAAATCAACCTTCCTAAATGGTGACCTAAAGGAAGAAGTATATGTAGAACAACCCTCAGGTTTTGATGATTCTACTCATCCTGACTTTGTTTATTTCCTTAGAAAGGCATTATATGGATTGAAATAGTCTCTTATAGCCTGGTATGAGACACTGTCAAGCATTCTCATTGAAAACAAGTTTTCAAGGGTGAAGATTGACAAGACATTGTTCCTAAGGGAAGTAAAGGGCAAGATCTTGCTAGTGCAGATCTATGTGGATGACATTATCTTTGGCTCTACAGATGACTATCTCTGTAAGAAATTTTCCAATTTAATGCAGGGAAAGTTTGAAATTGGCAGTATGGGAGAGCTCAAATACTTCCATGTCTCCAAGTGAAGCAATATGCGGATGGTATATTCATCTCTTGGACCAAATTCACTTAAGAGCTAGTCAAGAAATTTGGACTAGAGAGTGCTTCTTCTATGAATACTCTCATGGGATCCAATGTGTCTCTGGATAAGGATGAGAAGGGAATACCCTTTGATGAAACCAAGTACATGTGCATGATTGGGTCTTTGCTCTACCTAACTTCAAGTAGGCCTGACATAATGTTTGCCACATGTGCCTGTGCTAGATATCAGGTGAACCCCAAGGAATCTCATCACACCTCTGTCAAGAGGATTTTAAGATACCGGAAGGGTACACTTAATGTTGGTATATGGTACCCTAGGAACACTGACTGTGGACTAACAGGATATTCATATGCAGATTATGCAGGGTGCAAAGAGGATGGGAAGAGTACTACATGCACTTGTCAATTCCTTGGAGGAAGACTGATCTCATGGAGCAGTAAGAAGCAGACAAATGTGGAAATCTCCACAGCAGAGTCAGAATACATCTTTGCAAGAAGTTTTTGTGCTCAGCTGTTATGGATCCAGCTTCAACTTGAAGACTATAATCTGAAGATGACCAAAACACCCCTATTTTGTGACTCCTCAAGTGCTATCTCAATTGCTAAGAACCCTGTCTCACACAACAGGACTAAGCATATTGAGATCAGGTATCACTTCATTAGGGAGCCTGTGGAGAATGAAGATATCACTCTTGAGTTTGTCCCCACAGACAAATAAGTTGCCGATATATTCACAAAGTCCCTAGATGAAGCTAAGTTTAACTTCTTCAAATTCCAATTGGGGGTGTTAAACATAGAATAACTTATTTAACTTCTCTTTATTACTAATCATTTCCTCCTTAGAAACAGGTCTAGCTAGGTACTGAAGAAGTCTCTCACAAGGGCTGAACATGGGCTAAGTCAAACAAGAAACTGAAGAAGCTTCTCATCGAGACACCTCATAGTCTCGACGACATAATCCAGTATCTCAACAACATAAGGCCTATTTCGATGACAAAATGATCAGGTTGGAAATCAGCATAATGACGACATGTTTCAACGACTCACTGCATATCGTCGAAACATGACTCGGATACTTATCACGATATTAGATAGCCTAATCTGGGTCGTCAATCAGATCTTCATTGTGCACTATCAGGTACATGCTATAACATCCCCCAAACAACTAGACCCCTAAAGTGGTTTTTTCATGACTAGGTCATGACAAAACCCTAGGAAGCTTGAAGAGACCACTTGGCCTTAGGCTGAAGGGGAAGAGCACCTTGGTCTGCAAAATAGCAATTCCTAGTTACCAAGCTTAGGGTTGGAATTTAGGGCCTCAACATGGTCCTTTGACCCCACCATAACATCCCTAAACCATTAGGGGTCCCTTAGAGCACCAATGACCCATTGGGGTCAAACAAAGAGGTCAAGATGACCAAAGTCAACATTAACCCTAAATTGGTAAAAGAAGCCTAATTAGGGTCAATTGGCCTCCACCATGCCAAATTGACCTCCCCCTACCCTTATAAGGATATTAGGGACCCAATGGACCAAAAATACCCATTATGGGGCCACCAATTTGGCCAATTTGACTTAAGTCAACTCTAACCCTATTTTGGTCAAAGTAATCTGTGGAAGGTCAATTGGCCTCCACCTTGTCAAACTGACCCTACCTAGACCTTACTAACCCTTAAGAGAGACCAATGGGTCACTACCCACCCATTGGGGTCAACCCAAGTGGTCAATTTGACCAAAGTCAACTCAACCCTAATTTTAGGTCAAAATGCTCTATTTTGCCCAAATCAAGCCCAATCCACTTGGGCTAGGACCAATTGGAGTATCCCATTAGCTTAGGAGGTTGATAATTACCAAGGGTTGCCATTCAATTTCTGTAAATGATGATTAGGAGAGAGAAAACTCCATTTTCCCCAAAAATGAAGGAGAGAGAAAAATAGGGAATATTGGCCATTCATGGCTTGGGAGGCCAAAGACCTCCTCTCTTCACCTCACATGGCTGGTTACATTCCCCCTCATCAATTTTGAGAAGTTGAATAGCCATGGCTGGCCACCCTAGTGCTAAATTGATGAGATTTCAGTTTTTTCAACAAAAAGCCCTAATGGCCATTAATGATGAAATTGAAAGTGATGGCTCTCCCTCTCCCCAAATTGATTCGTTTAAAACCTTTAGAGGGCTGAAAGAAGGAGTTTCTCCCTCTCACCTGAAGAAACCGAGACTGTGGGTGTAGGAGTTGTAATGGCACCCAAAAGCTTGAATTCGGCCATGGCCAATATGAGATCGACAAGGAATCTCCCCTCCAAAAAGGTCCTCCCCTCCTCCTCTCTCTCTATGTGGATAAATCTTTGATCAAAATAGGTGAGAAATTGGGCTCAATTGAGCCCGATCCATGGTGAGCAAAGTGAGTTTTTCCAAGGATTTTGGAACTTCGGGATCGCCAGAAACCGCCAACTCCGACGGCTAAACCACCGCCAATCGATAGCCACTACCTAAACGGAGGTGGTGGTGGCAGTGGCCAGCCAGGGAGGAGGCCGGATGGATGGCAAAGCTAGTTTGAAAGAGCTACAAGATGGGACAATCTCCACCGTTGGCTAGAGGGGGAAGATGAGTGGATTCCCTCCAATATTGCTTCAAGATGCGTGCTGTCAGTTTTATAAAAAGTATTTAAATAAAGTTTCTATCTTTTTCTATGCTGAACCTTAACTTATTTATAGAAAATACTTAGAGCCCTCTCCTGGGAAAGTGGTCAACACCAAACTTGTAGCCCTTAAAGTCTATTTAATTCAAAATTGATTTCATGCAATTTGGTTCACTAGTCTGACCACAGCACTAAAAAAGGTGCAACCTATACAATGGGTTGGCCAGAGCTTGATTTGTGTGACCCCATCAATCCAGCCAGCCAAATGCTCTAAAATTTGGAACATAGCCTACTTATACCCACACACTCAACATATCCAAAAATGAGAATTTTTGGAGGACCTTTTTCGAAGGTTTTTGAAAACATTTAATTATTCAAGTATTAATTAATTATAGGGTCTGATGACATCCAAACTCTCCCAAATTTTGGTGGGAGGTTCTTAGGGTCATGAAATGACATTGGTAAAAATTTCATCCCATTTGAGATTGATTTGGTAGGGTTATTAAATAACCTAAGGTTGGTCAAACTAAGGGAAAATTAGGTTAAAGGGGCACCTATTGATTTGAGTGGCCAATTCTCATCCAAAAGTGATAAAACCTTGTCCACTGATTTAATACCACATAAAACAACACCACAAGTGGTTTGAGCTGGTTTGGGGTGAATGTGCCTTAGAACCCTAGTTCAAACCTTAGGGTTACCAATAGAATCTATTGAAGGCCATAGGACCATATGTCCCTGGAATGACTTGAAACTTGCCAGAGAGGTTCATAGGGTGTATTTATGCCCTAGATAATTTACTTAGAATTTTTAGGAATATTTATCCCCTCTGAATTACTTAAGAGCCATTTAGATCACTTTCTTATATTAAGAATTTACATAACCATATAATCATGGATGTTCATGAAACTTTGGCAGTGAGTTTGTGTTCGTACTATTGTCCCTTGATAATTTTGTAATAAATTCTAGAATAATTTATGTTGTACTTCATTCACAACCCCCAATATTTTCCCTAGTAATATAAAAATTAATTATGGGTTTAACACTCGCTAGAAAATCATGAAACTTGGTCAGAGGACTTTTTAGGACAAGTATATTATCTATTAATTTTAGCATGATGTTTGGAAGAATTTATATGTGGTCCCCTTCACAAAGTGCCCTTGGACATGTATACTAGAATAATGGAATTACATGGTCAAAGGAATTTAGAAAATTTTGGAACTCTTGCAGTGAACTTTTCTGATCATTTGGGACACCAGCTAATTTTCTTGTAATTTTTTAATAATAGTTTGTAGTTCTTCCTTTGTTAATCCTTGATTTTGATTAATTTGTTAATATTTTAATTTGAGGTCAAAATCTTTCTGAAAACTTCTGAAAATTATGAATTTCTGGATATGGTGTTAAAATATCATAACACACTCCCAATAATAATCTTGGGTCATTTGGATGATTATTTGGAGTACCTCTTCTCATGCACCTCATATCGTTCAATTGGTCTGCGTATAGTGAAAATGCTGAATTATGATGAACATGTAGGTTTTACATGGGGAGTTATAGAATTTGGTGCACCCAGAATGGTTGGGTTTGGAAAGGGGTCACCAAGGGAAAGTAGGAGTAAGATGTTCAGTTGATTAGGAGGCAAGAGTTTGCTTGGGATCGACGAAAGATCATCATTCCTTTGGGTGAAGTAAAACACACCTAGTGTTAGTAAGTGTAACATTAATAGTGGTCGGATCAAGGGTAGACATCAATAAAAATAAGTGTTTTAGAAAGGGCAGTTTGGGCTATCATCCCATCGTACCTCCTAGTACCGCTGTGAGCCCCTCATAGGGTAGACCTCGGGAAGTCCAAGATTAACCCTAAATTATAGGAATAATTTGTTATGCAAGATTAACTCAATAATACAATCACTCACACCCATTGTTACAGGAGGATAGTTGGTTTGGCCTTACAAGCGGTAGGCTCGGTGGTTGTAGGTACAGGCGGGTTAGTCCGGCGAGCCGGTGGCTCAGAAGGTTATGGTGACGGGCAGGTTAGCCCGTTGAGCTTATAGCTCGGAGATATAAAGTAATCATATTGCATGTGCATAAATGTGGCGGGTCTTCGGTATTGACGGTCATTCACACCGACGTCAATACGCTGACTCGGCAAGTGTGGATTTGCACTTAGCCAAGAAAGTCTGGTGGTCCATCCAGTAAGAGTACGCAGTCACTCCATGGTTTTGCATTGAGGCATACGATAGGTCTAGGTTAGGTAGTGTGAATACCAATATAGAGGTGGGTGAGGCCCAACCCACCACTTCCGTTTGCCACTACGGGGGTATCCTGGGAGTTTTGCTAGCTCCATAAAGAGGGAACTAAAGGTCTGTGTGCATAGAGTCGAAGTGTGTGAGTTGCACTTGTGTGATCATAACATTACCCAGCATAACTCTGCATGTCATAGCATAAGCATTGCATTTCAACCCCTACCCATATCATATAAATTGTTTATGGGACTTTTTATACGATAGGTCTTGCTAAATGATCCCTTGGTCTATAGGTTTGTATGGGCATTCCTATAAATCAATGGTTACTTTTCTATTTTATAGTTGCTTTTTACCATACTTTACTTAATGCACTTTACTTATATATCTATACATATATATTTACCTGTGTAGTGTAGATAATCTTGTAGGTAGGCCATGTCATCTGCTTTGTTTTATACCCCTTGCTGTCCTCCGCTTCATCCCTCCCGCGCGGTGCCTTGGATCCACTGGGGGATGGGTGATGGGAAACGAGGCTTAGCCTTTTTGACTATCGGTCGATGGACCATATCATTTTAGGGGACCGAGGAGATGCAACAACACCAGAGGCTGGTGTAGATGGAGGCGGGTCAGTCTAGCATAGGAGCACCAGTCTCAGGATCAAGAAGAGGTTATTAGTAGATTTGCTTCCGCGAGAGCTCTTGTAGTGAGGGCATGATGTACTGGGCAGGAGACCTCCTTTTATTATTGTTATCTTTTTATTCAGTTACTATCTGTGGACTCTATTGCTCTGAGATTTATATATCATGTGATATGGACTTGAACTCTTATATGTTCATTTGTACTCTTCATTTTCTGTGATTGATATTTCCGGCAGGATCGGCGTCTTATAGTGGCGACCTTCCCGAGTGTTGGTGTCACCGCAAAGTGGCGGTTCTGGGCATAAGACTCGGCAGCAAAGCAAAAAAATGGGGTTTTACAAACTGGTATCAAAGCATTCCTCGATCCGAAGAAAAGAAGTCCACAAACCCTGGGCCACCCCGCGTGAGTTTAGTTTGAGGACAAACTAAGCAGCGGAAGCAATGGTGTGCCCATTTGGGGAATCACATTAAAAAGTTCACTTTTAACTGAATGGTTTTAGCCAAATCTCCTTACGAGTGACAAGTCTTCTTTTGTAGCCAGTGGCGAACCCTGCCCCCAGCAGAGAACACCTCTGACTTCAAAGATTTCTTTAGAGAGTCCTCTAATCAATTAGTTAGACTCAACCCCACTAGGATACATGACTTACCATGACAATTTATTCCATGCCCTAGTTTGAAATAGACAGTAGGTATAAAGTTGATTACGGTATGAGGATACCCCAAAGAGGTTAGAGGTTGATAACGACCACTTAAGCCATAAACCATAATGCCCCTACTTCACATATCAAGGGTTATCCAAACTGATAGGACCGCCTTAGGGAGATTGACATGTAAGTAGAATGGTAGGGGACTCGTAGACTCAACCCACGTACCAGTGACGTGATTGCATTGAGACAGCCACCATGATAAACACCGAGGGTCGGATAAGAAATTCAAGTTCCGAAGAGACCCGTTTTGGATTGGGTCATATGTTGACCCTGATAAGGTTGTCGTAAAGGGTACCCTGAGAGTCTATAGTATGGAGTATACCAGCAAGTCTCAAGATAGGACCCCAAGTCTAAGGTTGTGTTCCTTAAAGATTATTTACATACTTGTGCCGAATATAACATGGTGATATCGAAGATACTTAGCCCAAAATAGATAGAGGCTTATCTTTTATTTATTGGGGCTTATCTTTTGTTTATTGGGGCTTACCTTTTGTTTATTGGGCAAATTAGTTACTGACTTGGGTTTCCCCTTAAATCTAATTTAGAAAGTGTTTAGTCGTGAACATAATGATTTTGAGGTCGATCTTACCTGGGCGAAGATGGGATGCTATAAAAAGCACACTATGAATGGTGACTAGTAGTATTACCAAGGCAATGGATAGACTTCATTGATCGAACAACGACTTGACCTTAATTGAAGCATTAGAAATGTAAAGTTGACAGGTTTACTCACTTAGGGATGCAAATGCCCTTCTGGAGGTTGGGAACTGAAATTAGGTCGTGCAAGTTATAGTCATATTTGAAAGTTCTTGTGGTTTGGAGTTTTCGGAAGTGACTAACTTATGATTTGTTAAAATCACGCCCTGTCAAGGTAGAAAATTTTAACTACAATAATAATGATTGGTTAATATATACTCATAAAGGTTCACGAGTACACCCCCCTTAAATTTTGAGGATAATTGAGATGCTTGGCAGTCTAATCAGTTCCATCAATGTTAAAAACTGGATAAGTTGTAGAGAGTCTATTGATTACTCGGATGTACTTGAAGGAAAAAGAACCAGAACGTGTAGAGAAACTTTATAGAGGTGTGGTCTACCCATACAAACAAGAGCATTAGTCACCAAAGAAATGGTGTTTTCCGGAACGTGTAGTTTCCCGAAATAAAGAAAGACGTCATAGGTTTTGTGATGAAGAGTGAGATCTGCCGACCGGTGAAGGCAAAGTGCGAGAGTCTTTGGGGGAACTACAACAATCCTTGTCCGCGTTAGAGTGGAAGCTCGAGGATATAATTATGGATTTCATACACAGGTTACCATATCCTCACTCTGGGCACAAGTTTATTTGGAACATCGAGGATAGATTGACAAAGGTATCTAGGGTCACCCCGGGCTGGAAGGACGCTCTCATTGGTGTTTGATGGGATTTGTTGAGCAGTTTGTCCATTATCGTGGTGTGTCCAGGACGATCGTGTTGGATCAGGATGGACGGTTTACATCCAAGAAGTGAGGATCAGTCCAGGCTTATCTGTGCTCCTGAATGACATTCATCACATCTTTCCGTCCTCAGAGGGACGAGGCGCATGATTCCACTATCTTGGACCCAGAATGAGGATTTAAAGACACTCAGCTCTAAATTTGTGGAAGACACAGATGCCCAGGTGCGACTGATTCGAGTTAGGATGCTGGAAGCCCAGAACAGGCAGGCAAAGTATTACGATTCACGGCATCATGCAGTAGAGTTCTAGGTTGGAGATCAGTTGTTCCTGATGATACATCTGATTAATAGAGTCTCGCGGGTACGCGGGCAAAAGAATCTCAGTCTAAGATAAATGTGGCTCTACAGGATCTTGGAGTGGATCAGCTCGTTGGCTTATAGACTGGAGCTACCGCTGGAGTTAGCGGGTTTGCATGACGTCTTCCACATCTCCTCCCTTAGTAGAGCTCTACTACGGCCTAAGTAGTAGATATCTATTACATATGGGCCAGTAGTTTCTGACCGATCAGTTCGCGTGAAGCCGGTCAGGATAGATGATACGGAGATGCGGGTCTTGCAACACAAGAAGGTTCCACTAGTCAAGGTCCTATGGAGAAATCATGGACAGGAGAAGCTTATCAGGGAGCCACTAAAACTGATGCAGCAGAGATAGTTGGTTCTCTTCGTGTCAGGAATAACTTCAATTCTTAAGGGATGTTACGTTCAGTCACTCTTGGAGAAAACCCCGCAAACCTAACCTGAATTTTGGGTATGAAATTGGTTTTTTTATTTATTGGGATTTGTAACATCCCCCAAACAACTAGACCCTTATAGTTGTTTTGTTATGACTAGTTCATGACAAAACCCTAGGAAGCTTGAAGAGACCACTTGGCCTTAGGCTGAAGGGGAAGAGCACCTTGGTCTGTAAATAACAATTTCTATTTACCAAGCTTAGGGTTGGAATTTAGGGCCTCACCTTGGTCCTTTGACCCCACCATAACATCTGTAACCCATTAGGGGTCCCTTAGAGCACCAAGGGCCCATTGGGGTCAACCAAAGAGGTCAAGTTGACCAAAGTCAACATTTACCCAAAATTGGTCAAAGTAGCCTAATTAGGGTCAATTTCGCATCCACCATGCCAAATTGACCTTGCCCCTACCCTTATAAGAATATTAGGAACCCAATGGACCAAAAAGCCCCATCATGGGGCCACCAATTTGGCCAATTTGACTTAATTCAACTCTAGCCATATTTTGGTCAAAGTGATCTATGAAAGGTCAATTGGCCTCCACCTTGCCAAATTGAACCTACCTAGACCTTCCTAACCCTTAAAAGAGACCAATGGATCACTAACCACCCATTGGGGTCAACCCAAGTAGTCAATTTGACCAAAGTAAACTCAACCCTAATTTTAGGTCAAAATGCCCAAATCAAGCCTAATCCACATGGGTTATGCCCAATTGGAGTAGCCAATTAGCTTAGGAGGTTGATAATTACCAAGAGTTGCCACTCAATTTCTGTAAATGATGACTAGGAGAGAGAAAACTCCATTTCCCCCAAAAATGGATGAGAGAGAAAGAGAGGGAATAATGACCATTCATGGCTTGGGAGGCCAAGGACCTCCTCTCTTCACCTCCCATGGCTGGGTACATTCCCCCCATCTGTTTTGAGAAGTTGAATAGCCATGGTCGGCCACCCTAGTGCTGAATTGATGAGATTTCAGTTTTTTCAAAAAAAATGCCCTAACGGCCATTAATGGTGAAATTGAAGGTGGTGGCTCTCCCTCTCCCCAAATTGATTCATTTAAAAGCTTTAGGGGCTGAGAGAAGGAGTTTCCCCATCTCACTTGAAGAAACCGAGATTATTGGTGTAGGAGTTGTAATGGCACCAAAAAGCTTGAATTCGGCCATGGCCAATAGGAGATCGGCAAGGAATCTCCCCTCCAGAAAGGTCCTCCCCTCCTCCTCTCTCTCTGTGGATAATTCTTAGATCAAAATAGGTGAGAAATCGGGCTATATTGAGCCCAATCCATGGTGAGGAAAGTGAGTTTTTCCATGGATTTTGGAACTTCGGGATCGCCGGAAACCGCCACCTTCGGCGGCCAAACCACTGCCAATCGATAGCCACCACCTCAACGGAGGTGGTGGCGGCGGTGGCCGGGCAGGGAGGAGGTCGGATGGCTGGCAAAGTGAGTTTGAAAGAGCTACAGGACAGGACAATCTCCAATGTCGGCTAGAGGGGGGAAGATGAGTGGATGCCCTCCAATATTGCTTCAAGATGCGTGCTGCCAGTGTTTATAAAATGTATTTAAATTAAGTTTCTGTCTTTTTCTATGCTGAACCTTAACTTATTTATAGAAAATACTTAGAGCCCTCTCCTGGGAAAATGGTCAACACCAAACTTGTAGCCCCTGAAGTCTATTTAATTCAAAATTGATTTCATGCAATTTGGTTCAGTGGTCTGACCACAACACTCAAAATGGTGCAACCTATACAAAGGGTTGACTAGATCTTGATTTGTATGACCCCATCAATCCAGCAATCCAAATGCTCTAAAATTTGGAACATAGCCTACTTATACCCACACCCTCAACATATCCAAAAATGAGAATTTTTGGAGGACCGTTTTCTAAGATTTTTGAAAACATTTAATAATTCAAGTATTAATTAATTATAGGGTCTGATGACATCCAAACTCTCCCAAATCTTGGTGGGAGGTTCTTAGGGTCATGAAATGACTTTGGTAAAAATTTCATCCCATTTGAGATTGATTTGGTAGGGTAATTAAATAACCCAAGATTGGTCAAACTAAGGGAAAATTAGGTCAAAGGGGCACAAATTGATTTGAGTGGCCAATTCTCATCCAAAAGTGATGAAACCTTGTCCACTGATTTAATACCACATAAAACACCTCCACAAGTGGTTTGAGGTGGTTTGGGGTGAATGTGCCTTAGAACCCTAGTTCAAACCTTAGGGTTACCAATAGAATCTATTGAAGGCCATAGGACCATATGTCCTTGGAATGACTTGAAACTTGGTAGAGAGGTTCATAGGGTGTATTCATGCCCTAGATAATTTACCTAGAATTTTTAGGAATATTTATCCCCTCTGAATTACTTAAGAGCCATTTAGAGCAATTTCTTATATTAAGAATTTACATAACCATATCATCATGGATGTTCATGAAACTTTGGCAATGAGTTTGTGTTAGTGCTATTGTCCATTAATAATTTTGGTATAAATTCTAGAAAGATTTATGTTGTACTTCATTCACAACCCCCAATATTTTCTCTAGTTATATATAAAAATTAATTATGTGGTTAACACTCACTGGAAAATCATGAAACCTTGTCAGAGGACTTTTTAGGGCAAGTATATTATCAGTTAATTTTAGCATGATGTTTGGAAGAATTTATGTGGTCCCCTTCACAAAGTGCCCTTGGACTTGTTTACTTGAATAATGGAATTACATGGTCAAAGGAATTTAGAAAATTTTGGAGCTCCAGCAGTGAACTTTTCTGATCATTTGGGACACCAGCTAATTTTCATGTAATTTTTGAATAAGAGTTTCTAGTACTTCCTTTGTTAATCCTTGATTTTGATTAATTAATTAATATTTTAATTTTGAGGTCAAAATCTTTCTAGAAACTTGTGAAATTTCTATATGGCTGTTATTTTACTGTTATATAGTTGTACAAATTTTAGTCAGGCCATAACTTATCAGAAAACCATACTTGATGTACAAAGTCATGGGTTCTTTGAATTTGGGTAAATTATATTAAATGCTAAATAAATCAGGAAAATTATGAATTTCTGGAGATGGTGTTAAAATATCATAACACACTCCCAATAATAATCTTGGGTCATTTGGATGATTATTTTGAGTACCTCTTCGCATGCACCTTATATCGTTCAAGTTATCTGCATATAATAAAAATGCTGAATTATGATGAACATGTAGGTTTTACATGAGGAGTTATTGAATTTGGTGCACCCAGAATGGTTGGGTTTGGAAAGGGGTCACCAAGGGAAAGTAGGAGTAAGATGTCTGGTTGATTAAGAGGCAAGAGTGTGCTTGGGATCGACGAAAGATCGCCATTCCTTTGGGTGATGTAATACACACATAGTGTTAGTAAGTGTAGCATTAATAATGGTCAGATCAAGGGTAGACATCAATAAAAATAAGTGTCTTGGAAAGGACAGTTTGGGATATCATCCCATCGTACCTCCTAGTACCGCTGCGAGCCCCTCACAGGGTAGACCTCGGGAAGTCCAAGATTAACCATAAATTGTAGGAATAATTTGTTATGCAAGATTAACTCAATAATACACTCACTCACACCCCATTGATATGGAAGGTTAGTTGGTTTGGCCTTACGAGCGGTAGGCTCGGTGGTTGTAGGTACGTACGGGTTAGTCCGGCGAGCCGGTGGCTCGGAAGGTTATGGTGACGGGCAGGTTATACCAGGGAGCTTATGGCTCGGAGATATAAGGTAATCATATTGTATGTGCATAAAGGTTGTGGGTCTTTGGTATTGACGGTCGTTCACACCGACGTCAATACACTGACTCGGCAAGAGTGGATTTGCCCTTAGACAAGAAAGTCTGGTGGTCCAGCTAGTAAGAGTATGCAGGCGCTCCGTGGTTTCGCGTTGAGGCGTATGATAGGTCTAGGTTAGATAGTGTGAATACCAACCTAGAGGTGGGCGAGGCCCAACCCACCACTTTTGTTTGCCACTACGGGGGTATTCTGGGAGTTTAGCTAGCTCCAAAAGGGGGGAACTAAAGGTCTGTGGCATAGAGTCGAAGTGTGTGAGTTGCACTTGTGTGATCATAACATTACCCAACATAACTATGCATGTCATAGCATAAGCATTGCATTTCAACCCCTACTCCTATCGTATAAGATGGTTATGGGACTTTTTATATGATAGGTCTTGCTAAACGACCCCTAGGTCTATAGGTTTGTAAGGGCATTCCTATAAAACAATGGTTACTTTTCAATTTTATACTTGCTCTTTACCATACTTTACTTACTGCACTTTACTTACTGTTTTCCAAATATATATATATACAACTGTGTAGTGTAGATAATCCTATAGTTAGGCCATGTCATCTGCTTTGTTTTATACCCCTTGCTGTCCTCCACTTCAACCCTCCTGCATGGTGCCTAGGAGCCACTAGGGGATGGGTGGTGGGAAACGAGGCTTAGTCTTTTTGACTAATGGTCGGTGGACCATATCATTTTAGGGGACCGAGGAGACGCAGCAACACCAATGGCCGGTGCAGATGGAGGTGGGTCATTCTAGCATAGGAGAACCAGTCTCAGGATCAGGCAGTGGTTATTAGTAGATTTGCTACCACGAGAACTCTTGTAGTGAGGTAATGATGTACTGGGCAGGAGCCCTCCTTTTATTATTGTTATCTTTTTAATCAGCTACTATCTGTGGACTCTATTACTCTGAGATTTATATATCATATTATGTGTACTTGAACTCTTATATGTTCATTTGTACTCTTCATTTTCTGTGATCGATATTGCCAGCAGGATCGGCGTTTTGTAGTGACGACCTTTCCGAGTGTTGGTGTCACCGCAAAGCGGCGGTTCTGGGCATAAGACCCGGTAGCGAAGCGAAAAAAGGGTTCTTACACATGCCTCCTCATCTACCTCCACTATAAATAGAGTGAATGCTTAGGATAAAAATTACGCTCTCATTTGCCCTAAGTCATTCCCACGACAAAACTCTGTTCCGCTTCCAACAACTTCCATTTCTCCCAATACTCCTGCCATGGCTCCCAAGAAGGAAGAAAGTTCAGTGGTCTCAGGTTACGAGCTCCAGCGAGGAGTCTTCAATGCTCGTTCAGAGGAAATTGGGTCAGTAATAGGACTGTTGGAGTCCGCAGGACTTGAATACCTACTAAATGAACCTTGCATTCTTCTCCACCACGAACGATTGGAATTCAATGGAAATGCAAGGCTCAACAGCTCCGCAACCTCCGTGAAGTCCGTGCTTGCTGGTAAGAAAGTGAAGATCAACGTAAAGAGCCTGAGCAAAATGCTGCATTTTCCTCGATTGACATCAGAAGAATTAGAGGAGGAAGTGTCCCCTGAAGACCTCTCAACAAGTTACACCTGGTGTGGACACTCAGGAAAGACCTACGGGTCTATTAAACTTCTGACTACCAGAGAGGAAAGCTTCTGGCTGTTATCAGCGACAAAGTTCTACTCTGGAAGATGTTCTCATGATCAGATTTACAAGGAAATGTTTCATGTGATGAGCTGAGTTATACTCTCCAAAAGGACAGACTGGAGGGAGCTCCTGTTTCACAAGATTAAGAGCACTTTGCAGAACCCATCCTTTGGACTAATTCTAAGCATCTACCTGCTAAACTCCCTTGGGAAGTGCTCACCAGGAAGATGGGAGTGCCCTTACACTACTCCAAAAGGCTAGACTCCAAGATGCTGGACAGATGGGATAGGTCAATTTACAAAGGAACTCAGACCTCCTCTTCTGTTCAGCACAAGAAATCCAAGAAGGATAGCAAGAAGGCTGCCTCATAGGAGGAAGAGACCTCCAGTAGCTCTGAAGAGGGAAGAGCCCCAGCTCAGCAGACCCCTTCACAGATTGAGGGGGAGACGCCCCTGCTCCAGCGGCCTCAAAAAAAGTAGCAGCACCTGCTAGCAAAGAGGTTCCTGAAGAAAGAAGAAGCCCAATTCCAACAAGTGCTCCAGTTGAGGGGGAGACCCATTCTGGGTATTCAACTCAAGACACTGAGAAGGGTGAGTGGGAGACCCATCTGGGGTCATCCGCCATGGAAGTACCAGAAGAAAATATCCCCTAGATATCATCCTAGACGAACCATCTGGCAGTCCAAGAGAAGTGCCAACGACATTAGAAAATCATGAGCCCTTCATTGGGCTAGAACTAATTCTGGCCAGCAAGATAGTACTAACAGAAGAACCTGAGCCACTAAAGGTTCCCGGTCCTAAGAAATCCATGGTTCAGATAGAAGATTATCCATCTGACAGTGGCCATGAAGAAGCCCCAGCAGAGAGAACTGCCCTTGAGGTTGAAGAGAATACTGCTGGATCATCCTCTGCTCAAACGAGATACATGTTTCACATGATCTCCGGTTTACTCAACACTCAACGACAAAGGATGGAAGCATTCATTCTACAAATTGTAGCTGGATTGTGGCAGGAATTGAAGGTTGAGTTGCGCACAGTACAGAGGGAGATACTTCATCTCAATAGCCAATATACTCACTTCTTTCACTTAGTTGCACAAGAAATGGAACGAGTTGGAGAGGAGGTCAACAGGGTCGGCCATAAAACCCATGAGATCCTGCGGAATCAGCTGACATTCACAAGGAATGTGGAGGATGCATTTGGGGAAGCATAGGCATCCATCCATGATGACAAAGTTCTTATTCTGAACAGCATAAATGTGAATACAACCACTCTGGAGCCCATCTAGTGGAAGTCAGAAATAATATGGATGCAACTGAACAACAAATTCATGAAAGACTACTTTCAGTTCAGGAAAACCTTGCTGACAGGGTTATTAAAGAAGTCCTAAAGGGGGAGAAGACAGTGATAAGTGCAGGTTCACATCAAGCAATATGGACTGCAAGTTAATTCAAGCAAACACTGCAGAAGTCTCTCGCAGAGTATGGATTAGCTGAACCATCAGAAAGCACTGACTCAGGAGAATATGGCATTGAATTTGGAGAATCTGCCACTTCAAGAAAGAGAAAAAGAATTCAGAGCAGGAAGTATAGGCAGAAGAGGTAAAAGGAAATTGAAAAAGATCCACAAGCAGGAATTTGGAGCCCTACCTCCAAGGAGATAATTTTAGAGAGATGGATAGAATTTGGATATCCTCAGGAGTGCACTGAAAGAGTGTATTATTCAGCTGACTGGAACAACCATATCAAGCAATTAGATAAGAGGAGAACTCACAAGATGGCATTCCCTCATGGCCCTCCTCCATCTCCAAAGAAGATTCCCAAGCCTATCCACTTCCATGAAAGGCGAAAGAGAAAGGGCAAGGGCAGCAGCAGAAGAGTTTGAATGCCACCATCAGAGGATGTTCTTGTCTAAATACAGCATAGGCAAATGATTGCTAATTATTATCTTAAAACTTTCACCTTGTTTATGTGATGCTGTGTAGATAAATCAAAGTTAAATTTACTTGAATCCTATTTCTTTTTTTGTGTATGGCACTTATCATTAAATGAGTTATGACTTCTTCAAATAGAGGGAGATTGTTGGGAATAGTGCCCATCAATGTTCCTGATTTGAAGAAGTGCTCAGGTCAATGATAAGAGCATTATGTATTTGATGGTGTGTTCAGTTTATGCTTGCAGAAGTTAAACATTATGTCCAGTACTTCTCAAACTTCACGAAGTACAATATCGTCGAGAAGCACTGACATATCATCGAAAAGCACTCGTACATCATCGAGAATGAATATAAGGATAAGCTGAAGTATCACGACAGTTATCATCGAAATGACGTGGACAAATCGATGATATCGTCGTAATGTACAAGATGATTCAATCAAGTTAAATATCGTCATGTCGATCTATATCACACGGCGATAATATCGTTGAAAGCCTTCAAGAATTCAGGAATGTCGACGACATCGTCGTAAAGAAGTTGTCACTAAGAAGACTAATAAAGAACTTGTAAAGGTAGCCTATAGAAGAAGAATGGATTGTCGTTGAAATGATCAAAGAAATATCATCGAGAAGTAAGAATGAACAAGACGACATCGTCAAAAAGACAGTATGCTCTCAATGACATCGTTGAGAAGATCTCAAATCAACATCAAGTTTAAGACGACATCTTTCAGATAACCTTCACATTGTTGTAAAGTAAAGTTCAGCTGAGATATCTCGTATCGTCGAGATATGGTCAAATAACGAAGACTTGAAGATTTATACAAGTCTAAGGTGGATTGTCGTATCGACAAGTCTTGTCACTGAAATGTTGACAACATCGTCGAAACATTGAATATGTCATCGAGACGGGTCGAGACAATTCAAATCGTGATGTTTGCATTTAATGTCGTCACCTGATGGTCCAATCAACGCATGTTGTTAAGGAATGGGCCACTCACACTTAAGGTACATTCTAGGAGACCATTAGCCGACTCCTCAGAGGTATAAATAGGATAAGTGTATGCCCTAATAAATTACAGAGAATTCACGCAAGCATTTTGATAGAATAGTAATACGCCTGTGTGAAGAAGGAACAAGAACCAGAGAACGACAAAATCTACATCAAGTTCTCCAAGTTTCAGCCTAGCAACATCGACTGACAATAAGTTTTCTAGAGAGGATTGAGGAGAAATCTGTGATGTCCAAGAAAAAATCAAAAGCATTCTCTTCAACCCTGATAAGCCAATCTTCATCCGGCTAAAGAAAGTTCTTGTACTTTTTCCTTTGTTTCTTTGTAAGGCTTGAGGGCCTGAGACTTGTAAAGCTTGAGGGCATGAGACTTGTAGGGCTTGAGGGCCTGAGCTTTGTAGGGCTTGTGGGCCTGAGGTGTAGGATCTATTTCAGATCTGAGATTGTAAGGATTGAGGGCCTGAGTATTTTGTGGTGTTTGCCGACCCTAGCACACTGCTAGAAAGGAGCAGAGGGAGAGTGGACTACTCAAGACACCCTGTGTAAGACCCCATTTTTTCGCTACAAATTGGGTCTTATGCCCAAAACTGCCGCTTTGTGGTGACACCAACACTCAGGAAGGTCGCCACTATAAAACGCTGATCCTGCCGGCTATATCGATCACAGAAGAAGAAATGTACGTATGAACCAAAAATGAGCTCAAGTCCACATCACATAATATATAAATCATAATGAAAATATGTCCACAGATAATAACTGAAATAAAAAGGTAGCAATATAAAGGGCTCATTCCCAGTGCATCATGTCCTCACTACAAATCACTCGCGGATGCTAAATCTACTAGAAGACACTCACGGATCCTGAAATTGGTGCTCCCATGCTAGACTGGCCCACCTCCATCTGTGTCGGCCTCTGGTGGTGCGGTGTATCCTCGATCACCGAAAATGATATGGTCCACCAACCGTTAGTTAAAAAGACTAAGCCTCGTTTCCCCCCATCCATCCCCCAGTGGCCCTAAGCACCGAGCGGGAGGATGAAGCGGAGGACGGCAAGGGGTATAAAACAAAGCATGTGACATGTCTTAGCTACAGATGTATCTATCACTACACATGTGTTTATATATATAAAGCAGTAAATAAAGCAAGGTAAGGAACACGTAAAGTAAGCAAGTAAAGACAAGTATAGAATAGAAAAGTAACCATTGATTTATAGGAATGCCCACACAAACCTATGGACCAAGGCGTCGTTTAGCAAGGCCTATCGTATAAAAAGTCCTATAACCAATTTATACGATAGGGGTAGGGGTTGAAATGCAATGCTTATGCTATGAAATGTAGAGTTATGCTGGGTAATGTTATGATCACACAAGTGCAACTCACACACTTCGACTCTATGCGCACAGACCTTTAGTTCCCCCTTTTTGGAGCTAGCAAAACTCCCAGGATACCCCCGTAGTGGCAAATGGAAGCGGTGGGTTGGGTCTCTCCCACCTCTAGGTTGGTATTCGCACTACCTAACTTAGACCTATCGTATGCCTCAACACGAAGAACACCCCGGAGCGCCTGCGTACTCTCACTGGCTGGACCACCAGACTTTTTCTTGGCCAAGTGCAAATCCACACTTGCCGAGTCAAAGTATCGGCGTCGGTGCGAATGACCATCCAATACTATAGACCCACCACCATTATGCACATGCAATATGATTACTTTACATCTCTGAGCCATAGGCTCCCAGGGCTAACCCGCCCGTCGCAACAAGCTTCTGAGCCACCTGCTCGCCGGACAAAACCGTTCATACCAATAACCACTGAGCCTACAGCTCGTAAGGACAAACCAACTAACCACTCGTAGAAATGGGGTGTGGGTGAGTGTATTATTGAGTTATTCTTACATAACAAATTATTCCTACAGCTTTGGGTTAACCATGGACTTCCTGAGGACAACCGTGTGAGGGGCTCGCAGCGGCACTATAAGCTATGATGGGATGAACCCCAAAGTTACCTTTCCAAGGCACTTACTCTTATTGGTGTCTACCCTTGACCCGACCACTATTAATGTTGTACTTACTAATGCTTAGTGTGTTTTACTTCACCCAAAGGAATGACGATCTTTCGTTGATCCCAAGCACACTCTTGCCTCCTAGTCAACCAGACATCTTACTCCTACTTTCCCTTGGTGACCCCTCTCAAATCCAACCAGTCTGGGTGCACCAACCTCTTTAATTCCCCATGTAAAACCCACATGTTTATCCTTATTCAGCCTTTTCACTATACACAGACCACTTGAACTATATGACATATAAAAAGAGAAAGATTCCCAATGCTCATCCAAATGACCCAAGATTATTATTGGTGGTGTGTTATGACATTTTAAGGCTATCTCCAGAAATTCATAATTTTCCTAATTTATTTAGCATTAATCAAAATTTCTCCAAGATCAGGGAAACTATGACTTTGATCATCAAGTATGGTTTTCTGATAAGCTATGACCTTGATAAAATTTATACAACTATATATCATCAAAATAACAGCGACATATGAAATTCATAAATTTCCAAGAAGGTTTTGACCTTTAATTAAAATATTGATTAATCTATCGCAATCAGGGATTTACAAAGGAAGTACCAAAAATCCTCATTCAAAAAATACAAGAAAATTAACAGATGTCCAAGATAATCAGAAAAGTTCACTGTTTGAGTTTTATAATTTTTAGATTCATTTGACCATATAAAACTTTTATTTAAACAGATAAATCATAGGGCACTTTGTGAAGAAAACCATATAGAAACTCCTCCAAAAATTATTCTAAATTTTACCGATCATATTCTTGCCCTAAAAAGTCCTCTGACCAAGTTTCATGATTTTTCGGTGAGTATTAAATCCATAATTAATTTTCTTACAACTAGGGAAAATATTGGGTTTATGAATGAAGTACTATATATACCAATCCAAAATTCGTAACAAAATTATCAGAGAATAATATCACTAGTATCAGCTTACTGCCAAAAATTCATGCACATTCAAGGTAATATGATTATGTAAATTCTTGACATAAGAAAGTGCCCTAATAGGTTCTTAATTAATTCAAAGGGGATAAATGTTCCTCAAAATTCCAGATAAATTATCCAAGGCATAATATCACCCTATGAAACTCTCCACCAAGTTTCAAGTCATTTCGATGACATATGACTCTATGTCCTTCAATAGGTTCAATATACAACCCTAGGGTTCGCACTAGGATTCTAGGGCACATCCACCCCAAACCACCCAAAAACCATTCGTGGGGGTATTTTATGTGACATCAAGTCAGTGGTCAAAGTTTCACAACATTTGGATGAGGATTGATCTCCCAAATCCATCAAGTGCACTTTTGTCCTAATATCCCCTAGTTTGACTGATTTTGGGTTACTTAATTACTTAACCAAATCAATCCCAAATTGGATGAAATTTTTACCAGAGTCATGTCATGACCATAAGAAACACCCACCAAAATTTGGAAGGGTTTATAGGTCTCTAGACAATAAAATTAGATCGCAAACCTTTTATTAAATTCTTACAAAAACTATAGAAAAAGTTCCTCCCAAAATTCCCATTTTTTGATATGTTGAGGGTAAGGGTAATTTTAGCCTATTCTCCAAATTTCAAAGCATTTGGATGAGTAGTGTAGCGGGGGCACTCAAATCAATTTTTGGTCAACCCTATGTACATGGTGCACCATTTTGAGTGTTGCAGTCAAAACAGTTGGCCAAATTTTAAAATAAACTTGACATAAGGATCTACAACTTTTATCTCTAGCCCTTTTTCCTAAAACAGCCTCTAAGGGGTTCAAATTTCAGTTTCAAAAATGTGTATTTCTAGGGGAAAATATGATGCTAATTAATCATAAAATTAATAAATTATCTAAATGGAGGGCATCAATTCATCTTCTCTATTAAGCCAACGATCAAGATCGGCTCATCCTGTACCAACTTGGGAGGTGATTTATCGGCCACCCAGACCCTCTCCCGGTCGGCCAATGCCTCTGCCACCTCCGTTGAGCTGGCGGCCGGCGATGTACAGTGGTTGTCCGGCCAGAGGCGGCCAGAATCGGGGATTTGTACAAGAAAAGAAAAGCTTGAACAAAAGCTTTCGGCCATGCCGATCCAAGACCAATTGGCCCCAAATCTAGTGTCCAAATTGATGAGATCTACCCACTAATAAATAGATAAGAGGAGACGACCTGAGTGGTGGCTTGTAGCCGTACCGATTATCAGTCCACCATGGTTGGTCGAGAGCTCTTGGGTGTCATGCCGATAGGTGCTTAGATAGTAGAATTCTTCTAAAAAGTGGGGGAAACACATTCCCTTCACCCCTTGAGGCCTTTTATAGAGCCAATTCAGGGAGGGGAGGAGGTGAAGCTTGGGATTCCTCGATTAACACCATTCATGGTGAAAATTTCGGTCATCCCCAAAGGTCACCAATTTCTCCCTCCTTAAGAGTTGGCAAACCTCATAATCTTCTCCCAATTGATAGGGGAAATGAATCCCCATCAATTGGGAGGACTTTTGGCCTCCCTTAGCCATGAATTTGGCCTCCAAAACGAGTTCTGTCCGCCTCCCGTCTGTTGAGCTATCGCCGACGCTAGTGTTAGCGCCAGCACTAGCATCTTGATGGCGTAATGCTCGCCGGTTCGGCAAACCACCGCCAGTGCCCTGCGCTAGCATCTCGAAGGTATACAGTTTGCCTCAGTGGTTTTGTGTTCGTCTCAGCGGTTCACCTAAACCACCACTATCGCCAGTGGTAGCTCCTAGCGGCAGCACTAGGTTAGTATTCAGGGCACCCCACTTTCTACGATTGGGCAATTGGGGTGTCACAAAGGACCTCTTAATGGGTTAGTCATGTCATGGTGGGGTCATGGGTCATGGTGACGCCCTAAAGAAACCCTAGGCTAGATAATTGGAAATTGTCATCCGCAGACCATGGTGATTTTCACCCATTCTCCTAGGGTCTTATGATCTCTTCACGCATTCTAGGGTTTTGTCATGACTTAGTCATGACAAAACCGTCCTATGAGTCTAGTCATTTGGAGGATGTTATACCCTGTCTTGAGGAACCATTATGCATCTGTTGTTTCTGTGTGTGGTTTTTTTTTGTAACTGCTTGGTATTCTGTGATAGATTAGTTTAAACTTTTGTGCATAAAATCAAAGAACAGGCATATCACTTAGCCACCCCCCCCCCCCCCCCTCTAGGTGATATTTCCATAACTAACAGAACCACTGAATCCTTTAGAAGATGGTTTAATAAAACTCTATAAAGTTGAAGGAACAGTGAGAAGAAAGGAGGAAGAAGAAAATAGAATTTTGTCTTTCATAATTCTTTAGTGAAAGTGCACAGTGTGCCTCTGAGAATACTCTAGAGGGGGGTGAATAGAGATTTAAAATTATTTCTATCCTAACAGTGTGTTGAAAAACTTGAGGTCTGGAGATGAAGTAAAACGCGGAACACTTCACAAAACTTCCACAAGTATAACAACACAATGACAATGGGAAGACCGAATAATGCTTTGGTATTAACTATCTCTTTACGATTCGAGGTATACATGGCGAGACATGATTCATAAGAATCACGGAGAAGAGAAGCACAAGACACAAAATACAAGCTGCTGACGATCTGACATCTTGAGACCTCCAGACCGCGCAAACAGATAAGCCTGACGGATAACCCCTGAGACCGCGCGAACAGAGCACAAGCCGCACCTATCAGACCACAACCACAGATCGCCCGACCTGCTGCTTTATTCAACTGCTGAAAGACAACCAGTTCACACTCCTTGACCGCCTAGACTGCACGGTCTTGATCACAGAAGAACCCGCAAACTCTTGCCAACAAAAACTGCTTCCTGATGCAGACCGCAACTCAAGATCGCCTGGCCACTTAAGATCGCCTGATCAACTGATTTCACTGCACAGTCCAAGAACACTTAAACACAGTCCACCCGGACTGGTTTATTCAAAGCTGGAAGAAAGGAGAAAAGCTGACCGCGAGCTGCTAGTAGCTAACCTGTGAACAAACAAACCGGTCAGTCAAAATCTCAGACCGCACGACCACAGAATGAGACCGGCACAATCAAGCCAACTTTGGTTCTTACAGTTCTCATTATTAATGACGGGCCCTGCACCCCTATTTATAGGCGAGCAGACGGATGCCATCACCGCACAAACTGGGATACAATAACCGCCCATCAGATTGCTAGCGGTCTTACAAGACAGACCGGCCGAGCTCAGCAAGGCTAAAGCTCCCATATTGAACCATACAATTATTCACAAACCGCCTGGTTACCGCGGTCTCCAAAAACAGACCACCCGGTCTTATTGCCAAAAGCAAAGAACTTCTTCAGTAACCCAGACCGACTAGAACAAAATGTCAGACCACCCGGTCACTGCAAGAAGGCAGACCTACTTGAACATCTGGCCAACTTGAATAAGTCGCCAGAACAACCCGCGCGAGCTGCTTGGATAAACATGCGATCTCTCAGATTAGATCGCCCAGATCAGATCGACTGAGACAGAACCGACCAGAGCACCAGCGCAGACCGCGCGGTCTCTGCGGTATCCAATCTGCAGACTGCCCAGCACCATTCCACTTCCACTTCAAAAATTTAACACTCCCCATTGAAGTGGGAAGTCAGCCCAAGCAAACTCCGCAACCGACCAAATGGTCCCTTCGACAGCGGCTTAGTAAATATGTCAGTAACATTCTCCTTACTCTTCACATGCTCCACAGTCAGAGATCCCTCCATCACCTTGTCACGAATGAAATGGTGATGAATCTCTATGTGCTTCGTGCGCGCGTGACAAAATGGATTGTTCACCAGTCTCAAAGCACTCTCATTGTCACCACGTAGCAGAGTAGGACCTCGCACCTCCCTATGAATGTCCTCCACAAGCCTCCTAAGCCAGATGGCTTCCTGAGCCGCCAAAGCCGAAGCTTTGTACTCCGTTTCTGTGGTAGAGACAGACACAGAATCCTGCTTCTTGCTGCACCAAGATATAGCTATAGAGCCTGTAATAACGACATATCCAGACGTCAATCTCCGATCATCCGAATCTCTTCCATAATCAACATCCATGTACCCATGCAAACAAAAGCCCGAATCTCTCCCATAGAAGAGACCCAAATCCGAGGTGGATTTGACATACTTCAAGATACTCCTAGCCGCCACAAGATGAGGTTTCCGAGGCTCTGCCATAAACCGACTCACCCTGCCAACAGCATAAGCAATATCTGGCCTCGTGATCGTCAAGTATATCAGACTTCCAACCAAAGCTCGGAACACCAAAGGATTGGTAAGAACCTTCCCTTCATCTCGTCGAAGTTGAACTCCAACCTCTAGTGGAGTAGAGCTGCTCTTCCACCCTTCCATGCTGAACCTCTTCACGATTCGATCTGCCTAGCCCTTTTGGGAAACGAGCATAACACTCTCTTTCCTCTCCACTTCGAGCCCAAGGAAATGGTGGAGCTCACCCAAATCCTTCATCTCGAATTTGATTGCTAGCTCAGCACGAAGACTAGCTACCCCCACTTCAGAATTCCCCATGACGATCATATCGTCAACGTACAGCAGCACCAAGACCTGAAGCTCCCCCGTCTTCTTTACGAATAAGCTTGAATCTGAATCAGAAGTGAAGTATCCACAGAACTGGAGGTATTTTCCGATCTTCCCGTACCACGCCCGAGGCGCTTGCTTCAAACCGTAAAGATCATTCTTGATCTTGCAAACATATCTTGGGTGCTCTTCGGATACATAACCAGGTGGCTGATCCATGAAGATATCCTTGTTAATCTCGCCATATAAGAAAGTGCTCTTCACGTCTAGTTGCCAAATCTTCCACCCTTGGCACGCTGCCAATGTGATCACCACCCGAACCAAAGTCATCTTGACAACGGGGCTAAACTTTTCTTCAAAATCCTCCCCATACTTCTGAGAGAAACCTCGAGCTACAAGGCGATCCTTGTACCACTCAATACTTCCATCAGCCTTCTTTTTCAGTTTGAAAACCCACTTGCAAGTCACCGGAGTAACTCCCTCAACCTTAGGCACCAAGTCCCAAGTCTCATTTTTCCTGAGGGCAGCCATCTCTTCATCCATGGCTCCATCCCACTCCCTGACTCCAACGGAATTTTCATAACAAGATGGCTCTCTCTCATCCAGGGGACCTGCGAAGAAACATGAGACAAAGCTCACCAAGTTTCTGCCCGTATACCGATTAGGTGGAATAATGGTCCTCTTGGACCTCCTCAGAGCTTGACTCTGAACCACCTCTTCAATTGCAGCTTCTGGACTAGCTCTCCTTTCAGGTAGACATGGAGCATCGCTCCCCCTGCTTCCAGAACCTGAAGCACCTGACCCAGAGCTAGAAATACCTGGAGCACCTGGAGAAACAGGCAACTCCACCAGAACTTCCTTTGCAGCTATCTCTGGTCCACCATCTACCCTGCTTCCTTGTAACTATACAGAAGAGCTACCTTGGTATGACATCATTTCGTCAAATACCACGTCCCTAGAGACCACATATCTCCATGTCTCGGGATCCATGCATCTCCACCCTTTCTTCCGGTCAACATAACCGACGAAGACTAGTTTCCTTGCCATTGCATCTAGCTTCGTTCGAAGGGCATCCGAAACATGCACATAGTATGTAGAACCAAACACTCGAAAGTGTTCCATGCTTGGCTTCTCCTTGAACATCAACTCATGAGGGGTTTTCATGTTGATGGGGCTGAGAGGCATCCGGCTGATAACATAAGCCGCACAAGACATTCCCTCTACCCAGAAGGACTTTGGGATACTCTTGGAATGAAGCCAACATTTGCAGGTCTCCATCAGATGACGGATCTTCCGCTCTGCAACTCCGTTCTGTTGTGGAGTGTGAGTACAAGAAAGCTCCCTTTGGATGCCATGCATCCTACAGAAGTTAAAGAATGCCTTGGAGGTGAACTCCCCTCCGTTGTCAGTTCTGAACCTCTTGACCCGCAGGAAAGCTGGCCTTCCACCAGCTCCTTGAACTCCACAAACCTCTCAAACGCCTCCAACTTCTCCTTCAGAAAATATACCCAAGTATATCTGGTGAAGTCATTAACCAAAATCAGCATATACCTGCTACCTCCAAGACTGGCAGTGTGGGTAGGTCCAAACAGATCACCATGTATACAATCCAATGATCTTTTACATCTGCTTTGTGATTTGTCAAATGGAAGACGTTGAGCCTTACCAAACTGACAACCTGCACAAACTTGTCAATCTCTGAAAGATGACAAGCTAGGCAGACCTTTAACCAGGCCTCTTCCCGCCATAGCTTTCAACTTATCTATCCCAACATACCCAAGTCTTTCGTGCCAGATAGTAGCGCTGTCGTTATCCCTCATCTTATCGACATAAGAACTTGTTCAAAGAACAAACAAGTCCTTCACCCGTCTCCCTATATGAGTGACCTCAGCTTTCACAGCTGAAACATTTTGGAGAAATTTCACTTCTGTTGGACCGAACAGAACGTGATAGCCAGTATCCACCGCATTAATCACCGAGAATAGGTTCTTCTTCATCCCCGGAACATGATAGACACTCTTCAATGTAAGAGTGCCTCTATCATCATTCAAAGAAACCACACCCTCCTTCTCTACTGCATGTATAGTATCATCAGCCGTAATGATAGCGTCATTACCTGTATATGCCTGCAATGAGGAGAACTTCTACTCATCCCCGGTGAGGTGATGACCATACCTAGAGTCCACTATCCAATAATCCTGATAGTTGATGGAAGTCATAGCCCGAACACACGTACCCGTCATGAATGCACCTCCACCACCCCAACTACCTTCAGAATTGGAACCAGCCTCCTCCTTTCCTGCAGCATGCCCTGGCTGAAGATTAACTTGGCATTCTCTCTTGAAGTGACCAAGCTTGTTGCACCTGAAGCATCTAGGTCCTTCCTTCTTCTTCCCATCACGCTTAGGAGCATAACTCCTCTCATGATGATATGAAGTAGACAGACCATCATCTCCAGATGTCTTCTTCTTCTTGTCCCATCTCTTCTTCTTGCCAGAAAAGAGAACCTCACCTTCTCCCCCAGAGACAGACATCCCATCCATTTGCTTAGCCAAACTTTCTTGCAAAGCAAGTAACTTCTCCAGCTCCAGCAACGAAGGCCGATTGGCCCAGCCTTGAACAGGAGTAACAAAGGCCACATACTCCCTCCGCAAGCCGCTGATTATGTGCCTCTTCAGCTTAGCTTCTGAGATAGGCTCATCCAGATCCAAAGCCGATATCTCTGTGCAAAGGTTCTTCATCTTCAAGAAGAACATTGAGATAGACAAATCTCCCTGAGTTGCTTTCGCCAACTCATTCTCCAAGAACTGTAGCCTAGCTACATTCTTCTTATCAAACAAGCCATCCAAGGCTGTCCAAATTTCAGCAGCTGATCTACATCTGATGATGTGATCAAACAGCTCCGGAATGAAAGCTCTCTTGAGAGTGAACTCAGCCTTAGCATTCGTTCTCTTCCAAGCCTTCACGAGCTCAGCATTCCCTTCAGCAAGAATAATAACTTGTCTTGCTTCTGCTCCTACAACCTCCCACAAATCTTCGCCAAGAAGATAGCTCTCCATGCAAGACTTCCACTTCTTGAAGTTAGTCTGCGTAAGGAGCTCAATACCAAGACCTCTAGCATATCCTCCTTCCATTTCTATCCCACTGGTTGTTAACCAACTTGAGGAACCTGAGAGAAGTATCAGCAGCTACTACTCAGCAACAAGCCTCTGATACCATGTTGAAAAACTTGAGGTCTGGAGATGAAGTAAAATGCGGAACACTTCACAAAACTTTCCATAAGTATAACAACACAATGACAATGGGAAGACCGAATAGTGCTTTGGTATTAACTATCTCTTTACAATTCGAGGTATACATGGCAAGACATGATTCATAAGAATCACGGAGAAGAGAAGCACAAGACAGAAAATACAAGCTGCTGACGATCTGACACCTTGAGACCGCCAGACCGCGCGAACAGATAACCCTGACGGATAACCCCTGAGACTGCGCGAACAGAGCACAAGCCGCACCTGTCAGACTGCAACCACAGATTGCCCGACCTGCTGCTTTATTCAACTGCTGAAAGACAAGCAGTTTGCACTCCTTGATCGCCCAGACTGCACGGTCTTGATCACAGAAGAACCCGCGAACTCTTGCTAACGAAAACTGCTTCCTGATGCAGACCGCAACTCAAGATTGCTTGGACACTTAAGACCGCCTGATCAACTGAGTTCGCTGCACAGTCCAAGAACACCTAAACACAGTCCGCCAGGACTGGTTTATTCAAAGCCGGAAGAAAGGAGAAAAGCTGACCGCGAGCTGCTAGTCGCTAACCTGCGAACAAACAAACTAGTCAGTCAAAATCTCAGACCGCACGACCTCAGAATGAGACCGGCACAATCAAGCCAACTTTGGTTCTTACAGTTATTATTATTAATGACGGGACATGCACCCCTATTTATAGGCGAGCAGACGAATGTCGTCACCGCACAAACCGTGATATAATAACTGCCCATCAGATCGCCAGCGATGTCACAAGACAGACCGCCCGAGCTCAGCAAGGCTAAAGCTCCCTTATTGAACCATACGGTTATTCACAAACCTCCTGGTTACCTCGGTCTCCGAAAACAGACCGCCCGGTCTTATTGCCAAAAGAAAAGAACTTCTTCAGTAACCCAGACCGACTAGAACAAAATGTCAGACCACCCGGTCATTGCAAGAAGGCAGACCTACTTGAACATCTGGCCAACTTGAACAAGTCGCCAGAATAACCCGCGTGAACTGCTTGGATAAACATGCGATCTCTCAGATCAGACTGAGACAGAACGGACCAGAGCACCAGCGCAGACCGCACGGTCTCTGCGGTCTCCAATCTGCAGACCGCCCAACACCATTCCACTTCCACTTCAACAATTTAACACTGTGAAATAAATAAACTAATCTAAGGATATATGCTTAAACAAGAACTCAGAAAGAATAAACTTGTGCTGAAATATAAAAACACAATGTAGTAAAGAAAACTAGCTATAGAGACAGTACGAAAAATTTATCCAACCAGAAGACACAGTTTTTTATAGAGGTTCCCCAAAAAGTGGGTTCTCCCCTCTTCTACCACCTTGTGGGAATGCACCAACAGTGCCTGAGTCTTTTGATAAGGAGACTCTCAGAACCACCAGATCTTTTGATAAGGGGATATTGAACCACTGAATCCTTTGAAAGAGGGATTCTCAAAACTCTCTACCAGATGTTTTGATAAGGAGATCTTGAACCACTGAATCCTTTGAAGAGGGATTAATAAAACTCTTTTACAGAATGAGAAAGAAAGAAGAGAAAGAAGGTTCTAGGAATTTTGTTCTCAGAATTGTTGAGAGGGCTGTATGATGAACAACCAATTATGTTCCACAGGATCTGCTCTTGATTAGTCCCTACTTTATATAGTGATGAATTGCAGGTGCTTTGTATGTCAGATCCTTTGTGCTTCTGCTGATTGAGATCTTGCTGCTATGAGATTGTGATGATGTGCAGCTTTCTGATCATCTGTTTTCTTATATGAAGATCAGCACATCTTTTCTTTTCTATTTACTTTGTGTTAAGGTTCATGAGAGAGAGTGATGAAGAGGAAACCCTAGCAAGAAGAAGAACAGTTGATTGTGATTAATGCTCTGCATGATTCTTTCTTCTCTTCTCCTTTTATTTTCTCTATTCAATTTCAAAAATGTTTCCCTTTCTGGTATGCCTTGAAAAGGTAATCTGCTGACGACATTCTCTTTCTTTCCTCTTTAATTCTCATCCCGACCACCTACAAGGAATATGGTTCCAAGAAACCTTTTGTGTCATTCTTTAATGCTCCTTTCTATTTCAGGCAATTATTAAGCCATTGGGGAACGATCTTGGAGGATGTTGGCCATGAAAGAAGGATCGGAGAGACAGCTGAAAAGATATACTTTTATAGACTGTATTCGACGTAGCGTCGAATTCATTTCTTCTTCTTATCGACGCAATATTGAGTTCTTGTAGAAGTAGCTTCGATTTCATCTCTGCTCTGATTAAACTCTGCTAGTCGACGTTGCGTCGATATCCTATTGACGCATCCGTCGAGTTGATCTGCCTTGCTCTGAACTTGAACTTTTGCGTCGAGATGAAGTCGACGTTCCGTCGACTTTAGTTGGCTTCGACAAATAACCCCTTCTGCGTCGAGTTGAAGTAGAAGCAGCATCGACTTCTGTAGTTACTTCGACTAGTCCCTGAACTCTACATCGACATTCATTCGACGTAACGTCGACCTGGGTTACTTCGACAGAAGGGTTGATCCACCTGGACTTCTAGTCAGAGCAGCGTCGATATGGACTGGATGTTGTGTCGAATTCTATTCGACGCAAATGTTAACTTAGTCCAATTTTGCTTCCCTTGATCTGGTCCTGATACCCTTTGTTGAGTATGACATCCTAAGACATCTAATGACCAGATTACCCTTACTATACAATGGGTAATTTATTCCTAGAGGATAAAATCACTTTTGGTTAATTTGTTAAGTTAAATCAAGGGTTTTTCCCATCATTTAAAAGCACTTCTGTAGCTTCTGTCTTTCACAGGATCTGAAATGATGAACCCTAGCTTATGATTGTGATGATTACAATGGTTATTTGACATGATCCTTTTCTGTAAGTACTTCTTGTAAACAACTGTTGTATGATGATGAAGAAGAAGCATCTATTATCTTTTCACTGTGTTGAAAGAAGACTTTTCTTTTCTTAGGGTTTGAGAAGAAGATGAACACCCTATGCCACAGACAAGAATAATAATCAATACACTGGCTCACTTCTTATCTTTTGCCTACTTATGTTGTATGATTGGAATTTGAAATCCTTTCTTCTTTTAGGCTGTTCTGAAAAGGAATCCTTTTTGGACATATAATTTTCCTTTCCTCTTTTGTTCCCGACCTGTCCATCTGTTTTGAATACCTTCCAAGAATGATTTTGCTGAGTCCTAGAATACTCCATTCCATTCTTAGCAATAAATGAGCCATTGGAGAACTATCTTTAGTCTTGTGGTCCTTCTGAAAAGGTCTTAGAAAATCACCAGAAAAAGCTTCCTTTTTCTGACTGTATTCGACACTGCATCGACTTCATCATTCTTCATTTCGATGCACCTCTGAGTTCTTATCGGAGTAGCTTTGAATTCCTTCTTAGTTCTGGCTGAACTCACATATCGATGTTGCATCGATTACCAATCGACGTATCCGTCGAGTTGAAGGCTTCTACTTGAACTTTTTTTTCTGCGTCGAGTTGAACTCGAATTTGAGTTGACTTCTTGGATGGATTCGACAAGCTCTACCTTCTGCATCGAGTTCCTTTCGTCATTGTGTCAACTTGTCTTGTACTTCGATAGGCAGATTAAGTTGCTTGGACTTCTAGTCAAATTTATGTCAACATCAAGTCGAAGTTGCGTCGACTTTCATTCGACGCAAGTCTTAACTTAACTTATTTTTTGATTGTCTTGACTTGGCCTTGACACTTTAAGGTGAGTGTAACATCCTAAGACATACAATGACCAATTTACCCTTACTATACAATGAGGGTAATACTCCTAGGAAGTAAAATCACCTATAGCTAATTTATTAAGGTAAATCAAAAGGGGTTTTTCCCAACACTGAGGAACTTTATATTATAGCCCTGCATGTTCTTAGAGCATCTTGAATCCAAGTACCACATGTCTTCTTTGTACTTAGCCTGCCAACACACCTAAAAAGAGGACGAGAGTAAAAATCTAGATACCCAAGAGGTTCCTCCCATAGTATAGGTGGAGACCTTAGGTACCCAGATTTGTTTTAAAGTGTGTTTTTCCTTCTTCTAACAAGAGTCTGTGGTGTGACCAAAAAATCAAACAATTGCACATGCAATGAAAGGGGTTAAGACCTTTCTCTGAGAATTTTGTTGACTCTTGCTGGTAGACAGGGATTTAGTAGGGATGATAGATGAATTTTATAAGAAGAATTTTATTTTCTGGAAATAGGGTAACACCAGCATTAGTAGTTAACGCCGGGTGGTAGCCTCCCGAACCATACCCCAGCCCAAACTTTGCAGAACCATGGCACTGGTTGGCCAAAATCATGTCCATTGATTTTTTGTCAACACAGAATATTTCTATAGACATATTTAGATCATGAATTCAGGCTTTCAAAGAGGTTTTTTCAGTAACTAACATCACACATCGATTTGCAAATGATTTATTTCCATCTTGTAATTGGAGAAGAGATGTTTTAACTTTCTCTCTAAGTCCTCCTTTTCATTCACAAGAGATTTACCTTCGGAGAGAGCCTTAGAGAGAGTTTCTTCAAGTTCTTGAATTTTTGCCAATGAAAGATCACTATCTTGGCAATCTACCTTTTCTTTTCCAAAAGCTTTTATTTCTTTAGTCAGTTTTTTATTTTCTTTTAATAGAATTTTATTTTTCAGTTTGTAAGAGATTAATATCCTTAAGATTTTTTTTCAAAATATTTGCAAGTTTGAAGAAATTTATCGTAGAGATCATCATAAGTAGGAGGAGGTACCTCAATGTCACTTTGGTCACTAGTTTCAAGATCTTTTCTCCTGCATATGAGGCACATGTTTGCCTCTTCATTGTCTCTTGAAGATCCACTTGATTCCTCGGAAGAGTCATCCCATGTAGCCGCCTTTAGAACCTTCTTCTTTTCTTTTCCTTTATGCCTCCTTTCCATTCGCTCTTTCAGATATTTTGGGAACTGTCTCTGGATATGTCCGGTCTTTTGGCAGTGGTAGCACTCCGACGATTGCCGCTCGTCATCGTCGTCCCTACCTTTTTCTTTTTGTAGAGGATGATCCCTTCCTTTTTGCATCTTTCATGAAGTATTTCCGAAAAGAGTTTCTTCTCTCCGAATTCTTCATGAATTTCTTGAAATTCTTCACAAAGAGGCTTTCTTCGTCCTCTTCATCATCATTGGCCTCCTTCTTAGATTTTAGCACAAAGGCCTTCTTATTTGGCTCTGCATGGTACTCTTCATGTTGAATTTTGAGTTCCACCTCATGGATTTTTTGATTCCCAATGAGGCTCTCCATTTGGAATTGCCTTAGATCATGAGACTCCTATATGGCTGTCACCTTTGAATTGAATTTTGGTGGAAGAGATCTGAGAATCTTCCTCACTTGGTCTCCGTCCAAGAAGGTCTTTCCAAGGATTTTTGATGCGTTTACGATCTTTGTGAACCTTGTGTACATGATGTCGTTCTCTTCATCTAGTTCCATGTGGAAATTTTTGTACTCTGATTCCAGTTGGAAAAGGTTTGAATCCTTCACCTGCGAAGTACCTTCATGAGTAATTTCCAATAAATTTCATATATCATATGCAGTCTCACAAGCACAAACATGATGAAATTCAGTTCTTTCTAAAGCACGAAAAAATGCATTCATTGCTTTAGAATTATTTTTTCATTTAAGTTTATCTTGATCATCCCACTTATCTTTGGGTTTTTCAAGAGTAGTTTCTCCTACTACAGTGGTAGGAGGAGAATAACGTTGTTCCAGAATTGCCTAAACTTCTATATCTAAAGTCATTAGAAAACATCGCATCCTAGTTCTCCGGTAGTTATAATAGGAACTGGTAAATAGTGGTGGCCTACTAATTCCTTGCCCCTTATAGAAAGCGAGAGCATTATGCGCCATTATTCTCGGTGGTGAAACCATTTTGGAATAACCTAGATCTGATACCACTTGTTGGATCTTAAGGTACCCTTAGAGGGGGGTGAATAAGGGTTTTAAAAATCTTTATATTTTAATAAAAAACTTTTTAATTTTTTATAAGAAGGAGATTAGATCAAAAGTAAATTGCTAGAATTGAAAACCAAATCAATTTTATTGAACAAATAGAGACATGATTATTATTGATAAATTGATTACGAAAGAGAATTTTTATAATGCTAGAAATTGAGGCGTGAATATGAAAAAATCTTTTTATTTTGTATACCGACTCCTCTCACTAACAACTAATTGGCTTTAGCGGATCTATGCCCGGATAAGGCCTCAAGCCGCTCTAGTCTCTCTATCTACAAAAATTCCTCGAGCACCCCATAGATCTAAGCACTAGACCTACTCGCAACACACATGACGAATTCACCCTAAGTCACACACAGACTTAGTACCCAATAACCGCGGCGAATTCCCCATTAGACGGTCACAAAGATAAAAATGTATTATAAAATATGAAATTCAAATTGAAAACTCCATATGAAGAAATCTGAAGGAGACGACGAAGAACTGCTGAAGATAATCGAATTCGAAGTGTGTGTTCTTCGCGTTGAGTTTGCGTTGATCCAATCCTCCTTTGATTACTTCTCTTGAATTTGAATGGGAGAACTTTAGTGGTCAGGAAATACATCCCTCACAGAGATTTCAGAGAGGTGGATTATGGCTCCTTGAGTTGTCACTTTTAAGAACAAAATCACCCTTTTATAGGGGAGGAATCTAACGTTGGCGTTAGACATAATGCCAAGCATTGATTCAGTTTAGTAACGATTGATGGCGCGTATCCTCATTCCAGGAAGGAGATATTGCATGATTGGAAGGCTCTTATTTAGGTAACCCTAACACTAATGTTATGGCTAACGCTGGCACTAGACCTAGTCATTCCAAAACTGCTCCCACAATTACAGAAGCTTCCCTCCATAGCATTTTCACATTGGCAGGATCAAGGGTCAATGCCGGCGTTGGCTCTAACACCTGGCATTAGATCACTTTATTTTCTTTTAGCACATTGAGCTAGTCTAGACCAAAATATAGCATCATAGTGTCATCCTTGTACAATCCTGCATACTAAAACACAATGACAAACTTGATCAAATACAAGTAGGATTTGTTATTCTCAAACCAAAAGGATGCGAAAAATCATGTTCCAACACTTCAGGGTTGGAGATGGCACAACTACCAAGAGAGTAACCACCTATACTGCTGGAGGTCAAGCTTCCCCTGACTCTAAACTAAGCTGGCTCTGACTGCGTTCTTTGGATTTTGGGTTATCATAATATCCGCACTTTTGTATGTCCCGCGCGGACTTCAAAAAATTAGACTGGTAATCACGAAGGTTATGACTCAATTCTTGCATTGTTGGGATATAAAAATAGCCCTAAGTTGGGCCTATCAAGTCTATTTTGCATTGCTCTCCCCTCCCAGCTATGAATTTATCTTTGGAATAATGTTTGGTCGCAACAAGGTGCTCTTGGAGAAGCTGTTACCAAAGATCGAAGTTCTGAAGGCCAAAACCTCAGTGGGTGCGACGGGTAAGTCTCCTGCATCCGAGAAGAAAACACCAATGGGTGGTCTCGTAGCTACCAAAAACTTGATTAGGGTCATGATTGATCCAGTGGAAGGGTCAGTGGTGTTGGCCGTCATTGGAGAAAGAGTTGATGAGAAGAGGGGAGAAAAACATAAGAATTCTAATAGAGGGTGAAAATTTATGTGGAAGTCTAATCACTTAGAAGGGGGTGAATAGGTGTTTACAATAGTTTTGTCCCTTTTGAATATGTAGACTGTTTTAGCTCAGAAAAGGAAAAGCAAACACATCACAAAAAGAACTCAGAGATTTATAGTTGTTCCCCATATTATGGGTGCATCCACTTCCCGCTCCACTTATCTAGCAGTGTGCTAGACTAGGCCAACTCCTCCAATAACTTAGATCAAAGATCTTACAGCTTAGAGTCCTTGACTCCTATAACTCAAGAACCCAATAAGTCCCCTACATCAGATCCACTTTTTGGATCCATCCTCAGGTTTAAGAAACAACCCTACCTCAGAGTGATAACACTCTTACAGTTCAGATTCACCCCCAAATCCTACCTCAGGTCTTCATAAGACCCTACCTCAGGCATACAATAAAGCCCCACACTCAGGCCTTCTCCCTAGCCCCACACTTAGGCTGGCAACACAGCCCTACCTCAGATCTCAAAGAGATCTTACAACAATGAAAGTAGATAAGTTTTTTTTCAAATTTTGACTCTAGAAAAGCATTACTTCTGTAGCTTGACTGATGCGCAAAACTATATCCGCAAAAGACAATGGCAAGTTTACCGTATCGAATGTAGTATAGGTTATAAAAACCAAGGTCGTATTAGACTCGGGCTGTCGAGTACTTTTACTTCGGGAAAACAAAACTATTATTTTATCGAATAATATTTTATAAGTGTTTTTTTCTAAATGAAATAAAATACGAAATGAAGAAAAGAAAACAAATCTTGATCAAAGCGCACTTGTAATGAAAATCTAAAGGGATAAATTCTAATCCGATCCTTGACCGTGGAGATTCCTAGATTATGAAAGCGCCTTGGTCGAGGACTGCACCCAACTAAGATTAGGTTGATCTACCGAACTCTCATTCTATAATCGAAACCCCTAAACTTGCTTTAACGAGGTGAATCCCACTATAGGATTTGACTCCTATTCAGAAGATTTACGTCATCCTCTCTCGAGGGTTGCGTGCAACTCTTTTTTTTCCTGAGCGATCGATTCGTACTCACGAGCTGGTTCAGCTAACAAGAATACGAAAACAGATTTGAAGTCATACATAGACATATGAAATCAAGATAAATCAAGAATAAATCAAGGATGATTGAAAATAATAAAGAGAATTCATTTCATCAAAAGCTCGCAATTTTCAAGATCTAAAATGAAATCTACTTGACATGAAAATGAAAGATATGAAAAAATAAGACAATAACATTTTATTAAAATAACTTTGAATTACAACAAAAGAGGGTACAAGAAATTGAAAGCTTTGCAAGAATTGAAATCTAAAACTACTTAAAATCTAAGCTAAGAAATAAGAAAATACAAGAAATGAAAGAAAAGCAATTCTGCCCCAAAAGGGAGCAGAGGAGAGGAGTTTCGACCCAAGAAGGGTGGAAAAAAGGGATCCTTTGAGATCTGGAAGAGCTGCCTTTTTATAGGCAAAAGTTGGTGTTACACGCCCTTGGTCACGCCTGTGACCAAGGGCGTGTAATGGGCATGATCGAAGCTGGAGCGGGAGAGGCGCCTTCTGGAGTTACTGCAGGCATTACATGTGTGTCACTCCCTTGGTCACGCCTGTGACCAAGGGCGTGTAATCTTCAAACAGGCGCTGGCGTGGGAAATCTTCGGCGGGAAGGCTGCATGACTTTGGCGACAAATATTACACGGGCGTGACATTGTAAGTCATGGGCGTGTACATGGCTGGATCAGGGTGTGACTGCTGGATAAGCGGCGAGATCGGCTGGAGGATACACGGGCGACAATTGAAAGTCACGGGCGTGACATGTTGTGTCACGGGCGTGTACAGGGCGAAAGTTGTGTCATGTCTTCAGGACACGGTCGACTGAGCTGGAGGAGGTGCACGGGCGTGACACTGCAAGGTCAAGGGCGTGACTTGAAGTACACGGGCGTGACATTGGAATTCTTCTTGGAATGAGTCCAGGATGGCGGCAGCATGTTTGGAATGAGTTTTATGTTGACACGCCCTTGGTCACGGGCGTGATTGAGGGCGTGTACTTGCATTTTTTTGGCAAAAACTCCAGAAATCCTAAAAAACATAAAACAAACTTAAGTTAGTGAACATTATAAATAGAAATGATTATTTAGTTAAAATAGACATATTATTTATAAATTTATATTATTATTGGCCTAAATGCTATAATAATATTAGGCTAAAATACTACTCATCAAATTCCCCCATACTTAAGCTTTTGCTATTCCAGAGCAAAAGTATGATAGATATTCATAAGACATTAATAATATTTCTAATTAAACTAAAATTTTCTTGAATCAAAGAAAGCTAAAAATAAAGTTTAGTGATTTAAGAGATAAGTCCTAAATTATGAAAATAAGATAAGAAGAGAGAAATGTTTAGCCAAGAATTCTCAAATTATTTAACTAGCAGACAAAATTAAGTAATTTGCGAATCAAAATTAGATTAGAATTATAAAAACTTCAATTTTAAAGAGGCTTACGGAAAAATTCAAACTACTACTTATGCTCTCCCAATATTTTAATTTGAGTCTAAAATCAATTATATTGGCTAAAGGGGTTAAGGTAAATATGAAGCTAGCTTTGATTGGGGGTGATGAATTTTATCCTCTCACCCCATCTTTTTTTTCTACTTGTACATGTTTAGGAAAATGATGAATTTTTTCCTCTCATTTTCCATGACATATAATCTTTTCATAATAAACTTCATAAAAGGGAGGTGTATATGTTTAGGAAATAATGAATTTTACCCTCTTATTTCCATGACATATGATCTTTTAATAACTCTTTTTTTTCTTTGGGTAGGGCTAAAATAAATTTTAGATTAAATTGAAATATTTTGAGAGCAACTATAGTAAATTGAAATTTCCTAAGGATCTAAAAGCATGAGTTAAACATAATTAAAATCTAAAATTGTTAAGCACAACTACTACAAAATTGAGACAAATTAAAATAAAAGAGAAAAAGTGCTAAATAAATTACTCTAATCAAATTAAGATCATAATAAATTCCTTAAAACTAAATCAACTAAAAATTAAATTTTTACTAACCATGATAAAATAGAAGATTAGCTAATTAAAAATAGTTAAAAATGCTTATAAATAAACTCTCAAATGTTTGATTTTAGAAATAACAAAAACCTAAGTAAGGGGTTACTTGATTATCATTATTTTTTTTTGGAAATTTTTTTGAAAATTTTAAATATTAGGAAATATACCCCCATACTTAAATTTCAACATTGTCCCCAATGTTGAAAACTAAGTATGAAAAAGAAAAGAAAAAAAATGTGAAATTTTTTTTTTGATATGTTTTAACTAGTCTTGGACTTCCCAAGGTTAACCCGGTGAAGGGCTCGCAAGGTACTAGAGGCTGTGATGGGAATTCAAGCCCAAAGCGTCCTTTCCAAGAATTTAATTATAGCATAAATTTTTTTTTCATTTTTACATTTTTAAAAAAAAAAATTTAAACAAAAAGAAAGATAAAATTAATAGCGTTTCCCCTTTTCGAAATATCTACAAAAAATTCCCCGGCAACGGCGCCAAAAACTTGAAGCACAAAACTATATCCGTCAATGACAACGGCAAGTGTACCGTATCGAATGTAGTATAGGTTATAAAAACCAAGGTCGTATTAGACTCGGGACTGTCGAGTACTTTTACTTCGGGAAAACAAAACTATTATTTTATCGAATAATATTTTATAAGTGGTTTTTTTTTCTAAATGAACTAAAATACGAAATGAAGAAAAGAAAACAAATCTTCATCAAAGCGCACTTGTAATGAAAATCAAAAGAGATAAATTCTAATCCGATCCTTGACCATGGAGATTCCCGGATTATGAACGCGCCTTGGTCGAGGACTGCGCCCAACTAAGATTAGGTTGATCTACCGAACTCTCGTTCTATAATCGAAACACCTAAACTTGCTTTAACGTGGTGAATCCCACTATAGGATTTGAATCCTATTCAGAAGATTTACGTCATCCTCTCTCGAGGGTTGCATGCAACTCTTTTTATTCCTGAGCGATCGATTCATAGTCACGAGCTGGTTCGGCTAACTAGAATACGAAAACAGATTTGAAGTCATACATATACATATGAAATCAAGACAAATCAAGAATAAATCAAGGATGATTGAAAATAATAAAGAGAATTCATTTCATCCAAATCTCGCAATTTTCAAGATCTAAAATGAAATCTACTTGACATTAAAATGAAAGAGATGAAAAAATAAGACAATAACATTTTATTAAAATAACTTTGAATTACAACAAAAGAGGGTACAAGAAATTGAAAACTTTGCAAGAATTGAAATCTAAAACTACTGGAAATCTAAGCTAAGAAATAAGAAAATACAAGAAATGAAAGAAAAGCAATTCTGCCCTAAAAGGGGGCAGAGGAGAGGAGTTTCGACCCAAGAAGGATGGAAAAAGGGATCCTTTGAGATCTGGAAGAGCTGCCTTTTTATAGGCAAAAGTTGGGGTTACACCCCCTTGGTCACGCCCGTGACCAAGGGCGTGTAATGGGCGTGATCGAAGCTGGAGCGGAAGAGGCACCTTCTGGAGTTACTGCAGGCATTACATGCGTGTCACGCCCTTGGTCACGCCCGTGACCAAGGGCGTGTAATCTTCAAACAGGCGCTGGCGCGGGAAATCTTCGGCGGGAAGGCTGCGTGACTCTGGTGGCAAATATTACACGGGCGTGACATTGTAAGTCACGGGCATGTACATGGATGGATCAGGGCGTGACTGCTGGAGGAGCAGAGAGATCGGCTGGAGGATACACGGGCGATAATTGAAAGTCACGGGCGTGACATGTTGTGTCACGGGCGTGTACAGGGCGAATGTTGTGTCATGTCTTCAAGACACGGCCGACTGAGCTGGAGGAGGTGCGCGGGCGTGACACTGCAAGGTCACGGGCGTGACTTGAAGTACACGGGCGTGACATTGGAATTCTTCTTGGAATGAGTCCAGGTTGGCGGCAGCATGTTTGGAATGAGTTTTATGTTGACACGCCCTTGGTCACGGGCGTGTACTTGCATTTTTTCGGCAAAAACTCCAGAAATCCTACAAAACATAAAACAAACTTAAGTTAGTGAACATTATAAATAGAAATGATTATTTAGTTAAAATAGACATATTATTTATAAATTTATATTATTATTAGCCTAAATGCTATAATAATATTAGGCTAAAATACAACTCATCATTGAGTCTTCTTAGGTCTTTCTGAGTAGAAAGCCTTCTTCAGCAACAACACTGGATCAATAAACAGATGTTCCTTTGTACCAGAATCAATGTTGAGCTTCCTTTGAAGTATAAGTCTTCTTTCTCTCTAGAGTGAGAGATTTCTTTTTGTTGAAGCTTGTGTTGGATCGGTAGGCGCCCTTAGAGGGGGGGGGAGTAAGGTTTTTAAAACTTTTATGTATTTTTGAAATACTTGAAATATTAGGAGATCAAAATAGTGCAAAACAAATACAAATTAAGAGAAACAAAATTGAGACATGATCTTATTAGTATGAAAAGTAGGATTACAAAACTTGACTTCTTATAACGCTAGAAATCGAAGGCGAATAGTAAAAGTCTTTTTCATTTTCTATCCCGACTCGTATCCCCACGAACCGATGGCTCTAACCTATCCTTCCTCGGATATGGCCTCAAGATGCTCTAGCAAATCCTCCCTCGGACACGGCCTCGAGCACCCCCTAGATCTACACCCTAGACCTAGTCGCCAACATGAGGCGAATTTCTGCCCTAAGTCCTACCCTGACCTAGTCGCCAACATGAGGCAAATTTACTAAGCGATTACATGAATGAAAGGAACAATAATATTAAAAACTCACTCTTGAAGAACTTCTGAAGTTGGAGACGAAGAACCATTGTAGAATTAGCATTGTTGAAGCGAACGTCATTCGGATCTGGCGTGAAGAAATCCTCCTTTAGAAATTCGCAGAACTTTGGTGGGAGATCACTTTTCGGCAGAATAAGGCTCTGGAATTTTAGCACTCAACCTCTCTCAAACTTGTGTGTAGAAAACGGGAGGAGAGGGGTCCTTTTTATAGCCTTGGAGCTAGCGCCTGCGCAAGTGCTACCGCCAGCGCTATCCTGGATTAGAAAACATTCTCCGCGTGTGTATCTTCAATCCAAGGAAGGACTCCCGACATTCCTCAAGTGCTCCGTAATAGAGCCTGGGCTATCCGCTACCGCCTGGCGCTAGTGCCTTCTAAAACAACTCCCAAAATTGCTCTAATCAAAGCTAGCGCCTGCTCTAAGTGCTACGGCCGGCGCTAGTGTACATGTTGGAATTTTGGCTTCAAATTTGTTGGCAACCTTCTTATGCTATCCTTGAGTCATATGGACTTGTTTCCTGCACACTTAAACACTCAAGATCCAATACATGTAGGATTTGTTATTCTCAAACCTATGATATGCGGAAGACCATGTTCCAACACACTCCCCCTTTTGATAATAATAAATCCATTAATGATAAACCAGAGCATTAATATATAAGCATGATGAAACCTACTTGTGTGTGTGAGAGAGTTATGACTTAGAATAATTGTCATTTTTAGTATTTAGAATTGCTCCCGCTAAATACATGCGCCCCCTATATGAATGCTCCCTTTATATGTATGTTATCTTCTTATTCTTTAATCATATTAGTTTTCCATTTTGTTAGTGTTTATTATTTATCATGTTAGTTCTCCCCCTTTTGTAATTAGCAAAAGTGGGCAAGGTAGCAAGGGACATAGAAAGAGATTTTTTTGATAAGAAAACATAAGGCATGATCGAGATTTTAGAGGAAATGAAATGATAAGGAGTTTTTAGCATAAGAATTTTTATTGAAATAAATCAGAGTTTTTAGCATAAAAAATAATATTCATATTTAGAATAACCACTATAAATTTTACCAAGCAAGTGTATCACTTGTTGTTGGAAAAGAATCTAAGATTCAAGTGATGATGCACACAAAAGAGAAGACTTTAAATAAGCATGAAAGCGCAAGGTAAAAAGTATATGGTAATGTTGTGGAAGACTTATCGAAATACAAGAAAGATCTTTTTGTAATCATGATAATTCATAAGAAAAGATATGAGTTTAAGTTCCAAAAACAATGTTTTTGTAAATCACTATTCATTTAAAATTTTGACAATAAAGTAACCAAGCATACAAAAGATATCACAAAGAGACTACTACATTGTTACTTCAATTTACAAATTCAAGACATACCAAACATTATAAAGAGCATGCTAGGTTATCTAGTGCATTTAAACATAAAGAGGGTATAGAATTAGCAATTAGTGTCCAATTCTTATGAGAAGTGTTATGGAAAATAATGTTGTGCACATAAGTGTATTTTGAATAGAGTGAACAAATGATTTAATCAAAAATACAAAACATATATAGAGTAAAGTGCACAATAAAACACAAATAATTTTACTTCCACATACTTCAAAGCACATATAAAAGAATAAGTGGTGTAAAGAAAAAGTTTATGGTTTGCACAAGACACTTTACTATTCTTTCGAATGTGCTCAACCTCACAATGCTCATTAAGACTTATCAAGAGGTTCAAGTACTGCTTGGTGGAGTTATCTTCGTAAATTTATTGTATGCTTTTTTTGTACAAAGTTCTCTGAATACACTTGTTTTGCAAACCAATGTAATTTTGAAAGCACAACCACTTTTCTTAATGATAAGAGTGCAAATAAAAGTAGTGTAGGTAAGATACTAATGCAATTTTAATTCGTTGTACAATTACAGTACATAAGTAAGCATTCTTAGATTAAAAAACTCATGTAGACTATGCCAAAATAAGTGAGTGAATAAAAATCATTATCAACCATAAAACATTTACTCATACTTAGAGGCATGCTAAGCTTGGTTCTACACAACGTTTTACAATACAATTGATGCACATGTGATTAGATATATGAAAGCATGATAAAAACAATGTTCAAAGTAGTTTTGAAAAGATGAATTGTAACATTGTAGAAGGTCTAAATGATAGATTAAATCATGCTTGATTTTCACAATAAAGTCCATTTGAAAAAAATAATTTTGTTTAAAGTTTGAACTCTTATAATTGATCTTGGACTTCCCAAGGTCTACCCTGTGATGGGTTCGCACCGGTACTAGGAGATGTGATGGGGTAACATCCCAAATCTCCCTTTCGCAAGATACATGTAAATAGAAAAGTTAAGTTCAAAAAATAATTTTTGATGTTTTATATTTTTGTATTTGATTTTTGCATATTAAAATAGAAACTAAACAAATAAAGAAAGAAAGAGAAAACAAAATATTTTTTATAATTTGGCTTTTGTAATTTTGAATTTTAGTTTTTCAAAAAATCAATTAAAGGCAAAAATACAAAAATAAGTAATACATATTATAGAGCATATATTTAGGGATTTTTAAAAAATTGAAAAATACAGAAAATCAGACAGGTGTGATACCGCCCGCGCTAGCGCTGCTTTTAATAAATCCCCTTTTCTTTGTCGTTATGGCCATTATAACCCAAGCTCTCCCAAAAAACCCTATCAGATAGCGCAACCCACCGATTGATCTAAGGTAAATCTTCTTCATTTCTTGTGATTTTTGGTTTAAACTTTGATTTTGATGTTTGAGATAAAGATCTTTGAACTTATCTAGAGGATTATACGATAGATCTAAAAGTTTTGATCTTTTTGTTTTTAAAGAGAGGAACTAGGATAAATCTCCATCATTTTTATGATTCTTGTTTTAAAATTTTGATTTTGATGTTTGAAATGAGGATTTATAAACCTATTGGAGATTTTTAGTGATTTAGATGTTGGATCTAGAAAAAGGTTAGATCAAAGGTAGATCTCCATCATTTTTTTTAAGATGTTCGATTTAAACTTTGAATGTTATGAAGATTTCTAGTGTTTATTTTAGCCTAGAACATATGAAATTCATGGATCTAAGCGTTTAAGAAATTTACGATTCGGGAAATGAATAGTAGGTAAGGATTTTGACCAGAAGATAACATCGGCGCTAGTGCAGGCGCTAGTGATAGCGCTGGCGCTAGTGCTAGCGCTGGCGCTAGTAGTTTTTCTTTTTATTTTAATTTTTTTTATAAAATGTTGCAGATGGCACCTAGATCTAAGGGGAAGAAAAATGCAGGACTAGCAGTGGACACAACAACAGTGGGTGTCCCATATTTTGTGGACTTTGCCTTGCCAAGAAAACACCACATTATACAATTGTTTGCGGTGTCTGAGGTATCAAATGTGTTCCTTTCGGATTCGTTTTCCTCGGAGTTTGTTCGAGAGTTTTATAGGCATTTGGAAGATCCATCTCAAGCAGGTCTAGATGGAGGTGTACAGTCCCAGGTGCAGGGACAAATGGTTACAATTACCCATGATGATTCGAGGGAGGTGTTTGGGTTGACAGAGCACCCGAATAGGTTGGATGTTGTTGAGAAATTTTGGACAGACAGGGATTGGACACAGCTGAGTTTGGTACTCCACCAAAGGGCATGCAGGAGTTTGATTTCTTCGGTGGGGTCTCTTACAGTTGATGCCCTTGCGGTACAGGATGTTTTACGCCATACCATCTTGCTGAAGTTAGGCGATACGGCGAAGATTACAGCACAGCTCAGCCTTGTCTCATATTTTATTCTAGAGGATGAGAGATTCGATGTGGCAGCTTATTGATTTCACTGATTCGATACACATATAAGTTGCAGGATCCTTCTCGTCAGAGATACAACAACCTCTTGCTTCATGGCATTATTCAGAGGGTTATTCTACATAGGTACCCTTCTATTGAGATTGGTTTTTATTCGATGAATTGATTTCATTCCATCTACAACACTGTGTACCTTTGAGTGACATCACTCCTGGATAAGCCATCTACGTCCACTCAATCACCACTCCGGCGAGGAGCATCAGCTCGAGAGACTCAAGATGATTCATTTGAAAGTTTTTGAGAAGATATGGGGGAGCGGATGACACGAGTGGAGGAGGATGTGTTAGACGTAAAGAAGGACGTCTCCGGTATAAAGAAGATGACGAGGTTTATGATAAAGGCCCTAAAGCTGAATCCATCATCACTGGAGCGGAGGGAATGGGATAGCCCGACACAGGATCCGCCATGACATTCAATCCGGAGGAGTCATAGGCGACGATCACCAAGTCGTAGTGTGGAAGAGGTAGATGAGACTGAGTAGAGGATGAGTGATGTCCTGGGGGTTACTGAATTTTGAGTTTTGTGATAATAAAGGGTTTGAGAACAGAATTTAAAACATTCTTCACTACCGCCGGCGCTACCTGCTAGCGTCGGCGCTATCTGTTATTTTTAATTATAATGCTTTTGGATTTGTGGATCTATTTATTTGGTTCTTATAATCCCATTTAGTTATTTTAGCAATTTTGTCTTACGTCCTTATTTACAAATTTAAAATTATATGAAGTGGAGATGTTTAAGCAATTTTGGTATCCAATCATATTATGGTGGATTTTTTATGATTTGAGATTTCAATATCATATAACAAATTTTGAATTTATGTGGATGATATATGATATATATATATAGGCAATGAATTTATGAACGATAGGTAGGTCATCAAGAGTAAAAGTATGTCATTGAAATTTTGACAGTTTGATTTATAAATTTATTAAGCTTTAAAAGATAAAATCATATTTCCAATAATGAATATGATGACCATGATATGATAGTTTTTGTAAGATAAGAAAACAATAAAAAAGAAGAATAAAAAAATATTGAATTATATCACGAAGTAGAAATTTGTGCATTTCATTTTGAAATAGTTTAACTTCATGCATTTGATGATATCTTAATGAATAAGAGTTTTAGGTATCCAAAGGGGACCAAGTGTGGTGATTCCTTTGGGTACCCAAATATAACGTGTTAGTTTGTGGGTAGATAGTGATGAATGGGTCCGTTCTTGTGAAGTTAATGTTTCATTTTTTAATTTTGGGCCTCCATTCAAACCTTGGTTTGATGTTTTTCTTATGTATCAAATTTCCATTGTAATTATCTTTATTTTGAAAATTATAATTGAAAGTATCGATCATAGGAAATTTGTATAATTTTAATTTTAATTTTGGAGAGACATGATTTTGTAAATAATCATGATTTTGATTTACAAAAACATTGTGTTTCTTACTCCCATTATTAAGCTTAGTTAAGATATTCATATTCATATTCAAGTTGCTTTTAGATATTGCTTGATATTGTGAATTTGTATTTATAATTTTCATAAGCAAGTTGATTTTTTATTTTAATTCATCATTTTTTATCATAAGATTATGTCTAGCTTTATTATAAGCAATTGTGCTATTTTTAAGAGTGGAAGCAATAGATTCAATATGAGTTTGATAGTTATTTCTAAATTCTTCAAATGTTTCATCCATCTCTTTAATTTCAATTTTATAACTTTTGCACATGCACAATCACTTTTCAAAGATGAATTTTCTAAAAATAATTTTTCATTATGTTAATTTACAAAAATAAGTTCTTTTTTCAAGTTCCTTGAATTTTTCTTTGATATCATTACAATCAAAACAAGGTTTTATATTTTCATGGGTAAAACTAGATAAATCAGAATTTGATTCAACATTAACTTTTGCTTTTAAACCTTTGTTTTCTAAGCGCAATTTGCAATTCGCATTTTTCAATTTCTTAAATCGCGCTTTGTAATTTGTAGCAATTGTAAATTAGAAATAAAATTGCAAACAATAAGAGGATTTGATTTCCTTATAGTGCTTTTGGATGTTGTGAGATTTGAGCATAGAGTTCCTTTGTTATCTTCATCTTTTTGGCATTCCTCTTCCAAAGATAGGATTTCTTCTTTTCCACTTGATGTGCACTCCATTGATCCATCATGAGAGGAGATTTCATGATCACTCGTGCAAGCTTGTCCGTTCTCCACTTCTTGCATTTGTTCCGTACCTGTGGATGGAGAATCATAAATTTCTTCAAGAATTTTTCATACTTTGTATGCACTAGAAAAATAATATATCAATATGTAAAATTTTTGAGATAAAGCACAGAAAATACAATTCAAAGCCTTTGCACTTAGGTGACGTTCTTTATTATTTATTTCATTTGCTGGACTAATTATTTCTATATTCCATGCTTCAATATCTAAGATTTTAATAAAATTTTCCATTAAAAATTACCACCCTTTATAATTTCTCCCTTCGAATAAAGGTGGTGCAAGAGATTTTTCTTCTTCATAAAAATTTCTCCCACTAATAGAACCGAGATCATGAGACGCCATTATTCCTGATTGTTAGACCATTTTGGAATAAAACGGCTCTGATACCTCTTGTTGGATCGGTAGGCGCACTTAGAGGGGGGGTGAATAAGGGTTTTAAAACTTTTATATTGTTTTGAAATACTTGAAATATTAGGAGATCAAAATTGTGCAAAACAAAGACAAATTAAGAGAAACAAAATAGAGACATGATTTTATTAGTATGAAAAGTAGGATTACAAAACTTGACTTCTTATAATGCTAGAAATCGAAGGCGAATAGTAAAAGTATTTTTCAATTTCTATCCCAACTCGTATCCCCATGACCCGGTGGCTTTAACCTATCCTTCACTGGATACGGCCTCAAGCCACTCTAGCCAATCCTCTCTCAGACACGGCCTCGAGCACACCCTAGATCTACACCCTAGACCTAGTCGCCAACACGAGGTGAATTTCTGCCCTAAGTCCTACCATGACCTAGTCGTCAACACGAGGCAAATTTACTAAGCGATTACAGGAATGAAAGGAACAACAATATTAAAAACTCCCTCTTGAAGAACTTCTAAAGTTGGAGATGAAGAACTGCTATAGAATAAGCATTGTTGAAGCGATCATCGTTCGGATATGGCTTGAAGAAATCCTCCTTCAGAAATTCACAGAACTTTGGTGGGAGATCACTTTTCGGTAGAATAAGGCTCTGGAATTTTAACACTCAACCTCTCTCAAACTTGTGTGTAGAAAATGGGAGGAGAGGGGTCCTTTTTATAGCCTTGGAGCTATCCTGGATTAGGAAACATTCCCCTCGTATGTATCTTTAATCTAAGGAAAGACTCCCGACACTCCTCAAGTGCTCCGCGATAGCGCCTACGCTATCCGCTACCGCCTGGCGCATGCGCTATCCGCTACCGCCTGGCGCTACCGCCTGGCACTAGCGCGTTCTAAAACAGCTCCCGAAATTGCTCTAATTAGAGCTAGAGCCTGCGCTAGGTGCTACCGCCGGTGCTAGTGTACATGCTGGAATTTTGGCTTCAAATTTGGGGGCAACCTTCTTATGCTATCCTTGATTCATATGGACATGTTTCCTGCACACTTAAACACACAAGATCAAATACACGTAGGATTTGTTATTCTCAAACCTAGGAGATGCGGAAGACCAGATTCCAACAACTTGACTTCTTCTTCTTCTTGAAAAGGCTTGCTTTACTGTTCTATTGCTTTTTGCGGCTGGCGAGCTTTTCTTCTGATTTCACAAAGTTTGCAAGATTCCAAGAGTTTCAAGGTTAGGGTTTGCTGACCCTATCTTATCCTTTTATAGCCCTGAGATTTCAAACGGTCGATACCTTACAAAATTAATCTCAGATCACTTTTTAGAAATTATTGAATTGACATCTGCTTTTGTCATCTCTGTCAATTTGAAATCCTGCCTTTTGAGTTTGACAGGATGATATAGTTGTGTGAAGATAGTTGGCACAACGATAAATGACTTATCAGATTTTCCTTGAGCTCTCACAATGATATCGTATTGTGAAGCTTATTGACATGACGATATCATCGTGTTCTTCTTGTTAACATACCAATAAATGATTGACTCTTTCTGCTCCACTTTGCGAGTTATCATAATGATATCATTGTGTGAGTGTCATTCACACAATGATATTATACTTAGAGATTTTTATTTTTCTATCCTGAACTAATCTGATCTCCAAACATATAAAGGATGAATAATGTCATATTCTGCTTATGTCAAATCAGATAGACATCAAATACATAATGTACTTATCATTGACTGCGGGACCTCCAAATCTGGAACATTGTGGGCAATGTTCCCAACAATCTCCCCCTATTTGAAGAAGTCATAACCCAGTCAATGATAAAGCATAACAATGAATAATAACAGAAAATAGAGCAGAAAAATATGTTGACCACAGAAATGCACAACAATAGAAAGACATTACCAGCATATCATATATATTAAGTGTTAAAATATTTTTGAAATTTAAAATAGTTCTATATTTGCCCAATAAACATGACCCAACTATTCTTCATTTTCTCTGATGACTATGCCAACCATTGCCTTCTTGACAACAGACTCCATTTTCTTTTCAGTATGTGTTGTGAAATAGTCATAAGGCTTGGGATGATATCTTGAAGGTTCTATTGCATCCCTTAGAAGCTTTCCTGCCAGCTTATCTCTTCCATAGATCCTTCTGATTTCTTCTTGATTCTCATGCTTGGCCCACTCTTGAGTGATGTACAGTTTTGCACTGTTAGTTTTCTTTGTTTTGATATGGTCTCATGCAACTAAAATGATTTCCCTTGACTTAGGTCTCCACTGCTCGTAATCATGTTTTCTTTCCATTTCTTCCCTGTATCTTTTCTTTCTTAATCTAATCTCATCCTCCTCAGAAACAATCTCCTTCCCTTTGCCATGTTCAGCAGGGCTGATTGTAATATGGGCAACAACAAGCACTTCAGATGTAATAGGGGAAGCAGTAGGCACTTTAGTAGGTTCATCATAATTTATTGGGAGTAGGTCTAGTGCTTCCCTTATAGAATTTGATGTTCATATAACATTGTCACAACAGCCTTTTATCATTGATCTCCCACCTTTATGACTTCTTCACATATACCCTTATGCAGATTCTCTTAAAGATTGAGGATTTTATCTTTCAACATGTTTATTCCACCATCCAGGTGATTTTTGGTTTTTAGGAGATGTTTGTCCAGCTCTTAACTGCAGAAGTCCATTCTTTTTAGAGTGGTTTTTTTGTGCTCAACCATGTTCCTAGCTGAAGCATTGAAGGCATCCTTCAGATTATCAGAAGTTGCACAATAATTTGTGATTATATCTATTAGATACAATTGTGCCAACTGCAACTGCTATGCAGTATGATCAACTGCAGGAGTTGCTTTCATACAGAAATTGAAAGTGTTTTCTTTAAGAAGGTTAATTTCAAACCTCAGACCTACTATTTCACTAGACAAATTTCTTTTAAGATCACTGATTGCTATATCAACATAATTTTCTATCTTACTTCTTTGCTCATCCAGGAGCATCTTAGTCTAACTTATCATAGAGGATTCTTCTAGCATTTGTCATGTGGAAGAGCTTGATCTTTCTGGTTCAGGCACATCTTTTTTCTTCATTATCTCTTGGAGAATTTCTTCCACTCCATCTACTTCTTCAAACATTGGATAAGGTGATCTTCTTATAGGAGTTGGTCTCACTTCTTCCTCAGTAATGATTATAGCTTCAGCATTTATTATCTTCCTACAGGAGTTGCCAGCCAACTTCTCAGGACTGAACTTCTCAGGGACTACAAATTGGTCCTCTTGGACTGCCAAACTAGTGTGGATGGCATCCTCAACCTCAGAAATGTGATTGATCACTTCTAGTACCTGAGCAGGGAGATCAATGTCAGGCTCCCCCTCACTTTTAGCACCATATGCACTTTCTTTGTCAAACAGTTTGCTCAAAGATTCATCTAGATTTTTAGTAACCACCATATCTTCAGCCTAATCATCACCTTCAGGGTTACTTGTCTCATTGCTTGACAAAGAAACTTGGATTATAAAATCTCTTTGTTCTACCTCCCCCTCAGAACTTGAGAGATTTGGATCATGCAGTGGCTAACTTAATGAGGAGTAGCTCTCTTCTTCACTTTCTTCATCTTCAACAACTTTCTTCCCCTTTGGAGACTTTATCAAGACCTTCTCCCACCTCTCTAGAACCTTGATATCCATTATTTTCATATGATGAATCTTGACTCCCAACTTCTTGTTGAGATGATTAGAATATGATTGCAGCAAGAAGAGGGATAGAATTCTTCCAAGGTTTGACACCTGAATACTTTCTTGAATTCTCTGTAGGATGACTTGGGCCCAGTTGGGTTTCTTTATCAAGATTATCCTGGCCATGAGTTCAAACATAGGCTTAGAAATCCTATCTTGGGACCCCACTTTGCAGAGAAGGGCTTTCTCAAAAATGTCAGCTATCAGCTTCCCTTGTTGATTGAAGTGTTTTCTCTCTAGGGACCAATAGGTCTTCCTAGAATGCCCACACCACTCCAGGGCATCATCTAAATCCCGCTTTGTGACTTCTTCCTCTATTTCTTCATCAGCAAATAGGGGCGGGTGGAGCACCTTGGCCAGTCGTTTGGAGTTTATTTTCACTTTCATTCCACTGATTTGGTTGTTGATTATTTTCCCTAATGAGCTAACTTTGGCATTATAGTAGAGCTCAAGAACCTCCCTTTTCATAATCAATGTTGGTTCTATCAATACAAACTGCAGGTCGATGGCATTAAGTCGTATGATGACTACTTGAATCTCCTCAGAAGCATTCTGAAATCCATTCCTCACAACTTCACTGCCTTCATACAAATAACCTTCTCCATATGGATCCATTCCTTTGACAACAGATGTTAAGCTGAGCTATATCAATTTGTGCACCTTCATGACATGGAGAGCACGCGACAGCTTTTTAGAGCAAATCTAGTTTATGTTTTAAGTTCAAGATATTTGACACCTTTATATATTTTTTATTTTGGAATGTGGAAAGTCACGTACCTGGGGGTTTGATCCATTTCAAATCCAAAGGCTAAGATGAATTTATTTAGAATTCCTAATTGGACAGCTAGGCAAAAATTTATCATCGTGTCATCACGACGATATCATTTTGTGAACAAAATAATATAACCTTTGATTGCTCTCATGTACAAAATAATATAGACACCTCTTTTGTGTGTTACTTCCAGCTTTCTCAGTTGCAACCTGTATACTTTGTTAGTGTCCTAGCACTAACTTATTAAAAAAATAAGGTTTATAACAATAATTATAAAATAAAGGCAACTCTGCAGGAATTATAATAAGATAAGCATGCCTAGTTCTATTTTGAAGAAATTAAATTTGGCTTCATCCAGAGGTTTGGTGAAAATATATGCCACTTGTTTTTTAGTGGTCACAAACTTAAGGCAGATATCTTCTTTCTCAACATATTCTCTGATGAACTGATACCTAATTTTAATGTGCTTAGTCCTGCTATGTGACATAGGATTCTTAGCAATTGAAATTGCACTTGATGAGTCACAGAACAATGTAGTTTTACTTAGCTGTAGATTGTAGTCAAGTAGTTGATGTTGGATCCACAGCAATTGTGCACAATAACTCCCAGCGGATATGTATTTTGACTCTGTTGTTGAAATAGTAACACTAGTTTGCTTCTTGCTACTCTAGGAAATCAGTCTTCTCCCATGGTGTAACACCCCAGGTTTTTGGTATCTTGGAGCTAGCGCCGCCATTAGGTGTTAAAGCAGGCGTTAGTTGCATCACTCCTTTTGTGATGGTGTTAGTCGAAGGAAGTTTTGTCGAACGGAGTTCGACGAAGGGAGTTCGTCGAACGGAGTTTGGCGAAGAGAGTTCGATGAAGAGAGTTCGGAATCGTCGGGCCGCTGAGTTGGCTTCGTTCATCGAACGGAGTTCGACGAAGGGAGTTTGTCGAACGGAATTTGGCGAAGAGAGTTCGACGAAGAGAGTTTGGAACCACTAGGACGTTGAGTTGGCTTCGTTCATCGAAGGGAGTTCGACGAAGGGGGTTCGTCACAGGGAGTTCGATGAAGGGAGTTCGTCGAACGAAGTTTGGAACCACTGGGACGTGAGCTGGCTTCGTTCATTGATGGGAGTTCGATGAATGGAGATCGACGAACGGAGTTCATCGAACGGAGTTCGATGAAGATTTCGACGAAGGGAGTTCGTCGAACAGAGTTCGACGAAGAGTTCGGCGAAGGGAGTTCATCGAATGGAGTTTGACAAAGAGTTCGACGAAGGGAGTTCATCGAAGGGAGTTCGACGAACATGGGCGTTAACTGATGGAACCTGTTCCGTAAGTAGTTTTTCCTGGACGTCCGATGTGTTTGGATCTTGATCCTACGGTCTAGATTAATGCGTCCTAAGGTTTTATTTAGGGAAGAGAAATTCTATTCTCTTTTGGGTGAATTCCTTTGTGCTTTTGGAGGCGTAGAAGAGAGGTAGGGTTTTGGAGGAAGAAGAATGCTAGATCCGCCATTGTTGGAGCACCGGAGCTCCGTTCGCCGATCTGAGACCAGATCCGTGGAGAGGACTAGAAGGCGCTTCATTCTATCCGTGCCTTTCAACCGATCCATGGCGAGGAAGAGAACTCTTAGGGTAACAACATCTCTCCTCCCGGTTTTAGGATGCGTGCATGGCATCTATGCTTTTACTTTCTCTTTTCTGAAATTTTATGGCACTGGATCTCTCAAATGATAGGGGTTTGGGTCGCCTTGGTTCAAGAAGAACCATCGGGTTGATTGAGTCCATCCCCGACATATTTTTGCACTAGAGATCCGCTCCGTTAGTGGATTAGGCATTTTGGGTGAAGCCGAAATCGTGACCGGAGGTCCGATTCGGTGATGTTGCTTAACGTGCATTTTAGGGATTTTGCTAGAAATCTGATGACGCCGAAAATGTCTTATGTGTTGCCCTTAGATTCGTGTGAGAATGAATGTTGGTTTGGAAAGGGTAAATGTTATGTGTATGTGAAGGCGTGGTTTGTCTTTGTGGTCGGCTGGCTAGCCCGTGAATGCTTGGACTCATGTGTGGAGAGTGTCCCGGCAAGACAAGTCCCCTTCTGGGCTAACTAACAAGAACAAGTATGTTGGTGCGCCCATTGGGAAGATGAGCCATGTAAGGGGTGAGGTCCCAGTAGAGTTCTTGGCCTTTTGGTTTAGTGATTGTGGCGAGAACAAATATGCTAATGCGCCCGTTGGCAAGATGAGCCATGTAAGGGGTGAGGTCTCAATGGAGTTCTTGGCCTTGGGCTTGTACGCCCATGGGGAAATGATAAGTACCATTGGTTTGTTATGAAATGTTGATGTGTGTTGTTATGTTAGAAGCATACACGCCATAGGGTGCCTTGGGTGAAACCCAGGTTTGCATACATGCTGCATTGCTAGATCCCCTTACTTTTATTGCTCAACATAGAAACATGGATGATGATTGTGACACTCATGCCTTTCGTGTTTATGTTAATATTGTTTATTACATTTGCATACGAAGTGCTGACTTGGAGGGGGATGTAGTTCCCCGGGGTGCGCTAGGACGGCCGGGAGGAGGGGTGTTGTTACACCGGTGTTGGTTAACCAAAGCTAACCCTCGTTATACCGCTCTTTGTGATTTGGATGCAGGGCAAGGATCGCACGCTGGACCTAGGTCGCCGGCCAGAAAGGCATATTCTTCATGAAGTGCACTTTTCATGTTCTCTTGTTTGATTTGATGTCTTTACCTGTTCCGGCTTGCATGCCAAGGTAGCTTAGGATTGTGATGATCTGTTGGACATTTATATGCCCTGTTTTGACTTGAGTATGAGTTTTGTAAGGCCTTAGAGTCGTAGTACTCCTATGTAGATGTGGACAACTTTTGTGGTTTATTTTAATGTTTTCGCTGTGTTGGTTCTGAGTTTTAAGATGGTTAGATCTATATCACTTTTTAATACTAAAGCTGTGGCGATTGTATGCTGTGGCATCCCGGCCGGACCTATATTATATAGTCATTGCAGGGGAGGTGTTACAATTTGGTATCAGAGCGAGGTTAGCGTTCTTGTTGAGGTTTAGCATGTTCGGATAGCGTTAAGAGGTTGTCCACATAGGAGTACCTTGCGGGACCATGAGTGTCTTTGCGTTCGAGTCTTGCGAATAGAGTTTGATTCGTGTTTCCTTGCTTATGCTTAAGAGGGAGAGACCCCAGAGGACAAGCAGTCCCAGTTCGCAGCATTTATATTAGAAGACGGCACAAAGCTATGGTGGGTGAATCATAGCAGTCGTCATTTCCATGGACGTGCCCCGTCCATGGAAGAGTTTGGGAATGCCTTCCTGAAGCGCTATATCCCCTCTTCGACGAGGTTAGCCCTTTATCGGTAGTTCTTACACTTGGTGCAGCGCGAGAAGACGGTAGATGAGTACTTGCAGGAGTTTACTCGGTTTGGTCGTTACGCGGGAACGACCATGGCAGACGATGAGGAGAGGGATAATCTCTTCTATCAGGGTCTGAGAGAGAATTTAAGGCAACCTATGATAGCCTTAAAGAATGCGGGGTTCAATGAGTTAGTTGAAGCTGCTCGAACATTAGAGAACGATATGGAGCGAAGCCAGCGCCGCAAGAGCTTGGGGGCAAAGCAGGGAGAAATTAAGCCATCTCAGTCTCAAGGGAAGTCTGAGAAAAGTTGGTGGAAGAAAAAGCCCCATCCTTTTAGGAATGGCGAGAGGAGCGGTGCGGCTTCTGGATAGTTCCGTTCCAAGGGGCCAGTGATTTGCTACAAGTGTGGCAAAGTGGGCCACATAGCTTGGGTCTATTTCGAGAGTGGAGTTGAGCCAGAGCAGAGGCAGGAGCAGTCGGTGTGTTCCGGTCCTAGTGTTGGGGAGAAAGGGAAGGCGGTGGAGTCCAGTGCCTCCCGTTTCCCTCCTGTGCAGCCTAGAGGGTACAACCTCAGGCAGCAGGAAGCGATTCGTCAACCTGACGTGGTGACAGGTACAAAAGTTCAGAGTTTCGTTTAATAGTTTTAACCTGTTTGCGACCTTTAATATTCATTATATGCGTGTTAGGCTTCGTGCTAGTTTCTGGCTATCCCTCTAGAGTGTTGTTCGACATGGGAGCGTCACACTCTTTTCTCTTGGAAAGCTTTACCAGGAGTATCAGTGTTGAGACTGTCGAGGCAGAGGCGGAGCTTAGTGTGCGCATGCCGAATGGGTCTTTCATGACCACTGGAAGGAAAGGGCGTATTGTACTGAGGATTTGCGAGTGTGATTTCGAGTTGGTAGCAGCAATTCTACCACTAGCCGAATTTGACATTATCCTGGGAATGGACTGGCTTGCAGAGCAACGAGCTAGTATTGACTGTCTGTTGAAGGTGGTGACCTTAAGGAGTGAAGAAAGAGCGGAGGTCAAGTTCGAGGGCCTATGGCGTAGTGGCGTACCGTCTTCGGCTACCGGAAGGTAGCCGGATCCATCCCGTCTTCCATGTGTCGCAGCTTCGCCGCGCCATCGGCGACCACCCGTCCGTGGATCACATTGCCACCGACTTGGATTATTCGGATGCAGCACCACTATACCCGGCCGCCATTATCGATCGACGGTCATCCTACGCAGGAGCGGAGTTCCCCGAGGAGGTCCGGGTGGCTTGGCGACATCGACCGCAGTCCGAGAGCACGTGGCTGACTCGCGACGACTTTCGCCGTTAGTTTCCAGATTACTGCCTTGAGGACAAGACCAATTTTCCAGATGGCGGCATTGTTACCGACTTACAGGAGGAAGAACCGCCTTGGCGGGTGTACGCGCGGCGAGCTCGCGGAGCGGACGACATAGGAGCAGCACGCGCATTGGTGTCTCCCGACGTTACTACCGGCGACACCGTAGCAGGCGTTAGCGGGACAGGCGGCAGCGGGAGGCTGTCGTCCGGCGGTACCAACGGCGACAGCGGGACAGGCGCTAGTATTGGGGCTGAGCAGGCTTAGTGTTTTATTATTATGATAAAGGGTATTTTAGTAATGTAATGGGGGAGACCTCATAGTATAAGAGGTCTTCTTGAAAACCTAATTGCTATCTTTGGATCATTTGAGTTAATTGGGGTTGCTCCCCTTCTTCCTCTTCCTCTCTATCTCTCTCTCGTTCTCCTCCTCTCTCCCTCTCTCTTCTCTCTATCTCGCTCGCTGCCGCCTACCGCCCGCCGACAACCTCGACGGAAACCTACCGCCCGCTCGCTGTCGTCCCCATTGCCGGACGTCCGATACCCTAGCGGTATCACATTGTCATTATATCTTTTCTGCCATTGCAGCTTGGCGCTTGGCAGAGATGGAGTACATGCAAGAAAATCTGCCATTGCAGGTTGCTAGACTTGATAGTTGAGCCCCACATAAATTTTAAGTCGAAACATACAATTGGCAGAGCACAATTGTCTTTATTGTTGACTGGTTTTCTGGAAAAAAATTCTTACCTTTGTAGTTTAACTTCTTACAGGAATTTATTTTGATGGCTAATGTCAAAATATAAATTCAAATATTAAAAAATGGATTTAAATTAAAGTAGGAATTCAAATTAAAAGTTAGAGATTGAATGGTTTAGTTCGTTTTGATGGTCTTATATGAGGACCATAAAAGCAACCAAGGAACTTTTCTTATGTTTGCTAAATTCAAGGTTGCCCCCATCTATTTTTTTAAATTACAAAAATCTATCCTATAAATTTAGATTTATAACATACAACAACAACACTCGAGCCTTTATCCCACTATAGCAGGGTCGGCTATATGGATCCATTGTCTCCATTGTGCCCTATCTTTAGTCATAATCTCACTAATGCCTAAGTACATCATGTCTTTCCTTATAGTCTCATTCCAAGTCTTTATTGGTCTACCCCTCCCCCTTTTAACATGCCTAGTGACTAAACTCTCACAACGCCTAACAGGTGCCTCTAATGGTCTCCTTTGTACGTGTCCAAACCATCTAAGTCGAGCTTCTCGCATCTTCTCTGCAATTGGTGCTACTCCTGTCTTATCCATGATACATTCATTCCTAATTTTATCTAGTCTCGTGTGTCCACACATCCACCTAAACATTCTCATCTCCGCAACTCCCATTTTTTTGCTCATGTACACAAATCACTGCCCAACACAAAACCATAGTGCATCGCTGGTCTAATTGCAGTAAGGTAAAACTTGCCTTTAAGTTTTAATGGTACTTTACGATCACATAAGATCCCTGACGTGCCTCTCCACTTCAACCAACCTGCTTGGATTCTATATATCACATCTTTATTAACACCTCCATCTAATAACATGCATGCACAAAAATACCCCCTGAGGGAAGCCCCATGGAGATATTTTAGATATTTTTGTGCGCACATGTTATGAAATGTAAACTTACAGACAGGAGCGGACTCACATAGGGCCCAGTGTGGGCAGCCACCCACACTGAATTAAAAAAAATTAACTAATAGAAATTAAATTAAATTTATGTTTTGCCTTATATATATTATATGGTGTTATCTATTCATAAAACATTAAATAAAATAGGAATAACAGAGTGGTCTTGGCTTAATGGTTTTGAGTGAAATGTCGTGAGTTCGATTCTTCGTAGCAACAAAGTAGGGAAGAATAGAATTTGTACATATTTTTTTTACCGAAATTTGTTTTTTGTACTAAAAAGTTCATTAAAAATGTGGGCATTTTTCTATATTTGGATATATTGTACAAAAAAATCATTAAAAATGTAGACATTTTTTTCTATATTTAGATATTGTAGAAAAAATCATTAAAAATTGTGGACAATGTTATAAAACATATGCAATTAATAGTGCATAGACACATTTTTGTAAATTATTGATTAAATTTTTTCGAATAAATTAGTATTTCGCTTACATAGAAAAAATTTATGCGGCCGCCACCACTTACCGTGGAGGTTTTTGTAATTTCAAAAGATAGAGGGGTGCAACTTGTAATTATATAGACTGTCACCGTGTCACTCAGGTTTTATTACTCTCAATAATTCAGCTTCTGCTAATCTGCTCTGAATGTATTAGAACCTGGAATAGTATGGAATACATATCAAAATCTACATTTGTACCTTATGAGATTGCAAAGGTTGACAGGTTTCTTCAATTAGTATCCTATATTTTTCTAATGAATGCTCAGGTGAAAGAACGGGCCATTGAACTATCCAAGGCCATGAATGCTGAGGATGGTGTTGCTGGAGCGGTCAAAGCCTTTTTGAGGCATCTACCTTCTCGATTTATCAATGCTGAAACCCAGCCAGTTCAACGAGGGTTCTTCGCCTCCTACTTCGGCGCTATAAGGAGATGCCTGGGCTGTGCTTGATCTGGTGCGCCTATTAACTCTCCTTCTCCATTCAACCTTATATTTAGTTAGAAATAATTACGAAAAACTCCCCGCTAGCTTTGCGTACTTTCATGAACCGCCCATTTATCTTTCAAAATTACTGAAGCCTCCCCTCTATGATAACAATGTAAACTTAGAGGGAGGTTTTGGTGATACAGAAAATTTGACTGGAGGTCCCAGTAAATGGCCATATGTAGTTATCTACATGTACAGTCCGGATGCTATCAGGTTGTATAATATGGCAAATTTAGGTGTTTAGTCCCTTATTTGCATGCTCTTTCGTATCTGCAACCTGATCTAGCTGTTTAGTACATTAATTACAAATATATTTTTTGTTAATTGGATTCAGACTTTGGAACAGTAGTGGCTTGAACTATTCTCACCCTAAGAATCTGCTTATCCCAACATGGAATGTTATGGTTTATATAAACAAATTGTGCAATTTTTGGCATGCAACCTTTGTGACAAGGGGATAGAATTGAGGTTTCAAATCCTTTAGTCTTAAGTTTCAGAGCTCTGTACTTCTTTTTGCCTTATTGGCTGATGACCGGTTTCAATGCAAGCATTGATTGTATTGATATGATTTTTGTTCTGAATGAAATTGTATATATTGTCTTTTGTACATTTGCCCTGCTTCATGAGTAATGTTTCACTTCTCCACTTGTCCAAATTAATTTGAACTAGAAATAACAAAAGGAAATTTCAAAATTTAGTTACATGTTTATTTTGAAAGTAAAGCTATAGATGGCTGATTTGGATCCATTCAAATAAGATAGGCTCTATTCAAATGTTGGTTTGTACCTAGGTCGGTAACTTTGTGATGTTCTAGAGTAGCGCTTTCATAGGGTATATCATATTACTCAAGGCGAAAGGTTTCCAGTGTATCAAACCTGGATGGAGCAAACGGCGGGATATTTTATCATTGAATTTGGTCGGTATACTTGTATAGCATGAAGAGATTAAAGAATAGGAGAATAATCCATGACACTACTAGGTTCCCATTAAAAGGGATTACATTCTATGTTTCACAGGGACGAGGGTTGGATACACGATATGATATTGATACGGAAATGTTTCAAAAACCTAGGACAAGGGATACTTTTTTTTTGAAAATTGTAAATATATAAATATAAGTATTAATTATTATGAAGATATATCTCACGTAACATATATTAAATGAAAACAAGGTTTCTGTCACAAAATATATCATATCTTAAATCGATGTAATTATGTATTCAATTGAATCACACCACTATCACTCACCACCTATCATTCAACAATTTTTCTTTCACATGTTTTTCTCTATGTACCATCACAAAACACATTTTTGTGCATTATGAGCATACTCTAACGCATCCAGTAATATCTTAAAAAATATCTGGGTATTCATGTCTTTAATGTAAAATTAAAAGAAAGGGTTTTGCGAGTCTTGGGGACAGGTTTCTTAGTTTTTGAGTATTTCTCGACTCCAAAATAATTTTGATATAATTGTACAACCCTCATATTTTTCGAGTCGGTGTGACCCAACGCGGATGAGGTCGGGATAGAGAGGGTGACCGTGACGCAGAAGATCGACCAATTGGAGACCGTCGGGATCAAAGGTGCAGTCCCACGGGGGAGGAAGTGGACCGGGAGTCCACTTCCACTCGCCCAAACCCCGGGCGAGTGGACCTACCTATGGTCCACTCACCCAGGGTGAGGCGCCCCGATCACTCGGGGGAGTGGACCATGGGTCCACTCGCCCCTGAGGAGAGTGGACCGAGTGGTCCACTCGCCCAAGCCCAGGCAGTGGACCATTCGGTCCACTCTCCTGACCCCTGACAGGGGGGGGGGGGAGTGGGCGTCTCAAGCTCCACTCGCCCCCCTCCTGTTTCAGTCGTTCGGGTTAGTTGTTGAGCTGCGGATAGTAGATTTTTGGCTATCCGCAGTCCAATTTTGGGAAGTCTATAAATAGACCCTCATGGGCACCTTGGGAAGGGTTGTTGATACCCCCTCCCTCGCGTGTATATTGTGAGCAAGCACTACCCCTCCCTCCCCCTGTCATTGAAGGTGGACGGTGAAGTGACCCTTAGTGCACTCCAAGGTGCCCAGGCTCAGCATTGGCTTGGGAAGTGAAGTTCCTTGTGAACTTCCAGGTGTGTGGTGGGACCTCTGTAACGCCCCTGATTTTCGTTAATTATTTTACGTACCCTCTGTGACGTAATTTTGGCGTAAGGGCGTTGCGTCAGCTCGTCTAGTAGTGTGTTGAGCCTTAGCTTAGTTAAAGTATGTCTTGTAGATCGAGCGTGCGAGTTTTCGCATCGTTTCGGGTTTAAGTAAAGATTTTGGGTGGATTTCAAGATTTTAGCTTCGGGAGGCTTTAGCCCGATTTCGGCCCGTCGGAATTGAATTCTGACTTCGCCGTTGGATTCGTAGCGCCGTGTTTTAGTTAAGGTGCGAATTTCGTAGAAATCCAAAGTGTTTTGGTCGCCCTCGAGGGTTAAGTAAGATGTGAGAATTATTTAATTAATTTAAATAATAAACTTAGGTTAGTATATAAGCCTAAGTCTCTTCTTTCCTATTCATTATCTTCCTCCTCGATCAAACCAGCCGCCGAGCGAGAGAGGCGAGAGCGGAGGTTTTGTGAGCCTTCAACCGGCGATTCCTAGGGCTGTAGTGGTCGGAATCGAGTTTGGTTTGAAGATTTGGAAAGCTCTCGGCGAGATCTTCGTTCTAGCGGTAAGCTTTTCTCGTTTCGTGGAGTTTTGGGAGATTTGGCGGTAACCTAACTCTTCCTTTTGGTCTGAATCGTTCTAGGATTTCGTGCTTGAGTGTTTCCTTAGCCTTCAGAGCGGAGGACCTCGAGTTTCGCAAGGTTAAGGCAAGTGGCTTCCTCCTCCTTCTCTTTCTGTTCTTGAAGTATTGTTTCGCTCGTGTCGATTTCATGTCGCTCGATTTAACTTAAGTTTTGGAGTGTTAATGTAAGCTTCCTTGATTATTCTTCCTTTGCTATGAATCGGGTAGTTGTTCCCTGGAGAAAACCGTCCTATCTATACCCAAAGGATAAATAGCTTCTAGGAGAATCGCTATCCGTAGACCACACAGCAGAATAGGGGATTCTGTTGCAATTCGTCGAGATTTCACGGGACATTCCGTGTAATCCCGACGAATTCCGATGAATCATACCAGACGGCAACTTCTGCCGAGTTTAAAGATTTTCTGTGTCAATTCGTCGAGATTTCACGGGACATTCCGTGTAATCCCGACGAATTCCGACGAATCCCGTGGAATTCCGACGAATCAAGTTAAAGATTTTATGTGTCAATTCGTCGAGATTTCACGGGACATTCCGTGTAATCCCGACGAATCCCGTGGAATTCCGACGAATCAAGTTAAAGAATTTTCTGTGTCAATTCGTCGAGATTTCACGGGACATTCCGTGTAATCCCGACGAATTCCGACGAATCCCGTGGAATTCCGACGAATCAAGTTAAAGATTTTCTGTGTCAATTCGTCGAGATTTCACGGGACATTCCGTGTAATCCCGACGAATTCCGACGATTTCAAACAGTAACAATTTCTGGACCTCCCCCATTCTATGTGGTGATTGGTAACCTTTACCAACACAGTCAATCTTCCATCTTCTCCGCATGCTCTTAATTCTATGTCTCGAAAAACATTCAAATGTCTCGAGAAATCCCTTGCTTTATCTCGAGAAATCCTTCCAGTTCTCGAGAAGTGCTGCCTTGAATGTTGTCCCTCTTCTTCTCGATAATTGATGGTAAGAAACCCCGCCTGGAACGCATGTGATTTCGTTGAGTTTTTTTTTGTGTTTGAATCTCGTGTCCCCTCGGGTGCACTTGGATGATGGCCAGTGACCTTTCGGTGCTCCTGATCTCGAATCCCTCCCGTTTGAACTTCTTTCTACTCGTTGTGGTCTGTTGACATTTGAGTTACTCTTATGATTCATATTGATCGATGTGTACTTTGCCTTGACCCTAATTCTTAGGTCCTTCCAGTGATTATTCTTTCGGGCAGCGTCCCGTGTTTAATTAAAATTTAAGTAATAAGAACTACTGTCTTTAGCCTTACACAGTAGTTGTGTTTGGGAGACAGTGGGGGAAAATGTTATAGCCTTGCACGGTAGTCGTGTTTGGGTGGTAGGGTCTAGTGGTACCCCCACCTGGTTTTGGGCTTTGGGTAGCGGAGGTAGTTAACCGCTCCCGTATAATTTGAGCTGATCAGTCTCTTTAATTGATGAAACTAAATAAATGAACACGTTTGTTCCTCTCTTGGTATATAGTGCACTTGATGCTTGTTGGTTCTTTGTTGGAGCTCTCTTTCGGTAAATTTTGGCTTGGGTTGGTACCCCTTATGCCTTGTTTGTTTTTCTGCTAATCTTCTGCCACTTGTAATTCCTTGCTGAGGCGTTCTTTGTTTTATTGAATGCCTCAGGTTCTGAGCCGTAGCGGCTAGTGGTGTTGCCTGGAGATCAGAGTTTGTAGCTGCTCACCCCGCTGTTGCGAGGTAGTTGTTTTTAGTTGCATCTTGTGCTCAGACATACTAGTTGGTGCCAATGGGTTAGTGTCATGTTGTTGATGCCCATTGTGCCCCTTTTTATACCTTATAGTTACTTGTCAGTTTATGCCACTACTTATAGATCTTGTGTATCTTACTCTCTGGGAATGATTTATGCTAGGTGCACTATAGTTATAAAAATGGTTTTTCTTCATCCTCATTGCATTCTTTCTAACTGAAACCCTTAACTTTAAAGTCGTCTAAAGGTATTTTCTACTCTTACATTACGCCTAGTTATGTGCATATCACTTACGTCATGCTCCGTCGTTTGCATACATGTAGGACTTTAAGTAAACTAAATTAAGTATTTTTCCGCTGCAATTATACATACTTTCTCGGTGGACTAGTTGATCCACGAACTGAGAGACACAGTTCTTATCTCAAAACCCCTAATAAATGATTTCAAACGATGACTTATCAGATAATCATGTTTGTTTAGTTAAGTAATAGGATCCCGCCTGAGCGTCTACAGATGTCTCCTGTATGACGTGGCATCACGACGTGTATTTTCCCTTACTCTGATATTCTTAAATTCGGGGAAAATGCGGGTTGTGACAGTTGGTATCAGAGCTAGGTTGTTCGACAAATTGGTCGGGCAACAAATTCTGATATAGATTGGTAGTTTTTTTTTTTTTTGGTTTCATTGCATACACACACCGATATGTCATCAGTACGTCTTGGCCGAAGCATGAACACTACACTCATAGCATGATAAGAAGTATACGGGGCATATTATGTAGTATGGGATGCATAATAAGTGTTTGTATATGGATCCACCATAGGTTGCAACATGTGACGGTTATGTAGTATGGGATGCATAACCATCATCACATGGATGCCCATTAGCACGTTTTCTTTTTCGTTACATGCGATATTATGTAGTATGGGATGCATAATATTTCATGTGTACGCCGCTCATAACATGCATTAAGGCCTTTATTAGAATGCATAGCACAACATACTTTACATAGCATTGCATAAGCACACGTGCGAAGTTAAAGACTTATATGATGACACACGTACACACATGATTTCAAAACAAGTAGAAAATTCAGGCATTCATGCCCCTTGCACATGAGTCAAGTGGGACGATGTAGTATCGTTCCTGAATTTAGCATATCATCATGAAAATATCCCAGAGAAAGGTAGTGGAAATGGCAAGTAACTGTACATGTATGTTCTGAAACAAGCAGTGTAGTTCTAGTGTAAGGTTAAGTTTTAATTAGAGGTTTATGCGTATTAGCAGAAATGGCGCGCAAGCGAGTCGCGACTAGGTCGACTCCCCAGTCTGAGGGCGAGTCTTCGGGTGCGCAGAGTGAAGCCTTGATCGAGAGTCTGCGCCAGAGCAATGAGACTCTGACTAGGCAGATGGTTGCGATGCAGTCGCAGGTCGAGGCGTTGTTGGCTGCCGGTGCTAGGCAGCAACCCGTAGTGCAGGCCCCAGTAGTAGGACAGACTGTACCTACTCCTCCTGCTCCCTTGGTACCCCCGGTAGCGATACCACCGGAAATGAATTTCATTTCGCATTTTCAAAGGTTGGGACCTCCTACGTTTGACGGAAGAGCAGACTTCATGGCATTAGACGACTGGTTTGTTGCCATTGAGGAGATGTTTTCGTACTCAGGAATCTCTGCAGACCAAAAGGTGATGGTCGCCGCTTACCAGCTGAAAGGACTTGCTAAGAGCTGGTGGATCAGGGAGAGGGAAAATCTCGTGGGTGGATGTTCGTGGGAGTCGTTCAAGGCGATGGTGTTAAAGAAATTCCTGCCGTCGGTCGAGCAAGACCGTTTAATGAATAATTTTCTGCACCTGAAGCAAAGACAACTCGCGGTTAGTGAGTATGAGATCGAGTTCAGTAAGTTGAGCAGATTTGCTCCAGATTTAGTGGCTTCTGAGGCAGGAAGAATGAAGCGATTTCTCGGAGGTCTTCGTAGCAATTTTCAGCAGTTGGCGAGTGCTTATAAATCTGAAAGTTATTCTGAAGTGGTAGAAGCAGCACTGAAAGTCGAGGCTATCGACAATGCCAAGAATCGGGGTGCTCTAATGAAAAAGGACAAGAGGAAAGTCGAAGAGGGGGAGACCCCCAAGGTATCTAGCTTGACTCCAAAGAAAAGGAGTGGAGAGGTGTGTAGCTTCTGTGGCCGCCCCGGCCATCCAGTTGAGAAATGTTTCAAGAGGAAGGGAGCTCAGAAGCAGCAGCGAGTGCTAGCAATCCAGGGTGCTCCGAAGGGCGAGGTGCTCTGCCAGTTGTGCAAGCAGAAAGGGCATGATGTGGCCCAGTGTTGGACCAAAGATAAAGTCTGCTTCCAGTGCAAGCAGAAGGGGCACATGAAGTTCCAATGCCCGCTGATTCAACCCCCGTTGCAGCCTGTACCGCTTCGAACCTTGCCGCCGCCGCAGCATCAGGATAAAGGAAGAGGAAAGCTGAACGTGTTAACCCAGGAGCAAGCGCAGTCTTCGACCCAAGTGATCGCAGGTTAGACCTTAAGACAACTGTTTAGTCTTGTTTTCATTTTAGTTCGCTGTATTAGACTAGTTTCTCTTCGCGCTTATAGGAAGATTTAAGGTAAAGAATCGTTGGGCGCGTGTTCTGTTTGATTCGGGTGCTACCCATTCGTTCGTAGCAAGGGATTTCGTTGAGCGTCACCGTTTGACCCCTGAGCTGGGCAACGATTCGTTCCTCGTTAAGTTCCCTTCTGGTGATCTGGTGTCCTCGAACCAGTGCGTCCGAAGTTGCCCCGTTCTCTTAGGAGATTTCTTGGCTGTTGCTGATCTCAAAGTGTTGGACTTAGAAGACTTTGACGTAATATTGGGTATGGACTGGTTGTCCAGTTATGATGCGGTCATCCGATGCAAGGAAAAGCGTCTGGACTTCGTAATGGACAACGGTCAACCCATGAGCGTTCTTGGTTCTCCGTACCAGAGTTCTTCGATAATTTCTGCGGTATGTGCTCGGAAACTGTTAATTTCCGGTTGTTTGGCTTACCTTGTTTCTGTAGTAGAAGCTGTTGGTGGTTCGCCGTGTATCGAGGATATTCTGGTGGTGCGAGAGTTTCCCGATGTCTTCCCTGCTAATCTCCCTGGTCTCCCGCCCGTTAGAGATGTGGAGTTCGTTCTTGATCTTGAGCCTGGTGCTCGTCCTATTGCTAAGGCACCGTACCGTATGGCCCCGCGCGAGTTAGAAGAGTTGCGAACCCAGTTAGATGAGTTGTTGTAGTGTGGTTTCATTAGGCCAAGTTCTTCTCCTTGGGGTGCTCCAGTTTTGTTCGTAAGGAAAAAGGACGGTTCTATGAGGTTGTGCATAGATTATAGAGAATTAAACAAAGTGACCATCAAGAACAGGTACCCGTTGCCAAGGATTGATGATCTGTTCGATCAGTTGCGTGGTAGCACTGTATTTTCGAAGATTGACCTTCGGTCGGGTTACCATCAGTTGAGGATCCGTGAGTCGGACGTTCCCCGGACTGCCTTTCGTTCCCGGTATGGTCATTTTGAGTTTCTAGTCATGTCATTTGGTTTGACAAATGCACCCTCTGCATTTATGGACATGATGAACCGCGTGTTCAAGGATTTTCTGGACCATTTTGTGGTGGTATTCATAGATGATGTGCTGGTTTATTCTAGAAGTGCGGAGGAGCATGCTACGCATTTGCGCTTAGTATTGTCTACTCTTAGAGAGCACAAGTTGTATGCGAAGCTGAGCAAGTGTGAGTTCTGGCTTCCTCAAGTATCCTTTCTGGGTCATGTGGTGAACAAAGATGGAATTACGGTAGACAGCGCTAAAATTTCTGCCGTATTGGATTGGAAGACGCCTTCGACGCCTAAGGAGATAAGGAGTTTCTTAGGGTTGGCCGGGTACTACAGGAGATTTGTCCGAGGATTTTCAGTGCTGTCCGCACCCTTGACTAAGCTCACCCAGAAGAATACTGCTTTTGTTTGGAGCGATCAGTGCGAAGAGGCCTTTCAGGAATTGAAGAGGCGTTTGTGTAGTGCTCCGGTGTTGGCCTTGCCGGTCGAAGGAGTTGAGTATGCAGTTTATGTAGATGCATCTCATGTTGGACTAGGTTGTGTTTTGATGCAAGAAGGAAAGGTGATCGCTTATGGGTCAAGACAATTGAAAGTTCACGAACGGAATTACCCTACGCATGACTTAGAATTCGCCGCAGTAATCTATGCTTTGAAGCTTTGGAGACACCTGTTATATGGAGTGTCCTGCAAGATTTTCACGGATCATAAAAGTCTGAAGTATGTCTTCACCCAGAAGGAGCTGAATCTGCGCCAGCGGAGGTGGTTGGAGTATGTGGCGGACTATGAAGTAGATATTCTGTACCATCCGGGTAAGGCTAATGTAGTGGCCGATGCCCTGAGCCGGAAAACCGCGCATATCTTCAATCTCTCAGTGCAGTCCTTAGTAGAGGAGTTTATGTTGATGGATATCTCAGTCGGTAGTTGTACCGCACCCTCGAGCTTAGAGGCTGAAGAGCCTTCTTGGATTGCCCTTACTAGGATGCATCAGGAGGAAGATCCTGACTTGCAGCATCTTCGAAGTAGAACTGAAAAAGGAGAATTGCCAGATTTTTCGATCGATGATAAGGATACTTTGAGGTACCGAGGTAGATATTGCGTCCCCGCGTTGGAAGAAATTCGGACAAAGATCTGTAGCGAGGCGCATGATTCTAGTGTTTCCTATCATCCTGGTTCCACGAAAATGTATAAAGATCTGAAGCAGATCGTTTGGTGGTCGGGTATGAAGAATGATATAGCGAAGTTTGTGTCAGAATGTTTAACTTGTCAGCGCGTGAAAGCAGATCATAGGAGGCCTGGAGGTAAGTTGAACCCGTTAGATATTCCAAGCTGGAAGTGGGAGAGTATTTCGATGGACTTCATTACCGGTTTGCCGAGATCTCCCAGTGGTCATGACTCGGTGTGGGTTATAGTAGATCGCTTGACAAAGTGTGCTCACTTTGTGCCCTTTAAGATTGGTTACTCGATGGAGAAAATAGCAGAACTGTATTTGGATGAAGTCATCAGATTGCATGGTGTGCCTGTGAGCATTGTGTCGGACCGAGACTCGAGGTACACGTCTCATTTCTGGCAGAGTTTGCAGGGAGCCTTGGGTACCGACCTTAGGTACTCTACCGCTTATCATCCCCAGACCAATGGTCAGACAGAAAGAGTTAATCAGATCTTGGAAGATATGATAAGGTGCTATATCTTAGACCACGGTGGGGCTTGGGATAAGCGGCTTGGATTGATGGAGTTCGCGTATAACAACAGTTATCAAGAAAGCCTACAAATGGCCCCGTTTGAGGCTCTGTATGGGAGGCGTTGTCGGACTCCGTTGTTTTGGGCCGAGGTAGGTGAGAGTCCCTTGCTAGGCCCAGAGGCTTTGGAAGAGATGAATGTTGCTGTGACTCATATCCGCGAGAAGCTCCGTATTGCTCAGGAGCGGTATGAGAAGTATGCGAATCGAAGAAGAGTGGATTTAGAATTTGCCGTTGGAGACAGGGTGTTCTTGAAAGTTTCTCCGATGCCAGGTGTTAAGAGGTTTGGAAGGAACCACAAGTTGGATCCCCGGTATGTGGGACCTTTCCGGATTGTTGAGCGCATCGGAGTGTCAGCGTATAGATTGGATTTGCCTGCTTCCTTCCCTAGTATTCACAATGTGTTTCATGTAAGCCAGTTGAGGAAATGTTTGCGTAGTAATCGGCTTGTTCTTGATTCAGTGCCCGTTTTGCAACCCAATCTTTCTTATGTCGAAGAGCCCGTCCGAATCTTGGAGACTCAGGAGCGTGTGTTGCGAAGGAAGACGATCCCTATGGTTAAGGTTCTTTGGAAGAATCAGGGTGTCGAAAGCGCAACTTGGGAATTGGAGTCTGCTATGAGGGAGACTCATCCTAGCCTCTTCACTTAGATTTCGGGTAAGTCTTCTTTCCTGTATCCTTAGAATTGTTTCTGTATCTTTCTTAATCCTTGGATTTCAAGTTTCGGGACGAAACTTCCTTTTAGGGGGAGTGACTGTAACGCCCCTGATTTTCGTTAATTATTTTACGTACCCTCTGTGACGTAATTTTGGCGTAAGGGCGTTGCGTCAGCTCGTCTAGTAGTGTGTTGAGCCTTAGCTTAGTTAAAGTATGTCTTGTAGATCGAGCGTGCGAGTTTTCGCATCGTTTCGGGTTAAAGTAAAGATTTTGGGTGGATTTCAAGATTTTAGCTTCGGGAGGCTTTAGCCCGATTTCGGCCCGTCGGAATTGAATTCTGACTTCGCCGTTGGATTCGTAGCGCCGTGTTTTAGTTAAGGTGCGAATTTCGTAGAAATCCGAAGTGTTTTGGTCGCCCTCGAGGGTTAAGTAAGATGTGAGAATTATTTAATTAATTTAAATAATAAACTTAGGTTAGTATATAAGCCTAAGTCTCTTCTTTCCTATTCATTATCTTCCTCCTCGATCAAACCAGCCACCGAGCGAGAGAGGCGAGAGCGGAGGTTTTGTGAGCCTTCAACCGGCGATTCCTAGGGCTGTAGTGGTCGGAATCGAGTTTGGTTTGAAGATTTGGAAAGCTCTCGGCGAGATCTTCGTTCTAGCGGTAAGCTTTTCTCGTTTCGTGGAGTTTTGGGAGATTTGGCGGTAACCTAACTCTTCCTTTTGGTCTGAATCGTTCTAGGATTTCGTGCTTGAGTGTTTCCTTAGCCTTCAGAGCGGAGGACCTCGAGTTTCGCAAGGTTAAGGCAAGTGGCTTCCTCCTCCTTCTCTTTCTGTTCTTGAAGTATTGTTTCGCTCGTGTCGATTTCATGTCGCTCGATTTAACTTAAGTTTTGGAGTGTTAATGTAAGCTTCCTTGATTATTCTTCCTTTGCTATGAATCGGGTAGTTGTTCCCTGGAGAAAACCGTCCTATCTATACCCAAAGGATAAATAGCTTCTAGGAGAATCGCTATCCGTAGACCACACAGCAGAATAGGGGATTCTGTTGCAATTCGTCGAGATTTCACGGGACATTCCGTGTAATCCCGACGAATTCCGATGAATCATACCAGACGGCAACTTCTGCCGAGTTTAAAGATTTTCTGTGTCAATTCGTCGAGATTTCACGGGACATTCCGTGTAATCCCGACGAATTCCGACGAATCCCGTGGAATTCCGACGAATCAAGTTAAAGATTTTCTGTGTCAATTCGTCGAGATTTCACGGGACATTCCGTGTAATCCCGACGAATTCCGACGAATCCCGTGGAATTCCGACGAATCAAGTTAAAGAATTTTCTGTGTCAATTCGTCGAGATTTCACGGGACATTCCGTGTAATCCCGACGAATTCCGACGAATCCCGTGGAATTCCGACGAATCAAGTTAAAGATTTTCTGTGTCAATTCGTCGAGATTTCACGGGACATTCCGTGTAATCCCGACGAATTCCGACGATTTCAAACAGTAACAATTTCTGGACCTCCCCCATTCTATGTGGTGATTGGTAACCTTTACCAACACAGTCAATCTTCCATCTTCTCCGCATGCTCTTAATTCTATGTCTCGAAAAACATTCAAATGTCTCGAGAAATCCCTTGCTTTATCTCGAGAAATCCTTCCAGTTCTCGAGAAGTGCTGCCTTGAATGTTGTCCCTCTTCTTCTCGATAATTGATGGTAAGAAACCCCGCCTGGAACGCATGTGATTTCGTTGAGTTTTTTTTGTGTTTGAATCTCGTGTCCCCTCGGGTGCACTTGGATGATGGCCAGTGACCTTTCGGTGCTCCTGATCTCGAATCCCTCCCGTTTGAACTTCTTTCTACTCGTTGTGGTCTGTTGACATTTGAGTTACTCTTATGATTCATATTGATCGATGTGTACTTTGCCTTGACCCTAATTCTTAGGTCCTTCCAGTGATTATTCTTTCGGGCAGCGTCCCGTGTTTAATTAAAATTTAAGTAATAAGAACTACTGTCTTTAGCCTTACACAGTAGTTGTGTTTGGGAGACAGTGGGGGAAAATATTATAGCCTTGCACGGTAGTCGTGTTTGGGTGGTAGGGTCTAGTGGTACCCCCACCTGGTTTTGGGCTTTGGGTAGCGGAGGTAGTTAACCGCTCCCGTATAATTTGAGCTGATCAGTCTCTTTAATTGATGAAACTAAATAAATGAACACGTTTGTTCCTCTCTTGGTATATAGTGCACTTGATGCTTGTTGGTTCTTTGTTGGAGCTCTCTTTCGGTAAATTTTGGCTTGGGTTGGTACCCCTTATGCCTTGTTTGTTTTTCTGCTAATCTTCTGCCACTTGTAATTCCTTGCTGAGGCGTTCTTTGTTTTATTGAATGCCTCAGGTTCTGAGCCGTAGCGGCTAGTGGTGTTGCCTGGAGATCAGAGTTTGTAGCTGCTCACCCCGCTGTTGCGAGGTAGTTGTTTTTAGTTGCTTCTTGTGCTCAGACATACTAGTTGGTGCCAATGGGTTAGTGTCATGCTGTTGACGCCCATTGTGCCCCTTTTTATACCTTATAGTTACTTGTCAGTTTATGCCACTACTTATAGATCTTGTGTATCTTACTCTCTGGGAATGATTTATGCTAGGTGCACTATAGTTATAAAAATGGTTTTTCTTCATCCTCATTGCATTCTTTCTAACTGAAACCCTTAACTTTAAAGTCGTCTAAAGGTATTTTCTACTCTTACATTACGCCTAGTTATGTGCATATCACTTACGTCATGCTCCGTCGTTTGCATACATGTAGGACTTTAAGTAAACTAAATTAAGTATTTTTCCGCTGCAATTATACATACTTTCTCGGTGGACTAGTTGATCCACGAACTGAGAGACACAGTTCTTATCTCAAAACTCCTAATAAATGATTTCAAACGATGACTTATCAGATAATCATGTTTGTTTAGTTAAGTAATAGGATCCCGCCTGAGCGTCTACAGATGTCTCCTGTATGACGTGGCATCACGACGTGTATTTTCCCTTACTCTGATATTCTTAAATTCGGGGAAAATGAGGGTTGTGACAACCTCCACGCTGCAGCTTAAGGGGTCCGTTTGTGGACTTGGGTGTTCTTCAAGGGTAAGGTTCTTTGGTTCTTAGTAACTGGTCAAGGGTCTAGCTCGGGTCAAGTAAGGGTTAGCTGCATCTCCCTTTCGAACGTCGAGACCAGTTCTCTGGTTTCAACATTCTGGTGCGGTGAGCGTGGACGCAGCTAGTTCGGAAAGCTCTGGGCAAGTCTCATGGCTGGAAGCGAAGAGCCAAGAAACTCACCTCCTCCCAACAGGTCGCGGTCGTTGACAGAGGAAGATGAAGCAGGAAAGGCAGATCAGGTGTCAGATGATCAGACCAAGTTGGAGGTGGCAGAGGAAGTGAAAGAGAGGGAGGTCGTTAGCGGCGGTGGAAGGCTGGAGAAGATACGAATCAGCGGAAGGCTGAGCGAGCAGGATCAAGAGAGGATCCGAAGATGTGTCCAGCAGAATGTGGACATCTTCGCGTGGAGTGTTGCATAGATGTCAGGTGTCGATGCGAATGTGGCATGTCATCGGCTCAACCTCGACTCAAGCGTCCACCCCATTCGCCAGAAGAAGAGAAATGTATCGTCTACCCTCGTCAGGCCAATCAGAGAGGAGTTAGGGAAGCTGCTAGAGGCGGGATTCGTGGAAGAAATCCAATACCAAGGATGAGTTTCTAACGTGGTAATGATGAAGAAGGGAGACGAGAAGTGGAGAATGTGTGTGGACTTCTCCCTGTTGAACAAGGCCTGTCCTAAGGATTGTTATCCTCTGCCTCGGATTGATGCGTTGGTAGATTCAGCTGTCGGCTTCCTGGTGATCAGCTTCTTGGATGCATTCTCCAGCTACCATCAAATTCGAATGCATCCGCCCGATGTTAAAGACGTTTCTTTCATCACAGATGACGGGTGTTACTGCTATAAGCATTGTTTTAAATGTCCTCCAACATGTCCGACATGTCTCCCGACATGTCATTTTTTAGGGCAAACCGATATGTTTTTCTAAAAAAAATAGATTGTCTTTTTGTAAAATATAACATGTCCGATTTTTTCCGAAATAGGCCGGCACGACTTTTAAATATATCGTCCGCTATTTTATTTTATGTCATATTAGCAGACTAGCAGCATATGTTTAAATCGCATATGAATATTATATTATGTATGTTTAAATCGATTAGACTTATTATTTCGATTTTTTAACGTTTTATTTTTACAACCAATTTTGTAGAATTGTTTCACAATTTTTTAATTTCATATTACAAAAATTATGAAGATATTTAATACATTTATTACAAAAAATATGAAAATATTTAAATCTTGTTTATTTGCAATAAATTTTTTGTTATCAAAATAAAAATATTGTATACTATTAAATATATTTTACAATGTATCATTTTATATTTTTTTAATAATATTTTATCTTTGATACTATTCAAATTTATTTCGTATTATAAATAGCTCATTTTTTATCTATTTGTTATATTATTTTTCTATTTTTATAACATATAATTATAGTTAGTATACATAAAAATAAAAATTTTATTTATAAGACATGGAAATTCGATATTTAAAATATCTCTGACATGTCTCCGACTTCCGACATCTGGCATTTAAAAACTCAATCTAATATGTCGCCGACATTCGATATTTAAAACATTGGTTATAAGATGATGTTTTTCGAGCTGAGGAACGCAGGAGCAACTTACCAAAGGATGATGGACCGAGTCTTGAAGGAGCAGAAGGGGCGCAACCTGAAAGTCTATGTGGACGACTTGATGGTTAAAAGTAGGGACGTAGTATCTCATCTGCAAGACTTGGAGGAGACCTTCGCCACCCTTCGGAGGTTCAAGATGAGGCTCAACCCTTCTAAATGTGTCTTCGGAGCAAGTCGAGGAAAGTTCCTAGGTCATCTACTCACCCCGGTGGGGGTCGAGCCCAACCCGAACAAGGTCAAAGCCATCCTGGAGTTGGAGTCACCGAGGAGTGCGAAAGAGATTCAAAAGTTGACAGGGAAGTTAGCAGGGGTGAGCCGATTTCTCTCAAGAGCAGGGGAGAAGTGCTCTCCCTTCTTCAGAGCCCTGTGCCAGGGTCAGAAGTTTGAGTGGACGCCGGAATGCGAGAAGGCCTTTCAGGCGTTGAAGGAACAGCTGACGCGGGCTCCTTTGCTCCAGGGACCGAGAGAAGGAGAAGACCTTTTTCTTTACTTAGGGGTAGGAGCCGAGGCAGTAAGCTCGGTCCTGGTCCGGGAGGAGGGGAAGAAGCACCTGCCGATCTTTTACGTCAGCCGAGTCCTGAAGAAGGCAGAGCTCAAGTATCCTGTCCTGGAGAAGCTGACATTCGCTTTAATCATCTCAGCGCGGAAATTTCGCCCCTATTTCCAGGCTCATTCGATCAGAGTAGTGACCGATCACCCCCTCCGCAACATTATGGAAGGAGTGGAGCACTCCGAGAGATTGGCAAAGTGGTCTGTTGAGCGTAGCGAGTTCGATGTCACCTTCATCCCTCGGCTGTCAATGAAAGCGTAGGCGGTGGCAGATTTCCTGGCAGAGTATGTGACCGAGGTGGATGGTTTGGAACCCACCGGGTTGGTGGCATGGGAGTTGTTCGCAAACGGGGCATCAGGAAAGAATTCCCTCGGCGGAGGGGTAGTCCTGGTCAGTCCGCAGGGGATGAGGATCGAGCAAGCAATCGACATTCGATTCCCCGTAACCAACAACCAGGCCGAGTATGAAGCAGTGGTGGCTGAGCTTCGTCTGGAAAAGGAACTAGGAATCCGGGATGTGAGGGTTTTCACGGATTCGATGGTGGTGGCCTCCCAGGTCCGAGGAGAGTTCGAGGCGAAGGAGCCGACCCTCCAGAGGTATCTGACGAAGGTTAAAGACCTCATCGGGGGGGGGGGTTCCGCACTTTCTCCATCCAGCATATTCTGAGGGAGGAAAATGCCCGGGCGGATCAGTTGGCAAAGTATGGTCCTTGCGCGGGAGGAACAGTGACCGAGTTATTTCGCCCGTCCATCGAGGAAGGGGAGCTTATGGATATCGATCAAGGGACCTCGTGGGTGGACCCGATCCTTACTTTTCTGACCTCGGGCAAGTTCCCGGAGGGGGTCCCAGATAAGAGGCGGTTCAGGTACAAGTCAGCATACTACCTAATCCGAGAGGAGAGCTTATATAGGAAGACCCTAACCGGTCTCCTAGCAAGGTGCGTGGTGGAAGATGAAGTCCCAAAGGTCTTGGAAGAAATCCACTCTGGAGAATGCGGAAGCCACTCCGGAAGCCAGACCTTAGAGAAAAGGGTGTTGAGGCAGGGATACTTCTGGCCGACCCTTCGTAGGGACACCGCAAAGTTTGCAAAGAAGTGTCAGAAGTGTCAGCTCTTCGCACCGCTCTAACTCCAACCTGCGCAAAGGCTCAGGACAATCACAACACCCTGGCCCTTCGCCATCTGGGGGATGGACTTGGTCAGCCCATTCCCTCAGGCCAGCAGTCAAAGATGGTTCCTGCTGGTCATGATAGACTACTTCTCCAAATGGGTGGGGGTCAAAGCTTTGGCAAAAATAACCTCGCAGGTAATAAGAAATTTTATTTGGGGAGAAATAATTTGCAGTCACAGACTTCCCCTCGCCATAGTGACGGACAACAGACCACAGTTCGCGAGTGAGGAGCTCGTTAGCTTCTGCGGTCAGTTGGGCATCGATCTTCGTTTCGCCTCCGTTCATCATCCTCGGAGCAATGGACAGGTCGAGGCGGCAAACAAAGTCATAGTCAACTTGCTGAAGAGAAAAGTGGAGAACTTGAAGGGGAACTGGGTGGAGCAGCTTCCCTCAGTCTTATGGGCCTTGAGAACGACACCCAACACGGCGACGGGGGAAACGCCGTTCAAACTATCGCATGGGTCCGAGGTTGTACTCCCCGTGGAATTCGAGGTCAGATCCCCCCGGGTCGTGGCCGCCCAGGAGGGTGACGAAGACTGGAGGATGGACAACGAAGAGGAACAACGACTCTCACTGGATGTGGTTGAGGAGCTCCGAGACCTCGCGTCGATCCGGCAGGAGGAGGTGAAACGTCAGTGGCCAGGTATTTTGATAAGAACATTAGGATCAAGCAATTCGTCCCAGGAGATCTGGTCCTCAAGAAGGTCGACGCCGCGGGAAGATCGGCGAACGTAGGAAATCTCCAACCCAATTGGGAAGGACCCTATGTAATCCTGGAAGCCCTGAAGTCAGGGGGTATCACCTTCAGAATGTTGAAGGCATCCCCCTCGGCAACACTTGGAGTGGCGACGATCTAAAACGTTTTTATCCTTAATAAATATTGATTTTATCCTTGGAAAAACCTCTTGTTCCATCTCATAATTGTTACTCTAGCCCAGGAGGGCAGAGGTTGGTAAGCCTTCAAGGGCTGGGACCGCATCCCGGATGTGTTGAGTTCCTCTGCCTCCAGGTGAAGGTAAGCACCTAGGACGTGGATGGGTACTCCGTCCCCAGTTGGTAAGATCCCCGACTAGAGACTATTCTCCGGGCTCAGTCATGTCGGCAGATGGGAGACTCATCGGGTCGACTCGCTACTCGACTAAGTGGCTTGGGAAGGTGTTGAGTTCCTCTGCCTCCAGGTGAAGGTAAGCACCTAGGACGTGAATGGGTACTCCGCCCCCAGTTGGTAAGATCCCCGGCTAGAGACCATTCTCCGGGCTCACTCATGCCGATAGATGGGAGACTCATCGAGTCGACTCGCTACTCAACTAAGTGGCTTGGGAAGGTGTTGAGTTCCTCTGCCTCCAGGTGACGGTAAGCACCTAGGACGTGGATGGGTACTCCGCCCCCAGTTGGTAAGATACCCGACTAGAGACCATTCTCCGGGCTCAGTCATGCCGGCAGATGGGAGACTCATCGGGTCGACTCGCTACTTGAGTGAGTGACTTGGAGAGATAATGAGCTCCTCCGCCTCCAGGTAGGCTAGGCCCCTAGGACGTGGATGGGTATTCCACCTACAGTTGGTTTGAAAAGTGTTAGAGTTCCTCCGCCTCCAGGTAAGCTAGGCCCCTAGGATGCGGACGGGTACTCTGCCCCCAACTGGTTTGGGAAGGTGTTGGGTTCCTCTGCCTCCAGACAAGCTAAGCCCCTAGGCCGTGGACGGGTACTCCACCCCCAATTGGTTCAAAAAGGTGTTGAATTCCTCTGCCTCCGGGTGAGCTAAGCCCCTAGGACGTGGACTGGTTCTCTGCCCCCAGTTGCTTTGATAAGATGGTTGAGTTCCTCTGCCTCTAAGTGAAGGTAAGCACCTAGGACGTGGACTGGTTCTCTGCCCCCAGTTGCTTTGATAAGATGGTTGAGTTCCTCTGCCTCTAGGTGAAGGTAAGCACCTAGGACGCGGACTAGTTCTCTGCCCTCAGTTGCTTTGATAAGATGGTCGAGTTCCTCTGCCTCCAGGTGAAGGTAAGCACCTAGGACGTGGACTGGTTCTCTGCCCCCAGTTGCTTTGATAAGATGCTCGAGTTCCTCTGCCTCCAGGTGAAGGTAGGCACCTAGAACGTGGACTGGTTCTCTGCCCCCAGTTGTCTTGATAAGATGGCCGAGTTCCTCTGCCTCCAGGTGAAGGTAAGCACCTAGGACGTGGACTGGTTCTCTGCCCCTAGTTGCCTTGATAAGATGGTTGGGTTCCTCTGCCTCCAGGTGAAGGTAAGCACCTGGGACGTGGACCGGTTCTCCGCCCTCAGTTGGTGTGGGAATATTTTGATTTTTCTCCACCTTAGGTCAAGTTCAATTCGACCTAAAGGTGTTGAGCTTTCTCCACCTCCAACTGAGCCCGACTCACAGGAGGGTTGTTAAGTGGAGAAAGGTTTGCCTTCCACCTCTGGTCGAGCTTGGCTCGACTAGAGGTGTTGAGTTTTTCTCCACCTCAGGTCAAGTTCAATTCGGCCAAAGGTGTTGAGCTTTCTCCACCTCAAGCTGAGCTCGGCTCACAGGAGGGTTGTTAAGTGGAGAAAGGTTTGCCTTCCACCTCTGGTCGAGCTCGGCTCGACTAGAGGTGTTGAGTTTTTCTCCACCTCAGGTCAAGTTTAATTCGACCTAAGGTGTTGAGCTTTCTCCACCTCCAGCTGAGCTCGGCTCACAGGAGGGTTGTTAAGTGGAGAAAGGTTCGTCTTCCGCCTCAAGTCAGGTTCAACTGATAAACTCGGCAGGAGTACCCCGTTGGCAGGGCCCTTCGTGGATTCCTCTAAGGTGCCACCTACTCGTCCAATAGGTGGGTTGGACTTTCTTTCCGAGCTTAAGGCAAGCTCGAAAAGAGCGGGGATTGTGTACAACCCTCATATTTTCCGAGTCGGTGTGACCCAACGCGGATGAGGTCGGGATAGAGAGGGTGACCGTGACACAGAAGATCGACCAATTGAAGGCCGTCGGGATCAAAGGTGCAGCCCCAGGGGGGAGGAAGTGGACCGGGAGTCCACGTCCTGGGCGAGTGGACCTAGTGGTCCACTCGCCCAAACCCCGGCTATGGTCCACTCGCCCAGGGTGAGGCGCCCCGATCACTCAGGGGAGTGGACCATGGGTCCACTCGCCCCTGAGGAGAGTGGACCGAGTGGTCCACTCGCCCAAGCCCAGCCAGTGGACCATTCGGTCCACTCTCCTGACCCCCGACAAGGGGGGAGCGGACGTCTCAAGCTCCACTCGCCCCCCCCCCCCCCCCCCTCCTGTTTTGGTCGTTCGGGTTAGTTGTTGAACTACGGATAGTAGATTTTTGGCTATCCACAGCCCAATTTTGGGAAGTCTATAAATAGACCCCCATGGGCACCTTGGGAAGGGTTGTTGATACCCCCCTCCCTCGCGCGTATATTGTGAGCAAGCACTACCCCTCCCTCCCCCTGTCATTGAAGGTGGACGGTGAGGTGACCCTTAGTGCACTCCAAGGTGCCCAGGCTCAGCATTGGCTTGGGAGGGGAAGTTCCTTGTGAACTTCTGGGTGTGTGGTGGGACCTCCACGCTGCAGCTTAAGGGGTCCGTTTGTGGACTTATGTGTTCTTCAAGGGTAAGGTTCTTCGGTTCTTAGTAACTGGTCAAGGGTCTAGCTCGGGTCAAGTAAGGGTTAGCTGCATCTCCCTTTCGAGCGTCGAGACCAGTTCTCTGGTTTCAACATTCTGGAGCGTGGAGGGTTTCAACATTCTGGTTGCTTAGTGATGGAATATTTTATTTATATTTCGAAATAATGTATATTTTTTATTTTTGAACAATGCAATAAATAATAATTATAACAATATCAGATCTGGAATAACAATATTATAAAAACTTGTAAAACAGTGGGATGAGAAATAAAGAAAATCAGAATAGTATATAGTTTAGAATCGAGTCTGGTAAAACGTGTGATCACTGTTCTAAAGAAGAAGTTGCATCACCCTGCAGCAGGGCTTTCAACCGATGCTCACTCTTTCAAGGTACAACACCCGGCTAGATTTCGAAAATTCTAATGTGCGCAAACACCAGAGAAGCACATAACACCTGAACTCTCACTTGATGAAGCAAACATCAAGAAAGCGGAATCGCAGAAGATTGAAAGCTGTAAACGAAAGAGATTGAGAAAAGCATTGGAATTTTGTTCTCAGAAAACCTTTTATATAGGAGTCTCGTCAAAACGTAAGAAGTAATCACGTATTCAATATACAATGGTTATAATAAGTAAAATATGCTTTGTTATATTTCCAACGTAAAATAGTTAAGACAGAAACGAGCAAATAGCATGGTGAAAATGCATGCAGTAAATTACGTTGTGGTTTGCGAATAACGTAGAAGTCAACACATGTATAAGTCGACGCAGGTCTGCTAATATCAGAGAATTTGACGCAGGTAGAAGTCAACACAGGGAGAATTCGACACAACTATGCGTAGAATAGGATTCGACGCAACTATGCACAAAATAGTATTCGACGCACTTATGCGCAAAATAGTATTCGACGCAACTTTCAAAATGACAACTATTTTGTACAAAAATTATAATTTAATTCGATTATTCCCCAAATTCGAAATTCGAAATCCGGATCCGGTGCAGTGTGCGCGCGCTCGCGTGTGATTCATAGATTATTCTTATGTTGCTTTGAACAAATGAGGAGTGGAAAGCTTTGTATACATAAAACTCTAAAATCATTTGGCAAGGTGGGACAAGAGGGTTCATTCTTTTCAATGAGGTTTTCGTCTAAAACATTTGGAATCCCTCCATTTATTTTTGTGCTTTTCCAACATAATGTGGGGCCCAAAATGTTGGAATCTTCTATAATCACTACAAGAAAATTGACATTTAGTGACAAAAATTTTAGTCGCTAAATATTGCGGTTTGGTCACTAAAGACATTTAGTAACCAAATTTAATTCGTCACAAGGTGGTTGCAAAATGGCCGTCACAAAATGTATTTAGTAACCAAATATATTTTCGTCACTAAATATATAATTTTAGTAACAGCTACAATTCATCACTAAATGTTTCTTTTTTGTGACCACTGATTTTCGTCACTAAAAATACATTTATAGTGACAACTAATTTTCGTCACTAAATATACATTATTAGTGACAACTATTATTCGTCACTAAATGTACATTATTAGCAATAACTTTTTTTCACCACCAAATATATTTAGTGACCAAATTTATTTAGTCACTAGTTGTACAATGCAATAATAACAACTTTTGGTTACTAAAATTATTTATTTCATTATTAAATACAACAATAAATAAAATATTGATTTGCTAAAAATCTCATCAACAGAAAAAGAATGTTTTTTTTAAATTTATTAATAAAAAAAAGGCGGGAGATAGCTCAAACCCTTTAGTACAGACTAATAGTATTTTTAACTCTATTAAACTCAATACATGAAAAAATTCTATAATAAACAAACATTACGTAATAATTCTTTCTAATATACTATTATGAACAAATATATTATGCTTTCTCGTAAAGTCTTGATGGGCAGAGCATCCACACGGTCTACTTGAAGCCCCTGTTCCTCCTTGCTTTCTTCAGATCAGCTCTCTTTTTCTTCTTCTCATAAAGTGCTTCCAGCTCGTCTTCCTTGCAATCAACAACTCGAGTAACATGCCTTGGGTACAAAATTCAAAGCCAAAAAGTATATTTTGCATAAAAGTTTTTCGAACAATCTTTCGTGTAGCAATAAATGGATTATTTCTGTAGCAAACAAGTCCCTGGATGCAGCCGAAAAACCTCAGGTCCAGGACGTTTTGGTTAAACCAATAAAGCATTAACTCATTGGTGCTAATATATTTCACCTGTTAATCAAATTGGTGTCGAGCCTTGATAGGAAGTCAGTGAATTCCCAGTTTTCTTTCACAAAAGCCAAATCCTCGTCAGGAAACTCAACCTCGATGTCCGGCGGATGCTGCGGTGGAAGAACTACGTTCTTTTTCTTCCCCATTTCGACTCAAGAGTGTAGGGTGCTCGGTCAGAGCAAACGTCGAAATGTGCAGATGCTCGGCGGCGAGTACTGCTGTGCCACTTGCTATGCTCTTCCTCACTCCACCAAAACATTCAAGGTACTCCATGAAACAACCAGATCATCTTGCTATGCTCTTCCTAATCCATGCTCTCATCTGTGGCTCACTGCAGAAATTGTCAACCAGATCATCTTTTTAGGCTTCAAACAGTAGAAGATCAAGAAAAATTTTGACTTTTTGTTGCGTTGTATGGAAGAAAATGAGCAAGCTTTATCATAGAAAAATGAGCAAGCTTTATTATAGAAACACAAGGTACTCCATGAATCAGATCAAAGAAAATTGCATCTTTAAGATATGTATTTCAAATAAAGAAACTACAACAAAACGAGCCTACTGTGGCGCTTCTTGGGGCTTTTCGCGGCGCTTTACAAAACGCCGTAAATGCGATCGTCGCCATAGAACTTCGCGGCGTTTTTTCAAGAAAAAATGCCGTGAAAAAAGCTGCAGCTTAAGCGGCGCTTTAAAAGAAAAAATGTCGCTGATGCTGTGACATTTTAAAAAAAATTGGCTCGGGCGTCCATTAAAAAATTATTATGTTTTTTTCATGAAATCGTCAATCTCACCATTCATAATCTTCAACTTCTTCTTGATGATGTCATTCATGAGATCGTCAATCTCGCCATTAGAGTCGGTACCCAAGTATGGCCGTCTTCTCCATTGATAGCGTTGTCGCTGCAGATTCAGTGTTGGTCACATCCAGTGGATCCATGGAATCATCAGCAAGAAATTGTAAGAATCCACATATTGTTGCTGTTTTCACTTATCACATTTTCAAGCTGCCCCCATGTATCCATTGCAGCTCCGTACTTACCCTCTGTAATTTGCTTCCGGATAACTTGTGCTAAGCGAATCAGCAAAAACGAGGATACTTAGTTTAGTTTCGTATGATCAGATTCAAGAGAGATGAGAAGAGCATTGTTCAACTAATGAGAGATAAGTGTTGAAATTACCAGTTAGATTTCTCTTCTCCATTAATGTCAAGCCTTGAGATATATTTCAGCAGTGGTCCTCAGGATAACTTAAACATCAAAAAGAATAAAAATCATTATCACATTATATCAAAATGTCGTTAAAATTTACTTCCTAAGCAGAAACTGACCACAAAATCTTCCGGGGATCTATAACTATCACCAAGAGCGATTCCTACATAGAGATTCAGATTTAGGCTCCGTTTGGGGGGACTAGACCGGTGAAAATAAGTCCCCCCAAACGGAGCCTAAGAGATGAGGTCTGAACAGAAAAGAATAGAAATCAGTTCTTTGGCGAAATATTTACCACCGAAAGTCTCCCTGCTATGACGAATAGAGGACTATTTTGAAGCCTTCCATTGTCATTGTAGAGTTTCTTCAGAAGCGTGGTTAAATCGCTGGCGGACTCCTCGTCTTCACAACTTGCCTTTTTCCTCTAGGCTAGAACCAGGGAACCTACCATGGCCCATGATGAAAATAAAGGTTATTCATAGAGCAGATTGTAAAGAAATACTGTATGTTTTAGTCCAAATTAAGGTCATTTATGCTTCAGACATACTGTAGGATCAAATGAAACAATGAAATATGGAATAGATGAAACTGTTCATATATAGGGGAATCATACAGTTAATGTAGAATCAAATGAAACAATGAAATGTGGAATAGATGAATCCAAGTAATTAAAGACAGTTACTCTGATCTTTAACTCGAATCATGTAATGGTGTCTTAATCACCAAAATTAGAAGTAGCACAAAACCAACTAACTATTCAATGATAAATGAGGATGACGCACATGAAAAACATGAAGATTTAAATGAGAAAGGTAGATTATATACCTCTGCCTGGTAAACTCTTACATGCTCTCGCTGAGGCCTTTTGTTTCCTATGCTGTGAAATCACATCTTCTCTTTTACCATCTGAAATTCCTCATGTTCTCTCAGTGTTGAGAGTCTTGCCTGTACTAAAAGCCAGGGAACAAACTTTTTTGGACTGCATGGCAGCAAATGGATTTCTACAACCACTTCTAAACACTTTGTTGAAGGTAATCCCACGCATCTTTCTTTACAAGCTAATAGGATCTAGCAGTAATAAAAAAAAGTTGTTTTATAAGTTGCTCAAAGGGTGTGTGTTGACATAGAAATGAAAAATCCACCCTCACCCACACCCCCACAATCCACCCCTCCCAGCCATGGTATATTTGTTTTGCACCTCACCTCCTTATGTTTTAATAAAAGCACTGGTAAGAGTACATGTTGTACAGGTTATGCATATACCCCAAAAGGCGATATAAAATTTGAGAAAATAAAGATATAGGTACGTGGATGATATGTCATACTTAAAATTAATAAAAGGAATAGAATAACAGGTAACATAAGCAAACTCATATTGAACAAACACGAAACATTTTAAGGTAGTTTACATAATGTCAAGTAGACCAAAATAATGTTTGAAAAAAAGTAATGCATGCAATTAGGTGAGCAAATTTGTAAAATATGTCAATAATGATGGTGAAAATTAAGTTGAAGATGACGCCATCATCATAACTAGCCAAAGATCCTCTAGCTAGTACTGTCCATCCGGAGATGACGCCATCATCATTACGATAACTTGAATTTTTCTTTTCATTAAATGGTTCGACCGAGTTCAGGTGTGTTCACTAGTATTTAAGTACTTCATCATGGTTGAACAAGTTAATTATTCAAAGAATCAAAGTCACTAAGCTCTCAAGCCCCAATGTCATCATAATCTGCTCATGGATTAAAAAAACATTGAATACTGACGAAGTGGAAGCATCTATGATAACAAACGCTAATTAAGTATCAAGCGCTCTTTACTAAAATGAAATAAGCTCAATTAAGGTGAATGAAAATAGACCCCTGCTATCTTTAATGCCCTCTGGAGAGCTTCATGTGCAGGTTTCAGCTATGGCACTTCATCACACCTAGGGCTCATATTACTTTATATATATAGCGATTGAATTTAACAAGCTATATATAAATCATTAAGTGGTAAATATCTACAAAATATATGCTAAATTGCCAACAATTTAAATAAACTGAATCTAGCTTAAATATCATTTTAAGGAGTTAAATATTAGAGTGTGTTCGTTTGGTGGGTTTTAGTTGGAGGGAATTGGTTTTGTTCAAAACCAAAATTTCGTGGGTTTTGGAAATGGGCCAAAAACCAAAAAAATTGTTCGTTTGGAGAGGTTTTGAGATGAAAAGAATTCAAAATTGGATCGTTGTTCACCTTCTCCCGTACTTCATCTACTGTTCATCTTCTCCCGCAACACGAATCGCCTCCCGTTTGTATCGCTTCTCCGGCTATTATAATATCATCACACACATGAAAAGTCAAACTATAGATGTCCTTTGGACAGCGATCCAATGCTTCACTGTCCATGTCGGAGAACAAAGAGCGATCCAATTCTTCACTGTCCAAGTCGACCTAATCCCACTCAGGAACAAAGAGCGGCCTAATTCTTCACTGTCCATGTCGTTTGGACAGAGAACGACATCGACAGTGAAGAAGAACGAGCATTCAAGCTACGAAACGAGCATTCAAGCTAAGTTTTGGGGAAGAAGAACCAGCATTCAAAACCTATGAGAACGACATGGACAGTGAAGAAGATGATCGCATGATTCATTTTTGATCGCAAACCCACGAAACGATCGCAAAATCCATCTATTTAGGTAATTTTTGGGGATAGGCTTATTTTTGAAGACTCAAAACCTATGGGTTTTGTGTGAAAGCCAATCCCCTCCATAAAAAGCCCAAACGAACACCGGCATAACGAAGATTTTTAAATGCTTTTTGAGTCAATTAAAATGCATCACACTAAAGCTTTTTGATCCATTTAGCTTCAATTTAAATGCATCACCCTTTGCTTCCTGAATGAAAAAAAATATTTTCTAAGATCGTGAGTTGCAATCTCCAATGAGAAGATGAAATTGATCTCCGGTTTGCCAAATTGCACTGAAATTACTTCTCGATAGATGGATTGGAAATAATGGGCCTGCAACTTTCAAAAACTTTGTGAAGTGGAAGTTTGTGGATCGAGCAATTAGGGCAAAACTGTAGGTGGAACCCAAACTCATGGAATATATTAAGTATTCAGAATACAGAGAAGGTGGTGACTTCGTGGATATGGTGAGAGAAGGAATAATCGAGAAAGTACCTAAGAATGAGAGGCAGAGAAATCTTGGGAATGTCGCATTGTTGTCGCCGGAGAAGGTAGGAAGTCACACCGTTGCTGCCGGAGTAGGAGGGAAGTTGCACCATTGCAGCCGAAGGGGGGAAGTCGCACCGTTGCCGCCGAATGTAGGAAGTCGCACACTGAAAGGTGGTTTGGGAGAAATCGGGAGGGGCTGGTGCGAAGAAATCGAGAGGGACGACTGATAAGGGCAGGTTTTAGGAGATCGTGAGTTAAAACGGAGTTCAGTTTTTAATTAATTACAGAAAGGCGCGAGAACGCACCTAAAATTTTCTCTCTTTTTTAATAGCCGTGAATCGTGAATTGGCAGATTTCATTTCGACTACACATATGTATATGCTGCGGGCACCGCCTGTAGACGCGTCGAGCACGGACGAAGCCTGCCGTCGCCGGTCGGATACTATCTGTAAAGGCTAAGGGGCGGGCGAAGCCCGCCGTCGCCGGCCGGGTACTGTCGTGCGTCGCCGTAGGGGCGGAGCCCCGTGTCGGGCACTCGTGTGTGTGTGTGTGTGTATATATATATATGTTTCTTTAATGCGTCTCTCACCGTCGGCCGCCAGATATTCCTAAGCCGGCAACCACTATACATTGCCTTTCTGATCGCGCCAGATTATTCTCACGTCAACTTTTTTTGTCGTTCGTTCTCTCACACTACTCCACACCATCCGTCGGCGCCCCCAACATTGACGAAGCTATGAAAATATTGGGGCGGCGACGACGTGGATCGTATTACCTCCAAAGATGTTTTCATAAGAAACAAGAATTTTGATAGGCACATGAAGCGCATTCCCATTAGGAGAGAATAAATGAATTTTTTTTATAAAAGAAACTTCAAAAAATTGATAACTAGTGACTACTTTTTTTGGTCACTAAATAAATAATTTAGTGACTAAATTATTTTTTGGTCACTAAATAAATAATTTAGGAAGAAAAGCTGCAATATAACAGTAATATATACAAAGCAGGTGACGGGGAAAGTAAACTAGTATATACACAAATTCTAAGCTACACAAGTGTAAAAGGGGCTAATCTAATCATGTATAAGCAGGAGTATAATAAAGGTGTGCAGCAGTAAATAAACAGTAAGTAAGGCAGGTAAAGCAAGTAAAGCAGGTAAAGCAAGGCAGTAAGAACAGTAGCGACAAGTAATCAATCTCGTACCCTAACTTATATGAATGCTCATACAAACTTATAAGTTAGGATTTCTAGGAATTATAACTCATCATATAAAAGAGCTCATACTAATTTATATGATGAAGATCTGCAAGTGTGTATGCTATGCTTATGCTATGAATGATTATGCAATGAACTCACACACACGACTCTGTGCACACAGACCTTTGTAGTTCCCTCTATTTGAGAGGAAGCCAACCTCTCGGGTACCAACCGCTGTGACTCACGGTGGTAGCGGATCGGGCTGTCCACTCCTAGGCGGGTATGCACACTACCAGGCCTAGACCGCACGTACGCCTCGATGCTAAACAACCGCGGAGCTCTGCGTACTCTTCGCTGGAGTCCACCAGGCTTTGAGCTAAGTGGAAGGTGTCTTTGAGGAATTGTCGTCCCGACACGCAGACAAGCTGGCCCCTTAGACCCCAACACACCCGCTAAGTCCACGTACCGCGGTCGGTGTGACGACCTTCCTGGTACCGAAGACCTGCCACAATTATCCAAGAACTAACGGGGTTATCCTCCCCTCGAGGCTCCGGCTCGTCCCACCAAGTATACCACACCTGGCCAAAAAACCAACCCGTGCTCAGCCGCACGCAAGGACCACCAACCATGCCCTTTCATTCGTCAGAGTTACAGCAATACCTCTGCATCCACGTTAATCATGATATTAACTCCACATTTCCGAGGTATGACGTTTATGTGCTAGGGAATCCACACTCTTGACCCCACCGGACTACTTGTGTATTCAATAACTATAACAAATGTTAGTACTTTACATTCTTCCTTTCACCTTCTTAATCGTAGTTATCATCACAAGATTCATTGCGTTTAGCATTCAAATCGTTTACCTTTAACTGTGATTTTTATGTTCCTCGCATGTATTCTCCCCAACGTGCAACATAATTCAAGCACAATTACAAAATCACACTATAGCATTTATCGCGATCGTAGTAGATAAAATACTTTACCGAATGTTTTCCACTATCCAACCTAGTGGTACTAACAATATGTGAAGTATTAAAATCTTCACCATCATACTCCTAGCAATTTCCCCAATCCAACCAGGGTGAGTAAATATATTAACAACACGAGATTACTCAACGACATTCCTTGCAACATAGACGATTTAATCTTCATAATCATGCTCCCAAGATTTATCACGTTCAAAGTAGATAAAATACTTTACCGAATGTTTTCCACTATCCAACCTAGTGGTACTAACAATATGTGAAGTATTAAAATCTTCACCATCATACTCCTAGCAATTTCCCCAATCCAACCAGGGTGAGTAAATATATTAACAACACGAGATTACTCAACGACATTCCTTGCAACATAGACGATTTAATCTTCATAATCATGTTCCCAAGATTTATCACGTTCAAAGTAGATAAAATACTTTACCGAATGTTTTCCACTATCCAACCTAGTGGTACTAACAATATGTGAAGTATTAAAATCTTCACCATCATACTCCTAGCAATTTCCCCAATCCAACCAGGGTGAGTAAATATATTAACAACACGAGATTACTCAACGACATTCCTTGCAACATAGACGATTTAATCTTCATAATCATGTTCCCAAGATTTATCACGTTCAAAGTAGATAAAATACTTTACCGAATGTTTTCCACTATCCAACCTAGTGGTACTAACAATATGTGAAGTATTAAAATCTTCACCATCATACTCCTAGCAATTTCCCCAATCCAACCAGGGTGAGTAAATATATTAACAACACGAGATTACTCAACGACATTCCTTGCAACATAGACGATTTAATCTTCATAATCATGTTCCCAAGATTTATCACGTTCAAAGTAGATAAAATACTTTACCGAATGTTTTCCACTATCCAACCTAGTGGTACTAACAATATGTGAAGTATTAAAATCTTCACCATCATACTCCTAGCAATTTCCCCAATCCAACCAGGGTGAGTAAATATATTAACAACACGAGATTACTCAACAACATTCCTTGCAACATAGACGATTTAATCTTCATAATCATGTTCCCAAGATTTATCACGTTCAAAGGGGTGAACTTTAAAATATCAACATAAGAGCATCAAGATTCATAAATACCCAGTTAACATATACTCATCTAAAATTTATGAAACTTCACAGGACTAATCACAACTATATAAAGAATATCTCCACCAATTATTGAAACCATGAACATAATGACACTGCTTACTAAAACTGACATTCTGGGAGCTATACTTATCCAAGAATTATGTGCTACCCCATTTTGAAAAGCTAAGAGCAAGGGCTACAACTCTTACGTTGAGCCCGTGACCCAGATCTAAGTATTTAATGCATAAAATTGGACCTGAAGTCAGTTGTGTAAAACTGGGCAGAAAACCGAGAACAATAACACAATTCAGCTCTCTGGACAGTCCACTCGACTGGACTTTTAGGGAACTACAGGTCACCCCAAAAAACGTGTAACCTATCGTTGGAAAGCTCTTTCCGAGGGCTACAACATTCATGTCGAGCCCGAAGCCTAGTTCCAGTGGGGTCAGGCCTAATAACTGGCTTGAACCCAGCTGCGCACAATTTTCCTTAATAGCTACGTGCAAGTTATAAATTGAATCTGATTTAACAGGGAGCTGTCATCACATTTATCATACCTAATTAACAATCCTAATAACAGAGGATTATTTATCGTCTCCCCCAAACATGATTTAGGTCATTATATATATACATATAATTGAAATCCAATTAATCAGGGAACTTCATTATCATCCCAAATGCCAAATGAATATATATATATATATATCTAAGTGAAATCCCATTTAACAGGGGACTCGTTCCTCAAGCAGCCAAATGACATATATATATATAAATATATAATTGAAATCCCAATTGCAGGGAACTATTCATTATCATCCCAATTGCAATTTAGGGCAACGCCTTCTCTTCTCCCATGCACCCTCACGAGGCCTTCGATTATCACGACACCAACGCCCCACGTTCGTATTGAAGCGGGGAGTTGAATGAGGGCATTTTCGCGGCGATCGGCGCCCTAAGGCGAAAACCCTAACGCGGCCTTTTTCCTACGGAGCTTCATCACGCTCGCAAATCGACTCAATTGAGTTCGATATCTCGCCTAGCGGATCTAAGAAAACTAGCACCAAGGGAGAGGGGAGGAAGTCACCTGAGTGTCCATGCATGCAACCCAATAGCCGCATTCGCGGCATTTGTCCGTTGTTACCGGTCATGGTCAGATCTCGCCGATCCGGATCCCGTTGAATGTCGCCAAAGAGGAGACGACCTCTTTGAGTGGCTGCTTTGGTCCTCGGAGAGAAGAGATCTCGTTGTTTTGGAGTTCCCCCGCAGGAAAATCAGTTGAGGGAGGTGGTGGAGATGAGATGGTGGTGGTTCTTGCTGAAAATCTCGCCGAAGAAACGTGAGTGAGAGATTTCCAACTTCAGATTTGGTGGGAGGGAGGGTTGTTTGATGGAGGCTCATCAAAAATGGAGAGTTGTTGGCTGCCATGGGAGAGGAGAGGAGAGCTTTGGCCATGGAGGTGGCCAACCATGGAGAGCTCGCCGGAGAAAACATCGCCGGAGATGCAGGCTCGGTTGGAGGAGAAGGGCGAGCTCGATCCATGGAGAGGAGATGCCGGAAGGAGAGCTCGCCGGAGCTTGGCTTCGCCGGAGGGAAACGCTTGACGTGAGGAGGTGCGCCGGAGAAGGGGGAGCAAGCTTGGCGTCGGCCATGGTGGGGAGAGCTTGACGGCGCTGGGAAGAGATCGGGTAAAGGGGGAGGTCATTTTTTTCTAACCTAACTCTACGTTTATATATATATATAATTATGATAATGATAATAATAATAATAATAATAATAATAATAATAATAATAATAATAATAATAGTAATAATATTAATAGTAATATTATTAATATTAGAGTATAAACGCTCGTACTACACCCTAGAAGACTCAAAAATTGTCCCCGACGGGCTCGCTTTGATTGTCTCGCTGACACGCATCCACCGGGACGATCCGAGATCAATTCCGAGTTCGTTTGCTCAAATTACGCTCTCTGGAGCGTTTACGGCTTAATTTGACTTCAACGGCAAAACTGCTCAAATGACGTCGGAATCGTGAACGGATAGATTCGTTGAACTCATACTATTGTGACGAGTCTAACAAGATTGACTGTGGTCAATTGCGGGGTTGTTTGGTCAATTTCACCATTTTGGATAAATATGCTATTCGCAGACCACATTAATAAATTCGCCGATTCTCATCAGAATCGAGCGCGGACAGTTTTGTTGAACTCGTATAGGCTTCACGAGTCTAACAAGACTGACTGGGGTGAATACCGAGACCGTCTGCTGCATATCGCCTTTTGGATAAATATGTTATTCGCAGACCGCATCATTTGAGCTAACGTACGCACTATAATTCCTTCAAGGCGGTACGCCTCCTTCGAGTTTTATTGCTTAAATTATACTCTCCGGACAGCTCGGATCCCGATACAGCAAACATCGAGACAATGAATAGAAATGGTATTCGCCGCGTTCTTCGAGTGCACTTCCCCGGCTCAGGTGTAAGTCTGGCCCTCAGTACACCCCGAGCTCGAGTCAACTCGCTCGACTCAAAAAACGCGCACAAGGGGTCTAGCTCGAATCGGGATGTTACAATCCAATAAACGAAGAAATAATTTCGTCCCCGAAATATTAGGTTGAGGCTATGAGGATTTTCTGGATGAGAGTAAAATATACTCATCATAATCATTCGTGGGCACTTCATCCCTAATAATTTCAAGCGTATGTATGCACTCTCAATTGTTGTGATTTATACATAGAAACTAGATTGCATGCGCACTCTTGCCTTGTGAAGTCATACGAACTAATAATGACACACTATTTCAATAATAGCTACATCAGTCTAACTGATATGTTGTGATTTAATCTCAAGCACACAACATACAAGGGAGCATTTAGCAAGGACTTGGTATGAACGACTTCAAGCATGCTACTCATTTAAAAAGCCATGATGCAACCGGCTACCACTACCAACACCTATATCGCTATCCAAGTTCTATGAACCAACAAGACTGTCGAGCCACCAGCTCGTTTACACCTTGCAGGACTGGATATCAAAACACTATATCTCTATAGCAGGTGTCATCAACAGTTGTCTTGCATCAATATCATGTCTGTCTGCCATGAGTCTCCTACACAAATCCTCGGTAATTTTATTTGATTTACAATATCATTACATATATACGCAAACCAGTGAATAGACACCACTATTGTGAATTTGTTAACTTAACAACCACGTTGCAAAACCTTGGCGTTAAGAGTGCTACGATTTAAACCAATTATTCTAAATATGTCACTTTTAAACACACCTCATTGATCAACAATCAAATACAACTCCAACTCAAAAAATTTCAAGGCGTCCCCCAAAATTTGTCGCGCGGTCATCGGACCGACCATTGATCACTGAGAGGCACTACAACACTATCAAGAGGATTCAAGATTTCACTTACTACACCCAAAATGTTCTAATGATGGAACTCATGCAATCAGAACCCAATGACTACCACCAAGTCCTTAAGTCATCCAAGCACTTGCCAAGATCTGACTAGTGCATAGCAGCACTCGAGGACCGCCAACTCGAGTCATTACCATCACATCAGGATATCATCACATCCTTCACATAGTATTGACATCCATCTAAAACCATGCTAATTTTACCCAACGTGACCCACAAAGCTCCTAATTGGCACACAACGGGATGCATTTATATCCTCAATTACCCAGCTATATGATTTATCCAGGAGTTCATGTATGAAAACTCGACAACCTCGGTGTATATTCCAAAAGGTTTTAGATCACCATTTCTCCTTGGTCTATTTCTCCGCATAACCTTCGACCAGAGCGAAGACATAACCAACCTTTAGGTACTCACCTCTGTTATTTTGGTAGGGGACTCAACGTAATCCAAAACTTGGTATTTAACCATCCACCTTGCTTAAAATGACTCATTCATCATGGCGTACCTAATTATAATATCGTCGACTTGTAACGGCTTAGATGAGAAAACCTCATTATAGCAAGGCTAAGTGAAGCAGTCTGCAAAGATTTTTAACTCCCGGAGAAACCTCAGTTGGTCCATTAGCTAGGTCAATAAACGAAGAAAAAGGGGTAGCCCCCATACACCTAAGTTATGCCTCTTCGACCATCAGTATGGTACATTCATCACACGTATGGGCATAAACCTTAGGGGTATACCTTCCTCGACTTAGAGTTCTTACCTTATAGATCCCCGCAACGACGCACTCATATACCAACCGGGATGATTTTCCCTTTGACACGAGTTATGCAGACTATCAAAAGTAGGGCATACTTCACGTATGATAAACAAAATAAAATCCACTACAAGCGCCCTACCAACCCTGCCAACAATCCTCCATGGCATGCATGTTTATTTTATAAAAACTTTTATGATTTTAGATCATCAAACAAGTCATATTAATCCTGTCGACTCCATCGTCGAACACTTATTAATTTCCAATGCCAAGTAATTACAACACTAAGGGAATGTTCACCAAAAATTTCCGAACTCAGGGGTAGTTGATCATCATACCCGCAATGCATGCACAAAATTTCATTAACTTCCCAGTTATAATGTTATCACAACAGAGCTGCATATCACCAAAATGTAAATTTACTACTCTCCTCGTTACTTATCCACATAATCTTAGAACAATATAAAGAAAATGATCATCTTCAAAAAATGTTTTTTCCTCTCTTATTCCGCTAATAAAATTCCTATCAACCCAAACATGCCCTTAGCAGTCTGCTTTGCTTAAGGTAAACTAACTTCTCAAGGATCAAAACTCTCAATGTCAAAAATTACAAAGATTCTAACTCCTCAAGGGATTCAAGACGGTACATAACTAGCCCAATAAACGAAGAGATAAGCCCCCGTATCTCTTCGACTGAGTTTCTTCTACCACCAATATAACACATTCGTCCCAAAATGAGCCTTCTTTGGATCCGAATACTTATCATATCTTCTCCATATGAAACCTTCTACATAAATAGAAGTGTGAGGTATCCACGTAGAGTATAAAATACATGCTTGGTGGTCTCTCACTAAGCTGGTAATAGACTACAAGCACCACTCTCATTGAAATTGGCCTAATTTTGGGTAAGGTGATAATATTACTCCATATCTAGGGTAGAAATCTCAGGGTGTGAGTCTCCAGCATTTACACTTACGCTAAACTCTTCCCTTAGTCACTCAAGGTCACTTATTGCTTGGCCCAATCATTCCCGAGATCGGTATAAGGTTAGGGTATGTCCCGATATATCCTGCTAAGTCGACCAAAACGGTATCCTAGTTAGGTTGGCATCAATCCTATGCCAAACCAACTCTAATTGTTGGAATAAGAATACCAATTACTGTCTCGGAGTGAGCCAGCATTTGTATGAAAGGGTACGAGTTTGGCTTAGGTTGGCACTTTCTATAGGAAAAAGCGGACATACTTATTGTGAATTACACATGGGCACACCACCGCTTCCGCTGCATCAGTTTGTCCTCAAACTGATCTAGCTAGCAGGGGTGGCCTAGTGGTCTAATGGACTTCTTTATCTCAGGATCATTGCATGCTGATACCATTTGTAAGATCCCCCTCCCGGAACACACAACACGGCCGAGGGGAGTCTTATGCCCAGGACAGCCATCTTGCGGAAGCGCCAACACACGAGCTGGCCTCCCCCACAAGACGCCTATCCTGCCGGCCAAACCAACTAAACAGCGCCAACCCATCAATAATAGAAAACATTAAAAGCTAAAGATTCACAATAAGTAATAATTTCCAAATCAAAGTATAAGAAAGACAGAAAGCTACACAAGCTCCTGCAAATCATCAGAGTAACCAGCTAAATGCCCCAAGCGCTACACCTCAAAACACTCACCCGCCTCTATCACTGATGGCAGCTAAGGTACCATAAACCCCAGCCCTGCACACCTGGCCTGGCTGGCCTCCGGTGTTGAACGCTGTACTATTCGCTGGAGTCCACCAGGCTTTGAGCTAAGTGGAAGGTGTCTTTGAGGAATTATCGTCCCGACACGCAGACAAGCTGGCCCCTTAGACCCCAACACACCTGCTAAGTCCACGTACCGCGGTCGGTGTGACGACCTTCCTGGTACCGAAGACCTGCCACAATTATCGAAGAACTAACGGGGTTATCCTCCCCTCGAGGCTCCGGCTCGTCCCACCAAGTATACCACACCTGGCCAAAAAAACAACTCGTGCTCAGCCGCACGCAAGGACCACCAACCATGCCCTTTCATTCGTCAGAGTTACAGCAATACCTCTGCATCCACGTTAATCATGATATTAACTCCACATTTCCGAGGTATGACGTTTATGTGCTAGGGAATCCACACTCTTGACCCCACCGGACTACTTGTGTATTCAATAACTATAACAAATGTTAGTACTTTACATTCTTCCTTTCACCTTCTTAATCGTAGTTATCATCACAAGATTCATTGCGTTTAGCATTCAAATCGTTTACCTTTAACTGTGATTTTTATGTTCCTCACATGTATTCTCCCCAACGTGCAACATAATTCAAGCACAATTACAAAATCACATTATAGCATTTATCGCGATCGTAGTAGATAAAATACTTTACGGAATGTTTTCCACTATCCAACCTAGTGGTACTAACAATATGTGAAGTATTAAAATCTTCACCATCATACTCCTAGCAATTTCCCCAATCCAACCAGGGTGAGTAAATATATTAACAACACGAGATTACTCAACGACATTCCTTGCAACATAGACGATTTAATCTTCATAATCATGTTCCCAAGATTTATCACGTTCAAAGTCGATAAAATACTTTACCGAATGTTTTCCACTATCCAACCTAGTGGTACTAACAATATGTGAAGTATTAAAATCTTCACCATCATACTCCTAGCAATTTCCCCAATCCAACCAGGGTGAGTAAATATATTAACAACACGAGATTACTCAATGACATTCCTTGCAACATAGACGATTTAATCTTCATAATCATGTTCCCAAGATTTATCACGTTCAAAGTAGATAAAATACTTTACCGAATGTTTTCCACTATCCAACCTAGTGGTACTAACAATATGTGAAGTATTAAAATCTTCACCATCATACTCCTAGCAATTTCCCCAATCCAACCAGGGTGAGTAAATATATTAACAACACGAGATTACTCAACGACATTCCTTGCAACATAGACGATTTAATCTTCATAACCATGTTCCCAAGATTTATCACGTTCAAAGTAGATAAAATACTTTACCGAATGTTTTCCACTATCCAACCTAGTGGTACTAACAATATGTGAATTATTAAAATCTTCACCATCACACTCCTAGCAATTTCCCCAATCCAACCAGGGTGAGTAAATATATTAAAAACACGAGATTACTCAACGACATTCCTTGCAACATAGACGATTTAATCTTCATAATCATGTTCCCAAGATTTATCACGTTCAAACTAGATAAAATACTTTACCGAATGTTTTCCACTATCCAACCTAGTGGTACTAACAATATGTGAAGTATTAAAATCTTCACCATCATACTCCTAGCAATTTCCCCAATCTAACCAGGGTGAGTAAATATATTAACAACACGAGATTACTCAACGACATTCCTTGCAACATAGACGATTTAATCTTCATAATCATGTTCCCAAGATTTATCACGTTCAAAGGGGTGAACTTTAAAATATCAACATAAGAGCATCAAGATTCATAAATACCCAGTTAACATATACTCATCTAAAATTTATGAAACTTCACAGGACTAATCACAACTATATAAAGAATATCTCCACCAATTATTGAAACCATGAACATAATGACACTGCTTACTAAAACTGACATTCTGGGAGCTATACTTATCCAAAAATTATGTGCTACCCCATTTTGAAAAGCTAAGAGCAAGGGCTACAACTCTTACGTTGAGCCCGTGACCCAGATCTAAGTATTTAATGCATAAAATTGGACATGAAGTCAGTTGTGTAAAACTGGGCAGAAAACAGAGAACAATAACACAATTCAGCTCTCTGGACAGTCCACTCGACTGGACTTTTAGGGAACTACAGGTCACCCCAAAAAACGTGTAACCTATCGTTGGAAAGCTCTTTCCGAGGGCTACAACATTCATGTTGAGCCCGAAGCCTAGTTCCAGTGGTGTCAGGCCTAAAAACTGGCTTGAACCCAGCTGCGCACAATTTTCCTTAATAGCTACGTGCAAGTTATAAATTGATTCTGATTTAACAGGGAGCTGTCATCACATTTATCATACCTAATTAACAATCCTAATAACAGAGGATTATTCATCGTCTCCCCCAAACATGATTTAGGTCATTATATATATATATACATATAATTGAAATCCAATTAATCAGGGAACTTCATTATCATCCCAAATGCCAAATGAATATATATATATATATATATCTAAGTGAAATCCCATTTAACAGGGGACTCGTTCCTCAAGCAGCCAAATGACATTTATATATATATATATAAATATATAATTGAAATCCCAATTGCAGGGAACTATTCATTATCATCCCAATTGCAATTTAGGGCAACGCCTTCTCTTCTCCCATGCACCCTCACGAGGCCTTCGATTATCACGACACCAACGCCCCACGTTCGTATTGAAGCGGGGAGTTGAATGAGGGCATTTTCGCGGCGATCGGCGCCCTACGGAGAAAACCCTAACGCAGCCTTTTTCCTACGGAGCTTCATCATGCTCGCAAATCGACTCAATTGAGTTCGATATCTCGCCTAGCGGATCTAAGAAAACTAGCACCAAGGGAGAGTGGAGGAAGTCACCTGAGTGTCCATGCATGCAACCCAATAGCCGCATTCGCGGCATTTGTCCGTTGTTACCGGTCATGGTCAGATCTCGCCGATCTGGATCCCGTTGAATGTCGCCAAAGAGGAGACGACCTCTTTGAGTGGCTGCTTTGGTCCTCGGAGAGAAAAGATCTCGTTGTTTTGGAGTTCCCCCGCAGGAAAATCAGTTGAGGGAGGTGGTGGAGATGAGATGGTGGTGGTTCTTGCTGAAAATCTCGCCGAAGAAACGTGAGTGAGAGATTTCCAACTTCAGATTTGGTGGGAGGGAGGGTTGTTTGATGGAGGCTCATCAAAAATGGAGAGTTGTTGGCTGCCATGGGAGAGGAGAGGAGAGCTTTGGCCATGGAGGTGGCCAACCATGGAGAACTCGCCGGAGAAAACATCGCCGGAGATGCAGGCTCGGTTGGAGGAGAGGGGCGAGCTCGATCCATGAGAGGAGATGCCGGAAGGAGAGCTCGCCGGAGCTTGGCTTCGCCGGAGGGAAACGCTTGACGTGAGGAGGTGCGCCGGAGAAGGGGTAGCAAGCTTGGCGTCGGCCATGGTGGGGAGAGCTTGACGGCGCTGGGAAGTGATCGGGTAAAGGGGGAGGTCATTTTTTTCTAACCTAACTCTACGTTTATATATATATATATATATATATATATAATTATGATAATGATAATAATAATAATAATAGTAATAATATTAATAGTAATATTATTAATATTAGAGTATAAACGCTCGTACTACGCCCTAGAAGACTCGAAAATTGTCCCCGACGGGCTCGCTTTGATCGTCTCGCTGACACGCATCCACCGGGACGATCCGAGATCAATTCCGAGTTCGTTTGCTCAAATTACGCTCTCTGGAGCGTTTACGGCTTAATTTGACTTAAACGGCAAAACTGCCCAAATGACGTCGGAATCGCGAACGGATAGATTCGTTGAACTCATACTATTGTGACGAGTCTAACAAGACTGACTGTGGTCAATTGCGGGGTTGTTTGGTCAATTTCACCATTTTGGATAAATATGCTATTCGCAGACCACATTAATAAATTCGCCGATTCTCATCAGAATCGAGCGCGGACAGTTTTGTTGAACTCGTATAGGCTTCACGAGTCTAACAAGACTGACTGGGGTGAATACCGAGACCGTCTGCTGCATATCGCCTTTTGGATAAATATGCTATTCGCAGACCGCATCATTTGAGCTAACGTACGCACTATAATTCCTTCAAGGCGGTATGCCTCCTTCGAGTTTTATTGCTCAAATTATACTCTCTGGACAGCTCGGATCCCGATACAGCAAACATCGAGACAATGAATAGAAATGGTATTCGCCGCGTTCTTCGAGTGCACTTCCCCGGCTCAGGTGTAAGCCTGGCCCTCAGTACACCCCGAGCTCGAGTCAACTCGCTCGACTCAAAAAACGCGCACAAGGGGTCTAGCTCGAATCGGGATGTTACAAGATGTGAGTTTCATACATTTACTGATGATTTCAGTTGATATGAATATGTGTATCTTATGAAATACAAATCCGAAGCCTTTGAAAAGCTCAAAGAGTTTAATAATAAAGTACAAAACAAACTAAGAAAAATAATTAATGCACTCGGATCTGATCGAGGTGCCAAATATCTGAGTCAGGATTTTCGTGATCATCTGAGAGAGTGTGATATTGTATCACAACTCACTCCACCTAGAACACCACAACATAATGATGTTTCAAAGAGGAAAAAACATACCATGTTGGACATGGTGCGATCGATGATGAGTCATGCAAATCTGCCTGTTTATTTTTGGGGATATGCTCTGGAGACAGCTGCTTTAACACTAAATCGTGTTACAACTAAAAATGGTTCAAAAGACACCATATGAGATATGGACCGGGAAGCGTCCTATTATGTCTTTCATAAAGATTTGGGGTTGTGAAGCATACGTACAACGTCAAATGCCTGATAAACTAGATGTCAAATTTGATAAATGTTATCTTGTGAGTATCATAAAGAAACCAAACGGTGTTTTTTCTATAATCACTCTGAGGACAAAGTGTTTGTCGTAAGGACTGAGATCTTTCTAGAGAAGGAGTTCATATCTAGAAAGACTACTAAGATAGAACTTGAAGAGGTTCAAGAACACAAACAATGAATGAACCAAAATTGGAACCTGAGCAAGGACTATAAGTTGTTATAACTAGAGAACCTGCACAGAAACACAAGTCCTACGTGGATCTGGTAGACATCGATTTGAGCCTGAGAGATATGGATTTCTCAGGTCTCAAATATATAATTTGTTGCTTATGGATCATGATGATGAGCCCGCAACCTACCAAGAAGCTATACAAGGACCGGACTCAGAGAAGTGACTTAAGGCCATGAAATTTGAAATGAACTCTATGTATACAAACAAAGTCTAGCAACCCAATTCGGGCTAGACCCCTTTGAGTGACATGTGTCACTAAGAGTTGGCTTGGACTAGGTAGTAGTCCTAGGGCCCTAAGGGATCATGGATGAGATATTGTCAACATAGGTGGGTGTAACACCCCCTTTCCTAAGGGTAAAGAATGCCCTGTCAACTAGAAGAGTCTGCCCATGTCGACTAGATCTCTAGTCGACATGGCAGGTTGTCGATTAGAGGAGTTTGCCCATGTCGACTAGATCTCTAGTCGACAGAGGCAGTTTGTCAACTAGAAGAATCTGCCCATGTCGATTAGATCTCTAGTCGACATAGGCAGTTTGTCGACTGGAGGAGCTTGGGATTAGAAAATCTTATGAAAATTAGTCTAAGTCCAAAATCGGCCATACCATCTAGCCGGCACAGTGAAAAATTGACTAGAAGAATAGCTTGGTATGACGACTGGAAGAGCTTGAAACTAGAATGTGTTATAGATATTTATCTAAGATAAATATAGTCTAGATAAACTCCATGTAGTTTAGACAGAATCCATGTTGTCTAGACAAACTCCATATGTTTTAGAAAGAATCCATGTAGTCTAGACAGACTCAATATAGTCTAGACAGAATCCATGTAGTCTAGACAGACTCCATATAGTCTATACAGAATCCATATAGTCTCGACAGAATTCACGTAGTCTAGACAGAATTCATGTAGTCTACACATACTCCATGTAGTCTATACAGAATCCATGTAGTCTAGACAGACTCCATGTAGTCTAGACATACTCCATGTAGTCTAGACAGAATACATGTAGTCTAGACAGAATTCATGCAGTCTAGACAAACTCTATGCAGTCTAATGTAGTCTAGACAGAATCCATGTAGTCTATACATACTCCATGTAGTCTAGACAGAATCCATGTAGTCTAGACAGACTCCATGTAGCCTAGACATAATCCATGTAGTCTAGACAGAATCCATATAGTATAGGCAAACTCCATGTTGTCTAGACAGAGTCCATGTAGTCCAGACATGGCACGACATGTCTTTCCCCAACTCCCGTGCCTTATCTCTGCTTATTCCAAGGCTAATAAGTGACTCCTAACCACTAGGAGGAGGTCATATGACATTGGTTTAACCTTCCAAAGCATGGGAAATACTTCCTCATTAATTATGGTTGAAATCTTTAATGGGATACTCAAATCAGACAGTATTTTCTCTCACCTCAAGTTCTCTATCACTTATTTTGAACTCCCCTCCCTCATCTGAACCTTGGTTCCTCTCTCATCACTGAAGAAGAAGAGCCAGCCATTTTTATTGAAAGAATCAAGCTCAAGAGGAGGGTTGGAGCATAGCTGACCCCCGCTACCATGCCTCCAAGGAGACAAACCTGTTCTATGGCCTTGAATTAGATGACTTCTGCCCCCTCTCCCTTGGTGCTAGATCTTTAGATCAAAATAGGAGAGATATTGAGCTCAAAAGAGCTTGATTTCAGCGAGATTCATGGAGTTTCGTGAGGAGAGACCACATTAGAACTTATGTTCTAGGGCATCGTGTGGTAAATAGCTTCAATCAACTCCACTCTTCAATATGAAGCTGTATGGCTTGATCTCATGAAGAATGGTGGTCTAAATAAGGAGTATTGTAGGAGAGAAGGTAAGACTTACCCTATTCCTTAGCTGGAGGAAGAAGATTAATAGCTACATGCGGATCTGCTATCTGCAGACCAAGTTTCTCATGTTTTGCACAGTCAGGTTCAAGTCCATTTTTAGTATGATATACTTAATCTGGACCTTGAGCCCAACATAGAAGTGGTATCCCTTGGAAAGACCTTTCCAAAATGAGGTGGCATATTTTCTGGGGAGCCATGTAGCTCCCAGAAATCCTGTTTTGGTAAACAGTGATGTACACGTACAGAGTTTTAATGTTTTGCTGATTTTTCTTAAAATATTTTTTGGATGCTTATGAAATTTGGTAGTCATGAGTTTGATAACATTGTGATCACCCCTGTTAAGTTTCAGAATGTTTGGATTCATATTTGATATTAATTTGTCTGTCGTATCATATAAATGTAATGTGCCGTAAATAAGTATTGTGAAATACAATGAGGTCGAAATTTGGTGGGACTGATTAAGTCAATAATTATGATCTATGGTAGAAGTTTCAGACGATTTAGGCTTTGAAATGTTTCCTTAATTAAATGTGTTGTTATAATTTGTTATGCCAAAATGAATTGTTTCGGTAATTATTTGAACAAGGAATCTGGTAGCATGCTTATAATAGTCTCTACATCATTTGATAATTTATCAGGGGTTTAGAATTGTGATAACCACTTAGTAAAGTATACGATTGATGAATCATTAGGAGAATGGGCATAAGATGATTAATATTGACTAAGTGTGATTGAATATTGCTTATGAATTCAATTGTGTTCAAGGCATGTTTTGAATCGAGCATGAGAATTGGATATGGCTAATACATTTGGGCGGATTTATTTAGTAAGCTTGAGCATGACTCTAATCGCACAAGTAGTCCTATAGGATCATATAGAGGATTTTTCATGACATACGCATACCACTGCACAAGAGTTTATGACAACTCGATATGGTAGCAGTTGTTGACCCAGAAATCGACGATCCTTTCCTAGGAGATTTATTGCCTTTCTCTTACAGGTTACACGGTTAAGAGGATTCAAACCGCCTAGCTTGGGGGCGGTTTTCCTCAAACCGCCCATAGGGGAGGCTTTCGTCAAACCACCCAGCTTGGGGGCGGTTTTCCTCAAACCGCCCATAGGGGCGGCTTTCATCAAACCGCCCAGCTTGGGGGCGGTTTTCCTCAAACTGCCCATAGGGGCGGCCTCCGTCAAACCGCCCAGCTTGGGGGCGGTCTTTCTCAAACCGCCCATAGGGTGGCCTTTGTCAAACCGCCCAGCTTGGGGGCGGTTTTCCTCAAACCGCCCATAGGGGCGGCCTTCGTCAAACCGCCCAGCTTGGGGGCAGTTTTCCTCAAACCGCCCATAGGGGCGGCCTTCGTCAAACTGCCCAGGGTAGCGGTCTCCTCCTTCAAGTCGCCAAGGTGGCGACCTCCATCTTCAGACCGCGCGGGTAGAACTCTAGTCACCGGCTCACTGGCGGTGACGACATCGACCCAGAGCCTATAAATAGGACCCTCGGCATGAACAGTGGGACATGCAAGTTGGGGGGGGGGGGGGGGGCAAAATCGGCGGCTAGAAACAGCCAGACCGCACCTAGCTGCGGCCTGTCCGGGCGGTCTCAGCAAGTAGTCCGGGCGGTCTCAGCAAACAGCCCGGGCAGCCTCAGCGAACAGCCCGGGCGGCCTCAGCGAACAGTCCGGGCGGCCTCAGTGAAGAGTCCGGGCGGCCTCAGCGAACAGCCCGGGCGGCTTCAGCGAATAGCCCGAGCCGCTTACTTTTCTTATTTGCCACACTTTTTTATTCATTCTGTTTCCATGTACTAAAAACGGCAAGCTGTAATACAGATTATTAAATAAAGGGAAAGCCCGCCGCAGGAGTGGCATTTGCCGCGGCGGGCAAAGTCCGGCCTCGCCGCAAGCTAGCGACCCTCTCTTCTTCTCTCTCACTCAGCTCTTCATTTTCGACTCAAGTAACCAGCTGCTCGACCATTACCCCCTCTTTCCTCCGGGATCGAGCATCGAGGACTTGGGGACAATTTTGGCATCAACAACAGTGATGGTTTGGTGTGGATTATAGGATATGGCTATATCCTATGGTGTAATGTTAAGGACCCAGTTGGTAGGTCTTGTGATGCTAGTTAGCATCGGTTGAACTTGTAAATAGTGAAACGCGCCAATGACATGATCAAGAGTCCTTGGGTGCTTGATGTCACTGGTTGAGCATGGGAATTGCTTATGGCGAGTCTACGTGCTTGCTACTCGTCACACCGACAGAAGCTGGCGGATAGACTTTAGGACGGTTGGGCTGGGCTCTTTGGTGTTTACTTCCCAAAGACCCCTTCCGTGATATTGACCGTTTTGGCTGGGCTATTTGGTGCTTACTTCCCAAGACCCCTTCCGTGTCCAGTACGTAGGATCTTCGTTGTTGTGTTCTTAGCATCAAGGCATACATAAGACCTAGGTCTGGTAGTGTGCGTACATGGATTGATATTAAAGACGGAAGATGTTAAATACTTTCATTTACCTCGAATATATCATTTGTTTCTCAGATTTGCCGGTCTCAAATTGTAACAACTGCAATACCGATAATACTACTGACAACAATTCTCATTTTTCCGAGGATATCTATAAAGTGGATACATCCAGGTGGTCTGATCTTGTGCATATGGTATTTAAAGATTTTAGGCTGATAATACAGGCAGTGCAAAAAGGTATGAACCACATTTCTTTTGTTCTTTTGGTTATTCCATTTGCATGAACTATTTTGCTCTATGCACTATTTCTCCTCATCTCTAGCAAAACAAAAAAATTAGCAATGTTATAATTGATAATTTTGGATTCCTAATTCTTTTGGGTTAATTGATGGTGAGTTGGAATACATCATTTGAGATTTCATTGTGTTCATTCATGCTTTATTTTCATTACCCAGAATGCTTATTTGATCTTGGTAATAGTATTTATGGATTCATTTGTTGAGTTTTTGTTAGTTTTGATAAGGACAAATATATAAATAAAAAGTAATTATAGAGCTTAAGTGGTGCTTTCTTTTTGATTATTTGTTTTAGTTAATATCAATCCATGTAGCTGGGTTCATGAAACCTAAAGTTCAGGATGTTTCCATAACTAATTTTCTCATTGCGATTGCTACACCTAGTAGTGGAGAGCCCATTCCACTGCATCCGTTTGGCCACGACGGGAGGTGCCTGAGTGGTTAGATACCTTCGAAGGAGGGAACTAAGGTCTATGTCGACATAGCAAGTGAGTGTGTGTTTCTGAGCATGGGTGAGTCATCATACATTCATTTCATTGCATTTCACCACTAAGATCCCCATCATATAAATTAGTATGAGCTCTTTTATATGATGAGTTACGTTCAAAGTATCAGATCCTTAACTTATAAATTTGTATGAGCATCTTTATAAGTTAAGTTCAATTCAGTTCTTGTAACTTGTTGCTTATTACCGTGCTAGTTGTTGTGCTCTTTCATACATGCTAGTATTTTTGTTGGTTACCTATATTTAGGAACTGCTAGATTTATTCACCATTATACCACCTGCTTGATATATATTATTGTTTATATTGCGTTTCTTTTCCTCCCTTCCGTCCGGTGCTTAAGAGTCGCCGGGAGAGAGGATGTGAAGTCACTTAGTCTTTATGACTAACGGTTGCTACACCACTATTTTAAGGAGCACACCCCGCAGGAGCAGCTGCACATCGTGCAGGAGGACAGCCAGGCCGGGATGATATGGCCTGAGGTTACGATACCGCCGCTACCTTCCATTTCTGATGTGAGAGTCTGAGCATTTTGATGTAGGCTAACATCATATTTTGTACTCTGATATATTCAGGAGCTCTTGTTGCTTCCTGATTTTGTTTCGTATTATGTGGACTTTTATGTTTTTTGTGGATGTTGGTCTTCTGAATAATTTATTGATGGGTTTGCATTTGATATACTGAAATAGCCGGCAGAATAGGTGTCTTGTGGAAGAGGCTAGCATGTGTGTTGGCGTTTCTGCAAGGCGGTTGTTCTGGGCATAAGACTTCCCCCGGCGTGTTCAGTGTTCCGGGAAGGGGGGGGGGGGGGGTCTTACAAATGGTATCAAAGCGCAATCGATCCTTAGATAAAGAAGTCCATTAAACTATGGGGCCACCCCGCTCGATAATTCAGTTAGATGACACTGATACATCGAAAGCAGTGTTTTGCCCATGTGTGATACACATTAAGTATGTCCACTTTTTCCTATAAAATTGCCAACCTAATCCAAAACGCGTACTCTTACGTGTAGATGCTGGCACTTTCCGAGCCAGCGATTGGTTTTCCCATTCCAACAGCCAGAGTTGGTTTGGCATAGGATTAGTGCCAACCTATCTAGGCTACCATTTTGGTTGACTTAGCGAGATATTTCGTGACGTGTCCTAGTCTTATTTCGATCTCGGGGATGATTTGGCCAAGAAGTTAGTGACCCCAAAGTGACCAAGGGAAGAGTTTAACACGAGTGTAAGTGCTCAAGGCTTACACTCTGATGTTTCTACCTCAGATATAGAGTAATATTATCACCCTACTTAAAATTTTAAGACAATCTCAATGAGACTTAGTGCTTGTAACCTACTACTAGTTTAGTAAGAGACTACTAAGCGTGACTTTTGTTTACTGTACGTGGATACCTCCTACACCTGTTTTTGTAGAAGGTTTCATGTGGATAGGATACGATAAGAATTCAGATCCAGAGAAGGATGATTTTTGGGTTGGTCATATATTGACTTTGAGAAGGTTGTCGTAAATGGTAGCTCTGAGGGTGTAAAGCATGTACTATATCAATGAGTCCCATGGTGGAACCCCATGTTTAGGACTATACTTCTTTAAGGATTGTGCACATACATGGGATGAATGTAACATATTGGTGGTGGAAGAAACTCAGCCAAAGATGTACGTGGGCTTATCTCTTCGTTTATTGGGCTAGTTATGTACCTTCTTAGGTTTCTCTGGGAATTAAAAATCTTTGCAATTTTTAACATTGGAAATTTATGATAACATTATAGCTGGGAACTTGATGAAATTTTGTGCATGCGTGACTGGTATGATGATAAACCATCCTTAAGTTTGGAAATTCTTGCTGAACATTCCCTTTATTTTTTGTAATTACTTGATATTAGGGAATTAAATGGGTCAAATCAACGAATGAAATGCTAAATACTTGTTGCCGCACCTTTAGACTATAGTGGACCTGTGATAAAAATATTGATGTATTTGGAATAGAGATTCACAATAATATTTATCCTTTAATGTCTCGACCTAGAAAGAGGTCACACATGCTTGAGTTGTGAATAACAGAAGCTTACATGTTGAATCCCTCTCTGGATAATTACCCAAAGGACTTGAAAGTTGATAAATATCATCATACCCACCTTAGGAAGAGTTCCAAATTAGGTGGCACTATTGGAGGAGCACGATTTTCCTAAGTTTGGAGTTTAAATAATAATTGTTACATGGTGAAGTTAACAAGATTTATATGACTCGTTTGGTGATCAAAAATCTCAAAACTTTTTAATGGAATAAACATGTCATGAACGATCGTTGACAGAGATTGTAGGGCGTTTGAAATTGATTTGATTTAGTTTATCATGTTGTGAATCACGCCCTTATTTTTGGTAGTCTACATAGCTTATTATGAAAGGAAATCATCTCAGACCTTGCTACCTTTGATTCGGGTCAAGTTCAAAACATATGTAATGCATGCATGATAATTGGATGTTATTTGTACCTGCTCTCATGACGATTGGATGCAACTTGATCATCAACGAAAAATTTGAGTACTTGATCACCTACTCCACAGTTGATTTTTGAATGGCATTGGAATTATGAAGAATATTGACCACAACCAATTATAAACATACAAACAAGTTGTCATTCACGTGGAGGATAATATCGGAACAAGGAAGGAGCAGGTGCATTGAGGATATACTATTCACAAAGAGACATTAGGCGTTGTCTCAGATGTTTGAGTTAAAGGAGGAGGTAATTACTTAACACACAATTTAGGGAGCGTTCGTAACTTCCTTAATGCAAATGACATCATTTAGGCAGAGCGAAGTATGAGTTGTTTACAAGCACAAGGAAATTGGGCAAAGTCGCTTTCAAAAAATCTTAATTTGAGGCAATTTTTGTGTTTAGGAGGAAGATATGTACAACTAAGAGTACGTGTTACATTATCGCCTCAATAAAGCAGATTTCTAACTGCTCTTATATCGTAACCCAACCGTCGAACAAATTTGAATTTTTGGAATCATTGGAAACATGAAGTTACTAAGCTTAAATCCTTGGGGAAATAAGTCATGTTTGGGAATTTGTGGATTGAAATGGGATAACGCCATGGTAAGTAAGGTGGTGTCATTACGGAATTTGACCATTATGTGAATTAAAAATCAATCGGTGAACACTCATGATGTTTGACAATTATGATTACTTTACCATGACACGACGTCGGAGGTGTAATGGCCCTAGAAAACCTAAAATCAAGTGGATGTCATGCTAAGTTTAGAAGATGTGCACTAGGTGTTGGATCCTTTGGATATGGTACTGATGATCTCAAAAATCTAAACGCATGTGTTTGATGACATTATAATCACCATTAGAAGGATTTATGATTTTTAATAATAAATCATGATTATCGACATATATATTTTTGAAATTGCATGATAAAGGTTGAGTTTTTATGAGATCATCCTTCTGACGAGATTGACTCGTGACAAACATTGGGGTTTGGAAAAGATTTTATCTTTATATCTTGTAAATATAACCCCCTTAAGGGATTGATTGGAAGTCATTCTATGGACATCGTTGTTACAAGTGATTACCTAATGATTGCTTGATATATAATCGGAATGCCCGAGATGAGACATCTTGAATTTTAGAGTTGATGACCCACTTGACCTTGTGACCGAGCCTCATTAAATGCTAAACTTAGGATAAATTGACATGATTGTATTAATCGACAACTTATGCGTACTTAATGGAGATAAAGGAATTGATCATATTAAGAAAATTCACAAGTCACTAGCTGTACAAAAGCATATTATACGTTTGGAAGAGTCTAAATGTTAGTTCAGTACATGAGTGGTAACCTCATGTGTATAAGGTACAATGATCATAAAGGATTTTAGACCCAAGGTGTAATAAAAGTTAATTTATTACAGTTGAGGGAACTAATGATTATGAGTTTCGGTGGTTTTCAACTCTCACGTAGTGATAGCATAACTTTAAGCCCAACTGTGTCTTTCCACCGCCAAATATATCGTCATCAAGATGAGAGACACGTAAGGTTTCCCCTTGTACATAATTTTGTTTATAAGTATCATGCAGTATAACAAAAGTACACTTGCGAGAAATGGAGGGTGAGGCGATGTGGATGAGTTGTGACCCTTACTACTGCTAACTGGGAGTTAAGATGTACTAGACTATTGACCTCTTCAAGTGTACTCTGATGTTTTTTTCATAATCTGACTTCAATCCCCATAGCCCCAACTTAAATTTCGGGGACGAAATTGTTTCTTCGTTTATTGGATTTGTAATAACCCAATTCGGACTAGACCCCTTGAGTGACATTTGTCACTGAGAGTTGGCTTGGACTAGGTAGTAGTTCTAGGGCCCTAAGGGATTATGGATGAGATATTGTCAACATAGGTGGGTGTAACACCCCCTTTCCTAAGGGTAAAGAATGCCCTGTCGACTAGAAGAGTCTTCCCATGCCGACTAGATCTCTAGTCGACATGGCAGGTTGTCGACTAGAAGAGTTTGCCCATGTCGACTAGTTATCTAGTCGACAGAGGCAGTTTGTTGACTAGAAGAATCTGCCCATGTCGACTAGATCTCTAGTCGACATAGGCAGTTTGTCGACTGGAAGCGCTTGGGATTAGAAAATCTTATGAAAATGAAAGTCCAAAATCGGCCAGACCATCTAGCCGACACAGTGAAAAATTGACTAGAAGACTAGCCTAGTCTGTCGACTAGAAAAGCTTGAAACTAGAATGTGTTGTAGATATTTATCTGAGAAAAATATAGTCTGGACAGACTCCATGTAGTCTAGACATAATCCATGTAGTCTAGGAAGAATTCATGTAGTCTAGACAGACTCCATATAGTCTAGACAGACTCCATGTAGTCTAGACAGAATCCATGTAGTCTAGACAGACTCCATGTAGTCTAGACAGAATCCATGTAGTCTTCACAGAATTCATGTAGTCTAGACAGAGTCCTTGTAGTCTAGACATAATCCATGTAATCTAGACAGAATTCATGTAGTCTAGACAGACTCCATGTAGTCTAGACAGAATCCACGTAGTCTAGACCGAATCCATGTAGTCTAGACCGAATCCATGTAGTCTAGACAGACTCCATGTAGTCTAGACAGAATCCATGTAGTCTAGACAGAATTCATATAGTGTAGACAAACTCCATGTAGTCTAGACAGACTCCATGTAGTCTAGACAGAATCCATATATTCTAGACATACTCCATATAGTCTAGACAGACTCCATGTAGTCTAGACAAACTCCTTGTAGTCTAGACAGAATCCATATAGTCTAGACAAACTCCATGTTGTCTAGACAGAGTCCATTTTGTCCAGACCGAGCAGACATGTCTCTCCTTGACTCCTGTGCCTTATCTCTGCTTATTCCAAGGCTAAGAAGTGACTCCTAACCACTAGGAGGAGGACATATAACATTGGGTTATCCTTCCAAAGCATGGGAAATGCTTCCTCATTAATTATGGCAGAAATCTTTAATGAGATAGTCAAATCAGCCACTATTTTCTCTCACCTCAAGTTCTCTGTCACTTATTTTGAACTCCCATCCCTCATCTGATCCTTGGTTCCTCTCTCTCATCACTCAAGAAGTGCCAGCCATTTTTCTTGAAAGAATCAAGCTTAGGAGGAGGGTTAGAGCATAGCTGACCCCACCACCATGCCACCAAGGAGACAAACCCGATTTATGGCCTTGAATCAAGTGACTTCCGCCCCCTCTACCTCGGTGCTAGATCTTTAGATCAAAATAGGAGAGATATTGAGCTCAAAAGAGCTTGATTTCAGCGAGATTCATGGAGTTTCGTGAGGAGAGACCACATTAGAACGTTTGTTCTAGGTCATCATGTCGTAAAAATATCTTCAATCAACTCATCTCTTTAATACGAAGCTGTAGGACTTGATCTTGTTAAGAATGGTGGTCTAAATAAAGAGTATTGTAGGAGAGAAGGCAAGACTTACCATATTCCTTGGCTGGAGGAAGAAGATGAACAGCTACCTGCGGATCTGCTATCTATAGACCAAGTTTCTCATGTTTTACACAGTCAGGTTCACGTCCATTTTTAAGTATGATATTATTTAAATTTGGACCTTGAGCCCAACATTGGTAGCCCTTGGAAAGACTTTTCCAAAATGGGGTAGCACTTTTTCTGGGGAGCCCTGTAGCTCCCAGAAATCCTATTTTAGTAAACAGTGATGTACACATACATAGTTTTAATGTTTTGCTGATTTCTCTTAAAATATTCATTGGATGCTTACGAAATTTGGTAGTCATGTGCTTGATAACATTGTGATCACCCCTGTTAAGTTTCAAAATTTTTGGATACATATTTGCTATGAATTTGCCTGTCGTATCATATAAATGTAATGTGTCATAAATAAGTATTGTGAAACACAATGAGGACGAAATTTGGTGGGAATGATTAAGTCAATAATTAGGATCTATGGTAGACATTTCATAGGATTTGGGGTTTGAAATGCTTCCTTAATTAAATGTGTTGCTATAATTGTTATGCCAAAATGAATTTTTACGGTGATTATTTGAACAAGGATTCCGGTAGCTTGCTTATAATAGTCTCTACATCATTTGATAATTTATCAGAGGTTTAGAATTGTGATAACCACTTAGTGAAGTATAGGATTGATGAATCTTTAGTAGAACGAGCATAAGATGATTAATATTGACTAAGTGTGATTGAATAATGCTTATGAATTCAATTGTTTTCAAGGCATGTTTTGAATCGAGCATGAGGATTGGATATGGCTAATACGTTTGGGCAGATTTATTTAGTAAGCTTGAACATGGCTCTAGTCGCACAAGTAGCCCTACAGGATCATAGATAGTATTTTCCATGACATACACATACCACTACACAAGAGTTTATGACAACTCGGTACGGTAGCAGTGATGGTTTGGTGTGGATTATAGGATATGGCTATATCCTATGGTGTAATGTTAAAGACCCAGTTGGTAGGTCCTTGGATGCTAGTTAACATCAGTTGAACTTGTAACTAGTGAAACACGTTAAGGACATGGTCAGGAGTCCTTAGGTGCTTGATGTCAGGGGTTGAGCATGGGAATTACTTATGGTGAGTCTACGGGCTTGCTAGTCATCACACCGACAGGAGCTGGCGGATAGACTTTAGGACGGTTGGGCTGGGCTCTTTGGTGTTTACTTCACAAAGACCCCTTTCGTGTCATTGACCGGTTGGGCTGGGCTCTTTGGTGCTAACTTCACAAGACCCCTTCCATGTCCAGTACGCAGGATCTCCGCTGTTGTGCTCTTAGCATCGAGGCGTACGTAAGTCCTAGGTCTGGTAGTGTGCATACCCACCTAGTAGTGGAGAGCCCATTCCACTGCCTCCGTCTGGCCACTATGGGAGGTGCCTGAGTGGTTAGCTACCCTCGAAGGAGGGAACTAAGGTCTATGTCGACATAGCAAGTGAGTGTGTGTGTGTGTGAGCATGGGTGAGTCATCATACATGCATTGCATTACACCGCACAAGATCCTCATCATATAAATTAGTATGAGCTCTTTTATATGAAGAGTTACGTACATAGTACCAGATCCTTAACTTATAAATTTGTATGAGTATCTTTATATGTTAAGTTCAATTCAGTTCTTATAACTTGTTGGTTATTACCCTGCTAGTTGTTGTGCTCTTTCATATATGCTAATATTTCTGTTGGTTACCTATACATAGGAACTGCTAGATATGTGCACCATTATACCACCTGCTATATATATATATATTATTGTTTATATTGCATTTCTTTTCCTCCCTTCCGCCCGGTGCCTAAGAGTCGCTACACTCCTATTTTTAGGAGCACACCCCGCAGGAACAGGTGCACATCGTGTAGGAGGACAGCCAAACCGGGATGACAGGGCCTGAGGTTACGATACAATTGCTGCCTTCCGTTTCTGATGAGAGATTCTGAGCGTTTTGATGTAGGCTTACATCATATTTTGTACTCTGATATATTCAGGAGCTCTTGTTGCTTCCTGATTTTGTTATATATTCTGTGGACTTTTATGCTTTTTGTGGATGAGGGTCTTCTGAATAATTCATTGATGGGTTGGCATGCGATGTACTGAAATAGCCGGCAGAATAGATGTCTTATGGAAGAGTCTAGCATGTGTAATGGCAATTCTGCAAGGCAGCTGTTCTGGGAATAAGACTTCCCTCAGCGTGTTCAGTGTTCCGGGAGGGGGGTCTTACACAAAGTTTGTACCTTGGTGGAACCACTTGAATGGGTACGACTCATAGGATGCAAGTGAGTTTTCAAGAAGAAGACCGACATGGATGGAAATGTGCATTCATTTAAAGGACGATTAGTGACTAAAGAGTCAATGCAAATTTATTGTATTGACTATGATGAGACTTTTTCCATTGTTGCCATAGTAAAGTTCATCAGAATTCTGCTTGCTATTGCTGTGTATTATGATTACGAGATCTGACAAATGGATGTCAAAACGGCTTTCCTTAATAGAAACCTCATTGAGGATGTGTATATGACACAACCCGAGGGTTTTGTATCTCCAAATGAAGCCACTAAAATATGCAAGTTGCAGAAATCCATTTATGGATTGAAGTAAGCTTCTCGAAGTTGGAATCTTTGTTTTGATGAGAAAATCAAAGAGTTTGGTTTCATCAAGAATGAAAATGAGTTTTGCATTTACAAGAGGATTAGTGGGAGCACTGTTGTATTCCTGATTTTGTATGTAGATGACATACTGCTGATTGAGAGTGACATTCTAACACTATAAGCTACTAAGAATAGGCTAGGAGATTGCTTTGATATGAAGGACTTGGGAGAAGTGTCCTATATACTTGGTATTAAGATCTCTAGAGATAGATCGAAGAAGTTGTTGGGTTTGACCCAAAGTACATACATTGAAAAGGTATTGAAACGGTTCAACATACTTGAGTCTAAAAAAGGATTCTTACCCATATCACATGGTGCGAGTCTCTCTAAGGACCAGTGCCTAAATATTTGGAAGATAAGGACTGCATGAAGTTGATTCCATATGCTTCTGCAATTTGATCAATCATGTATGCAATGTTATGTACTCGTCCCGATGTTACATATGCTTTGAGCATGACTAGCCGATATCAGTTCGATCCGGGTGATGGTCACTAGAAGGCAGTTAAGAATATCCTAAAGTACTTGAGAAAGACTAATGATGTATTCTTGATATATGGTGGAGAGGAAGAGCTTGTTGTTAAAAGTTACACGGATGCTAGCTTCCAAATTGACCGGGATGACTCAAAGTCCCAGTCATGTTTTGTGTTTTGCCTTAATGGAGGCGTTGTGAGCTGGAAGAGTTCGAAGCAAGAAACAATTGTTGATTCTACAATAGTGGCTGAGTATATCGTTGTTGCTAATGCAGCGAAGGAGGCTGTATGGATTAGGAAATTCATCAGCAAGCTTGATGTAGTTCCTAGCATTGTTGATCTTGTAACTCTATACTGTGACAACAACGATGTCATTGCACAAGCCAAGGAACCTAGATCTCATCAACACTCCAAGCACATACTTCGGCGGTTCCATCTTATTAGTTTTTATTCATATTTGCTCCATTTACATTGCATTTACGATGTTAAATCACCAAATCTAAAAGTCTACATAGAGCACATTTCATAGCAAATTTGGGGCATGTTTCTATAGCTTAATCGTTATCGGGGAAAGCAAGTTGTTTTCCTCATCATTTTTGCATATAAAATTATGCACGCGTCGGCGGCCTTTCGCCTCAGCATTTTCATCTGGCACGCACTTAGGAAACACTTTGCACTTTAGTCAATTCTGCTTGGAATGCACTGTCGTGCGCCTAGCCTTGTCGCACGGTTGCTGCGATCGTGCGAGTTCAAGCCCGTTTCCAGATCAAAAAATATGTGTTTTATGCGTGCTTGTGCGATTCCTTCTTGCACAGTTGGCTTCGTCCATGCGACATGTTAATCGCACGGTTGGTTTGCATTTAGATTCCACCGCACGGTTGAAGTGGTCGTGCGATATTCCTTCTTACACGGTCCAGTCCGACCGTGCGAGTTCATTATGTGAGGTTGACCAGATTTTGGGTGTTCTGTCGGTACCCGTGCGATTTCTTTGCGCACGAGCAACTTTGACAATGCGAGCTCAAAGACCATGGGCGTCATATTTATTTTAAACAATATTATCCGCATCGAATTCAGCGCCGAAATCTGTTATATAAATCATTGGTCTCACACGGTTGGATCGCACGACTGTGCGCCAAACCGTGTGAGAACAATATGTTGTTGACTTCCTATATAAGCTGCATTTCAGGTCTCATTCAGGATCATACTCGAAAACCCTAACGGGTTGAGTTCCAGCTCGTCATTTTTCTTCCTCCAGGATAAGGTTTCATACCCTAGAGGTTCCCCATCATCCGGAGCATTCAAGAGGTGATTTTCTCTCCATCTTCTCCGCCAAGCAAGGAACTAGGGATTGACGTGAACGTCTTAGACCCTCGAGAAGATGGGAAGCTTAAGAAGTGGTGACAGACTTCGCCGATCCCAGACGCAACAGATGAATGGCTGAAGGACACATATTGAAAACCCGGTGGTTTCCTCCCATCTCTACGGTAAAGTCTCGATCGTCGTTTGTATCTTTTTCCTTCTCCACCCATTTAGGATTTGTGGTAGAAATATCCTTTATTTTGATGATGAGTCTTGCATGAACTTGTTTTAAATGTTATTTACTTTCATTGGTTTTCTATGATAGTTCATTGTGTTTATGATTGGTGTGTGGAACCACTATGTTTGGATGTGCATGCGATATTGGTTGTCTTGTGATTATGAAGTGAAGACGACTCGCACTTGTTCTCGTGTGCTTGCGAAGCGGAGGAAGGCGAAGTGGTGTGTTGGGAACTGTGCCCAGCAATGTTCCTGATTTGAAGAAGTGCTCAGATCAATGATAAATGCACTATGTATTTGATGATATGTTTTATTCATGACTGCAGAAGATAAACCATATGTCAAGTAATTTTTCTAAGTCCAAAATCATAAAGGACTGGATATATCGTTGAGATGATACACATATCGTCGAAATGCATCAAAGCTACATCACTAGTATCTAGACGATAGAAGTAATGAAAATTATCTAAGTAAAATATCGTCTCAAGACTCAGCAGATAAATCGTTGAAAAATGAAGCATATCATCGAGACAGTCTCGATGATATCTTCTTGAAGAAAGCTTATCGTTGATAAAGCTAAGTTCTGATATTTCGACGATATCGTCTTGAAGGAAATGTATAGTCTTGAAGAATGCTTATCTTTGATAAAGCTAAATTCAGATGTCTCGACGATATCGTCTTGAAGAAGAGGTATAGCTTTGAAGATTAATGACTTGACTAATTAAGTCATGAAGAAAGACTCATGAAGATAAGCATCGGTTTGAAGATCCCATATCTTCTTGAAGATCAAGACGATATCGTCTTGAAGAAAAGGTATAGCCTTGAAGATTAAATGACTTGACTCATTAAGTCATGAAGAAAGATTCATGAAGACAAACATCTGGTTGAAGGCCTCATATCATCTTGAAGATCAAGACGATATCGTCTTGAAGAAAGGTTATCAACTTGAAGAAAAGTCTTAGTCATCTCGAAAGGAATATCTCGACGATACCGTCGAGAAGAAGTAATATCGTTGAGATATCATGCAAAGTCTTGAAGATGGATGTATGTCGACGATACCGTCTTGAAGAAGACATATTGCCTTGAAGATTAAAGATACATTATATATAAGGAAACATCTCGATGATATCGTCTAGAAGAAGTAATATCATTGAGATATCAAGTAAAGTATTGAAGAAGGAAGTATGTCGACGATATCATCGTAAAGAATATCTATCGTTTTTATCGATCAAGACGATATCGGCTTGAAGGAATATTATCGTCTTGACAGTTGCAGAACATCATATAATGCGCAGACATTCTTGGAAATTGATATTCAGGGAATGCGCACGCTGCTTATCTTGCACACAACTCAAATAACAATAAATGTTATATTCTCTACAGAATATAGCCGTTGCACAGTATTTAATGAAGAAATTTATTATTTCTATATTCTGCAAGTTCCAAAAACGGCCAGTCATTATGATGAATATTGCCAATTCTGCAAGACGTTTTCAAACGGGAAAATTGATTAGGGAATAATCAACAACGGGTTTTATGCAAAATTATAGAGCAATATAAAAGAAGACACCTATTTTCTACAATTTTTTTAAAGTATTCTCTCTCAAGATTATTCTCATACATACTTCCAGGAGAGAAAGAAAAGAATTAACAAGAAGAAGACCTCACTGTTGCTGTGATGTGAAGATCTAGAGAAGATTTCAAAGAAAGGTTCTTTGATCCACAAGATCTCTGAGCTTATTGTTATGAGAAGAAGAAGAAGACCAGTTGTTCAAAGCTTTTATTCTGAAGTCTTTTCTTCTACAACAACATACATTTATGTATTATTTTGTAGGGTTCTTTGTGAACCTGAGTTTGTAGGATCTTATACCAGATCTGAGTTGGTAGGGTTCTTTGTGAGTCTGACCTTGGTATGGTTCTATGTGTGCCTGATTTGGTAGGATCTTGGTACATATCTGAGTGTTTGGTAGGACTTGTAATGTCTGAGAAAATTATTGTAAGGTTTGTGTAACCTGAGTGTAAGCTTTTTTATATGAAGAGTCGAGGTAGGATCCTTTGTGACCTGAGTTGTAAGATCTTCTGAATAGTGAAAAAGATCTGAGCTTTGGGGAAGTTGCCTATTCTAGCACATTGTTAGATAGGTGGGAGGGACAGTGGACTACCTCTAGACACATTGTCTTGTAGAGAATCACTATAAATCTTATGTGTTTTCTGTGCTGCTCTTGTGCTGTGATAGATAAACGTTAAAGTAGCAAAGAATATTGAAAAGACCTAATCACCCCCCTCTAGGTGTAGTTTATAGACAACTCATATCTTTCAATTGGTATCAAAGCTAGGTTTAGTTCAAAGGCTTAACAACTTAGAACAAGATCTACAAGTTTTTGATTGGGTTGTGATCTTTCGATGGCCTGTGAGCATCATCAAGAGATGAGATCAATGAGGCTACCCATCTGCACCAAAGAGAACTTTGCCATATGGAAGCTAAGAGTCAAGTTGTTCATGGAAGCATCAGATCCCATATTATTTATGGTTGTTGAAGAGGGACCCTATGTCCCCATGGCTGGTTCAATGACTCCAACAACTCCTTCAGTACCTGACACTTTGTCGCAGTTCACCAATGAAGATGTAGATCTGATAACTATGGACAAGAGAGCAAAACATATACTTGAAAATGCAATGGATGACTCTACATCTCAAAACTTAAGTCATTGCAAAATAGCAAAAGAAATGTGGGATTCCTTGGAGATCTACAAGGAGGGAACTGAAGAAGAAAACTCAAAAGGGAACACCAGAGAAAGGGCCATGGTTCTTATGGGTGAAAGCCTAAAGAGTACCAATGATAAGATTTCTGAAATCCAGAAAATCTCTGAAGACAATGAAGCTTCTGATGCTAGCACATCAGAATATGATGACATTGTTAAAGGACCTGTACTCCTCACTAATCAGCTCAAAAGGAAGATGCCTAGAAGAAGAAGAGACAACCATAGGACATCCTCCTCAAACTCCAGAAGATCTGGTCAACATGATAAGTCCAAATCTTCAAAGGAGGAAAGATATAACTCTAAACTTAATGAATTTGATTTGGCTAACTTAGTTTGTTGTCACTGCAAGAAGACATGCCACATTATTGTTGAATGTCCCTCTATGAAGAAATAATCGAAGAAGAGTAAAAACAGAGGAAGCCCAATGGACAAAAAGGAATCTTAGAAAGGATTCATTGCTAAGAAGATCAGAACACTTAGTGATTTTGATTCTGATTCATCAGAAGCTAAGGAGGAAGCTCTCATTGGCTTCATGGCTATAACTGAAGAAATCCAGGATGCCAACACTTCTCCTGGAAAGGTACATATTAGAGCCCCCTTATCTGTCTCTGATTCTGAATCAATGACAGATTTTGTGCATGAGAGAGTGTGGATCTGCTTACAATAGCATACCCTCAAGATCCCCACATGAGGTTGAATCTGAGCTAGTGCAGCCTGTGGATTGCTTTGAAAAGAAGAAAGAAGCTTCTAAGAGCTCAATCTAAGGAGTTAGCATCCCTGAAATCTGTCCAATCTGAGCTCCAAGAGACAGCTGAAAAGCTTACTGCCATGAGCAAAGAAATGGAAAAACTCAAGGCTGTCATAAAACTTAAAAATGCTGAGTTGGGTCAGAAGAACAAGGTCATCAAGGACCTTGAAGAAATGTTATCGGCTGAGAAGAAAATTGTTGTCAGCTTCTCAATGCCCAAGACTGTCCTTCCCATCATTGACCAAGTCTCTGCACCATTCAGAGGTGGTGTAGGATTTAGTAAGGAGACAGTCAAGGGCAAGCCATCTGAAGACCAACCTTCCTTCAAGGAGAAGTTGCTGGAATCAAATTTCTCTGACAAGAAATCTTCACATGGTCATCTGACCAATGCCTGCTCTACTAGAAGCAGTAAACTTTCCAACACACATAGGAGAGCAAGCTTTGGGCCAAATGCTTTTAAAGCACCCCTTGAAGAGACTCATGTGAAGAATCCGGGTTTTCATGTCCATGGATCTAGAACATCAACACTCAAAAGTAAGGGAAAGGCAGCCCCCACCAAGAATGTTCCCAAAGTGGTGAACCAAATAATGGTGAGACCAGCTCAACTACATACTTACCATTATGAGATTCACCCAAGGCCTGTTAGGTCAGCTATCTTCACTCCTGCCCACCAACATTTCTAGATGGTGAGGCATAAGAGAATATACAACAAGTATGAGTGTTGGTGTTGTGGAAAGATTGGTCATTTTGCCTTAGACTGATGGTTCAATCCAATAGTGCCTAATGCAAGAAGAGTGCAGACCACTCAGAGGTGTAAAATTTCAGGTTATTCCCCTAACATGAACCGAGGACCCAAATCCAATTGGGTGCCTAAGGATAAGTAGTCCTTTTTGCAGGTATGTTCAAATTCCAACCCTTTTGGTACTTGGACAATAATTGCTCCATGCACAAGACTGGAGTAAATAAGTATTCAAGAAAACTAAATCTGGAGAGAGTTGTCCAATAATGATACTAGGGGATTCAAACAAACAGATGTCACTAAAATCCCAACACACCTCCCACAAGAAGTCAACCCTTTCTTGCTTCTGTTGGAAACTGTGCCCAACAATGTTCCTGATTTGAAGAAGTTCTCAGATCAATGATAAATGCACTATGTATTTGATGATATATTTTATTCATGACTGCAGAAGATAAACCATATGTCAAGTAATTTTTCTAAGTCCAAAATCATAAAGGATTGGATAAATCGTTGAGATGATACACATATCATCGAAATGCATCAAAGCTACATCACTAGTATCTAGACGATAAAAGTAATGAAAATTAACTAAGTAAAATATCATCTCAAGACTCAGCAGATAAATCATTGAAAAAGGAAGCATATCGTCGAGGCTGTCTCGACGATATCGTCTTAAAGAAAGCTTATCGTTGATAAAGCTAAGTTCTGATATTTCGACGATGTCGTCTTAAAGGAAATGTATAGTCTTGAAGAAAGTTTATCGTTGATAAAGCTAAATTCAGATGTCTCGACAATATCGTCTTGAAGAAGAGGTATAGCTTTGAAGATTAATGACTTGACTCATTAAGTCATGAAGAAAGACTCATGAAGACAAGCATCGGTTTGAAGATCTCATATCGTCTTGAAGATCAAGACGATATCGTCTTGAAGATCAAGACGATATCGTCTTGAAGATCAAGACGATATCGTCTTGAAGATCAAGACGATATCGTCTTGAAGATCAAGACGATATCGTCTTGAAGAAATGGTATTGCCTTGAAGATTAAATGACTTGACTCATTAAGTCATGAAGAAAGATTCATGAAGACAAACATCGGGTTGAAGACCTCATATCGTCTTGAAGAATAAGACGATATCGTCTTGAAGAAATGCTATCAACTTGAAGAAAATTCTAAATCATCTGGAAAGGAATATCTCGACGATACCGTCGAGAAGAAGTAATATCGTTGAGATATCATGCAAAGTCTTGAAGAAGGATGTAGGTCGATGATATCGTCTTGAAGAAGACATATTGCCTTGAAGATTGAAGATACATTGTATCTAAGGAAACATCTCGACAATATCGTCTAGAAGAAGTAATATCATTGAGATATCAAGTAAAGTATTGAAGAAGGAAGTATGTCGACGATGTCATCGTTCTGAATATCTGTCGTTTACATCGATCAAGACGATATCAGCTTGAAGGAATATTATCGTCTTGACAGTTGCAGAACAACATTTAATGCGCAGACATGCTTGGAAATTTAAATTCAGGGAATGTGCATGCCGCTTATCTTGCGCACAACTCAAGGAGCAATAAATGATATATTCTCTACAAAATATAGTCGTTGCACGGTATTTAATGAAGAAATTTATTATTTCAATATTCTGCAAGTTCCAAAAACGGCCAGTCATTTTGATGAAATATTGCCAATTCTACAAGACGTTTTCAAATGGGAAAATTGATTACGGAATAATCAACAGGGGGTTTTATGCAAAATTGAAGAGCAATATAAAAGGAGACACCTTTTATCGACAAAAAAAGTTTTTTTGAGTATTCTCTCTCATGATTATTCTCATACATATTTTCAGGAGAGAAAGAAAAGAATTAACAAGAAGAAGACCTCACTGTTGTTGTGCTGTGAAGATCTAGAGATGATTTCAAAGAAAGGTTCATTTATCCACAAGATCTCTAGGCTTATTGTTACGAGAAGTAGAAGAAGACCAGTTGTTCAAAGCTTTTATTCTGAAGTCTTTTCTTCTACAACAACAAACATTTCTGTATTATTTTGTAGGGTTCTTTGTGAACCTGAGTTTGTAGGATCTTGTACCAGATCTGAGTTGGTATGGTTCTTTGTGAGCATGAACTTGGTAGGGTTCTGTGTGAGCATGATTTGGTAGGATCTTGGTACAGATCTGAGTGTTTCGTAGGACTTGTAAAGTCTGAGAAAATTGTTGTAAGGTTTGTGTAACATGAGTGTAAGCTTTTCTGTATGAAGAGCTGAGGTAGGATCCTTTGTGATCTGAGTTGTAAGATCTTCTGAATAGTGAAAAAGATCTGAGCTTTGGAGAAGTTGCCTAGTCTAACACATTGCTAGATAGGTGGGAGGGACAGTGGACTACCTCTATCCACATTGTCTTGTAGGGAACCACTAAAAATCTTGTGTGTTTTCTATGTTGCTCTTGTGTTGTGATAGATAAACTTTCAAGTTGCAAAGAATATTGAAAACACCTAATCACCCCCCTCTAGGTGTAGTTTATAGACACCCCATATCTTTCACGGTGCCGGCGACCCACACCCCTTTAGTGTAGTTGATTTTTATTTTATTTTCAAAACCAAAAATCAACCAACGCTTTTTGTTTCTTTATAATTAATTTGCTCAAGTGGAATTATATTGTAAACGACCGTATTCCTTGAGAGATCGATACTTGATGGCTTACCTCCCATTTTATATTACTTGAATGACCAGTGCACTTGCCAAGTTCGCATCAATTTTTTAGCGCCGTTGTCGTGGTATGCGACTGTGATGTTTGTCTGCTTGATAAATTAATCGTAAAGGTTTTGCTTTATTGTCTTTTAATTATTTTTCATGTTAATTTCTCCTTGTTGCTCAAGTTGCCCCAGTATGTTTTTATTGTAGTGTGTAGTAAGTTATTGCAAAATTCTAATTTTTTTAATCCACACCAGCAACATCATATATTCATATTCTCAATGTCGGTGGTGTGGGGACTATAATCATTCTAGCGATGAATGCTATGCAGGAGACCGTAGTTATAATTCATATGATCCACCTTATGGAGCACCGCCATCCTACAATACCTCATATGGTGCGCCCAATTTTATAACTATGCACCCCCAGCATAAATATCATAATCTCATTTCAACCCGGCCCCTCAAAGGCCAAGAGAAAATGAAAAATAATGCTAGTTTTGTCATAGCACTGACCAGGTATTGAAAGATTGCGTTGTGTTTCAATGCATTGTGTTTCAACGCCAGATGGAGGAGGATGACGAATCAAATATTCGAATCATCCCATCCTCTTCTCATTTTGGCATTCCTTCAACCTCTGATGATATATACATAGTACCACCATGTCTATGAGGGACTGCTGCAGATATTCCCATAAGAATCTCTGCTGATCGATGCGATGACATGGTGGAGTATCCTCTCCCTACGCATTCGTCACCTCTTTTGGATTCACCCCAGGAGGAATCGATCCATATATTCTCTGAGTATGCGTTTGACGCAGTTCCTCCGTTGCATAACCTAATTGCACCCATTTTCACTGATCCTGCTATTGTCATCCTACAGGGAAGAGTTACAGAGATTGTTGTCAAGCCGCAAGAGCTCGACGAGGTTTTCCCACCTATTGAGGAAATGCCCACTTCTTCACCGGTAGATGACGCGCACGTCGCTTACTCAACTCCTACACCCTCCGATATCTCCTACCCCGTCATGGATATCGATAGTGGTGATCAGGATTTGGAGCCTGTTGGGAGTGAGACCGGGACCAATCCCCAGATTACTGAATATTTATGTCTTTCATCTATTTTATTTCTTGATCACCTTTCTTTGTCTAAGGCTATGCAGGAGGATTTATCACAGGTCTATCTGGAGGAGGCTGAACCAGAACTCCTGAGCACTAAGGAGAGCTTTCTCCTATGTGAGGCGGATAATATCCCCTTATCGGAGGTGGTTCAAATTGTTGCTTCCCATGCGCGTGCCACACATGGTTTGGATAACTTTATCCTTCATTCTACTCCCATTCCAGATACATTTAATATTATTTCTTGTATTCCGGCATGAGTATGAGTTTAATGACTCATTCTTGGGTAACTTGATGTGTAATCATGACAGGGAAAGCATAGGGATGTGATGGAACACATCGCCCATTCCATTCCATCGTCACTGCTTGTGTTTCCGCTGAAGGATTGGGTGCAGGATGACAAGAAATTTTTCTTTGATGAAGTGCTATATGAGGAGAAGAAGAGATCAAAAATGGAAGAAATTCGGGATGGAGGACCAACATCCCTACTATCCACGCGTATTGCTTGGTCTCCGAACCATTTTTTTTTATTTCAAGTTACTATTTCAAATAAGCGTACAACTGATTATTTTAATAATCATATTTAATTAGTAATTAGGATTTTCAGACATTTTTAGTTTTAGACTTATATCTGCTAAACAATTATATACAATGTTGATATAGGTATTTGGTCCAGCTTAATGACGTTAAACAAAAGCGCTACTGGGAGACAACCCAAATCTGCTTTGTATTAACATTTTTATTGTTCATGCTTATTTTATTTGTCTGTTTGGAAGCTATCCCATGTAGGAATTCCTTTTTGTTGGTGGCATAGTTTTTGTGGGAGCTTGATGCACTTATACAATTATTGATTGCTTCACACACATCTACTTGTTGGGTAACAATGTTTCTCCTTTATTTTAATTCCAAGTTTCGATTACTTGCTCATGCATTACATTCTTCATGTCATTCATGTTTGGGGGAGGGAGTTTGTCGTCACCGGCGTGCATTTCACACACATGTGTGCTTTACTTCTTTTATTTTGCAATCCTTATAATTGTCATTTTCTCCTCATGCACTATCGCTCACCCCCCCCCCACACACACACATGTGCGCTTGTCTATTTGTGCGTTCTAAGTTTCCTCCACGTCACTTCATGGAGATTAGGAAGTTTAATGTTATTATAGAGTTTGAATTAAGGAGTCAATTGTAGACTCATGCAGTGCTTCTAGTTGAGTGCACACATATCGGGCAACAGTTAGTTTAAGATTAGGTTCTTTGCATACTTTCTCTTTACATTTTTCTTGTCGTGTATCAATGGTTGATGGTTCTTGTAAATCGAAGCCAATATTGTCCATAAATTAGTGTAGGTGAGTGTGTTGTGGACCGCTAGAGTTATATTACTCAACTTCGATGAAAGGGTATTCTTTCTCTGTGTCTAGAACTTAGCCCTTAGGGATCCTAGAAGAATTGGCATAGATAGTTCTTATATCATGAAATGACTTAGGCCTTTCCTTGGTACCTTTGAGCCTGGGTCCAAATCCTAAATGCTCTATCCTTGCACAACCCATTGAGCTTGCACCTTTGGATTCAACCCCACTATCTTTTCACCAAAGCAATAAAGCCTTCTCATTTTTGTTGGAACACGGTTTTCCGCATTGATTTGAGAATAATATATCCTACTTGTATTTGATCTGGTTTGCCATTGTGTTTTTAGCATGCATGTTTGGACAAAATTGACACTAGGATGCTACATTGTTGGTCTGGACTTGCTCACAAGCTGAAATGATGAATGTGGTTTAACGCCAGGCGTTAGGACTTAACGTCGGCGTTAACTTTCCTTCCCACCAAGACGAAGATGGCATGAAGGGAAGCTGTCGTGATTATAGGAGAATTTTGGGAATGATTTGACTTAACGCCAGACGTTAGCCTCAACTCCATCGTTAAGGTTGCCTAAAATGAATGTTTCCAAAGATGCAGAATCTCCTTAAAGTTTTGAAGATCCGAGCCATCAAATTATTTCTATACTGAGCCAACGCCTGACGTTAGCCTTAACGCCGGCGTTAGCTTCCAGTCCTATAAATAGGTGGCATTCGTTCTCTTCAATAAGAAATTCTAAGGATCCCTATTCCAGCACTTCAGAAACTCTGTAAGGGCCGTAATTTCAGACCACCATCTCCCACACAAATTCAAGAGAAGAATTCGAAGGAGGATCGTATCAATGCTCACTCAACGCGAAGAACGCGCGCTTCGACTTCAACGATATTCAGCGGGTCTTCGCCGTCTCCAGAATTCTTCATAGGGAGTTTTTACTTATCTTTTATATTTTGTTGTACCTCTTTCATTGTGATTGTTTAGAGAATTCATCGCGGTTGTTGGCGATTAGGTCCGTGCGCGGCTTAGGGGGAATTCTCCGCGGTTGTGGCTACTAGGTTTAGGGAGTAGTTCTAGGGGGTGCTCGAGGCCTTTCTGGGGATAGAAAGGCTAGAGCGTCTTGAGGACGTATCTGGGGAAAGATCGGCTAAAGCCAACTGGTTCGTAGTGAGAAGAGTCGGTATAGAAAATGAAAATAGTATTTTATATTCGCCTTGATTTCTAGGGTCATTGATATCAAATTTTGTAATCAAATTTTATAAATGATAATCATGTCTTTTCATGTTAAATAAAATTGATTTCATTTCTTATTTTTAGCTCTTTACTTTTGTTTCAATTTACTTTTTAGAAAATCACAAAAGTTTTTCTTAAATCCTAAATTTTTCTAAAACCCTTATTCACCCCCACCCTAAGGTCGCCTCAAGATCCAACAAGTGGTATCATAGGTAAGTTATTCCTAAATGGCTTCACAACCGGAAATAATAGCGCTTCATGATCTCGCGTCCACTAGAGGGGATGATTTTTTATTAAATGAAAAATTTTTAGCACTACCTTTATTTATGGGCAAAAATTATAAAGGGTGGAAAATATTAATGAACAATTTTCTTAAAGCTTTAGATGAAAAAGTTCGGAATATTACTATTGAAAAGCCACCTAGCGTATTAAATAGAAACAAAATGGTTTTAAATGTAAAATCTATAAAAAGTCTATTTTGTGCGTTAGATCAAAATATTTTCAAACTTATTTATATTTTACCTATCGCATATGAGATTTGGAATTTTCTTGAAAGAACTTATGATTCTCCTTCTGTATGTATGAAACAATCATAAGAACTGGAGAATGTGCAAGTCTGCATAAGTATTCAAGAAAGCTCCTCACAAGATGGATCCATGGAATCCACATCAAGTGGAAGGGAAGATGAAAACTCATCCATGGAAGAGGAATACAAAGAAGACGAAAAAGGAACTTCATGTTCAAACCATACCTCATCCAAAAGCAATGTAAGGAAATCAAATTCCCTTATTGTTTGTAATTCTATTTCTACATTACAATTGCTACAAGTTACTAAGCACAAAATTAAGAAATTGAAAATTGTTAATTGCAAATTACGTTTAGAAAATAAAAACTTAAAAGCTATATTTAATGTAGAAACAAAGATTGATGTGTTTGATTATTCTCCACCTTGCACTTTAATTGAAAATATAAAACCTTGTTTTGATTGCAATATTCTTAAAGAAAAACTCAAGGTATATGAAAAAGAGCATCTTAAAGAACATAATGAAAAATTATCTTTAGGAAATTCATCTTTACAAATGATTGTGCATGTGTAAAAGTTATAAAATTGAAATTAAAGAGATGGATGAAACATTTGAAGAGTTAAGAAATAATTACAAAACTCATATTGATTCTATTGTTTCCACTCTTATGAATAGCACAACTGCTTCTAATAAAACTAGACATAATCTCAAAGTTAAGAATTATGAATTAGAAAATAAAGTTAACTTGCTTAAGGAAATTATAATGAAAAATTCGCAACATATAAATTCAAAATATCAAGCAAAATTCAAAGGCAAGTAAGTTAAATATGAATTTTCATAATTTATCTAAGCAAAACATAGGAAATGAAAAACAACAAAAGCTTGTAAATGAAATTCCAAAATTCTATCATCATTATCATTTACAACATAATTGTTCTCCCAACATAAAATTAAATGCAAACAAATTTCCTTTAACTAATAAATTTAAAAATTATTTTTATCCAAATATTCGAGTAAATGACTATGGAAATTTGAAAAATAAAAATAATGTTTGTCCAAGATATGAATGGAGACCCATACTTAAGAATGATGCACTAATATCTAATGAAACGGTCCATTCATCCTTGTCTCCCCAAAAGCTAACTCGATGTATTTGGGTACCCCAAGGAACCATCCCACTTGGTCCCCTTTTGATACCTAAATGTCTCATTCATTAGTGTCCAATCATTTGCATGAAATAGAAACAATTAAAAATGAAATATTCATTATTCTACTTCATGATATGCTTAACTTCCTTTTTATTTGTTTTTCTTTATTTTTTTAACCATCATGCTATTGCCACTTTGTATAACATGTGGTATGACTTTCACACATTAAGCCATAAATTAATAAATGAATGAAATTGAATATAAGTCATATCATTTCTCAAGTGACTTATCTATTTTTTATCCTTCTAAATCCTATAAGTATCTTATATTACCATTATAAATTGAAAACTAAATTTATTATATATTATCAAGATCAATGAAATAATTGTCAAAATGGATTTAAAAGGAATATTAGGTGTCTTGGCTAAATTTATAAATTGTGTAAGTTTTTACTTATGTATTTAATATCCTTGCATCATTTGATATCCCCTATCTATTTAAACATATGTTTTAAATAAAATAACAAGTCATTGTTTGCTAGCGCTTGGCGTTAGTTTCTAACGTTGTCGGTAGCACAATTATACTGAAAATTCTGATTTCTCTAAATATTATTTTTTTGAAAAATATAGTACTACGTTAATTATCATTCTCTTCTACTTCAAAAAAATGTATATATGTTTTGATCATATTCACATAAAATCAAAAACAAAGAGAAAGTGCAGTACTCTTTAGAAATGATCAATAACATCTTCACAATAAATTTTTCAATATAAAAAATTAAAATAAATATGAATAATTTATCATGTGATGAAGTAAAAGATAATATATATATATCTCAAGTTTAAAGCTTTCAACTCATCATAAAAATTAATGATCTTATAGAAATTCTTATAATAAACACAATTAGAATTGATTCCATTGTTTTCATAACTTGTTTTACGTATGAATTATGTCTTGAATTTGCATGTATCTTGTTAGTTATGGAACTATCACCTAGAGGGGGGGAATGGGTTATATGACTGTTTTTGAAATTTATGCTCAAGAACATAATTAATCTAACACAGCACGACAATAAAACACAAAAACACAACACACAACAAGAACACCAGATGTATAGTGGTTCTTCAAGATGGGGTGTCTTGAGTAGTCCACTATCCCTCTGCGCCTTTCTAGCAGTGTGCTAGGGTCGGCAAGCTTCACCAAAACTTAGGCCCACTAGCCCTACAATCTCAGGCCCTCAAGCCCTACAACTCAACCCCTCAAGGCTTACAACTCAAGCCCTCAAGGCCTACAAAGCTCAGCCCATCAAGGCCTACAAAGCTCAGCCCCTCAAGGCCTACAGTACTCTATCCCTCAAGCCCTACAATCTCAGGTCTGAAAACAGATCCTACAGCTCAGGCCCGCAAGCCCTACAGAAAAGGATTTCGGAGAAAAAGTTCTCTAGCCTAATGGAGATTGTCTTCTGAAAAAGTTCTTAGCCGGATGAGGATTGACTTCTTGGACTTGAAGAGAATGCTTCTAATCTTTTCTTAAGTACCACAGATTCTTCTTCAATCCCTTCTTCAATCTAGAGCACTTCTTATCAGTCGATGTTGCTTGACTAAAACTTGGAGAATGCTTGATGAGGAAGTTTTGTTCTCTAGTTCTTGTTCCTTCTTTTCGATGTTTTACTGTTCTATTGATTCGACGTATTTTCTGCGTATCATGCTGTTACTTGATCAAATTAGGGCAGACATTTATCCCTTTTATAAGACTAAGGAGCAGACTAACGGTCTCCTAGGATGTACTATAAGTGTCAGAGGCTCATTCCTTAATGGCACGCGCTGTTTTGACCATCACGCGACGACATTAATTGCAAACAGTGCAATTTGAAATGTCTTGATCTGTCTCGATGATATTTGCAACATCTCGATGACAGAACTTGATGTTACGACGATCCATCTTGGACTTGAACAAGTCTTCAAGTCTTCTTAAATCTTCTTTAGACAATGATATCTCGACGATATAAGATATCATAGTTGCACTTGCACTTACGACGACATAAAGACATCTTAAACATGTCGTCGTAATCTTGTTGTCAACTTGTTGTCTTCTCGACGATGTCGTTGAGACATTACCGTCATTCTGACGATGTCTTCGAAACCATATTGTCATATCGACGATGTGGTCGAGATCAGACAGTCATTTCGACGATCTTGTCTTTGATCATTCTGACGATAAGCATTTCTTCTTCCATAAGCTGTCTTCAAGAGTTCTCCCTTAGCCTTTTCGACGACAAGGCTTCATTTACGATGATGTCATCGACAAAGACAAATACTTTGACTTAGCTCTTCCTTAGACTTTACCACGATGTCATCATGTGACTCTGGTTGACACGATGATATTGGACTTAGATCGATTATACTTATTCTTAGGACGATATCGTCGTGTGTACTTGATCTCACAATGATATCGTTGAAATGTTCTTGTTATCTCGACGATAACTGTCATGAACCATCTGCTTAACTCTGAGTATCATCTCGACGATGTCTGAGTGTTCTTTTGACGATATGTCTAGTCCTTCTCGATGATTTTGGACGTAGTGAGATTAGAGAAGTACTGGTCATATGACTTAATCTCTGCAAGCATAAACTAAGTATACCATCAAATACACAGTGTTTTATCATTGACCTGAGAACTTCTTCAAATCAGGAACATTATTGGGCACTATTCCCAATAATCTCCTCCTATTTGAAGAAGTTCTAACTCACCTCAATGATAAATGTCACACATAGAAAGAATCAAAATTCAGGCAAATAAAATTGATTCAACTACCAAACATTATGTAAACAGAATGAATGTTTTTAAACAAAAACTCTACAATCATTTTCCCCTTGCATTCTTAGACAAAACATTTCAACTTCAGCTACTGATGATACCACCTTTCAACCTTTGTTGCTACTGCCCTTGCCTTTCCTTTTTTGTATTTCATAAAAATGGATGGGCTTTGGAATCTTCTTTGGAGAGGTAGGAGGACCATGAGGGAATGCAAGCTTGTGATTCCTCCTTTTCTCCATTTGCCTTAGATGCAGATTCCAATCAGCTGAGTAATATACCATCTCAGAGCTTTCTTGAGGATATCCAAATTCAATCCAGCTTTCTGAGATGATTTCATTAGAGGTAGGACTCCACTTGCCTGCTTGTGGATCCTACTCAATCTCCCTCAGCCTTTTCTGTCTGTACTTTCTGTTTTGCAGTTTCTTTATTTTCTTTGAAGTTGCTTAGTCTCCAAATTCAGATCCATACTCCTCTAAGTCTGTGCTGATAGATGGTTAAACTAATTCATATCCAGGGGGCTTCTACAAGGCTTGCTTGACTTGATCGACAGTCCATATAGCTTGATGTGAGCCTGCATTTATAATTGCCTTCTCCCCCTTTAGGAGTTCTTCAATTAGTCGTTCATACAGGGTTTCTTGCATTGAGATCAACCTTTCATGCATCTGTTGTTCTGTTGCATCCAGGTTGTTTCGAACTTCTTGCAGATGACCATCCAAGGTCTGAGTTTTCACATGCACTCTGTTCAGAATGTGATCTCTATCGTCATGAATGTCTGTTTTTATTTGCCCAAAGGCCCGCTCCATATTGTCTGAGAAGGTGACTTGATTCTGCAGGAGCTTATGGGTTTCATGGCCGACTTTGTTGATCTCTTCACCAACAAGCTCCATGGCTGGAGCTGTAAGGTGATAGAAGTGAGCATACTGAGTGTTCAGATGAAGTATCTCCTTCTTCACAGTTGTCAGCTCAGCCTTTACTTCATTCCTCAGACCATCAACTGTGTGCAGGATGAATGATTACATCTTCTGCTTCTGAGCATTGAGCAATGCTGAGATCATGTGGAATAGAGATCCTGTGGGAGCAGATGATGTTTCAGCAGCATGTTCTTCTAGAGCAACTCTTACTTCTGGAGCAACTTTAGGGGCACTGTCAAATGAGCAGTCACTGATTTGAACAGTTGACTTCTTAGGAGATGTTATCTTTATTGACTCATTTTCCACCATAAGAACTATCTTTCCTCCAATGCCCAATTCAAGCCCAATGGAGGGTGTAGTATCCTCAGCTGCTTCTGGCTCTTGTCATGTGCTGTCAACTCTTGCTTTCTGGGATGACCTCCATCTTGACATGATCTTCCTGATCTGCTAGGGTAGAGCACCGTAGATGGGTCTCCCCTCAACCATTGCGGTATCTTGGGCTAAGCTTCTAGGTTGGAACTCCCCCTTAACTGGATCACTACCCATGATTGGGCTTCTCCTTTCATCAGCCACCTCTATGTTAGCAGGTACAGCTTCTTGCTCTAGGATATCTTCAGGTAAAGACATCTCCCCCTCAATCTGATCAGAGATTTGCTGGGATGGGGCTCTTCCTTCCTCAGAGCTACTAGTGGATTCCTCCTCCTCAAAAGGTAACTACCTGGACAACTTTCTTTGACTTCTTCTGCAGAACTGAAGAAGTACTTGTAGGTCCTTTGGATATAGACCTATCACACCTATTCAGCAGTTTGGAGTCCAGACTCTTGGAGTAGTGCAGAGGCAATCCCATCTTCCGGTGGAGCACTTCCCCTAGGGAATTCAGGAAGAAGATGGAGAGAATTCTCCCAAAGGAGGGGGTCTGCAAACTGCTTTTCACATTCTGGAATACAAATTCCCTCCAGTCAGTCCTTTTGGAGATAATTAACCTGCACATCACTTCGAACATGTCCTTGGATATCCGGTCATGAGAACCCAGATTACATAGCAGGACTTTTCCAATGATGCCTGCGAGAAGCGTTTCTTTCTGGTTGAAGTCTGCCCTTTTGATAGACCCATTGGTCTTTCCAGAGTGCCCACACCATTTATAACCTGAAGATTTGTCTTCAGGGGACACCTCTTCCTCTTCTGCCTTCAGTCGGGGCAGTTGCAATGCCTTTCCCAAGCTCTTCCCAGACACTTTCACCTTCTTCCCTGCTACGGTTGATTTCACTGATGATTCTGAACTATTAAATCTTGCTCCTCCATAGAATTCCTAGAGCTCTCTGTTGAGAAGAACGCAGGGTTCACTCAATAGATATTCAAGGCCCACCAATTCTAGTGACCCTATTACGGACCAAATTTCATCTGAGCAGGATTTGAATCCTCCTCGTAGAAGCTCACATCCTGAAATCACTGATGTCTCTTCTCTCTTGGGAACCATTGTAGAAGAATCGTTAAAGGAAGCATTTGTCGGGGACGGAACAAAAGTTTGTCGTAGGAATGTCTTATGGCAAATGAGAGCGTAATTTTTATCCTAAGCATTCATTTTATTTATAGTGTAGGTAGATGAAGAGGCGTGTACCTTAGTGTTTAATCGGACGGCTCTGATTTGTCGATCCAGTATCGTGTTTAGTAGTCGTTCCCTATTTCTATGATACTCCAGTATGTCGTCGAAATATTCTGACGTTATGCTGTGTGCCTTCCTGATCCAGTGTTGTCGAGACAACCATCGGATGCTTGTTTTGGCTTAGACAATGTTTGGCACTTCTTGAGAGGTTCCTCCAACACTTAACCTGACCTTTTCCATAGCCTTTGGTCACCCCTTTCTCTAGAGAAACCATTGTCCAAATGCCAAATGGGAGATTTGTTGGCATTTGGACATACCTGTAAGAAAAATTACTTACCCATAGGCACCCAATTTGATTTGGGTCCTTGGTTTCTGTTAGGGGGTTAAACTGGGACACCACACCTCTGAGTCGTCTGCATTCTCCTTGCACCAGGCCCTGTTGGGTTGAACCAACATTCCAGGGCAAAGTGACCCACTTTCCCACAACACCAACACTCATACTTATTGTATCTTCTCTTCTGCTTCATCATCTGAGTAGTATGGTAATGTTGGTGGGAAGGAGTGAAGACACCTGGCCTAACAGGTCTTGGGTGAACCTCACAGGTGTGAGTATGAAGTGGAGCTGGTCTCATCACCTTTTGGTTCACCTTCTTGGGAACAGGTTTGGTAGGTGCAACCTTTCCCTTTCTTTTGAGTGTTGTGGCTCCAGGTACATGGACAAAGACACCTGTATTCTTCATCTGAATCTCCTCATGAGGTGCTTTAAAAGCACTTTGCCCAAAGCCTGCTCATCTATTTGGAATAGAGTGCTTACTGCCACTTGCTGAGCAGGCATTAGTCAGATGACCATATGAAGATTCCTGGTCAAAGGGATTTGATTCCAGCATCACCTTCTTAAAAGAGGGTTGCTCTTTAGAGGTTTTACCCTTGTCTGTCTCACTATTGTATCCTACACTAGCTCTGAATGGTGCAGAAAAACTGTCAATACTGGGAAGGACATTCTTGGGTTTTGAAAAGCTGGCAACAATCTTCTTCTCAGCCAGCAACATTTCCTCAAGGTCCTTGACGACCTTGTTCTTCTGAGCCAATTCAACATTTTTGAGCTTTGTGGCTTCCTTTAATCTATCTACTTCCTTGCTCATAGTAGCCAGCTTCTCAACTGTCTCCTGGAGCTCAGAGAGGGTAGATCTCAAGAATCCAACTCCTTTGTCTGAACTTTGAGGAGTTTCCTGCTTTTTTTTTTGAAAGCTTTCCACAAAGCTTTATATTGCTGAATCAGTTCAGATTCAACCTCATTAGTGGATCTTGAGGATGTGTTGTTGGTAGCAGACTCACCCTTATCATCATGCTGAGAATCTGCTACTGATTCAGAATCAGAAGCAGATAGGGGAGCTCTGATTTGTACCTTCCCAGGAGAGATATTGTCATCCTGGATTTCTTCATTTATGGCCATAAGGCCAATAAGTCCTTCCTCCTCAGTTTCTGAAGACCTTGAATCAGAATCACTCAGGGTTCTGACCTTCTTTGACATAAACCCTTTTTCAGGTTTCTTGTTGTCCCTTGACATTCTTCCGTCTTCATGGTGCTTTGATTCCTTCTTCTTGGAAGGGCAATCAACTTTCATGTGACCTACTGTATTGCATGAATAGCAAACAGTGTTAGTTAAATCAAATTTACTGTGTTTTGATTTATACCTGTCCTCCCTTGAGGATTTAGATCTGTCAGATCTTGTGGAGCTTGATGAAGATGGTCTGTAGCTGTCTCTTCTCCTTATAGAGATCAGTTTTCTGAACTGCTTAGATAGGAGGGCCATCACTTTGTCAGTGCTATCAGATTCTGATGTACTGGTATCAGAAGCTTCACAACTTTCAGATCTGTCCTGGTGTGCAGGACTCTTGTTCCTGGACCTCCACATGCTCTCAGCCTTGAGGGCTACTGATTTTTTTCTGGTCCTCCCCCTTAGGCTTTCTTCTTCAGCATTTCTGGCGTTAAGCTGAAGCTCATGGGAGAGCAACTTCCCATATAGGTTCTTGGGCTCCATGTTGCCCAGTTGACCGATTTCTCTGATTGCACAAATTTTGATGGCTCATTCCTTAGTGAGGGATCTAAGGAATTTATCATTCAGATCTGAATTTGTGAATTCTGTGCCATAATTCTTCAGCCCATTGACTATCTTGAAAAATCTCTCATAGCAGCTAGAGATATTTTCATTCTTGCCTTGATTGAAGGCCTCATACTCCTGATTCTAAAGGGATTTCCTGTCATCCCTTACTTCCTCAGTCTCCTCCATGTAAACAACCAGAGAGTCCCGCATCTCCTTGGCAGTTTTGTAGTGAATGAGATTTTGGAGGGTTGAGTCATCAACTGCATTCACAATAATGTTTTGTGCTCTCTTATCCAGGCTTACCAGTGCAAGCTCATCCTAACTCATATCAACATATTTCTTTGGCACATATTGAGTAGGATCACTGGTAGATGTAGTCATGGGGGTGACGAGACCCTCTTGAACAGCTACATACACCCTGGGATCAGCAGCTTCCATGAAGAATCTTACCCTTTCTTTCCAAATAGGAAAGTTCTCCTTGCTGCATATTGGGAGCTTCATGGATCTCATTTCTCTATGTTGATCACCTCCAGCCATAGTGAGTAGTTCCTTGATCTAGATCTGACTGTTAAGTCACTTTTTGATCAACCTCCCTCGGATACCACTTGTTAGTTATGGAACTATCACCTAGAGGGGGGGGGGGGGGGGGGGGGGGTATTAGGTGATATGGTTGTTTTTCAAATTTATGCTCAAGAACTTAGTTAATCCAACACAGTACAAAAATAAAACACAGAAACACATCACACAAGAACATCAGATATATAGTGGTTCTTCAAGACGGGGTGTCTTGTGTAAGACCCTCCATTTTTTGCACGCTCCCGGGTCTTACCGCCCAGAACTGCCTTCTTGCGGTGGCACCATTTCTCCAAATGGTCCACGCCATTTCCAGGGCTGAGCCATTTCTAGGGCTGACCCTACCTCCGGCTGAGCCATTTCCAGGGCTGGCAGGCTGTTAAGCAGAAAAGATAACTCTTCCCGAGGCCCCCGCCGACATCTCCAGACTATCGAATGTTGCCATCAACTGCCACATCCTGGCTCGAGAATTTTAACCCGGCTCCCTTTCGAAGCTTGCGTGAAGTGACGATCTCTAACGGGCTTCCCGCGTCTCTTAGGATCAGCTAACCCATGTGCAAGTGCCATTCACATGGAACCTTTCCGCCCTTCGGCCTTCAAAGCTCTCATTTGAATATTTGCTTCTACCACCAAGATCTGCACAGACGACTGCTCCCCACGAGCTCGCGCCCTGAGTTTCCCAATAGTCGTCGTGCCCTCCTACTCATCAAGGTATTGACTTTGCCTCGATGGCCAGGTGTAGGTCGCGCGCTTAAGCGCCATCCATTTTCGAGGCTAGTTGATTTGGCAGGTGAGTTGTTACACACTTCTGTCGATCCTACCGGCTAATCGACATATCCAGGCCAACCACACATCACAGAATTAAAATATTTAAATAAGCACATGTCCACAACAAATCACCATATAATTAAAAGTTTGTCCAAAATGAGATAAACTATGACATAAAAGATATAAATCAGAGTGCAGTAAATAGAAATGGGCTTAAGCCCGGTACATCAAACATTTTCTGCCTCTCTCTTGGCAAAGATGAAACATTGTAGGCACTGACACTCGGCCGTTCCTTCGCGAACGATCAACTCCTTACTTTGACCAGGATAAATATGAAGTATGGCATTCAGAGAAGGATCGCTCAGTGGTGCTCTTCCTGTCGTTGCCGAGAGTCTGAGTCCAGGTCTAACCACTGTGTCTTGTACCTCCCTCGTGTTGAGGGTCTGCTCTCCTTGGTGCTCCTATAATGTTGTGGTCCACCGGCCGTCAGTCTATAAGACTCAGCACGATCCTCACCGCCTCCATCGGCGACTCCTAGGCACCGTGCGGGAGGAGGAAGCAGAGGACAACAAGGGGTAAAAGAAAGCAAGCAGGTGACAAGGGTCTAACTATCAAGTATATATATATACATCAAGCACATTTTCTCTAAACATATTGAGGAGTAAAATATAAGTACAACAGTATGACGTAAGTATACTAAACAGTTCAAACGGTTCCAAATTTAGTATAAGGAAACATAAAGCATGGCAACATATCTAGAGTATATAAAGGGAAGCAACATCATGTAAAAGGGGCAGCTATAAAAGTAACTTTAACTTATATGCGTACACACAAAGCACATAAGATAAGGGATCTAGCACTAAGGTAAACTCATCGTATAAAAGAGCCCATACTAATTTATATGATGAGGTCTTTGTTTTATGCAAGGATGTTATGCTATGATGTGCAATGCAATGATGCAACTCACCCACCCGACTCTGTACATACATAGCTTTTGTTAGTTCTCTCTGTTCGAGTGTGTCAACTTAGGTACCCGATTGAGGTAAACAGGGCAGTGCATTGGGCTTGTCCACTTCTAGGCTTATGTTTCACATCTCCCAGACTAGACCTTACGTACACCCCTAAGAACACACAGGGTATCTGCGTACTATCTGGTAAGCACCACCTATATCCCATTTTTTTGAGTCTCCGCTCAGGTACACCCCGTTGAGGCAAACATGGGCAGTGGATCGGGTCCTCCACTCCTAGGCCAGTATGACACCTCCCAGCCTAGACCTTATGTACGCTCCTAAGAACACACAGGGTATCTGCGTACTACTTGATACAACAATGCCTCTAATTGAAACACCGAACACTCAGCTTGGAGGACTTAACCATTCCTTCCTTATATAACACTGAGCCTACCGCTCGCGGGACTAGCCCGTCCTTCTAATTTACCGAGCCTACCGCTCATAGGACTTAACCCATCCTTCTAATATATCGAGCCTACCGCTCGCAGGACTTAACCTGTCCTTCTAATATACTGAGCCTACCGCTCGCAGGACTTAACTCGTCCTTCTAATATACCGAGCCTATCGCTCGTAGGACTTAACCCATCCTTACTTGAGCAATAATAATCCATCCCAAATTTGGGACGTGGATTATCTAATCAAGTTCTCTTATTTAAACTACTCTTGTCTACCGTTTAATTATACTTAGAAGTTTAGGGTGAATCCCGGACTTCCCGAGGGTTACCCGGCGAAGGGCTCGCAGCGGTACTAGGGAATACAATGGGATGAAGCCCAAATCCCCCTTTTTCTAGGATATTTACTCTTATTGGTGGCTACCAATTCTTTTATACCTGTTTCCTCTCTAGTAACTCTAAAGTCCTAAGGCGGATTACATTAGACCGGACAGACGAGCGTCGATGTTCAATTGAACATCGAACCCTACCTTTCTTAGTGACCACTCTTTTTTGCGTGTCGTCACTCAATACCTATATAAGGACCCAATTGATACAACAATCACACTTATACTTGCTGATGGGTCATTCCTCACATCCCTATCATATCATTGTCAATTCCCGAATTGATGGTTTTTTCTAAATGCACCCCAACCCCTTTCTTCTAATAAATGTCACTAATGGTTAATCTTCTAATCAATCTATGACTTCATAATGATCAATGAGTTAATAATTCCATGAGTGATGGTCTCGAGTGGTCTAAATCACATAAATCAGTTTTAACTATTCGCAGACCGGTTTGCCTTTAAGTGAAACCACATGCCCTACAAGATTGACTATATAACTAAGTATGAGATCATTTTTATTCCAGAGATTCATATAAGTTTCAAAGGTCTATGCACAAATTTCTATGATATTCCAGTTGTAATAGATCAAGAATTAATTTCTCAAGTCATGAGTCCGAATACTACTTTGTGAAGGAAGTATGAAGTATACTCATAGATTAATTCTAGTAAAATTTTCATAGCTTCATACTGATATAAAAAGTCCATATACAAAATTTCATAACATTTCAGTATCAGTAATTCAGGGAATTAATTTCTCAAGTTATAGGTCCAAATGCTACCTTGTGAAGGAAGTATGAAGTTTGCTCAGTGATTAATTCTAATAAAATTTCCATATCTTCATACTGATATAAAAAGACCATATACAAAATTTCATAACATTTCAGTATCAGTAATTCAGTGAATTAATTTCTCAAGTTATATGTCCAAATACTACTTTGTGAAGGAAGTATGAAGTTTACTCAGTGATTAATTCTAATAAAATTTCCATAGCTTCATACTGATATAAAAGAACCTTGTACAAAATTTCATAACATTTCAGTATCAGTAATTCAGGAAATTAATTTCTCAAGTTATAGGTCCAATTGCTACTTTGTGAAGGAAGTATGAAGTTTACTCAGAGATTAATTCTAATAAAATTTCCCTAGCTTCATACTGATATAAAAAGACTTTGTACAAAATTTCATAACATTTCAGTATCAGTAATTCAGGGAATTAATTTCTCAAGTTATAGGTCCAAATACTACTTTGTGAAGGAAGTATGAAGTTTACGCAGTGATTAATTCTAATAAAATTTTCATAGCTTCATACTGATATAAAAAGGACCTTGTACAAAATTTCCTAACATTTCAGTATCAGTAATCAGGGAATTAATTTCTCAAGTTATATGTCCAAATACTACTTTGTGAAGGAAGTATGAAGTTTACTCAGTGATTAATTCTAATAAAATTTCCATATCTTCATACTGATATAAAAAGACCACATACAAAATTTCATAACATTTCAGTAAGCTTTGACCCTATAATTACCCACTTGGGGTCTATGTGACCAAATATATGCAATCAAGTTTTCCTAGGGAAATCAACCCAAAGGTTGATGATCTTCTCCATAGAGTATTGTCCTATGATCCTAAGTGCATGTTTTAAATTTCATGAATGTTGACCAAGGGAAAACCTTTAAATTCTCATGTAAATCTAATGCTACATGGTAATGTTATATGCACACCAAATTTCCTTTATGCATGCATGTGGAATAAACCAACATGCAAGGGTCCAAATGATCTTAAATTTTAACCTTGGACTAGTATTCACATAACCAACTTCCCAAAGGTGATTTGGGGTTATTTGAGTCCAAATCACCCAAAATTTACACCATGCATGATTTATTAAATTTCTACAAAAAAATTTAGAAAATGCCTCCCAAAAATTCTGATTTTTGGGCACATAATAGATCTACGATGCATACACACATGGTTAAAATTTTAACCTCATATCATCTACTATGTAAAAGATATCTACACTTTAATATATGTCCTTCTCTAGGACCAACCTTACTAAACTTGCCCTACAGAGAGTTGTAGGGCACCAAATGATGTGATCTCACTTCCTATAGATAGTAGACACAAAGGCCTACAAAAGTTTTCTCTGCCTACTTTTCCTTTTAAGGCCTCTAAGAGCCTCAAAATTTGAGTACAAAAAGTCTATTCCAATAGAGCACACCACATGGGTGTGACCTAAATAAAGGCTCTTCTATGGTTCATTTAAACATAGTTCTACTCACATGCAGAAGTCCAATTGGACAAACATTTTTACTAGACTCCTATTATGTTAAGACTAAGCTCTTAGCCCAAATTTGAGGTGATTAGGAGTCACTAGCCCCCATAATTACTATACGCAAGCTTAATTAAAATCCCAAATAAACGTTAGGAAAATTAATTCTTAAAATACTCAAATTTTTACCGGAGGTGTAATAGGGCATGACTCATGCATGCCCAAAAATTCAAGCTATTTGGAGTTGTACAACACCACAAATAAATTTCCAAAGATTTAGAGCACCATTTGTACATGCTACACTAAAATGGATGCTCAAGATGCTACTGTTGGAGTTGCCATTGTGATCTAGAAGTGGTCAAACATGTAATCTCACTGCCAACGCGATATGAGCCTGCAGGGTCGCACATAAGAGCATGTGGAGAAGTTGGTAGATTGACTGTGTTGGTAAATGTTACCAATCACCATATATAGAATGGGGAAATCCAGCAGGTTGTTGCTGTCTGAATTCGTCGGGTTTACACGGATAGAATTCGTCGGATTCGTCGGGATTCGTCGGATTGTCCCGTGAACACTCGACGAATTATTACAGAAACCCTTCAGTCGGCAAAATGTTGTCGTCTGTCTGGATTCGTCGGGATTCATCGGGATTCGTCGGGTTGTCCCGTGAAGACTCGACGAATTGTTACAGAGATCATTTTCTCGGCAAATGTTGCCGTCTGATCTGATTCGTCGGATTCGTCGGATTGTCCCGTGAAATCTCGACGAATGATCTTCCGTGGAATTCTGACGAATTGTAACAGAAGCCCTTATTCTGCTGTGTGGTCTGCGGATAGCGATTCTTCTAGAAGTTGTTTATCCTTTGGGTATAAATAGGACTTCATTTTAGGGTTCTTATAACGAACAAAAGGAAAGGCCGACGGAAGTGTTCCGCTCTCGCCCGAACCCTAGACGGAAGGAGTTCCGTCGCTCGTTCGCCTCCGCTGACCTCCTCTCCGGCGATCGTCGCCGTGTGTGTTCTTCCTGGAGCGAACCTAGCAGTTCGTGGAAGTTCAAGGTGCAGTCATTCTTCTCCCGGCTCGTGTGGATCACTGTAGAGACGTAGATATTATTCTACGTGAGGACTCGCATAGCCGACGACAGGAATCAACTCGTGGAGCATCTAGGTTGGATTTGATCCAATCCCGCAAAGGTAATTTCATACCTAGCATTTTGTTAACTTCTTGATTCAACATTCATGGCCGATCCAAAGTCCTTTTGGGTTGTTTCTCTTCACCACCGCCAGGGGCGCTGCCCCTTGGACCCCGTTAGGGGCTCTGCCCCTAAGACCCCGCCAGGGGCGCGGCCCTATGGAACCCCGCCAGGAACGTCTGGGATTTCGTGGTCATTTCTAATTGTTAGAAATTGTTGTCTCCTTAGCAGTAACCGTCCCTCAAGTGGTTAATGAACCCTTGTATTGTTTTGGATTTTGAATCCAACAATGAGAGACGAGCTTGTCTACTGCTTTAAGTCGAGTTGTCTTTGCCTTTGTCCAATGCATGTAAATCTGAAGATTTTGAAGAGTTCTAAATGTCCAGATTTAGCCCTTTTCGTCTATCAAAGGTTGATAGTCTTATGTTGTGCACATAAGGGATGCATGTGGATTTTAGAAAGCTTGTTTTTCTGTGGATGTGCACTTTGATCAAATGTTGATCATGGTTAAGTGTTAACCTATTATTAAAAATTAAAATCCCTTCATCAAATATTAAGTGTTCGGATGCCTTCCGATGGATGACACTCTTCCTGCCTCGATCGATGAAGTGTGGGCTTGCCAAAGCAAGGTGCATTAATCTATCTTGGTAAGGGTGTGAGCGGATAATTGTGATATCCCACTGTCGACATCGGGTCTAACTTAACTAGGTGACCTCAAAGGTTGAGTGCCTAGAGGCATAGGGTTGGCATGCTCCATATGATGGATGCGAATAAAGAGTTATTCACCAACCATACAAGAGTTGCATAGTGATGCAATTGACAAGTGTTGTCTACCTAAATAACCGCATTATGAGAGGAACGCCAAAGCGGACTCGTGGTGTTGGTGAAATACGGATCTTGTCCACTAAGAGAGTAGCTCGCAATGGACTCTCCGAATTGATAGTGAGGGCCATCAATTTGAATAAAATAGTGGGAGTATTTAATTGAAGTCCAAATTAAAATAAATTGTATTTTGAAATTAAGGTACTGATTAAATTCTGCATGAATTCTTGTAGAATTCCATGGCAAGTGGTTCACATTCCACTTTGTCCCTAAGAGCTATCCTTGAGAAGGACAAGCTTAGTGGGACGAACTATATGGACTGGTATAGGAACCTGAGAATTGTTCTCAGGCAAGAGCGAAAGCTCTACGTCTTGGAAGAAGAAGCCCCCGAGGTGCCGACCGGGAACTCGTCCCGTGTTGATAAGGATGCTTATAAGAAGTATACCGATGACGCCTTAGACGTCGAGTGCCTTATGCTTGCCACCATGAACTCTGAGCTTCAGAAGCAACACGAGAACATGGGGTGCAAGGAGATTGACGAGCACCTAAAGAAAATGTTTCAAGGGCAAGCTCGTCAAGAGAGGTTCGATGTCACGAAGGCCTTATTTCAGTGCAAAATGGGAGCTCGAGACTCGGTTGGTACTCACGTACTCAAGATGATTGGGTATATAGAGAACCTGGAGAGACTGGGTTTTTCCTCTGGGTCAAGAGTTGGCCACAGATCTTTTCCTGCAATCGTTGCCGGATAATTATGAGCAGTTCGTCTTGAACTATAACATGAATGAAATAGACAAGACACTGCCCGAGCTCCTAGGCATGTTGCGAACTGCCGAGATAAACATGAAGAAGGCCAAGCCTGCTAGTCCCATATTGATGGTACATAAAGGCAAGGGTAAGGCCAAGGGCTTCAAGAAGACGAAGGTGGGACCTAAGTCACATCTTGAGCCCAAATCTTCTGCGCTGAAAAAGAAGAGCACCGTGAAGGAAGGAAAATGCCACCACTGTGGCAAGGCTGGTCATTGGAGGAGGAATTGTCCTTCGTACATTGAGGGTCTGTAGAAAATGAAGGGAGGTATGACTTCCGCTTCGGATATTTATGTTATAGAGATAAACCTTTCTGCTCCTTCATCTTGGGTATTGGATACCGGATGTGGTTCTCACATTTGTACAAATGTGCAGGAACTAGGAAGGAGGAGATTGCTGAGTAAAGGAGAGGTGGACCTACGTGTCGGCAATGGAGCAAGAGTTGCTGCTGTATCCGTAGGGGCTTACCGTCTTTCTTTGCCCAGTGGGCTTGTAATAGAACTTGATAATTGTTATTATGTTCCGGCCATAACTAGAAACATTATATCCATTTCATGCTTAGACATGATTGGATTTTCTTTTATAATTAAGAACAATTGTTGTTCTATATTTAAGAATGATGTTTGTTATGCTGTAGCTCAATTGTTTAATGGTCTTTATGTTTTGAACCTGGACCATCCGATCTATAATGTAGATAATAATAAAAGACTAAGAACAAATGACTCAAATCCTACATATCTCTGGCATTGTCGTTTGGGCCATATAAATGAGAAGCGCATATCCAAGCTCCATAAAGATGGACTATTGGACTCATTTGATTATGAATCATTTGAGCGATGTGAGTCTTGTTTATTAGGCAAGATGACTAAAACCCCTTTCACTGGTTATACTGAGAGGGCTGAGGATCTCTTGGGTGTTGTACATAGTGATGTATGCGGACCCATGAGTTCTATGGCTAGAGGTGGGTATTTCTACTTCGTTACATTTACTGATGATTTCAGTAGATACGGATACGTGTATCTTATGAAGTGCAAATCCGAAACCTTTGAAAAGTTCAAAGAGTTTAAGAATGAAGTGGAGAACCAATTGGGTAAAAAGGATAAAGCACTCCGATCTGATCGAGGTGGCGAATACCTGAGTCATGAGTTCCGTGATCATCTGAAAGAGTGTGGTATTGTATCACAGCTCACTCCACCTAGGACACCGCAGCATAATGGTGTGTCTGAGAGGAGAAATCGTACTCTGTTAGACATGGTATGGTCGATGATGAGTCATGCAGACTTGCCTGTTTCCTTTTGGGGTTTTGCTTTAGAGACTGCTGCAATGACACTGAATCGCGCTCCGACGAAAACGGTTCTAAAGACACCATATGAGATATGGACTGGGAAGCGTCCTAGTATGTCGTTCATTAAAATTTGGGGCTGTGAGGCATACGTACGACGTCAAATGCCTGACAAGCTGGAACCCAAATCGGATAAGTGTTATCTGGTGGGATATCCTAAGGAAACGAAGGGATATTACTTTTACCTACCGTCTGAGGGCAAAGTGTTTGTCGCAAGGACGGGTGTCTTCTTGGAGAAAGAGTTCTTATCAAGAAAGACGCAAAAGGTAGAACTTGAAGAAGTTCAAGAACCACAAATAGTGAATGAACCAGAGTTGGATTCTGAGCCAGGACTACAAGATGTTGTAGCTAGTGAACCTGCTCACGAAACACAAGTCCTACGTAGATCTGGTAGACCAAGATTTGAGCCTGAGAGATATGGATTTCTCGTGTCTCAAATAGGTAATGTGTTGCTTATGGATCATGATGATGAACCAGCAACCTACCAAGAGGCTATGAATGGACCGAACTCCGACAAATGGCTTGAGGCTATGAAATCTGAAATGGACTCCATGTATATAAACCAAGTTTGGAACTTGGTGGAACCACCTGAAGGGGTACGACCCATAGGGTGCAAGTGGGTCTTCAAGAAGAAGACCGACATGGATGGGAATGTACAGACATTCAAAGGGCGACTGGTGGCTAAGGGTTTCAAGCAAATTCATGGTGTTGACTATGATGAGACCTTTTCCCCTGTTGCCATGGTAAAGTCCATTAGGATATTGCTTGCTATTGCTGCGTATTATGACTACGAGATCTGGCAGATGGATGTCAAAACGGCTTTCCTAAATGGAAACCTCCTTGAGGAAGTGTACATGACACAACCCGAGGGTTTTGTATCCCCAAATGAAGCCACTAAAATATGCAAGCTGAATAAGTCCATCTATGGATTGAAACAAGCCTCTAGAAGTTGGAATCTTCGTTTTGATGAGAAGATCAAAGAGTTTGGTTTTGTCAAGAATGAAGATGAACCGTGTGTTTACAAGCGAATCAGTGGGAGCATTGTTGTCTTCCTGATATTGTATGTAGATGACATACTGCTGATCGGGAATGACATACCTACCCTGAAAGTTGTTAAGAACAACCTAGGGAACTGCTTTTCTATGAAGGACTTGGGTGAAGCGACTTACATACTCGGTATTAAGATCTATAGAGATAGATCGAAGAAGTTGCTGGGTTTGACCCAGAGTACGTACATTGACAAGGTGTTGAAGCGGTTCAACATGCTTGAGTCCAAGAAAGGATTTTTGCCCATGTCTCATGGTGTGAATCTCTCTAAGGACCAGTGTCCAAAATCTTGCGAAGATAAGGACCGCATGAAGTCGATTCCATATGCTTCGGCAATTGGGTCAATCATGTATGCAATGTTATGTACTCGACCCGATGTCTCTTTTGCTTTGAGCATGACTAGCAGGTATCAGTCTGATCCCGGTGAATGTCACTGGATAGCCGTAAAGAATATCCTGAAGTACTTGAGAAGGACTAAGGATGTATTCTTGGTGTATGGTGGAAAGGAAGAGCTCGTTGTAAGTGGTTACACGGATGCCAGCTTCCAAACTGATAGGGATGATTCAAAGTCTCAGTCAGGGTTTGTGTTTTGCCTGAATGGAGGAGCTGTGAGCTGGAAGAGTTCCAAGCAAGAGACAGTTGCTGATTCTACAACTGAGGCCGAGTATATCGCTGCAGCTAATGCAGCGAAGGAGGCTGTATGGATTAAGAAATTCATCGGCGAGCTAGATGTAGTTCCTAGCATTGTTGGTCCCGTAGTTCTCTACTGTGATAACAATGGTGCAATTGCACAATCTAAGGAACCTAGATCCCATCAGCGCTCCAAGCACATACTTCGGCGGTTCCATCTTATTCGTGAGATTGTCGAACGAGGAGATGTGAACATTTGCAGAGTGCCGACTGAGGAGAATATTGCAGATCCACTGACAAAGCCTCTCGCGCAGAGAAAGCATGATGGTCATACTAGATCAATGGGTATACGATACCTGAATGATCAACTCTAGTGGGAGTCTTGTGGGTTGCATGTAAAATAAATATTCTGTTGGCTGTTTAAAATTTATTCATATGATGAATTGTGTACCAATTATTTCTTTTTACGATTAATGGCAAGTTCTTTTATTACGATATACTGTTTCTATATGATAGAATAAAATTCGTGATAAATACCCTTAGAATGTTCGCTTCCATAGGACATCAAGTACGAGACTTGAATGTGAGAGCCTATGATTTCGAAGCTTCATTCTTAAAAGGTCCCTGGTCGAGGTATCATCGTAGAAGCTAAGGGTGATGATGATACATTAAGACTAGCATGTGTGTTGACTGATGACCGGTTCTCACAGGTCATGATATTGTGATATCAAGTCATCACGTGGGTACTTGTTAGTGAACAAGTTGTACTGGACAGACCCAACCTGAGACTACTTTGTGGATTGTTACTTAAAAGTGTCACAAGTAGGTCTCATTTGACAATGGTGCTGTGGTCCTTTGACCTGAAGTCACAACATTCACCGAGTGAGGAAGAGCGTGCTTTGATGTCATCTAAAGTCTTCCTTGAAGAAGGTTGATGATAAGGGTGGTCGTTGGGTACGTTACGAATCATTTGGGTGTTTGGGTGTGAGCAGATATGGGATTTGTCCTCCTATATAACAGGAGTTGCATCCATGGGCCCATTGATGGAATTGGACTGAGAAACGCATGGCCATGCTTGGTAGAGTCAATATGTGATATTGAGCTCACCATTCTCTGGAAGTCCGTTCTAGATCAAGAAACTTGGATTGAACTATTATGAGGGTGACACGGTCCATGCCTCTAGTTCTTTCCGGATGTAAGGGACAAAGGGACAAAGACAACGCTGGAACATTGGTCATAAAGGCTTATGAGTTATGAACTCTTATTGCTTGGGGAGCAATGATGCATTGCTAGATGCCGCTCATTGTTTGTGAGGTTTTTGGTTTGATACTTTCAAGATCAAGTGGGAGACTGTTGGAGTTGCCATTGTGATCTAGAAGTGGTCAAACATGTAATCTCACTGCCAACGCGATATGAGCCTGCAGGGTCGCACATAAGAGCATGTGGAGAAGTTGGTAGATTGACTGTGTTGGTAAATGTTACCAATCACCATATATAGAATGGGGAAATCCAGCAGGTTGTTGCTGTCTGAATTCGTCGGGTTTACACGGATAGAATTCGTCGGATTCGTCGGATTGTCCCGTGAACACTCGACGAATTATTACAGAAACCCTTCAGTCGGCAAAATGTTGTCGTCTGTCTGGATTCGTCGGGATTCGTCGGGTTGTCCCGTGAAGACTCGACGAATTGTTACAGAGATCATTTTCTCGGCAAATGTTGCCGTCTGATCTGATTCGTCGGATTCGTCGGATTGTCCCGTGAAATCTCGACGAATGATCTTCCGTGGAATTCCGACGAATTGTAACAGAAGCCCTTATTCTGCTGTGTGGTCTGCGGATAGCGATTCTTCTAGAAGCTGTTTATCCTTTGGGTATAAATAGGACTTCGTTTTAGGGTTCTTATAACGAACAAAAGGAAAGGCCGACGGAAGTGTTCCGCTCTCGCCCGAACCCTAGACGGAAGGAGTTCCGTCGCTCGTTCGCCTCCGCTGACCTCCTCTCCGGCGATCGTCGCCGTGTGTGTTCTTCCTGGAGCGAACCTAGCAGTTCGTGGAAGTTCAAGGTGCAGTCATTCTTCTCCCGGCTCGTGTGGATCACTGTAGAGACGTAGATATTATTCTACGTGAGGACTCGCATAGCCGACGACAGGAATCAACTCGTGGAGCATCTAGGTTGGATTTGATCCAATCCCGCAAAGGTAATTTCATACCTAGCATTTTGTTAACTTCTTGATTCAACATTCATGGCCGATCCAAAGTCCTTTTGGGTTGTTTCTCTTCATTTCCGCTGCGCCTACATTTGATGTATGGTTCTAGAAAAACCCAACAGCTACAGAGCTCCAAATCTAGCAAAATAAAATTCTAAATTTTGTTCATTCCAGGGGCTACATTTTTTATTTAGGTGACATTTCCTGAATCAGCATCTATGATTTACTATATTTATTTTAAGCTACAACCCATTTTATGTTATTTCTCATTTAAATATTCCTGTAATTAATTGAAATGGTCTGCGGCTATCACCAGGATCTAATCCAACGGTGCGACTTCATCGTCTCCGGCTAGCTGGGGGCCCAGATTCGTCCTCCCAGCCCTAACTTTACTTCCAAATTCTGACGATCTCCAGCCGTCACCGGCAAAACCCCAAGCCACCACCGCCAGCCGAGGTTTGGCTATCATTCGGTGGTGACAACTTGGCCGGAGTTACCTCCCCGCCCCCCCCCCCCCGTAAAAATCATTTTTGTTGGATAGGAACATTAAATCAAAATGGTGAAAGCACAATTTCACAGCTTGTTTTGAAAAGGGAAGATGAAGATCTCTAGCACGGGTGGAGGCGGAGAGGATCTTACTTGAATTCGAGCCTCATTCCCGGTGGTTGCTTGGTTCTCCATTGCCGACCTTAGCCTTCTCGGTTCCATGGCTCTTCTGGGTTGCAGCTGCCGATTTCTTCTCCAAAGTTGGGGGATTCGACTGCTCTGGAGGTCCTGAACATGATGGAATGGAGAAAGGAAGGGGAGCTAGGGTATATGGCATCAAGCCATTAATGGCTCTCAGCCTCCCTCTTGCCGCCACCTCTAGCCAATCCAAACCTCCTTCTCACTGCCCCAAAGTGATGACAATTAATCCCCCAGCTCAGGGGAGAGCTTGGGGAAGGGAAGTGGGGTGTCATTTGGCACCCATCCCCTATTTCCCTCCTCCTTTGTCTCCTTTGTCTTTTCCCAAGCTTTAGCTTCAAAATCTTTGGAATTAACTCATTATTTTCGAAATTTCAAAGGGCTAAAGGTTTAAATCTCGTGAGGGTTTTCTAATAGGCTCTTTGGGTTGGGCTATGTCCAATTGGTTTTGAGTTTGGGCTCACTTGACCCAAATAGACCAATTTGAGATTTTTGGGTTTGGCCTTGACTCAAGCTCACCCCAACCAATGTAGCTGACCCACATTGGTGCCATAGACCCTATGGACCTATTCCAAGGGTAATTAAGTCATGGTGGGGTCATATGGGTCTTATTTGCACATAATTGCTTATAGGGGCAATTTGGGGATTTTGGTGATTTTGCCCTAATACTCCAAAATTGTTTGCACACCTTGGTTCATTTAGGTCTCATATACTCCCCTTAGGGTGTAGGAAGGGTTGCGCTAGGTCAATTTTGCCAATTGAGGGCCAATTGAACCATATAAGGCAAAACTATAATTTGGGCAATTTGGTAATTTTGCCTAATTTCCCAAAATTGGTATATCCCAAGGGTCCAATGTGGACCCATTAGGCTCCCTAAGTAATCTTGGAGTGTTAGGGGTGATCAATTTTATCACATTGAGTCAATCGAATGTCAATTGAGGGGATTAGTTAATTTATACCAAATTGGGGCTTTTTGGTAATTGGCCCAATTTCCCAAAATTGGTCCACCCCAATGGGTCAATGTTGCCCCACTGGTATCTCTTAATGGTCATAGAGGGTTTGGCGTGATAAATTTGATCACTTTGGGCCAATTGAAGGTCAATTGAGGGGATTAGTTTATTTAGGTCAAATTGGGGCCTTTTGGGTAATTGACCTAATTTCCCAAAATTGACCAATTCCATTGTGTCCATTTTGTCTCATTAGTCTACTCTAGTGTTTAAGAAAGGTGTGATGTTTTCAATTTCACCATACTCAGGCGAATCGACCTATACTAGGGTGAAGTATGTCAAGTTGGGCCTTTATGTGTAACTTGACCTAGTCGGTTCAAAGGCTCCTATAATGATGAAGGGGCACCCTTTTGGTTTAAGGAACCATCTATGTCACCTAACATGCTTTAATTTAGCCTAGGTGTTCTCCTCATGGTTATAGGTTATGCATATGGTGCTTAACCCCTTTTTGGTTTACCCTTGAATTCTCCTTAAATTGGGGTGACCCATTGTGGCTAAGTGCACACCATGGTGTTCTCCTCTCATTCAAACTTGTCACCAAGGTACCATCTTATCCAATTTTTGTAATGACAAAAATTTCTTAAGGGTCCAGTAGTTTGGGGGATGTTACAAATCCCAATACAGAAGAAAATAATTTCGTCCTTGAAATTATGATCGGGTGTACGGGGTTTTAGACCAAGTTGATTAATCATGAAAAACTTTAAGCAATTAAGTGTTACCTGATTTAAAAAGTTCTGGATATTGTTGCTGCATCAAATCCAGTGGTTCCCATGTATGTTCTTCCTGTCTGTGATTAGACCAAAGGACCTTTACCAGCAGAACTTTCTTTCGTCGCAAGACTCGAACAGATGTGTCATCAATTGTATTGGCTCCAAACGGACTGTTTGGTCGGATGCTATCGGACCCGCTGTAGCTGTAATTAGTTGATCTGGCCAAAGAAGTGCCCTCCTAAATGAGGAGACATGAAAGACGTTGTGCAACCCGGCCAACTCCCGCGGCAGCTCCAGTCTATAGGCCAAGGGGCCAATCCGCTCCAGGATCCTATATGGCCCCATGTATCTTGGACTGAGCTTCTTCAGTCGCCGCACCCATGTGACCCCGTGTGTCGGACGTATTTTCAAAAATACTCTGTCTCTTGCCTGGAACTCTACCTTACGATGTCGCGCATCGTAATATTTAATTTGTCTGCTCTGCACCTCTAGTATTCGGTCACGTATCAACCGTATTTGGGCATCCGTGTATTCTATGTACTCTGACCCCAGCGCCTTTGGGTCCTCACCCTGAACCCAAGATAGGGGGTCCTACACTTTCTGCCATAGAGGGCTTCGTAGGGAGCCATGCCATTGCTGGATTGTTGGCTATGATTGTAGGAGAATTTGACGAGTGGCAGTAGTCTCTCCCATGGTTCCCCACTATCCAGTATGCACAACCTTAACAAATCTTCCATTATCTGGATGGTCCGCTCTGTCTGCCCGTCGGTCTGCTGGTGGAACGCGGTGCTGAATGTCAGAAGTGACCCTAGATATGCCTGAACCGCCTTCCATTCCCTTGACGTAAATTGGCTTTCTCGAACCGACACGATCGATCTGGGTACTCCGTGGTATCTGACGAATTGTTCCACAAATAACCGTACTAGGATACTGATAGGAGCACCGTTTTTGATGGGAATGAGTCTGGCCACCTTTGTCAACCTTTCCACAATGACCCAGATGGAGTCATGCCCAGAGCGGGAGCGAGGTAACCCTTGTATGAAGTCCATGGAAATGTCCTTGAACTTCCACTTCGACACCAACTTGGTTGTAATACCCCTCCCGGTCTTTTGCACTCGGCCTTTACTAGTTGACATGGCTCACAATGGGTCACAAAGCGGACAATATCCCTCTTCATCCCTGGCCAACACATCGTTCTTTTCAAGTCCGCAGTCATCTTGGTGATCCCGGGGTGTACTGAATATCTACTATGATGAGCTTCTGTTAGAACATCCTCCCGGAGGTTATCACCTACTGGTATATAAATTCTACCTCGGAAATGCACGATGTCATCCTTCAGCGAATAATCCCCTGCGGTGCCCAATTCCAGGGCCTTGTAGACCGGTTCTAATTCCTCATCACATCTCTGTGCAGCTTTAATTTGATCCCGGATATCACAAACTATGCTCATCGAGGCTAGATATTCCTAGTAGACCTCTGGATCATCTCTGGATATTAGTGTAATATGCATGTTGTCCAGCATCTGCACTAGTACCATGGCCATTCGCTGAGGTTCCGTGTCCGAGGTACTAGCCCTCCTACTGAGTACATCTGCTACCGTGTTTGCCTTTCCGGGATGGTAGTGCATCGTATACTGATAATCAAACAAAAACTCTACCCATCTCCTCTGCCGGTTGTTCAAGTCCTTCTGAGTATCTACGTATTTCAGGCTCTTGTGGTCTCAAAAGACTTCACAGTGAACACCATATAGGTAGTGTCTCCAGATTTTTAGCGCAAAGATCACGGCTCCCATCTCTAGTTCGTGCACCGAACAGTTCTGCTCGTGCATCTTCAATTGTTGTGAAGCGTAAGCGATCACATGTACGTGATGCATTGAGATAGCACCCATCCCTTGGTATGATGCATCTTTGTACACTTGAAATCCTTCCTTCCCAGATGGAAGTGCAAGAATTGGAGCGGAGATGAGTCTACTCTTTAGCTCTTGGAAGGCTGCTTCAAATTTCGGTGTCCATACGCGGTGAATCTTTCCTTGTCAGTGACGTGAGAGGAAGGGAAATCCGGGAGAATCCTTCCACAAACTTTCGGTTGTATCCGACAAGTCCTAGGAAACTCTGTACGTCTGATGCTATTTTTAGTTGAGGTCAGTCTCGCACTGCCTGAATCTTCGCCGGATCCACCGCCAATCCGGCCCCACTGATGATATGCCCTAAGAAGGCTACCTCCTTAAACCAGAATTCGCACTTGCTAAACTTAGCATATAACTTTTGCTCTCTAAGCCTTTCCAGAACGAGCGCCAGATGTTGTGCATGTTCCTCTTTTGTCCTTGAGTAAATCAGTATATCATCTATGAACACGATAACGAAGACATCCAAGTAGGCTTCGAACACACGATTCATTAGAATCATGAATGCAGAGGGGCCATTTGTGAGTCCAAAGGGCATTACCGTGAACTTGTATAGACCATACCGATTGCTAAAATCCATCTTCCGAATATCTTCTTCTTAGATCTGTAGTTGCTAGTAACCTGATCTCAAATCCAGTTTTGAGAACCAATGCGCTCCTTCCAACTGGTCAAACAGCTCGTCGATCCGAGGTAAAGGGTAAGTGTTTTGCACTGTTAGTATGTTGAGTTCTCTGTAGTCGATGCACAATCGAAGAGTCACGTCCTTCTTCTTTACAAACAGCACCGAAGCTCCCCATGGTGACGAGCTCGGTCTGACGAACCCCGAGTCTACTAACTCTTGCAGTTGGGTGCGGAACTCCGCCAGCTCCTCTGGGCCATCAGGTAGGGTGCTCTGGATACAGGTCTAGCTCCTGGCACTAACTGAATCTGAAAGTTCTTTTCCCTGTGCGGCGGTAACCCGGGTAGTTTTTCTGGAAATACGTTGGGAAAGTTTTGAACTACGGGGATATCGATTAGGGAAATCTCTACCTCCTTCATCTCGAAACAAACCATGTAGACTTCGTCTTCCTGTAGATGAAATTAAATTACGGGAGGTGGGTCTAATACCTTCAATTACTACTTCGAAATCTTCATGTCTTAGCACAATTTTCTTCATCGGGCAGTCGATCTTGGCGTGGTTCCAATGTAGCCAGTTCATGCCCAAGATCAGATCGTAATCTTTCATCTTCAAACGTGTCGTCGGTGCTTCAAACAGCTTCCCTCTAATCTCTATGTTCATGTTTTACTTGGTGCACGTTACTATCTTCGATCCGTCTGGAAGTCGCACCTTCCTTTGGATGCCTTCGAAGTGCTGCACTTGATACAGGTCGTCTATAAATTCCGCTGAGATGAACGAGTGTGAGGCACCCGTATCGAACAGGGTATATGCAGGCTTGCCGCAAACTAGTACTATACCTGGGTGATTTTTGTTGTTTGATTCATAATTAAACTAAATCTAAGGTCTTGCAAGGTACTAAGAAATTAAGGGAAAACACTACAGTACCTGTAATTACTTCCTTTGGGTTTCGGTGTTCCGCTAGGTCTAGTGCATACACCTGCTCTGGGTGTCAGTCTCTACCGTGAGGTCTTCGACCCCGACCTCAGCCTCGGCCTCGGCCTTGCTGTGTTGGAGGGGATGCTGGAGGTGGAGGTGGACGTGGAACCCTTTGAGGACAGTGGATGCGGATGTGGCCTGATTGGTGACATTGGTAGCATACTTGTGGAGGAGGTACTCCTCCACCTTGTCTAGGTGGCTCTCTCATCTATAGCGGCTGGGGAGCCAGCAGTGCCGGATTTCTCCTCTCCTGCCTGAAGTCGGGACGGGGTCGACCCCCACCCCTCTTATGCTGCACAAACCTTCCTCTTTGATGTCCCCTGCTTCCCGACCCTGCGTCTTCCGCTGACCTTTTTCCTCTGCCCTTCACCATCAGCTGATCTTCTTCCAGCCTCCTTGCTGCTTCAATGATCCGGGCTAGTTCGGAATCTGCCACATACTGTAGGGATTGCCTGAGGTCGTCTCGGAGGCCCTTGAAAAATCTCTTGGCGTACCCAGAGTCATCTAATTGATGGGTTGTGGCGAAGCGATCTAGGTGCGAGAACTCCCGCTGATATTCCAATACTGACAGGTTTCCCTGCTTCAAGTGCATGAACCGTTCCTCCAATTCATCTCTAGCTGTTTGCGGCACGAAATGCTCCAGCAATGCCTCCTTGAATTCTTCCCAAATGATGTCGGCATACTCTAGGCTGGCAAAGGTGTTGTCTAGGGCCGACTTCCACCACCGCTTGACATGAGATTTCAAAGCGGAGACGACCAATGACACCGCCACATCAACCGGACAATGAATCCCGGCCAGCATCTCCTGAATTGTGTCCAACCATTCCTCCGATTATACTACCGACTCGGTCCCCGCATATAATGGTGGGTAGAGGCCTCGTAAGACACTCAACCAGTTTGCCCCTGGGTTGGGGGCCTGGACCGGGGCCTGTTGTTGGGATAAGGCCTGCAGGATAGCGGCTAATGTCTGTCCAAGCTCCGTTTGTTGGAATGGGGTGGTAGCCGGTGGGGGAGGGATTGCATCCTGCATGGGAGGAACTACATTCTGCACGGGAGGAACTGCATTCTGCACGAGAGGAACTGCATACTGTACGAGAGGAACTGCATTCTACACGGGGGGAATCGTCGCCTGGGTGGGGACGTTCACCGGAGGCTACATAAGAATACGGGTTTGATTAGAAGGGTTGGCCAAAACATCTTATTTTGATGGACAATTAACGTGACTTGTCCTATGGGCATACCATTTCTCCCGCTGCTAGTTTGTCCTCAAACAATGGTCGAGCGGGGTTGCCTAGGGTTGTGGACTTCTTACTTTGGATCGAAGTTGCCTGAGCTGATACCAGTTTGTAAGACCCTCCTTTTTTTGCACGATCCCGGGTCTTACCGCCCAGAACTGCCGTTTTGCGGTGGCACCATTTCCCTAAATGGTTGCCGCCACAATACGCTGATCCTGCCGGCTAATCAACATATCCAGGCCAACCACACATCACAGAATTAAAATATTTAAAGAAGCACATGCCCACAACAAATCACCATATAATTAAAAGCTTGTCCAAAATGAGATAAACTATGACATGAAAGATATAAATCAGAGTGCGGTAAATAGAAAAGGGCTTAAGCCCAGTACATCAAACATTTTTGGCCTCTCTCTTGGCAAAGATGAAACACTGTAGGCACTGACACTCGACCGTGCCTTCCTGAATGATCAACTCTTTACTCTGACCAGGATAAATGTGAAGTATGGCATTCGGAGAAGGATCGCTCACCTGTGCTCTTCCTGCCGCTGTCGAGAGACCGAGTCCTGGTCTAGCCACTGTGTCTTGTACATCCCTCCTATTGAGGGTCTGCTCTCCTTGGTGCTCCTGTAATGATGTGGTCCACCGACCGTTAGTCTATAAGACTCAGCACGATCCTCACCGCCTCCACCCGCGACTCCTAGGCACTGTGCGGGAGGAGGAAGTGGAGGACAACAAGGGGTAACAGAAAGCAAGCAGGTGACATGGGTCTAACTATCAACTAAATATATATATAAATATACATCAAGCACCTTTTCTCTAAACATATTGGGGAGTAAAATATAAGTACAACAGTATGACGTGAGTATACTAAACTGTTCTCACTATTCCAAATACAGTATAAGGAAACATAAAGCATGGCAACATATCTAGAGTATATAAAAGGATGCAACATCATGTAAAAGGGGAAGCTATAAAAGTAACCTTAACTTATATGCGTACACACAAATCACATAAGCTAAGGGATCTGGCACTAAGGTAAACTAGTCGTATAAAAGAGCACATAATAATTTATACAATGAGGTCTTTGTTTTATGCAAGGATGTTATGCTATGCTGTACAATGCAATGATGTAAGTCACCCACCCGACTCTGTACATACAGACCTTTTGTTAGTTCCCTCTATTAGACTGTGTCAACTCAGGTACCCGGTTGAGGCAAACAGGGCAGTGGATCGGGCTTGTCCACTTCTAGGCTTATGTCACACATCTCCCAGCCTAGACCTTACGTACACCCCTAAGAACACACATGGTATCCACGTGCTATCTTGTAAGCACCACCTCTATCCCACTTTTTGAGTCTCCACTCAGGTACACCCCGTTGAGGCAAACAGGGGCAGTCGATCGGGTCCTCCACTCCAAGGCCAGTATGACACCTCCCAGCCTAGACCTTACGTACTCCCCTAAGAACACACATGGTATCCGCATACTACTTGATACAACAATGCCTCTAAGTGCAATACCGAACCCTCAGCTCGGAGGACTTGACCAGCTCTTCCTTATATTACACCGAGCCTACCGCTCCCGGGACTAGCCCGTCCTTCTAATTTACCGAGCCTTCCGCTCGCAGGACTTAGCCCATCCTTCTAATATACCGAGCCTACCGCTCGCAGGACTTAACCCGTCCTTCTAATATACCGAGCCTACCGCTCGCAGGACTTAACCCGTCCTTCTAATATACCGAGCCTACCACTCGCAGGACTTAACCCGTCCTTACTTGAGCAATACTAATCCGTCCTAAATTTGGGACGGGGATTATCCTATCAAGTTCTCCTATTTAAACTACTCTTGTCTATCGTTTAGTTATACTTAGAAGTTTAGGGTGAATCGCGAAATTCCCGAGGGTTACCCGGCGAAGGGCTCACAGCGGTTCTAAGGAATACAATGGGCTGAAGCCCAAATCCCCTTTTTTCTAGGATATTTACTCTTATTGGTGGCTACCCATTCTTTTATACTTGTTTCCTCTCTAGATACTCTAAATTCCTAAGGCGGATTACATTAGACCAGACGGACGAGCATCAAACCTACCTTTCTTAGTGACCACTCACTTTTACGTGTCGTCACTCAATACCTACTTAAGGACCCAATTCATAAAACAATCACACTTATACTTGTTGATGGGTCATTCCTCACATCCCTATCATATCATTGTCAATTCCTGAATTGATGGTTTTACTAAACACACCCCAACCCCTTTCTTCTAATAAATGTAACTAATGGTTAATCCTTTAATCAATCCATGACTTCATAATGATCAATGAGTTAATAATTCCATTGGTGATGGTCTGGAGTGGTCTAAATCACATAAATCAGTTTTTACTATTTGTAGATCGGTTTGCTTATAGGTGAAACCACATGCCCTACAAGATTGACTATATGATTACTAACTAAGTATGAGATAATTTTAATTCCAGAGATTTATATTAATTTCAAAGGTCTATGTACAAATTTCTATGATATTCCAGTAGTAAGAGATCAAGAATTAATTTCTCAAGTCACGAGTCGAAATACTACTTTGTGAAGGAAGTATGAAGTTTACTCAGAGATTAATTCTAGTAAAATTTCCATAGCTTCATACTGATATAAAAAGTCCATATACAAAATTTCATAACATTTCAGTATCAGTAATTCAGGGAAATAATTTCTCAAGTTATAGGTCCAAATGCCACCTTGTGAAGGAAGTATGAAGTTTACTCAGTAACTAATTCTAATAAAATTTTCATAGCTTCATACTGATATAAAAAGATCATATACAAAATTTCATAACATTTCAGTATCAGTAATTCAGGGAATTAATTTCTTAAGTTATAGGTCCAAATACTACTTTGTGAAGGAAGTATGAAGTTTACTCAGTGATTAATTCTAATAAATTTTTCATAGCTTCATACTGATATAAAAGGACTTTGTACAAAATTTCATAACATTTCAGTATCAGTAATTCATGGAAATAATTTCTCAAGTTATAGGTCCAATTGCAACTTTGTGAAGGAAGTATGAAGTTTACTCAGAGATTAATTCTAATAAAATTTTCATAGCTTCATACTTATATAAAAGAACATTGCACAAAATTTCATAACATAACAGTATCAGTAATTCGGGAAATTAATTTCTCAAGTTATATGTCCAAATACTACTTTGTGAAGGAAGTATGAAGTTTACTCAGTGATTAATTCTAATAAAATTTCCATAGCTTCATACTGATATAAAAGGACCACATACAAAATTTCATAACAGTTCACTACTGGAGGATGAGCTGCTTGATTCGTTGTGTAACATACCCAATCCTTCTAGACCCCTAAGTGTTGTTTGGGCATGGGTGGTGTGCAGAGTGGCCTCTAGGGCCCTTGGGCCAAGTGGAGTGTGCTAAATGCACACCAAGGACACAAAATCAACATAGCCCAACACCACTCCCTTAGGCCAATTGACCCTCAATTCACCAAATTGACCTCCCCCATACCATCCTAACCACTAAGGGAGACCATTGCCTTGAGGATTGCACTTGGGTGGGACCCAATTGCATGAAATTGGCCAAAGTCAACATTAGGTCAACATTAACCAAACCAAGTCAATTAGGGTTCAATTGACCCTCAAATGTTCAAATTGACCTTACCACCACACTCTAAACACCTTAAGGAACTCATTGGACCCAAAAGCCCCATCATGGTGGGACCAATTGACCCCAATTGACCAAAGTCAAACTTTACCCAATTTTGGTCAAATCCACACCCTTTGATTAAATTGAACCAATTGGAGCCCCACCATGGCCTAACCTATGTTGGGTGATGTTAAGGGACCCATGACCCCCAAGTGGGGTCAACCCACCCACCTTGGTTGACCAAAGTCAACCATGGTCAACCTTGCCCTTTAAAGTGAATTCCAAGCTTAAATTGAATGTGACCCCAACACCAATCAATTAACCCTACCCATGGACCTAAGTCAAGCCATATCAGCCTTGGACTGAACCCTAAACTATGGCTTGAATAATCAAATGGAGGGGGGACCAAAAGGTTAATCAAAAAGCATAAAGTTTAAAGCATAAAGCAATTCCCCCCTCTACACTCCTCCCCCAATCAGTCTTGGACCCTCCCCTGATTGCTGTGGGTCTGAGCTTGACCCAGGTGGAAGCAATGGACCAGCTGGTGCAGGAAGGTGGCAGCCATGGGAGATTCCGAGGAGGCCAAGATTCAAAACAGCATGTAGAGGCCTCCCCACTTCATTTCGACCACTCCATCAGCTTCAGAAGGGAGAAAGCAGACGGGAACGAGCCTTGGAGCAGAGCTGTAGCTGGAGAATCGGGATCGGGAGTAGGATCGCCGGTGCTGAGCACTTCCATGGCCAGCCGCCGCCGGAGTCGCCGCCACGCGCCAACAAGTGTTCGTTTCTCCTCCCCTCCCCTCATGCTAGCTTCCCATCACGAGAGATTGAAGGATCGGGCTCAATTGAGCCAGAATCCATCCGTCGATTTCATGGAAATCGGCTCGTTTTGAGCCACCCAGGCTCGCCGGAAAACCCTCCCTCCGGCCGCCATGTCGCCGGTAAATCGTAGCCCCGACCACCACGAAGGTGGTGGCGGTGGTGGCCGGCCGTGGTGGCCACCAGGTGGCCGGGAAATGGAGGAGGAAGTAGGCCCAGCGCGGATCAATCATGGCCGTCGGCTCAAGGAGGAAGACGACGTGCTTCCCTTTGATCTGCGCCAAGATTCGTGCTACACTATTTATTCTGGAATTAATTAATTCCTTATGTGAGCTTTTCTGCCCTAATTTTTCAGTCCACTTCCAATAGAAATTAAGGCCTCTTAATGGCCAAATTAGAAAACGTGCCCAACATGAAAGTTGTAGACCTTGGTCTTAACTTTCATTTGGCCTTGAGATTAGGTCATTTGGTGACCTACAGCTCCCTAGGGAGCTGTTTTACTAGGTCTGGTCCTACACTAGGTCAGTCCATTAGAAAAATTATCTAGGTCAAACCCTTCATCATTAGGAGCTGTGCTTTTATCCATGGCTAGGTATACCATAGGGGCACCCCCTGCCAAAAGGGCAGCCCTTGGTGGACAGTTTTACCTAGGGTTTTTATGGTAATTAGAATATTTAAATTAAGTTGATTTTTGGAGCATATGATGCCCAAACGACATCAAACTTTGGTGGATGGCTCCTTGGTATATGTGTAGTGCCTGCCTAAAATTTAACTCCATTTGGAGTTGACTTGCTATGGTAAAGTTGAAACCCTAATGAGGACCTTTAAGGGTCAAGGTAGGGTTTGCATCAATTTGAGGAGTTGAGTGTGTTAGCCTCCTCCTATCTGTTGGATATGTTGGTATGGACATCAAAATGCTTGAGGCTCACCCTAATGGTCCATTTGGAGCCATTAGGGTGGTGTGACCTAAAACCCTAAGGGTGAACCCTTAAGGGTGCAAGGTGGGGTATGAGAGGAACCTAGGATCAAATGTTCTTTCCATGGCTTAAGACTATGTGGATATGTTTGTGGGGGCATAAAACGTCTTAGGAAATTTAAATGGGAATTTTAGAGGCAATTAATTATTTTCTACCTAATAAATGCAATAGCCACCCCTTTTCTTAATAAATCAAAATGCATGGTCATAGGACCTTGTATGGTGTTGAAACTCCATCAGTGGCTGATTAGGGAAGAAATTGTACTATGGTAATTTTGTTATAATTTATTGAGGTGTTATTCCTTGTGTAGGAAATTTTAAGTAGTTGCTATCTTAGGTGAATTTAATTTTGAAAAATATCAAATCATGTGTCAAAAATGTGATATTTGGTTAACTGTCATTAAGTGATATTATATACCCATGATAATTGTTTGGAAGCTATTAGAATTGTATTTCACATACTCCATGTAGGAATTGAGATTTACATCACTTGAGTATTTAATCTTTTTAAAATATCAAATCATGGGGCAAAAATGTGATATTTGGTTAACTGTCATTAAATGATATTATATACCTAAGATAATTGTTTGGAAGCTATTGGAATTGTATTTCACATACTCCATATAGGAATTGAGATTTACATCACTTGAGTACTTAATCTTTTTAAAATGTCAAATCACTTGGTAATGACACCTTCTTTTGGCAGAGGACACTAGGTCCCCATATGAACATTGGGTAATTTCTGTAGAATTTTCAGAAGTGAAATTACTATTTTTCCTAATTATAGTGGCATTTTGGTAATTATACAATTATGATGTTATGGTAGGCCAAATGACATCCTATGGTCATGATACTCAGTGAACCACCTTTATTTGGGATATTACCTTACTGATAATTTTCATGTAACATGAGGAATCATTTTGAGGGTTGTTCATGTGTAATTTGGCTTAAGTCCTTAACTATTTTGAATTAAAATAAATACCAAATTAATATGGAAAATTATGGAAATTGGAAAATTCCTTATTAAGGTCAGTAGTAGCCTAGGATAATTATACCAGACCCTGGAGATGAGGTTTTAGAGGAATTCCCTTATGGGGTTGAGGGATAGTTCAAATTGGTGGACTGCGTTTAGTAAAAACTGAATTTGGTGGCCTGCGTTTAGTAAAAACAGAATTTGGAGTTTTTGACAATTTAGATCCCTAAGTAGTGGGTAGGTGTTATACCCAATCAGTAAATGAGATATAGCCCACCAGGATTCAAGGAGGGTCAATTCTAGGAATAGTTGTGAGGTTGTGCTGAGGTCATTGTAGAAGGAAAGGAGGTACGTCCAACCCAATTGAGTGGGACGGGGGGGATGAGCTAAATCACTTTACTATATGAAATGATTAAGGGTGAACCAAGTGTTATCCATCAACTAAAATAATTATCTTGAAGAGGATTGTGGGGTTGAGCCCATTGATCTGGAGTACCATTAGGGGCCCCTTACGGAGTACACCGCGGGAAGTCCAAGATTCACTCTAAATATAACACGAACTAAATTGTAGGCAAGAGTAGCCTAAGTGGATATGCAGACTGGTATGGATCTCCTCAGTGAAGGAGGTGGGTTGGATCAGCTGGTGTGTTAGTCCCTGAGCTGGAAGCTCGGGTGGACAGGTTAACACCTATTACTTATTCAAATAGTGGCGAGTCTTCGGTACTAGGCTAGTCGTGTCACCGACGGTAGTACGTTGACTCAGGTGAGGGTGAGGTTTAGAGGGCCGGTAAGTTTGAATATCGCGGTATGGAGGACAATCCCTAATAACCCACCCCGACCTTAAAGTCTGGTGGATTCCAGCAAGAGTACGTAGGAGCTCCGCTGTTGTGTTATTAGCGTTGAGGCGTACATGAGGTCTAGGCTTGGTAGTGACCATACCCACCTAGGATGTGGAGTGCCCGATCCACTGCCACCGTGAGCCACGACGGTCGGTACCCGAAAGGTTGGCTTCCTTTCAAACAAATTGGGAACTATAAAGGTCTGTGCGCATAGAGTCGTGTGGATGAGTCACATTGCATAAATTCATTTAAAACATCATAACCATAGCATAACATAACATACACATAGCATACCCCCATCATATAAATTAGTATGGGCTCTTTTATATGATGGGTTTCCTGGACATCTTAACTTATATGTCGTATGGGCTTTCATATAAGTTAAGGTACGAATCTGTGATGGTAGTTAAGATTTACTTACTGCACTGCTTTTCTTTCCATTTACTGCTTACTTCATTGCTCTACATTACTGCCTTATACCTGCACTATACTGCTAGCTAGATTTTACTACTTTACTTATACCTGCTAGAGAAATGCCATGCCACCACCTTCTTGTTTACCCCTTGTTTGTCCTCCGCTTCTTCCTCTCGCTCGGTGCCTAGGAGTCGTGGGGGGAGGCGAGGACAAAACGGCTTAGTCTTTATGACTAACGGTCGGTGTGACCGCAGGAGTCCGAGGAGATGGAATTGTTCCGCGCGCAGCAGGACGAGATGGCAGGACCTGAGCAGCAGATGCAACGCACTACCACGACGCCACAGGTTGATTATTAGATAGCTAGTCTTCCGCACTTTTGAGAGTTTTGATGTAGTCTTCCGCATGTTGTAGTGAGAGAGATAGTACATTATTTTGGTTATGTATTGGGCATAAGCCCATTTTTGCTTGTACTTCTCTTTTGGACTGCTGTTTTCATTATATATATATGATACTGTGATACTGTGGACATGCCTTTTCTTCTGTTCTTACTTCTTTGGAATATTTTACTTATGATCGTATAGCCGACAGGGTTGGTGCTAAGCGGTGGTGGTCAACCCGAGTGTTGGCGACACCGTGAGGCAGCGATTCTGGGCGAAGATCCACCTCAACCGTACGATGCGGGAGAGGTTCAAGTTTTCAAGTACCAGATCGGGTTTTGGAAAAAGAGATCTTACAAATGGTATCACTGAACGAACGATCATAAGAGAACAGTCCACAACATACTGGGTCACCCCGCTCGAATGTAGTTTGAGGACAAACTATGCAGCAGAAGCTGTGGTGTGCCCATGTATGAAGTCACATAAAACAGTCCATTAAGCAGCAAGTTAGGTCAAATTTTGACTTACTTAGACAATTTGGTGACGCACCCTAGTTTAAAGAACGACCTCGGGTCTAGATTTGGGTTGAGAGTTAAAGTTACCCAACGTAGCTAAGGGAAGAAGTTAGTATAAGTCTTGACGTTGAGACTTTCACGCTAAAGGTTACGCTTTACTATCAAGTGGTAGGACCATCTCGAGGAGATCGGGTGTCTGTAGTCTTCTTTAGGGTAATAGAAGACCCATAAGCATAACCCCTTACCATAACTTGATACTTCCCATTACAGTACGTTGAGACAACCACCATAAAATACCAGAGGTCGAATTGGAATTTGAATATTTTGTTTGGAAAAGGCCCCTTTCCTAGTTAATCATATAGGGAACTCGGAAAAGATAACATAACTTATAACATTGGGAGCCTAAGTCTTATCATAACAATATGTCTCAGGGTGGAACACCAAGTCAGAGATTTTATGCTCTAAGGTTTATGTATGTATATAAGATGATTATACCGTAGAAGTATTGAATAGACTTAGCCCAAATCGGTAGGGGCTTATTGATAAGTAGTTTTTAGTCATAATATTTTAGGATAGTTTAGTATAAATTTTCCTACTTTTAATTATATTTTCTTTATATTTTATGTTTGTTGTGTTATGTTTGTTATTTTATGTTTATTATTGTTATTTTATGTTTATTGTTGTTATTGTATGTTTGTTATTTTATATTGTTATTGTAATTTATGTTTGTTACATTTTATGTTATAATTTATGTTGTTTTTTTATGTTTGTTCTATGTTATGTTTGTTAATTTTAATGTTCATTTTATGTGTTTAAATGTTGTTATCTCATGTTTTTTAATTTGGTTATCTCATGTTTATGTTATGTGTTTAATTTGTTTATTTTATTTTGTAGGAATGTTGTCGCCGCCACCTTTGCATGAAGTCGTCGCGTTCGCCGTCGTGTGCCCGTCCATGCCACCATCGTCGCCGCAACGCCATCGTCGCGCCGTCAATATTCATGCCGCAACGCCATGCTCGCCGCAATGCCACGTCCGTGCCATTGCCGCCACCTTTGCATGAATGCCACCATCGCCGTCGTGTGCCCGTCTATGTCGCCATCGTCGCGCCGTCAATAGTTATGTCGCAACGCAACCTCCATGCTGTCCAAGCACGTACAACCAACATGTTGCAGTCCACTCCATTTTATTTGATGCATCCGGCCACCTTTGGTGATCTGCTGCAACTAGTCCTCACGATTCAGCTCCAAGATGAAGCAGCCCGTCCTCCATATATGATGAAGTACAACCCTCTCTTCCAGCCCAATCCAATCCATGAGCCCACCATGCATGCTTCCACCAATAAATTTAATATCAGCCCACTTCACATTATTCTCTTCCATCCAAACCGTGAGCTCCCCTCTTCCACTCCAATAAATGACCGCCACCTTGCATTGCCATTCCATTCATGCATCTCTCTCTTCTTTGCATGGCCGGTTCTCTCCTATCTCTCTCTCCTTTTTATTTTCCCTCTTTATTTCTCATCCATCCCCCCTCTCTTCCATTTTAATTTTATATTTTATTTTATATTTCTTCAAATAATATTCATTGCATTTTCACCCTCTCTCTCCTCCTCATTAAACTCATGCATGCATTCTTCCATTCATGCATGACCCTTCTCTCTCTCCCTCATAAATCTCATTCATGAACCTTTCCCCCATCTAGAACCTTCCCCCTCTTCTATATAAGGAGCACAAGTCTCAAGCTTTTGGAGAAGAATTTGGAGAGTGAATGTAGAAGTAGTGTAGAGTTTTTCTTTTCTCATTTAGAGAGCTTCCTTCAAGTATTGTTGTAAGAGTATTTTGCATCTTGTTATGTTTTCTCTTTTATAGTTAATGAATATGAATGTTTTTATTTCTATTCTCCTCTTTTCTCTCTTTCTAATGCGTAGCTAATTTTGTTGGTGCCCGATCGCGATGATCTTTGCAATAAAATAATATTTTTCATTCTATGTTTGCATTTGTATTTTTATTTTTGATCTGACCTTGAATTATTTCGTATCGACTCCGTATTTCTAGTATACGGTAGTAGATTCCGATCTCATATTTGAGTAGCCGAGAGGCTCGTGAATGTGAAAGATCACTCAAGGAAGGAAGGAGTTGCACGCAACCCTAGAGATAAGATGACGTAAATCCTCCGGATTGGAGTCAAATCCAATAGCGCGGTTTACTTCGATAATGCGACTTTGGGCCTTTTGATTTGCAAAGAGATTTCGGTCAAAACGTCTAGAAGTTAGGAGATTTAATGCTCTAGCGAGATTATTTCTTATTTTCGGATCCGCCACGGTCTTAATAGAATTACGAATGTTAAACTAATTTATTCCGTTATTTTATTTCAAAGTGAATCGTCGATCGAGCACTCTTTTGCAATAGTTTATTTCCCGTTTAATTAAGCTTAGTTTATTTTTAGTTTCAAAAACTCATATCTTTATTCGGTAGAATAATAGAATCGTTGTGAGTAATAGTATTTGTCTGCCCCGAGTTTAAATACGACCTTGATATATTTCATATCCTATGCTATATTTCGATAGGTACTCTTGCCTTAATCGAGTATAGATTGGAGAACACAAATTTCTCTATCACTTATCCTTTTGTTTATTGGGCCAATAAAATACCGACTTGGATTACCCATTAGACTTTGTTTAGAAAAGGTTTTGACATTTTCGTAGTAATCTCGAGTTTTGGAGTATTCAATGAAACTCAGGTGATGACGAGATCTTACTCATACACTTTTGCTTTGTGGACCAACCCTCCTTAGAAGTTTGAGACCCTTGGAGAATTTCTTCACCTTAAATAGCAGAGAGTGTTTATACCAAGTTGTGATCGCTTTAGTTATGCGAGCAAGTCAAGTGATTGGTACACTTCAAGTGTGAGCGTGCACTCATCTTATTGCTCCAAGGATGATTCTAAGGCGACAAAGTGATCAACTCGTTAATCATTTGGTTATACGTAAAGGGTTGTCCAGTGTATAAGCATAAGACTCTCGGAATCAAGAAAGTCAGGTCAAGAATTTAGGGAATTTCACTATTTTCCGGATCCAAGCAATGTGGTCTTGTCTTCTATAAGGACATTTGGTCATCAAGCTCTTACCAATCACAAGGGAAGAACATCGTAAATGACAAATTGAGTGCATGACCAAGTAAAATGTAGAGTGGATAGAAGTAAGACGGGGCTCTAAATCCACATGACCATAAGAAATAATGAGTTTACCGTAACAAACTTGCAAGTGTATTATTTTAGATACACCTTCTTAACCTCGAGACATCGATTTGTAGAGTTATTCAAACAATTAATAATCATTGGCGTCCGAACAAATGTCTCGTTTTAGTCAAGTATTGAAAATAAGAAAGAATGCCAGGTTTATTAGCTTGGGATAAAAGTGTCACATCATGGAATTTTGAAATTTGGAGTCAAGTCTTCGCAAGTAAGGATTACAACTAGAGTTTCTTGCACTCCAGGGCTTTCAAGGGTAATTTTCGGATAGTATTTTTAATTAAAATTCAAGCCCTCTCCTTGGTGAAAATTTAGTTAAGATCATTTTACTCTTAGAGTTGGTTTTTGCACCACCAGAGAGCTTGGGTAGGTGACTCTTTGGATCTTGTAATACGATGGTTTAATCTATTTAGGGCTAAGATGGAGAATCTTACTGTGTTCGGATCTGGGGAAAAATGACAAACGACCGTCATGTGCTGAAATATTGAGGAATGGGGAGTTAAAACGATTGATTAGTGGTCGTTGCTATCAACTCCCGCTTAAGACTGTTAACTTTACTTGATGATACGTAGCGACGTAATTTTTGGATGACATAACTATGAGAAGGGTCATTATGATGAAACCTTTAATTCATAATTTGTAGCTTAAGTGAGAGGAGACCTCCTGTCTTTGAATTTTTAACCCACTCTTTAGTGGAAATCTAAGGTGAAATTTGATGAATGATACATTGAAGATATATAATCTACAAGAATCCTCCAATCTTAAGAACCAGAGCTTGCAATTTCTCCAAGAATTATAATCCCAGATGGAGATTCAAGAATAAGGGAGACATGTGTGTTTTCCAGATATAGTTGATGAAACTTCTCGTGGAGTAATGGGTTTTTATGAGACACCCTTCTTGTTGAAATCAAGTTGTGCCAAAACGTGTCATGATAAAAAGGGGGTTTTACCCTCGTAAGTTAAATGGAAATGGAAAGTAGATGAGTGCCATCTCACGAGCTTCTTTTTTTAAACTGCAGACGTATGTTCCTCAAGAAAAGCTTGGAAGATATCTACATTTATTTAACGTGTAGAAGCGTTAACCTCGTGTAACATTCGTAGGACATAAGAGACTCTGGTCCAAGTGTAATCAAGGTTTTTGTTATTGCTTTGTAACTGATAAACCTGACCTTGTTTCCGCAGAATCGGAAATGGTTTATCAGCCGAGACCTCATATGTTAAGGGATAAGGTCTCTTGGTGTAGGTGGGGTTGAACTCCTACGTGTAAGAGAGTTGTATAGTGAAGAATCAGAATAGGCAATGACGGTTGGCTAAATGATCACGTCCTGGCTAATCGATTTATGAGCAGCGTGTTAAGTAAGCATGGTTCGTGAATATAACCTTTTGAAGTTAAGTTGAACTCGAAGGTTTTGATGCCATCTAGCGCAGCATGATATTACGAATTAACTCGGTAAGTTCTTATGTATTTCAGGAAGATCCTCCTTCGGGAGTGTAATGATTTGGTAACGCCCGCGCCTGGTTAGCTTGTGTTGATTTCTCTGAAGTGTCTATTTTCTATTCATTACCGGGATGGAGCAGGTAGAACCCGCGTTGCGATTAATGGCACGATGGTCTGAACGGCGGGTTAAACCTTCAATTAACCCCTAGTGGGAATATTGCCAACAACCTTAGCAAGTAATAGTAGAAGTGCAATGAGAAATTTTGGTAAAGAATGTTGCTCCGGTTGGAGTTCTCATATAGTAGAGGTCCGAGTTCTTCCGTGGAAAGAGATTCTGATGCCCGATTATTATAGTTCAATCATGGGCAAGAGGAGCACAGTTGGGTGCCCTTGGACTTCATGCAACAATGTTTCCCGGAACTCCTCACCTCAGGTGCAAAGTAATCGTCTTTGAAATCCTTTACTCTTATAAGTACTTGCAACCCGTAGACCCAAACCTAAATTTTGAGGACGAAATATTTCTTTTGTTTATTGGGATTTGTAACATCCCCAATCCTTCTAGACCCCTAAATGTTGTTAGGGCATGGGTGGTGTGCAGAGTGGCCTCTAGGGCCCTTGGGCCAAGTGGAGTGTGCTAAATGCACACCAAGGACACAAAATCAACATAGCCCAACACCACTCCCTTAGGCCAATTGACCCTCAATTCACCAAATTGACCTCCCCCATACCATCCTAACCACTAAGGGAGACCATTGCCTTGAGGATTGCACTTGGGTGGGACCCAATTGCATGAAATTGACCAAAGTCAACATTAGGTCAACATTAACCAAACCAAGTCAATTAGGGTTCAATTGACCCTAAAATGTTCAAATTGACCTTACCACCACACTCTAAACACCTTAAGGAACTCATTGGACCCAAAAGCCCCATCATGGTGGGACCAATTGACCCCAATTGACCAAAGTCAAACTTTACCCAATTTTGGTCAAATCCACACCCTTTGATTAAATTGAACCAATTGGAGCCCCACCATGGCCTAACCTATGTAGGGTGATGTTAAGGGACCCATGACCCCCAAGTGGGGTCAACCCACCCACCTTGGTTGACCAAAGTCAACCATGGTCAACCTTGCCCTTTAAAGTGAATTCCAAGCTTAAATTGAATGTGACCCCAACACCAATCAATTAACCCTACCCATGGACCTAAGTCAAGCCATATCAGCCTTGGACTGAACCCTAAACTATGGCTTGAATAATCAAATGGAGGGGGGACCAAAAGGTTAATCAAAAAGCATAAAGTTTAAAGCATAAAGCAATTCCCCCCTCTACACTCCTCCCCCAATCAGTCTTGGACCCTAACCTGATTGCTGTGGGTCTGAGCTTGACCCAGGTGGAAGCAATGGACCAGCTGGTGCAGGAGGGTGGCAGCCATGGGAGATTCCGAGGAGGCCAAGGTTCAAAACAGCATGTAGAGGCCTCCCCACTTCATTTCGACCACTCCATCAGCTTTAGAAGGGAGAAAGCAGACGGGAATGAGCCTTGGAGCAGAGCTGTAGCTGGAGAATCAGGATCGGGAGCAGGATCGCCGGAGCTGAGCACTTCCATGGCCAGCCGCCGCCGGAGCCGCCGCCACGCGCCAACAAGTGTTCGTTTCTCCTCCCCTCCCCTCATGCTAGCTTCCCATCACGAGAGATTGAAGGATCGGGCTCAATTGAGCCCGAATCCATCCGTCAATTTCATGGAAATCGGCTCAATTTGAGCCACCCAGGCTCGCCGGAAAACCCTCCCTCCGGCAGCCATGTCGCCGGTAAATCGTAGCCCCGACCACCACGAAGGTGGTGGCGGTGGTGGCCGGCCGTGGTGGCCACCAGGTGGCCAAGAAATGGAGGAGGAAGTCGGCCCAGCGCGGATCAATCATGGCCATCGGCTCAAGGAGGAAGACGACGCGCTGCCCTTTGATCTGCGCCAAGATTCGTGCTACTCTATTTATTCTGGAATTAATTAATTCCTTATGTGAGCTTTTCTGCCCTAATTTTTCATTCCAGTTCCAATAGAAATTAAGGCCTCTTATTGGCCAAATTAGAAAGAGTGCCCAACATAAAAGTTGTAGACCTTGGTCTTAACTTTCATTTGGCCTTGAGTTTAGGTCATTTGGTGACCTACAGCTCCCTAGGGAGCTGTTTTACTAGGACTGGTCCTACACTAGGTCAGTCCATTAGAAAATTTACCTAGGTCAAACCCTTCATCATTAGGAGCTGTGCTTTTAACCATGGCTAGGTATACCATAGGGGCACCCCCTGCAAAAAGGGCAGCCCTTGGTGGACACTTTTACCTAGGGTTTTTATGGTAACTAGAATATTTAAATTAAGTTGATTTTTGGAGCATATGATGCCCAAATGACACCAAACTTTGGTGGATGGATCTTTGGTATATGTGTAGTGCATGCCTAAAATTGCACTCCATTTGGAGTTGATTTGCTATGGTAAATTTGAAACCCTAATGAGGACCTTTAAGGGTCAAGGTAGGGTTTGCATCAATTTGAGGAGTTGAGTGTGTTAGCCTCCTCCTATCTGTTGGATATGTTGGTATGGACATGAAAATGCTTGAGGCTCACCCTAATGGTCCATTTGGAGCCATTAGGGTGGTGTGACCTAAAACCCTAAGGGTGAACCCTTAAGGGTGCAAGGTGGGGTTTGAGAGGAACCTAGGATCAAATGTTCTTGCCATGGCTTAAGACTTTGTGGATATGTTTGTGGGGGCATAAAATGTCTTAGGAAATTTAAATGGGAATTTTAGAGGCATTTAAGTATTTTCTACCTAATAAATGCAATAGCCACCCTTTTTCTTAATAAATTGAAATGCATGGTCATAGGACCTTGTATGGTGTTGAAACTCCATCAGTGGCTGATTAGGGATGAAATTGTACTATGGTAATTTTGTTATAATTTATTGAGGTGTTATTCCTTGTGTAGGAAATTTTAAGTACTTGTTATCTTAGGTGAATTTAATTTTGAAAAATATCAAATCATGGGGCAAAAATGTGATATTTGGTTAACTGTCATTAAATGATATTATATACCCATGATAATTGTTTGGAAGCTATTGGAATTGTATTTCACATACTCCATGTAGGAATTGAGATTTACATCACTTGAGTATTTAATCTTTTTAAAATATCAAATCATGGGGCAAAAATGTGATATTTGGTTAACTGTCATTAAATGATATTATATACCCATGATAATTGTTTGGAAGATATTGGAATTGTATTTCACATACTCCATGTAGGAATTGAGATTTACATCACTTGAGTACTTAATCTTTTTAAAATGTCAAATCACTTGGTAATGACACATTCTTTTGGCAGAGGACTCTAGGTCCCCGTATGAACATTGGGTAATTTATGTAGAATTTTCAGAAGTGAAATTACTATTTTTCCTAATTATAGTGGCATTTTGGTAATTATACAATTATGATGTTATGGTAGGCCAAATGACATCCTAGGGTCATGATACTTAGTGAACCACCTTTATTTGGGATATTACCTTACTGATAATTTTCATGTTGATACTTAGTGAACCACCTTTATTTGGGATATTACCTTACTGATAATTTTCATGTAACATGAGGAATCATTTTGAGGGTTGTTCATGTGTAATTTGGCTTAAGTCCTTAACTATTTTGAATTAAAATAAATACCAAATTAATATGGAAAATTATGAAAATTGGACAATACCTTATTAAGGTCAGTAGTAGCCTATGATAATTATACCAGACCCTGGAGATGAGTTTTTAGAGGAATTCCCTTATGGGGTTGAGGGATAGTTCAAATTGGTGGACTGCGTTTAGTAAAAACTGAATTTGGTGGCCTGCGTTTAGTAAAAACAGAATTTGGAGTTTTTGACAATTTAGATCCCTAAGTAGTGGGTAGGTGTTATACCCAATCAGTAAATGAGATATAGCCCACCAGGATTCAAGGAGGGTCAATTCTAGGGATAGTTGTGAGGTTGTGCTGAGGTCATTGTAGAAGGAAAGTAGGTACGTCCAACCCAATTGAGTGGGACGGGGGGGGGGGGGGGGGGGGGGATGAGCTAAATCACTTTACTATATGAAATGATTAAGGGTGAACCAAGTGTTATCCATCAACTAAAATAATTATCTTGAAGAGGATTGTGGGGTTGAGCCCATTGATTTGTAGTACCGTTAGGGGCCCCTTACGGAGTACACCGCGGGAAGTCTAAGATTCACTCTAAATATAACACGAACTAAATTGTAGGCAAGAGTATCCTAAGTGGATATGCAGACTGGTATGGATCTCCTCAGTGAATGAGGTGGGTTGGATCAGCTGGTATGTTAGTCCCTGAGCTGGAAGCTCGGGTGGACAGGTTAACACCTATTACTTATTCAAATAGTGGCGAGTCTTCAGTACTAAGCTAGTCGTGTCACCGACGGTAGTACGTTGACTCAGGTGAGGGTGAGGTTTAGAGGGTCGGTAAGTTTGAATACCGCGGTCTGGAGGACAATCCCTAATAACCCACCCCGACCTTAAAGTCTAGTGGATTCCAGCAAGAGTACGCAGGAGCTCCGCTGTTGTGTTATTAGCGTTGAGGCGTACATGAGGTCTAGGCTTGGTAGTGACCATACCCGCCTAGGATGTTGAGTGCCCGATCCACTACCACCATGAGCCACGACGGTCGGTACCCGAAAGGTTGGCTTCCTTTCAAACAAATTGGGAACTATAAAGGTCTGTGCGCATAAAGTCGTGTGGGTGAGTCATATTGCATAAATTCATTTAAAACATCATAACCATAGCATAACATAACGTACACATAGCATACCCCCATCATATAAATTAGTATGGGCTCTTTTATATGATGGGTTTCCTGGACATCTTAACTTATATGTCGTATGGGCGTTCATATAAGTTAAGGTACGAATCTGTGATGGTAGTTTAGATTTACTTACTGCACTCCTTTTCTTTCCATTTACTGCTTACTTCATTGCTCTACATTACTGCCTTATACCTGCACTATACTGCTAGCTAGATTTTACTACTTTACTTATACCTGCTAGAGAAATGCCATGCCACCACCTTCTTGTTTACCCCTTGTTTGTCCTCCGCTTCTTCCTCCCGCTCGGTGCCTAGGAGTCGTGGGGGGAGGCGAGGACAAAACGGCTTAGTCTTTATGACTAACGGTCGGTGTGACCGCAGGAGTCCGAGGAGATGGAATTGTTCCGCGCGCAGCAGGACGAGATGGCAGGACCTGAGCAGCAGATGCAACGCACTACCACGACACCACAGGTTGATGATTAGATAGCTAGTCTTCCGCACTTTTGAGAGTTTTGATGTAGTCTTCCGCATGTTGTAGTGAGAGAGAGATAGTACATTATTTTGGTTATGTATCGGGCATAAGCCCCTTTTTGCTTGTACTTCTCTTTTGGACTGCTGTTTTCATTATATATATATATATATATATATATATATATATATGATGTGACACTGTGGACATGCCTTTTCTTCTGTTCTTACTTCTTTGGCATATTTTACTTATGATCGTATAGCCGGCAGGGTTGGTGCTAAGCGGTGTTGGTCAACCCGAGTGTTGGCGACACCGCGAGGCAGCGATTCTGGGCGAAGATCCACCTCAACCGTGCGATGCGGGAGAGGTTCGAGTTTTCAATTACCCGATCGGGTTTTGGAAAAAGAGATCTTACACGTTGGAGGAGGATTCATCCCAAGTAGCCTCTTTTAGGACCTTCTTCTTCACTTTTCCCATGTGCCACTTTTTTTACGTTCTTTCAGATATTTCGGGCACTGTCTTCGGATGTGTCCAATCTTTCTGCAATGGTAGCACCCCGGTGGTGGTCGCTCATCATCATCCTCGTCACTACCTCTTCCCTTCTATGATGAGGATCCCTTCATGATGAAATATTTCTGGAAGGTGTTTCTCCTTCACAAAAAGGCTCTCCTCATCCTTTTCATCGTCATTTCCATCAACCTCCTTCTTTGATTTTAAGGCCAAAGCCTTCTTTTTTGGCTCCAAGTTGTACTCTTGTTGTTGAATTTTGAGTTCAACCTCATGGGTCTTGAGGTTCCCAATGAGGCTCTCAATTTTGAGCTTCTTCAAATCATGTGATTCTGAGATAGTCGTCACCTTTGGATTGAACTTTGGAGGGAGAGACCTTAGAATTTTTCTCACCAAGTCGTCGTTGGAGAACACCTTTCCAAGTACTTTTGAGTCATTGACGATCTTGGTGAACCTTGTGTACATTGAATCTACGTCTTCATCCGCCTCCATCCAGAATTTCTCATATTCGGATTCAAGTTGGAAAAGCTTTGAATCCTTGACCTGCGAAGTACCTTCATGAGTAATTTCTAATAAATTTCATATATCATAAGCAGTTTCGCAAGCACAAGTTCTATTTAATTTCACTCTATCCAAGGCACAAAATAAAGCATTCATAGTTTTAGCGTTATTCTTGCACCTTAACTTGTCGTTATCATCCCATTTGTCTCTCGGTTTTTCCATAGTAACTTCTCCAACAACAAATGTCGGTGGAGAGTAGCATTGTTCCACCATACCCACACATCATTATCTAAAGTAATTAAAAAACAACGCATTCTTATTTTCCAATAATTATAATCAGTACCGGTAAAAATGGAGGTTTACTAATCCCTTGACCCTCAACGAAAGCATGATCATGATGCGTCATTATTCCCAGTTGTGAAACCGTTTTGGAATAACCTTCCTCTGACACCACTTGTTGGATCTTATGGCGCCCTTAGAGGGGGGAGAGGGGGTAAATAAGGGGTTTACGAATTTTTTAGTAAAACTGAGAGATTTATTGACAATCAAAACTTTTTTATTCTGTTGCTAACGCCGACGTTAAGAGTTAACACTGGGCGTTAGCTCTCCAGAAAATTAGGTTTCACAGAATTATGACAATGTGATTTTACTTATGAAATCTCAAATGAAATATAATTCCAGAAAACCAGAGATAATAAAAATGAATATTATATATCAAAGAGAATTGCAAAGATAAAATTTCAATAATGCTTGAAATTAAACGCGACAAGGTAAAAATCACTTTTTGTTCCTTCACCGGTCCTTCTCCCGAGGACCGGTTGGCTATAGTCTTTCTTTCCCCAGATAAGGCCTCTAGCCACCCCTAGATCTACCCTTGACCTAGTTGCTATGCACAAGGCGGCGATTTTCCCCCTAAACTGAACCTAGCCTAGTCGTCACACGCAAGGCGGCAAATTCACTACCATTACAAGAAAATAATGAAAAGATAAAAGAAAATTCAGAATAAAAGACTCCATATATTGAAGAGCTCTGAAGGAGATGTTGAATACATGCAAAGACCATCGTTGGAGTTGAAGCGAGCGTCCTTCTTCAAATATGATCGTTGGAAATCCTTTTCTCACTCTTGTTCCTCAATGGTGGTGTTGGGAGTGCTCTCTGAATTCTGGGATGAAATGCTCTCTCAAAAGATTGGAATGAAGGATTGAAAGTTCACCCTTCGAGCAACAAAATCAGCTCTTTAAATAGGCACGGGAGCTAACATCGCGCGTTAAGAAGTTAACGCCAACATTAGTGATCGTGTACGGTCGTGGCTAAGATCGTGCAACTGTCAAGATCGTGGTAGATCATGGACTCAACGCGAGAGTTATCTCCAACGCTGGTGTTGTCTCTGGCTTCTCGACGCTATTTCTTCTCTATGTCATTCCCTTCTCGACGTCATCCCCACTCGACGATAAGTTAATGCTGGGCGTTAACTATTAATGCGGGGCATTAACTATTAACGCGGGGCGTTAGCTCTCTGTTCAGAGAATTGTCATCAATCAGCATCCTGTTAATGGGGCTATTTAACTATAGTATCTGCACACTATAAACACAAGAAAGATCAAATACATAGTGTGATTTATTATTCTCAAACTAAGAGATGTGGAACACAAGCTCCAACATCTCTCTCTCTCTCTCTGACTCTACCCGACAGATCTCTATACAACACTTCTTCTTCCTCAAGCTGCAAAAAGCTTCTTCTTCCTCTCTCTCTCTCTGAAAGAAGCTAATCAAAGATACATAGATCAATTTGAAAAGGTTGGATCAGTGCTTATAATCCTTGCATCTTCTTCTAAGCAATGATTCGTCATCTTTCAAAGGATCCAGAACACTTAGTGCATAGAATCCTCAGTGACTGATGAAAGAGGATTCAAATCAGAAGATTACACTTCATCTTCTTCTTCTTACTATAATTCTCATTTCTATAAACTGAGTAAAGAGTTCGATGAATCCCTCTTCAAAGGATTCAGTCTTGGTTCAAGATCTCCTTATCAAAAGATCTAGTTTGGTTCAAGATCTCCTTATCAAAAGATCTAGTTTGGTTTTAAGAGTCTCCTTATAAAAAAAACTCAGTCCCGAACTATGAGTCTCTTTATCAAAAGACTATGTGGTTCTAATAGTCTCATTATCAAAAGACTCCGGCATTGTGATGGTGTATTCCTACCAAGTTGGTAGAAGAGTGGACTCCCCAAATTTTGGGGAACCCCTGTAGCTTTTGTGTCTTCTGTGTTGTGAATTTTCTGTGATTGTCTCTTGTCTACTTTTATTATTCTGTGATTGATTTAATTCTGGTAGTAATCTTGGATGCTTTGGAATTAGGATTTTTTTTTGCACTTCTTACTAAAAGTATTTTAAATCTCTATTCACCCCCCCCCGCCCTTTAGAGAATTCTCATGGGAGCAACTGTGCAATTTTATACCTCACGCCTGGAGTGGAGATGATTTGAAGCAAATTTTCTCATTGTAAAACTTTTTATGTTTTCATCTGTTTCATTGATTTAACTATCTTCCATACACTTACTGACACTTTTTCATGTCTCTTAAAAGAAACATTTCGATGGTTAAAACATAAGCCTAAAATCCTACCAAGCGAGATATCGATGGATCCTACTTGTTTCCCCCCACGACTTGAAGCTTGAGTTGTAAAACTTACAATGACCATGGGGAAGATTTCTCATTTGTGTAGCAGTGGCTCGCCAAGATCGTGCAGAGGATCTTTAGGATGACGGGTCCTTGCTGACATCTGACACACCTCTGCATCAAGGGAGGTCTTGGTGAATATCTAGATCTGACATGCATTACGGGATATCATTACAGCTTTGATGACCTCTCTAAGAAAAGCAATAATGTTTGCTCTTTAGCAACTCACCTGCCCAATTGGTCATCTTATCCTTTGAACCTCGAATACTCCTTGGCCTATGGAAAGCCATGTTCTGTATAAGGGGCGGTGTGGAGCATCTTTGACCACCTCTTGAGCCCTAGGGCGGCTAGAAGTCTTTGATCATCGAGGTCATTTTTTCTTGTTTTGGGTTGACACATCCATTATGATCTCTCTAAGGAAAGCAATATCAGTCTCTTTTTTAGTACATCACCTGCCCAATTGATCATTTTGGTCTGTACACCTCTTTTTATTTTTTCCTGACCGCCGAGATCCTTAGGGAGCTAATACACCTTTGATGACCTCTCTGAGAAAAGCAATTTCGTCGTGTGTTAGCGCGTCACCTACCCAATTGGTCATCATTGTTTCTGTACCTCCCAAAAAAACATTGTTCCACTGATCTCTATATGAACAGACCATGCGGTCTGAATTATCACTTCTGGATTTATGTATATGAAGTTATAAGTGTGATCTGAACAAACCTTATAAATCTGTTTGGGCGGTCAGAAATGATATTTGGATAGGTCTATTTCAGTTCTTTAACCGAGCGGTCAAGAATTCTATCACTATTATATTAAAACCCATGGTTTTCTTATTGAGTATATAATTAAAATGCCTTTATTAGTCCTGATCGGGCGGACAATGAATGCTACACAGGATCTCTCAAGCGGTTAAATTACTTGTAATGATATCATCCTGGATTAGTGTATAACATGCTCTGCAATCTCTATACCCGATCAGAATGAGTCTCTCTATCAATGACCCCAAAGCATCCTGAGTCTATTATCTTGTTATTACATCTTGGCGATCAGGAGTAGTCAAGTACATTGGCATTACAGGATCATGAATCAGATCGAACGATTTCATGTATCGAACCGCATGATTTTATCTATCAGGTAGCTTAATTGAAAAGAAAAAAGGGATGATCTTTCCGAGTAAAATTTTATGAAGGAGATCATTTTTCCTCTATGTTTTGATCGTGTAATCAGTTATAATGTTGTTTATTCTATAAGTATAATTTTCTTGGCTCTGAGGGGTCTCCAGTCTTAAGTACGGTGGTTACGCTATTAATGTAAGATATGGTCGACTGCATCAGAACAATTACAGAGAAGGCAGCAGGGAAAATACAAGCAGAGGTAATAAAATTGCATCAATAAGGGTAACAAAGAAAAGAACTTCTTTCATTTCATGGCAAAATAGTTATGTGTTTTAGACCGCGCGACTAACAAAATCAGTCTGCAGCCTTACTTAAAAATAAAGATTACACTACTTGAGATGTTATCTAACATTCCTCATCTTCAATATTCTCCTTTGTCTTCTTCATCTTTTTTGGGCTGGAAACTTTGCAGATGAGCTATCAGAGGAATATGAATAACCAGAGCTTGAGCTAGACTGAGAAGCAAAATACTTACTTCCACTCTCTGATTGCTCGAATTCTTCATTTCTTTGTCATCAATCTCAGGCTCTCATCCATCAGCATTCCCTAGATCTTCAATTTCAACATCTTCTCTCTCTTCATCTATTTCTCCTCATCATTCTTCTCCTCTGCGATCTCTTCTCTGTCTCCCTCATCATTCTTTTCCTCTCCTTATTCTCCATCGTTCACCTGACCGCCCTCACCTTCATTTACCGCATCACCCGGCTCTCTATCATCAAAGACCGCAATGACCAGTTCAGTCTCGAAGCTTGCCGAATTCGGAAAGAAATCCAAGAATACGACCTCTTTAAAAAAATTCAGTGATATAACCTTGCTCCTCAACATCTGCAGAACATCCTCAACACTTTCTCGACAATGAGGAATTATAGCTCACTGGAAGTCAGGGTTCTCAGGATTGTAAATATTCTGCAAGAAAAACATAATTAGATCGTTCGGTTAAAAATATATTTAACGGCGCCATCGCAAAATTTTAGTTTCCTTACACTTTTTCTCCAGGCTAGATATGGTCTTCAGTGATTGTCGTTGTAACCGCACCACATAATGACTTAAAACAGTACTCCTTAAAGCAGCATGGGCGGCCAAGACATCAATGTCTTCGTGATCGATCACTCCTATTTCAAACATATTCTTTTTCCCATAAAGGGCATTAGTGATCAAATTGGCATGGCGACCTGGGCAATAACCCTTCAATTAGGGAGGAGCAATTGAAATGGTAACTTTATTTCCTTTCTTGTCCCAGCAAAAAAGCGGTCTACCGGCAAGGTCTTTAACCTCATTGCCAATATGTGAGACATGAAAAGAACTCGAAGAAGACCTCGCCTCCCCCACGGTTGCTCGAGGAAACCTCTCTCCGTCCCTCCTCTTCCTTAATTCCCTTTGTGTAAGGACTTCCTCTCCTTGCGGTCTCAGTGTCCTGTTCTTCGGTACTTGTAGAGTCGCTGAAAGATAAAGCAGAAGTTTCTTAGCATTGATTATTGCAGTTAAAAGCATTTATCCAAAGTTTATTTGCAGGTTATAATTTACTCTCTTCGACTGTTACATTAGCAACTCAGTCCAGTAGTGGGATATAATGATTTATATCTAACCGCTCAGGGGCTAGATACTCCACAATCTTCGCCTCTATTTTTGATAATACCTTGAGAGATTTGAACATAGAATTATTACGGGTTTCTGGCCGCACGTCTAAACCTTCAAAATCCACTTCAAAATCAGGAATCTCTATGTCCAATTAGGAACCTTGTTCGGCAGATTAATGACTTTCATCCCAGGGCAACCAAAATAAAGTAGTCTCTTGAACTCTTCTTTCTTCTTACCCTCTTTCAGAGCCCGCACGACAAAAGCGCTGTGGAAAATGTCTAGGGTAATGAGAACTCTCTCTGACTGCATGTAAGCTATATTAGAAAATATAGCGACGATCGAATTAGGCGGAAGTTGACTGGGAACCACCTCATAATGGTTGAAGATTGCGATAGATTCCCAGGGAAGAGGAAAGAGGAAGCCAAAATCAAAATGATCGATTGGGATCGCGATCCGTCTTTCCGATCCAGTATTCAATCCTTCATTTTCCAGTGGACAAACTGATCCGCTAGAAATTGCCTGTACTTTGGAAGAGTTAGCCACGAGGGCTTGTGAATAGCCAACAAGAAGATATCACTAGCATTACTCGCGCAGCTACCATTATCAGAGATCGTCTGGACTTCTGTTTCGGTCGCATCTCCGATTTCTTTCCTTGTTCAGCCCTAATTAGAAGAATCCAAGGAAATTTCTAGAATGATTTAATCACCCGATCAACTATCAGACCGTTCGGTCCACTTACTTCGGCTCAGACAGAAATCGTTCATTACAGAAAATAGGAATTTAATATATCTAATCACTCGATTAAATATCAGACTGTTCGGTCCACTTCGGCGAAAAAGGAAATTATTCATTGCAGAAAATAGGAATTTAATATATCTAATCGCTCAATTAGATATCAGACTGTTCGGTCCACTTCAGCACAAAATGAAATTATTCATTGAAGAAAACATGAATTTAATATATCTAATCACTCGATTTGATATCAGATCGTTCGGTCCATTTGCTTTGGCTCAGACAGAAATTATTCATTACAGAAGGCAGGAATTTAATATATCTAATCGAGCAATAACTTATCTAACCGTTCGATCCGCTAAAGCACAGAAAGAGAACATTCATCATAAGAAATCAGATATCAAATATCTAGTCGCGCTAATCGCAAAGAAGTATTCAGTCGACATCTCAGAGGTACTTTCGATATAACATTCAAACATATATCAAATAAAATTGACATTGTTCGCAGGAAAATCCATCACATTACAACACATCACAATTGTTAAAATTAATATTGTTCATAGAAGCAAGACGGTTAAGTATTATTAGATCGTAAAATCTCATCCAATGTGCACCGCATCTTCCTGCATTTGTTTTATGGCAGTCAACGTGTGCGACATAAATTGCTTAGTATTCATTGCAGACCTGTGGAGAAGACCCCCTCCCAAATCGACGGTTCGACCGGGAGATCTTATCGCACACCACCATTTTTGCACGGCGCCGAAGCAATCACGAAGGATGAAGTTATTTCCTTCTCCAATCCCTTTCCTTGAACACTTTGTTGCCACGCATAGAGGTGATGTTAAGCGAATCTCACAACACACCACAGAGTAGCGAAGCAGTTCTCTAGTGGAAGGCACCATTAGCGAGTGCACATTATAACACTTAGCGGAAGACGTAGTATCATAGTGGAAGATTAAATATCACAGAAACCTCAAACTCAAGACCTGTATGATTAAGTATCAATATCTCTGCCGAGTTAAATTCTATCAATCAAGGCTTCATTGCAATTATATATACCATGCGGTAGGGCACAACAAAAGGAGATGCGGCTTAACGAATTTATACCTGAATTAGCCTGCCCTGTGACTTCCTCCACACATGGGTGTTGTCCCTCACCCGCACCTGTCACCTGTGCCAATGATAAATTATTAGAAATACGAATAGAATCTAATCCATAATAGTATCAAGCATAGTACAACATTTATAATGGAAGAGATATCTGGACTATTATTGGGTCATGGCAGTCTTCCCGCGACCGCCGCCTACGTACTCCATATCATTATGCATACGGTCTCAGACCCATATAGTTCAATTAGTTTGGCATAGGTTGTCTTCCCAGACCCTCCAACGCGCGAGTTGGCTCAGAGTATAACTCATCAACAATCTGATTTTCTCCACAAGGCACGATAAATTCCCGTAGGAATTATTCTCGAGACACCTTATATTCCGGTTGGAATATTTCTCGGAGGCATAATCTATTCCCGCAGGAATAATTCTCGAAGGCACAATATGTATTCTTGTAGGAATAAATCTCGAAGGCCCACTATATTCCCGTAGGAACATTTCTCGAAGGGACACTATATTCCTGTAGGAATGATTCTCGAGGGCACAATATATTCCCGTAGGAATAATTCTCGAAGACACAATATATATTCCCATATGAATGATTCTCGAAGGCAAAATATATTCCCATAGGAATAATTCTCGAAGACACAATATATATTCCCGTAGGAATGATTCTCGAAGGCACAATATATTCCCATAGGAATAATTCTTAAAGACACAATATATTTCCGTAGGAATGACTCTCGAAGGCACAATATATTCCCGTAGGAATGACTCTCGAAGGCACAATATATTCCCGTAGGAATAATTCTCGAAGGCCCACTATATTCCCGTTAGAATAATTCTCGAAGACACAATATGTATTCCCGTAGGAATAAATATCAAAGGCAAAATATATTCCAGTGGGAATCACTCTCGAAGGCACAATATATTCCCGTAGGAATGATTCTCGAAGGCCCACTATATTCCTGTAGGAATAATTATCGAAGGCACAATATGTATTCCCATAGGAATAAATCTCAAAGGCCCACTATATTCCTGTATGAACATTTCTCGAAGGAACATTATATTCTCGTAGGCATAATTCTTGAAGGAATAATTCTCGAAGGCACGATATATTCCCGTAGGAATAATTCTTGAAGACACAATATATTCCCAAAGGAATGACACTCGAAGGCAAAATATATTCCCGTAGGAATGACTCTCCAAGGCACAATATATTCCCGTAGGAATAATTCTCGAAGGCCCACTATATTCCCATATGAATAATTCTCGAAGGCACAATATGTATTCCCGTAGGAATACATCTTGAAGGCACAATATATTCCCGTATGAATGACTCTCGAAGGCCCACTATATTCCCGTATGAATAATTCTCGAAGGCACAATATGTATTCCCATAGGAATAAATCTCGAAGGCACAATATATTCCCGTAGGAATGACTCTCAAAGGCACAATATATTCCCGTAGGAATAATTCTCCCAGGCCCACTATATTCCCGTAGGAATAATTCTCGAAGGCACAATATGTATTCCCGTAGGAATAAATCTCGAAGGCCCACTATATTCTCGTATGAACATTTCTTGAAGACACAATATATTCCCGTAGGCATAATTCGTGAAGGCACAATATATTCCCGTAGGAATAATTCCTGAAGGCACAATATATTATAGGCAAGTCTTAGTTAAAAGCCAAAGACATCGTCATGTCCGCTCTGCTCCGAGAGCGGAGGCCAGTCCGACACTATTTAGGGTTGACTCTGAAAGAATGTCCCATCTTCACGTCAACTCTAAATTATAGGCAATACTGAAATAAGATACAATAACTGAAATGGTGAAATAAAGTGTAGTAATCAAAATGTTAGAATAATACCAAAACATCAATCTGTCCGCTCTGCTCCAAGAGCGGCGACCAGTTTGGCACTATTTAGGGTTTACCCTGAAGGAATGTCCCATCTTCACGCCAACTCTAAATTATAGGTAACTGAAATAACATACAGTAACTGAAATACTGAAATAAAGTGCATTAATCAAAATGCTGGAATAAAACCAAAACACCGATCTGTCTGCTCTGCTTCAAGAGAGGCGGCCACTTCGGCACTATTTAGAATTAACCATGATAGAATGTCTCATCTTCATGCCAACTGTAAATTATATGCAATACTGAAATGAGGTACATAAATGAAATACTGAAAAAAAGTACAGTAATCAAAATTCTAGAATAAAATCAAAACACCGATCTGTCCCCTCTGCTCCAAAAGCGGCGGCCCGTTTGGAACTATTTAGGGTTGACCCTGAAAGAATGTCCCATCTTCGCGTTAACTCTAAATTATTGGAAATACTGAAATAAGATATAGAAATGAACTAGACCAGTATGAGACTGGAGTGGTACTGAAAAGAAACTGAACGGAAGGTACTGAAACTGAAAGTAGCCCAAACCAGTACGAGACTGGAGTAAAAGAAATTGCAATAAAATAAAAAGGGTTAGTAGTCCTTCACTCCATATTTAGGAGGCATTGGTTCCATCTCCGTTCATAGGATTAAAGTCCTGTTCTGTCTCCGTTCTTAGGAGCCTCTTCCAAATTCTGCCTCTTTAAGTACTGTCCGATCATAGGTTTTAATTGCGCCTTTTAAACATGGCTTAAATGGATTAGAGGAGCATTATTATGAGTCCCTTAAATTCTCCGGAAAGAGGCGACTTCCAATGTTCGAGTATTTTTCTAAATGCAGCTCGATGACGTGTTTGCCTCGAATAAGCTCTTATTTTTATATTTAAAAAATGAGCCCGCCTATCAAAATCACCAAACTGCGGCAGTGGGTTTCAAAGAAATTTATCGTCTTCTCAAAATATTTTAGATCTTTTTGAGGTCTTACATAGCCTCTAGAAATTTTAAAGTAAGCTCGGGTCATTGTATTAAAACCTTAAAATACCAGGAATGCCTCAAAAATTCCCAAACATTTTCAGTGGGTAATCACCAGATCCACTATTATCTAGAGATTTTCTCAGATTTTCATAACAAAGTTAAAAGCCTCTGATATTATTAAACCAACAATTTCTACCTTATTTAAATCTTAAAAATATCAGAAATGCATAATAAAATCTGAATATTTTTGCTAGATTGTGTCATATTCTAATACACATCATATAAAAATTTGAGTCATGTGGGTCATGAAAATCTCCCCCTGAAATTTTTACAAGTAAAGGACCCAGCTTAACTAAAGCCTTGAAAAATATCAGGAATCAATATAAAAATCTGATTACTTTTCCTATGATGTACCATACTCCAGTTTTAAAAGTAAAGTTCCCAGCTTAATTAAATTCTTGAAAAATATCAGGAATCAATATAAAAATCTAATTATTTTTCCTAAGTTGTACCATACTCCAGTACATATTATATAAAATGTTGAGCTATGTGGGTCATGAAAATCTCCCCCTGGAATTTTTATAAGTAAAGGACCCAGCTTTATTAAATCCTTGAAAAATATCAGGAATCAATATAAAAATCTGATTATTTTCCTAAGATGTACCATACTCCTGTACACATTATATAAATAGTTGAGCTATGCGGGTCATGAAAATCTCCCCCTGGAATTTTTAAAAGTAAAGGACCAAGCTCGATTAAATCATTAAATTATCATAATCAGTTCTGCAAATTCTCAAATAATTACCCCACGTGTACATTGGCTTTGGAAACATCCCAGATTTATATCATAATTTTTTGACCTACTTTAATCCCTCTGATAATTCAAAAACCCAAATATTTGATGTATTTTAATTTCTAAAAATACTTAGCCTCTTTCAAAAATTATGAAAATTTTACAGAAGATAGCCCTTACCAAGATGAGCAACTTTCATGTTCAAAGTTTTGGCAGTTGGGCTTCCTATTAGGCCCAGAAAATCAAAATCTATAATAAATGAAAATTATAAAAAAAAATCCAAACCATTTTCCTGTACGCACCGCCGCCCCATGCAGGCCTAGCCCGTCGGTGACCAACCACCGGCCGGCCGTGGCTCTGCCCCCGACCGACTCTACGAGGGCGGGCGCTCCCTCCGGCGGTGGTCCGGCTGCATGCCGCCGTCGGCCACCGCCGGAGTTAATTTTTATAAAAAAAATAACGGAGGAGAGGGAGGACGGAGGCGGCGCTCCAGCCGCCGGAGTTCGCATGCGAGACGTCCGAAAGTTAGGGAGGAAGGAGAGGAGATGGTCCCACGTTGTTTCGAGGTCTCCGAGGGCTCTTGGCAAAATTCGCCATTTATGGTGGTGGAGGGTGGTGGAGCTCGGGGGGAGGATTCCGGCGAGGAGGAGCTCCGGCAGGGGGTGTCTTGGGCTCGACTGAGCTGGGTGAGAGGAGTACCTTACTCTGGAGGAAGGGGTTCCTTTTATTGGGGTTGGAGGAGTCTACCCTCTTCTTCTCCTCGATGTGGGACTAATCCCCCATGGAGGAGGAGGGATAAGTTCCTCCCAGCTGTCAAGGACATGTGGCAGCCCCTAAATGGTGGGTTGTACAACCAATAAGCCTAGCTAGGCCATTAGCCATGTGTGGGAAAGAGAGAGAAAGAGAGAGAGAGTGGGCTTAGCTTTCTCTATCTATTGCCTTCAGCCATTAGTGCATCAAAACAACCCATCTAGGCTAATATTTGGCCCATGGTGGGGTGCTTAATTGGTTGGGCATTAGTGGAGGGTTTTTATAATAATCCAAAATTAAGCTTTTAGAGAGGTTTGACCAAAGCCAACCCTAGGATGGGTCCTCTAGATGGGTCAAGGTCAAAGTAGCAGGTCCAAGTTGTCGAGAGTCAAGTCAATGTTGAGGTATTTTAGTAATCGGTGTGCGCTTCGGTGCACCGTAAAGCTTGATTTTACCAAATTGACTAACGACGTCGAAATTAAGTGCAACAAATTCCGTTACTCTCGTATTGGCCATATGAGTCTAACGCAACTGACGGAAGTCAATTTGGAGCACGTATGCCCACTATACTAAAATAGCGTCGTCGTGACGCGCTACGGTACTCAAAACGGTCACTTTCGCCAAATGACCTCGGATTGGAACGAAATGAGTTATGTTACACTCGTATCGACCATACGAGTCTAACGCAACTTACAGAAGATAATTTGGAGCACGTATGCTCATTAAACTAAAATAGCGTCATCGTGACGCGCTACGGTACTCAAAATAGTCACTTTCACCAAATGACCTCGGATTGGAACAAAACGAGTTCTGTTGCACTCGTATCGACCATACGAGTCTAACGCAACTAACGAAAGTCAATTCAGAGCACATATGCTCACTATACTAAAATTGCATCGTCATGACGCGCTATGATGACCGGTATTTTAGTCATCGTTTTAGGCTAATATCTTATTAGATATTTAAATAAATTATCGCATTTTGTTCTTTGTTTTTATAAATTTTCGTAAAAATAATATTGTACATTAAAAACTCAAATCTAAGTAGAACTATGATAATGGAAAAATGTTGTAATTATTTATTAGTTATAAACTATTATTATAATTTTAATAAATACATAGATATAATTAAATATATAATATATAATATTTGCTCAAAAAATTGAATATTAAGTATTTTTATGATAGATTTTCAAATATAACATTATTATTGTTATTTATAATTAATTTAATACTTCACGACTTCTATTTTTATTTTATATTTTAATATAATAATATTCTTATTAGATGATATGTGTAATACATATATAATTTACATACATACACTAATACACACACAATATATATATAAATTGTACCCTGCCCGTTCCCATCGGGGTTCGCCCGCCTCCGGCACGCACATAGTTTTTTTTAAATCGTTCTTTGTAAATTATTTAAAGAAAATTAAGTTGAAATTTTAAAGAATAAAAATTTCGTTATTTTATTTTAATTTTTTTAAATATATGTAAAATTATATTATATATAGAATAATTTATATATATATATATATTATAATTTTTTAATATAATATATAATATATGTATATATTATAATATTATTTATATATATATATATACATTTTATACGGTTATTAAAGAAAAATATACACTTAAAACTAAATTGTCAATATGGTTTGGTGGTTAGTTGCATAGTAGTTATTGTGAAGGTCTTGGCTTCAAATCCCAGCAGCTGCATCATATAAGTATTTAGAAGAAATGATATCATAAAAGAAATTTAAAGTTTTGATAAATATTTTAAAAAACAGATATTTAATATAAGTTTTGTATTAGCATCAAATTATTTGAAAGATTGCATTCCTTGTTAATTTAGATAGCAATAAATTCATTGTTAATAATTTGTTTTAGATTAGCAAGGAAAATCACCCTTGCTATATTTAACTAGGCTCAAATTGGTCATGAATTGATTTCGTTCCTAAATTCATTGCTAATCTAAATTAGCAACAATTTTTCACCATTTAGCAAGGGATTCTCCTCCTTGCTATTTGATGTTTTTGTTGTAGTGTTGAACCATAATTTTTTTTTGAAAAAAATATGTGATCCTGTCTTTGAATTATCTTATTTATAAAAGATAATGTTTATTTAATAATTATTTTATCAATAAAATATTAATGACATATTGTTGCAAGTAACATTTTTGTTACTAAATTAATTTCTAATTCAACAACAAAAATTTGTTGTTTTTAATTAGCAACAAAAGTTTTGCCACAAAAATATTTGTTTCTAATTCAACAACGAAACTTTTTTGTTTCTAATTTTGTTGGAGATGTCAAAACTAACATTCCTTGCTAAATTTGATGGCAATTATAAAGAAATTTCTTTTCCTTTCTAAATTTCCTATCTAATTTGCATTTTTCTTGTAGTGGTTATAACTAATATATTTTCTATTTTTTGTAGGAATTCGGCAGGCCTGAGGGGAATTTAAGTGCGAAGTCCCGCTGTCGCGTCCAAGACTCGCAAGCTGTCATACATATCTACCTACATATACATATGTATATGTTTATATGCATATATATATTTATATATATATGTTTATATATATATGTTTATATTTATATATATACGTTTATATATATATAAACGTATATATATATAAATATAAACGTAAGCAGTAAGCAGCTCAGACACTTCCGCCGCCACCATGAACACCGGCCACCACCCTGCACGTGGTAATCCAGCCCGAGCTCCTCCTTGCGCGCCTCCTCCGCTCAAGCCTCCTCCCTGAGCGCCTCATCCACGTCAGCGATCCAGCCCTCCTCCATGCGTGCCTCCTCTGCTCAAGCCTCCTCCCTGTGCGCCTCATCCACGTCAGTGATCCAGCCCTTCTTCAGCACTGTCATTCCGCCCAGAACACATGCCGCCGCTGCTGCCTTCTCACCTCCAGGCTCCAACCAGCTGCCGACCTCCTCCTTGCGCGCCTCCATTTATTGCACGACAGCCCACCTCTCCAGGGGAGGCAGTTTTCAAATCCAGATGGACAGCCTATAAAAAGACTGTCTCGGGTGTTCAATTTTATGAGGGTGGATCCACGGGAATGAAAGATAAGAAAATAAGAACATGAAAGGGAGACAAAAGGATACTTCGTTCATTCATTGGATAATTCTCTATTACATCGATTGTTCTCATACTTATTGATGCAGGAAATACAGGAAAAGGAGCAAGGCATTTAATGTGCCCTCTTCGTCTTCAATCCAGGTATTTTCCTAGGCACTGTTTCTTCTTCGTCTTCTGGTAAGGTTTAATGGTATCTTTCTCGATGTCTTCAACTGGGCTGTTGGTCTTCTTCTCCTCTTCAATATCTTCAGCATTAACTTTCTCAACACTCACCATTAATGCTGAGACTAAAACGCCTCTCATTTCAGTGAAAGCTTGCTCTGACAGAGGTTTCGTCATTATGTCCGCAAGCTGTTTGTTGGTTGAACAGTAATGAAGTTCAATCTGATTACTCTCCACCAGACCCTTCAGGAAGTGATATTTCAGTTCTATGTGTTTTGTCCGGCTATGGAAGACAGGGTTCTTTGCAATTCCAATCGCCGACGTGTTATCACACCAGATCTTTATAGGATCTTTGATCTCCATGAAAAGAAGATCACAAATGAGTCGCTTTAGCCACACCCCTTCACAAGCTGCAGCACAAGCTGCTACATACTCAGCCTCGGCTGTTGATAAAGCCATAACTTTCTGTTTACGGGATGACCGGGAAATAACCTTGCTTCCTAGCATGAACACATAACCGCTGATGCATTTTCTGTCATCTGTGTCTCCCCCCCCCCTCCAGTCACTGTCAGTGAACCCACATAGGTCTGATGATTCTTCTTCATGATAAGTTAGACCCAAATGCTTTGTCCCTTTTAGATATCGAAGGACACGCTTGGCAGTGATGAGGTGCTCTGAGCTGGGTTTGGACAAAAATCTGGACAGAATGCTGACTGCATTTTCAATGTTCGGCCTTGTGTTTGTAACATAGATAAGGGATCCAATGAGACTTCTATACTCAGGCGCTAAGACTTCCTTTCTACACTCAGCCGCTGAGACAACCTTTCTATACTCAGCCGCTGAGACAGCCTTTCTATCCTCAACCGCTGAGACAGCCTTTCTATCCTCATCCGCTGAGACTTGCGTTTCCTGCACTTTCTTTTGATAATTTTGTGCTCTTTGACATTAGTGATGAGGCAGGATTGCAGTTAGTCATTCCAAATTTATCAAGACTTTTCTCTATGTACCTTTCTTGGTTGATGAAGACCTTCCATGGTTCTTGCTTTACTTGTAATCCCAGGAAGAACTTCATTAGTCGAGATCACTCATCTCATATTCTTCTTCCATTATGCTCTTAAAATTTTGATTATATCGTCCGATGACCCAATGAATATGAGATCATCAACATAAAGACATACTAGAAGGAAATGATTGGAAGGGAACCTTTTGGTGTACAAGGATGGCTCATTTTGACTCCTGTTGAAGCCATTTGCAGTGAGATAGGTGTCAATTTTCTGATTCCAGGCCCTTGGAGCTTATTTTAAGCCGCAGAGGGCCTTGCGTAGCCTGCACACCTTCTCTTCTTCTCCTGGTTTCTCAAAGCCTTCTGGTTGACTTACATAGACCTCCTCTTCTATTGTCCCATTGAGAAAAGCCGACTTTACATCAAGCTGATGAATTTGGAGTTTGGTTTGTGCAGCAATAGCAAGGAAAGTTCGTATGGTCTCCATTCTTACGACAGGGGCAAAGGTTTCAGTGTAGTCTATTCCCTCTCTTTGGGAATAACCTTTTGCCACAATCCTTGCTTTGTATTTTACTATGCTTCCTTCTTCATCCTGCTTTGTCTTGTAGACCCACTTCAGATTAATAATACTTTTATTTTTTTGATTTGGGTACCAGCTCCCAGGTTTCATTTTTCTCCACCATTTTTATCTCTTCTCTCATTGCATTATCCAGTTTGGATCTTTTGCAGCTTCAGTGTAACATTCAGGCTCTTCAACAGTAAGGAATGCGGCTTCAGTTTATTGATAGATCTCAGATAATGATTTGTACTTCTTTGGAAATGATGACTCCTCCTCAGAATCTGAGAGAAGATCCAAATCTCCTTGATTTTCTGGATGAGGGCTGTCTTCTTCTGCATGAATGGAAGGCTGATCATCAGCAACCTCAGCAGACAAATGTGTCCCTCCTGGAGCCTGATCCCCCTAGTCCCAACTTCTTTCTTCATCAAAAACAACATCTCTAGATATAAAAAGTTGTTGAGATTCAGGGTTATATATGCGGTATGCCTTTGAGTGATGGCTATACCCCACAAATATCCCCTTTTCTGCTTTCATTTCTAGCTTCTTTCTGTTCTCTTTGGGTATGTGTCGGTATGCAATGCACCAAAACGTTCTTAAGTGTTGGATGTTTGGCTTCTTCTTCTTCCAGAGCTCATAAGGGGTAACATCATCAAGGCTTCTGGTTGGTGACCTGTTCAGGACATAAACTGTTGTGTGAACAGCTTCTGCCCAGAATTGTTGTGGCAGGTGATGATGTTGAAGCATTGCCTTTACTTTCTCCATGATTGTTCTGTTTCTCCTTTCTACTACCCCATTTTGCTCAGGGGAGTAGGGGGATGTCAACTCCCTGTGGATGCCATGGTTCTTGCAGAATTCTGAGAATTCACTTCCAGTGAACTCTCCTCCTCGATCTGTCCTCAGTTTCTTTATGTTGAAGCCACTTTCTTTTTCCGTCAGAGCTTTAAACTCTTTGAATTTGGAGAGGGCCTCAGACTTTTGCTGCAAGAAGTAAACCCAACCAAATCTGGTAAAGTCATCAATAATGCTTCGGTAATACCTCATTCCTCCCATGGTTGGTGTTGTAGCAGGTCCCCAGAGGTCTGCATGCACAAGTTCTAGTGGCTCTTGAGTTCTCCAGGTTGCAGTATTGGGGAATGGTAGTCTATGGCTCTCCCCCATGATGCAGTCTTCACATGTTGAGATGTCAGTGCCCAGTTTGGGCAGACCTATTACCATCTCCTTTTGTTGCAGTCTTTTGAGATCATTTTGATTTAAATGAGCATATCTGTAGTGCCATGTGGAGTTGGTTGTGCATGTGAGTGCTTGATCACCTGGTGAGACTAGGTTGAGAGGGAACATTTTGTTTTGAGTCATTTTGATTTAAGCTATACATACACTAGTTTCTTTGTGGAGGATATGACAGTGTGTATCTTCAAAAGTAATGGTGTATCCATTTTTCATGAGCTGCCCCACACTTAGTAAGCTTTGTGTGAGCAAGGGAACAAAGTGCACATCATCTATGTGCCTAATGTGTCGATCTTTGGATTTAACTGCTACAGCCCCAGTCCCCTTAATCTCTAACTTCTTTCCATCTCCTAGACTCACATGAGATTTGTCTGCTGGATTTAATTTTACAAAAAACTCCATCCAAGGGGACATGTGGTTAGAGAAACCACTATCGACAAACCAAGTCTCGTTTTTCTCAACACTGGTTTTGGTGATCAACAGCTTCTCAATGGTGTTAAGAAACTTAGCATCTTCCTTCTTTTCTTCTTTGTCCTTGGACCAACAGTCTTTTTGCATGTGTGTGGGCTTTTTGCACCTCTTGCATTTGTAAGAACAGTCAAAGGCTGTGTGGTTTGTTCGTTTGCACAGATTACAGAATAACTGAGTTAAATTTAGGCTCAATACTCCACTGGTTTGGTTTGTATTCAGTATTTCTGGTTTCTCCTTGTTTTCCTCTACCTCTCCCTCTATTAGCATATTGAGAGCTTCTTTGTGATGTTTTTTCAATGGATGAAAGTTTTGCCTTTGCTTGAAAGGCACGCTCAAGTTCACCATTAGATTCCTTTATTCTTTCCTCATGAGCTTGGAGAGATCCCATTAGCTCTGAGATTGAAAGAGTTTAGAGATCTTTGGTTTCTTCTATTGTGGTGACAATAGGGTAGAACTTTGGGGGTAAACATCTCAGAATTTTAGGGGCAATCTTCTTATCCTTTAGCTTGTCCCCTAAACTTCTTATTTGATTTACAATACCCATTAGTCTTGTTACAAATTCTTTAATAGACTCATTTTCTTTCATTGCAATGTTCTCAAATAACTTCCATTGATGTTGAAGTTTGATGAGATTACCTTCTCCGAACCATGAAATTCGGTATGAAGGATATCCCATGCTCCCTTTGGTGTGGTAGCCCCCATTATCCTTGGATAGATACCTTTTCCTACACCATGATGTAGAATGATGAGAGCTTTAGCTTGTAACTTTGCTTCTTCCTGTGCTGCTTTGATGGCTGTGGCGTCTGTCTCTTTTCCTTTGGATGACTCGGCAGGCTGAGGATCATTCTGGATCAGATGCTATAGGACTTGTGATTGAAACACAAGCCTTATGTGGGATGCCCAAAAGTCATAGTGTTCTCCATCAAAGATGGGAACACCAGTTTGGGTAAATTGGGACATATGTGATGCGTTTGATGCGACCATATGATGAGAGAAGTGAAAACACGAAAAACTACTAAGCCTTAGATGAAAGATTGTCCTTCCTCTGATGGCTTATAACCATCCTCTGATACCATGTTCAATTTTATGAGGGTGGATCCACGGGACCGAAAGATAAGAAAATAAGAACATGAAAGGGAGACAAAAGCATACTTCATTCACTCATTGGATAATTCTCTATTACATCGATTGTTCTCATACTTATAGATACAGGAAATACAGGAAAAGGAGCAAGGCATTTAATGTGCCCTCTTCGTCTTCAATCCAGGTATTTTCCCAGGCGCTGTTTCTTCTTCGTCTTCTGGTAAGCTTTAATGGCATCTTTCTCGATGTCTTCAACTGGGCTGTTGGTCTTCTTCTCCTCTTCAATATCTTCAGCATTAACTTTCTCAACATCGGGAAGGAGGAACGGAGAGATTTTGGCTGGAAAAGAGATTAGCTAGATAATTTTATCAAGAAGATTACTGTATACAGAGAGTTGTTTTGGAGAGAGTATATGTTTTGAGAGAGATTGTATTTTTACATTATTATTGGAGGAAAGTATTCCAGCAATTCGTCCCGAGTAGTCATTTTCAGTCGTCATTTTAGTCGTTTTTTTTATTTGTGCACTTCTACTCTTTCATTTAAAATTTTCATGTAGCCTTGACTTTTACTGCTTCTTGTAACCTCTTTTGTCTACCAGCAATAAAATTTCATTTCGTTTCCAATTAAAATATTAGTCATTAATCAATTTTGTTAATTTTTGTTCTACTGCATGATGTCGTATTTTTATAATAATGAGTCCTCCATCTCCATGAGTAACTAACCTCTTAGTGCTCGATCGCGACGATCCGAGGATGAGATAATTTTATTATGATTTTTAGATTGTTTTTCTCTAATTGTTGAACGCATACGATTTACCATTGGTCAACTCATTGAGGCTATATCATTTATATAGTTTTCATAATTGTTTTTTTTGCTCTTTAGTTAGCCGAGAGGCTCGTAAGGCGAATCGATTACCCATCGGTAAAAAGAGTGGAACGTAACCCTCGAGAGAGGACAACGTAACTCTTTCGGATTGGAGTAAAATCCAATAGCGAGGTTCACTTCCTAAAGCAAGTCTTAGGTGATGCAATTTGAGAACGAAAGTTCGGTTGATACACCTAAGCTTAGTTGAGCCTAATCCTCGAAAGAGGAGTGTTCATGCTGCGGGAACCTTCACGGTCAAAGCCTCTTCAACAAGAGAATTATATTGCTACTTTCATTTCGTAATTTTATAAATCCGAGGTGATTCAAAGATCTGGTACTAGTTTTAAACCATCGATTTAGTTCCGTTAGCATTTCCTTTAGTTTCTCCTATTTGCAAACAAACCAACCCAATTTTCTATTGATAAAATAATAGCGATTTTCAAAGTAGAATTACTCAACCACCCCGAGTCTAATACGACCTTGGTTTTATAAACATATACTCCTTTCGATACGGTACACTTGCCGTTGTCATTTGCGGATATAGTTTTGCGCATCAAGTTTTTGGCGCCGTTGCCGGAGACCTTGGTCGATAATTTGAAAAAGAAATAGTTATTAATTTTATCGTTCTCTTTCTTCTCACCCTTTTCTCTTAAAATTTTTTAAAAATCTTAAAAGGCGTAATCTAAATTCCTGGAAAGGACGCTTTGGGCTTGAATTCCCATCACAGCCTCTAGTACCTTGCGAGACCTTCACCTGGTTGACCTTGGGAAGTCCAGGACTAATCTTAAATCACCTAATTAAAAAAAAATCTACATAAAAAATAAAAATATAATAAAATATAATAAAATATAATAAAATATAATAAATATATTTATCTAATTTTTTTTTCTTTTTCTTTTCTACATCTTTTTCTCTTTTCTTTTCTTTTGGTTTATGACCCGAGGGAACTCTTCAAATAATCTTGAATTATGTTTTGATCCAGAAATTGAGCGCACCTTGCGGCGACGCCTCCGATTTAGTGATCTACCAATAATTCGAGAAGAGTCAATCAGAGAAACTAATGAGAGAGCAATGGAAGATCCCGACCATAATGAGGCACCGCTACGGACCATGTCCTATTATGCGAGATCAAATTGGGAGGGAAAACAATCTAGTATTATTCGCCCAGCAGTGGTGAATAATAATTTTGAAATTAAAACGAGCATCATTCAAATGGCACAGCAAACCGTCATATTTGATGGCTTACCAGATGGAGATCCTAATTTACATTTACTAAATTTTTTGGAAATTTACGACACATTCAAAATAAATGGCGTCACCGATGACGTCATTCGTTTGCGTTTATTTCCTTTCTCTTTGCGGACTAAGGCCAAGCAATGGCTGGGATCTCTTCCTAGAAGTTCCATCACTACATGGGCCGAGATGACGGAGAAATTTTTAACAAAATATTTTCCTCCAGCGAAGTCCGCTAAATTACGTACGGACATTCTCTCATTTACGCAAATAGACTCAGAGTATCTCTACGACACATGGGAGCACTTCAAGGAACTCTTGCGGAGATGTCCTCATCATGCCCTTCCTGTGTGGCAACAAGTTCAAACTTTCTACAATGTTTTGAATCTCCAAACGAGGCAGATGATTGATGCGGCCGCGGGGGGGTGGGGGGGGGGGACCCTTAATAACAAAACCCCCGAGGCTGCTCAAGAGCTTTTTTAGGAAATGGCCATGAACGCATATCAGTGGAATGTGCCACGGACACGCCCTAACAAGCCGTCCGGAATCTATGAAGTCGAGGCAATCACTAACCTAGCGTTACAAGTAGAAAGATTGACTAAGCAAGTGGCAGAGATGTCTGCTTCCTCCGCCACCAATTGCGTTAATAATAGTAATAATGATTTTAATAATAATTTTATTCAAGAGCACGTAGATTATATGGGGAACTCTTATCGTCCTCCTTACAACCCAAATAATAATATTCCTTTTAATAATTCTTATAATCCGGGTTTAAGAAACCACCCAAACTTTTCCTGGAGCAACCCCAATAATGCTCAGCGTCCACCACAAGTGAATTTTCCTGGATTCGCTCCGCCACCACCACACAAGCCCTCTTCATTTGAAGAGGTCTTCACTAAATACGTTGCCTCTAATGAGTCCAATATCTGGAACCTTTCCGGATCTATTAATAGCTTAGAAAATCAGATTGGACAGCTCGCCAAGATGTTCTCCGAACGCCAGCAAGGAGCTCTAGCGGGCAATACTGAGCCCAATACAAGGGAGAGCGCTAATGCAATAACCCTCCGCGGCGGAAAGGAGGTAACTTCTACAAATTTGGCTGGACCCGAGGTAAACATTTCAACTTCATCTCCACAAGTTATTTCTTCTTCTCCTCCACCTTCATCTGTTTTAGCTCCGCGCAATTTTAATAATCCTACAGTCCCTTATCCTTCTAAGTTTATTAACGAGCGCAATGAGGAGCATTATAAAAAATTCATTGATATTTTCAAATAAATTTAAATTAATATTCCTTTTTGGGAGGCACTTTCTCAAATGCCTAAGTACGCAAAATATTTAAAAGATTTGTTAACTAATAAAAAGAAACTTGAAAATATTTCATGCGTATCTCTAAACGCGGAGTGCTCGGCGGTTGTTTTAAACAAACTGTCGGAAAAATTAAACGATCCGGGATGATTCTCGATCCCGTGTCTTTTCGGCAATTATCTAATTAAGCATGCTTTAGCTGATTTAGGGGCTAGTATAAATTTGATATCATTTTCTTTATTCAAAAAACTTGGGTTGGGCACCCCAACTAAAATGAGCATCCAACTAGCGGATAGGTAAATAAAATACCCAATGGGGGTCGTAGAGGTTGTTTTAGTTAAAGTTGACAAGTTTATCTTCCTGGTAGACTTTGTCATTCTAGACATTGAGGAAGACACCGAAGTGCCCCTTATACTCGGTCGTCCCTTCCTTGCCACCTCTAGGGCAATAATTGACGTAAGTAACGGAAAGCTTCTCCTACGAGTGGGGGATGAAGAAGTTACTTTTAGTATCGAATCTTCTATGAAAAACTCGTATTCTAACGACGACTCTTGTTTTACCTTAGAAACAAATCTTGTGGAGGAAACAACGTCGTTTTCTGAAATTATCTCTCCTTTGTTTGAAAATCTGGATATTGAAAAATTATTTTGTTTAAAAGAAATAACTCTGCCGCTTAAATTTGAAGAAATGAAACTGAATAATTTCAATGTAAAAATATCTTACGAGTAGCCGCCGAGTTTAGAATCAAAATAATTACCGGAACATTTAAAATATATATTTTTAGAAAAAGAGTCAAAATTGCCTGTAATCATATCTTCCGCGCTTAACGATTCGGAAATTTCAGAATTAATTAAAAATGTAAATAATCACCGCCATGCAATTGCATGACAAATTTCAGATATCAAAGGGATTAGCCCCTCATTTTGAACGCATAAAATAAATTTAGAAAATAATTATCGCGGCACTATTCAACCTCAACGATGCCTTAATCCCAATATGAAGAACGTCGTTATGGCCGAAATAATAAAATTATTAGACGCGGGGATTATTTACCCGATTTCTGATAGCACTTGGGTTAGCCCGGTGCAAGTCGTGCCTAAGAAGGGTGGAATAATGGTAGTCGCAAACGAAAATAACGAGTTGATTCCTACCCGCATTGTTACGGGTTGGCGGGTATGCATCGATTATGGGAAATTAAATGATGCCACCCGCAAGGATCACTTCCCGTTACCCTTCATTGATCAAATTTTGGAATGTCTCTTCGAACATTCTCATTATTGTTTTCTCGATGGTCTTTCGGGATATTTTCAAATCCCAATCTCGCCCGAGGATCAAGAGAAATCTACTTTTACTTGCCCGTTCGGCACCTTCGCCTATCAGAGAATGCCTTTTGGTCTTTGTAACGCACCGACTATATTTCAAAGATGTATGTTGTCTATTTTCAACGAGTTAGTAGAGGATATCATGGAGGTTTTTATGGACGATTTTTCAGTTTACGGTGATTCATTTAAAAATTGTCTTAATAATCTTGATCGTGTTCTTCAACGCTGCGAAGACACGAATTTGACACTCAACTGGGAGAAGTGCCACTTTATGGTCAGAGAGAGGTTAGTTCTCGGACATAAAGTATCTAGTAAGGGGATCGAGGTCGGTCGGGCCATGATCGAAGTCATAGAAAAGCTTCCTCCACCCACCAATATTAAATCTATTAGAAGTTTTCTAGTACACGCGGGATTTTATAGGAGATTCATTCGAGATTTTTCTAAAATTACAAAACCTTTAACTCATCTCTTAGAAAAAGAATCCGTGTTTATTTTTGACGATGAATGTTTGAAAGCTTTTGAAAAAAATAAAAAAGGAACTAATAAACTCGCCGATTTTAATTGCGCCGAATTGGTCTCTACCGTTCGAGATAATGTGCGATGCGAGTGATTTTGCTGTAGGGGCTGTTTTAGGCCAACGGGTGAACAAATTTTTTTACCCGATTTATTACGCAAGCAAAACGCTCACATCCGCCCAAGCTAATTATACAACGACGGAGAAAGAACTTTTGGCGATTGTTTTTGCATTTGATAAATTCCGTTCTTATTTAACGCTTTCAAAAGTTATTGTTTTTTCAGATCATTCCGCGCTCCGGTACTTATTGATCAAAGGGGACGCCAAGCCCTGACTTTTGAGATGGGTTCTCCTCCTACATGAATTTAACTTGGAAATTCGAGACAAGAAGGGAGCGGAGAACTTGGCGGCCGACCACCTCTCAAGATTGGAGAATCTGGCTGCATGAGCGCTAGTAGAGGCTGATATTGATGACAAATTCCCTGAAGAGCGCCTCCTCGTCGCCGATCAGGTAACGACTTCTTCCACCCCTTGGTACGCAGATCTTGCCAATTATTTAGTGGCACGGATCCTCCCAAAAGGCTTTTCGAATCAACAAAAGAAGAAATTCTTTTCAGACTTGAGAAATTATTTTTGGGAAGATCCCTTTCTATTTCGTATCTGTGCGGACCAAGTGGTAAGAAGGTGCGTATCGGGCGAGGAATGTTGAAAATGTTGAAGTGAAAGTTGGCTGTCTGGGAGGTGACCGTGCGGTCTGGTCTAACCGCACGGTCTTGCACTGGTCTAGCCGCAGCTTATTCAGCCTGACCGCCGTTCTCTCTGTCCAAGGTTGCTGAGGTGAGGCCGCGCGGTCTGGTTCATGTAACCGCGTGGCGAGTTGGTTTCAGTACTGTGCAGATTAATCAGTTGACCGCACAGGGTTGGTGTTCTGGTATCTGGCAGTCCGGTCTGGTGACTGTCTGGGTTCTTGTTGGTGCGCGTGGACTAAGGCTCTCTTAGTCGCGTGGTCTCCTTTCTGTGTTTGCGTTCTATGAAGGAGGTCTCGTGTATGCGAACACTATTGGTGTGCGTCATGACCGTGCGAGGTGTCATGTTCGCGCGACTTCTTGGGGGAGTAGCGATCTCCTGGTCTGGGTTGAAGTCGGCGAGCTCACAAGGCGCAGAGCGATCTTCTGCTGACCACGCGGGTTGACCGGTCTTGGTCATGCGGTCAGGGCAGTGACTCTATCTCATAGGGTGGTGACTGGATCTGGTCCCACGCCTATAAATAGGAGCCACTGTAGCAGCAAAATTATCACACCAAGTGTAAGCTGAACTCGCGCCTAGTTCTTGCGGTCTCGTTTTTGTGACCGATCGGTTTGCTGATTGAACTTCTTGTGTGCAGCTTCTGCGGATTGTGTGGATAGTCGCGGTCACCTTTTCTTCTAAGGTGTTCGGGCGGTCTTGCGGCTTGCAGTGCGGGTTGCTGGAGTTTGGGAGAATCAGTGGAGTTCGGAAGGTCGCAGAGTTTTCGGTTGGTGTTGTTCAAGTCGCTTGCTGGCTGTTCGGGCGGTCTCTCTTTCTAGTCGCGCGAATACCCAGGTCGCGCTGTCTGACGGTCTCAGTGCTCAGACCGCAGTTATCTTTTCTTCAGCTCTGTATTTCTCCTTTTGTTTTGTGTACTGGCAAAATCATGTCTCGCCATGTATACCTCGCTTTGTAATGAAGATTTCTGCTATAATCAATAAAGATTGTTTTGCTTCATGTGCTTCTGGTTGTTGGCTGTAACTTTAAGTTGTACGATTCCTGCTCACTCCTAGATCTACAAAAAATTTAACATGGTATCAGAGGTAGGTTGGAGTGGATAGAGCAGTGAACAACTTAAAGTTGTCATCGCCTTTGTGAAGAAGGAACCAGTGGTAGAGCCATGGCATCAGGTTTTGCAAGAGGTCTTGGAATTGAGATGCTCACGTCGACTAACTTCAAGAAGTGGAAGTCGTGTATGCAGAGTTATCTTCTGGGCGAGGACCTCTGGGAGGTAGTTGGAGGAGATAGTACGGAGGAAGTTGTCCCAGTTGGGGATAATGGTCATGAGGTGAGGAATTGGAGGAGGATCAATGCGAAAGCAGAGTTCACTCTGAAAAGGGCAATATCACCTGACCTATTCGATCACATCTTAGGGTGTGGATCAGCTGCCGAAATATGGAGAGCCCTGGATGGGCTGTTTAACAAGAAGAATGTAGCGAGGCTACAATTCCTGGAAAATGAGCTGGCTAGGTCGGCTCAGGGAGATCTTTCTATCTCTGCGTTCTTCCTGAAGATGAAGAACTTGTGCGCTGAGATTTCAGCACTGGATCCTGATGAGCCAATTTTTGAGGCGAAGCTGAAGAGGCACATCATCTGCGGCTTGCGGAAGAAGTATGTTGTCTTTATGACGTCGGTGCAGGGTTGGGCAAATCAGCCATCTCTGCTGGAGCTGGAGAATCTGCTTGCGTCGCAGGAGAGCCTGGCAAGGCAGATGGCGGGGGTGTTAGTGTCTGGGGGAGAAGGCGAGGTTCTCTTCATAGGGAAGAAGAAGAAATATGATAAGAAGAAGAAGACCGCTAGAGGCAATGGGCCTTCAACTTCTGGACAGAAGGAGAGGGCTATGCTCCTAAGGCTGAAGGGAAGAAGAAGGGAGAAGGACCCAAGTGCTTTAGATGCGAAAAGCTTGGTCACATCAGGAAGGATTGCCGGGTGAATCTTCAGCCAGGGCATGCTGCTGCAGGGATGGAGGAAGCTGAGGCCAGGTCAAATGATGGAGGATGGGGAAGAGCCTTCTTGGCTTCTATCGGAGTTGCGGCTCCTATCAACTATCAGGAGGACTGGATCGTGGACTCGGGGTGCGGTCATCACCTCACCGGGGACGAGTCGAAGCTTTCTTCAGCGCAGCCTTACTCAGGTAATGATGCCATCATAACTGCTGATGATACTGTGCATACTATCGAGAAGGTAGGGGTTGTTTCCTTGGGCAGTGATAGAGGGCCACTAACGTTGAAGAGTGTCTATCAAGTGCCCGGAATGAGGAAAAACCTCTTCTCCGTGACCAACGCTGTAGACGCTGGGTATCACGTTCTGTTCGGTCCAACATAAGTGAGGTTTCTTCGAAACGTGGAGGCGGTAAAGGCTGATGTCGTTCATGTCGAGAGAAGGGCAAAAGACTTGTTTGTTTTATCGACAAGTTCTTATGTTGACAAGATGAGGGCAAATGATAGTGCCGTTATATGGCGCGAGAGGTTGGGGCATGTAGGGATGGATAAGCTGAAGGCTATGGCGATAAAAGGTCTGGTCAAGGGCCTGCCTAGTCTATCTTCCTATGGTGACGGTCATGTTTGCGAGGGATGTCAGTTCGGCAAGTCTCATCGACTACCATTTGATAAGTCGCAGACAAGGAGTAGTGTGCCATTGGAGTGCATCCACGGTCACTTGATAGGACCGACTGCCACCCCAAGCCTCGGAGGCAGCATGTATATGCTGGTGTTGATCGACGATTATACCAGATATGTCTGGGTTTATTTCTTGAAGGAGAAGGCGGAGGCGTTTTACAAGTTTGTGGAGTTCAAGGAGCTAGTGGAGGGTCGGCTAGGCCTGCGGGTAAAGAAGCTGAGAACTGACAACAGGGGGGGGGGGAGTTCACCTCTGGTGAGTTCTCTAGTTTTTGCAGGAAGGCGGGCATCCGAAGGGATCTTACTTGTACGCATACTCCACAACAAAACTGTTGGGTTTTCCTTAAGGGTATACACATCATATGTGCACAGTGAAATATATCAAGAATAACCCAAAGAGACATATGGATCTTGCTAAAACCATGAATCAAGAAATAGAGGTAACAAAATCACCTTCACGAAATTGAGTCAGCACTCAATCAAAAGCTCCAAGAAAAATCTTCTAGGATTCGTAATCCTATTCCAAGTCCTTGCTCTGCACTTGCTATCTGCTCTGTCAACAATGGACTGCTCGTCGGAGGAGTAAGTGTAGAATTGTGTCCACACCTTTACAGAAGTCCACACAAGAGAAGGAGAACCCTAGCTTCTTGTCGCACAAGAACTAGGTCGGAGAAGAAGCGACCTCAATGTCTTCTTCGAACTGCTAGATTCATTTACAGGAAGAGGCGGCGACTGTCGGAAGAGGAGAAAAGCTCTAGCGGAACGATTCCGGCGCTGCTCTCACAAATCGCAAAAGGGGCGGTCTAAGTTTCCGTCTTCCGTAAAACGAAAGAGTTCAGCCATCAGGAAACCTAAATCGCGAACTGATTTATATAAATCTGCGTTCGACGAACCCGCAACAACTTGCGTTCGACGAACCCGCAGAAAACTGCGTTCGACAAACCGACAGAAACCTGCGTTCGACGAACCCGCAACAACTTGCGTTTGACGAACTGGCAGAGACCTGCGTTCGACGAACCGACAACAATCTACGTTCGACGAACTCGCAACAACTTGCGTTCGACGAATGAAAAAAAACCAGTTCGACTAAACCCTTTAAACGAATTCGCCTATACCCTGTAGACGAATTCGACTATACTAATTCGACTATATAAATTTGATTAAACTATTTAGCCAAATTTTGACTTAGCCGAAATTGTCTAAACGCTTTAGCCGAATTCGTCCAAACCTATTAGCCGAATTTGACCCAGTTCAGTTAAACCCTTTAGCCGAATTTGTCTACTATATGTCCAATCGTTTAAACACTTTAAACGATTTCCCGTTGAGACATTCTCAACTTCTTCCAAACAGTCAAAAGAATGATCCCCTACTCACATCCAATATGAGCAAGATCAACTCAATTCTTTCTCCATTTTCTCCAAGCACCTTTTATGTGCGACCCTATAGGCTCATATCACGTTGGTAGTGAGACTAGATATTTGACCACTTCCAGATCACCATGGAAGCACCAACATGTTGGGTTTTTCTATGACCATACATCACATGTAGGCGCAGCGGAAATAAAGAGAAACAACCCAAAAGACTTTGATCGGGCCATGAATATTGAATCAAGAAGTTAATAAAATACTAGGCAAAAATTACCTTAGTGGAGTTGGATCAAATCCAACCAAGATGCTCCAAGAAGAAGAGTCCTTGCGCCGGCTATGCGAGAGTTCTCACGTAGAATAATGTCTACGTCTCTACAGTGATCCACACGAGTCGGGAGAAGAACGACTGCACCTTTGCACTTCCACGAACTGCTAGGTTCGCTCCAGGAAGAACAATCACGGCGACGATCGCCGGAGGGGAGATCTGCGGAGGCGATCGAGACGGCGGAACACTTCCGTCGGCTAGGGTTCGTGAGGCGGAACTTCTTCCGTCTCGTCTCTTATTCTTCGCGTAATGATCGTGGATGCTTAAGAAGAACCGTCGAACCGTCTATTTATACCCGAAGTATAAAAGACCTAAAAAATCGCTATCCGCAGTCCATACAGAAATAGTTTTCTGTAATAATTCGTCGGGATTCCACGGAACAACATTCGTCGAGATTTCACGGGACAATCCGACGAATTCCGACGAATCACATCAGACAGCAACATTTGCCGAGTGAAGGACCTCTGTGACAATTCGTCGGGATTCCACGGAATGATCCGACGAATTCCGACGAATCCAATCAGACAGCAACATTTGCCGAGTGAAGGATCTCTGTGACAATTCGTCGGGATTCCACGGAATGATCCGACGAATTCCGACGAATCCAATCAGACATATCCGACGAATTCAGACAGCAACAATTGTTGGACTTCCCCATTCTTTATGATGATTGGTAACCTTTACCAACACAGTCAATCTTCCAACTTCTCCACATGCTCTTATGTGCGACCCTGCAGGCTCATACCGCGTTGGCAGTGACATTACATGTTTGACCACTTCTAGATCACAATGGTAACTCCAACAGTCTCCCACTTGATCTTGAAAGTATCAAACAAAAACCTCACAAACAATGAGCGGCATCTAGCAATGCATCATTGCTCCCCAAGCAATAAGAGTTCATAACTCATAAGCCTTTATACCAATGTTCCAGCGTTGTCTTTGTCCCTTTGTCCCTTACATCCGGAAAGAACTAGAGGTATGGACCGTGTCACCCTCATAATAGCTCAATCCAAGTTTCTTGATCTAGAACGGACTTCCAGAGAATGGTGAGCTCAATATCACATATTGACTCAACCAAGCATGGCCATGCATTTCTCAGTCCAATTCCATCAAGGGGCCCATGGATGCAACTCCTGTTATATAGGAGGACAAATCCCATATCTGCTCACACCCAAACACCCAAATGATTCGTAACGTACCCAACGACCACCCTTATCACCAACCTTCTTCAAGGAAGACTTTAGATGACATCAAAGCACGCTCTTCCTCACTCGATGAATGCTGTGACTTCAGGTCAAAGGACCACAACACCATTGTCAAATGAGACCTACTTGTGACACTTTTAAGTAACAATCCACAAAGTAGTCTCAGGTTGGGTCTGTCCAGTACAACTTGTTCACTAACAAGTACCCACGTGATGACTTGATATCACAATATCATGACCTGTGAGAACCGGTCATCAGTCAACACACATGCTAGTCTTAATGTATCATCATCACCCTTAGCTTCTATGATGATACCTCGACCAGGGACCTTTTAAGAATGAAGCTTCGAAATCATAGGCTCTCACATTCAAGTCACGTACTTGATGTCCTATGGAAGCGAACATTCTAAGGGTATTTATCACGAATTTTATTTTATCATATAGAAACAGCATATCGTAATAAAAGAACTTGCCATTAATTGTAAAAAGAAATAATTGGTACACAATTCATCATATGAATAAATAATAAACAGCCAACAGAATATTTATTTTACATGCAACCCACAAGACTCCCACTAGAGTTGATCACTCAGGTATCGTATACCATTGATCTAGTATGACCATCATGCTTTCTCTGCGCGAGAGGCTTTGTCAGTGGATCTGCAATATTCTCCTCAGTCGGCACTCTGCAAATGTTCAAATCTCCTCGTTTGACAATCTCACGAATAAGATGGAACCGCCAAAGTATGTGCTTGGAGCGCTGATGGGATCTAGGTTCCTTAGATTGTGCAATTGCACCATTGTTATCACAGTAGAGAACTACGGGACCAACAATGCTAGGAACTACATCTAGCTCGCCGATGAATTTCCTAATCCATACAGCCTCCTTCGCTGCATTTGCCGCAGCGATATACTCGGCCTCAGTTGTAGAATCAGCAACTGTCTCTTGCTTGGAACTCTTCCAGCTCACAGCTCCTCCATTCAGGCAAAACACAAACCCTGACTGAGACTTCGAATCATCCCTATCAGTTTGGAAGCTGGCATCCGTGTAACCACTTACAACGAGCTCTTCCTTTTCACCATACACCAAGAATACATCCTTAGTCCTTCTCAAGTACTTCAGGATATTCTTTACGGCTATCCAGTGACATTCACCGGGATCAGACTGATACCTGCTAGTCATGCTCAAAGCAAAAGAGACATCGGGTCGAGTACATAACATTGCATACATGATTGACCCAATTGCCGAAGCATATGGAATCAACTTCATGCGGTCTTTATCTTCACAAGATTTTGTACACTGGTCCTTAGAGAGATTTACACCATGAGACATGGGCAAAAATCCTTTCTTGGACTCAAGCATGTTGAACCGCTTCAACACTTTTTCAATGTACGTACTCTGGGTCAAGCCCAGCAACTTCTTCGATCTATCTCTATAGATCTTAATACCGAGTATGTAAGTCGCTTCACCCAAGTCCTTCATAGAAAAGCAGTTCCCTAGATTGTTCTTAACAACTTTCAGGGTAGGTATGTCATTCCCGATCAACAGTATGTCATCTACATACAATATCAGGAAGACAACAATGCTCCCACTGATTCGCTTGTAAACACACGGTTCATCCTCGTTCTTGACAAAACCAAACTCTTTGATCTTCTCATCAAAACGAAGATTCCAACTTCTAGAGGCCTGTTTCAATCCATAGATGGACCTATTAAGCTTGCATATTTTAGTTGCTTCATTTGGGGATACAAAACCCTCGGGTTGTGTCATGTACACTTCCTCAAGGAGGTTTCCATTTAGGAAAGCCGTTTTGACATCCATGTGCCAGATCTCGTAGTCATAATACGCAGCAATAGCAAGCAATATCCTAATGGACTTTACCATGGCAACAGGGGAAAAAGTCTCATCATAGTCGACACCATGAATTTGCTTGAAACCCTTAGCCACCATTCGCCCTTTGAATGTCTGTACATTCCCATCCATGTCGGTCTTCTTCTTGAAGACCCACTTGCACCCTATGGGTCGTACCCCTTCAGGTGGTTCCACCAAGTTCCAAACTTGGTTTGTATACATGGAGTCCATTTCGGATTTCATAGCCTCAAGACATTTGTCGGAGTCCGGTCCATTCATAGCCTCTTGGTAGGTTGCTGGTTCATCATCATGATCCATAAGCAACACATTACCTATTTGAGACACGAGAAATCCATATCTCTCAGGCTCAAATCTTGGTCTACCAGATCTACGTAGGACTTGTGTCTCTTGAGCAGGTTCTCCAGCTACAACATCTTGTAGTCCTGGCTCAAAATCCAACTCAGGTTCATTCACTACTTGTGGTTCTTGAACTTCTTCAAGTTCTACCTTTTGCGTCTTTCTTGACAAGAACTCTTTCTCCAAGAAGACACCCGTCCTTGCGACAAACACTTTGCCCTCAGACGGTAGGTAAAAGTAATATCCTTTCGTTTCCTTAGGATATCCCACCAGATAACGCTTATCTGATTTGGGTTCCAGCTTGTCAGGCATTTGACGTCGTACGTATGCCTCACAGCCCCAAATTTTAATGAATGACATAATAGGACGCTTCCCAGTCCATATCTCATATGGTGTCTTTAGAACCGTTTTCGTTGGAGCACGATTCAGTGTTATTGCAGCAGTCTCTAAAGCAAAACCCCAAAAGGAAACAGGCAAGTCTGCATGACTCATCATCGACCATACCATGTCTAACAGAGTACGATTTCTCCTCTCAGACACACCATTATGCTGCGGTGTCCTAGGTGGAGTGAGCTGTGATACAATACCACACTCTTTCAGATGATCACGGAACTCATGACTCAGGTATTCGCCACCTCGATCAGATCGGAGTGCTTTAACCCTTTTACCCAATTGGTTCTCCACTTCATTCTTAAACTCTTTGAACTTTTCAAAAGTTTCGGATTTGCACTTCATAAGATACACGTATCCGTATCTACTAAAATCATCAGTAAATGTAACGAAGTAGAAATACCCACCTCTAGCCATAGAACTCATGGGTCCGCATACATCACTATGTACAACACCCAAGAGATCCTCAGCCCTCTCAGTATAACCAGTGAAAGGGGCTTTAGTCATCTTGCCTAACAAACAAGACTCGCATCGCTCAAATGATTCATAATCAAATGAGTCCAATAGTCCATCTTTATGGAGCTTGGATATGCGCTTCTCGTTTATATGGCCCAAACGACAATGCCAGAGATATGTAGGATTTGAGTCATTTGTTCTTAGTCTTTTATTATTATCTACATTATAGATCGGATGGTCTAGGTTCAAAACATAAAGACCATTAAACAATTGAGCTACAACATAACAAACATCATTCTTAAATATAGAACAACAATTGTTCTTAATTATAAAAGAAAATCCAATCATGTCTAAGCATGAAATGGATATAATGTTTCTAGTTATGGCCGGAACATAATAACAATTATTAAGTTCTATTACAAGCCCACTGGGCAAAGAAAGACGGTAAACCCCTATGGCTACAGCAACAACTCTTGCTCCAATGCCGACGCGCAGGTCCACCTCTCCTTTACTCAGCAATCTCCTCCTTCCCAGTTCCTGCACATTTGTACAAATGTGAGAACCACATCCGGTATCCAATACCCAAGATGAAGGAGCAGAAAGGTTTATCTCTATAACGTAAATATTCGAAGCGGAAGTCATACCTCCCTTCATTTTCCGCAGACCGTCAATGTACGAAGGACAATTCCTCCTCTAATGAACAGCCTTGCCACAGTGGTGGCATTTCCCTTCCTTCACGGTGCTCTTCTTTTTCAGCGCAGAAGATTTGGGCTCAAGATGTGACTTAGGTCCCACCTTCGTCTTCTTGAAGCCCTTTGCCTTACCCTTGCCTTTATGTACCATCAATATGGTACTAGCAGGCTTGGCCTTCTTCATGTTTATCTCGGCAGTTCGCAACATGCCTAGGAGCTCGGGCAGTGTCTTGTCTATTTCATTCATGTTGTAGTTCAAGACAAACTGCTCATAACTATCCGGCAACGATTGCAGGATAAGATCTGTGGCCAACTCTTGACCCAGAGGAAAACCCAGTCTCTCCAGGTTCTCTATATACCCAATCATCTTGAGTACGTGAGTACCAACCGAGTCTCGAGCTCCCATTTTGCACTGAAATAATGCCTTCGTGACATCGAACCTCTCTTGACGAGCTTGCCCTTGAAACATTTTCTTTAGGTGCTCGTCTATCTCCTTGCACCCCATGTTCTCGTGTTGCTTCTGAAACTCAGAGTTCATGGTGGCAAGCATAAGGCACTCGACGTCTAAGGCGTCATCGGTATACTTCTTATAAGCATCCTTATCAACACGGGACGAGTTCCCGGTCGGCACCTCGGGGGCTTCTTCTTCCAAGACGTAGAGCTTTCGCTCTTGCCTGAGAACAATTCTCAGGTTCCTATACCAGTCCATATAGTTCGTCCCACTAAGCTTGTCCTTCTCAAGGATAGCTCTCAGGGACAAGGTGGAATGTGAACCACTTGCCATGGAATTCTATAAGAATTCATGCAGAATTTAATCAGTACCTTAATTTCAAAATACAATTTATTTTAATTTGGACTTCAATTAAATACTCCCACTATTTTATTCAAATTGATAGCCCTCACTATCAATTCGGAGAGTCCATGCGAGCTACTCTCTTAGTGGACAAGATTCGTATTTCACCAACACCACGAGCCCGCTTTGGCGTTCCTCTCATAATGCGGTTATTTAGGTAGGCAACGCTTGCCAATTGCATCCTCATGCAACTCTTGTATGGCTGGTGAATAACTCCTTATTCGCATCCATCATATGGTGCATGCCAACCCTATGCCTCTAGGCACTCAACCTTTGAGGTCACCTAGTTAAGTTAGACCCGATGTCGACAGTGGGATATCACACTTATCCGCTCGCACCCTTACCAAGATAGATTGATGCACCTTGCTTTGGTAAGCCCACACTTCATCGATCGAGGCAGGAAGAGTGTCATCCATCGGAAGGCATCCGAACACTTAATATTTTATGAAGGGATTTTAATTTTTAATAATAAGTTAACACTTAACCATGATCAACATTTGATCAAGTGCACATCAACAGAAAAAACAAGCTTTCTAAAATCCACATGCATCTCTTATGTGCACAACATAAGACTATCAACCTTTGATAGATGAAAGGGCTAAATCTGGACATTTAGAACTCTTCCAAATCTTCAGATTTACATGCATTGGACAAAGGCAAAGACAACTCGACTTAAAGCAGTAGACAAGCTCGTCTCTCATTGTTGGATTCAAAATCCAAAACAATACAGGGTTCATTAACCACTTGAGGGACGGTTACTGCTAAGGAGACAACAATTTCTAATAATTAGAAATAACCACGAAATCCCAGACGTTCCTGGCGGGGTTCCAAGGGGCCGCGCCCCTGGCGGTGGTCTTAGGGGCAGAGCCCTTGCGGGGTGCGGGGCAGAGCCCCGACCAAATTTTTGAAATCCCACCACCAGAAACCACACAAAATCACATCAAATTTGATATTCCAAGAAGAAATCTTGACATTTAGAACGCTTCCAAATACCTAGATTTGCACGTACTGGAATAACTAACTTCTGAAACAACATTCATGATCGGAAACCTCCCTCTGATACCACTGTTGGGTTTTTCTATGACCATACATCACATGTAGGCGCAACGGAAATAAAGAGAAACAACCCAAAAGACTTTGATCGGGCCATGAATATTGAATCAAGAAGTTAATAAAATACTAGGCAAAAATTACCTTAGTGGAGTTGGATCAAATCCAACCAAGATGCTCCAAGAAGAAGAGTCCTTGCGCCGGCTATGCGAGAGTTCTCACGTAGAATAATGTCTACGTCTCTACAGTGATTTACACGAGTCGGGAGAAGAACGACTGCACCTTTGCACTTCCACGAACTGCTAGGTTCGCTCCAGGAAGAACAATCACGGTGACGATCGCCGGAGGGGAGATCTGCGGAGGCGATCGAGACGGCGGAACACTTCCGTCGGCTAGGGTTCGTGAGGTGGAACTTCTTCCGTCTCGTCTCTTATTCTTCGCGTAATGATCGTGGATGCTTAAGAAGAACCGTCGAACCGTCTATTTATACCCGAAGTATAAAAGACCTAAAAAATCGCTATCCGCAGTCCATACAGAAACAGTTTTCTGTAATAATTCGTTGGGATTCCACGGAACAACATTCGTCGAGATTTCATGGGACAATCCGACGAATCACATCAGACGGCAATATTTGCCGAGTGAAGGACCTATGTGACAATTCGTCGGGATTCCACGGAATGATCCGACGAATTCCGACGAATCCAATCAGACAGCAACATTTGCCGAGTGAAGGATCTCTGTGACAATTCGTCGGGATTCCACGGAATGATCCGACGAATTTCGACGAATCCAATCAGACATATCCGACGAATTCAGACAGCAACAATTGTTGGACTTCCCCATTCTTTATGATGATTGGTAACCTTTACCAACACAGTCAATCTTCCAACTTCTCCACATGCTCTTATGTGCGACCCTGCAGGCTCATACCGTGTTGGCAGTGACATTACATGTTTGACCACTTCTAGATCACAATGGTAACTCCAACACAACAGTCTCCCACTTGATCTTGAACGTATCAAATAAAAGTCTCACAAACAATGAGCGGCATCTAGCAATGCATCATTGCTACCCAAGCAATAAGAGTTCATAACTCAACAAGCCTGTCATGACCAATGTATCAGTGTTGTCATGTCCCTTTATCATTTACATCCGGATAGAACTAGAGGCATGGACCGTGTCACCCTCATAATTGTTCAATCCCAGTTTCTTGATCAAGAATAGACTGTCTGAAATTGGTGAGCTCAATATCATATATTGACTCAACCAAGCATGGCCATGCATTTTTCAGTCGCATTCCATCAAGGGGCCTATGCATGTAACTCCTGTCATACAGGAGGACAAATCCCATTTCTGCTCACACACAAACATCCAAATGATTCGTAACATACCCAACAACCACCCTTATCATCAACCTTCCTCAAGAGAAGACTTTAGATGGCATCAAAGTACGCTCTTCCTCACCTGATGAATGCTATGACTTCAGGTCAAAGGACCACAAACACCATTGTCACTTGAGACCTACTTGTACACGTTCATATAACAATCCACAAAGTAGTCTCATGGGGGGGGGGGGGGGGGGGTCTGTCCAGTACAACTTGTTCTTAACAAGTACCCATGTGATGACTTGATATCACAATATCATGACCTGTGAGAACCGGTCATAGTCAACGCACATGCTAGTCTAATGGTCTCATCCTCGCCCTAAATTTCTAGGATGATACCTCGACCAGGGACCATTTAAGAATGAAGCTTCATTTAAACATAGGTCCTCACATTCAAGTCACGTACTTGAATTCCTATGGAAGCAAACATTCTAAGGGCATTCATTATGTTAATTAGTCTGTTAGATAGAAACAGTTGACATAATAAATGAACTTGCCATAAATGTAAAATGAAATATACAGTACATAACACAATTCATCAAATGAATAAACAACCGACAAACATGCAATCCACAAGGCTCCCACTAAAGATGATCATTCAGGAATCTAATACCCATTGATCTAACATGGCCATCATGCTTCCTTTGCGCAAGAGGATTTGTCAGTGGATTCGCTATGTTATCTTCAGTCGATACTCTGCAAATGCTCACATCTCCTCGATTGACAATCTTACGAATAAGATGGAACCGCCGAAGTATGTGCTTGGAGCGCTGATGAGATCTAGGTTCCTTAGCTTGGGCAATTGCACAGTTGTTGTCACAGTAGAGAACTAAGGGATCAACAATGCTAGGATCTACATCTAGCTCGCCGATGAATTTCCTAATCTTCACAGCCATATACTCGGCTTCTGTCGTAGAACCGACAACTGTCTCCTGCTTGGAACTCTTCCAACTTACAACTCCTCTATTAAGGCAAAATACAAAACCTGATTGGGACTTTGAATCATCCTTATCAGTTTGGAAGCTAGCATCTGTGTAACCACTTACAATGAGCTCTTCCTCTCCACCATACACCAAGAACGTATCCTTAGTCCTTCTCAAGTACTTTAGGATATTCTTGACAGCTATCCAGTGACCATCACCAGGATCAGACTGATACCTGCTCGTCATGCTCAAAGCATATGAGACATCGGGTCGAGTACACAACATTGCATACATGATTGATCCAATTGCCGAAGCATATGGAATCATCTTCATGCGGTCCTTATCTTCCAAAGATTTTGGACATTGGTCCTTAGAGAGACTCACACCATGTGACATGGGTAAAAATCCTTTCTTGGACTCAAGCATGTTGAACCGTTTCAACACCATGTCAATGTATATACTCTGGGTCAAACCCAACAACTTCTTCGATCTATCTCTATAGATCTTAATACCAAGTATGTAAGTCGCTTCACCCAAGTCTTTTATAGAAAAGCAGTTCCCTAGGTTGTTCTTAACAACTTGCAGGGTTGGAATGTTATTCCCGATCAGCAGTATGTCATCCACATACAATATCAGGAAGACAATAATGCTCCCACTAATCTTCTTGTAAACACAAGGCTCATCTTCGTTCTTGATGAAGCTAAACTCTTTGATCTTCTCATCAAAACGCAGATTCCAACTTCGAGAAGTTTGTTTCAATCCATAAATGGATCGATTCAACTTGCATATTTTAGTGGCTTCACTTGGAGATACAAAACCCTCGGGTTGTGCCATATACACTTCCTCTAGGAGGTTTCCATTAAGGAAAGCCGTTTTGACATCCATTTGCCAGATCTCATAGTCATAATACGCAGCAATAACAAGTAGAATTCTGATGGACTTGACCATGGCTACAGGGGAAAAGGTCTCATCATAGTCAACACCATGAATTTGCCTGAAACCTTTAGCCACCAGCCGGCCTTTGAATGTCTGTACATTCCCATCCATGTCGGTCTTCTTCTTGAAGACCCACTTGCACCCTATGGGTCATACCCCTTCAGGTGGTTCCACCAAGGTCCAAACTTGGTTTGCATACATGGAGTCCATTTCAGATTTCATGGCCTCAAGCCACTTCTCGGAGTCAGGTCCACACATAGCCTCTTGATAGGTTGCAGGCTCATCATCATGATCCATTAGCAACACACTACCTATTTGAGACACGAGAAATCCATATCTCTCATGCTCAAATCTTGGTCTATCAGATCTACGTAGGACATGTGTTTCTTGAGCAGGTTATCCAGCTATAACTGATTGTAGTCCTAGCTCAGGTTCCAATTCACGTTCATTCATTGTTTGTGGTTCTTGAACCTCTTCAAGTTCCACCTTTTCAGTCTTTCTGAATAAGAACTCTTTCTCCAAAAAGACGCCAGTCCTTGCGACAAACACTTTGCCCTCGGACGGTAGGTAGAAGTAATACCCTTTGGTCTCCCTAGGATATCCCACAAGATAACACTTATCTTATTTGGGTTCTAGGCTTCAGCTTGTCAGACATTTGCCGTCGTACGTATGCCTCACAGCCCCAAATCTTAATGAAAGACATACTAGGACGCTTCCCAGTCCATATCTCATATGGTGTCTTTTGAACCGTTTTCGTCGGAACGCGATTTAGTGTAAAAGCAGCAGTCTCCAGAGCAAAACCCCAAAAGGAAACAGGCAGATCTGCATGACTCATCATCGACCGCACCATGTATAACAGGGTATAATTCCTCCTCTCAGATACACCATTATGTTGCGGTGTTCTGGGTGGGGTGAGCTGTGTTACAATACCACACTCTTTCAGATGATCACGGAACTCCTGACTCAAATATTCGCCACCTCGATCAGATCAGAGTGCTTTTATTCTTTTTCCCAGTTGGTTCTCTACTTCATTCTTAAACTCTTTGAACTTTTCAAAGGTCTCGAATTTGTTCTTCATAAGAAACACATATCTGTATCTACTGAAATCATCCGTAAATGTAACGAAGTAGTGGAACCCACCTCTAGCCATAGAACTCATGGGTCCGCACACATCACTATGTATGATACCCAAGAGATCATCTGCCCTCTCAGTATGACCAGTGAAAGGGGCTTTAGTCATTTTGCCTAATAAGCAAGACTCGCATCTCTCAAATGATTCATTATCAAATGAGTCCAGTAGTCCATCTCTATGGAGCTTGGATATGCGTTTCTCGTTTATATGGCCCAAATGACAATGCCAAAGGTACGTAGGATTCGAGTTATTTGCTCTTAGTCTTTTATTATTCTCTACATTATAGATCGGATGGTCTAAGTTCAAAACATATAAACCATTAAACAATTGGGCTACACCATAACAAACATCATTCATAAAAATCGAACAATAATTGTTCTTAATTATAAACGAAAAACCCTTCATGCCAAGACAATGAAATGGATATAATGTTTCTAGTTATGGCTGGAACATAATAACAATTATCTAGTTCTATTACAAGCCCAGTGGGCAAAGAAAGACAGTAAACACCAACGGCGACGGCAGCAACTCTTGCTCCATTCCCGACGCGCAGGTCTACCTCCCCTTTACCCAGAATTTTTCTCCTTTTCAGTTCCTGCACATTTATACAAATGTGAGAACCACATCCGGTATCCAATACCCAAGATGAAGGAGCAGAAAGGATTTTTTATCTCTATAACGTAAATACCTGAAGTGGAAGTCATACCTCCCTTCTTTTTCTGTAGATCCTCAATATAGAGGGGACAGTTCTGCCTCTAATGCCCTGCCTTACCGCAGTGGTGGCACTTTCCTTCTTTCGCCAGACCTTTCCTTTTCAGTGCAGAGGACTTGGGATCAAGAGGAGACTTAGATCCAATCTTCGTCTTCTTAGATCCCTTGGCCTTGCCCTTGCTCTTATGCACCATCAGTATGGGGCTGGCAGGCTTGACCTTCTTCATGTTATTCTCGGCAGTTCTCAACATGCCAAGGAGCTCGGGCAGTGTCTTTTTTTATTTCATTCATGTTATAGTTTAAGACGAACTGCTCATAACTGTCCGACAATGATTGCAGGATCAGATCCGTGGCCAACTCTTGGCCCAAGGGAAAACCAAGTTTTTCAAGGTTCTCTATATACCCAATCATCTTGAGTACGTGAGTCCCTACTAAGTCTCGAGCTCCCAATTTGCACTGATACAATGCCTTGGATATGTCAAACCTCTCTTGCCGGGCTTGTCCCTCGAACAATTTATTGAGGTGCCCGATTATCTCATAACCACACGTGCTCTCGTGTTGCTTCTGAAGCTCAAAGGACATGGTAGCAAGCATGAGGCATTCCACATCCAAGGTATCATCTTGATACTTCTTGTAAGCATCTTTGTCTGCACTTGGAGCATTTTCAGTCGGCTCTGCATGGGCTTCCCCTCCAAGACATAGAGCTTGCGCTCTTGCCTGAGAATAATTCTCAGGTTCCTATACCAGTCGAGGAAGTTCGTCCCATTGAGCTTGTCCTTCTCAAGGATGACTCTCAGGGACAGCGTGGAGTGAAATGTATTTGCCATGGAAATTCTACAATAAATTTACAAAAGATTTTCAGTACTATATTTCAAAATACATTTTACTTTAATAAGGACTTTAATTAAATACTCCCACTATTTAAATCAAATCGATAACCCTTAATTTCGATTCAGAGAGTTTATGCGAGCTACTCTCTTAGTGGATAAGATCTGTATTTCACCAACACAATGAATCTGCTTTGGCTTTTCTCTCATGATGCAGTTATTTAGGTAGACAACACTTGTCAATTGCATCACTATGCAACTCTTGTATGATTGGTGAATAACTCTTTATCCGCATCCATCATAAGGTGCATGTCAACCCTATGCCTCTAAGCACTCAACCTTTGAGGTCACTTAATTAAGTTGGACCCGATGTTGACAGTGGGATATCACAATTATCCGCTCGCACCCTTACCAAGATAGATTAATGCACCTTCCTTTGGCAAGCCCACACTTCATCGATCGAGGCAGGAAGAGTGTCATCCACTGGAAGGCATCCAAATACTTAATATTAGATAAAGGGATTTTAAGATACAGTCGATGAACATTTCATCATGATTAACATTTAATCATGATTAACATTTAATCAATGTGCACACATTTCACAAACAGACAAAGCATAACCCGGATACATTCCAGATGCAAAAAACCATCAACACTTGATGATATGGATTAAATCTGAGTATTTAGAACATTTCTAAACCTTCGGATTTACATGTACCGGATGCTAGCAAAAGCAAACACCCTTATTGCAGTAGACAAGCACGTCTCTCTAGTCTTTAGTTTCACAAACTATCATAGAGACAGACGGTTACTGCAAAGGGAACAATTTCTGAAACATGGAATTAGCAAAAACCTGGCTCTGATACCACTGTTGGTATTTCCTTAAGGGTATACACATCATATGTGTGCAACGAAATATATCAAGAACAACCCAAAGAGATATATGGATCTTGCTAAAACCATGAATCAAGAAATAGAGGTAACAAAATTACCTTCACGGAATTGAGTCAGCACTCAATCAAAAGTTCCAAGAAAAATTTTCTAGGATTCAGAATCATATTCCAAGTCCTTGCTCTGCACTTGCTATCTGCTCCGTCAACAATGGACTGCTCGTCGGAGGAGTAAGTGTAGAATTGTGTCCACACCTCTACAGAAGTCCACACAAGAGAAGGAGAACCCTAGCTTCTTGTCGCACAAGAACTAGGTCGGAGAAGAAGCGACCTCAATGTCTTCCGCAAACTGCTAGGTTCGTTTACAGGAAGGGGCGGCGAGTGTCGGAAGAGGAGAAAAGCTCTAGCAGAACGATTCCGGCGCTGCTCGCACAAATTGCAAAAGGGGCGATCTAAGTTTCTGTCTTCCGTAAAACGAAAGAGTTCAGCCGTCAGGAAACCTAAATCGCGAACTGATTTATATAAACCTGCGTTCGACGAACCCGCAGAAAACTGCGTTCGACAAACCGGCAGAAACCTGCGTTCGACGAACCCGCAACAACTTGCGTTCGATGAATCGGCAGAGACCTGCGTTCGATGAACCGACAACAATCTGCGTTCGACAAACTTGCAACAACTTGCGTTCGACGAATGAAATAAAACCAGTTCGGCCAAACCCTTTAAACGAATTCTCCTATACCCTATAGACGAATTCGACTATACTAATTCGACTATATAAATTCGATTAAACTATTTAGCCGAATTTTGACTTAGCCGAAATCGTCTAAACGCTTTAGCCGAATTCGTCCAAACCTATTAGCCGAATTTGACCCAGTTCGGTTAAACCCTTTAGCCGAATTTGTCTAGTATATGTCCAATCGTTTAAACACTTTAAATGATTTCCCATTGAGACATTCTCAACTTCTTCCAAACAGTCAAAAGAATGATCCCCTACTCACATCCAATATGAGCAAGATCAACTCAATTCTTTCTCCAATTTCTCCAAGCACCTTTTATGTGCGACCCTATAGGCTTATATCATGTTGGTAGTGAGACTAGATATTTGACCACTTCCAGATCACCATGGAAGCACCAACAAAAACGGAGTTGCAGAGCGGAAGATCCGTCAACTTACGGAGACCTGCAAGTGTTGGCTGCATGCCAAGAGTATCCCAAGGTCCTTCTAGGCGGAGGGAATGCCTTGTGCCGCCTACGTCATCAACAGGATGCCTCTCAGTCCCATCAACATGTTGACCCCGCATGAGATGATGTTCAAGGAAAAGCCAAGCGTGGCACACCTTCGGGTATTTGGTTCCACTTGCTATATGCACGTTCCAGATGCGCTTCAGACGAAGCTAGATGCGAAAGCAAGGAAGCTAGTCTTCGTGGGATATGATGATCGTAAGAAGGGATGGAAGTGCATGGACCCAGAGATGCGGAGATTTGTTGTATCTCACGACATCGTGTTCGACGAGGTAACGTCGTACAAGGGAAGTTCTGGTGTTGAGTTGCCAGAAAGCAGGGTGGAGGAGCTAGAGAGAACTGTGGAAAATCTTCAGGTGGAGCTGCCTTTGTCACCAGGTGGTCCATCCATTTCTAGTTCTGAGACGGAGGCTTCTGGATCAGGAAGCAGGGGGAGCGATGCTCCTAGTACGTCTGTAAAGGGAGCTAGGGAAGAAGCAGCTGAGGATAATGCGAGTCAGGAGAAGGCGTTGAGGAGATCAAAGCGAACGATTATTGCCCCTGATCGCTATACATGAGGAAACATGGTGAGCTTTGTCTCATGTTTCTTTGCTGGTCCCCTGGATGAGCAGGAGCCGTCGAGCTTTGAGAAGGCCAAAGGCGTGGAGCAGTGGGACATTGCTATGAAAGAAGAGATGACAGCTCTCGAGAAGAATGAGACCTGGTCTCTGGTGCCGAGGCCCAAGGGCATTACCCCTGTGACATGCAAGTGGGTCTATAAGCTCAAGAAGAAGGCAGACGACAGTATCAAGCGGTACAAGGCTCACCTTGTGGCTCGTGGATTCTCGCAGCAATACGGTGAAGATTATGAAGAGACATTTAGTCTGGTGGCGAAGATGACTTCAGTTCGGTTCATTATTGCCTTGGCGGCGTTTTGTGGGTGGGAGATTTGGCATCTCGACGTAAAGAATGCTTTCTTGTATGACGAGATTGACAAGGATATCTTCATGATACAGCCGCCAGGCTTCGTATCTGAAGATTTTCCAGACTATGTCTGTAAGCTGAAGAAGGCCCTGTATGGGTTGAAGCAAGCGCCGAGGGCGTGGTACGAAAAGATCGCAGAATATCTCCTATTCTGTGGTTTTGGTGCTTCAGACTCTGATTCAAGCTTGTTTGTCAAGAAGAACGGGGTGCTTCAAGTCATCGTACTGCTTTACGTCGATGATATGATCGTGACGGGGAATTCGAAGGAGGAGGTAGCAAAGCTTCGGGCTGAACTATCTATCAGATTTGAGATGAAGGACTTGGGTGAGCTTCACCATTTCCTTGGACTCGAAGTGCAGAGGAAGGAAAGTAGAGTGCTGGTATCCCAAGCTGGATATGCGGAGAGAATCGTGGAGCGATTCGGCATGAAGGAAGGGATATGCATTTCTACACCTCTGGAGAAGGCCATGAAACTTTGGAAGGATGAGGGGAGGATTCTGGAAGATCCGATTGTGTTCCAAGCTCTGGTTGGGAGCTTGATTTATCTGACGATCACTAGGCTGGATATTGCGTATGTAGTTGGCAGGGTGAGTCGTTATATGGCGGAACCACGAATGTCTCATCTACTAGCGGCCAAGAATATTTTGAAGTTTGTCAAGGCGACTTCGGATATGGGTCTCCTATACAGGAGGGATGCGGGCTTCGAGGTGCATGGGTACATGGATGCTGATTACGGGGAGATTCGGATGATCGGAAGTCAACGTCTGGATTCGTCTTCATGGCGGGCCCTACGGCTATATCATGGTGCAGCAAGAAGCAGGATTCTGTGTCTGTCTCTACCATGGAAGCGGAATACAAGGCTTCAGCCTTAGCAGCTCAAGATGCCATCTGGCTTAGGAGGTTGGTGGGAGGCGTCCATAAGGAGGTCCGGAGTTCGACTCTGCTCCGCGGCGACAATGAGAGTGCACTCAAACTGGTTACTAATCCAGTTTGTCACGCGAGGACCAAACATATCGAGATCGAGCATCATTTCATTCGTGAAAAGGTGCTGTATGGGTCTCTTTCAGTTGAGCATGTTCAGTGTCAGGACAACTTTGCTGACATATTCACAAAGGCGCTGGCGAAGAGGTCGTTCACTCGGCTAAGGAGTTTACTTGGGCTGTTTTCAACTTCCCACTTCAAGGGGGAGTGTTGAAAATGTTGAAGTGGAAGTTGGCGGTCTGGGAGTTGACTGTGCGGTCTGGTCTAACCGCACGGTCTTGCGGTCTCCTTCTGCGGTCTGGTTTAGCCGCAGCTTATTCGACCTGACCGCCGTTCTCTCTGTCCAAGGTTGCCGAGGTGAGGTCGTGCGGTCTGGTTCATATGACCGCGTGGCGAGTTGGTTTCAGTACTGTGCGGATTAATCAGTTGACCGCACAGGGTTGGTGTTCTGGTATCTGGCAGTCAGGTCTGGTGACTGTCCGGGTTCTTGTTGGTGCGCGTGGACTAAGGCTCTCTTAGTCGCGCAGTCTCCTTTCTTTTTTCGTGATCTCTGGAGGAGGTCTCATGTATGCGAACACTGTTGGTGGGCGTCATTACCGTGTGAGGTGTCATGTTCGCGTGACTTCTTGGGGGAGTAGCGATCTCCTGGTCCGGGTTGAAGTCGGCGAGCTCACAAGGTGCAGAGCGATCTTCTGCTGACCGCGCGGGTTGACCGGTTTTGGTCGCACGGTCAGGGTAGTGACTCTATCTCATAGGGTGGTGACTGGATCTGGTCCCACGCCTATAAATAAGAGCCATTGTAGCAGCAAAATTATCGCACCAAGTGTAAGATGAACTTGCGCCTAGTTCTTGCGGTCTCATTTTTGTGACCATCCGGTTTGCTAATTGAACTTCTTGTGTGCAGCTTCTACGGATTGTGCGGACTGTCGCGGTCACCTCTTCTTCTAAGGTGTTGGGGCGGTCTTGCGGCTTGCAGTGCGGGTTGCTGGAGTTCGGTAGAATCAGTGGAGTTCGGAAGGTCGCGGAGTTTTCGGCTGGTGCTGTTCAAGTCGCTGGCTGGCTGTTCGGGCGGTCTCTCTTTCTAGTCGCATGAATACCCAGGTCGCGCGGTCTGACGGTCTCAGTGCTCAGACCGCAGTTATCTTTTCTTCAGCTCTATATTTCTCCTTTTGTTTTGTGTACTGGCGAAATCATGTCTTGCCATGTATACCTCGCTCTGTAATGAAGATTTCTGCTATAATCAATAAAGATTGTTTTGCTTCATGTGCTTCTGGTTGTTGGCTGTAACTTTAAGTTGTACGATTCCTGCTCACTCCTAGATCTACGGAAAATTTAACAAGGAAGGCGTCCAAATTTTGCGGCACTGCTATGAGAGACCGACCGGTGGACACTATCAAGCGAACTAGATTGCTAGGAAGGCACTAGAGGCAGGCTTTTATTGGCGCACCTTATTCAAAGACGCTCAAACCTCTTTGAGTAAATGTGATAGGTGCCAACGGTCAATATTTCTAACCGGGATGAAATACCCCAAAATATATTTTTAGAATGTGAAATTTTCGATTTATGGGGTTTAGATTTCGTAGGTCCGCTACCATCTTCTCACAATGATAAGTACATCCTTGTTGCGGTCAACTACATATCAAGGTGGGAGGAAGCGCAAGCATTCCCCACTAACGACGTAAGAGTCGCCGTAAATTTTCTAAAAAAATTATTTTCTAGATTTGGCACACCACGTGCACTGATTAGTGATAGGGGCACTCATTTCTATAACGACCAACTTGCTAAAATTTTAGCCAAGTATGGCGTCACGCACAAATTATTCACCGCCTATCACCCACAGGCAAATGGCCAAGTGGAGGTGGTAAACCGTGAATTAAAAAGAATTTTAGAAAAAACGGTGACTATTAATAGAAAGGATTGATCTCTAAAATTAGATGACGCCTTATGGGCTTATCGGACGGCGTACACGACCGCCATCGGTTGCACACCGTACCGGTTAGTTTACGGAAAGGCGTGTCATTTACCGGTGGAACTAGAACATCGCACATATTGGGCGTTTAAATTTTTAAATTTAGATTTAAACTTAGCCTCCGACCAACGAAAAATGCAATTAAATGAGCTTGATGAATGACCTGCTAACGCCTATGAAAATAACAAATTCTATAAGGAGATAACTAAATTTTATCACGATAGAAACATTAAAAATCCAAAATCTTTTTCGTCGGTAGATCGATTCCTTCTTTTTAATTCTAGACTTAGGCTTTTTCCGGGAAAATTAAAGTCTCGATGGTCCGACCCCTTTGTTGTAAAAGAGGTTTGTCCATATGGGACCGTACTAATTGAACACCCGAAAAATGGCTCATTCAAGGTTAATGGACACCGTTTGAAATTATATCACTCCGACGACCCCTCAACCGGAAAAATAGAATCGCTTAACCTACCAAATTTTTAATAAAACGTCACTTAGTCAAGCTACGCGATGGTAAACAAAGCGCTTATGGAAGACACCCCATAGTTATCTTTTCATATTTTTCTCGTCTTAACATGTTTTGCAGGATTTATCGTTTAAAAGTGTTGGGTATTGTATCCACAATTACCTGGATTTGAAGATGTCCCCTAGTGAACTAAATTGAATTGATGATGTATTTGATGATTTCTGTTTAGATGTGTTATGACAGGTCTTAATGCTAAGTGCACACCAAAGTCAGGTTGCAATGGATCACCAAACACAGTTCTAGACAATGTAATCCCTCATTGTGTAGAACAAAGTGTTGGTCCATGTGTAATCTCTCTATTGGGGTGTACTTCATATACTCATAACTGAAGGTTTTCAAGTTTGAGGAGTGGAGCAGGTTTTCAGGAGAAAAGAAATTTTTGCTAAGTCAATTCGTCGAGATGTCTCGTGAGGTTCCGATGAATCTCGACGAATCCAGGCAGAAGCCAAATTTCTAGTTTAAAGAAGAAATTTCTGCGGCTAAGTCATTCGTCGAATGTTCGCATGAACTCCCGACGAATATCGACGAATGCAGACAGAAGTCAAAAAGGCAGACTTGTGAAGGAAAATGTGCGGCTAAGTCAATTCGTCAAATGTTCTCGAGAACTCCCGATGAATTCCGACGAATGAAAATAGAAGACAGTTTTCAAGCTTTGATCAGTATTTTTTCAATGGCTAAGTCAATTCGTCGAATGTTCACATAAAGTCTCGACGAATGACGGACAGACGGATTTCAAATTTATGTTTCGTTTTTAAAATTTAGGGTTGGCCGCCATGTACAGTACACGTGGTGATCTCTCCTTGTTTGTCGCCCGAGCCGTTGGAGGTCTCCCTATAAATAATCTTTTATTTTTAGGGAAAACTCAAGAAATCACCCGATTGTTAAAAAGAAGCTAGCCGTTTCTTTCTCTCTTGCTGAACAAGTTTTTGAGATCTAAAGTCTGCGCCGCTCAAGATTCGTTCTTCAGTGTTGCTAGAGATTTCTCAGATAAGAAGGCCTTTGATCTAGTTGCTGCTCTCTATATTGAAGATCTTTTCAAATTAATCAAAGGGCCTACTCAGACCAGGTTTGCCGATTCTTTATTCTTCCTAATCCTTGAAGATCCAAGATTTCACTCTAAAGGAAGAAGAAGATTCAGTCTCTCCAAATCTGAAGTTAATCTCTATTGAGATTCAAGAGAAGTTTCGTTTCAAACTTTATTTAATTCCTGTAGGAGCTTTTACTCCAATTTATTTTGTAGGAGTTGTTTACTCCGAGTTGTAGGAGTTGTTTACTCTGAGTTTGTAGGAGAGGTTGTTCTCCGAGTTTGTAGGAGCCGTTGTCTCCGAGTGTAGGATTTGTTGATAAATCTGAGTTTTGGTGAAGTTGCCGACGCTAGCCCGAAGTGCTAGCTAGGCGGAGCGGGAGAGAGGAGTACCCACCTTTGGGGAACCTCTATAAATCTTGTGTCTCTGTGATGTGATATTTATTGTTGTGTGTGCGCTAAATTTTTATTCCGCAATCGCAGTAGAGATCACCTATTCACCCCCCCCCCCCCCCCTCTAGGTGATTTAGGTAGACAACGATTTCTTTCAATTGGTATCAAAGCCAGGTTATCTTTAAGAGGTTAACACCTAGATTAAAGATCCTTCTACGTTGTCAAGATCTCTATCTATGGAAAGATGCATGGAATGGTTTTCCTCCAAGCTCCCAGTTTGCACTAAGGAGAATTTCCCCATGTGGAAAGAAAGAGTTATCTTCTACATGGAAGCAAATGATCCCCGAATCTCCCAGATAGTTAAGGAAGGTCCCCATATTCCCATGGTTGCTTCTACCATTGATGCCACCAAACAAGTGCCAAAGAAACTGATGGACATGACAAAGGATGAAATTGCACTTGTCACTCTGGACAAGAAAGCAAAGCACATCATAGCAGGTGCAATTGATGATTCAATGCTACAAAATCTGATTCACTGCAAGTCTACAAAAGAGATGTGAGATTCTATTATGGTTTTGATGGAAGGTACTGAAGAAGTTCGAGATGACAGGAAGTCTTTGCTGAACCAAGAATACGAAGCCTTCAAGCAACAAGGCAAAGACACAATTTCTGACACCTACGAGAAATTCTTCAAGATTGTAAATGGTCTGAGAAACTATGGAAGAGAATTCACCATGGGTGAACTAAATGATAAATTCCTTAGATCCCTGTCTAAGGAATGGGACCACAAGGTGATAGCTATCAGAGAATATGGTAAGTTGGCTACTACGGAGCCACAGATTCTGTATGGAAAGCTGCTCTCCCATGAGCTGAAGTTGAATATCAGGAAGTCAGAAGAGGAAAGCAGTAGGAGCTCTAGCAAGGAGAAGACCATTGCTCTAAAGGCTGAAAGCTCCCGGAGAAGCAGGGCTCTGTCCCCTGTGAGGGATGAGTCTTCTGAGGATAAAGCTGAAAACACTTCTGAAGAATCAGAACTATCTGAAGGAGAATTTTCCCTCCTCTCCAAGCAATTCAAAAAGTTGCTTAGCAAGAGGAGACAAATGAGAAAAGGCTCATCTTCCTCAAGAGATCACAGGAGATCACACCGTGACAGAAACGACAGGTATGGTTCTAAACCAAACAAACACGATTATACTGAACCTGTTTGTTATTGTTGTAAAAAGCCAGGGCACATGATAGCTGATTGCCCACACAAGAAGAAGGAATCTTCAAGAAAAGAAGAAAAGAAGTCCTTCAAAGGAAAGAAGAAAGAGGAGAAGAGTTTTGTTGCCAAGAAGTCCAAGACTCTGAGTGATAGTGACTCAAATGAGTCTAACTCAGATGAAGAAGCATTCTTTGGACTGATGGCTCAACCTGATACAGAAGACCAATTTGGTCAATATAGAGGAAAAGGTCTCACAAAATACTGCTTCTACAGTCTAATGGCCATGTCAGATGATGACAAAGATATGGTTCCTTTCACCGGTCAGGTATTATCTTCTACACCTCTTTCATGTTCAGAGACGACATCTGATGCTAATGAAATCTACTACTCGGAAGAGGATTCTGAGTTGACTGCTAAGTATGAGAAAATGTTGAAGGGGTTTAATGAGTGCCGAAAGCTTGTTAAACTCAATCAAAGGAGATTCAATCCCTAAAGAATCAAGAATCAAACCTGAGAAAGGAGATTGAATAATCTAACCTACTCAGGGATGAAATCTTATCCTTGAAGATTGCTCTCTCCGAGGCCACTTCAGCAGGCATTCAGAAGAGTGAAATTATCAATGATTTGACGAAACAGCTTGAGGAAGCCCAAGACAGTTTTGCCTATCATAGACACTTTCACTGCTAGTTCTGGTAGTAGTGGTTTGGGCCATGTTGCTGAAAAGAGCCTAAGTAAGTCAGCCAAAAGAAGAGCTGCTAAAGCAAAGGGTAAGGGTCCACAGTGTGCTCCAACTTTCAAGAAGGTGATTCTTCCTACGAACACCTATGATTTTGAGAGCATTTATGGTCACTTCAGCAGACCAACCCATGTTGAGCCTGCCAAGGTGAACTCATTGTGGACCAGACCCAGAAACTTTGGATCTAGCTCCCTCAAGGCTCCTTATGAGGAAGTTCAATTGAAGCATCATGGACCATTCGTTCATGGATCAAATGCTAAGAAGGCACCGCAGGTCAAGCCTATTGTGCCTAAGAATTGTGTATGTTGCACCAACGAGGCTTCTACCTCCAAGGTTGCTCCTCCTGCAAAGCAACCCGTTCAAAAGGCTCAGCAGAACACAAAGAGGAGATACAATAGATTTGAATGCATGTGTTGTGGAAAAATTGGTCATTTTGCCATAGATTGTTGGTTCAATCATACTGTGCCAAGAACTCCACGAGTTAACAGTGCAAGACCGACCACTTGCAAAGTTAATGTTCCAAGTGGTGTTCCACTAACAAGGAACCAAGGGCCCAAAAATGTTTGGGCTCCTAAGTGGTATTGATCATGCTTGCAGGAATGTCCAAAGGCCGACGAAATTCCTATCTGGTATTTGGACAGTGGTTGCTCTCGGCATATGACCGGGAGAAGAGGATTACTTCAGGATTATGTTCCAGTTGAGGACGGGCCTAAAGTAAAGATTGGCGGATCTGAACGAGGTATTATTATAGGCTATGGTTCAATAACTAACGGCTCAGTCATTTTCACACGTGTAGCTCATGTGAAAGGATTGAAATACAATCTGATTAGCATAAGCCAACTGTGTGACAAAGGCTACACCGTTGAGTTCTTTAGAGATAAATGCCTGATAAAGATGTCCGTGTCTGCGGAAACTATTTTAACAGGCTCTAGGAGTAGTAGTATATACTGTTTGGATTTTATATGTTTACAGTCTTCTGCCCCAGTGTGTTTTGTTGCCAAAGATAGTGCATCTCTTTGTGACCAAAGACACAAGAGACTAGCACATATTAATTTCAAAACTATATCTATGTTATTTTCTCACAACTTGGTAAGGGATGCCCCCAAAGTTAAATGCATTAAAGAAAGCCCTTGATATGCTTGCCAAATGGGTAAGCAAACAAAGGCTAGCTTTAAGAGCATAATTGGCAATAATTCTACCAGATGTCTTCATCTGCTGCATATGGAATTATTTGGTCCAATGTTAGTTAGAAGCTTAGGTGGGAAAGCTTACACCTTGGTTATTGTTGATGACTATTCCCAGTTTGCATGGGTGTTCTTTCTAAAACTTAAGTCAGAAACCTTTGGCATATTCACTACATTTGTCAAGCTTATTCAGAATGAACTTGACTGTTCAGTGGTCAAAATCAGAAGTGGCCATGGAATAAAATTTCAGTCTGGGGCCATGACAGAGTTTTGTAAAAGTCAAGGTATCTCCCATGAGTTTTCCTCTCCACGTACTCCACAGCAAAATGGAGTAGCCGAGAGAAAGAATAGAACCCTCATAGAAGCTGGCAGGTCTATGTTGAGTGATTCTGCTCTTCCAGAATATTTCTGGGAAGAAGCTATCAACACAGCTTGCCATGTGCAAAACAGAGCACTCATCAATAAGAACCATCGTAAGACCCCATATGAGATTCTAAAGGGCAGAAAACCAAAGATTTCATATTTTAGAATTTTTGGCAGTAAATGCTATGTACTTAACAATGGGAAACATCCTACAACCAAGTTTAGTGAAAAATGTTTTGAAGGTATTTTCGTAGGATATAGTAGCCATAGTAAGATATATATGATTTTTAATAAGAAAACTCTGGTGGTAGAAGAAACAGTCCATGTTGTATTTGATGAGACGAGCCTGCTGCATAGCAACTTGTCTAGTGTGTTCATTGAAGATGCAGGTGAAAAGCTAAAGGAACTCAATATGGAAGATGGAGTAAATACCACAGATGATGCACCAAAGTTGGCAGAAGAGATCTCATATCACTCTGAAGATGAACAAGAAGTTCATGAAGAAGATGTTCCAGAGGTGGCTGAACCTCAAGTTGCTCCTAAAAATGCAAGTAACCTGGGAGTCAGATATTCAAGAGATCATCCAGCTGATCAGATTATCAGAGATCCTTCAAGCAGAGTTCTAACGAGAAGAGGTACAACTAACGAAGTTTTACATTTAATTTTTCTTTCACAGATTGAGCCGAAGAAGTTTGAAGAAGCAAACACCGATCCATCTTAGATCCTTGCTATGCAGGAAGAGCTCAACCAATTCAAGAGATGTAAAGTTTGGGAGTTAGTACCAAGACCCAAAGGACAAAATGTGATTGGAACCAAATGGGTCTACCAGAACAAGCTTGATGAAAAGGGCATCATTACAAAGAACAAAGCAAGACTGGTTGCACAAAGATACAGGCAAGAAGAGGGGGTTGATTTTGATCAGACCTTTGCACCAGTAGCAAGACTTGAAGCCATCAGATTATTTCTGGCCTATGCTGCATATAAGGGCTTTAAGGTTTTCCAGATGGATGTGAAGTCAGCCTTCCTGAATGGAGACCTTAAAGAGGAAGTATATGTAGCTCAGCCTCCAGGTTCTGCAGATCCTAACTTTCCTAATCATGTATATTATTTACATAAAGCTTTGTATGGTCTCAAACAGGCACCCCGAGCCTGGTATGAGACATTGTCTAAGTTCCTTCTTGAGAACAAATTCACAAGAGGAACAATAGATAAGACATTGTTTCTTAGGGAAGTGAAAGGCGAGATTTTGCTTGTGCAAATCTATGTCGATGATATTATTTTTGGCTCTACAGATGACAAACTTTGCAAAAAGTTTTCTAACTTGATGCAAGGTAAGTTTGAAATGAGCAGTATGGGAGAGCTGAAATATTTCTTAGGACTCCAGGTGCACCAATCTGAAGATGGAATTTTCATCTCTCAGACGAAGTTCACCAAAGAGCTCCTTAAGAAATTTGGAATGGAGAGTGCAACCTCTATGAGGACTCCAATGGGCTCGAGCATGTCTCTGGACAAGGATGAGAAAGGGAAACCTTTTGATGAAACCAAGTACAGAAGCAGGTCCTTGCTCTACCTTACTGCTAGTAGGCCTGATATAATGTTTTCAACATGTGTTTGTGCCAGGTATCAGGTGAACTGTAAGGAATCTCATTATGCCGCTGCAAAGAGGATTTTGAGATACCTTAAGGGTACACCAAATCTCGGCTTATGGTACCCGAGAAGCAATGACTTTGAACTAATTGGTTTTTCAGATGCTGATTTTGCAGGTAGCAAAGATGATAGAAAGAGTACTTTAGGAACTTGCCAATTCTTGGGAAAAAGGCTTGTTTCATGGAGTAGCAAGAAGCAAAATTGTGTTGGAATATCAACTGCTGAATCAGAGTATATCTCTGCCGGCAGTTGCTGGATAAAGAATCAGCTTGAGGACTATAACTTAAAGCTCACAGAAATCCCCATGTTCTGTGACTCCTCAAGTGCTATTGCCATAGCAAATAATCCAGTCTCTCACAGCAGAACAAAGCACATCGAGCTTCGCTACCACTTCATCCGGGAACATGTTGAGAGTAAGGATATAAATTTGTTATATGTTAATACTGAAAGCAAATTGCAGATATTTTTACAAAGCCTCTGGACGAGACCAAGTTCAATTTCTTCAAAATGGAACTTGGAATGCTTAACAAGGAATCTTGAAGACAGGACTGTTGGAATTTCACAAAATTGCACGGGATTTCACTGGATAAATCAAAAAATTTCATGAAGTTTCACGGGATTTCACATGTCAAAATAATTCTCTTCTCGGACACGTCTCCCATGAAATCTTATTATTAAATACAATTTATTGGATCCGAAGAGCCATCCGGGAAATCAGGTACGCGCCCAATTTTTATATATATATATATATATAAATATTGAAAACACGTGATTCCACGCGTCCCTTCCGTGAAAACCCTTCTCGTCTCTTCGTCTCCCTCGAGAAATCACTGTTCTTCTTCCCGATTTCGTCAAGCTCAATGGCGCCAAAAGCAGGTCTGCATTCTGGTGGAGAGCTAGTGCGAGGTGCATTTAGAGCGGCTTCAGATGAGTTCAGAAACATCATCATGATGCTTGATGTCACCGGGCTCAGTTATGTTTTGGAGGAGCCGGCTAAAATTTTAGAACAAGATGTTCTTGAGTTCTACAGGAATGCAAAAGTTTCCAGTCAAGGCAAGAAAATAAAGAGCTGCATCAGGTCGTGTAAAATAGTTTTGAAAGCCAGTGGCATCAACAGGATCTTGAGGATGCCTGAAGTCGAATCAGAAGAAGTGTATGCTGAAGACATTCTCAGAGCCAAGAGATTTTGTGGCATCTCTGATGAAGTTTCTAAAATAAGAAGGAAATTCATGAATGATGGAGGTAAATTGTTATGTGATATTTTAGGAAAAGTTTTATTGTGCAAGGTAGGCTCTCATGATTACGTATCTGAAGAAGCTTTTAAGATTCACACTGCTATTATCTGTAGAAAAGTTTTCAATTTTGGTGAAGTTATATTTGAAAAAATTAAAGAAAGTTTCCTAGCCCCAAATTTTGGCAGAATTCTTAGTCTGCTGCTGAATGGTAGTAATCCTGCTATGTTTAATATTGTAAGAGGCTCTCCACTCCATCATACAAAGAAAATTACCTCATCTATCTTCTCCAAGTGGGAAAGAGTCATCCCAAAAGGTGGAGTGAAGAGAGCTGCTGATGCTGATGAAGCAGGCTTGCAGAGGGATGACAGATTTCTGGAAGAAGGTCAACCCTCAAGGGGAAGTGGACCTAGTCCAGCTCTTGATCAGGGAAGAGGTGAACATGTTGAGGGGGAGTTTCCAACCCCAAGAGACAATGTTGAAAGTGGTGCTGCTACAAAAGAAATTCCTCCCAGTGAAGCTGATCAAGTTCCTGTTGATCCAGTTAGTACTGCTGTCCCTGATGTTGTTCATGACCTGGAGGGTCAAGGGAAATTTGCTGATGTAGATGAAGTTGCTATGCTAGAAGAATCAAGGAGATCACCTGCAGTGTTTGTTTCTAATTCAGAAGATAATGAAGACTTGCCAGATCCTGCATCTGTTCATTCTGAGAAATCTGATTCAATGGAGAAGGGCAGTTTTGGTGCTCAGTTGGAGTTTGCCAAGAGGATGTCTTTGGCTGAGGGGGAGAAAGAACAGGAAGACATATTCATGGGATAATCTGCAGTACCTCAAGTTCTTCCTTCTGTGTTGCTCTTTCCCCCACCAGAAAGTCTTATTAGAAAATCTCTAAGAGTAACTGTGCTTGATGGGCAAGCACAGTCTACCAGTTTTGTAGCTGATAGAGCCTCTCCTGAAGATTTTGAAACTGGAGAAAGCTCTCATTCTTCTCTGCTAAAGTATATTGCAAGTTTGCTGCAAGCTCAGACTGAGCATTTTGATAAGTCTATCAAGAAAGTCTATCAGAAGATTGATACTGTTGATAGTGCTTTGAGGCAGGAAATGACTGAAATGAGGCATGAAATGGGCCAATTCAAAAGTGATCAAGAAGCCTGGATGACAAAGGCAGGAAAGGCATTGGACCACACAAATAAGGGAGTTGGGCATGTTCTAAATAACTTGCATCAGGTTGCTGAAGATGTTGTTAATCTGAATACTGCTCAAATAGCTCTCAGAATTTCTCATGATCAAGGCTTAATTTTCTGGATGATCAAGTTGAAAGGCAACTGGCCAAACTCTATGCCCTCCTACATGAAGATGTCATAAAGGGGGAGGAGAGTATGGTGTCTAAGATAGAGGAGAATGCTAGTAAAGTGAATGATTTGGATGGTAAAGTGAATGATTTGGATGGAAATGTATTTTCAAAAATGCAAGAGCTTCAGGAGAACATCTTGCAAAATGTTAAAGATGTAAATTGGTATACCCATGAATCAACAAGTTGACTGTTCAAGGAAGTTGCAGGCATGCTTGGATTCACTGTTGTGGACAAAATACCAGATGCTCCTTCTTCAAGTGCTCCAGGTCCAAGTGCTCTAAGTTCCTCTCCAATTCCTGTTGAGGATTTTGATTTTTGCTGAAGCAGATATCCCAGCCTCCACCTACCAAGAGTTCTGGATGATCCAGTGCTTGAATTCTCCAAGGTTCCTGAATCTTCTGAAAAGTCTTTAAAAAGGAAGATTTTTGGTGCTAAACCTTCTGCTAAAAGGTCCAATCCTCATAAGAAGATCAGAGAATTTTAAGATAGGCCTCCTCCAAGAAATTTCCAAGAAAGCTGGAGTCCTACTTCCAAAGGTATTGTTCTCACAACCTTCAATCTAGTCAGTAAGTACCATGAAAGTGTCAGTGATCATTACAATCAGGATGAATGGGACAAGTTCAAAAAGAGAACAACTGAAAGAAGGATTCACTTCAAGACTGGGGGAACCAAAGAAACTGCTCCTGATAAATATTGGCCTAAGCCAAAGGCATTTTTTGAAAGAATGGAATCTGAACAGAAAAAGAGAGCTGAGGCAGTGGAAAGAATTTTTGAAAAGCAGAAAGGCAAGGATCAAGCATGAGCTGAGCTGTTCTGGAATCATGCTATTTTCTTTGTTTTTATATATATATATATATATATTTGTGTTAAGATAAACATTGAGTTTTCTTTAAATATTACTGCCTGATTAGTGCTCTTCTTATTCATTATATTTTATGTACAATTCAACTTAGTGCATAGGGTTATGACATCTTTAAATAGGGGGAGATTGTTGGGTATTGTATCCACAATTACCTGGATTTGAAGATGTCCCCTAGTTAACTAAATTGAATTGAGGATGTATTTGATGATTTCTGTTTAGATGTGTTATGACAGGTCTTAATGATAAGTGCACACCAAAGTCAGGTTGCAATGATTCACCAAACACAGTTCTAGACAATGTAATCTCTCATTGTGTAGAACAAAGTGTTGGTCCATGTGTAATCTCTCTATTGGGGTGTACTTCATATACTCATAACTGAAGGTTTTCAAGTTTGAGGAGTGGAGCAGGTTTTCAGGAGAAAAGAAATTTTTGCTAAGTCAATTTGTCGAGATGTCTCGTGAAGTTCCGATAAATCTCGATGAATCCAGACAGAAGCCAAATTTCTAGTTTAAAGAAGAAATTTTTGCGGCTAAGTCTATTCGTCGAATGTTCTCATGAACTCCCGACGAATATCGACGAACCCAGACAGAAGTCAAAGAGGCAGACTTGTGAAGGAAAATGTGTGGCTAAGTCAATTCATCGAATGTTCTCGAGAACTCCCGACGAATTCCGACGAATGAAAACAGAAGACAGTTTTCAAGCTTTGATCAGTATTTTTTAATGGCTAAGTCAATTCGTCGAATGTCCACGTAAAGTCTCGACGAATGACGGACAGACTGATTTCAAATTTATGTTTCGTTTTTGAAATTTAGGGTTGGCCGCCATGTACAATACACGTGGTGATCTCTCCTTGTTTGTCTCCCTATAAATAATCTTTTATTTTTAGGGAAAACTCAAGAAATCACCCGATTGTTAAAAAGAAGCTAGCCGTTTCTTTCTCTCTTGCTGAACAAGTTTCTGAGATCTAAAGTCTGCGCCGCTCAAGATTCGTTCTTCAGTGTTGCTAGAGATTTCTCAGATAAGAAGGCCTTTGATCTAGTTGCTTCTCTCTATATTGAAGATCTTTTCAAATTAATCAAAGGGCCTACTCAGATCAGGTTTGCCGATTCTTTATTCTTCCTAATCCTTGAAGATCCAAGCTTTCACTCTAAAGGAAGAAGAAGATTCAGTCTCTCCAAATATGAAGTTAATCTCTATTGAGATTCAAGAGAAGTTTCGTTTCAAACTTTATTTAATTCCTGTAGGAGTTTTTACTCCGAGTTATTTTGTAGGAGTTGTTTACTCCGAGTTGTAGGGGTTGTTTACTCTGAGTTTGTAGGAGAGGTTGTTCTCCGAGTTTGTAGTAGCCGTTGTCTCCGAGTGTAGGATTTGTTGATAAATCTGAGTTTTAGTGAAGTTGCCGACGCTAGCCCGAAGTGCTAGATAGGCGGAGCGGGAGAGAGGAGTACCCACCTTTGGGGAACCTCTATAAATCTTGTGTCTCTGTGCTGTGATATTTATTGTTGTGTGTGTGCTAAATTTTTATTCCGCAATTACAGTAGAGATCACCTATTCATCCCCCCTCTAGGTGATTTAGGTAGACAACGATTTCTTTCAAAAAGTTATGAGCGGGCGCCCCGACAAGTAATATGGGAAGCTTCCTTATAACACCTTGATTAATTTTTTCATTTTTCTTTTGTTCTTTTTTTCAGAAAAAATTGTGATATTCATACTTAGTTTTAAACATTGGGGACAATGTTTACCATTAAGTATGGAGGGGTAACATTAGTTAATTCATGTTTAGTTTGCTTACAAAACAAAACAAAAAAAATTTTGTAGAAATTAATTTCTTCGCTTAGTTTATCAAAATCTCCATATTTATTTAATTGTAAGTTTCAAGTGAATTATTTTTTTTATATGGACTAAGAATTCTTCGTGCTAGAATAGTTTTCTTTGAAACTTTTGAGTAAAATTGTTGACTCATGCAGTGCTTCTAGTCAAATACATGTGTCTGAGTAGTATTGGTGTAGACTTAAATTCTTGGCATAGATCTAAGATTATGATTTGTTAATTTGCGTAGAAATAATTTATTTTACTTCTAATTCGAATCCGGTGATTATCTAAAAGTAGTTTTGGTGAGTGTGTAGAAGATTGTTAGAAAGCTATTACTCGAATCGACCAGAAGGGTGTCTTTTCTCAATGTCTAGAACTTGCCTTTAGCTATCTTCAAAACAACTGAACTTTAGAATAATTAATATTATGGAAATGACTTAGGCATTTCTTTGGACAGTTTGAGTTCTTGCATCAAATCCTAAAATTACTACCGTTGTTGACACAAATTAGAGCCTTTTACCATTTTTTTGATCCACCCTCACCATTTCGCCACCAAAACCAAAAAGCCAAACCCATGTACCCTTAAATTTTGAGCTAAATTGTTGAAAAATTTTAGGTGATGCGGTGAAGAGACAATTTTACAAAAAATCATGGGTGTCAATTCAAAAGATTTTTTTTATATATCAAAAAGCAAAATCTCATAATGATATGCGGCCTAGGTATGCACATGCATACTTGGAATGATCCCAATTATGAAGATAATGGTATAAATAAAAGAGAAAGAGAGTGTTCCCTTTAGTAAAATATGAGTATGGGGGTAAAGCTTCTTTATTTTGTTGTAGTCATTGTTTTCTTTAAGCTCAAAACTCTTTGTTTAAGTGGAATTCGTCTTTATGTTTATCATTGTTTACCTCGCCGTTAAACCCAAGCCTTAAATTATATCCTATTTAAGTCCTAAAGATCCATAGAGTTGATTTAGTATGAAGTACAGTGGAGAAGGTGCAAACGGGCAAGCCTATGACCATCGACATTGATGGATTTCTTTGGAGACCACCCCGAGCGTCAACATCTAGTAATTTAAATCTCAGCCAGCGATCACGCTATTTTCTCCCTTTACATAACTTTGAGATTGACCGTCGACTCATTTTAAAAGTGATAATAAATAATTAAAACGCATTTTGAATTATTTCATAAATTAGTATTTATGCTAAGAACGTCTTTCTACTAAAATATCTACGCATTCCGGCATAAAACTTCGCATTTTACTCTCTAACTTTCAAGATTCTATCTAGCATTAGTTTTTCCTATCATTATGAAGAATGGTTTGCTCGGGACGAGCAACGAGTAAGTATGGAGGTGTTTGATGACTGGTATTTTAGTCATCATTTTAGGCTATAATATCTTATTAGATATTTAAATAAATTATCGCATTTTGTTCTTTGTTTTTATAAATTTTCATAAAAATAATATTGTACGTTATAACTAATATATTTTCTATTTTTTGTAGGGATTCGGCAGGTCTGAGGGGAATTTATGTGCGAAGTCCCGCTGTCGCGTCCAAGACTCGCAAGTTGTCATACATATCTACCTACATATGCATATGTATATGTTTATATGCATATATATGATTATATATATATGTTTATATTTATATATATGATTATATTTATATATGTTGCGGGTCGCTTAGGGCTCTTGGTAGACCAGTTTACTTGAACCACCTTAGCTCGGGAGAGAACCAAGCGCGCAAACAGTCACAGAGAAATTCGTTGAGTACACTGGGACGTTTTAACGTGGAAAAACCCAGAAAGGGTAAAAAAACCAAGCGGTCGGGGCTGTACCGACCAAACTTCGCTAACTTCTGAGAGGTTACAATCCGGTGTTTAGAATTCGAGCGCGATAGGCCGTCGCTCGTTACAATATTAGAGAGAGAGAGAGAGAGAACGTTCCGAGGGTGACAGGCCACCTCTCGAAAAAAAACTAAGTCTTTTCCTTCTGAGAACGGTAGAGAACTATAGTGAGAATGCCTTGTCCGCTTTCGTGAAGACGAAAGTGAGAGCGTTGTGTCCGCATTCGTGAGAATGAAAGTGAGAATGCCTTGTCCGCTTTCGTGAAGACGAAAGTGAGAGCGTTGTGTCCGCTTTCGTGAGAACGAAAGTGAGACTGCCTTGCCCGCTTTCGTGAAGACGAAAGTGAGAGCGCTGTGTCCGCTTTCGTGAGAACGAAAGTGAGACAGCCGAGTCGCCTTTCAGATGAAGGAAAACTTCAAGTCCACGAAGGAGATCTTCAAGCGCCGAAGGAGAAATCCGTCGAAATCTTCAAGGAGCTCTCTCTGGTCCTCAAGGTAGTGTCCCCTCAAATGAAGCCTAGGGGGTCCTTTTATAGCTTTGGCCGGGGGTAGCCCGGTAATTTTGCCGCTGTAACCACCATAACCACCTGAGAGGATGAATCATATTTTCAGGTTCAGAGCCCACGGATCACCATTTTTGGTAAATGACCATGCTGCCCTTCGAGGAAAGGCGACAAGCTGTTCCTGAAAAGTGAGAAACTGAAAAGACAAAAAGTGAGCGAGCCGAGTTGGAAAAGTGAGAAGTCAGAAGAGATAAAAAGTGAGATAAGCGCGCTCAGAAGCGTTCTGAGCACGCAACGAACGGTGAATTACTCCGAACGGAGCCCGGAGCCCGAAAAGCGGGCGGCGAGCCGGAAGAGGGGGGGACTCGCCCCAATCTTACTACGGGGGAGAGCGGTTCGACCGCCCCTGAAGGCGAGCGCGGCGCGGCCGTGCCCGAGGGAGGAGGGCGACTCCTCTCGGCCGCACCCCAAAGGGGGGTGCGGCTTGGCCGCACCCCAAGAGGGGCTCGATGCAACTGCGCGGTAGCGCCGCGCTTGCCGCGGGTGCTACCGCGCGTGGCCCGCTCACCGGCGGGAGGGGACGGCGTCGCCGTGCACGTTGCGGTTGGCGGCGGTTTCGGCTTTAACCTCCCACTCTCTCCCACTAAAGTAATGGGGAGAGTGGTTTATGGGAGTAACCGCCATCCGGTTCTCTCATAAATGAGAGCTCATGATGAATCCCCATCATAAGCCCCCCAAACCTTCGGAGTCCGACCCTCCGTGTGAAGGGGTGTGAAGGTTTCATTCTTCTTGCTTTGACTCCGGTCATCATTATTGTCGGCGTGCGGCGCATTGAACCATGGTGGAGGTAAGCTTGTTATTTTCGTTTTGTTTGCAAAGAAAGGAGGAGATAGCGGAGCGCGCCCGCGAGGGTGGTTTCGACCGAGGTGGCAGGGCGTCAGGAGGGTGCGCGACCGCGCGTGGGCGGCGCCGACCGTGGGAGCGAGCCTGCGCATGGGTGCTGCCGGCCGCGAGATCGAGCCACCGGCATCCGGCGGGTGCGTGCGGCCCGCGCACGGGCGCAGTCGGCCGCGGGGGAGGTCCACCGGTGCCTATCACGGCCCGCGCGCGCGGCGCTGCCGACCGCGGGACCGGGGCGTCAGCGGCCTCCGTGGCCCGTATGCACCGCCGGTCGGCGGGGGGGGGGGGGGGGCGCACGCTCCCCCATGCGTGTGGTGGTTGGCCGCGCGCGCGCCCCCACGCGCGCGTGCGGTGGTTGGCCGCGCGTGCGCGCGGCGGTTGGCCGTGCATGCGCGCGGCGGTTGGCCGTGCGTGCGCGCGGCAGTTTTCCGTGCGTGCGTGTGGCGGTTGGCCGCGCGCGTCCCCCCGCACGTGCATGCGCTGTGTCTTTTCGCGTGCTTTTGCATGGCCGTTTGTCACGCACGTCCTCCGTGTGCGGTGGTTAACCGAGCACGCGGGGTGCCGGGTGCGTGCATCTTGCCGCTCGTGCGGTTTGTCGCGTGCGGATTGTGTCGCTCGCATGAATCGTTGCTTTCATGCAGTTGGTTGGCATAACTGCGCACTGGCGGGTTGAATTCGCTTGACGCGGGTCTTTTGGGATCTTTATTCATTTGTATTTATTTTGTTGGATATAAGCGCTGACGTGCGCGTATTTTCTTTTGCAGGCTTCGAAACAAAGCGGCCAGACGAGGCCGATGCGCATGCGTTCTACTCTTGACGGCGTGCGAATTGACATATGGCGGAAGCGGTTCGGGTTGCCCCCGAATGTTGAGGTGAGGATCCCAGGGGCGGAAGAGCGCGCCCAAAATCCGCCGACCGGTTTCATGGCCCTTTCGGAGAGCTGCTTAAAGTCCGGGTTTCGCATTCCTCCGCCCGAGGAGGTCGTTGAGATATTCCGGTTCTGCGGTGTTCTGATTACCCAGTTCACGCCGGCGGGGATGACGAATATTATGGGGATGGTGGTATTCTTTCGGGAACATAGCAAGCGCTTTTCGCTCGAGATTTTCATTGATTGGTGCGAGGTTTCTACTGACCCGGGCGGTCGTACCGAAGTTCGGAGCAACAAAAGCTGGTTTCACTTTGTAGCGAAGGCTGATTACCGCCATGGGAATACTCTTTATGGGTATGTCTGAAATCGATGGGAGCTACCGGAGTTATGGAGATCGCTTCCTGGGCGCTGTCACCGGCAGACTGGTTGGGAAGATGAGTTCCTTCCTATCCCTGGTTTTCCTGGCCGAGAGGGGCTGTCGAAGGCCTTGCTTTCCATTTTTGGTTGCGTGGATGAGCGTCGACTGCACTTGGTGGGGCTTTCCTGGGATCCCGAGCGGGAGGCTACTGTTCCCTTAGATCGTGGGAAAAAGAGAAAGATCATTTTCAAGAATGACCCTTCCGGTCTGCGCCCTGTTCCACTGGCGCCTATGAGTCAAGATTGTGAGGCCGGCCCAAGCCGTCCTAGGAGTGAGCCGGTTTCATCCGATCCGGAGTTGGACATTTTGGCGTCTCCTATTGCCGACCGGGTCCCGCCGGAGGATTTGCCGCCACCACCTCCGCTCATGCCGGCGAAGCGAGTTTCTTCCTCACTTCAAGCGATGGCTTGTGCGGTAAGTGAAGTTCTTCTTTCTTGATCTCAGCGTTGACTCTCCGTTCTTATTTACGCTTGCTAACCATTCGACTTTTGCTTGCAGGCAGAGGATTTGACTAGCATTGCGCTCACATGGAACGATCATTATGTGAGCCTCAAGGACAACTACTTCGCTCTTCAGGAGGAGTTACACGTGGCGAGGTGTGACATGTCTGTTTTGCATAGGAAGAGGGTCCGTGACGCAGCTCATATCAAGCAGTTGGAGGGTGAACTAGAGAAGATACGAGCAGAGTGTGGCGGTGATAAGGTGCTCGCCCAGGATGCCCTTCGTCAACTATCGGACGCACAGGGGGAGATGTTTTGCCTGGAGGGGGAGTTGGGCTTCCTACGGAGCGAGGTGGACCGGCTGTCGTCGATCGAGCAGAGTCTTGAGGAGGCCAAGGCGACTGGAGTGGCCGAGTACAAGGATTCCCTCACTTTTGCGGAAGAGCATTTCCAGATGGTGGAAGAGATTCGTGCCGAGGTGATGACGAAGGAGGTAGAGCCCTTGATAGCGGACGAGTGCGAAGTCTCTTTTCAGATAGGTGTTCAGAAAACTCTCCGTATGATGGGGAGGAAGTTCGGGTGCGACACCGCTGGCCTCGGAGCCAGAGATCTTTCTGGGGATGACTACTCGGACATGGCCGAGGACTGATATTGTTTATCTTTTATTTTCTCGCTTTCAGCTTTGTTGTTTGTTCGTATGTTTGTCGGATGTGGTTGTATTTCCTTTATTGCATGCGTTTTACTTGTTTTCCTGCATGATATTGTCAATCTGGTTGTTAGCACCTGCACAGTTTGATTGTTCTCAAAATTACAGATGAGTTTGCACTGGTCTGAGCCCGTGGCTTTTATACCAGTTTGCGCGAGTCTGCACTCGCGGTTTATATATATAAAATTAATTTGCACGAGTCTATGCCCGCGGCTTTTACATAAAAAATTGTTTGCGCAAGTCTGTGTTTGCGGATTTTGCACGAGTCTGGCTCACAGCTTGGCCGGTGAATAGCGGGTGTATTCAAACTGAGGGTGAACGTAAGGGGGGCAGGCCCCTACGACACCGGGACTCGATGACGGAGGAGAAGGCCGAACGTTCAATCGACGGCGGTGCAAAGTCCCCGGGTCAGGGCCCCGAAGTGGCCGGTGAATAGCTGGTGTATTCAAACCGGGGGTGAATGTAAGGGGGGCAGGCCCCTATGAAACCGGGACTCGACGGTGGAGGAGAAGGGCGAACCTTCAATCGACGGCGGTGCAAAGTCCCTGGGGCAGGGCCCTGAAGTGGCCGGTGAATAGCTGGTGTATTCAAACCGAGGGTGAACGTAAGGGGGGCAGGCCCCTACGACACCGGGACTCGATGACAGAGGAGAAGGGCGAACCTTCAATCGACGGTGGTGCAAAGTCCCCGGGGCAGAGCCCTTAAGTGGCCGGTGAATAGCTGGTGTATTCAAACCGAGGGTGAACGTAAGGGGGGCAGGCCCCTACGACACCGGGACTCGACGGCGGAGGAGAAGGGCGAACCTTCAATCGACGGCGGTGCAAAGTCCCCGGGGCAGGGCCCCGAAGTGGCCGGTGAATAGCTGGTGTATTCAAACCGAGGGTGAATCAAAGGGGGGCAGGCCCCTACGACACCGGGACTCGACGACGGAGGAGAAGGGCAAACCTTCAATCGACGGCGGTGCAAAGTCCCTGGGGCAGGGCCCCGAAGTGGCTGGTGAATAGCTGGTGTATTCAAACCAAGGGTGAACGTAAGGGGGCAGGCCCCTACGACACTGGGACTCGACGGCGGAGGAGAAGGGCGAACCTTCAATCGACGGTGGTGCAAAGTCCCCGGGGCAGGGCCCCGAAGTGGTTCCTATAGTAGAACAGTGTAGAACAGACAGAATATAACTAGAAAATATTGATACATGTGCAAGTGCAGTCTTGCAGCCTTTGAGCCAGTAAGTTTCTGATACATATTTTACGAGAGAGGAAGTAACGCCGGGCTCCCATTGTGCTGCGCTTGCTCGAGCTTTTTAGGTCATTCAGCATGGTGGGCGGTGGTGACCCGGCGACTGATCTTTGGCTGCATCCCTCTGTGCCTCTTCACGGAAAGCTTCCAGGTGCCCTAACTGGACGAGGCGTTCAATTTCTTCTTTCAGTCTTGCGCAGTGTTCCGTTCGGTGCCCTCGGCCTTTGTGGAAGTGGCTGAATTGGGCTTGATCTCCACTGTGCAGGGAGAGCCATTTGGGCCAGTTGATAATCTTGCTATTGCTGATTACAGACAATATGTGCTCGCGGGGGGTATTCAGCGGGGTGAAGCCTTAGGAGCCTTGATTTGCTGGCCCTTGGGAGCGGTCTGCTCGGTTCTGAGTGAGCAGTTCAGCCTTCTCGAACTGCTGCTGGTGCCCCTTTCTCTTGCGGCATGTATCAAACTGCGGCGGATTTGCTGATGCCTGAAATTTGGCTTTTCAGCCAACGTGGGAGTTGCGCGATCCTTCCGCGCGCCTTGCTTCTCAGACTTCGGTTTTGGTGATGGATCGTTGCTGATCCAAGGGAGCTTGGAGGCGGGTGTGTCGAAATCATGGATCGCATTCCTGAGGATACTCCCTTTGTTGGCCATGCGTCCGGACATGGAAACGTCGTGGTCCAGGGCGTCCAGTAAGAGGCTCCCAAATATTGCGTCGTAGGGGGAGTCTTCCTCGGCGACGACGAACTAAACGTCGTACTGGACTATTTCCACGTACATCCCCACTTGGACGGGGAGGGTGATGATTCCTACGGTGGGTACCGTAGTTCCGTCTGGGAGCTCCGCCTTGCTGGCCCTGAGTTTGAGGTTCCGGCTTAGGAGTTTGAGTCGTATTATGGCAGCTAGGAATAGGATGTTGAAGGAGATGCGGTGAGTTATCAACGCTCTCCTTAGCTCACACGGTGGACTGCCTATGCTTGCGTCCTAGGCGAAGTCCATCCATGCGCAGGGACGCTCCTGGTGAGTTGCGCAGATCTTCTGTTGCTGCGTGCCCCACTCTGCCTCCCTTAGGAGGGGCGGTTCGTTCGTGCCGGGCTTTTCTTGCTCTTCTTCCTGGATCCTTAGCGCGCGCGCTTCATGCCATTCAACGAACAGCTGGGACAACTCGGTGAAGTTGTGAATCGCTTTGTTTGGCAGGGATTGATACCAGCGGAGGGCGCTCCCGCGCAGTATCCTGGTGAAGATTTTGCAGCTGATTTGGTTGGGAAGTCCGAACGTCCGTACCGTCATCAAGAAGTGATTAACGTGTACGTACGGGTCTTCTATTCCGTGGAACTTCTTGACCTGCGGGAGCTTTAGCCATGACGGGACTGGGTATGCCAAAATCGACTCTGATAGGGGGGATCGCCTTTGCTGGTGCGCGATATCACTCGGATCCTGCCCCGCTGTGAGAGGGAGCCAGCTTACTAGTCGGTCCATCCCACTGGGGCTGGATTGGTGCAGTGATGAGCGCTCTTCTCGTTGGGCCCTCAGGGATTGAAGAACTGCATTCATCTGATAGTTCGGGGGAGGTGTCAACCCTTGCTAGTTCCCTGAATTCAGGCGAAACGGGCATTGCATTCGGAAATCCTTTGTTCGGTAGTTGGGAATCCATTCCCACAGACGGCGCCAAACTGTTGCGGGTCGCTTAGGGCTCTTGGTAGACCGGTTTACTTGAACCACCTTAGCTTGGGAGAGAACCAAGCGCGCAAACAGTCACAGAGAAATTCGTTGAGTACACTGGGACGTTTTAACGTGAAAAAACCCGGAAAGGGTAAAAAAACCACGCGGTCGGGGCTGTCCCGACCAAATTTCACTAACTTCTGAGAGGATACAATCCGGTGTTTAGAATTCGAGCGCGACAGGCCGTCGCTCATTACAATATTAGAGAGAGAGAGAGAACGTTCCGAGGGTGACAGGCCACCTCTCGAAAAAAAACTAAGTCTTTTCCTTCTGAGAACGGTAGAGAATGAAAGTGAGAATGCCTTGTCCGCTTTCGTGAAGACAAAAGTGAGAGCGCTGTGTCCGCTTTCGTGAGAACAAAAATGAGAATGCCTTGTCCGCTTTCGTGAAGACGAAAGTGAGAGCGCTGTGTCCGCTTTCGTGAGAACGAAAGTGAGACTGCCTTGTCCGCTTTCGTGAAGACGAAAGTGAGAGCGCTGTGTCCGCTTTCGTGAGAACGAAAGTGAGACTGCCGAGTCGCCTTTCGGATGAAGGAAAACTTCAAGTCCACGAAGGAGATCTTCAAGCGCCGAAGGAGAAATCCGTGGAAATCTTCAAGGAGCTCTCTCTGGTCCTTAAGGCGGGGTCCCCTCAAATGAAGCCTAGGGGGTCCTTTTATAGCGTTGGCCAGGGGTAGCCCGGTAATTTTGCTGCTGTAACCACCATAACCACCTGAGAGGACGAATCATATTTTCCGGTTCAGAGCCCATGGATCACCATTTTTCGTAAATAACCATGCTGCCCTTCGAGGAAAGGCGACAAGCTGTTCCTGAAAAGTGAGAAACTGAAAAAACAAAAAGTGAGCGAGCCGAGTCGAAAAAGTGAGAAGTCAAAAGAGATAAAAAGTGAGATACGCGCGCTCAGAAGCATTCTGAGCAAACAACGAACGGGGAATTACTCCGAACAGAGCCCGGAGCCCGAAAAGCGGGCGGCGAGCCGGAAGAGGGGGGACTCGCCCCAATCTTACTATGGGGGAGAGCGGTTCGACCGCCCGTGAAGGCGGGTGCGGCGCGGCCGCGCCCGAGAGAGGAGGGCGACTCCTCTCGGCCGCACGCCCAAAAAAGGTGGGTGCGGCTTGGCCGCACCCCTCATGGGGTGCGGCTTGGCCTCACCCCAAGAGGGGCTCGGCGCTACCGCGCACGCTACCGCGCGGTAGCGCCGGGCAGTAGCGCCGCGCTTGCCGCGGGAGCTACCGCGCGCGGCCCGCTCGCCGGTGGGAGGGGACGGCGTCGCCGTGCACGTTGCGGTTGGCGGCGGTTTCGGCTTTAACCTCCCACTTTCTCCCACTAAAGTAATGGGGAGAGTTGTTTATGGGAGTAACCGCCATCCGGTTCTCTCATAAATGAGAGCTCATGATGAATCCCCATCAATATATATATACGTTTATATATATATGTTTATATATATATACGTATATATATAAATATAAACGTAAGCAGTAAGCAGCTCGTTCAACTTTTCCGTAACGGAGCCGCACTAATTCTTTTTGCTTCGCACCTTTCTATCAGCTTGCCTCAATTTCAGGCCTGGTTCCCGGAGATTTGGGCTACTTGCCAAGCAAAGGACAGTTGTGACATGTAATATAGAATCTAGAAAGCATAGAATATGTCAAATATACGAAACAAAAGAAAAGCATATTTCATTCCCTCATAGTGTTTTTCATCTGAAGTAGAAAAGAAAAGGAGAGAAAGAAGGGACACCGAGGTGGCACTGACACTTCCGCCGCCACCATGAACGCCGGCCACCACCCTGCACGTGGCAATTCAGCCCGAGCTCCTCCTTGCGCGCCTCCTCCGCTCAAGCCTCCTCCCTGAACGCCTCATCCACGTCAGCGATCCAGCCCTCCTCCATGCGCGCCTCCTCCGCTCAAGCCTCCTCCCTGCGCGCCTCATCCACGTCAGCGATCCAGCCCTTCTTCAGCGCTGCCATTCCGCCCGGAACTCACGTGGCCGCTGCTGCCTTCTCACCTCCAGGCTCCAACCAACTGCCGACCTCCTCCTTGCGCGCCTCCATTTATTGCACGACATCCCACCTCTCCAGGGGGAATGGGGAGGTAGTTTTCAAATCCAGATGGACAGCCTATAAAAAGACTATCCCGGGAAGGAGGAACAGAGAGATATTGGCTGAAAAGAGATTAGCTAGATAATTTTATTAAGAAGATTATTTTATACAGAGTTGTTTTGGAGAGAGTATATGTTTTGAGAGATATTGTATTTTTACATTATTATTGTTGGAGGAACTTATTCCAGCAATTCGTCTGGAGTAGTCATTTTCGGTCGTCATTTTAGTCGTTTTTTTTATTTGTGCACTTCTACTCTTCCATTTAAAATTTTCATGTAGCCTCACACTTTTACTTCTTGTAACCTCTTTTGTCTACCAGCAATAAAATTTCATTTCGTTTCCAATTAAAATATTAGTCATTAATTGATTTGTTAATTTTTGTTCTACTGCATGATGTCGTATTTTTATAATAATGAGTCCTCCATCTCCATGAGCAACTAACCTCTTTAGTGCTCGATCGCGACGATCCGAGGATGAGATAATTTTATTATGATTTTTAGATTTGTTTTTCTCTAATTATTGAACGCGTACGATTTACCATTGGTCAACTCATTGAGGCTATATCATTTATATAGTTTTCATAATTTTTTTTTACTCTTTAGTTAGTTGAGAGGCTCGTAAGGTGAATCGATCACCCATCGGTAAAAAGAGTGGAACGTAACCCTCGAGAGAGGACAACGTAACTCTTCCGGATTGGAGTAAAATCCAATAGCGAGGTTCACTTCCTAAAGCAAGTCTTAGGCGATGCAATTTGAGAACGAAAGTTCGGTTGATACACCTAAGCTTAGTTGAACCTAATCCTCGAAAGAGGAGTGTTCATGCTGCGGGAACCTTCACGGTCAAAGACTTTTCAACAAGAAAATTAGATTGCTACCTTCATTTCGTAATTTTATAAATCCGAGGTGACTCAAAGATCGGGTACTAGTTTTAAACCATCGATTTAGTTCCGTTAGCATTTCCTTTAGTTTCTGCTATTTGCAAACAAACCAACCCAATTTTCTATTGATAAAATAATAGCGATTTTCAAAGTAGAATTACTCAACAACCCCGAGTCTAATACGACTTTGGTTTTATAAACCTATTCTACTTTCGATACGGTACACTTGCCGTTGTCATTTGCGGATATAGTTTTGCGCATCACGCTACGGTACTCAAAATGGTCACTTTCACCAAATGATCTCGAATTGGAATGAAACGAGTTCCGTTGCCCTCGTATCGACCATACAAGTCTAACGTAACTAACGGAAGTCAATTTGGGAGCATGTATGCTCATTGCACTACTTCGGTGTTGTGGCGAAGCACAATGCTACCCAAAATAGTCTTTTCTCTAGATGACCAACATTATGTGGCGAAGGTCGGGTCGTGGTTTTCCTATGACCCAACCTAAGTTCCTCCAGGGGTTCAATTGAATCGGCTAGACCCTATTTTAAAGTTGGGATATTACAAACCAATAAGACAAATAAAAATTCGTCCCCGAAAATGCGAGTGGTCATAGGGATTTCAAACGGACCGTATTGTAGACAACTAATGTGTCGAACGATCCCAAAATTTTAAGAGTCTATAGATCTGGCCTTATCTAATGATCCATGTTGATTGCTTCTGCCGTGTAATATATAAGTAGCTTAAGTGAACTAGGGGGTAGCTTTACTATAGTTATGTCTATTCAGTCGTAACTCTGGTATATATTGTTCGTGAGGACTTTTTGCGCGGGCAAATTGTACGCATAAGGAATTACCAGCTTTAGATAATTATATTGGGTAAGTAATTCTATCATATCGAATCCTACCAATGTCCGCACAACTGGAACGCAAAATTTTATTTGTTGTATCCTGAAGGTAAGCAGTATAAACCTATTAACATATAATCAACTCCCATACGAAGGTTGAATGTTATGGAACAGGTAAGCGTTATAATTTACATAAGCATTGTAAAATCCATCAACATAACTGACTCTCATAGGAAGGTTATATGTTGGAAGAACAGACAAGAATTGCAAATAAGTAGTGAAAATCCATGAACATATAACCAACTCTCATAAGAAGGTTATGTGTTAACGGTACATGTAAATATATATGTTTTGATGCAAATGATGTTTATGTAAGCCATGCACAACGAGTTCTCACGACTCGTCACAACTCCCTACGTCGACATAGTCTGACCGCTTTTCTTCCAGCAGGGTAGCGAACCCCGCGGGCCTCACCGATGTGGTCGTCGGTGATAGTGACCAATCCTGCCACTTCTGGGTGTGGACGTACCCCACTACCCAGGACCCATCGTACAACCCCGTGTACTCCTGGATGTGAGCAACATCTGGCAATTACGAAAATCGGTTATCCAGCGGAGGGACCCTTTGGGGAAATAATAAATAACCTCCCTGGGTTCACACACTCCCTAGTGACCCATGAGTCGTTAACCTTCGCATTCCTGTACGAACGGTCCTTGAGCATGACTAACCCGCCACCATAATCACATACAAGAGTTTACCAATTTGCACCTCATGTCGACATAGCTTGACCGCTTCTTTTCCAGCAGGGTAGCGAACCCCGCAGGCCTCACCGATGTGGCTGTCGGTGATAGTGGCAGGTCATGCCACTTCTGGGTGTGGATGTACCACACTACACAGGACCTAACGTACAACCCCATGTACTCACGGACATAGGAGACGTCCGGCAATAACTGAATTTGGCCAACCAGCGGAGGGACCCAGCGGGCATATAAGGTACAACCGAGCACCCAGGGTGCACCTCTCCCTGTCTCCTAGAGTCATCAACCTTCCCGCACCAGTACTTACGGTCTACGGGCATGACCGACCCGCCACTTTTCCACCACAAGCAATTCTCAATAAAAGCAATGAATAAAACAGGTAACAAGCACGTTCTGGTCCGCATTGACTTGCCCTATTTAACGAGGCTTCCTGGTTGGCTGTGTATGCAAATATCATAAGTCCTATGAATGGTAACCATGTACTTCTGGGATGGGGTGCATAAATGTTTTTCTTGCTTTTATATGAGCTTTTCTAGATTTGCCACTAATTTACTTCAAATCAAGTTCATCGCCTCAGTAATTATTTATGGAATTATTGACGTTATCGAAAAAATTAATAATTTTCTCATAGTTCTTCTAAGATTGCACGATTTTATTTTGAATATATCGTCAAATTGATAGATGTTATGTCAAGTCGAAACACACTTCATTATACCCTTATCTTGGCTCCGGCCATATTTGCAATCATTAAATTCTACACAACATTCAGGCACATCCAAGTTCCTAAGGATTTTGGAGTTCGTCAACCAAAATCAGACTTGTCAGAGTCACTTTTGCTATCTTTCAAGAATTCATACCAATTTTTAATTTTTGGACAAAATTCTCTAAGGGGTTTGAAAATGAGAGTATAATCCCAATAAAACAAAGAGGCTTAAACCTGGGGTTGAAATTATTAATGAAATCCTAAATCTGCACATAAAATTCCATTTGATTAGTTTACTTCGAATGGAATTTTGAAAACGAGAATTTAATCCCAATAAAACAAAGAGGCTTAAACCCGGGGTTCAAAATTTGAAGTTGTCATTTGTAGGGTTTAATGAAAGTGTTTTATGGGAAGAAGATAAATCATCGTTTGAGATCAGATGTGGTAAATGATATTTAAGTGTCGATCTGAGTCATAAAAAAAATTTGTATAACTAAAATTTAATTTGATAAATTCGAGTGGCAATCAACATTTATATGCCAAGTTTGTTGTCAACTTTCACCTTTTAGGTCCACCGCCGCTTCCGTTGTAGTGGTTCGTTCCAAACCACGATCAACGACTGGGGATAAATCATCGTTTGAGAAAGAGTTGTTTCTGTGATCACTATTGGTCAAAAAGATCGGTTGCACTATGTTCCATTTGTAAGACCCCCTCCCAAATCGGCGGTCCGACCCAGGGATCTTATCGCACACCACCATTTTTGCACGACGCTGAAGCGATCACGAAGGATGAAGGTATTTCCTTCTCCAATCCCTTTCCTTAAACACTTCGTTGCCACGCATAGAGGTGATGTTAAGCGAATCACACAACACACCACAAAGTAGTGAAGCGGTTCTCTAGTGGAAGGCACCATTAGCGAGTGCACATTATAACACTTAGCGGAAGACGTAGTATCATAGCGGAAGATTAAATATCACAGAAACCTCAAACTCAAGACCTGTATGATTAAATATCAATGTCTCTGCTACGTTAAATTCTATCAATCAAGGCTTCATTGTCATTATATATACCATGCGGTAGGGCACAACAAAAGGAGATGCGGCTTGATGAATTTATACCCGAAATAGTCTGCCCTATGACTTCCTCCACACATGGGTGTTGTCCCTTACCCGTACCTATCACCTGTGCCAATGATAAATTATTAGAACCACGAATAAAATCCAATCCATAATAATATCAAGCATAGTACAACATTTATAAGGGAGGAGATATCTGGAAAATTATTGTATCGTGGCAGTCTTCTCGCGACCACCGCCTACGTACTTCATATCATTATGCATACGGTCTCAGACCCACGTAGTTCTATTAGTTTCACACGGATTGCCTTCCCAGACCATCCTTCATGCTGGTTGCCTCAGAGTATAACTCATCAACCATCCGATTTTCTCCCCAAGGCACGATAAATTCCGGTAGAAATTGTTCTCGAGACACCTTATATTCCGGTTGGAATATTTCTCGGAGGAAAAATCTGTTCCCGCAGGAATAATTCTCGAAGACACAACCTGTATTCCCATAGGAATAAATTTCGAAGGCCCACTATATTCCCGTATGAATATTTCTCGAAGGCACACTATATTCCCGTATGAATGATTCTCGAAGGCACAATATATTCCCATAGGAATAATTCTCAAAGACACAATATATATTCCCGTAGGAATGATTCTCGAAGGCACAATTTATTCCCGTAGGAATAATTCTTGAAGACACAATATATTCCCGTAGGAATGACTCTCGAAGGCACAATATATTCCCGTAAGAATGACTCTCAAAGGCACAATATAGTCACGTAGGAATAATTCTCGAAGGCCCACTATATTCCCGTTGGAATAATTCTCGAAGGCACAATATGTATTCCCGTAGGAATAAATTTCTAAGGCACAATATATTCCCGTAGGAATGACTCTCGAAGGCACAATATATTCCCGTAGGAATAATGTTGGGGAAATGATTTATCTTAACCCTTAGAATTGAGTAGAATATAAATTCTAAGAATGAAAAATTAGGCTAAGTAAATATGCGTCGAATAATATTCGACGCAACGTCGAATAATATTCGACGCAACGTCGAAATGTGGTCGAAATTTCTCTCAGAATGAGTCGAAGCAACTCTAAGAAGAATTCGACGTAATCTTTGTCGACGTACCTCTGACTTCTAGTCGACGCATTTAATAAAGTCGACGCACCTTAGTCGACGCACCTTCCTTATTCTCCTCTCGACGCTCAGTCAAGATGAAATCGACGTTCACGTCGAATAGTAATCGACGCACGTCGATTTCTATAAGAAATTCAAAAACACGCCAGATCTCTTTCCTTCTTTCTGTATATCTGATTTTTATTTAATGATATTATTCTTTTGTAGCCGTTCTGAATCAGTCTTTCCTTCTATTTGATTCTTGGCTAATTTGATTAAGTTTATTATGGATATTATTTGAAATCAAAATGATCTCTTTCCTTCTACAGAAATATTGATTATGGAAACTTTTATCTCTTCCTAATTCTCTGTCTGCTAATTGATTATTCTCCTTTAGCAATATCTTTTTAAACAGAGCTATAAATAGAGAGGAGGTCGACAGAAAATTATAACCAGTGATCCACCATATACATTTGAAAAAGAGGAAGAGCTCCCAAGTGAAGAGTGAGAAAGCTGAGAAAAGAGATAGTGTGCTGCAGCAAAGAAAAAGCCTTCATCTTCTCCTCCTTCTGAAGCCATTCTGCTGCAATTTCTGAAAGCTCTCACTAAAAGAGAGAAAGAGCTACAATCTCCTTCTCACTATAGAAGAGAGATTATATTCACTATACTTGTGCTTCTAATCTTCTTGCTAGGAAGAAGATTCTTTCTTACATATATTGTTTTCTGTTCTTCTACTTGTTCTACTTCTTCTCCTCATTCAATTTTCAAATTGTGTAAAAGAGTTTTTAGAATCTCTCTTCAAAAAATTCAGTTGTAGTGGTTCTAAGAGTCTCCTTACCAAAAGACTCAGTTTGGTTCTAAGAGTCTCCTTATCAAAAGACTCAGTCTGGTTCTAAGAGTCTCCTTATCAAAAGACTCAGTGCAAGTTAGTGAATTCCTACCAAAGGGGGTAGAAGAGTGGACTACCCAAAGTTTGGGGAACCACTATATTTCTTTGTGTTGTGCTGTGATTTTCTTCTTGCTATTTTTCTTCTTTACTTGCTTAATTCTTGTTGGTGTGTGGGAAGCTTAAATCTGTGATTATTACACACACATTTATATATATATATAATAGCACAAAGTATTTTTAAATCTCTATTCACACCCCCTCTAGAGAATTCTAGTGAGGTTAACTGTGCACTTTCAATTGGTATCAGAGCCAGGTTGATCTAAAAAGGTTAACTCCTTGATCAAAAAGATCCTACCTCTTATATATATATATTTCTAAAAATTATTTTTCACATGGCACAAATCAAAGATTATGCTTCCACCAGACCACCAATTTGCAACCTTGAAAAATTTGCACTTTGGAAAACAAGAATTAAAATTTATCTAAACTCTATTGATGGGGAATTATTTGATGTTATTATGACAGGTCCTCCCAAGCCATTCAGAAAGGACTCAAGTGGAAAAGTAACTGAAACACTTGCTCCAATGGCTGAATGGACAGATGAAGAAAAGAAAGCCCAAGCATATGATGCCAAGGCTATGAATATCCTAGTCTCAACCCTCTCAGATGAAATCTTCCAAAAGATTGCTGAATGTGAGTCAGCTAAGGAAATATGGGAAGCTCTCACTAAAATGGTAGAAGGAAGTGCTGATGAGAGAAGGGACAGAAAGGCATTACTCATCTCACAATATGAAAACTTCCAGAAGAAAGAAAGTGAAAGTGTTGCAGACATGTATGCCAGATTCAGCCTCATAGTAAATGAGTTAAGAACACTTGAGAAGGACATATCTCTCACTGAGATAAATGAAAAATTGCTAACTTGCTTCCCTAGCTCTTGGGATTCAAGAATCTGGCAAATTAAAGACTCCAGAAGTCAAAAAGAAATCTCAACAGATGTCCTGTTGGGTAAATTAAGATCTTATGAACAGTTGTTGAAAACAAGAGCTGAGAAAGAAGAGAAAGAAAAGGCTCCTCCACTCTCAAAAGAAAAGAGCATTGCTTTGAAGGCTACTGAAGGTGAACCCTCTACAAATGATGAAGAGCTGATCAGTCTACTGGCCAGAAGGTTCAAGAAGTGGATCAAAACAGAAGGATCCAGAAGGAGAGACTCAAAAACCAGGTATGACAACACTCCTAATAAAGAGATTATATGTTACTCTTGCAGGAAACCTGGACACATTGCACCTGAATGTCCTAAAGAGATCAGCAATAAGAAAGATCTGAAAAGAACAGATCTAAAGAAGAAGAAGAAGAAAGAGAAAGGGTTCATTGCTCAATCATGGAGTGATTCATAGTCTGAAGGAAGTACCTCATCTGAAGATGATCAGGAAAAGGCTAAGCAAGAGGAAACCTGTTTGATGGCTACTGAAAAGCCTGAAGATACATCTCTGGTAAATATATTTGATGATATAGATTTCTCTTCCACTGATTTCAAAAATAGTTTCAAAGAATTCTGTTTAGATCTAGTCAAATCTGTGAAAGAAGTAATGGAACTAAGAAATGAACTAAACAATCTCAAACAAATAAATACACAACATAAAAACTATGAGCTCAGTCTAGGACTCTCAGAGGAGTAACTAGATAAAATCAATACTGAAAATCAAGCACTAAGAAATGAGCTAGCAAAGGCAAAAGCCTTTGAAGACTCTCTAAATGGCAGAAGTCAGAAGCTCAAGAATATATCTAACAATCTCACTGATACATTTAGACAACTAGAATATAACACTGACTTAGAACCCAAACCTCAATCACCCAGCAAATCTGTCTCGAGACATCCTATTCACTTCACTAGGGAGAATCATTTGACAGGAGAAAGATCACAAGAAAATCCAGAAACAACCACTGTTTTTAACAAAAATAATCTCACTATGCATGAAGGAATCCTAGGTAAATATCCTCAGAAAAGAAACAAACTTGCGTCGAATCATTATCGACGTGCGTCGAACTCTACTCAACGCAACTCAAATAATGCATCGATTTCTAATCAACGCAGACACCAAAATACGTCGACTCCCAATCGTCGCAATCTCTCCTATGCTTCGACTAAAAGTAACCACAGAATGAAGGAAGCGTCGACTTCCACTCTACGCAACCTTAAACATACGTCGAATTCATATCGATGCAACCAATCTAACAAAAATGTCCCCTTTTCCAAAAAGACTTCTCAATCCATTTCCTTTTATTATGAACACTATTTCTGCAACATTACCAAAGAAAATTGGTATGATAAGCCAATACCCCTAAAGGAGGAAGGATATTCTGAAAAACCCACTTATTCTTTCATTAAACCTTTCACTGTTGGGAGGAAGGGACCCCAGCTTAGGAGGGTCCAAACTAATGTTTAAAATTTTATGTGCAGATGTATCACATCTCCAGGCTGGTGTAGTACTTGGACAGTGGATGCTCCATGCACATGACAGGGTACAAAAACCTATTAATCAATTTTGAGGATAGACTTGGACCTCCAGTGACTTTTGGAGACTCTAGCTGTGGACAAACCAGGGGCTTTGGAGATTTCAAAGAAGGGAAAGTTACCTTCAAGAATGTGGCAGTAGTCAAAGAGCTGAAGCACAATCTGATAAGTATAAGTCAGATATGTGACAGTGGTAAGTATGAGGTAAAATTCACCACACTATTTTGCCATATTATTGATATCAATACTGGTGCCATAGTACTCAATGGAATTAGAAAAGGGAAGGTATATATAGTAGACTTTAGCTCCTCACCCACAGAAGTTTGTTTGTTCAACAATATTATTAATAAAAGTGAATTATGGCATAGAAGACTGGGTCATCTAAATTACAAAACCATTAGTAAACTATCAAAGAATAACCTAGTCAGAGGCCTACCAAAGGGTAGATTCTCTAAGGACTCTCTATGTAGACCTTGCCAAATAGGAAAACATACCAAGTAATCATTCAAACCAATTGGTAAGGATGACTCCCCTAGGATCCTCTACTTACTGCACATGGATCTTTTTGGTCCCATATCCACTCAGAGCTTAGGTGGAAAGTCTTATACCTTAGTCATTGTAGATGACTATTCTTTGTTTAGCTGGGTATTCTTTCTAAGGGCTAAGTCTGAAACCCATAAGATTCTCTCAAGATTCATAAGACAGATTCAATCTGAGTTCAATACTCATGTTTCAATTATCAGGAGTGATAATGGGACTGAATTTGAAAATCAGTCAATTTGTAGTTTCTGTGAGAATATAGGTATTAAAAAAGTTTTTCAGCCCCTAGAACTCCTCAACAAAATGGAGTTGTTGAAAGAAAGAATAGAACTTTAATTGAATCAGGAAGGACCTTACTTGCAGAATCAGGATTACCAAAAACCTTCTGGGCTGAAGCAGTCAACACTGCAAACTATGTTCTAAATAGAAGCCTCATTCAAAAAACTAAGGCAAAAACTCCATATGAGCTTCTGAAGGGAAAAACACCCATTGTTAAATACTTTAAAATTTTTGGATGTGCTTGCTTTATTCTAAATAATGGGAAAGATCATCTTGCCAAGTTTGACAAGAAGTCTGATGATGGAATATTTCTGGGATACTCATCATTTAGTAAAGCTTATAGATGCTATAACAGGAGAACTCTCAGAATTTAAGAATCTATGCACATTATATTTGATGAAACTAACATGTTGTTTAAGGGGGAGGAAACTTCCACCAATCCTTTTCCACAGGAAAATAGCAGCATAGAGACTCAGCTTGAACAACTGACTCTAGAGAACAGAGACACTGGGAAAGAAAACCAGCTACATGAACCAAGTGAGGAGTCTGAACAAGAGCATGAAGAAGGTCCAGAAAAGAGCAATCAAAACCAACTTTCACAAGAGAACATGGTTCAGGAAGAACAGTTGGACAATGATCCCATTGTTAATGAGGAAGAAGAGCATCTGACAAATCCAAGCAGAACAGGAATCAATATGAAAAATCATCCACAATCCCAAGTAATTGGAGACCCCAATACTGGAGTAAGAACAAGACACCAAGTCTCCAATGGGATGATGCTCCAATGCTTCTTGTCTAAAGTTGAACCAAAGAAGTTTGAGGAAGCAAATTGTGATCCTCACTGGATTATAGCCATGCAAGAAGAACTAAGCCAATTTGAGAGAAACAAAGTGTGGAACCTAGTTGAGAGACCAAGAAACTACCCAGTTATTGGTACAAAGTGGGTATACAGCAACAAACTAGATTCCACTGGAGTAATTGTCAGGAATCAGGCCATACTTGCAGCACTGGTGATTAAAATTCCGCTTGCACGAAATAAAATCCGAACTAGCAATCCGAGAAGGCAAGTATACCTATCGAACTGTAGTATAGGAACACAAATGTCGTATTAAAATCCGAGAACCGTTGATTACTTATACTCAAACGAATTACAATTATTTTATCATAATAATTTTTTTGGAAGGTTTTGTCTGCTAAGTTGAAATAAAAGCTGGATAAAAGTACGGCTAAACGATGATTAAGAAATAGCACTCGATCTTGACTTACTTCGGCTTAAGTTGATCAAAATTCAAAAGCAAACTTAAAACTTAATAAAGTAAGGGTAGCTTGACCGTGGGGGTTCCTATAGTTTGAACATGCTTCTCTCGAAGATATGCCCAACTGAGTTTAGGAAAATCCGACCGAACTCTCGTCCCGTATTCGAATACCTAAAACTCGCTTTAAGTGGTGAACCCCGCTATTGGGTTTGACTCCAATCCGGGAGATTTACGTCATTCTCTCTCGAGAAACGTGTGTAACTCTCTTTACTCTTAAGTGCTCACTTCAGACTATCGGCCTCTCGGCTAGCCAAGAATGAAAGCAAAGGTGGGGATTATATATCGATAATATAGCTCCACTAAATTTTAATTAAGAGTGAATCTAAGGCCCAACACTTTAGAAAGTGAAAGAAGACTAAAGGATTATAACTTGATCAACTCATCCTCAGATCATCAAGATCGAGTACTATGAGGATTTAGTTACTCATGGTGGAGGGGTAGGAGAGAGAAATGATGAAGATTTTAAGAGAACAAAAACATACAATTTTTATTAAACAAAAGTTCAACTGAGATTACATTTGCATGGAAAGCCTACTAAGCATTAGTAATACACTATGAAAGGAAATTACAAAGGCATTACAACATTCATATGAAAACTAGAAAAGGAAATGCATTGAAATAAGAGAGAGAGAAAGAAAGAGAATAAAATAACATGAAAATCACTGAAAATAGAGTAGTAGCACCAGTTCGCTCTCGAAAAACTGAATGGGGAAAGCTTGGAGGTCATTTCAATTTATAGAAATTTTTCTGCCTCGGTCATGCCCTCAGTCACGCCCGTGACTAGGGGCGTGACATTATTTAATCAATTCTGCGGCTTGGATCAGGTTCGGCGCACAATTCTGACGCGATTTGATGGGTCACGCCCTAGGTCACGCCCGTGACTGAGGGCGTGACCATTTCGGTGGTTAGTCCGGTCATGGGCGCTGGCGGCGATCATGGGCGCTGGCGGATGGCTGACGTGGCAGTCACGGGCGTGACTGGAAGCACGCCCGTGTAACAGTGGCGTGACCAATTCGGTGGTCAGCTGGTCGAATCTGAGCTGTTCACGGGCTGGTCACGGGCGTGACTTGCGTGTCACGGGCGTGACTTGTGTGTCACGGCCGTGTACTTTAGGTGTGTCTGACCAGATCTTTTGAATTATGGTGGCAGCAGCTTAACTGGAAACAACAACTTACACGCCCTAGGTCACGGGCGTGACCTAGGGCGTGACTTAGGAAATTTTGCATTTTTGACCTGAAAATTCAGAAAACTTAAGTTAGCACTAAAAATAGGAAAATGAACCAAAAATGCATTTAGGTAAACAACAATAAGCAAAAAGTAAGAGTAAATAACCTAAAAATACCCTAATTAAACTAACTAGATTTAGCATTATCAAATTCCCCCAAGCTTACACTTTGCTTGTCCCCAAGCAAAGAAATATGCTTTAGCTAATAAAACAAAATGACTAATCAAAAAGATTTAATTATGCTAAACACGAGTACCTTGCGAAATTCCAAGTAGGGACAATAGTGAAAAGGAAACCTAAAATAAGTACTTTATTTAAGCTTAATTTTTATACCCTTTACAAACAAACATTAATCATCCAAAATTTTAACTAAAAAGTTTTAAAATAAAATTGAGCAAAGTAACAAGTGAGATAGTGCATTGAATTGTTACTAAACCCTAAGAGACAAATTATAATTATATCATTCTAAGAACAAGGATCTAAATTCATACCCAAGACTTAACTATTCTACTTTTCTTCTTTACTTAGCTAAAGCAAATTTAGGAGCATGAATCAAGAGGACTTTATTAGGACCGAAATGTTTGGTTTAGGCATATGATTTGGAATGGGAATCGAAGATAAAAGTGATTGCTATAATCACACTAAACCAAAAACATGAGTTTTATAAAATTTTCGATATGAATGATAAGAGGCAATCCTTCATTATAAGCATATAGCATATTTTCTTTCTTTCTCTTTCATAGCCATTTTTTTATTTATTTTGAAATTTTGGCAAAGATAACTAATACAAATATGCTTAAAATATCTCCTTTTTGAGCAAATTCTTTTCTTTGAAGCTCTCCATGCAATAAACCAATCACACTCTTTTAGAAATTTAAATAAAACTCAAAGTGTTAGTGTGATTCAAATAGGTTTGGAAATTTTGGCTTTGGTGAAAAATTTGATAAGTGGAGGTGACAATAAAACATGGGAAAAGGCTCAAAAGAGGCTAACAAAGGGTTTCTTTTTAAGGGTTGGCATGAAGGTCAAACTTAAAAAAAATGGCATAAATCATTTTCATTGCTCTCTAAATTTATTTAAAGCATGAGTTTTGAAGGATTTCAAAAAGTAAGCCCTAGATATTAAATAAAGACTAATGAACTTATCCTGAAAATAAGAATAATAAGCGTCTAGGATTATTCACATTTACTACACAAATCAAAAGTTAACCCTGCAAAATATATCTAAAAATGAAGAGGAAAATAGTGGATGAAGAATTTTTACGAAAGTAAAGAAGATAAAAGAGAAAACGATAAGGAAAGTACAAGATTTTAGAAAAAACTTTTTAGATTAACATGCTACCTAGAATTAGAACACTACATGAGTCAACAATTTACTTGTGAAACATAATTAAAAGTAGGATTAGAAATTTTGAAATTAACTAAGGCTATATAAAATATTTTGGGAAAAACAAAACATAAAGCAAGGGGTACTATTGATTTTACCAAAATCTAATTTAGACTACTAAAACAAAAGAAAAGAAGACATTATCCCCCAAGCTTACGATAGACATTGTCCTCAATGGAAAAGGAGAGTGAAGGAAGGGGTAACTAAGAAAAGAAATTAAACTGAAAAACTGAAACAGGCACTTCCCTGGATTTATGGGCTTGAAAGGATGTGTGATGCCGCTCCCCCTTGTTGGCGCTTTGAATCTTCATGAAATATCATCTTGAATTTTTCTTGAAACCAGCAATGTTGAAGCAGGCGATCGCCGAAGTTGAGAGTATCGGAGCCGCCCAGGGCCAAAGAAAAGTTAAAACAACAAATTTTTAAAACCTTGGGTTGCCTCCCAAGAGCGCCCTCTGTTTAATGTCGTTTGAGCTCGACTAAAAGAATATAGTTCAAAAGTTAATCCAAATTATTACAGTCCAGACAAAAGAAGTTTTTCACTGTCCATGTCAACATTGTCACCAGAAAAATAAAGTTTTAGACGCTGCCCATTAACCTTGAAATCACCCTTATCTGGTATGATATCAAAACAGTTCCATACGGATAAGCTTCCTTTACATTAAAAGGACCTGACCATCTAGATTTTAACTTTCCAGGAAAGAAACGTAGACGAGAATTATAAAGTAATACTTGGTCGCCTGGTTTAAATGTTTTCGGGTGCCTTAAATTTTTATCGTGAAAGCATTTCGTTCGTTCCTTATATAATTTATTATTTTCATACGCATTGGAGCGCCACTCATCGAGTTCGTTGAGTTGGAATTTTCGAAGATCAGCGGTGGAGTGGAGATCAAAATTTAAAAATTTAAGGGCCCAGAAAGCACGATGTTCTAATTCGACCGGTAAATGGCACGATTTCCCATATACTAACCGATACGGTGTACAACTGATGGCGGTCTTATACGCTATTCGGTAAGCCCATATAGCATCGTCTAATTTATGTGACCAGTCCTTACGTGAGGTGGAAACAGTTTTTTTCTAAAATACGTTTGATTTCTCTATTCACTACCTCGACCTGGTCGTTAGTTTGGGGGTGGTAAGCAGTTGAAAGCTTATGTGTAACGCCATATTTTAAAAGTGTTTTTGCAAATTGTGCGTTACAAAAGTGCGAACCCCTATCGCTAACGATGGCCCTAGGAGTACCGAATCGAGAAAATAATTTTTTTAAGAAAATAATAACGACTCGGGAGTCATTGGTAGGAAGAGCTTGGGCCTCTGCCCATCGAGACACGTAGTCTACCGCAACTAAAATGTATTTATTACCATGGCTAGAAGGAAGAGGACCTACAAAATCAATTCCCCAAAGGTCGAAAACTTCGCACTCGAGGAAATAATTTTGCGACATTTCATTTTTATTTGAGATATTTCCGGCCCGTTGGCAGCTATCGCACCATCTCACAAAAGATTGGGCATCTTTAAAAAGGCTAGGCCAATAAAAGCCTGCACTTAGCACTTTATGAGCGGTCCGATTGGCTTGATAGTGCCCACCAGTCGGTCCTTCGTGTAAGTGTTTGAAAATATTTTGTCCTTCTTCGAAAGAAACACATCCCCTTACTACTTGGTCTGCACAAACTCGAAACAGATACGGGTCTTCCCAAAAATAATTCTTCAGGTCAGAGAAGAATTTCTTCTTTTGCTGATAGGAAAATTCTTTTGGGAGGACTCGAGCTACTAAGTAGTTGGCGAAGTTTGCAAACCAAGGAGAAGGAGTAGTGTTGATTGATAATAACTTCTCGCCGGGAAAATAATCATTAAAAGTTTGTTCATTTAAATCTTCAATAAACGGGTTATCTAATCGTGAAAGATGGTCCGCGGCCAAATTCTCAGCCCCCTTTTTATCTCAGATTTCCAAGTCGAACTCCTGGAGGAGTAAGACCCAGCGAAGTAAGCGTGGTTTGGCATCCGGTTTAGAAAGTAAATATTTGAGGGCCGAGTGGTCCGTAAAAGCAATAAGTTTTGAAAGCGTAATATAAGGTCGAAATTTGTCGAATGCAAAAATAACTGCTAATAATTCTTTCTCCGTTGTGGTATAGTTCTCTTGCGCGGATGTAAGTGTTTTACTTGCGTAGAAAATAGGGTGGAAGTTTTTAGATATACGTTGTCCTAAAACGGCTCCCACCGCAAAGCTACTTGCATCGCACATGATTTCGAATGGAAGGTCCCAGATTGGAGCTATCATATTTGGCGCATTTATTAGCTTATTTTTGATTAATTGAAAAGCAGATAAGCAGGTATCATCAAAAATAAATGGAGTGTCTTTTTCTAAAAGATGAGTGAGGGGTTTGGTAATTTTCGAAAAATCTTTTATAAATCGCCGGTAAAAACCGGCATGTCCTAGAAAGCTTCTTATGGCCTTAACGTTGGTTGGCGGTGGCAGTTTTTCGATCACTTCTATTTTTGCTTCATCGACCTCAATTCCTCTTGCTGATATCTTATGACCTAAAACCAATCCCTCCCGTACCATGAAATGGCATTTTTCCCAGTTCAGGGCGAGATTGGTCTCCTCACACCGTTCTAACACTTTTTCAAAATTTTCTAAACAAAAATCGAAGGAATCACCAAACACGGAAAAGTCGTCCATAAATACCTCCATAATACTTTCTACGTACTTGTCGAAAATGGCCAACATACACCGTTGAAATGTTGCCGGCGCATTACATAAGCCAAACGACATTCTTCGATAGGCAAAGGTGCCGAAAGGACAAGTAAACGTCATTTTCTCCTGGTCCTCGGGCGAGATGGGAATTTGGAAGTAGCCCGAGAGACCATCGAGAAAACAATAAAAGCTATGGCCAGATAATCGTTCTAAGATTTGATCGATGAATGGCAAGGGGAAATGGTCCTTGCGGGTGGCGTCGTTCAATTTGCGATAATCAATACACATACGCCACCCAGTCACCGTCCGTGTTGGGATTAAGTCATTATTGTCATTTAACACTACCGTGATTCCTCCCTTTTTAGGAACTACTTGAACGGGGCTTACCCATTTGCTATCTGAAATTGGATAGATAATTACTGCGTCTAATAATTTCACGACCTCACCCTTTACTACTTCTTTCATGTTTGGGTTTAATCGGCGTTGAGGTTGAATAGAATTATGTGAATTATCTTCCATTAGAATTTTGTGCATGCAGAAAGATGGACTTATGCCCTTAATATCAGAAATCTGCCAAGCAATTGCTTGGCGGTGTTTTTGTAAAACTTTTAGCAATTTGGCATTTTCAGATCCACTTAAATGGGCCGACACTATTACTGGTAACTTAGAGTCTTTTTCTAAAAATTCATATTTTAAATGATTGGGTAGTTCTTTAAGTTCTAATGTGGGAGGTTCCTCGTATGAAGATTTGAAAGACTTTTCTTTTTCAAAAGTAATTTCTTCAAAAAATTTTGATTTAATTTGAAAATTTGAGGGGGCGGGAGCAATGGCCATTTTCATTTCTTGTAATATTTCAGTGGAGGTGTTTGAAGATGAATAAAAAGAAGAAGAACCATTTTCAGAAATACAAAAAGAAGGGTCTTCACTTAACACATCTAAGAAAAAACACGAATCGTCATTTTCTAGGGTATTTTTCATAGAGGGTGTTATGGAGAAGGTTACTTCATCATCTCCAACTCGGAGGAATAGCTTACCATTACTCACATCAATGATAGCACGGGAGGTGGCAAGGAAGGGGCGGCCAAGGATTAGGGGAACCTCGACATCCTCTTCAATGTCCAAAATGACAAAATCCACCAGGAAGATGAATTTGTCTACCTTTACGAGCACGTCCTCCACAATTCCCAGCGGATATTTTATCGTCCTATCTGCTAGTTGTATACTCATACGTGTGGGGCTAAGGGTGCCAACTCCTAACTTCTTAAACAAGGAGAATGGCATTAAGTTGATGCTTGCTCCTAAGTCGGCCAACGCGTTCATTACAAATAGATCACCAAAGAGGCACGGGATAGAAAAACTACCCAGATCGTTAGCCTTTTTTGGTAATTTATTTGTTAGGACGGCGGAACACTCAGCATTTAAAGTTACGTGCGATAGATTTTCTAGCTTTTTCTTATTAGTTAGAAGATCCTTCAAGTACTTAGCGTACTTGGGCATTTGTGATATCGCTTCATGGAAGGGCAAATTGATGTGTATTTGCTAAAACATTTCCAGGAAGCGATGATATTGATCATCTAATTTTTCCTTGTTGAGTTGAGAAGGATAAGGCGGGGCGGGGTTGTTTTTGAAAATATGAGGTGGAGTGATAAAATCTGTTTGAGTGAGTGGTGTTTTTAAAATAGGGGGGATCTTGCCTCGGGCTCTTCGCTAACCGGACCAGATACTTGCTTCCCACTCTGAAGAGTTACAGCTTTCGCTTGCTCTCTCGGGTTGGGCTCGGTGTTAGCGGGAAGAGTCCCGGGCGGTCGCTCGGATATTATTTTGGCGAGCTGCCCGATTTGGTTTTCTAGATTTTTAACGGATCCGGCTAAGTTTCGGACGGTTGCTTCATTCGTACTTATATATTTTGAAAACATCTCCTCCAAAGATGGAGGTTTTTGAAAGTTAACAGGGGGTGGAAGTGGTGTAAATTCATTTTGTAGAGGCGGGAGAGTTGTGTTTGCAGGATTACTCCAAGAAAAGTTCGGGTGCTTACGCAGCGCAGGATTATAATTATTCGGTAATTGAAAACCAGGTGCATGAAAATTATAAGCAGAATAATTATTATAAGCATTTCTATTGCCTACGTAATCAGCTTGTTCGGAGGTGGCTTTTGCGAATTCCCAAACCTGAGGTGCGGAAGGAGCATTCATTTCAGATATCTTTTTGCTAAGCATTTCCACTTGTAGTGCCAGCTGGGAGACGTTATCCACTTCGTACATACCTGCAGGTTTGTTTGGGCGGGATCTTGGAACATTCCACTGATAGGTGTTCATGGCCATATCCTCAAATAGTTCAAGAGCGGCTTTCGGGGTTTTGTTATTTAAGGTACCACCGGAAGCGACGTCTATCATTTGCTTAGTATGTTGATTTAGCCCGTTATAAAATGTCTGCACTTGTAACCATACAGGCAGAGCGTGATGAGGGCAACGTCTTAAGAATTCTTTATACCTTTCCCAGGTGTCATATAGCGTTTCAGAATCTATTTGGCAAAAAGAAGAAATATCATTTCTAAGCTTAGCAGTTTTCGCAGGTGGAAAATACTTAGTTAGAAATTTTTCAGTTAACTGGGCCCAAGTGGTGATAGAACCTCTAGGTAGAGTCGACAACCACTGCTTAGCCTTTGTGCTTAAAGAAAATGGGAAGAGTCTTAGCCTAATTGCATCATCCGTAACACCATTTATTTTGAAGGTGTCACAGATTTCAAGGAAGCTAGCAATATGTGCGTTCGGATCTTCATCTTGTAATCCGTCGAACTGCACGTATTGCTGCACCATGTGAATTATGCTGGGCTTTAGTTCAAAATTATTATTATTTATGGCAGGGCGGACTATACTAGTTTCCGTCCCTTCCAGGTTAGGCCTTGCATAATGGGACATAGTCCATTCAGGGGCCACAACCATGTTGGGGACTTCATTTTGGTTAGGTTCGCCCATATTAACAACCGACTCCGAATCCTCAGCCAGTTCTTGGAATGTAGGATCTTGAACTTGCGATTTTCTCCGAAGAGTACGCTCAAGTTCTTGGTCCAAGTCTACAAGTTCTGACGGATTCGCTCGGGTCATAAACTAGAAAGAGAGAAGGGAAAATAAGATTGAGAAATTTGAAAAAGAAAAGGTCTCTCTTTTTTTTGAATTAATTTTGTTTTTCAAGAAAGAGGAAAGAAAAAGAGGTGATAAAAGTAATAGATTTGTTCTTTCAAATATCAACAAAATGCGAGTCCCCGGCAACGGCGCCAAAAACTTGGTGATTAAAATTCCGCTTGCACGAAATAAAATCCGAACTAGCAATCCGAGAAGGCAAGTATACCTATCGAACTGTAGTATAGGAACACAAGTGTCGTATTAAAATCCGAGAACCGTTGATTACTTATACTCCAATGAATTACTATTATTTTATCTTAATAATTTTTTTGGAAGGTTTTGTCTGCTAAGTTGAAATAAAAGCTGGATAAAAGTACGGCTAAACGATGATTAAGAAATAGCACTCGATCTTGACTTACTTCGGCTTAAGTTGATCAAAATTCAAAAGCAAACTTAAAACTTAATAAAGTAAGGATAGCTTGACCGTGGGGGTTCCTATAGTTTGAACATGCTTCTCTCGAAGATATGCCCAACTGAGTTTAGGAAAATCCGACCGAACTCTCGTCCCGTATTCGAATACCTAAAACTCGCTTTAAGTGGTGAACCCCGCTATTGGGTTTGACTCCAATCCAGGAGATTTACGTCATTCTCTCTCGAGAAATGTGTGTAACTCTCTTTACTCTTAAGTGCTCACTTCAGACTATCGGCCTCTCGGCTAGCCAAGAATGAAAGCAAAGGTGGGGATTATATATCGATAATATAGCTCCACTAAATTTTAATTAAGAGTGAATCTAAGGCCCAACACTTTAGAAAGTGAAAGAAGACTAAAGGATCATAACTTGATCAACTCATCTTCAGATCATCAAGATCGAGTACTATGAGGATTTAGTTACTCATGGTGGAGGGGTAGGAGAGAGAAATGATGAAGATTTTAAGAGAACAAAAACATACAATTTTTATTAAACAAAATTTCAACTGAGATTACATTTGCATGGAAAGCCTACTAAGCATTAGTAATACACTATGAAAGGAAATTACAAAGGCATTACAACATTCATATGAAAACTAGAAAAGGAAATGCATTGAAATAAGAGAGAGAGAGAGAGAGAGAAAGAGAATAAAATAACATGAAAATCACTGAAAATAGAGTAGTAGCACCAGTTCTCTCTCCAAAAACTGAATGGGGAAAGCTTGGAGGTCATTTCAATTTATAGAAATTTTTCTGCCTCGGTCACGCCCTCAGTCACGCCCGTGACTAGGGGCGTGACATTGTTTAATCAATTCTGTGGCTTGGATCAGGTTCGGCGCACGATTCTGACGCGATTTGATGGGTCACGCCCTAGGTCACGCCCGTGACTGAGGGCGTGACCATTTCAGTGGTTAGTCCGGTCATGGGCGCTGGCGGCGATCATGGGCGCTGGCGGCTGGCTGACGTGGAAGTCACGGGCGTGACTGGAAGCACGCCCGTGTAACAGTGGCGTGACCAATTCGGTGGTCAGCTGGTCGAATCTGAGCTGTTCACGGGCTGGTCACGGGCGTGACTTGCGTGTCACAGGCGTGACTTGTGTGTCACGGCCGTGTACTTTGGGCGTGTCTGACCAGATCTTATGAATTATGGTGGCAGCAGCTTAACTGGAAACAACAACTTACACGCCCTATGTCACGGGCGTGACCTAGGGCGTGACTTAGGAAATTTTGCATTTTTGACCTGAAAATTCAGAAAACTTAAGTTAGCACTAAAAATAGGAAAATGAATCAAAAATACATTTAGGTAAACAACAATAAGCAAAAAGTAAGAGTAAATAACCTAAAAATAACCTAATTAAATTAACTAGATTTAGCATTATCAAGCACAAGGATACAGACAAGAAGAAGGGATAGACTACAATCAAACCTTTGCTCCAGTAGCCAGATTGGAAGCAATCAGACTCTTTCTTGCCTATGCAGCCTTCATGAAGATGAATGTCTACCAGATGGATGTCAAAAGTGCTTTTCTGAATAGTGACCTTCAGGAAGAGGTGTATGTAGAGCAACCACCAGGTTTTGTCAATCCCTCCTCACCTAACTTTGTTTATAGACTTAGCAAAGTACTTTATGTTCTTAAGCAAGCACCTAGAGCCTGGTATGAAACTCTCTCCAACTTCCTTTTAGAAAATTCTTTTGAAAGAGGAAAAGTAGATAAAACACTTTTTACTAGAACCCATAAAAATCAACTCCTTGTTCAAATCTATGTAGATGACATCATCTTTAGCTCAACTAATCCCAAACTTTGTAAAAGATTTGCTAATTTAATGCAATCAAAATTTGAAATGAGTAGTATAGGAGAACTCTCTTATTTCTTAGGGCTACAAGTGAAACAAAGCAGTGAGGGAATCTTTATCTCACAATTTAAATACACTAAAGAATTAATCAAAAAGTTTGGTATGGAATCAGCCTCTACCATGAAAACACCTATGGCAACTAATGCCATTATAGAAAAGGATGATAAGGGAAAATCAGTAGATCAAAAGACATATAGGGCAATCATAGGATCCCTTCTCTATCTAACAGCTAGCAGACCTGACATTATGTTTGCAACCTGCATATGTGCTAGATTTCAGGTTGATCCAAAAGAATCCCATCTCACCTCTGTAAAAAGGATTCTTTGATACCTAAAGGGAACACCTGAACTAGGTCTGTGGTACTCAGCAGAAACAAATTTTGAATTAATAGGATTCTCAGATGCAGACTATGCTGGATGTAGGGTTGGTAGAAAAAGCACATCTGGTACTTGCCAATTCCTATGTGACAGATTAATATCATGGTTCAGTAAGAAACAAACTTCAGTCTCAACCTCAACAGCTGAAGCTGAATATATAGCTGCTGGGAGATGTTGTTCACAAATCCTCTGGATGCAAAATCAGCTTCTTGACTATAAATTGGAAGTCAATAACTCTAAAATTTATTGTGATAGCTCTAGTGCTATATCCATAGCATCCAACCCAGTCCTTCATAGTAAAACCAAACATATAGAGATCAGACATCACTTTCTTAGAGACAATGTAGAAAAAGGTAAGAAAGCCTTAGAATATATTCCTACAGATATTCAAAGAGCAGACATTTTTACCAAACCCTTAGATGAAACTAAGCATACTTACTTTATCAACACCTTGGGAATGCTTGATGGAAGCTTGTAAACACCATTGTTGGGGAAATCTATAAGAGATCAGAAAAACTAAGCAGGTACTTAAAGACACGTCGATTATTTTTCGACGCACCGTCGAGAGGAACTCGACGCTAGCATTGATTTCTTAAAACAACAAAGATGCGTCGATCCCATATCGACGCACCGTCGATCTCATCTTGACGCAAGTCTGCAACCACGTCGGCAGGACATTAGGCTGACAATGTTTCGATGGAGCGTCTACTTCATATTGACGCATACGTCGACATCAATGACCAACGTCACAGATGCTCCGACACATCGACCATGCGTCGACTCCAACTCGACGTAATGTCTACTTCATAATAAAACTGGAAACAAATCTTCCCTTCTTCTTTTGACGATTGGTTACCTAATATACCTGGATTTCTGTTTCCTTTTCGATGTTTCACCTCTTTTAAATAACACCTCTTATTTCATAGCTCATACTCTCCCAAACCGCCAAAATCTTCGTCTTCTACCTCTCTCTCTGCATCAATGGCGCCAACCCCTGCTCAATCTGCTCTCATCAAAATAATAAACAATGCTCTGGAACAACTTCTGAATGACTTCCAGACACGTCTGACCAACTTCTCAAATGAGTGTGTCGACATGCTCACCACCTGTGAAGCCAAATTGGCCAACCTCTCTGCTTCTCTTCCTGAGCTTCATGTTCTTCTTTAAGAAAAACCTCTGTCGCCAAAAGGGTTTACATCCTTTCTGAAGGATATAAACCAGGGGGAGAGTTGCTCCAGAAGCCCCCCTATCCAGGTTTTATATTTTCTTAAAGCTCAGGGCTAACTCTTCTCCAATCTCTAAATACTATCTTTAAGTATTAAACCAACTTCATTTTTTCTTTTACCATATGCTCAAATCTTCTCCAATCACTTTGATTACACCTTCAACAAACACCTTGGTGAATCCTCCTCCTACCATATAGAAGGAGACCATGTTGTGGATTCAGCATTCAGAGTAGATGCCCTATATATTCAGGGGGAGATTGTTGCAGTACAAAATATAGAAGTCCAGTGGGAGGAAGAAACAACTTTTTCTGATGACCTAAAAGGGCAAGTCTGGATTGAGACACCCTTGTGTGTGGAAGAATATCAGCATCCCTCTCCTGGCTTCTCTGCTAGCTATATCAAACTCAAGACACCCTTACTTAAGGATATTCCTCCAGAGGACATTTTGCCTCCTGTTACAGAACAAATTCCCTCTCCTTCAAAAGTTCCTTCTCCACCTTCTCCTTCTAAAAAGAAAACTACATCTCCACCTCTGCCTCTTCCACCACTTCAACCTCCATCTCTACCTCTCTGCTACCTTTACCTCCACAAATGCTATCTGGGGAAAAACCAAGAGGACAAATGGAAAGAAGAAGAGAAGCCATCCCTCATTGGCAAAAATTCTCCAAAGAAGAAAGAAAAGACTATGCAAAGGAAAAGAAATATAGAAAGGCTGTTGAGGAGATAAAAAGGTTTGAAAGAATGCCTAATATCACTCCTAACAGTCCTGTAAAGGAGTACCATGATCCTGACATGGAAAAGAGGCATGAAGAAATAAGAGAAAGAGAGCTGTATGAATATGAAGCAGCTATGAAAGAAGTAGAAGATAAAAGGAATATCTGGTTGGAAAAGATCAAGAAAGGGATGACTAAAGAACAAATTCTTGCTGAATCTTCCATCAAACTTCCAAAGAAATTGTTTGATGTTGAAGCTTATCAAAAGAAAAATCCTCAGGCAGGGCTCATCCTAGAAAAAGGACAAAAGCACAAGAGGGGTATAGGGTGTGCAGAAGATATCTACATTCCCTATAAGAAGCCTAAAAGACCTGCAAGATTAGACAAATGGCATAACTCACCGTGGAAAGGGAAAGGAAAAATGTCCGAGAAACAGGAATCAGAGAAGGGAATATATAGGCCAAAGGTTGACAACAAAGGACCACCTGAGCCCAAGCTTACACAAAAGAAACCTCAAAACATTACAATTGAGATGATTGATGAAAAGGCAGCAATTATCATCAACAAGGGCTATTCTATAAATGACACTCTCCCTGATGCTGACAAAATCCTGGAGAAACTGCACACAATCATCAAAAATGTCCAGGAGCATCCTGATAGATCCAGGGGCAATATTTTTGATGCTATTGAAAATTTATCTAGGAAACTTTATTCTGCCTTTGTCAACTTCATGTATAACAAGAAGTTCCTAGTTTAAATCTCGTGAAAGACAATTACTTGTTATATGATTTCTTCTGATTACTTAGCATATTTCTTCTCTATATAAATGCTTTGCTGTGTTGATTAAAAGCTGATACAATTTCTCTCTAAATAGGGTTAAGACAAATAGGCGGAGATTGTTGGGGAAATGATTTATCTTAACCCCTAGAATTGAGTAGAATATAAATTCTAAGAATGAAAAATTAGGTTAAGTAAATATGTGTCGAATAATATTTGACGCAACGTCGAAATGTAGTCGACATTTCTCTCAGAATGAGTCGAAGTAACTCTAAAAAGAATTCGACGTAATCTTTGTCGACGTACCTCTGACTTCTAGTCGACGCATTTAATAAAGTCGACGCACCTTTGTCGACGCACCTTCCTTATTCTCCTCTCGACGCTCAGTCAGGATGAAATCGACGTTCACGTCGAATAGTATTCGACGCACGTTGATTTGTATAAGAAATTCAAAAACACGCTAGATCTCTTTCCTTCTTTCTGTAGATCTGATTTTTATTTAATGATATTATTCTTTTATAGCCGTTCTGAATCAGTCTTTCCTTCTATTTGATTCTTGGCTAATTTGATTAAGTCATTATGGATATTATTTGAAATCAAAATGATCTCTTTCCTTCTACAGAAATATTGATTATGGAAACTTTTATCTCTTCCTAATTCTCTGTCTGCTAATTGATTATTCTCCTTTAGCAATATCTTTTTAAACAGAGCCATAAATAAAGAGGAGGTCGACAGAAAATAATAACCAGTGATCCACCATATACATTTAAACAGAGGAAGAGCTCCCAAGTGAAGAGTGAGAAAGCTGAGAAAAGAGATAGTGTGCTGCAGCAAAGAAAAAGCCTTCATCTTCTCCTCCTTCTGAAGCCATTCTGCTGCAATTTCTGAAAGCTCTCACTAAAAGAGAGAAAGAGCTACAATCTCCTTCTCACTATAGAAGAGAGATCATATTCACTATACTTGTGCTTCTAATCTTCTTGCTAGGAAGAAGATTCTTTCTTACATATACTGTTTTCTGTTCTTCTACTTGTTCTACTTCTTCTCCTCATTCAATTTTCAAATTGTGTAAAAGAGTTTTTAGAATATCTCTTCAAAAAATTCAGTTGTAGTGGTTCTAAGAGTCTCCTTACCAAAAGACTCTGTTTGGTTCTAAGAGTCTCCTTATCAAAAGACTCAGTCTGGTTCTAAGAGTCTCCTTATCAAAAGACTCAGTGCAAGTTAGTGAATTCCTACCAAAGGGGGTAGAAGAGTGGACTACCCAAAGTTTGGGGAACCACTATATTTCTTTGTGTTGTGCTGTGATTTTCTTCTTGCTATTTTTCTTCTTTACTTTCTTAATTCTTGTTGGTGTGTGGGAAGCTTAAATCTGTGATTATTACACATATATATATAATTTCACAAAGTATTTTTAAATCTCTATTCACCCCCCCTCTAGAGAATTCTAGTGAGGTTAACTCTGCACTTTCAAATAATTCTCAAAGGCCCACAATATTCCCATATGAATAATTCTCAAAGGCACAATATGTATTCCCGTAGGAATAAATCTCGAAGGTCCACTATATTCCCGTAGGAACATTTCTCGAAGGCACACTGTATTCCCGTAGGCATAATTCTTGAAGGCACAATATATTCCCATAGGAATAATTCTCGAAGGCACAATATATTCCCGTAGGAATAATTCTTGAAGACAATATATTCCTGTAGGAATGACTCTCGAAGGCACAATATATTCCCGTAGGAATGACTCTCAAAGGCACAATTTTTTCCCGTATGAATAATTCTCGAAGGCCCACTATATTCCCGTAGGAATAATTCTCGAAGGCACAATATGTATTCCCGTAGGAATAAATCTCAAAGGCACAATATATTCTGGTAGAAATGACTCTCGAAGGCCCACTATATTCCTATAAGAATAATTCTCGAAGGCACAATATGTATTCCCGTAAGAATAAATCTTGGATGCACAATATATTCCAGTAGGAATGACTCTCGAAGGCACAATATATTCCCGTAGGAATAATTCTTGAAGGCCCACTATATTCTCGCAGGAATAATTCTCGAAGGCACAATATGTATTCCCGTAGGAATAAATCTTGAAGACCGACTATATTCCCGTAGGAACATTTCTCGAAGGCACACTATATTCCCGTAGGCATAATTCTTGAAGACACAATATATTCCCATAGGAATAATTCCCGAAAGCACAAAATATTATAGGCAAGTCTTAGTTAAAAGTCAAAGACATCGTCCTGTCCGCTCTACTCCGAGAGCGGCGGCCAGTCCGGCACTATTTCGGTTGACTCTGAAGGAATGTCCCATCTTCACATCAACTCTAAATTATAAGCAATACTGAAATAAGATATAGTAACTGAAATCCTGAAATAAAGTGCAGTAATCAAAATGCTGGAATAAAACCAAAACATTGATCTGTCCGCTCCGCTCCAAGAGCGGCGGCCAGTTCGACACTATTTAGGGTTGACCTTGAAGGAATGTCCCATCTTCACGTCAACTCTAAATTATAGGTAATACTGAAATAAGATACAGTAACTGAAATACTGAAATAAAGTGCAGTAATTAAAATGCTGGAATAAAACCAAAACACTGATCTGTCCAATTCGGCACTATTTAGGGTTGACCCTGAAGGAATGTCCCATCTTCACGCCAACTCTAAATTATATGCAATACTGAAATAAGATACATAAATGGAATACTGAAATAAAGTGCAGTAATCAAAATGTTGGAATAAAATCAAAACACTGATCTGTCCACTCTGCTCCAAGAGCGGCGGCCAGTTCAACACTATTTATGGTTGACCCTATAGGAATGTCCTATCATCGTGTCAACTCTAAATTATAGGCAATACTGAAATATGAAAGTGCACAGTGTGCCTCTGAGTATACTCTAGAGGGGGTGAATAGAGATTTAAAAATTATTTCTATCCTATTTGTGCAAACACAATAAAACACTAAGTATTATGCTTCAACAATTCCACACACATAATAAAATAAGTGTTGTTAAGTAAAGCAGGAAATCAGTAAAAGAAATGGGACAACACAGAAAAATGACACACACAAAAGACACTAGATTTTTTAGAGGTTCCCTAAAATGTGGGTAGTCCTCTCTTCTACCACCTGGTAGGAATGCACAACCTGTGCCCGAGTCTTTTGATAAGGAGACTCTAAGAACCAAAGATCTTTTGATAAGGAGATCTTGAACCACTCAGATCTTTTGATAAGGAGATCTTAAACCACTGAATCCTTTGGAAGAGGGATTCTAAAAACTCTGTACAGTTAAGGAGAATGAAAGAAGAAGGAAGATGGAAAAGAAGAATTCTGTTTATCAGAATTCTGTATAAGATTTCAGCTTCTATTTTTCCTTTCAAAGGATCTGTTAACAATGAACCCTTGCTTAAGATGATTTGCAAGGGTTATGTTCTTCAGATCCTTCTGAATGTTTTATGCTTTCTATCTAGCTGCCATGTGGTGTTGATGAAAGAGCAACCTTCTTTATCTTGGTTCTCAGATATCACTTATTGTTCTTTTGTCTTTTAGGGTTCTAGGAGGAAGAAGAAGAATAAGAAACCCTAATCAACAAGCTGAGTGAAAATGTGTTGAGTCTTCTCCCATTTTTCTCTCTTATTCTTATTTATTGTCCATGATTTAATTTTGAATTACTTTCCTCTTTTGGTTTGTACTGAAAAGGTATTAGCTTGGACAATTAATCTCTCTTCCTTCATTTGTTCACGACCCATCTGCCAACTGTTTGAATCCTTTCCAAGAAAGCTTTTCCTGTCTTCTTGAATGTTCCTCTCCATTCTAGGCAATAAGCAAGCTGTTGTAGAACAGTCTTTAGTACTGTGGGCAGAACTAAAGATCTTGAACCACTCAGATCTTATGATAAGAAGATCTTGAACCACTGAATCCTTTGGAAGAGGGATTCTAAAAACTCTGTACAGTTAAGGAGAATGAGAGAAGAAGGAAGATGGAAAAGAAGAATTCTGTTTATCAAAATTCTGTATAAGATTTCAGCTTCTATTTTTCCTTTCAAAGGATCTGCTAATGATCAACCTTTGCTTAAAATGATTTGCAAGGGTTATGTTCTTCAGATCCTTCTGAATGTTTTCTGCTTGCTATCTGGCTGCTATGTGGTGTTGATGAAAGAGCAGCCTTCTATATCTCTGTTCTCAGATAGAACTTGTTGTTCTTTTGTCTTTTAGGGTTCGAGGAGGAAGAAGAAGAATTATACAAGAAAATTAGGTTTTAGCTACAATTGTTTTAGCCACGGAGCAAACATCATGGCTAATGCTCATGTATTAGCCACACCATTAAAATAGTGGCAAATAATTACATTTTAGCTAGGGAATAAGAGATTCATGGCTAATACTATAGTATTAGCCACAAAAAATTATAATCCGTGGCTAATATATCAATATTAACCACGGTTTTCATCCACGCGCCTTAAATTTCGCTAAATCCCGCTCGCGAGGAAAACCTAAATCCCGCTCTTATTCCCGATAGCGCTCTCAAACGTCATTCCCCTTCGCTCTTGCTCACTCACCGCCATCAAAGCCCTCTCCATCGCAGAGGACGGGGAAGAGCGCCTCTGCATACTTCTATTTATTTCCCTCTTCCTCTTCTCCGGTCCTCTCCCTCGCCCTTCGATGGTCAAATAAGTATTTAACTGTTCGAATCACATCCCTCTCACGCCAGTTTCCGCTCTCCCTTCTATTACTTCACCGCTTCCTGCATGCCTCTAACATTTTTCTAAGAAGAGCGGCTGAGTACCGTAATATCTAGGTCAAGAACCTCCGGTCTTTTCACGGCCGGATTTTGCTGTAATGTTCTCGATTCTGCGCATTTTTTTGTCTCTTGCATGTACTTTGGCAGTCGGTTTTACTTTTGGTGTAGTGACGTGTACAGATTTCTAGGTTTTGTTACTAGGTTGCTAGCGTACATGATTTTTCTATGTTTTGGAAGATTGTATAATGGTGGATCTTTGGGAACTTGAGCTTACATAAAAGTAGCAATATGGCAGTTGTATTCAATGGAGTTTCTTGTCTGGGGTTCATCCCCGTGACGTGTTTTCTTGTGTTTGAGGACATGGCATTGATTTCAATGTACGGGGTTCATCCCCGTATATTAATTGTTTTAATTTAAAATGTTGCTGAATTTTCCAGGAAATCGTCACTTCACTATGCCCAGCTGCTATTTTGGTCACTAGGGTTTCTTCTGTTGTTGTGCTCTTTATCTGATGGTTTTGATATTATTAAGTGTTCTGCATTCTAAATTTTGTCTAATCTGTCATGTCCTTATGATTATTTAGACCCTTATGTGAGTGTTTGGATTGCAGGTTTACGGTTTTTGTGTTTTGGTTATTAAGTGCTCTGCTGACGGAGGATATCGAAGCCCTTCACCAATGCCGCCGCTGAGGCTAGAACATCGGAGCCCTCACTCTCGTCGTCGACGCCTTCTCCTAGCAGCATCGAAGCCCGTCGCCATAGCAGAGGTAGCTTCTGCAAGTAATTAGTACTTGTCGTCCAAACACTAGGAAAACCTAAATCCCGCTCTTGCATTTTCTACTATTGTTCTTTAGTGTAGAAATGTCTTCGCAGTACATATGGATCAAAAGATCATGTATCCGGAGAGAAACTTTTGATGAACATGATCTTATTTAGTGTAGACATTTCTATAGCCCTAACACCCTGGTAATATGATTGAGTTTATTTCATTTGATTTTGTCTGATGAATGAGAGACGGTGCACTAAAAGAGAGAAAATGATGGAGAAGTGAGAAGATGCAGAAACTTGATGAGTTCAAAGTAATGCTCGTGGAAAATTGATGAAAGTTAGTTCAAAATCAGTAAATATTTCACTTTGATATGCAAATTTATAGTAACAATTTTGTACTTGTCTTAATTAAGTAAAAGACACTTCTCATTCAATTGAGGCTTTGCAGTACTTTAGTCTATTAGTGATAAACTTATTAGAACCAGTCACCACAACCCTTGTTGTATCACCATGCACATTGCTTGATCCTAAACTTGTGTAAACTAACTTGCAGTACCCTTTTATCATTTGGTAGTTCCCACTTAACAAAATTATCTTGCATTGCACCATCAACAATAAATAATACTAAAAAGATGAGTAACTACACTCCTGGTCTTGTCATCCTTTGAATTATTATATGCTTGCTAGATTTCTCTTGTATTTCTGGATCATCAGCTACCGGATCATTAGACTACAATTTTTGATCAAATATTTCTACAAGATCAACATATTCACGTGTGTACTTCTCTTTCATCCCACGCCCATAGTCAATGAAAGAAATGTAATCTTTTGTATACTCATTATTGTTTTTTGTTAATTATATTATTATAGAAGCGCCGTCTTGTAGGCTTTGTGCGAGCCATTTTCTCATTGTTATATTTTTTCTTTCTATATTAAGCATTGATCATATTCATTTTCATTGATATTATAGTGTCAAAGATTAGTGTTAAACTCAATATAATATATTTTCATTCTTCATCATCTATTTATATAACCCTAATTTTTTTTAATTTATTTAGATTTCTCTGGTATTAAATATGGAAAAAGTTGGATTGATTTGCAAAATAGAGCTTCATTTGAATACATCCAAGGTGTTGACAAGTTTCTGGATTATGCATATCAAAATAAAACAAATAATTTTGAGACTCGAATTTACTGCCCTTGCAAAAAATGTTGTAATACTTATCTGATGGAGAGGGTCGTTGCTCGTGAACATATAATTATTAATGGGTTTCTATCTAAGTACAAGATATCGACCCTTCACGGGGAATCATATTGTTATATATCTTGTAGTGGGGATGAGCAGCGTTCTGATTTTAGAGATGATATGATGGGTATGATACATGAAGCAGTTGGAATTCCACCTATTAGTGCTAGTTTGTATGAGAATCCACCATCATTAAGCAGTCCAATAATGAATGGTCCTAGCGAAGAAGATGCCAAATTTATAAAACTTGTTGAAGATGCAGAGTGTCCACTGTACCCTAATTGTGTCAAGTATACATCATTGTCTTTCATAATTAGGTTACTGCAAGGTAAAGTCATGCATGGATGGACAAATACCTCATTCACATGACAATTGGAGTGTCTTATTGATGCTTTTCAGAACATTAAAATACCTAAGTCTTATTATGAATCTCAAAAGATTACTAAAGATTTGGGATTTTCTTACGAGACTTGGGATGCATGCCCCAACAATTGCATGATTTTTAAAGGAAATGATATTACACTTGAAAATTGTGAGATATGCGGGGAGTCACGATACAAACAACTCAATGACAATGGAAGTAGCATGCAGAATTCAATTACAAAAATTCCAGCAAAACAAGTAAGATATTTTCCTTTGAAACCGAGACTGAAGAGGTTATTCATGTCATCAAAAACTGCAAGTTGTATGCGGTGGCATGCAGAAGAACATACTAATGATGATACTATGAGGCACCTAGCTGACTCTCTAGCTTGGAAAAAGTTTGATAAAGATTATCATCAATTCGCAGCAGAGTGTCGCAATATTAGACTTGGTTTGGCATCTGATGGGTTTAATCCATATAGAACCATGTCCATTGCTCATAGCACATGGCCAGTTATTTTAATTCCTTATAATTTACCTCCATGGATGTGCATGACACAATCTTTTCTCTTTCTTACTGTACTAATTGATGGGCCGAAGGGACCTGGTAATAAAATTGATGTTTATCTTCAACCATTGATTGACGAGTTGAAAGAATTATGGAATGATGGTGTGGCTACATATGATGCATCAAAAAATCAGATGTTCACTCTACGTGCCGCATTATTTTGGACAATTAATGACTACCCTGCATATGCAAACTTATCAGGAAGGAGTACAAAAGGCCAGTATGCTTGTGCAAATTGTAATTTGCATACTAAATCACAATGGCTAATAAATTGTAGAAAATATTGTTACTTGGGGCATCGCCGATGGTTACCCAGTGGGCACAAGTTTCAAAGAGATAAGGCAGCTTTTAATGGATGTCGCGAATTTGAAGCTAAACCTCCTATGTTAAAGGGAAGTAATATCACAACACAACTGAATGATGTACTTACTGAATACAAAAAGGATGATCTTAAAAAGAGGAAGAGAGAAGATAATCGTAGGGTTAGTAATGTTGGTCAAAAACATGGTTGGAAGAAAAAAAGCATTTTCTTTGAATTGCCATATTGGGAGTATTTTCAAACACGTCATTTCATTGATGTAATGCACCAAGAGAAGAATATGGGTGAAAATTTGCTTTATACAATATTGGGTGTTGTAGGAAAAACAAAAGATGGCTTAAAGCCAAGATGAGATTTAAAAGAAATGCGTATTCGAACAAAATTGCACCCACAACAACTTGCATCCGGTAAGGCCTTCTTATCTCCAGCCCGTTTTTCAATGAACAAAGTACATCAAGATAATTTCCTGCAAGTGCTAACAAATATCAGAGTGTCGGATGGCTATGCATCTAATATTTCTCGATGTGTACATTTGAAAGAGAGAAATATTTGGGGTCTTAAGAGTCATGATATGCACATTATTATGCAACAATTCCTTCCAATAGCCATAAGGAAAGTATTGCCACTAGATGTTGTGAAGGTTTTCATCGAGTTATCTAATTTCTATAGACAATTGTGCTCAAAGGTTATTAAGCACGTTGACTTGAAGATTATGCAAGAACGCATAATTCTTACACTATGTCATCTTGAAAAGATATTTCCGCCTTCTTTTTTGATATTATGGATCATCTAACAATACATTTAGCTGAAGAGGCCTCCGTTGGTGGTCCAGTGCAATTTCGATGGATGTATCCTATTGAAAGGTAATGAACATTTCATATATTTGAATTTATATATTTATATAAATATATATTATTGTTTGTATTAACTTGTTATATATATATTGAAATTAGGTATCTACTTACCTTGAAGAGATATGTTCGTAATCATGCTCATCCAGAAGGTTCTATTGCGAAAGGATATCTAATGGAGGAATGCATGAACTTTTGCGAACGGTATCTTGATGGCATTGAAACAAAATATAATCGGCAAAATAGAAATTATGATGGAGGTCATGACATTGGTCGTCCTTTTAAAAAGGTGAAAAAGATACAACTTGATGAGGTTTCTTGGATACAAATGCATCGTCATGTTCTTTTCAACACAGATGCAATCACGCCTTTTCTAACGTGAGTTGTCATATTTTTTCCCATCAATTTAATTTGGTGTTACTTTTTTACAATATCAAAATGTATTCTTATATAGGAAACACATTGAAGAACTCAAAAAGACAATGCCTCGTATGACCGAACATCAAATTGATAAAGCTCATAATGAATCATTTCATTCATGGTTTAAACAATATGAAAGATCTTCAATCTATCAATCACATGGGAGTATTTAACATTTTAAACGTGATTTATATCTTAACCAGGCAATGATTCATAATATCAGGCTACCCAAAAGCAGTACTGTTGCTGATGTGATAAATAATTTGAAGACAAAGGTGGCTTTTGCTATAGTTATTATGCATTATTATGTTTTCTTATTTTTATTTAATTATAATAATTCAGTTTAGGTCGTGGTGATCTTTGTGGATTGAGTTGTCCCAGTGGCTTGCTATGATGCTAAAGTGTTAAAATTTGAATTTTTTAAGAGATTTGTGTACCGAGATGTTTTTGGAGCCTCTATTCTGGAAGCCTTACAAGTTATGCATTAAACACTACTGTAACTCATATGACTTGTTTGAGCTTCTTCCAACCCAATTGTCTTTTTTTTCACTCTTAGATATTTCCACCGACTGAGAGGATAGAGAGCATAAATGATCAATACTGGACGCTTCGTGTTGAGGAGGTACGTTGTTGATTTATAAACACTTTTTGCTTGAGAAAAGCTTCTAGTGGGTCAATTATGGTTATTCGGGCATTCCTATCATATATTGTTGTGTTGGACTTTATTCCTTAATATTACTGGATACAATGTATGCTGCAGATTCCAGAAGAAGAGAAAACCTTGGTCCAGATGACCGTTTGATTCATGTGTATCATTTCATGAAGGATCCTAATCAAAACCAAATGGTAAGTTTAGTGAAATTTGGTTGTAGAATATTTGTGGTTGAACAAAATTGTAGGCAGAGTGAATTTCTTGTAAGAAGATAAAATATATGATTTTAAATAACACAGTTCTTATACGAGGTATAGAGCTTTATTTATCTGATTGTTGGAGTGTTTTCTTTTCCTGAACTTGTTTAGGAGTATTTTTTCATCATCTTTCTGAATGTTTTTGTTGTTGAAATATCTGTTAAATAACCATTTTTTCTGCAGCAAGTTATAAACTTTGGGGAGCCTTTCTTCTTGGTTATCCATGATGGAGAGACAGTAGCTGAGATTAAATTGCGTATTCAGAAAAAACTACAAATTCTTGATGAAGAATTCTCGAAGGTATGTCTATATTTTTGATATTGAGCATATATGTCACAATTTTTTATATCTTATTTCTTCTCTTTTTTTATAAGCATCTTGGGTGATGTTAGGAATATGTAGTTTTAGGGCAATAAATCAATTATGCTTGTGCCCAAATTTATCTTTATTGACCCCACTGTTAATACGTAAAAATAAGTATTTGTAGTAAAATTTTCCCATTGTATTTTTAGATATGTCCGCTGCTTCTTTTCTTTTTTATGCTTGGCTTTTTATCCATAGTTGTAATTGTGAAATTGTACTTTAATTTTATCCATAGTTCTTTGAAGAGCTGCCTGCTGCAGTTCTTTGAAGAGCTGCCTGCATGCAGTTCTTTGAAGAGCTGCCTGCTGCAGTTCTTTGAAGAACCTGCTGCAGTTCTATGAAGATCCACCGAAGCTCCGGAGGATGACATCACTGTGCGCAAACGAGGTTTCTCTTGCATTATGTGGTGCCAAATTCAACGGTATTGATTATATTAGTACTTATTGTAGATTTCTCCATTACTGAATATCTTTTTTATTAAGACTATTTAAGTGGATATTCGAGTTTAAAATTATCGTTTGCAAAAATATATCAATCTCCTGATACAAATTTCAGCATATAGAGGGAAAATGGTGTGAAAATGTGGCATCCGCTTTGTTTTCTTTATGCATTAATCTTGCGCTTGCTTTATTAAGAGTGGTGAGATGGCCACTGTATGTTTTGACAATAGCTTTGACAATGCATTCCTCAACTTAAGTTTTTGTTTGAGTTCCTACTTCACTTTCTACGTGAGTTTCTGTTAAAGTTTGGTTGCATGCCTCTTCAAAATATAAAAAGTTTGCTTGGTTATGGAAGACAGGAGGATGCTCATGAATTCATGAGGTCATCATTATGATAAGCTTGCATTATATTTCCTTCATGTCATCAACCTTGTGATATTTATGATTTTTCATAACACGGCGAACCTACTCAACATTTAGGTTTGCTATTGATACAATGCAATCAATTTGCCTTGATGAGTATGGAGGTGAAAAAGCTGTGGATCCTAACACACAAGCTACAACTATAGTTCAATACATATTTGGCGGCCATCTCCAGTCACAGGTTGTATTTTCTTACTTGATAGTTATCTCCTTGCGTATTTGTGTTTCAGAATTTATACTGGTGCAAATTTGTTTTAAATTAGTTTCTGCTATGGAAGAAATGCATCATTTGATTCTCCAATGTACTTTTGATAACACCATGCCATTGCTGTTAGGAATTGATCAGATCTTCTATATGTTGATCCTGATTAAGTAGGTTCATGTAGCAGATCTAATTTTCAAGTTGACGATGTAACGAATTAACAGAACTCTGTTAATTCACTTCACTCTGTTGTGTTGCTGCAGGGCTACTGCTGGAAGGAGTTTGGAGGGCTGGTGGATGATTTCCAGTTGCTGGAATTAAATTCCAGCAGTCCTGGATTGGTGTAGCTACACAAATGGGGAGCAGAGAAGGAGCAGCAGCTGGAAACTATCTTGCTTGGGCAGGGTGGATGGTTTTGCAGGTGATGAGTGCAATGTCACATAGTAAAAAATTTATGCCCATTGTATCTTGTGGTGCACTGAATATGTAATTGTTAGATTTGTATGCCAAGTTATCAAAATGAGTTCTCGTGGTACATGTATATTGAAGACTGTTGTTTTTTTTGCTAAGAAAATGAGGTCTGCGAATGGTCATATAGCTTAGTAGGGCTTCCCTCCACATTCTTACCATACATCTAATTACTGTAGTAGGGCATTCCTCTTGATTGTACTAATATAATTTTTTTAAAAAAATCATAATTTATTATTTGCCACGGTTTGAAACGTGGCAAATTGTTTTTGTAAAAAACAATGAATGAACTATTAGCCAGGGTTTCAAACCGTGGCTAATAGTCAAACTATTTGCCATGGTCGTAAGCCGTGGCAAATACTCCTTTTTTTAACGTTATGAAGGACTTTTTTCCAGGGTCTAAGACCATGGTAAAAGGTCGAGGCATTAGCCACGGTGGTTTCTTGTGTGGTTAATACTATTTGCTACGGCCAATCCGTGGCTAAAAACCTTTCTCCACGCGACCTTTAGCCACGAATTTTTCCGGTGGCTAGGCCGTGGCTAAAGATCTTTAGCCACGGTTTTGGACTTTTTCCAGGGCAATTTGCCTGGCCAAAAGTCTGTTTTCTTGTAGTGAAGAAGATACCCTAATCAACAAGCTGAGTGAAAATGTGTTGAGTCTTCTCCCGTTTTTCTCTCTTCTACTCTTATTTATTGTCCATGATTTAATTTTGAATTACTTTCCTCTTTTGGGTTGTACTGAAAAGGTATTTGCTTGGACAATTAATCTCTCTTCCTTCATTTGTTCACGACCCGTCTGCCAACTGTTGGAATCCTTTCCAAGAAATACTTTCCTGTCTTCTTGAATGTTCCTCTCCATTCTAGGCAATAAGCAAGCCGTTGTAGAACTGTCTTTAGTACCGTGGGCCCTCAGAGAGAGAGTGCAAAAGGAACAGCTGAAAAAGTTTCCTTTTCAGACTGTATTCGATGCTGCATCGACTTCATTCTTTCCTCTTATCGACGCACCTTTGAGTTCATGTAAGAGCAGCTTCGAATTCCTTCCAGCTCTGGTTGAACTCTGATGTCGACGTTACGTCGATTACTTATCGACGTAACTGTCGAGTTGAAGACTTCATTCTGAACTTCATTGTCTGCGTCGAATTGTAGTCAACGTTTCATCGACTTCAGATGGCTCCGACAGATACTTCCTTCTGCGTTGAATTGAAGTCAAGGTTACGTCGACTTCTAAGATAACTTCGACATGCTCCTTTATCTACGTCGACTCCAATTCGACATAGCGTCGACTTGATATACTTTTACAGAGGGTTCGAGTTGCTTGGAATTCCAGTCTGAGTTGCGTCGATAGTAAGTCGAAGTTGCGTCGACTTGTATTCGACGCAAGTATTAGTTCAACGCAGATTGTGTTTGTCCCGACCTAGTCTTGACACTCTAAGATGAGTGAGACATCCTAAGAAATCTAATGACCAAATTACCCTTACAATATAATGGGTAATATTTCCTAATACATGAAATCACTTGTATATAATTTGTTCCAATAAATCAAGGGTATTTTTCCCCAAAAAAAATAAGATACAGAAATTAACTGGACCTGTACGAGACCGGAGTGATACTGAAATGAAACTGAATGGAAGGCACTGAAACTGAAAGGAGCCGGACCAGTACGAGACTAGAGTAAAAGAAATTGCAATAAAATGAAAAGGGTTAGTAGTCCTTCACTCCATATTTAGGAGTCTTTGGTTCCATCTTCGTTCATAGGAGGAAAGTCATGTTCTTTCTCCGTTCATAGGAGTCTCTTCTAAATTTTGTCTCTTTAATTATAGCCCGATCATAGGTTTTAATTGCACCTTTTAAACATGGATTAAACAGATTAGAGGAGCATTATTATGAGTCCCTTAAATTCTCCGTAAAGAGACGACTTCCAATGTTTGAGTATTTTTTTAAATGCAGCTCGATGACGTGTTTGTCTCAAAAAAGCTCTTATTTTTATATTTAAAAAATAAGCCCTCCTATCAAAATCACCAAACTGTGGCAGTGGGTTTCAAAGCAATTTATCATCTTATCAAAATATTTATGATCTTTTGAGGTCATACATAGCCTCTAGAAATTTTAAAGTATGCTCGGGTCATTGTATTAAAACCTTAAAATACCAAGAATGCCTCAAAAAGTCCCAAACATTTTTAGTGGGTAATCACCAGATCCACTCTTATCTAGAGATTTTCTCGAATTTTTATAACAAAGTTAAAAGCCTATGATATTATTATACCAGCAATTTATACCTTATTTAAATCTTTTAAAATATCAGAAATGCAAAATAAAATCTGAATATTTTTGCTAGATTGTGTCATTTAATACACATCATATAAAAATTTGAGCCATGTGGGTCATGAAAATCTCCCCCTAGAATTTTTACAAGCTAAGGACCCAACTTAATTAAAGACTTGAAAAATATCAGGAATCAATATAAAAATCTGATTATTTTTCCTAAGATGTACCATACTCCAGTACACAATATATAAAAAGTTGAGCTATGTGGGTCATGAAAATCTCCCCCTGAAATTTTTACAAGTAAAGGACCCAACTTAATTAAATCCTTGAACAATATCAGGAATCAATATTAAAATCTGATTATTTTTCCTAAGCTGTACCATACTCCAGTACACATTATATAAAAAGTTGAGCTATGTGGGTCTTGAAAATCTCCCCCCTGGAATTTTTACAAGTAAAGGACCCAGCTCGATATAATCATTAAATTATCATAATGAGTTCTTAAAATTCTCAAATAATTACCCCAGGTGTGCATGGGCTCTGGAAACATCCCAGATTTATATCATAATTTTCTGATCTACTTTAATCCCTCAGATAATTCAAAAACCCAAATATTTGATGTATTTTAATTTCTAAAAATACTTAGTCTCTTTCAAAAATTATGAAAATTTTACAGAAGATAGCCCTTGCGAAGATGATCAACTTTTATGTTCAAAGTTTCGGCAGTTGGGCTTCCTATTAAGCCCAAAAAATCAAAATCTATAATAAATGAAAATTATAAAAAAAAAGCCAAACCATTTTCCTGTGGGTCTTCTATGCCCCCGGCCTACTCTACAGGGGATGGTGCTCCCTCCGGCGGTAGTCTGGCGGCTTGCCGCCGCCGGCAACCCCCCGAGTTATTTTTTATTAAAAAAAACAACGAAGGAGAGGGAGGACGGTGGCGGCGCTTCGGCCGCCGTTGTTCGCATGCGAGACGTCCAAAAGTTAGGGAGGAAGGAGAGGAGATAGTCCTATATTGTTTCGACATCTCCGAGGGCTCTCAGCAAAATTCTCCATTAGTGGTGGTGGAGGGTGGTGGAGTTCGGGTGGGGGGGGGGAGGATTCCGGCGAGGTGGAGCTCCGGCAGGGGGTGTCTTGGGCTCGACTGAGCTGGGTGAGAGGAGTGCCTTGCTCTGGAGGGAGGGGGGGGGGTCCTTTTATAGGGGTTGGAGGAGCCTCCCCTCTTCTTCTCCTCGATGTGGGACTAATCCCCCATAGAGGAGGAAGGATGACTTCCTCCCAGCTATCCAGGACAGGTGGCAGCCACTAAATGGTGAGTTGTACAACCTATAAGCCTAGCTAGACCATTAGCCATGTGAGGGAAAGAGAGAGAGAGAGAGAGAGAGAGAGAGAGAGAGAGAGAGAGAGAGAGAGAGAGAGAGAGGGTTAGCTTTCTCTATCTATTGCCTTCATCCATTAGTGCATCAAAACAACCCATCTTGGCTAATATTGGGCTCATGGTGGGGCGCTTAATTGGTTTGGCATTAGTGGAGGGTTCTTAGAATAATCCAAAATTAAGCTTTTATAGAGGTTTGATCAAAGTCAACCCTAGGATGGGTCCCATAGATGGGTCAAGGTCAAAGTAGGTCCAAGTCGTCGAGAGTCAAGTTAATGTTGAGGTATTTTAGTAATATCAGTGTGCGCATGCTTTTGGTGCACCGTAAAGATTGATTTTACCAAATTGACTAATGATGTTGAAATTAAGTGCAACGAATTTCATTGCTCTCGTATTGGCCATATGATAGTTTATAATACCATATGAGTCTAACGCAACTAACAGAAGTCAATCTGGAGCACATTTGCCCACTATACTAAAATAGCGTCATCGTGACGCGCTACGGTACTCAAAACGGTCACTTTCGCCAAATGACCTTAGATTAGAACAAAATGAGTTCCGTTTCACTCGTATCCACCATAAAAGTTTAACGCAACTGAAGGAAGTCAATTCAGAGCACGTATGCTCATTAAACTAAAATAGGATCGTCGTGACGCGCTACGGTACTCAAAACGGCCACTTTCACCAAATGACCTCGGATTGGAACGAAACGAGTTCCATTGCACTCGAATCAACCATACGAGCCTAACGCAACTGACGAAAGTCAATTCGGAGCACGTATGCTCACTATACTAAAATAGAGTAGTCGTGACGCGCTAAAGTACTCAAAATGGCCACTTTCACCAAAAGATCTCGGATTGGAACGAAATGAGTTCTGTTGCACTCATATTGACCATACGAGTCTAACGTAACTGACGGAAGTCAATTTGGGAGCATGTATGCTCATTTTAATACTTTGGTGTTGTGGCGAAGCACAATGCTACCCAAAACAGTCATTTCTCTAGATGACCACCATTATGTGGTGATGGTCGGGTCGTGGTTTTCTGATGACCCGACCTAAGCTCCTCCAAGGGTTCAATTGAATCGGCTAGACCCTATTTTAAAGTTGGGATGTTAAACTGGAGATGTCCCTATCTATTCGGCCAAGAGGGATTAAAGGAACTCCAATTGAAGTCACCATCTCTCCCTGTTGACCATTAGAAGACGTTCCTTCTCTGGTCTTCGTAACCGCAGTAACAGACCGCTTAGTTTGCTCCACATCAGCGGACGGTGTCACGGCTTTCCCCTTATAATATTCAACATCTTTTTCTAACTTCTGGATACGTTCAGCTTGTTCTTTATTCTGGTTTCTCATTTGCATATTCACATCTGCCATCCTCTCCCTCATCTCCTTATCAAAAGCAGCAACTCGAGTCCGCACATGGTCTTCAAGAGCTCTCTCCCTCTACCGCATGTTCTGCAAATCTTCGATCAGAGGACTTAGTAGATTTTGGAAGGCTTTCGGGATATTCAGGAGGGTCTTTACTCTTTCCACTTTTTCATCTACGGTAAGAAACAAATACCCGCGCGGTAAGATATCTGTTTTTTACTTTAAAGATAAAAATGACATGTAGATAAGGCATATACTTTCTACTTCTAAGACAGCAGGATTGGAAGTATGCAAGGGATCTTCATCTATTTTTTTAGTCGCGGGAGGTTTGGTCAGCATTAGGCGATCCGATGGCCTAAAACGCTCAGAATCAGTTTCTTTGAGCAGTTGCTTCTACGACCTCTCCCCATCCTTATGCCTTTGTTTTAGATCGACATTAGTAGTAGTGAAGAGATCATCCAGGGGAATAATTTCAATCTCTGGTCTCTTATCGCACGATAAGTATGGCTTAAAGGCCTTTGAAGGAATAGGGGGGTCGTGGTCTGACATGAGCCTTACCGGATAAGATAGCTTCCACACCCTCTACTAGGGCATCTGTTGCTTTCTTGATCTTGGCTTTTTTGGCATCAGAAGTGACCGCGGCATCACCATTCAGGCCAACCCTCTCTAAGTCCAGTTGGGTCTGGGCCTCCTTGTTGTCACGACCCGTCTCGACAAGGGTCAGAGCGTGCTTCGGGCAGGCCGTGATGCCACAAGCATGGGCGGAAAGGAACCCAAGCCTGCTAAGGCAGAAACAAAAATACCACACTAGTTTTGAATTTGTTACTTTGAAAAGAATTTAGTACATTTAATAAGTATGCGGAAGCCACAATAAAAGGTTAATGCTCATGCATTTTTAAAAAAATCTAATGTCACACACTATGCTGAAATGCTGAACATGTAATAAGTCACAATAGTAAATTATGATAAATTAAATGATCTGGTACATCAAAACATCCTAGGAGTTGTCCACAATACACGAGAAAATGGCTGACAGTAACTAATACATGAAAGTAAATCCAACAGTACTGAAACAAAATACATAGAACCTGTTGATACAGTAATCAAAATAAAACAACCAAGCAAAGTTGCAGCTGAACGAAGAAAAACTCAGGGAGCAGACAGTGCGGTCACGAACCCTAAGGCAAATCCAAACAGAAGGAAAATGCCTCAGAACAAGAAATGATATTAAACAAGTTATAAATTTAGGTACGTGCAGAAGAAATTAGAACTTCTAAGGTACCATTTAATCCTGAAGCAAGCCAATGAAACAAGCAAGTAACTGAAACAAGCAGAACTATCTAGAAATATTAGCCTACTCCGGAGTATAGCCTAAACATTTATTTTGCAACGACATAAGCTGTAATCGATGAAACACGTAGGTGTTTATAGTGGGTGCACATGATTCACACTCAAGCCCAAGTGTAAGTCTTACTAGCATAAGAGTATTTCCTGCATACCGTGACCATGCAATCAAGACGATGCACCATTTAAACCCTACCTTCCAAGATTTACTTATGACACACAGGATCTAAGTGATTCATGTTTTTCCGTGGAAATTTCTATCATAACAAGACATACTCACGAGATATGATTTTTGCATTACCAGATACAATTAATAAATTAGATACAGGTATAAAGAACTTAAATTCTTAATTTGCAAGCGAGAGGGAATTTGTCCACTTGCCTTAAGGTGAGGCCGAAACTAACAAAATGTTGGCGGCGGCTAAGCGGCGCAAGCAACACTCAAGTTCTGAATTTAACCTGTTCAATAGCTATGAATTTGACATAACGAGAAAAAAATACACTAACACAAACAATCCACTAAACAAGCCTAAACATGAAGGGTTAGCAAATTTACCTCCCTCACGGGTGAGGGGAGAAAAGGCTACCACAAGTAAATCGGAGATTTGACAGCACATAGGCGACGGAGACCCCAAATCGGAGAGGGTTTTGGAGAGGTTCCACCACTAGATCCGACGAGCGGTACGTGAAACACAAACAAATACGGGATTAGGCGATTATACAATGAACACGAGATGGATCCACGTAATCACATTATTTTGGGGCGCGAAAATTATCATAATAATTTAGGGCAAATCTGAAACAATGAGATTGGAGGAGTTTCTCACCCAAGGAGACCAGATCTGGGCTCAAAAATCTGAGTATAGGAGGTTTCAAGCAAAACCCTAGACGATCCTCTTGCAATCCACCGGCCTAATCGCAGCGGGAGAGGGATGGAGGGGCTGCCTGCACCTGGAGGAGAGGGAGAAAGAAGCCCTATTACTAGCTCCAGGAGGTGGAAGGATTGCTGCCCTCATTGGACGAGGAAGGAGGAGGAGGGAAGCAGCTTTCTGCAGCTGTCGTCGGCCAGGGGAGGGGAAGAGACCCGTCGGTCAGAACAGGAGGAGGGGAACGCCGGCCTGGGAGAGGAGGGAGGCATCGGAAACCAGAGGGGGAGACATCTTCGTCGGCAGGAGGAGCAGGCATCGATGTCGTCGCTGTGCGCGGGAGAAGGGAGCGGCACGGGAGCGGGATTGAGAATGCCCTAGCGCGTGCGGTTTGCGGGAAACTTGGACCGGGAGACTTAAATCAGGGGCTGGCTGCGGATAAAAATAACAAGGGAGGGGGAAATTATCTTACCTATTATTATGTTATATTATTATTATTATTATTATTTTAGGGTTGTTACATTCTCCCCTACTTAAGAAGTTTCGTCCCGAAACTTTCTGATGATTCCCTGAAAGGGGCCTCTTATGACGAAGATTCAGATGTCATTCATTCCAATAAGGTTTGCAATTCAATTCAAGAGAACTGAAAATGTACTTAAATAGAGAGAGGGACAAGGGCGGAGGCATACCAGGATCAAGAGAAAAGGTGCGGATACTTGCTACGCATGTCAGCTTCGAGCTCCCAAGTAAACTCCTTAGACTTGCCATGCATCCAAAGTACCTTCACCATAGAAATGGTCCTCTTTCGAAGCTGAACATTCACCTTCTGGCACGTCAGACATCAATAGATGAAGCGGGCTATATAATTCTTCATACTAGGCCACCAAACGATCTGCTTTAAGTCATGATACATCTTATTATTGCCTGGATGACCAGATGTGCCGGACTCATGAGCTTCTCGGCAAATACTATCGAACAATTCAGGAACATCAGGAATGCAGAGGCGGCCTCAGAAATGCAGAACATCGTCAGAGATAGAGAAATCTGGAAGAGAACCGAGTTCAACCTGTCGGCGGATGCGCTGGAGTGCGGGATTAGATGGTTGTAAATCCTTCACCTGCTCTTCCCATAACGGAACATGAACCTCTTCATGACCCTATGGTGTGATGGATATATCCATTCGATCGAGGTCATCAATCAAGGATGCTAGAATAGCTGACATGGGCGCACAAGCGGCTACGGAGGCATGCCGGTTCAACACATCTGCCACTGAATTGGCTTTACCAGGAACATACGTGAGCTGCAAGTCATAATCTACCACGAACTCCAGCCAACGACTCTGACGAAGATTGAGGTCCTTTTGAACAAAGATGTACTTTAAACTCTGGTGGTCGGTGAAAAAGTGACACTTCATGCCATAGAGATAATGACGCCAAAGCTTCAAAGCAAACACCACCACAGCGAACTCCAGATCATGAGTGGGGTAGTTGCGTTCGTGAACCTTCAACTGCCTCGACCCATAAGCAATAACACGATCATCCTGCATCAGGACACAACCCAAATCAACTCCGAAAGCGTCAGTGTAAACTGAAAAGTCCAACCCTTCTGACGGAAGAGCTAAAACAGGCGCTGAACACAGACGTTGCTTCAACTCAGAAAAGGACTGCTCGCACTGATCTGACCACTCGAACCTAGCATGCTTTTGAGTTAGTCGAGTCAGGGGAGCAGCAAGAGAGGAAAAACCCTTGACGAAGCGTCGGTAATAGCCAGCCAAACCAAGGAAATTGCGGATCTCGGTAGGGGTAGAAGGTCGCTTCCAGTCCATAACTGTGGAAATCTAGACAGGATCAACAAAAAGTCCATCTCCCGAAATGACGTGGCATAAGAAGGCAACACGGTCCATCCAGAACTCATATTTTGCCAACTTGGCATAAAGCTGATGCTAACGAAGGGTGGATAGAGTGAGTCTAAGATGGGCTGCATGCTCCTCGCGGGTCTTGGAGTAGACCAAGATATCATCAATGAAGACGATGATGAACTTGTCCAGGTACTCACGGAAGACACGGTTCATCATGTCCATGAATGCAGAAGGGGCGTTAGGCAACCCAAAAGACATCACCAAAAATACAAAATGTCCATACCGAGTCTGGAAGGCCGTCCTGGGGATGTCGGAGTCCTTGATCTTCAGCTGATGGTAACCCGACCTGAGATCTATCTTGGAAAAGACGGCACTGCCTTTAAGCTGATCGAATAGGTCATCCACACGTGGGAGGGGGTACTTATTCTTGATGGTCACCTTATTAAGTTCTCGATAGTCGATGCACAATCTCATGGATCCATCCTTCTTTTTCACGAAGAGAACAGGGGCTCCCCAAGATGACGAGCTAGGGCGAATGTACCCACGCTCAAGCAATTCGTCTAACTGCGATCTAAGTTCTTCTAGCTCACGCGGTGTCATACGGTAAGGAGCTTTAGATATGGGGCGTGTCCCAGGCTCTACATCAATACAAAACTCTACATCTCGATCAGGAGGCATCCCAGGCAATTCGATGGGGAACACGTCAGGGAACTCTGAAGCAACAGGAATAGACTCGAGTTGAGGAGAGATAGCATCCGAGTGCAAAGCATAAATGAAGCAGGCAGAACATCCTTGGCTAAGAAGGCGAGTGGCGCGTACAACAGAGATTACCTTCAGGTGACTGCGGGTGTGAACATTAACGTTGTAGTCCTTGCCATCGATGCTGAGATTGATCCTCTTTGCCACACAGTCCAGCTTTGCTCGATACGCGACAAACCAATTCATTCCCAAGATTACGTCGAACTCTGTCATATCCAGAACTATGAGGTCGGCGATGGCTTGCAATTCTCCAAGCAGGATCGGGCAATTGAGAAAGCCTCTGGTTGAGAGATGCAGATGACCGGGTACAGAAATCTCGAAAGGAACCTCAAGTTGCGAAGTATGCCAACTATAAAGATCCACGATGCGGCGAGCTATAAAAGAGTGTGATGCACCTGAATCAAATAAGATTTGCATCCACTTATTCTTGACCCTAAAACTTCTTAAAAAAGGAAAACATAAACGCATAACAAGTTTATTCGGCCAAGACAACCAGATTTAAGAATGCAGAAAAATTTAAAATTCTACACGAAATGTACCAGAATGACATCGGTAGATGCAAGCGCCTCGCCCTGAGTGACAACGTTCAGCACAGCCTTGCCCTGAGCTCCGGGGATAACTTGCAGAGGCTGAGCGGGGATCGGGTTCTCCTATATGGGGCAGTCGAGCATGAGGTGCCCAACTTGCCCACATTTGAAACAGGCCTTCTGCTTACGGCGGTAGTCCTTTACCAAGTGGCCCGAACTCTCGCAGAAAGCACAGACGGAGGCAGCAGAGGCAAGCGTCATCTGAGGTTGCTGCGCAGGAGTAACCATCTTCTGCTTCTTCATGAGGGAGGGGCAGACTTGGGCGAAATGGCCCACCTTGTGGCAGAAGGCACACACCTCTTTGGGCTTGAGGCCTTGCTCCTGAGATGGAGCACCCTTGCGCTTGAGGTCAGAGGTGACGACGTTGCTAGAACCATGCTAGACTTTCATGCCAGTATGATCCAACTCAATACTTCCACCTGTAAGGCGGCATCCACCATCTCAGCGTAGGTGGTGGCTCCATGAGCTACCACGTGCTAGCGAAAATCATGATGAAGTCCCTTCACAAAACGGCTGATCTTCTTGGACTCGTCAAGCACAAACTCTGCAACAAGAAGGGAAAGGCAATAGAACTCCTTCTCGTACTCGATCACCATCCTGTCGGGCTGCTGGAGAGACAAGAACCTCTCAGCTAGCTTGTCTCGCTCCACAAAAGAGAGAAACTTCTCCAAGATAGCTTCTTTGAACTGCCCCCAAGTCAGGGTGGCAGAATTCGGGAGACTGCGGCGCTGAAGCCACCAGGCGTATGCATCCTCAGTCAGCTGGTAGTTTGCAAGGAGAACCTTCTGAGCTTCCAAAACTCTAGCATACTCGAAATGCTTTTCCATCTGGGAGAGCCATTCAGATATCACAAAGTAATCTCGATTGCCATCGAAAGACGGCGGATTCAACCACTTGAATGCCAGAGTATCCATTGCTATAGGCGGGGCAGTCAGGCTTGTCACGAGCGGGGCACCAAGGTGACGGCAGGCGAGCTGGTCACAGAATCAGTTATAGGAGGAGTGGCCCCAAGAAGGGCAGTATTGTTAGTAACTCCAGCTGTCCCTGCACTGCCGGAACCAAGGGCTGGGTCAGGAATTTGGCGATCCTCTTCCAGTCGGGTGAGACATTCCAGAACCTGCCTCAGCAACTGGGCAGTGGCATCTCCAGATGTTCCTCCCGCTGAAGAGGTAGCCTGCTTGCGCTGCGATCGCTTAGAAGCCATCTAGAAGGAGACACAAGGAATCGAGTAAGAGAAATAGTCAAGTTAAGCATAAAGGATTTAGACTACATGTTCTAGCATTCTAATGCTGTTGAATACGTAAATCATGTAATAGTTACAGCATTTTCATTGGACAACTCCAGGTGATGGTCATGCAAGTGCAAATGCGACGAAAAGATCGCGTGTGATATAACAATGATTTGAAAAATCCATGTGTGTACAATCATCATCTGTTGCTCTCAGCTTAACAATCGTGCAATGAGTTATGTCATGCATGCAATGTATTCATGCCTACAATGCATCCTTAAGAATGTTCATGAATGGATACGCATGCCATGTTAAGCGCCCATATCACTTAACATGTCACGCGCATGATGATTCTAATGTCAGCGCAATTGAAAATATTAAACCGCCCATACAATTTAATATTCGCAAGCGGTGTATATCCTAGTGGAAATTCATATGCATATAAATGTTAAGTTTAACCATACTCCCTTAACATTTGTACGCAGACTACTCATGCTTATGAGTGAGTGTGTGCGTGTTTCAGCCTCGAACAACAGACAACGACAAAGTGAGTGAGGAAATGATGCATGCACGTATATTTACATAATAGTTTTCAAAATATATGAAAATTTTAATATACTTTATCTTTAGATGATCAACCTCCCTCTGATACCAACTATCACGACCCGTCTCGACAAGGGTCAGAGCGCGCTTTGGGCGGCCGTGATGCCACAGGCATGGGCGGAAAGGAACCCATGCCTACTAAGGCGGAAACTGCAATACCACACTAGTTTTGAATTTGTTACTTTGAAATGAATTTAGTACATTTTATAAGTATGCGAAAGCCACAATGAAAGGTTAATGCTCATGCATTTTTAATAAAATCTAATGTCACACACTATGCTGAAATGCTGAACATGCAATAAGTCACAATAGTAAATTGTCATAAATTAAATGATCTGGTACATCAAAACATCTTAGGAGTTGTCCACAATACACGAGAAAATGGATGATAGTAACTAATACATGAAAGTAAATCCAACAGTACTGAAACAAAATACATAGAACCTGCTGATACAGTAATCAAAATAAAACCTCCAAGCAAAGCTGCAGCTGAACGAAGAAAAACTCAGGGAGCAGACGGCGCGGTCACGAACCCTAAGGCAAATCCAAACAGATGGAAAATGCCTCACAAACAAGAAATGATATTAAACAAGTTATAAATTTAGGTACGTGCAGAAGAAATTAGAACTTCTAAGGAACCATTTAATCCTGAAGCAAGCCAGTGAAACAAGCAAGTAACTGAAACAAGCAGAACTATATAGAAATATTAGCCTACTCCGGAGTATAGCATAAACATTTATTTTGCAATGACATAAGCTATAATCGATGGAACGCGTAGGTGTTTATATTGGGTGCACATGGTTCACACTCAAGTCCAAGTGTAAGTCTTACTAGAATAAGAGTATTTCCTGCTTACCGTGACCATGCAATCAAGAAAATGCACCATTTAAACCTTAGCTTCCAAGATTTACTTATGACACACAAGATCTAAGTGATTCATGTTTTTCCGTGGAAATTTCTATCATAACAAGACATACTCACGAGATATGATTTTTTCATTATCAGATACAGTTAATAACTTAGATACAGGTATAAAGAACTTAAATTCTTAATTTACAAGCGAGAGGGAATTTCTCCACTTGCCTTAAGGTGAGGCCGAAACTAATAAAATGTTGGTGGCGGCTAAGCGGCGCAAGCAACACTCAAGTTCCGAATTTAACATGTTCAATAGCTATGAATTTGACATAACAGGGAAAAAATACACTAACACAAGCAATCCACTTAACAAGCATAAACATGAAGGGTTAGCAAATTTACCTCCCTCATGGGTGAGGGGAGAAAAGGCTACCACAAGTAAATTGGAGATTTGACAGCACGTAGGCGACGGAGACCCTAAATCGGAGAGGGTTTTGGAGAGGTTCCACCACTAGATCCGACGAGCGGTACCGGAAACACAAACAAATACGGGATTAGGTGATTATATGATGAACACAAGATGGATCAACTTAATCACATTAGTTTGGGGCGTGAAAATTATCATAATAATTTAGGGCAAATCTGAAACAATGAGAGTGGATGAGTTTCTCACCCAAGGAGACTAGATCTGGGCTCAAAAATCTAAGTAGAGGAGGTTTCAAGCAAAACCCTAGATGATCCTCTTGCAATCCACCGGCCTAATCGCAGTGGGAGAGGGATAGAGGGGATGCCTGCACTTGGAGGAGAGGGAGAAAGAAGCCTTGTTGCTAGCTCCAGGAGGTGGAAGGATTGCTGCCCTCACTGAATGAGGAAGGAGGAGGAGGGAAGCAGCTTTCTGCGGCTGTTGTCAGCCAGGGGAGGGGAAGAGATCCGTCGGCCAGAACAGGAGAAGGGGAATGCCAGCCTGGGAGAGGAGGGAGGCATCAGAAACTAGAGGGGGAGACTTCTTCGTCCGCAGGAGGAGCAGGCGTCGGCGTCGTCGCTGTGCGCGGGAGAAAGGAGCGGCACGGGATCAGGAGCGGGATTGAGAATGCGCTAGCGCATGCGGTTTGTGGGAAACTTGGATCGGGAGACTTAAATCGGGGGCTGGCTATTGCTAAAAATAACAAGGGAGGGGAAATTATCTTACCTATTATTATGTCTTATTATTATTATTATTATTTTATGGTTGTTACACTTGTCATTCTCCTTCTTTTTCTGTTTTAGAACTCTTGCCGCATCAGCATCAGCATCAGCATTCACCTTCCCATCATCTTGGGTATCAGGAACCTGTAAATTAACCACATGATTACTATCATCATCTTCAGAGAAAGCATCATCTAAATATGCGATTAAATCATAGTCAATCTCCTTAGTGACAAAGAATCAACCAATGGGGAGAACCCCGGTCAGAATGTTCATCTTCTTTATCAGCAGGAGACTTGGCAGGAGATCGTGGCACTTCCCTCTATTCTCTAACAATAGCCTCTAGGTTAACTGCTTCGGTCTTGACGGTTAAACTCTTCTTCTTATGCTTCTTCTTCTTCTCCCTCCTCTCTTCCTTCGTCATTTTTCTCTTCTTAACTACTATATTCTCATCTTTTTCTAACGTCTCAGAAATCATCCATTGACGCTTTCTCATCACCTCATTTGATTCTGACCGAAAGATGGAGCTCCTCTCTTAATCGATCCACAACGGTCACAATCTTCTGCAGGCCTTGTCTAACTTCATATGTACTAAGATTCTCAATAGGTAAACGATCTTGTTGATCGCCACCCTCCTGACTAGTGGAAGGGTTTGGTACATTCTGGTCTGTGACCAGCTCGAGATCGATATCAAGCTGAGACACATCAAAGGTTATCTCAGTACTGTCCTGCTTCATAGTAAGCAATCTGGTAGAAGGAGTGCCATCAGTATCAACATCCTGAGATATATTCGGCGTGACCGCATCGTTCACCTGCAAGGGCTCTGCTGTCTCAATAATTTCAATTATTTTCCCTGGTGCAGGGGGTTTCTTAGCAGTAACTATCGTCTTCATAATCTTTGAGCTTTCTCCAGTCTGCAGTTTGGAAATATTAACAGCTCGGGAACTTCTCTTTGTGATGGCATCTTTCAAGGGAGAAGAACGCGTGGAAACCCCACCAATACTCTTCATCAGACTCATCTTTCCTTTATTTGCTGCGATCTAAATTATGTGTACCGCTAATAGAGAGAAATTCATCGTCTCAATGGATTGGACTAAATTTTCAAGCCTTCGTAGCCGTATTTATAGAATTTTCAGTATTAAAGGTGGGTTGCGGTCTCCGCAGTTAAAGCAAACATTTCTAAAGTTCCCAAAAAACATGAAAATGTGTGGGGATCAAGTTTACCCGGAATCCCACGACTAGCTCTCTACTCCTCTCAAGGCCGGTCCGCCCGATCATAAGTTTGGTGAACGCCTAGACCGCTCCGCTCCCTCCAACAACTTCTCAAAGGAAATCCAGAACCAAGTACCAGTCTGACCGTCGGACCGCGTGGTCAGGGTTATTTTCTTGCTATATCTTCTCACCCCTGCCTGTTCTCCGATATCCCACCGGGCAACCCGTAATTTTAGTGCCTTCCCATTTGGGAAGGGCCCCGCACCTATAAATAAGGGTCAGCAGTACCCATAAGGCACGCTATATTCCCGTAGGAATAATTCAAAGTTGTGTCTTTGAAAGTTGTCTCTTAACGTGAAGTTGTGGAGGTACGTACAATTTTTGTACCAGCAGGCGTGTGTGTTCAAAATGGCGGGATAATGGTTGATAGGGGTTCTCGACCAAAAGGTGCAACTTTCAAAGGCGCATGCCGAATGCATATGCCCATCTTCCAAGAGCGTGTGTGTGGTTTTCCATTGCATAGTCACAAGAAGTCATGTCTGCATGAACCGACGTGACTTTTAGGACACGTTACCGAGACACGTGCACGTGCACTAAGGGAGTGTGCACATCAAATGTCTCGCACGGGTTCGTGCCTATAAATAGGCCAAATAATCCTAAAGAACGAATATCATTTTTAGAAGTCTTAATACCGTAAAACCACGAAGAACACATCTCTACCAAATCGAAACTAGTATTTCGATGGAGAGAAAAGTAATCATCTTCCAGCCCTAAGTTTGTTGGACGGATTACGATGTGTTTCTGGCGTTCGTGTGGATACCTCTAGAGATGCAGATACTATTTTGCGTTTGGACTCAAATGCCAGTTATTCTTCTCAAAATTCTGATTTTGGCGCATATACAAACTTTATTCTTGATTTAGTGTGTTTCATATGGATCATGTCGAGAGTTTCCTGTATTTATGTTATGCATTTGATGTCCTTGAAATGCAACAGCTTTGTAGAGAGTTTTTTGAGGATCTCACTTCCTCTCACGATATTGACCAGGAAGGATAATAGGTTCATTTGGGGGCCAAAGTGTGAACGGGCATTTGAGGGGCTAAAAAGTTTACTGATCTCAACACTTATTTTGAGTTCTCTATGTAGGCTAGAAGGATACCAAGTATATATGTATGCCTCAAAGATTGGCTTGGGTTGTGTTTTGTTCTAGTTTGGGAAGGTGATCACATATGGTTTACTCTAACTGAAGGTGCATGAGAGGAACAACCTGATCCATGACTTGGAGTTAGCAGTCATAATGCTTTCTCTAAAATTGTGGCAATATTACTTGTATTGTGTGAAGATCGACATCTTCATGGACCACAAGAGCCTGAAGTACTTGTTGAATCAAAGAGCGCTGAATATGAGGCCGAGGAGGTGCTTGGAGTTCCTGTATGACTACACTCTTGGTAAGGGGAATGTTGTTGTCAATGCTTTGAGTCGACGAGAGCCAATATATATGAATTGGATTTTAGCTCATGATGACCATCTAGTATGTGATCTAAAGGCGTTTTAGATCACTTGTGTTGATCGGAGTATGATAGTTACAACATGCATGAACTGGACGGGGATCCAATATGATATTACAACAAAGTTCGACAGACTTTAAACCTTGATGAGAGCATGAATGGCTATGTGGAGGAGACCTTAGATGGGTCAAATGCTGATTTTTCTTATGATGACAGACTTCTGTGGAAGGATGGTAGATAGTGCATCCCCATCTTTAGGAAAGTCCATGATGAATTGAAGTACGAGGCGCATTTTACGAAGTACTTGATTCATCTAGGGAGCACAAAAATGTGCATGGACATGAAAAGACTGTTTGGTGACCAAGCTTGAAGTACATTGCCCTATTCATAGCAAGGTGTGTTGGAACCTTAGTTTTGATTTGAGTTAGGATCCATCTTTAATGTCTAAGTTTCTATCATAACACATCTTATAACTTAGATCAAATCCCATTAAGAAAGAAGGATGAAAATAGATATATATAATAGGCTGAGAAAATAAGAAGAAGAATTAAATTTACATATGTTCTCTGTGTTCGATAAACGGCTACCTGCGTTCGACGAACGGCGCTCTGCGCTCGACGAATGATGTTCATTCTGCGCTCCATGAAATCCAGCTATCTCAGCGGTCGACGAAGAACACCTATCTCAGCGGTCGACGATCCCGTCTCAGCTGTTCAGCGCTCGACAATCCCGTCTCAGCGGTTCAGCGCTCGATGAACAGATTGTCTCAGCGGTCGACGAACAGACCTCGTCTCAGCGGTCGACGAAAAGCTGTGTTCGACAAACTCAAGTCTGCGTTCGACGAACAGCTCAATATTCAGCATTCGACGATCCAGCCCGTCTCTGCGTTCGACGAAAAGTTGCGTTCGACGATCTCAAGTCTGCGTTCGATGAATATTCAGCAGAAGCTCAGAACAACGAATCAAATTATCATGTCGACGAACTTAAAGCTGAGCTCGACAAAATATCTGCAGCATTATTTTATATCATTCTCAGTTCGACTAAAATATTATATATATGTTGTCAGATTTATTAAAGCAATATTTTATTATTCCTATTTTTATATTGCTGCCTTAACATTTATATATAGCCGTTGGCAGAAGTATTAATTAATAGAGTCGTTGCAGCAAAGCCAAATACGGCGCAAAGCTAAAAATGGCAATTTGTCTGCTCGAGGATTCCAGGAAATAAAAGAGATATTATCTCTTTCCTCTCTTGTCGGCAAGAATTCAAATCAGCCACAAGATCTCCAGATTATATATTCAGAGAGAAGAACAGAGAAGAAATCAAGAGACAGGAAAAGAAAAGAGGAAAAGAAATAGGAAGATACAGGAAGAGAAAAACAGAGGAGCAAAAAGAAGAAGCGGATCTAAATATTATATCTTCTTTTTGCTAACTTTTCTTTGCAGAATATATACATCCTGAGACACCAATCAATATTATTTGCTCAGGATCAAATCTGCAGAAGTAGAAAAGTGTTATTGCAATCAAGTGAAGAAGCTCCATCCACAAGCTGTAATCAATCTAAGGCTTCATTTGGTTCGGCGGTGGCGGATGCAACCGGCGGGTCCAAACGGAGCATTGGAACCGGAGGGGGGGGGAGGCGGGGTTGGAAACGCTCCATTTAGACCCCTTTTCCTCTATCCGGCGGGTGCAAACGGAGCAAACGCCGCCAGCGCCTGTTTGTTTACCCGCCATCCGGTGGCGTTTGCTCCAAACAGAGGAGGCAAAACGCCCAACCAAACGAAGCCTAAATCAGACAGGGGGAGTTCTTCAACATCATCATCAAGATCCAAACTCAACAACCCATCAGGATCATCAAGCGTCTTCTTAGAAAGAGAAGAACACTTTAACCTTTTTGTTTTTCTTTATTCCTTCCCATCTTGTAAAGGGTTATAACTCCCTTCAAAAGTTAACTCCCGGTGACAGGGCACCTTAGCAAAAACCTGCATCTTGGTTTTGAGCACCTGATCAAAAGCTCTGTGGTGTGTGGACACCTGAACAAAATCACCTTGGTGTGAGGGCACCTGATCAACAACCTCCAGTGGATTCCTACCAGTGGGTAGAAGAGTAGATGTACCCAGGTTGATTGGGGAACTACTATATATCTTGTGACATCTGGATGTGTGCTTTGTTTTATTTCTTATTTCTTGCTGTGATTATTATGCACTGTTAGTGTTTGTTGTTATTACTCACTCATCACCATATTTATTTATATCATTATTTTGAAATAAACCTAAACAAACAATGAGCTTTAATATTTAAGAACTAAACTCACTTTCAATTAGTATCAAAGCAGGTTGATTTTACATACAGGCTAACACCTGAATACAAAAAGATCACTTAGTTCTTAAAGTTTTTCTAAAATGGCACAAGAAGATTTTCCACCAATTTGTAATTTGGAAATATTTTCTTTATGGCAAGTTAGAATTAAATTATATATGAATGCCATAGATGAAGATATTTACAAGTCTATTTTCCCAGGACTTCCATCTTCAATCTCTTCAACAGATGATCAAGAAAAGCTGAAAAGTGATGATGCCAAAGCCATGAACATATTGGTTCAATTAATGTCAAAAGACATTCTTCAAAGAGTGGTTGATTGCACTTCATCAAGAAGCATCTAGAACTCCCTCTCAAGGATGGTAAATGAATCCTCTTCCACTTCCTTCACTAACTGTATGTTTGATGCAGAACCATCATTCAATCTAAGTAAAGAAGAAGAAGAAGAAGAACAAAAGGCCAGAAATTTCTGTATGATGGCCATATATGGTTCATATCTCAAATCAGATGCTGAATCTGAATCAGAAAAGGTAACTGAGGTAACTACAATTCCTAATTTTACCTCTGATGCATTTAAATCTGTTTTCAAATCACCTTGTACATATTTAATAAAGAAAATAAAATCAGAAAAGAGTTAACAAAAATAACTAATTTGATTTCTGAATATAACAAACCTAAAGAAAATTTTAAAATATCAGCAGAACAAATTATTTGTTTAAAAAATAAGTCAGTTAAGGCTGAAAAGTTTAGACAATCCTTTAAAGAAAAAAAAACTTTATGTTCAGCAAAACCAAAATAAATTTTCAAATTTATACTTTAATGAAATAAAAAGGCCAACATATCTATCTATAAGGCAAATTTTTAAACTTTTTAATCTTGTAACTCAGATTATAATTAAACAGCAGATTTAAGATTCATTTGAATTTTTCTATCTTAAAACAAAGTCAGATAAACTTCACATTCTTCCAGATTTTCTCCAAAATCAAGTTGAACATTCTACTCAGATTGCATAGATCAGAAATGATCAGAGCACTGAGTGCGAGTCTCTTCTAATTAAGGGGATTCTATAGAAAGAAGCTATCAGACAATGTCTTTCTGATTTTAAAATTCCTAGAATCCAATAACAGCTAGCAATTCTTCATTAAAATCCTATTTAAATCAAAATCTAGGAAATCAGAAATTGCTTGGTTTTAAAAAGAAATTTAGAAATAATCTCTGACCCTTAAGCCTTAAGTTATTCAAGACTTTTTATGCTTAGGTATCCTAAACCAAATAGGGGGAGATTGTTAGAACCTAGTCTTAATTTGGATTAGGATCCCAACTCAAATAGGGGGAGATTGTTGGAACCTTAGTTTTGATTTGAGTTAGGATCCATCTTTAATGTCTAAGTTTCTATCATAACACATCTTATAACTTAGATCAAATCCCATTAAGAAAGAAGGCTGAAAATAGATATATATATATATATAATAGGCTGAGAAAATAAGAAGAAGAATAAAATTTACATATGTTCTCTGCATTCGACGAAAGGCTACCTGCATTCGACGAACGGCGCTCTGCGCTCGACGAATGATGTTCATTCTGCGCTCGACAAAATCTAGCTATCTCAGCGGTCGACGAAGAACACCTATCTCAGCGGTCGACGATCCCATCTCAGCGGTTCAGCATTCGACGATCCCATCTCAGCGGTTTAGCGGTTGATGAACAGATTGCCTCAGCGGTCGACGAATAGACCCCGTCTCAGCGGTCGACAAAAAGCTGCGTTCGATGAACTTAAGTCTGTGTTCGACGAACAACTCAATATTCAGCGGTCGACGATCCAGCCCGTCTCTGTGTTCGACGATCTCAAGTCTGCGTTCGATGATAATTCAGCAGAAGCTCAGAATGACGAATCAAATGATCAGGTCGACGAACTTACAGCTGAGCTCGACGAAATATCTGCAGCATTATTTTATATCATTCTCAGTTCGACTAAAATATTATATATATGTTGTCAGATTTACTAAAGCAATATTTTATTATTCCTATTTATATATTGCTGCCTTAACATTTATATATAGCCGTTGACAGAAGCATTAATTAATAGAGCCATTGTAGCAAAGCCAAATATGGCGCAAAGCTTAAAATGGCAATTTGTCTGCTAGAGGATTCCAAGAAATAAAAGAGATATTATCTCTTTCCTCTCTTGTCGGCAAGAATTCAAATCAGCCACAAGATCTCCAGATTATATATTCAGATAGAAGAACAGAGAAGAAATCAAGAGACAGGAAAAGAAAAGAGGAAAAGAAATAGGAAGATACAGGAAGAGAAAAACAGAGGAGCAGAAAGAAGAAGCAGATCTAAATATTATATCTTCTTTTTGCTAACTTTTCTTTGCAGAACATATACATCCTGAGACACCAATCAATATTATTTGCTCAGGATCAAAACTGCAGAAGTAGAAAAGTGTTATTGCAATCAAGTGAAGAACCTCCATCCACAAGTTGTCATCAATCTAAATCAGACAGGGGGAGTTCTTCAACATCATCATCAATATCCAAACTCAACAACCCATCAGGATCATCAAGAGTCTTCTTAGAAAGAGAAGAACACTTTAACCTTTTTGTTTTTCTCTATTCCTTCCCATCTTGTAAAGGGTTATAACTCCCTTCAAAAGTTAACTCCCGATGACAGGGCACCTTAGCACAAACCTGCATCTTGGTTTTGAGCACCTGATCAAAAGCTCTGTGGTGTGTGGACACCAGAACAAAATCACCTTGGTGTGAGGGCACCTGATCAACAACCTCCAGTGGATTCCTACCAGTGGGTAGAAGAGTAGATGTACCCAGGTTGGCTGGGGAACTACTATATATCTTGTGTCATCTGGATGTGTGCTTTATTTTGTTTCTTATTTCTTGCTGTGATTATTATGCACTGCTAGTGATTGTTGTTATTACTCACTCAGCACCATATTTATTTATATCATTATTTTGAAATAAACCTAAACAAACAAAGAGCTTTAATATTTAAGAACTAAACTCACTTTCAATTGGTATCAAAGCAGGTTGATTTTACATACATGCTAACATCTGAATCACAATGATCACTTAGTTCTTAAAGTTTTTCTAAAATGGCACAAGAAGATTTTCCACCAATTTGTACTTTGGAAACAATTTCTTTATGGCAAGTTAGAATTAAATTATATATGAATGCCATAGATGAAGATATTTACAAATATATTTTCCCAGGACATCCATCTTCAATCTCTTCAACAGATGTCAAGAAAAGCTGAAAAGTGCTGATGCCAAAGCCATGAACATATTGGCTCAATCAATGTCAAAAGACATTCTTCAAAGAGTGGTAGATTGCACTTCAGCAAGAAGCATCTGGAACTCCCTCTCAAGGATGGTAAATGAATCCTCTTCCACTTCCTTCACTAACTGTATGTTTGATGCAGAACCATCATTCAATCTAAGTAAAGAAGAAGAAGAAGAAGAACAAAAAGCCAGAAATTTCTGTATGATGGCCATATATGGTTCATATCACAAATCAGATGCTGAATCTGAATCAGAAAAGGTAACTGAGGTAACTACAATTCCTAATTTTACCTCTGATGCATTTAAATCTGTTTTCAAATCACCTTGTACAGATTTAATATATTCTGAAAATAAAATCAGAAAAGAGTTAACAAAAATAAATAATTTGATTTCTTAATATAACAAACCTAAAGAAAATTTTAAAATATCAGCAGAACAAATTATTTGTTTAAAAATAAGCCAGTTAAGGCTGAAAAGTTTAGACAATCCTTTAAAGAAAAAGAAAACTTTATGTTCAGCAAAACCAAAATAATTTTTCAAATTTATACTTTAATGAAATAAAAAGGCCAACATATCTATCTATAAGTCAAATTTTTAAACTTTTTAATCTTTTAACTCAGATTATAATTAAACAGAAATTTTAAGATTCATTTGAATTTTTCTATCTTAAAACAAAGTCAGATAAACTTCACATTCTTACAGATTTTCTCCAAAATCAAGTTGAACATTCTACTCAGATTGCATAGATCAGAAATGATTAAAGCACTGAGTGTGAGTCTCTTATGATAAAGGGGATTCTATAGAAAGAGGCTATCAGACAATGTCTTTCTGATTTTAAAATTCCTAGAATCCAATAACAGCTAGCAATTCTTCATTAAAATCCTATTTAAATCAAAATCTAGGAAATCAGAAATTGCTTGGTTTTAAAAAGAAATTTAGAAATAATCTCTGACCCTTAAGCCTTAAGTTATTCAAGACTTTTTATGCTTAGGTATCCTAAACCAAATAGGGGCAGATTGTTTGAACCTAGTCTTAATTTGGATTAGGATCCCAACTCAAATAGAGGGAGATTGTTGGAACCTTAGTTTTGATTTGAGTTAGGATCCATCTTTAATGTCTAAGTTTTAAATCCTTAGATGGGTGAAAATTATAAAGAGTGGAAATCATCATGGAGAAATTTTTTAAATCCTTAGATGAAGAAGCTTGGAATATTACTCTTAGAAAGCTCTCAAGCATACTAAATAAAAATGAAATTTTTTTAATTGCCAAATCAATAAATAGTTTATTTTGTGCACTAGATCAAAACATTTTCAAACTTATTTATACGTTTCCTACTGCTTATGAAATTTGGAAATTTTTTGAAGAAACTTATGATTCTCCATCTGCAGGAATGGAATAAGTATAATACATGGAGAATATGCATGCTTGTATAAGTATTCAAGAAAGCTCCTCCATTGATGGATTCGTTGAGTGCACATCAAATGGAATAGAAGAAGAGAACACATCATGTGGAAGAGATGATGGAAACTCAACTATGGAAGAGGAATGCTAAGAAGATGTCAAAAGAACCTTGTGTTCATATCTTGCCACATCTCATGGCAATGTAAGAAAATTAAAATCTTTTCTTTTTATAACAAATTCTATTTCTACATTTTGTATGCTTGAAATTGCTAAACGTAAAATTTTAAAGTTGAAAAATTTTAATTCCAAATTACGTTTAGAGAATAAAACTTTAAAAGCAAACGCTAAAGTAGAATCTCATATTGATGTTTCAAATTCTCTTTCATACTCTTTAGATGAAAATGCTAAACCTTGTTTTGATTATAATACTTTCAAAGAAGAACTCAAGGTTTTGGAAAAAAGTCTTTTAATTTCAAAAGAGCATAATGAAAAATTGATAAAAGAAAATAATGCTCTAACTAGTAAACTAGAATCATTAAAATCAGTTATTGAAAATCTTTCAAGGAATAAAAAATCTCTTATCTCTAGTTTATTAAAAAATCAAAACTTCAAAAGTTTTACTCCACAGATTATGAGTATATATAAAAGGAAGAGTGAAAAATGAAAAGCAACTTAATTCTAGTTTGAAAAACAATTTCAAAACTCATAAATCTTCAATGCGTTGTTTTTCAAATAACTATCATCATCTTTCACAAAATCATTTTCTCTCAAATTGAAAGTTCACAAATCTCCTATCAATAATACTTTGAAAAATCACTACAATAATAAGCCACAATTTCATGATAATGGAAATTTGAAACATATTCAACCAAGGTATGAATGGAGACCAATACTTAAAAATGACACACGTTTGTAATAAGGAAGGGCAGATATTGTAATAAGGAAGGGCAGTTACGAAAATAACCTTAACTTATGGGAATGTTCATACAAACCTATAAGTTAAGGGATCTGGCACTAAGGTAAACTCATCATATAAAAGAGCCCATACTAATTTATACGATGAGGTCTTGTTTATGCAATGATGCTATGCTATGTTGTACAATGCAATGATGCAACTCACCCACCCAACTCTGTACGTACATACCTTTTGTTAGTTCCCTCTGTTCGAGTGTGTTAACTCAGGTGCCTGGTTGAGGCAAACAGGGCAGTGGATTGGGCTTGTCCACTTCTAGGCTTATGCCACACATCTCTCAGCCTAGACCTTACGCACGCCCCTAAGAACACATAGGGTACCCGCGTACTATCTGGTAAGAATGCCTCTTAATTGTATTTCTCGAGCCTCTAGCTCACCAGACTATCTAGTCCTCCTTAGATAACACCGAGCCTACCGCTCGCAGGACTCACCCAGTCCTTCCATATATAATACCGAGCCTACCGCTCAAAGTACTTAACCCGTCCTTCTAATATACAGAGCCTACCGCTCGCAGGACTTAACTCATCCTTCCAATATAATACTGATCCTACCGCTCGCAGGACTTAACCCATCTTTCTAATATACCGAGCCTACCGCTCGCAGGACTTAACTCGTCCTTCCAATATAATACAAAGCCTACCGCTCGCAGGACTTAACCCATCCTTCTAATATACTGAGCCTACCACTCGCAGGACTTAACTCGTCCTTCTGATATATCGAGCCTACCACTCACGGGACTTAACCCATCCTTTACTTATATAATACCGAGCCTACTGCTCACAGGACCTAACTCGTCCTTCCTTATATAATGTCGAGCCTTATACCATTCCGTCCCAAATTTGGGATGAGGTTTACATTATCAAATTCTCCTACTTAGACTACTCTTGTCTACCATTTAGTTATACTTAGAAGTTTAGGGTGAATCCTAGACTTTCCGAGGGTTACCCGGTGAAGGGCTCGCAGCGGTACTAGTGAATACAATGGGCTGAAGCCCAAAGCCCCCCCCCCCTTTCCAAGATATTTACTATTATTGGTGGCTACCCATTCTTTTATACCTATTTCCTCTCTAGTTACTCTAAAGTCCTAAGGTGGATTACAAATAGATCAGATAGACGAGTGTCGATGTTCAATTGAACATCGAACCCTACCTTTCTTAGTGACCGATTATTTTATATATCATCACTCAATACCTACTTAAGGTCCCAATTCATACATCAATCACCTTATACTTGCTGACGAGTCATTCCTCACATATACTATCATATCATTGTCAATTCCTTAATTGGTAGTTTACTAAATGCACCCCAACCCCTTTCTTCTAGTATATGTCACTAATGATTAATCCTTTAAACAATCTATGATTTCATAATGATCAGGGGTTTAACAATTCTATGTAGGATGATCATACGAGGTCTAAGTCAATTATTCAGTTTAACTATTCGCAGACCCAAATGTCCTCAAGTGTGATAACATGACTTAGAAGGGAGACCACATGATCCTCTATCTAATATGTACTCAAACAAGATTCTATAAGTTGTATAGGTGATGAACTTTCGATTTTTCATTCTTTTCCTTTAATTAAACTATATCGGGCCTATAATTTAATTCCTTATATTTGAGGTATTCATCAACTTGCACATGAAGTGTCAATTATCATGGACACAAGGGTTCAATAAATTTTCCAGAGATTCATATTGCAATCAAAAGTCTATGTACAAGTTTTTATAGCATTCCGGTGTTGTTGGAACAACCCTTTACTGTTTTGGGCTAGGATCACTATGTACTGATTAGGATCAGTTGACCCCATTGTATAGTTTAAGGGTCAAGTCTTTAGGCTGATAAACTAGCTAGAACTTAAGATTAATCTAAGGTTTTCAGCGTTCGACGAATGACTAGCAGCACTCGACAAATGGCATTTGGCGTTCGACAAACATCTAGTATCATTCGACAAACTGTTCTAAGCAGACTAAAGTATTACATCCAGTTACAGCTCTCGACATTCACTGATCAGCGTTCGACGAATGACTGGCAGCGCTCGACAGATGGCTACCAGCGTTCGACAGTTTTTTTAATTAACAGCGCTCGACAGTTTTCTAGCCAGTGTTTGACATATTCTGGACAGCGCTCGACAGATGGCTCCCAGCGTTCGACAGATCATTTATTGAATTCCAGAATTATTATCAGTCACATTCTATTTTGTCCTAACAGCAAAACGACGACTATAACGGATCTATTCAATATCTTTGGATATATTCTGACAGATAAGGAAGGATATTTAAACTCAATTAATATATTCCTTTCCTTCCTTTTTCCCAGACAGGAATAGCCGTTGACATTTAATGAAAAGGAATCTTTTCACGACCAAGGAACAAAAAGGACCTGACAGAGTCGTTTGAGCCTTGTTGTTATTTCCAAGAATGTCAACAGAATTCAAAAAAAAGGGGGATATATATATATAGACAAGAAGAAAAGATAGAGACAGAAGTAGTAAGATTTTTTTTCTCTTCGACAAGCAGCACAAAAACCTCTGAGAACATCATCCCCAAGAATTTTTCACTCAGAATCTGCTGCAAAGATAGATCTTCTAAAAAGAGCAACAAACAATCTGAAGAACTTATTCTTCCAGATCAATCTGCTACAGGAGATCTTGGTTTTTCAAGAGAAAGCTTCTCCATCTTCTGTCAACTAATTCAATCAGACAGGGGGAGCTTTACAACAACATCTACTAGAATCTTCTCTCAGCTTCTTGACTGAGAAGAACACTACAAACTCTTTCTTACCTCTCTTGTAAAGGGTTCTAAACTCCCTTCAAAATTTTAATCCTGGTGGCAAGACACCTTATCAAAAAATCTAGTTTGGTTTTTGAACACCTTATCAAAAGTTCATTGGTGATTTGGGCACCTTATCAAAATCCCATTGGTGGCAGGGCACCTTATCAAAAACCTGTAGTGGATTCCTACCAAGGGTGGTAGAAGAGTAGACGTACCCAGATCTTTGGGGAACTACTATAGCTCCTTGTGTCGTCTGTGGTTAATTATTCTTTGTGCTTGTGCTGTTTAATTTCTTTTATTTACCTTTTCTGTTTATTCAATTCTCACACTAATTACACACATATATATATAACACTATTTTAATTCCGCTATAAAACTAAAGAAAATTTTTAATACTCTATTCACCCCCCCCACCCCCCCCCCCCCCCCCCTTTAGAGTAATTTAAGATCTGACCTCCATTTTCAATTGGTATCAGAGGTAGGTTGATTTTTTTTTCAGACTAACATCTGAATCACAAAGATCAACCAGATCTTAATTTGTCTAGAGCTCCTTTAACCAAGAATTTTATATCATTCAAAACTCATGGCACAAAACAAGGAATATTCTAGCACAAGACCTCCCATGTGCAATCTCAATAAGTTTGCACTATGGAAAGCAAGGATTAGGCTTTATATGAACTCTATTGATGAGGAGATTTTCAATGTTATTCTTACAGGACCTCCAGCACCTACAGCAACAACCAGCACTACTGCAGCAACAGACAACACTGTTGTTCCACCTCCTGAGTGGACTGAGGCTCAGAAGAAACAAAGAAATGCAGATGCAAAAGCCGTGAATATTCTAGCCTTAACTATGTCAGATGACATATTCCAGAAAGTTGTTGAGTGCACCTCAGCAAAAGAAATTTGGGAATCACTCAACAACATGGTGGCAGGCTCAGCAGATGAAAGGAAAGATAGAAGATCCCACCTGATCTCTCAATATGAGAAATTCAAGAAGGGAGAAACAGAAAATGTTGATGATATGTACAATAGGCTCAGCCTCATAATAAATGAGTTGAAGTATCCGGACAAAGTGATCTCACTCACAGAGATCAATGACAAAATTCTCATGTGCTTTCCCAGCACATGGGACTCCAGAATCTGGCCAATCAAAGAAGCCAGAAGCCTAAATGAGATCACCACTGAAGCCTTGTTGGGCAAGCTCAAATCTTATGAGCAGCTTGTCAAGAGTAGGGAAGTTGAAGAATCTACCTCATCCCCAGCACTCAAGAAGGAGAAAAGCATAACCTTCAAAGCTGCAGAAGAAGAAGGACCAACTCCTAACAAAGAGGAGTTGATGAGCTTCATAGCCAAAAGATTCTATAATATGGCTAAGAAAGATTTCAAGAAGAAGTCATCCAGAAGCCATGACAAGCCAAGGTATGACAAAAATCATTCTAATGAAATTATATGTTTTGGTTGCAGGAAGCCAGGACATATTGCTCCTGAATGTCCAGAAAATCAAAACAAAAAGGACAGAAAGGAGAGAAAAAGAGAAAAGGAAGAAAAGAAAAGATCCAGCAAATCTTCCTCCCATTCACACAAAAAGAAGGGAAGAGGATTTGTAGCAACATCCTGGAGTGAAATAGAATCTGAATCAGAATCCTCATCTGGTTCTTCTGATGAAGAAGAAATAAAAGAAAATAGCCAATGTCTAATGGCAACTTATGACTCAGACTGTGAGTCACAATCTGAATCTTCATCAAGCTCCAATGATGATGAAGAAGAAAAGAACTTCTGCATGATGGCAATCAATGCCTCAGCCAGCAAATCTGATGAAGAAAATTCAGAATCAGAAGAAGAAAATGATGCAGATCAGGTAATGTCTGATTTTGATTTAACTTCAGATGAATTCAAAGCTGAATTCAAAGTCCTTTGCTCAGATCTACTCAACTCTGAGAAAGAAATAATCTCACTAAGATGTAAGTTAGCTGAAATGAAAAAGATGGGTGAAGAAAATGCAAATCTTAAGAAAGAATTGGCTGCCTCCAGAGAACACATTATTCTCATTGAGAATAAACTTTCTGAGGCCAAGAAATTTGAAGAATCCCTAAATGGGAGAAGTATCAAACTGATGGACATCACAAGCATAGTCAATGCTAGACTTAATAATAGCAAGCTGGGCTTGGGTGCCTCATCAAGTGAACCATCTCTGATTAAGAGAAATATCCTTTCCTCACCTATAAAATTTATTTCTGCTCAAGGCAAAGAAGATGTAAAAAGAGATAAAAATATTTCAAGCAAGTTTGTTAAGGATAAAAGAATTCAAAAGAATTCGTCGAACGGAGATCGACAAAAAGGTTCAAATTTGTCGAACGGAGCTCGACAAAATCTGAAAACAGATTTTCAGTATATTTATCAGATGAACAATAGTCAACCAATTTATCCAAATTTGTCGAACAGATACTATACAGAAAATACTAGAAATCTCACTTCCAAACAAACTAAAAATCCTTTCACTGAATGGATAATACCTCCAAGGAGATATCATCCACAAGGCTATAAGAGCCAGCCTGAAATGTCATTTATCTCTGAATTTTGTGGTAACACAAAAGGACCCAAGGTAGTCTGGGTCAAAAACAACTAGTTTATGTTTTTGTCTTTGCAGGTACTTGGCCATCCAAGATTAGATCAAAAATGGTACTTGGATAGTGGCTGCTCAAAGCACATGACAGGAAACAAGGCCAATCTAAAAAATTACAAGGCACAGCTTGGACCCAAAGTGATCTTTGGAGACTCCAACTATGGTCAAACCAAAGGCTTTGGTCAAATCAAGGTTGGAGCAGTAACATTCAAAGAAGTCACCTATGTGAAGGGTCTGAAGCATAACCTCATCAGCATAAGTCAGTTATGTGATGAAGGTTATCAGGTAACCTTTAATAAATCAGAATGCATTATCAAGTCATTTGATAATGTCATTGTTTTATCAGGTATTAGACAGGGTAATATATATTTAGTAAATTTCAATTCCTCTAAATCAGAAATTTGCCTGTTTAATGAGCTAAGCAAACCTAGTGAAATATGGCATAAAAGATTAGGACATGTAAATCTCAGAACAATTGCCAAGCTATCTAAAGATAATCTAGTTAGAGGTTTACCATCAGGATCATATAAGAAAGAAGGTTTATGCAGGGCATGCCAGCTAGGAAAGCAAACCAAAAACAGTTTTAAATCCCTATCTAAAAGTGATTCACCTAGAATCCTGTTCTTGCTACATATGGACCTTTTTGGACCTATAGCAATAAAGAGTTTAGGAGGGAAGTCTTACACTCTAGTTATTGTTGATGACTTCTCTAGATTCACTTGGGTATTCTTTTTGAGAGAAAAGTCAGATAACTTTAAAGTTCTTACAGACTTTCTTAAGAGCATACAGATTGAATACTCTACTGTAGTTGCATTGATCAGAAGTGATCATGGCACTGAGTTTGAGTCTCTTCTTATGCAAGAATTCTATGAGAAGGAAGGTATCAGGCATTGCTTCTCAGCTCCTAGAACTCCTCAACAGAATGGGGTAGTTGAAAGGAAAAATAGAACCCTAATTGAATCAGCAAGAACATTGCTTGCAGATGCTAATTTGCCACTATATTTTTGGGCAGAAGTTGTTAGCACAGCAAACTATGTTCTGAATAGAAGTTTGATACACAAACTTAAGGGTAAAACTCCCTATGAATTACTTAAAGGGAAGAAACCTAAAGTTGACTATTTCAGAACTTTTGGTTGCAAGTGTTTTGTTCATAACAATGATAAGAAATATCTTAGAAAATTTGAACCAAAATCTGAAGAAGGAATTTTCTTAGGATATTCAATAGTTAGCAAAGCATATAGGGTATTTAACAAGTCCTCTCTTAAGATAGAAGAGTCCATGTATGTTTCCTTTGATGAAACTAACATGTTTTACAAGGAGAAGAACTCTTCTACCAAGAATGCTTTGCAGGTACCAGCTCTATGTGAAGAGCTTGATGGGCTAAATCTACAGTCAGGAGATTCAATGCAACCATTAGCTCAAAGTCTTGAAGATAGTGAAGAAGAAGATCATTCAGATCTTATTGATTATCAGAATCATGCAACAACAGAACATCCTCCACAGGATACAGTTACTGAGCAAAATTCTGTAACGGCCCAGGCCCATGTCCCGGAACCGTTAGACGCCTGGCCCCATTGTCCAGGACGCCCGGGCTGCAGCCCGCTTAGCACACCCCAACCCATCTCTGAGACTGTTTCTCATCCACAGCGGGGTGTTGGTAGCGGGGATCGAACACCCGACCTACCCTTGATGAGCCTCTTCAAACAGGACTCATCACCAACTGAGCTGCAGCTCAGTCGGTGATGAGTCCTGTTTGAAGAGGCTCATCAAGGGTAGGTCGGGTGTTCGATCCCCGCTACCAACACCCCGCTGTGGATGAGAAACAGTCTCAGAGATGGGTTGGGGTGTGCTAAGCGGGCTGCAGCCCGGGCGTCCTGGACAATGGGGCCAGGCGTCTAACGGTTCCGGGACATGGGCCTGGGCCGTTACAAAAAAGTGCACTTTTTTGTAACGGCCCAGGCCCATGTCCCGGAACCGTTAGACGCCTGGCCCCATTGTCCAGGACGCCCGGGCTGCAGCCCGCTTAGCACACCCCAACCCATCTCTGAGACTGTTTCTCATCCACAGCGGGGTGTTGGTAGCGGGGATCGAACACCCGACCTACCCTTGATGAGCCTCTTCAAACAGGACTCATCACCGACTGAGCTGCAGCTCAGTTGGTGATGAGTCCTGTTTGAAGAGGCTCATCAAGGGTAGGTCGGGTGTTCGATCCCCGCTACCAACACCCCGCTGTGGATGAGAAACAGTCTCAGAGATGGGTTGGGGTGTGCTAAGCGGGCTGCAGCCCGGGCGTCCTGGACAATGGGGCCAGGCGTCTAACGGTTCCGGGACATGGGCCTGGGCCGTTACAAAAAAGTGCACTTTTTTGTAACGGCCCAGGCCCATGTCCCGGAACCGTTAGACGCCTGGCCCCATTGTCCAGGACGCCCGGGCTGCAGTCGACCGGCCAGCACCTTGCCCTCCCAGCCGTGGCACCGCCGCCGCCTCAGCAGCAGCAGGTAGATCGAGGGAAAGTAAAGTTAAATGCAGTGACAAAGGAGGAAGCGCAGTGCTCGAACCAGGTGATATCAGGTTCGTCCTCGTTCTCGTTATAGTTTAATCTCGTTATGTTTAACTGGTTGCTATATCAATGCCTCATCCCTGTGTTGATGCGTGTCCATACTGCTTGGTTAGGCGTGTTTAAGGTTCGAGGCTGTTGGGCGCACGTTCTGTTTGACTCGGGTGCCACCCACTCTTTTGTGGCCAAGAGGTTTGTCGATCGGCATCGCTGGGCCCTGGAGCGAGTTGATGGTCCGTTTCGTGTCAAGTACCCGTCCGGCGATTCAGTGGTGTCGGATCTGTGGGTGAGGCAGTGTCCGATCGTGTTGGATGGATTTGCGAGCCATGCAGATCTGATGGTGATCGTCTTGGAGGATTTCGACGTGATCTTGGGCATGGATTGGCTAGCCCGCTATGACGCCGTGATTCAGTGTAGAGATAAGCGTCTAGATTTTCTGATGGATGATGGCCAGCCCAGGAGCGTGTTCGGTTTCCCGCGTCAGACTTCCTCAGTTATGTCGGTAGTCTGTGCCCAGGCTTTGGCGGGTTTGATGGCCGGGTCTGTGTTGTTTCCGTGTTGCTTGCAGATTGTGCGTCGGCGCTTTGTGTGGAGGACATTCCTGTGGTGCGGGAGTTCCCGGACGTTTTTTCCCGACAACCTTCCTGGTCTCCCTCCTGAGCGGGAGATTGAGTTTGCTATAGATTTGGAGCCCGGGACCCGCCCTATCGCGAAGGCACCCTATCGTATGGCACCACGGGAGTTGGAGGAGCTGCGCACTCAGCTGGATGAGCTTCTGCAGCTTGGATTCATTAGGCCGAGTTCGTCGCCTTGGGGTGCGCCGGTTCTGTTTGTGAAGAAGAAGGATGGGTCGATGAGGCTGTGCATCGATTACAGAGAGTTGAACAAGGTCACTATCAAAAATAGGTATCCGCTCCCACGGATTGATGACTTGTTCGACCAGTTGCAGGGTAGCTGCGTGTTCTCGAAGATCGACCTCCGGTCCGGCTACCATCAGCTGAGGATTCGCGACTCAGACGTGCCGCGAACTGCTTTCCGGTCACGTTATGGACATTTTGAGTTCCTGGTGATGTCCTTTGGGCTGACAAATGCGCCTTCTGCCTTCATGGATCTGATGAACAGGGTGTTCCGGGATTTTCTGGACCAGTTCGTAGTGGTCTTTATTGATGATGTGCTGATCTATTCTTCGAGCGAGGAGGAGCATGCTCGGCATCTGCGGTTGGTGCTGTCTACCTTGAGGGCACACAAGCTGTACGCCAAGCTAAGCAAATGCGAGTTCTGGCTTTCGCAAGTCTCGTTTTTGGGTCACGTCGTGGGCAAGAGTGGCATCTCCGTGGACCCAGTGAAGGTCGCTGCTGTTTTGGACTGGAAGAGGCCGTCGTCGCCGAAGGAGATCCGCAGTTTCCTGGGTTTAGCTGGCTACTATCGGAGATTTGTGGAGGGTTTCTCAGGCATTTCCGCGCCTCTGACCAAGTTGACGCGGAAGGAAGCGACTTTCGTTTGGAGCGAGCAGTGCGAGGAGGCCTTCCAGGAGTTAAAGAGGAGGCTGTGTTCCGCACCGGTTTTGGCTCTCCCGGCTGAGGGAGTGGAGTTCCAGATCTATGTCGATGCTTCGCTGTTGGGCCTTGGTTGTGTCCTCATGCAGGAGGGCAAGGTCATTGCGTACGGGTCGCGGCAGCTAAAGGTGCATGAGCGAAATTACCCGACGCATGATTTGGAATTTGCTGCGGTGATCTATGCCTTGAAGCTGTGGAGGCATCTCTTGTATGGAGTGGAGTGCAAGATCTACTCAGATCACAAGAGCTTGATTTACGTATTCTCGCAGCGAGAGCTGAACCTGCGCCAGCGTCGATGGATGGAGTATGTGGCTGATTATGATGTGGAGATCCTCTATCATCCCGGCAAGGCCAACGTAGTGGCGGATGCCCTGAGCAGGAAGTCAGCTTCTGTTTTCGGACTCTCTGTGCAGTCCTTGGTGGAGGAGTTCTTTCTGATGAGCATTGCGGTGAAGCCCAGTGGTGGTCCGTCTCGTTTGGAGGTTGAGGAGCCGTCCTGGATTGTTTTGGCAAAGTTGCACCAAAGGGATGATCTGGATTTGCAGCACCTCCGGAGTAGAGCGGAGAGGGACGAGTTGCCAGATTTCTCGATTGATGTGGAGGGTACTTTGCGGTACCGCGGCAGGCTGTGCATACCCGCGGTGGAGCAGATTCGGGCGAAGATTTGCGAGGAGGCTCACGACTCCAGCCTATCCTATCACCCTGGCTCTACCAAGATGTATCGCGACCTGAAGCAGATTGTGTGGTGGCCCGGCATGAAGGGCGATATTGCGAGATTCGTGGCGCAGTGCTACACTTGTCAGCGCGTCAAGGCAGACCACAGGAGGCCTGGGGGCAAGTTGTCGCCGTTGGATATTCCCTTGTGGAAGTGGGAGAGCATCTCTATGGATTTTATTACAGGACTGCCGAGATCTCCGCGGGGGTATGACGCAGTGTGGGTCATCGTTGACAGGTTGACCAAGTGTGCTCACTTCGTGCCGTACAAGATCGGTTATTCGATGGAGAAGATCGCGTCTTTGTATGTGCAGGAGGTCATTAGGCTGCATGGGGTTCCCGCGAGCATAGTGTCTGATCGCGATTCCAGGTATACCTCTCGTTTTTGGCAGAGTCTGCAAGGGGCTTTGGGCACCGATCTCAGGTATTCCACAGCTTATCATCCGCAGACGAATGGGCAGACAGAGAGGGTTAATCAGATCGTGGAGGATATGATCCGGTGCTATATTTTAGAGCATGGCGGAGCTTGGGATGAACGCCTTGGGCTCATGGAGTTCGCGTACAACAATAGCTACCAGGAGAGCTTGCAGATGGCTCCGTTTGAGGCGCTGTATGGGAGGAGATGTCGGACTCCCCTGTTTTGGGCTGAGGTGGGCGAGAAGCCTGTTCTGGGTCCTGAGGCTTTGGAGGAGATGGGTTTTGCTGTGACGCAGATCCGAGAGAAGCTGCGGATAGCGCAGGAGCGCTATGAGAAGTACGCCAACCGGCGTAGGAGTGATCTGGAGTTTGCAGTGGGGGACATGGTGTTCCTTAAAGTGTCCCCGATGGCAGGCGTTAAGAGGTTTGGAAAGAGCCACAAGCTGGACCCCAGGTATGTAGGCCCATTCGAGATCGTCGAACGCATCGGGGTTTCTGCCTACAGGTTGTTGTTACCGGCCACCTTCCCCGGCGTGCACGACGTTTTCCATGTGAGCCAGCTGCGGAAGTGTGTCCGCAGCGATCGCCATGTTCTAGTTTCCGTGCCAGTGCTGCAACCCAATTTATCCTTTGTGGAGCAGCCTGTTCGTGTTTTGGAGAGGCAGGATCGGGTGTTGCGGCGGAAGACCATCCCTATGGTGAAGGTCCTCTGGGATAACCAGGATGTTCGGGGTGCGACCTGGGAGCTAGAAGCAGTGATGAAGGAGTCCTATCCTCATCTCTTCTGCTAGCTTCCCCTGTAAGTCTTCGTATCTTGTGCTTTTCATTGTTAGGAATTGTTGTTGCAAAGTTTCGGGTCGAAACTTTTTGTTAGGGGGGGTGGCTGTAACGCCCCGGGTTTTTCTATTAATTATTTTAATTTAACTTAAGGAATTAATAATGATTATTCCAGAGCGAATTATTTATTCAGGGCATCGCGGCGAATGGGGCGTTACCGTGTCGGGAGCGTCGCCGTCATCCGGCGTTCCGTTCCTAAAAGGAGGCGTATATGCTGATTTATAAATGTAATTATTCATATATATATATATATATATATATGCACGCACACACGTGTGTAGGGGTTCTTGTATAGGTAAATTTTTACAATCATGTTTTCGTATAGGGAGGCATATGTAGGTGGAGGTATATACGCGTATAAAGGTTCTTGAATAAGTGCATATAAGCTTTACGTACTTAATTTTTTCTTATATATTTATATATATGTAATTTATATATATATATAAGTTATATAATATATATATATATTTATAAAAGCCAAGTAACCCTCAGCCATTCTGCGCCTCCCCCCCCCCCCCCCCCCCCCGATGACTTCGGTTTGCCGAAATGGAGAGAGTGGCGAGATAGGGTTTCGTCGGTGTCGTTGGCCGTCGGAGGAGGTTTAGGGGCTGCCGGAGCTAGCTTTTCTTCACCGGAGCGGGGTTGCGGAGAGATCGTGTCGGGGTCGGCGTTGGTGGTGAGGTCGTCCGGCCGTAGACTTCATTTCGCGTGGCGTCGGCTCCGTTCAGGCAAGAAAACTGCCTCCTCCTCTTTCCCTTCGTTCTTTGTTTGTGAAGGCTTATGAATCATCTTCTTTGTGCTGATTATACCTTGGTTGGTTTTAAATTGGGGGCTGGTATGCTTTGCTAAGGGCTACTATTTATCCTTGTTAAATTGGGGTTTTCTCCTTCCCCCCTGCTACCATACACCTGTTAATTTGGGGTTTTCTTTTGTTTCCTTCCTGCTGCCATAGACCTGCTGCTATGCTTAAGTTTTGTTGGACTGGTTAATTGGGGGTTTTATGCTACACTTGCTATGCTATCCCCGCTACCAACACCCCGCTGTGGATGAGAAACAGTCTCAGAGATGGGTTGGGGTGTGCTAAGCGGGCTGCAGCCCGGGCGTCCTGGACAATGGGGCCAGGCGTCTAACGGTTCCGGGACATGGGCCTGGGCCGTTACAAAAAAGTGCACTTTTTTGTAACGGCCCAGGCCCATGTCCCGGAACCGTTAGACGCCTGGCCCCATTGTCCAGGACGCCCGGGCTGCAGCCCGCTTAGCACACCCCAACCCATCTCTGAGACTGTTTCTCATCCACAGCGGGGTGTTGGTAGCGGGGATCGAACACCCGACCTACCCTTGATGAGCCTCCTCAAACAGGACTCATCACCAACTGAGCTGCAGCTCAGTCGGTGATGAGTCCTGTTTGAGGAGGCTCATCAAGGGTAGGTCGGGTGTTCGATCCCCGCTACCAACACCCCGCTGTGGATGAGAAACAGTCTCAGAGATGGGTTGGGGTGTGCTAAGCGGGCTGCAGCCCGGGCGTCCTGGACAATGGGGCCAGGCGTCTAACGGTTCCGGGACATGGGCCTGGGCCGTTACAAAAAAAAAGTGCACTTTTTTGTAACGGCCCAGGCCCATGTCCCGGAACCGTTAGACGCCTGGCCCCATTGTCCAGGACGCCCGGGCTGCAGCCCGCTTAGCACACCCCAACCCATCTCTGAGACTGTTTCTCATCCACAGCGGGGTGTTGGTAGCGGGGATCGAACACCCGACCTACCCTTGATGAGCCTCTTCAAACAGGACTCATCACCAACTGAGCTGCAGCTCAGTCGGTGATGAGTCCTGTTTGAAGAGGCTCATCAAGGGTAGGTCGGGTGTTCGATCCCCGCTACCAACACCCCGCTGTGGATGAGAAACAGTCTCAGAGATGGGTTGGGGTGTGCTAAGCGGGCTGCAGCCCGGGCGTCCTGGACAATGGGGCCAGGCGTCTAACGGTTCCGGGACATGGGCCTGGGCCGTTACAAATTCCCAAATAAATAACACTGCAGAATTAACTCCAACTGTTGACCACATCACAGTTAGAGATCACCCAATTTCACAAGTGATTGGTGACATTTCTGCAGGTGTTCAGACAAGACATCAACTGTATCAAAATCAGATGCATACTTGCTTTCTATCACAAGTTGAACCTCAAACCATAAAAGATGCAGAACAAGATCCAAATTGGATTCTTGCAATGCAAGAGGAACTTAATCAATTTGAAAGAAACAAAGTTTGGGATTTGGTTCCAAGACCAAGAGGCCATCCAGTCATTGGCACCAAGTGGGTCTTCAGGAACAAACTTGATGATCAAGGAAATATTGTGAGAAATAAAGCAAGACTTGTAGCTCAAGGATACTCACAGGAAGAAGGCATAGACTATGATCAAACATTTGCACCTGTAGCAAGACTTGAAGCCATCAGAATATTTTTAGCATTTGCTGCATACAAACAATTTAAGGTATATCAAATGGATGTAAAAAGTGCATTCCTAAATGGAGATATCAAAGAAGAAGTTTATGTGGAACAACCACCAGGTTTTATCTCTCCAACTCACTCTTCTTATGTATTCAAGCTTAATAAAGCTCTCTATGGTCTCAAACAAGCTCCCAGGGCATGGTATGAGACCTTAGTAAATTTTCTATTGGAAAACAAGTTCTGTAGAGGCTTAGTAGATAAAACCTTATTTTTCAGAATACATAAAAATCAAACACTGCTAGTTCAAATATATGTAGATGATATTATTTTTGGATCTACTGATTCAAATTTATGCAAAAAGTTCTCTAAACTTATGCAGTCTAAATTTGAAATGAGTAGCATGGGTGAATTATCATACTTCCTTGGTCTTCAAGTGAAGCAAACCACATCAGGAATTTTCATTTCCCAATCCAAGTATGCTAAGGAATTAATAAAAAGGTTTGGAATGTCTGATTCCTCTCCCATGAAAACACCCATGGCCTCTAATGCTGTCATCAATGCTGATGAATCAGGGAAACCTGTTGATCAGAAAATGTATAGAGCAATTGTTGGCTCATTTCTATATTTGACAGCTAGTAGGCCTGATATAATGTTTGCTACCTGTATTTGTGCTAGGTTTCAAGTTAACCCTAAAGAATCTCATCTATCCTTATTAAAAAGAATTTTAAGATATATAAAGGGTTGTCCTAATCTAGGTCTCTGGTATCCAACAGCATCTGAATTTGAATTAACTGGATTCTCAGACTCAGATTATGCTGGATGCAGAGTAGACAGAAAAAGCACATCAGGAACTTGTCAGTTTCTTGGTGATAGGCTTGTGTCTTGGTTTTGTAAGAAGCAAACAACTGTGTCCACATCAACAGCTGAGGCAGAATATATTATTGCGGGCAGTTGCTGTTCACAGATTCTGTGGATACAAAATCAACTTCTAGACTATGGCATCAACTTAAATCAATCAATCATATTTTGTGACAATACTAGTGCAATAGCTATAGCACAAAATCCAGTTCTCCATAGTAGGACTAAACACATAGAAATAAGGCACCACTTTATCAGAGATAATGTGGATAAAAATAAAATTTGCCTACAGTTCATCTCCACTGATTTACAAAGAGCAGATATTTTCACCAAACCTCTGGATGAAAAGAAACACATCTTCTTTATGAATCAACTGGGAATGATAGATGGAGACTCAATCTGTTGAAAATTATATGTTATATCTAACTCAATTTTTGTCGAACGAAGAACGACAATATTTTTTTTTGTTTGTCGAACGATGGTCGACGAAAACCTACATCTTCAGAGTCAGTGAAGAAAATCTTATTTGTCGAACGGCGCTCGACGAAAAAGATTTTTTTTAAAAACTTTAAAGTCGGTTCGACTTCAGAATTAATTAGGTTTTGCCGAACAGCGCTCCTCGAATTCTCCTCCCTATTTCCTCGACTATATAACACCTATTTTACTCCATTCTAAGTTCGCGCCTACAGAAATCGTTTTCCTTCAGTTCCCTATTGCACTTGATCTTTCTCTTCTTTTGCAGGAACAATGGCGATTCCTCAGGCCTCTCTGCACCCAATGAAGTTTGACGCAGGTTTTGACATTGACATGGACTCGTTTGCACAGTCAGACCAAATCTTCAAGGATATTCTTCAAATGCTGGATGAACAACAACTAAGGAAATTTCTAAGCACCAGGCAGAAGATAGCTGTTGCAGAGATAAAAGAATGGGTTTTCACTGCAAAACCAGTCGATGAAAGCTTGTCGGGAACAATCGCAGGTCATCATGTCTCTCTCTCTCCCACCATCCTTACTGAAATCTTTGGTCTTGCAAACGGTGAAGATGAATTAGACATAAGCTCAAATGAATTTGATGAAGCTTTAGTCAAAATGGGTCATTTGACTGGAAACCCTAGCCACATTCTGAAAAAGAACATGTCTCAGAACTACAAGTTCTTAGCAGATATTGTTGGGAAAGTCCTGCTGGGCAAGACTTCTGGACATGACTATATCAGTAGGCACCAATTTCTATTAATGGTGGCCCTAATGGAGAAGAAGAAAGTCAACTGGGGATCAATCCTTTTTGACCTAATTAAAAAGAAGAATTCTACAGAGAATGTATGCTTTGGAAGAATCTTAGGAATCTTCTTGCAGGAAAGGCATCCAAAACTTTTGGTGTCACCAAAAGTAACAATAAATGCCAGCAAGAGGCTGACCTCAGCACTCTTTGCTAAATGGGATAGAATAATTCCCAAGAAGAATACAGGAGCTGAGGCCTCCAGAAAAAGGAAAGCTTCTGAGAACACAAGGACTGATCAAGTCACTCCCTCTACACCTCTAGAAGATCTTTCCTCGTTTCCTCCTCATTCTCATATCCTCTCTCCTCCTGCTCAACAATCTCCTGCTCATTCTTCATCCCCTCCTTCAACTGCAATATCACTCCTCAATGATATTCAAATCTTAACCGACCACATCAGTGATGCTCCACCTCCACCACCACTATCTTCAGAACCACTACCTACCACACCTCCCTCTCCAATACACAATGATTATCACTCACCTATCCATTCTCCTAGTCCAATCCATCCAGACATTCATGCACATACCACCAACATCAATAATATCATTCCTTCAATATCCTCTCCATCCACATCACAACCATTCACTTGCCATCCACCAAATTATTCATCCCTCAATCTCTCCTCTATTGCTGATCAAGTCTTTGATCTTATCCTTCCTAAAATAAGCCAGCTCCTGGATGCAAAACTTGCTCCAGTTATTCAGGCACTTTCTTCTTTATCTTCTAGGATAGCCTCTCTTCCCTCCTCCACTGCTGTCCCTTCTACTAGGGGCCTAGATTCAGGCTGTCCTGAAGCTAGGCAGGGGGAGATGTTCTCTGAAGAAGCTCCAGCAACAGAAGAAATTCCAGAAGAAATTCCAGAAGATGTTACAATTCCAGAAGTTATAGAAGTAATAAATACTATATGCATTCATCCATCCTGTGATCTATATAGATTATTATCAAAATTTGATGTCACATATACTTCAAGAGTTTCACCAAAGGTATACATAGAGGATCTATCAAAGGCTCTGATTTGCCTTCCTCAGAAAACTCATTCTGACATCATACAAAATTATATATCCTCTATTCCTTCATCCACTATTCAAGACAGTCCAATACAGGATCTTTCTGCAGAATTTGAAGATGAGCTTGCAGAATTCCTTGATGATTCACCAGCCCCACAAATTATTTCTTCACCTCCAATTCCTGTATGGAATGAAGAACCAATGCCAAGCTTTGATGAAATCTGGAGAGAAGCAGATGCAGAGTTTGACAAAGCTGAAGAAGAAAGATTAAAGGCTCGTGAAGCAATCAAGAGAATTGATGACTTATACAATAAGCCAATCTCATATTCTGACTCTGAAGATAATGATGACACCAGTAATTCTGATGATTCATTCTCAAAGAAAAGAAAGAAAAGAACAGCTAAGTCAAAGGCTGCTCCCAAGCCCCCAAATCCAAATAATGACATTCCTTTGTACATTTTGTATAATGTTCCTCTTGATGAGAAAACTCCCCACTGGATGAAGTACTCCAGAAATGAGAACAATAGGAGGAAGAAATTCAAGAAGACTGGCTACATTCTTGACAAATCAGTCAAGTACAATCATCCTCCTCCTCCTCCTCCTCCAGCAGCTGGTGTAACAGGATCAGCAGGTGTATCATCCTCCTCTCAGAAGACAAGCTCTCAACATTCAAGGAGACCTGGTAGTTCTAGTGGTTCTCAAATCTCTAGATCAACCAGTGCTCCTTCCTCCAAGAAATCAGCTTCAATCTATCAAGGAAGTCAAACATTCTCTTCCTCTCAAATATCTTCAGAATACAAATTTCACATTTCTGATGGATCTTTTCACAGAGATAGAGTGCCTCAAAAGGTCACTCAAGACAAAAATGATTCAGAAGATATGTATTACTTTCCAGATCCAGAAGAAGAGAAAATGTGTCAGATGGCAAGACTGAAAGAAACAGTTGCATTTGCACAGATTAAAAAGGCTAAAGCAGAAGGCAAAGACTTCTCAAGTTTCTCAACCATGTCAGAATACATAAGAAAAGAACTTGAAAAATACAAAACAGTTACATCATTCAATACTGAGGAATATATTGATATGCACCCAGAAGCATTTATCCCTCATGTCAAAGAACAGAAAATCATTGGTGCTCAAGATTTATTTATCAGCAAAAAGAAATCAGAAGACCCCAACAGGAAAATCATATTCAAGCCAGCTTCTCAGGACAAAAAGCCTTAAATAAATTGCTTGGTTATGAATGTAAAGTTTCTGAACTCAGAGCACTTATTTTTTTGATCTATTTTTTGTTGTTTTGCTGCATCTATTTGATTTCTTGTTAAAAAGTATCCTAACCCAAATAGGGGGAGATTGTTGGAACAACCCTTTTACTGTTTTGGGCTAGGATCACTATGTACTGATTAGGATCAGTTGACCCCATTGTATAGTTTAAGGGTCAAGTCTTTAGGCTGATAAACTAGCTAGAACTTAAGATTAATCTAAGGTTTTCAACGTTCGACGAATGACTAGCAGCACTCGACAAATGGCATTTGGCGTTCGACAAACGTCTAGTATCGTTCGACAAACTGTTCTAAGCAGACTGAAGTATTACAGCCAGTTACAGCTCTCGACATTCACTGATCAGCATTCGACGAATGACTGGCAGCGCTCGACAGATGGCTACCAGCGTTCGACAGTTTTTTTAATTAACAGCGCTCGACAGTTTTCTAGCCAGTGTTCGACATATTCTGGACAGCGCTCGACAGATGGCTCCCAGCGTTCGACAGATCATTTATTGAATTCCAGATTTATTATCAGTCACATTCTATTCTGTCCTAACAGCAAAACGACGACTATAACGGATCTATTCAATATCTTTGGATATATTCTGACAGATAAGGAAGGATATTTAAACTCAATTAATATATTCCTTTCCTTCCTTTTTCCCAGACAGGAATAGCCGTTGACATTTAATGAAAAGGAATCTTTTCACGACCAAGGAACAAAAAGGACCTGGCAGAGTCGTTTGAGCCTTGTTGTTATTTCCAAGAATGTCAACAGAATTCAAAAAAAAAAGGGGGATATATATATATAGACAAGAAGAAAAGATAGAGACAGAAGTAGTAAGATTTTTTTTCTCTTCGACAAGCAGCACAAAAACCTCTGAGAACATCATCCCCAAGAATTTTTCACTCAGAATCTGCTGCAAAGATAGATCTTCTAAAAAGAGCTTCAAACAATCTGAAGAACTTATTCTTCCAGATCAATCTGATACAGGAGATCTTGGTTTTTCAAGAGAAAGCTTCTCCATCTTCTGTCAACTAATTCAATCAGACAGGGGGAGCTTTACAACAACATCTACTAGAATCTTCTCTCAGCTTCTTGACAGAGAAGAACACTACAAACTCTTTCTTACCTCTCTTGTAAAGGGTTCTAAACTCCCTTCAAAAGTTTAATCCTGGTGGCAAGACACCTTATCAAAAAATCTAGTTTGGTTTTTGAACACCTTATCAAAAGTTCATTGGTGATTTGGGCACCTTATCAAAATCCCATTGGTGGCAGGGCACCTTATCAAAACCTGTAGTGGATTCCTACCAAGGGTGGTAGAAGAGTAGACGTACCCAGATCTTTGGGGAACTACTATAGCTCCTTGTGTCGTCTGTGGTTAATTATTCGTTGTGCTTGTGCTGTTTGATTTCTTTTATTTACCTTTTCTGTTTATTCAATTCTCACACTAATTACATATATATATATATATAACACTATTTTAATTCCGCTATAAAACTAAAGAAAAATTTTAATACTCTATTCACCCCCCCCCCCCCCCCCCCCCCCCCCCTTTAGAGTAATTTAAGATCTGACCTCCACTTTCAGGTGTCAAAAATTCAAGATATGAATTTCTCAAGTTATAACTCTATGTTCTGCACTGTGAATGAAATATTAAATATATATAACCATAAATTCCATAAAAATTTCTAAAGGTTCATAATGTTATCACAAGTTTATGTCCAGATTCCTAGAGTATTCCAGTGTCAATAATTTAAGATATGAATATTCTAAGTTATAACTCCAAACTTTACATTGTGAATGAAGTACCAAATATATATAATCATAAATTCCATGAAAATTACTAGGGGTTCATAATGTTATCACAAGTTTATATCAAGATTTCTAGAGTATTCCAGTGTCAATAATTCAAGATATGAATATTCTAAGTTATAACTCCATACTATACATTGTGAATGAAGTACCAAATATATATAATCATAAATTCCATGAAAATTACCATGGGTTCATAATGTTATCGCAAGTTTATGTCCAGATTCCTAGAGTATTCCAGTGTCAATAACTCGAGATATGAATATTCTAAGTTATAACTCCAAACTCTACATTGTGAATGAAGTACCAAATATATATATTCATAAATTCCATGAAAATTACCAGGGGTTCATAATGTTATCACAAATTTATGTCCAGATTCCTAGAGTATTCCAGTGTCAATCATTCAAGATATGAATATTCTAAGTTATAACTCCAAACTCTATATTGTGAATGAAGTACAAAATATATATAATCATAAATTCCATGAAAATTTCCAGGGGTTCATAATGTTATCACATGTTTATGTCCAGATTCCTAGAGTATTCCTGTGTCAATAATTCATGAAATGAATATTCTAAGTTATAAGTCCAAACTCTACATTGTGAATGAAGTACCAAATATATATAATCATAAATTCCATGAAAATTACCAAGAGTTCATAATGTTATCACAAGTTTATGTCCAGATTCCTAGAGTATTCTAGTATCAATAATTCAATATATAAAATTCTAAGTTATAACTTCAAACTCTACATTGTGAATAAAGTACCAAATATATATAATCATAAATTCAATGAAAATTACCAGGGGTTCATAATGTTAACATAAGTTTAGGTACAAATTTCTATAGCATTCTAGGGTCCATATCTCAACATAAATATTTTTCAATAAAATCATCGAAACTCTGCTTTGTGAAGGAAGTGCCAAATATATATGAGCATAAATTCCATAAAACTTTCTAGAGGTCTCAGGTGATCTCACAAGTCTAAATATTCAATTTCATACAGCTTTAAGGTCACTTGCTTACCTAAATGTGGGATGAAGTAAATTGGGATAATTGAATGAATAATGAATAATGAACTATAATATCATCAAAATTCCCCCCAAAAATCTACAGAGTGTAATCTCACTCTATTAAGTGAATCTCAAAAATTTATAACTTTTCATAAAGTTTTGACTCTAAAATATACTCATTTAAGGTATATGTGACAATTCACATAAATTCTAAATTTCCTAGGGAAATCAACCCAAAAGTTTATGATTTTCTCCAAGGGATATTATCTCATAACCCTAAGTGTATGTTTTAAGTTTCATGAGAATTGACAAAGGGAAAACCTTTAAATTCTCAAAATATTATTGCTTAAGAACCTTATTGATCGCCTTTTATCACCTAGATTTTTGGCATGTGAATTTCATTCACATACAAGAGTCCAATTGGGCTCAACCTTTAACTAGTGCATATTCATGGTCTTATTATCATGCCACCCAAAATTTGGGTTAAGATAAGTTGATTTACCCATGTAAATTTAGACCTACATTATAGTGTTATAAGCACAACAAAACTCCCCCCTTGCATGCATGTGGAGATTCCTCCCCATGCACAAAGCCAAATGGTCTCAAATTTCTACCATACACTTTTACTGACTTATTTGACCTTCCAAAGAAGATTTGGTGGCTTTTGAGTTCATATCACCCAATAATCACACCATGCATGATTAACCCAATTATTTCCAAAACTATGGAAAAATATTCTCCAAAAATTCCAATTTGGGGGCAAAGGGTAAAAATAAGTAACATACATCTATGGTTAAAATATCAGTACAATTCACCCATTAATTTGAGAGATATACTAAAAATTCTCTTTGTGTTATAGGCACGCCATTTCATACACTAGACAAAACTTGTATGTTGAAAATATCAATTTTTATAACTCCAAATGGTCCAAAATTTTATACAGGGACTCTTAAGGACTTATTTTACCTTTCAAAAAAGATTTGGTGGATTTTGAGTTAATATAACATTAGATCTAGGACCCATATGGAAAATGAAATATTGAATAAAACATTAAAATCTTGTTTCCAAAAATCCCCAATTTTTGGCAGGGGCTACTTTAGGGCACATCTCATGCATGCCCCAAATTTCAAGTCATTTGGAATTATATATCTCCGAAAATAAATTTCTAAAGTTCTTGGGACTCATATCTACAACCTCACCAAATTGGATGCCCAGGGAGCTACAGAGCTCCAAATTGAGTGATTAAAAGCTCATTAGGAAGGTAAGACCAGAAGCTACAACCTTTATGTTGACCACTTAAGCTATATCTGCTATTTAGGGGTTCAAAGATCTGTTTGAAAGTACTATCCAGAATGTGACAATTATTTAAAAATCCTATTCCTAATGTTATTTGGTCTGCGACTATCAGATCTTCCAGATCGGACGGCTACCAGTCGTCTTCCTCCTTGAGCCTGTGGATTAAATTTTCTCTCCCAGTGCCAACTTTGGCCCTTTGTTCTGGCCATCTCCGGCAAAACCCCTAAGCCACCACCTCTGGCCGACGTTTGGCTATCCATCGGCGGTGAGAACTCGACCGGAGGTGGCGGGAATAAGCCCCCCGCCGTTTTCATTTTTTGTATAGGAACATAGAGATGGCCATGGTGATTTCAGTGAGTTCTTCAACAATACGATCAGGAAGAAAGGGGAATGCTAGTAGAAGGGTAAGGGAGGAGAAACCGAACCTGGATTGGGCTTGATGTTGAGGAATTCTCGGATTTTCCATGGCCGACCACCATGCTCGAGCTCCTTGCCGATCTCCACCACCAGTGCATGAATCCTCTTAGAAGAATGGGGCTTCTTTTCTCTCGAATTTATAGAGGTGACGGTGAGTTCAATTGAGAGTGGGAGAGGGTATTAGATGGGTTGCCATTAATGGCACCTCTCGGCTAGCCAATGGGCTCTTTAATTCCCCTCCAGCTGGCCACTCCATTGCATAAATTCGGCTGGAATTGACTGTGGGAGCTGAGAGAAGGTGTTGGGAGAAGGATTTGGAGCCATGTGGAGCTCATTCCATGAATTCATGGTTTGTCTCATTTTAACTTTAGGAATTTCTCTAAAATACCCACATGCATGGCATCTATTTTGAAATCAGGGGTTATTCATGGTCTTTGGCACCTTGGGCTACAGAATGGGCCCTGGTTCAAGGCCTTAGCCCATTGGAATAGGTTTGGGCTTTCATTTCCCCTCTTTGGTCTTAGGTTTTGTTGTTTATTGGGTGTCAACTTATCACCTAGAGGGGGGGATGAATAGGTTCTATAAATTATATTATGCCCCTTTTGTTGTTCTTGATTTCTGGTTAATTGATCTATAAAGTATAAAGCACAATGCAGAAAACACTCAACGATCTATAGAGGTTCCTCAAGACCAGGTGTCTTGAGTAGTCCTCTGTCCCTCTGCGCCTACCCAACAGTGTGTTAGGCTAGGCAAACTCCGCCAAAACTTCAGGCCCTCAAGCCTTACAACACGGACCCGCAAGTCCCAACAGCCTAGGCCCTCAAGCCCCTACTACCCCTGAGCCCGCAAGCTCGACACTCAGGCCCTCAAGCCCTACAACACGGACCCGCATGTCCCAACATCCCAGGACCGCAAGCCCCTACTGCCCCCGAGCCCGCAAGCTCGACAAGACGCACCTGCAAGTGCACTGCCCTGGCCCTCAAGCCTCGCAGCTCTCCAGCCCTCAAGCTAGACGGTTTGGCCCGCAAGCCTTAGAATAAATTATAGTAAGAAAAACTATTACTTTGCCTGATGGTGATTGGCGACTTTAGCCAGATGAAAATTGGCTTCTTTATGTTGAAGAAGATTCTTCTTGATCTGGAGATTCAGCACTGAGTCTTCTTCAGCCTTCACTTCTTTTGTCTGATGTTGATCGGCAACTTATCAATCGATGATGATGACTGATTCTTTTGACCGTTATTGATGCTTGCTCTCTACTTGATCTTCTTCTTCTCCATCGAGAATACTGTTCTATTGAAGTGTAGCAGCGGGATTCTTTTTCGTACTTTTTCTCTTTTTCCAAGTGTTAATTTCTAGGGCAACCACTATTCCCTTTTATAGTTTTGAGAACAACCTCTCAACGGTCATGAAAAAGTGTCCTTTAATGTCAGACGTCCATCCTATAAGAGCACGCGCTGATTGGACAATCAGGTGGCGGCATTAAATGCTGACAGCGCGTCTGTAACATTTGAATTTGTCTCGACGATATTTCCATCGTTACGACGTCATGGACAATATCTCGACGATAAGACTTTGTCGATGCCTTGGTCTTCTTACTTCCCCCATTGATGCTAATATCTCGATGATGCGAGACATTCTGGTGCTTCTGCATATACGACGATATGCTGTCTTGGACTGTGTCGTCATAATCACCTTGGCTTCTCGACGACATGCCTTCTTTACGACGATGTTTGTTCTTTCTTGACGACAAGCCCACTTTGGTGAAGTCGACGATACTGTGTCTTCTCTGCGTTCGACGATCTTGTTGAGTTTTAGCGGTCGACGATCTTCCTTCTGAGTTCGACGATCTCGCTTCTGCGTTCGACGAACACGCCAAATCTCAGCGGTCGTCGATCTTCCTTCTGAGTTCGGCGATCTTGCTTCTGCGTTCGACGAACACGCCAAATCTCAGCGGTCGACGATCTTGCTTCTGCGTTCGACGAACACGCCAAATCTCAGCGTTCGTCGATCTTCCTTCTGAGTTCGACGATCTTGCTTCTGCGTTCGACGAACACGCCAAATCTCGGCGGTCGTCGATCTTCCTTCTGAGTTCGCTTTACTCATTATCATGACGACAAGCATACTTTGTCGACAATATCTCCTATTCTTCTTGACGATATATATAGTACTTTCAGGAATAGTTAAAGTACTTGACATATGTCGATCTCTGCAAGCATTAGCTAGATGGAGCATTAAATACAGCTCGCACTTATCATTGAGCTGAGCACTTCTTCAAATCAGGAACATTGCTGGGCACTGTTCCCAACAATCTCCCCCTATTTGAAGAAGTCATAACTCACTCAATGATAAATGCCTTTCACATAAAAGATTTAACATTTCAAGCAAATAAGCATGTAATGATGATATGCCAGTTAGAGCAGAAATGTGGAAAATGTCACTTCATTTATAAATAGTGCCAAATGTTTTCAAAAGTTTTGATATTTCTACATGTAGCCCCCCTTTTAGCTATCTAATTCTCTGGTGCTCTTATATCAGCAGCATCTTTTGCTTTCTTGGTGCTGGCTTCCTCCAGAACTTCCTTTTCTTTACCTTTACCAGTAACAGAAATATCAGTGTGTTGCTCTTCAGCAGGCTCGTCATAATATAGAGGAGGGAGATTCATTGCTTCCCTAATTGTGTTTGAGGTCCAGATGGCATGATCACTACTGGCCTTTATCATTGATCTCTCCCCCTTTATTACTTCTTCAGATATTCCTCTATGGAGATTCTCCTCGGATGCCAGTATTTTGTTCTTGAGCATGTGGATACCTGCTTCCAAGTGATTTTTGGTTTCAAGCAGGTGACTGTCTAGATCTTTATTGTGTTGATCTAGATTTTCTTTGAGATCAGTCTTATGTTCAGCCATCCTATTGGTGGATGCAATGTAGGCCTTTTCTATGCTGCCGACAATCATTGACTGAATAGTCCCTAGGTTAGATATACCCTTGTGAGTGCGGGCTGTGAATTCGTGCAAATTTTTCACATCATTCCTCAGGGTTGTCATTTCAGCAGACAGTTCTCTTCTTAGATCATTGATAGCAGAGGTGACATAACTTTCAAGTTTTAATCTTTGCTCTTCCAGGAGCATCTTTATCTGAGATAATAGTGGGAGCTCTACTGGACTAACCTATGGAGGTGAACCATCTTGTTCCTCTTCTTCATCCCCTTCAATTATTGGAGATAGAGATTTTCTTATTGGTGAGTGGTTTGGCTCATTCTCCTTTTCGGGACTTTGCTGATCTTTGTTAGTTTCATCTGCAGGATTCTCTTGGTTGTACTTTGGAATTGCAGATTCAGAATGACTAATGTCCTCAGTTCTTATGATCTTATTGACCACTCCTTCCACTTGAGCAGGGAACTCACTGTCCTTCTCCCCCTCGGTTTCAGCACTGCCTTGATCTGATTCTGCTGTTGTCCTGGATCCCCGACTTGGAGCAGAGGTCTGGAGGACGACGTTCCTTGTCTCCACAGCTGCCTCAGATTCATACTGAGGTGAGCTGTCGCCTGACTCACTTTCTTTAGACGAGCTTCCTACCTTCCTTTTTACCTCTTCTGTAGTCTTGGATTTCTTGGGAGGCCTAGTCAGAACTTTTTCCCATCTTTCCAATATTCTGATATCCATCCTTCTCATGTGATGGATTTTTACTCCATGCTTTTTCTTAAAACTTTCAGAGTAGGCAAGCAGAAAGTATAGTGATAGGATTCTTCCCAGATTTCGTGCTTGAAAGCTTTCTTGTATTCTCTTGAAGATTTGCTGACCCCAGTTGGTCCTTTTGCTTAGGATTATCCTTGCCATTAATTCGAACATGGGCTTGGATAGTCTATCATGTGACCCCACCTTGCAGAGGAGGGCTTTTCCCACAATGTCTGCTAACAGCTTTCCTTGTTGATTTAAGCTTTTCCTTTCCAAGGATCCATAGGTTTTGCCCGAGTGGCCGCACCAAGCCAGAGCCTTGACAAGGTCTTCCTGAGTAATCATTTTTTTTTCTTCACCCTTGGCAAAGATTGGCAACCGAAGAGTCCTGTTCAATCTTTGGGGATTCCCCTTAATTTTTATCCCTTTAATTTCGCTTTGCACAGACGTTCCCATGGAGACACCCTTGGCATTTGAGTAGAACTCTAGCACTTCTTTTCTTAATATTACTGTAGGCTCAGATAGGGCGTATTCCAGCCCGATAGTCTCGAACCTTCTGAGAATCCATTCCTCACCACTTCACTTCCTTCGAATAGAAGATCTTCCTTCTTTGGCGCCATATTAGTGATTCTGTAGGATTTCGACACAGTCGACTCGTTAACTCTCAGATGGCGTGGAGAACACGACGGCTTTTTAGGGCTAATGTAGAGAGTGTTTTAACCTTAAGACATTTGACCTTATTTATAGTGTCCGAGTTGGAAGTTGAAGTGTCATTTGTTAAATGCCTGACTAACTCGAGTAATGATTGAGCTTAGACCTAATGAAGGGTCTGCTGACGATTGGGTATCGCCGTAATGCAGATCTTTTGACGATGCCAATCATCATTCCGACAATATGGTAAAAAAAATTACCTTTACAATATTAGATGGAGATGAGTTTATGTGATAGACATTAACATGGTTACCTTCACTTTGGCCTCTAAGTCTCCTTGTTCCAGTGGCTCTCCTTTGATGGAATGTCCACCTATATTTACCTTTAGCTCCCCCTAGATTAGTGCCCATAGTATGTGGTAAGTTTATCTTAGTCCAGAACTGAGCCTGGAGCACTTATTGTCCATTAGCCTTGTTTGCTTTTTAATGGCTAAATGGACTACCCTGCAAGACAGATTTAATATCCCTTAGGAACCCAAGGTGACTTGGGTCCTAGGTTCTTGTTAGTATAATAGGAAATCCCTCTACTCACCGCAGCCCTTCCAGGAGGTCTCTCCTTTGCATTAAGCACACTAGGGTTGTGCAAACAGTCGATGGCAAAGTGTCCCACTTTGCCACAACACCAACATTCATGGATGTTGTACCTTCTTTTCTGAACAATTTTTGAAGTCAGTTCAGTAGAGAAGGCAGCAACATTCTTCCTATCTCTCTTAGCCAAGAGCTGACTAGCTGCTCCAGTATCACTGTTTCTTCTTGACTTTATCTGTTTGTCAGCAACAGATGTCAGCTTAATGGCTGACAGGGTGTTGATGGCATCAGATATGTTCAAGTGAAAATTGATTATACTGGGGCTACTAGTCTGCTTCTTATCTGGAAGAGATTGAGAGAATGTTGCACCTTTATCCTTGAGAGTGGGGGCTGGGACACCAAATACAAATGGTCCATGATGGGTCATTTGAATTTCCTCATGGGGAGCCTTTAATGCACTCATCCCCATGACCTTTCTCTTTCCATAGTCAGGAGCATTTTCATGACTAGTGGAGCTTCCATTCATCTAGTGACCATGGACACTGTCCTGATCATACTTATTTGAGAAAAGCACTACCTTCTGAAAGGTGGTGTGAGGTTTTGCTTTAGTTTTGCCCCTTTTTCCATTCCCAGCATCTGTTGCCCCTTTATTGTAACCTAATCCCCTCCTATTTTTATAGGATGAGAAGGTGTCAATGATGGGCAGAACAGTTCTGGGCTTAGAGAATTGAGCTACCAAGCTTCTTTCCTTGAGAAGATCACTCTCAAGTTTATTGATAAGTTCTTCCCTTTGGCTTCTCTCATCATAAAGTTTGTCTATGATTTTCTTGAGCTCATGTGGATTGGTGTCCTTACAGTAGGACATACCCAGTTCCCCATCTGACTCAACCTTATAAGGCTTGAGTGAATCTAGCTCCCTAGCTTGTTTCTTAACAAGCCTCTTGCTCTTTCTCAGAGCTTCCAAGAGGTCACCAAACTGTTCTATTAGATCAACATGGTTCTTATTGTTGCATGATGAGCAGTCTTCTGCATCATCCTCAGAAGATAAACAATTTCCTGATGCACTCTTAGTCTTCTTAAGTGAAGCAGGTAGTAGAGGTGTGTAAGTGGTGCATACCTGATCATGATGCGATTCATCATGATCTTCTTCATCTGATAGAGCCATCAACCCATGAACCTCTTCATCCTCAGAATCACAGTCTGTAGGAGATAGGGGTGCTCTTATCCTTTCTCCTACTCCAGAGCATTCATCATCTTCTGATTCACTGCCTGAAGTAGTCAGTGGTGTTCTGATGCTTACCTCTTCTTCAAAATCTTCCTCTGACCCTTCCATGAGGACTTCTAAGGAGTCCCACATGTCCTTTGCAGTTGTACAATGACTCAGCTTTGGGTGTGTTGCCAGATCTACTGCACCAGCTAGAATGCTTCTTGCTTCTTTGTCCAAGCTGGCAAAAAGAGTCTTATCTTTTAACATTGTCATGGAGGGACCTTTTTGGACAATCAAAAACATTCTTGAATCCATTGCCTCCATTAAATATTCTTGCTCTAACTTTCCAAATGGAAAAGTTCTCCCTGGAGCAGATAACTATTCTTGACTCCATAGCTATGATACTAGGACACCCAATGGCAGATCTGTTCAAGCTATTAAGCTTTTCTTAGAACAACCTCGCTTTGATACCACTTGTTGTTTATTGGGTGTCAACTTATCACCTAGAGGGGGGGGGGGGGGGGGGGGGGGGGGGGGGGGGTGGGTGAATAGGTTCTACAAATTATATTATGCCCTTTTGTTGTTCTTGATTTCTGGTTAATAGATCTATAAAGTAGAAAGCACAACGCAGAAAACACTCAACGATCTATAGAGGTTCCTCAAGACCGGGTGTCTTGAGTAGTCCTCTGTCCCTCTGCGCCTACCCAGCAGTATGCTAGGCTCGGCAAACTCTGCCAAAACTTCAGGACCTCAAGCCTTACAACACGGACCCGCAAGTCCCAACAGCCTAAGCCCGCAAGCCCCTACTGCCCCCGAGCCCGCAAACTCGACACTCAGGCCATCAAGCCCTACAACACGGACCCGCAAGTCCCAACAGCCTAGGCCCGCAATCCCCTACTTCCCCCCGAGCCCGCAAGCTTGACAAGACACACCCGTAAGTGCACTGCCCTGGCCCTCAAGCCTCACAGCTCTCCAGCCCTCAAGCTAGACGGTTTGGCCCGCAAGCCTTACAATAAATTACAGTAAGAAAAATTGTTACTTTGCCTGATGGTGATTGGCGACTTTAGCCAGATGAAAATTGGCTTCTTTAGGTTGAAGAAGATTCTTCTTGATCTGGAGATTCAGCACTGAGTCTTCTTCAGCCTTCACTTCTTTTGCCTGATGTTGATCGGCAACTTATCAGTCGATGATGATGACTGATTCTTTAAGCGCTCTTGATGCTTGCTCTCACTTGATCTTCTTCTTCTCCGCCGAGAATACTGTTCTATTGAAGTGTAGCGGCGGGATTTTTTTCGTACTTTTTCTCTTTTTCCAAGTGTTAATTTCTAGGGCAACCACTGTTCCCTTTTATAGTTCCGTGAACAACCTCTCAACGGTCATGAAAAAGTGTCCTTTAATGTCAGACGCCCATTCTATAAGAGCACGCGCTGATTGATAATTCAGGCGGCGACATTACATCCTGACAGCGCGTCCGTAACATTTGAATATGCCTCAACGATATTTCCATCGTTACAACGTCATGGACAATATCTCGACAACAAGGCTTTGTCGATGCCTTGGTCTTCTTACTTCTCCCAATGATGCTAATATCTCGATGATGCGAGACATTTTGGTGCTTCTGCAAATACGACAATATGATGTCTTGGACTGTGTCGACGATGTTTGTTCTTTCTTGACGACAAGCCCACTTTGGTGAAGTCGACGATTTTGTGTCTTCTCTGCGTTCGATGATCTTGTCGAGTTTCAGCAGTCGACGATCTTCCTTCTGAGTTCGACGATCTCGCTTCTGCGTTCGACGAACACGCCAAATCTCAGCGGTCGTCGATCTTCCTTCTGAGTTCGACGACCACGCCAAATCTCAGCGGTCGACGATCTTGCTTCTGCGTTCGACGAACACGCCAAATCTCAGCGGTCGTCGATATTCCTTCTGAGTTCGACGATCTTGCTTCTGCGTTCGATGAACAAGCCAAATCTCGATGGTCGTCGATCTTCCTTCTGAGTTCGCTTTACTCATTATCATGACGACAAGCATACTTTGTCGACGATATCTCATATTCTTCTTGACGATATATATAGTACTTTCAGGAATAGTTAAAGTACTTGACATTTGTCGATCTCTGCAAGCATTAGCTAGATGGAGCATTAAATACAGCTCGCACTTATCATTGAGCTGAGCACTTCTTCAAATCAGGAACATTGCTGGGCACTGTTCCCAACAGGTTTGACCATGGTTGACTTTGGGGTTGACTTGGTCAAGATGATGGGTTGACTGGTCCAATGTGTTGGGTTGACTCGTCCAATGTGTTGTTCTTGAGCCCCTTAACACCACCCAATGTTGATTGGGTCATGGTGATGCCCAATTGGGCCAATTTAGCCATTATGTGTGATTTTGACCAAAATTGGGGTAAAGTTGACTTTGGTCAATTTGGATCATTTGGTGGCCACTTGATGCGCTTTTGGGTCCATTGAGTCCCATATGATGTTATAAGACTAGGGGTGAGGTCAATTTCATGTTTTGGGGTCAAATTGACCTATTGGTGAAGGATTGGCCTATGTTGACCTTAAGGGTACTTTGGTAAATTTGGGCCAATTGGTGACTCCATGATAGGGCTTTTAGGTTCATTGCACCCCAGTTAGGTTTTGTAATATAGTGGTTGGGTTAATTTGATCATATGAAGTTTAATTGACCCAATTTGAGATGAATTGGCTTATGTTAACCTATTTTGACCTAGAGTTGACTTGGTCAAATTAGCAAAATTGGTGACCCTATGATGGAGATGTTGGGTCACTTGGGTCTCTCTTAGGGTTAGGGACCTATTGGTAAGCTCAATTTGAGTTGGTGAGTTCAATTTGAAGTAAATTGACCAAGGTTAACCTCTGCAATACTGGGGTGCTTATAGTAATTTTTCTAAGTCCAAGTTGACATAGGGTCATTCTATGACCTCTACTCACAACTTCAACCCTAACCATAACCCAAGGGGTCTAGAAGGAATAGGTATGTTAAACCATAGCATCGAGTGACCCGCAACAGTTTAGCACCATCTGTGGGAAATGTGTTCCCAAGTACTCTACAATGGCTTCCTAGAGACAACACCCGCTTCACCGCAATACTCAGATTCAGCAGGAATGGACATCCACAGGCACTTTCAGACGCGTGTAGTTCCTCCATTCCTGCAGGCTTAGGGGAGAAAGCGCTCATCACTGCGCCCATCCTGCCCTAGTGGCTTGGCACAGCCGGCAAGCAGGCCCCTCCCGCAGTGGAGCAGAATTCGAATGACGTCACACTTCAGCCAGAGTGATCCCCCATGTCAAGACTAATCTTGAAGTATCTGATCCCATCATGGCTTAAGCTCCCATGCTATAGAGAGTTCCACGGAACAGAAAATTTGTACGAACACATTAACTGCTTCCTGGCCGCGATGGAGACATTCGGGCTTCCAGACCAAATTAGCTACAAGATCTTCGCAGAAACACTGCGTAGAGGCACTCTCAACTGGTATCGGTCTCTGCCTGAGGGAACCATTCGCAACTTCATAGAGCTATCCCAGTTATTCACTTGGTGGCATAAAGCCCGCGCACAGAGGATCCGAGAAGATGAACGGGCATGAGAAGAGCTCGAGTTGGGCGGATCCCCCAATCCGAGGCAGGCAGAGCATGGCAATCAACAAGAAGAGGTCATCATAAGCTTCCTCCAAAATCACCTCCACGGAGGGTTGGACTTTGCCTTGCGCACAAGCATCAGCAACCCAGCCTGTTAGTTAAGAAAGGTGTTAATAAGCCACCGCGTCTCATTCAACATCTTGTTCATGGCGACCGTCGTACAACTAAAACTCCTTGGTGATAACCTCAAGCTCAGATATAGCAGTATAGAACTCCCAGATGGAACAGTAATACCCACCATAGGAATCATCGTCCTCCCCTTCCATGTGGGAACACTCCCAGAACCGGTCTAGTACGACTTCCAATTCGTCGTTGCAGAAGCAGATTCACCATACGATGCAATATTCGGTAGCATCCTAATCGACGCCATCCAGCATGACGCCTCCATGGAGGGCCGCATGGCAAGCAAAAGGAAAATCTTCCAAAAGTAGGTTTGTAGTCGCAGCGCCGCAGCAGTCAAAGTTCCTTGGATCAGCCATGAGCCATCACGGAGTCCGAACCGCGTGGCCCCAACACTAATAGCAGTAGACAATCTCCCAGTGCCAGCAAACCCGCGACAACTTAAAATCATCGGTCGAAATTGGAAGGGACTGAAAGTGCACAGTATGCCTCTGAGTATTCTCTAGCGGGGTGAATAGAGATTAAAAAAATCTTTACACTAAATGTGCACACATAATAAAAATATTAAGTACTATGCAATCACCAAAACCAAAACAGAATAAAGTAATCTCAGTAAATATAAAACAAAAACAATAAACTGGGACAGCATAGAAATTCAAAGCAAAAGACACAATATTTTATAGTGGTTCCCCAAAATGTGGGTAGTCCAATCTTCTACCTCCCTGGTAGGATTGTACTAATTGTGCCTGAGTCTTTTTATAAGGAGACTCTTAGAACCACAACGTCTTTTGATAATGAGACTCTTAGAACCACTGAGTCTTTTGATAAGGAGACTTTTAGAACCACCAAATCCTTTGGAAGAGGGATTCTTAAAACTCTTTTTACAGTTGGTAGATGAGAACAGTAAAGTGAGAAGATAAAATAGAAAAGAATTCTCCAATAAGAATCCTTCAAAAGATGTCTCTTTGAATGTTGTAGCTTCTATTTATCTCAAGATCTGAATATGATGAACCCTTGCTTATGATAGTGATGATTGCAAGGGTTATAAGCTTATTCCTGATTCACTACACTTCTGTAAACTTGCTGCTATGTGATGTAGAAGAAGAAGCAGCACTATTGTTATGTACTTTTGTTGTGCAGAGGAGTTATTTTTCTATTCTGTCTTAGGGCTGGTGGAGGGAAGAAGCAGAAGCCCTATTTCGACAGTCAGAATGATGAATCAGTTTTTCGCTTCTATTTCTTCTCCACTCAGCATACTAGTTCTCTATAATTTGAGTTTTAATTTCTTTCTTCTTCTGGGTTGTCCTTAGAAGGAATCTCCATTAGACAATTGATGTTTCCTTCTATTTTGTTCCCGACCCATCCATCTAATTTAAATATCCTTCCAAGAATGTCTTTACTGTATTTCTGGAATTCTCTATTCCATTCTTGGCAATAAACGAGCCGTTGGAGAACATATTTCAACCGTGCAGATCATCTGAAAAATCACCAGAAAGGACAGCAGAAAACCTTCTATTTCTGTATATACGCGACGTTGCGTCGACTTCATCTTTCGTCATATCGATGCACCTCTGAGTTCTTATAGAAGTAGCTTCGAATTCCTTCATAGCTCTGGCTGAACTCAGATGTCGACGTTGCGTCGAGTTCTTATCGACATATCTGTCAAATTGAAGCCTTGAATTTTAACTTCAACTTTTGCGTCTACTTGAAGTCGAAGTTGCGTCGACTTCTAAGATGGCTTCGACATTCTCTTCCTTCTGCGTCGAGTTCATTTCAAAGTTGCGTCAACTTCTGATATAGCTTTGACAAGCTCTATCTTCTGCGTTGAGTTTATTTCAAAGTTGCGTCGACTTCTGATTTAGCTTTGACTGGCTCTGTCTTCTGCATTGAGATCATTTTGATGTTGCGTCAACTTCAACTGATGTGTCGACTCCTAGTTGACGTTGCATCGACTTCTAGTCAGCGCATAATTAGTTTGGATAGTTTTCTTCATGATTTTAGCTGCCTTTCTCATTACTTTGACTCAGCTGACTTCCTAAGACTTGTATGACTAAATTACCCTTACTATACAACACGGGTAATTACCCTAGAGAGTAAAATCACATATAGTTAATTTGTTAAGTTAAATCAAAAAAAGTTTTTCCCAACAATCTCCACTTATTTATCTTAACAAGTTTTACAGATTGTTTATAGTGATTTTACAGAATAATGGAAGAAAAGAAAGAAAAGTTGTAAGGAGAAAGAAGAAACCATGAGCAAGCAAGTGAAAACTTTTGTCTTCAAGGTTGAATTTTAGACTTTGCCCTTTAACAATTCAGCTTCAGCATTCAGCCTTTGTTTCTTTGTTTTTGTATCAACTTACTGTGATACTACCCTGAGAGATAACTTCCTATTTTTGTAAAGATTCTTTTAAAACTTTGGAAAGAAATGGCTTGCTTCTCTCTTTCTGAATATCTAACACAGATAGCTCTTCTTGTCATTTTAGAAGTGACACCTCTTCATCATCTTCATGTTCCGTGACTTGATTAGGAGTGTTATTAGCATCTTTCTCCCCCTAAATATGTGCACCATGTTCAGCATGTTCAATCTCAATCTCCCCCTAAATATGTGCACCCTAACCTATTCAGCATGTTCAATCTGAATCTCCCGCTGAATATGTGCACCCTGACCTATTAAGCATGTTCAATCTAAATCTCCCCCTTGTTTATCAACCTAATCCTCCTTTTGTTTCTTCCCCTTCTTAACCTCAGCAGTATGGGAGGTTAAGAATAACCTAGTCACAAAGGAGGAGGACATTTTTTACTATAAGAACTGCATAGAGACAGTGACCTCACCAAACTGTGTTTGCATGGTTTCAAAGGTTGTTTGACTTTTGAGAAGTATTCTCATCCATATTGAGATTGTGTTAGTGACCATTTGTACTGCCTAGTTTGATGAAATAGAGGGCTCTAGACATGGCGTCATGTGTAGAGACTTTGCACAACAGTATTTTCTCATCAATATCTCTTTTATTTCTCTGTCAGATAGCTCTGCTTCTGCTTCTCCAGAAAGAAGATCAAAGGTATATCCTGCACATGTAACTCCTTTAACTAAAATTAAAATTCCATTATATCTACATTACCCTTCCTTTAGTTGGGTTGTCATATGTTATTCATCCTGCACATGTAAATCAAACATTAGCATGGACACTCACTTGTTGGGGTCTCTTTCTTCTATCATCGTATGGAGTTATGAAAGAATAGGTTGGTCTTTTAGTATACCACTTAAGGTGAAGAAATGTTGGTTTAATATGCCAGTAATGTTTCACTATGTGCCCAATTTTAGAATAGCAGAAACATCTAGGAATATAAGTAGAGAGAGATCTAGATGTTTAAAAATTTCTTGCTAGAAGCATGCGTCGAGAAGAAATCGACGCATCTTTAGAGTTGCGTTGAGTGTAATTTGACGTGTCTGCATAGTTACGTCGATAATAATTCGATTCCGAATATTGGTTGCGTCAAATTGAATTCGACGCACCCTCATACTTTCTTTGAGATGATGTCGAAGCATATGCAGAACTCCGTCGAATTTCATTCGACGCGTCTTTAAAAGTGTGCCTAGTTCTATTCGACGTATAATATCTTTTATTGAGGATTTTATAATTTTTATTAGATTTTCTGAGGGGTGCTTACCTAGAATTCATATGTGATTAGTATTATTCACCCTATTGAAGATAGTTATTTTATCAGGATAATCATGTAATTCTTCACAAATTTCATTGTTTTTATTTACCTGGTTCTCACTAGATCTAACAAATACTACTGGATTTTTCCAGGCAGGTTTGCTGGAAGATCCATTACTGATTGATAAATCTGCTCCTAATCCAAGATATTTGAATCTCTTAGAGAGGTTCTCTATGATATCTCTTAGCTTTTAACTCTTCCCATTGAGTGAGTCTTCAAATTCTTTTGCCTTTGTAAGCTCTTCCTTTAGTGTTAGATTTTCAGCATTTATTCATTTATTTGTTTTCTTAACTCTCCTACCTCAATCCTGAGTTGATTATCATAGTGATGATTTTCATATATCCTTTTAATTTTCAGTTCTTTTAACTCTTTCCTAAGTATTTTTATTTGGTTTTCTGCCTCTAATTGACCTTGACAGAACTCTTTAAAACAAGTTTTAAATTCATTGGAAGAGTAATCAAAATTATCAAAATATGATACCTGATCTTCTTCATTATCTGAGGCCTCCATAGTCATCAGGCAGGCTTCTTTAGTAGCACCTTCTTTCTCGCTTTCAGATGAGGAACATGACTCAGATTCAAAGTCACTCCAGGTTTCAGCTATGAAACATCTTCCATTCTTCTTTTCCTTCCTTTCATAAGAACTTTCTTCAACTAAACTGATCATTGTATCCCATATTTCTTTTGTAGACTGACATTCAGCCACTTCCTAAAATATGTCATCTGACATAATGGATACCAGTATATTCATAGCCTTAGCATCACAAGCTTTTGCATTCTTTTCCATAACTATCCATTCAGCCATAGGGACCAGTTCCTGTGTAACAATCCCACTTGCATCTTTCCTGAAAGGAACAGGGGGACCTGAAATAATGACATTAAAGATATATTCATCAATAGAGTTCATATAAAGCTTTATTCTGGCCTTCCAGAGTGTAAACTTATTCAAGTTACACACGGGTGGTCTTGTTGATGCATTGTCCTTAGAACTCATTTTTCTTTATAAAATAGTTTTAGTTAGTTTAAAATAAAGAAATAAGAGTGAGGAGATCTTTTGATCAAGGTGTTAACCTTTTAATGATCAACCTCCCTCTAATACCAATTGAAAGTGCACAGTGTGTCTCTGAGTATTATCTAGAGGGTGAATAGAGATTAAAAAAATCTTTACAATAAATATGCACACACAATAAAAATGCTAAGTACTATGCAATCACCAAAACAAAAATAGAATAAAGTAATCTCAGTAAATATAAAACAGAAAATAGTAAACTGGGACAACACAGAAATTCAATCCAGAAAACACAGAATTTTTAGTGGTTCCCCAAAATGTGGGTAGTCCACTCTTCTACCTCCCTAGTAGGATTGCACTTACTGTGCCTGAGTCTTTTGATAAGGAGACTCTCAGAACCACTGAGTCTTTTGATAAGGAGACTCGTAGAACCACTGAGTCTTTTGATAAGGAGACTCTTAGAACCACTGAGTCTTTTGATAAGGAGACTCTTAGAACCACTGAATCCTTTGGAAGAGGGATTCTTAAAACTCTTTTACAGTTGGTGGATGAGAACAGTAAAGTGAGAACAAAGAAGAGAAACGAATTCTCCAGTAAGAATCCTTCATAAGTTGTCTATTTGAATGTTGTAGCTTCTGTTTATCTCAGGATCTGAATATGATGAACCATTGCTTATGATAGTGATGATTGCAAGGGTCATAAGCTTGATCCTGATTCACTGCACTTTTGTAGACTTGCTGCTATGTGATGTAAAATAAGAAACAACACTATTGTTATGAACTTTTGTTGTGTAGAGGAGTTGTTCTTCTGTTCTGTCTTAGGGTTGGTGGAGGAAGAAGCAGAAGCCCTATTTCGATAGTTAGAATGATGAATCAGTTTTTCGCTTCTATTTCTTCTCCACTAAGTATACTAATTCTCTATAATTTGAGTTTTGTAGGATCAAGCGCAACCAACTATCCCAAAAGCCTAAACTGATGGGAAGAGCGCTACTTTTTCTTTAAGGAAGTAGGAAAGGCGCTACGGGTCAAGTGAAGGAACGCTGGACCCAACAATCCCCCCCCCCCCAGCATCCAGCATGTCCCGCAAGCTCAGAGGTGCTCCTCATGGCTCAGAGGTGGCGCACCACATGGCTTAGAGGTGGCTTTTCACATGGCCATGGCCGCCTGACCTGCCGGCACCCACACAGGTAGAGAAATTTCAGGATTTAATCAACGCCCCCCCCCCCCCCCCCCCCCCCGACATCGAACCCGCAACCTCCTATGATACCACTAGTAGGATCAAGCACAACCAACTAACCCAAAAGCCTGGACTGATGGGAAGGGCGCTACTTTTTCTTTAAGGAAGTAGGAAAGGCGCTACGGGTCAAGTGAAGGAACGCTGGACCCAACGAGTTTTATTTTCTTTTTTCTTCTGGGATGTCCTTAGAAGGAATATCATATTGAATAATTGATGTTTCCTTCGATTTTTGTTCCCAACCCGTCCATCTAATTTGAATAACCTTCTAAACATGTCTTAGCTGCATTTCTGTAATACTCCATTCCATTCTTGGCAATAAACGAGTCGTTGGAGAACATATTTCAGCCTTGCACATCATCTGAAAAAGCACCAAAAAGGCAGCAGAAAACCTTCTATTTCTGTCTGTACTTGACGCTGCGTCGACTTCATCTTTCATCATATCGACGCACCTTTGAGTTCTTATAGAAGTAGCTTCAAATTCCATCTTAGCTCTGGCTGAACTCAGATGTCGACGTTGCATCGAGTTCTTATCATTGTATCCGTCGAGTTGAAGGCTTGAATTTGAACTTCATCTTCTGTGTCTACTTGAAGTCAAAGTTGCGTCGACTTCTCAGATGGCTTCGACAGGCTCTTCCTTCTACGTCGACTTCATTTCAATGTTGTGTCGACTTCTGATATAGCTTTTACAAGCTCTGTCTTCTACGTCGAGTTTATTTTGAAGTTGCGTCGACTTCTGATATAGCTTTGACAGGCTCTGTCTTCTGCGTCGAGATCATTTCGACGTTGCGTTGACTTCAACTGATGCATCGACTCCTAGTCGACTTCTATTCGGTGCATAATTACTGTGGATAGTTGTCTTCATGATTTCAGCTTGCATTTCTCATTACTTTGAATCAGCTGACTTCCTAAGACTTCTATTACTAAATTACCCTTACTATTCAACAAGGGTAATTACCCTAGAGAGTAAAATCACCTATAGTTAATTTGCTAAGTTAAATCAAAAGGAGTTTTTCCCAACACTTAGTGGTTCTAAGAGTCTCCTTATCAAAAGACTCAGTGGTTCTGAGAGTCTCCTTATCAAAAGACTCAGACACAGTTAGTGCAATCCTACCAGGGAGGTGGAAGAGTGTACTACCCACATTTTGGGGAACCACTATAAAATTATGTCTTCTGCATTGAATTTCTGTGTTGTCCCAGTTTACTATTTTATAGTTTATATTTACTGTGATTACTTTATTATGTTTTGGTTTTGGTGATTGCATAGTACTTAGTATTTTTATTGTGTGTGCACATTTATTGTAAAGATTTTTTAAATCTCTATTCACCCCCCCTCCTCTAGAGAATACTCAGAGGCACAGGGACAAAAACTGCTGGCAAAGGCTGGTCGGCCTAACTATCCCCGAGAGTTGATGAACCCAAAAACCTGGGTCTACACACCGTTAAACGCCTCCAATGAGTATATCTTATCTGTAATATACAACAGCAAGATCGTCAAGTGGCTAAGACCGCTCCCCCAAATTGCAGGGGATCAATCCATGTTCTGTGATTTTCACATGGGTCTGGGGCACCATACAAGGCAATGTCTCAGCTTGAAGGACTAAATCGAACGCCTTGTCCAGCCAGGACACCTTGAGATTTTTTGTAAAGTTGCTCGAGAGAAAGAAGCCAGTGGTCAGCCACCGATGTGATCATCTCTTAAACCATTGTCGCGCTTCACGCTAGATGATAGGGAGAACTCATGCAAGCGCTACTTAGAAGGACCAGGAATCGGGCAAGGGAGCCCTGCATTATCTACACTCTCATTTAGTTTATATTAAAGATAATCTCTAACTCAAAAGCAGTAAGATTACACTTGCGCATGTATCAATGATTATTTTAATACAATATGCTTTACTTGTTCTTAACTCTGCTACCGCGGGAACACTTTGGGGCCCCGACCCTGGGACTTCGCACTGCCATTGATCGAAGGTCCGCCCTTCTCCCCGCAGTAAGATCCCGATGTCGTAAAGGCCTGCCCCTCTTACGATCGTCGATTGTTTGAAAAAATACGCTCTTCACCGGCCACTCTGGGGCCCTACACCTGGGACTTCGCACTACCGTCGATCGAAGGTCTGCCCTTCTCCCCGCAGTAAGGTCTCGGCGTCGTAAGGGCCTGCCCTCTTACGGTCATCAACGGTTTGAACGCATACGCTATGCACTGGCCACTCTGGTGCCCTGCCACTAGGAATTCGCATTGTCGCGGATTGAAGGTCCGCTCTTCTCCCCGTAGTAAGATCCCGGCGTCGTAAGGGTCCACCCCTCTTATGGTCATCAAAGGTTTGAACACATACCCTCTTCACTTGCCACTCTGGGGCCCTGCCCCTGTGACTTTGCACTTCCACTGATCAAAGGTCTCTCCTTCTCCCCACAGTAAGGTTCCAGCATCTCAAGGGTCTTCCCCTTTACGACCGTCAACAGTTTGAGCGCATACGCTCTTCACCGGCCACTCTGGGGCATGTCCCCCTAACCACCACTCCGAAGATAGTTAAGACAATTAAACCATCAAAGGATAGGTTCCAGCATCGTAAGGGCATGCCTCTCTTACAGCCGTCAATGGTTTGAATGCATACGCTCTTCACCGGACAATCTGGGGTCTGTCCCCCTAACCACCACTCCGAAGATAGTTAAGACAATAAACCCATCAAAGGCACATGAAAATAAATGCTATATAATGAGCTCCAAAAGAATACAATCACATCAGCTCAACGCTACACATAAGCAGAAAATGATAGCAAATAAGGAAAGAAAGCAACAAGATGAAAAATAGTAAATACAAATATCAATCCTGGGCTGCATCCAAGTAATCGTCCTGCGAAAGGTCCCCAGCTCTGAGAGGTGATGCCGCATCCGAACATCCTCTCTATCTTACGGAGAGTCTTCTAACGTCCCTCTGAAAGGCTACCTCGCACTAGGGATGTGCACAGAAAACCAAAACCTACCAAATCGACCCGAACCGACCCAAACCGGACCAAATATGGACCGAGCCGATCGGTTCGGTTCGGTTTCGGTTTAGGGGGGCTGAAAACCGAGCCTATTCGGTTTGGTTTCAGTTTATAAGGTCAGTAAACCGAGAAAACTGAACCGATTATAAGTTTGGACTTGGAGTTTGTCCCGTCGGATGAAAGTATGAGGTTGTGAGCATTGACCTTGAAGTTGAACCCGAAATAACGAGACAATATAATATCTCTTATCTTATCTTATCATAATTTTGTAACAATTACCCGAGCGTGAACAAGTAAATTAAATATGTCGTACTTATTGATTTTTATTTAAACCTAATACCTGAACTTATTGCATTAATTGTACTAGTTAATCTAAATATTATTGTGATTTTTTAATTTCCCTTCAATGTTGATGATCTGCTTTCTAGATTTACTATTTGAAAAGCACATGGGCAAACATTAAAAATTATTTTGAGGGATAATATATTTTAGGTTTACCAAAAAATCGTACCGATGTTAAAAAACATAACCGAACCAATCCATTTCGGTTCAGTTTCGATTTTATGAGTGTAAAAATCGAGTCTATTTGGTTCGGTTTCGATTTTACCTAAAACTGAACCGAACCGCTTGCATGCCTACCTCGCATTCATCTTCTAGCAGCGGCTCCACCTCCTCAAACATAATCTTGGTGTGAAGCTCCACCGACATCTGGAACCGCTCCTCCACAAAAGCTGAGTCCTTATATTTGGCGACCCCCGCAGCTTTGGTCTCTTCAATGCTCCACTCGGCATATGATAACCTGTCCACCTCGCTTCTCAGGAAGTGTAGCTCACCCTCCTGATGGAATATCTCCCATTGGGCCTCCGATAACTGGAGAAGAGCATCCTGGGTGAGCGCCTTGTCACCACCGCACTCCTCTCACAGCTTCTCAACCTCTGATCAGGAAGAAGAGATAACTGACTCAAGCTGCCGGATATGGGCAAAGTAGTGATCCCTCTTCTTCTTAAAAACAGACAAAACACTCTTTGTTGTGCGCAGCTCCTCCTGGAGTACGAAGTAACCATCCTTGAGGGCCTCATAGCAATCGTTCCATATAACGACAACGCTAGTCAGAATGTCGTCATGCGAAGAAAGTCAGCAGTCATAATACATAAATCTTAATAAAGAAGGAAGTAAAGAACTGGAGAAAAAGAAGTTCCACTGAGTGCAGAGGTCATCAACCGAAGAGAGGAAGAAGATCGTCTCGCTGTCAGCAAAGGAGGAATGAACCCCGGACTGGAACTCCCATTCTTGAAGACAATCTTTCTCTTCTTACCACAATCCAGGGGAACAGCGGCCGCACGCTCGGCATCCCAAGAAAGTCCCACCGTGAGTAGTCTACTCTCCTCCACGCAGCTAGCAATACAGTACAAGGCCTTCGACAGTCCCTCTCGGCCAGGAAAACCAGGAATGGGTAAGCACTCATCTTCCCGCCCCGTTTGCTATCGACAGCGACCGGGAAGCACTCTCCAGCGCTCCGGCAATTCCCAATAGTTTTGGACATACCCATAAAGGGTATTCCCATGCTAGTAGTCATTCTATTCCACCAAAATGGAACCAGCTCTTGTTACTTCGAACTTCAATGCGACCACATGGGTCAGTGAAAACCTCACACCAGTCTTTGAAGACCATCGGAGAAAATCACGCATTGTGCTCCCGAAAGAACACTATCATCCCCATTATCCTCGCCATCCCAGCTGGGGTGAACTAGGTAATCAGAACACCGCAGAACCAAAACACCTCAATAGCCTCCTACGAGGCGGGAAAGCGAAACTCGGACTTCAAGCAACTCTCCGAGAGAGTCATAAAGCCGATTGGAGGGTTCTGGGCGCGCTCTTCTGCTCGAGGAATTTTTACCTCAATGCTAGAAGGAAATCCTAGGCGCTTATCCCACATGTCAACCCGCATACTGTCAAGAGTCAAGCGCAGCCGCATCGGCCTCGACTGGCCGCTCTGCTTTGGGGCTTGAAAAGGACAAAACAAATTTTTTTAATAAAAATTACGAGTAACAAACTCGTTAAAATCAATCCGACATCTCGCGAATGCGCGCGCGCCCTGGGAATGGTCGACACATGTTCTGCAACCAATCACACGGAGATTGCGAGCAAGCGCACCCACCCTCATACAGCCGCACGCAGCCAGACAGGCACCGACCATTTGCGCCGCCTATGCACCGGTCGGCCACTACCCGGCGTGTAGCCGTACGTAGCCGGTTCAACACTGGCCACGCACGCTAAGCGCACCACCTGCGCACCCCGAGCGCTCGCTGAGCCCACCACCTGCGCCCGGACGAGCACCCCTCGGCGGAAAGCCCCAGGCGTCGCTCGGCGAGTAGCCCTAGGCACCGTCCGACGCACGACCCCGCGCGCCGGCCACGCCCCGTTTGGCATGCAGGTTGGGTCGCGTGCCCCCAGCTGGGATTTGGCCACGTGCGTGTCGGCCGGTAGCTGCCTGACGCGCGAGTTTGGTGTTGCTCCCCCAGTCGGGGACCGGTCGGGCACGCGCCGACTGGGAATTGGCTGCGTGTGCACCCACCGGTCACCGACCGGCGTGCGACCAAGCATGCCAGGGTGGGACCTCATGCACAGCACGTCGTCGTTGGCACCTCGGTCAGTTGCCCGCATGCTAGTGAAACTGCCTCGATGCAATCTCTCTCTTATTATTTCTTCCTTGCAAGAGACTGGAAATTGCTTACCTCCGGCATAGTACGGTGCATCGCACGAAGATGAAAATGACCCGAATTGCCCAGAAGAAATTGAAACCTTCAATCTCCTCCATGCAGTAGTCCGGTCTCCGAAGGTTTGGGGGGCTTATGATGTCCACCCATAGATTTATAGGCACTCTCGGGGTGCATTTAGAGGAGGCTCCACTAAGGAAAGGTGGAGTTAGTGGGGTCAAAGTCAAACTTATGATCATAGGGGTGGAGGAAACCTCCAACGCACAATTCGTGCTTCGACAGCGCCAGGCGCAATCAAGACTGTACCCCACTATTGGGGTGCGGTTAGCCCGCGCACCCCACTAATGGGATGCGGATAGCCCGCTTAAGTGGTGCGACCGCACCACCCATGGTGGGGTGCGGCCAAACCGCATACCCCATGATGGGGGAGGGGGTGCGGCCAAACCGCATACCCCATGATGGGGGGTGCGACCAAACCTCACCCCCCCCCCCCCCACATGGTGGAGTACGGCCACCCCCCCCCCCCCACCATGGTTAGTTGTGGCCAAACCAAACACCCACCACCCATGGTGGGATGCGGCCAAACTACACCCCCCCATGTTGGGGTGCGGCAAAGTCGCACCCCCCATATTGGGGAGCGGCAAAGCAGCACTGCTCTTGTGTTTGTTGCGCGCTCAGAACGCTCTCATGTTTGTTGCACCCTTAGAATGCTCTCGTGCTCATTGCACGCTCAGAACGCTGTCGGGTTCGTTGCGCACTCAGAACGCTCTCATGCTCGTTGCGCGCTCAGAACACTCTCGTGTTCGTTGCGCACTCAGAATTCTCTCGCATTCATTACGTGCTCAGAACACATTCAGGTTCCCGCCGCGTGCTGTAGTTAACTTTTCTTAATTTCTCAGATTGCATGTCTTCTTTGTTGCCTTCATCGCCTTCAACGAAGCTGCCCGAACCGCCCAACCTGCCCGAACTGCCCAAAGGGCAAGACGATCATTTACGAAAAATGGTGATCGATGTACTCCAAATTGAAAAATGTGATTCACCCGTCAGGTGGTTACGGTGGTTACAACGGCGAAATTATCGGGCTACCCCTGCCCAAGGCTATAAAAGGAGCTCATTTCAAGACACCTTGCCTTCAAAGCCTGAGAGAGTTCCATTGAAGATTTCCTCTGAGTTCTCCTTCGGCGCTTGAAGATATCCTTTGGCCTTTGAAGACTTTCTTCAAGGCTTCGAAGATCCCCTTCGAGTCCTTGGAGATTTCCTTCACTCCGGAAGACAATCTTCCTAAGCGATTTGGGAATCCTCCAGGTCTAGAAAGGAGACTCGGTAATCTCACTTTCGTTCCCAAAAGAAGAAGTACTTAGATCTCCAAGAGGTGGTCTATCACCTTCGTAGCTCTCACTCTCTCTCTCTTTCTCTCTCTCTCTCTCCTACCATTGTAACGAGGCATGACATGTCACACTCGAGATCTTAGTTTCCAATTATAACGTACCAGTGGATAGTGGAATTTGGCCGGCACAGCTCCGGCCGTGTGGTCTTTCACCCTTTCTAGGTTTTCCACGTTAAAAGTCCTCGCGTCACTTACTAAATTCTTGCATTGACTGTTTGCATGCTTGAGCGACCCGCAATAATAATCATATTGTCTCTCCCGAGCTAAGGTGGTTCAATTCGACTGGTCTACCAGAGCATCGAGTGACCCGCAATAATGTTTAATAATTTGTTTTGTGATGAAGTAAAAGATTATTTAGTTCAATTAGTTATATTTTCAAATAATCATATTGTATTATATTGAAAAATCAATGATTTATAAATTCAATCAATTCAATTGAAATAAATATTATTAATTTCAATATCATTTTGTGAATGCAATGTATTTTATTTTTGCATGTATCTCATTATATTTAGACCTCATAATCAACTTAGTATCAACAAGATGAAATTAAATAGAATTGTCACTTCATTCCAGGTCTATGAAAATTCAAAACTCTATGTTGAATACTGTTGGAACATGGTCTTCCGCATCTCCTAGGTTTGAGAATAACAAATCTATGTGTATTTGATCTTGTGTGTTTAAGTGTGCAGGTAAACAAGTCCACATGACTCAAGATAACATAAGAATGTTGCGCCAAAATTTGAAGCCAAAATTCCAACATGCCCGCTAGCACCAGCGCTAGCGCTAGCGCCGGCGCTAGCGTTGATTTGAGAAAATTTCGGAAACAATTATGGAAGGTGATAGCGGCAGGCGATAGCAACTAACACAGGCAATAGCAGCTAGTGCAGGCGATATCTACTAGCGCAGGCGGTAGTGCAAAGCAATAGAGGAAGGCAGTCGGCTTGCATAAAATGAAGGATTCTCATGCGGAGAATATTTCCTAAACCGGGATAGCGTCGGCGGTAGTGATAGTGCAGGCGCTAGCTCCAAGGCTATAAAAACACCCCTTGGATCCGTCTTCTTCATCCTCTCCTACTCCCAAATTCCAGAGCTTCGTTCCACTTCATATAGAGGAAGGTTCAGAGAGATACTCCCACAAATCCATGAAGGCTTAAGGAGATCCGTGGAGAAGATTTCAACACGCGTTTCATCGTGACAAAAGACTGCATCAACTATGATCATACTCTGCGGGTCTTCGTCTACTTCTCCAAGAGATCCATATAGGGAGTTTTTATATTGTTGTTATTTATTTCACATCTTTTCCTTTAATTGTTTAGTGAACTCACCTCGTGTTGGTGACTAGGTCTGGGTAGGACTTAGGGCAAAAATTCGCCTCATGTTGGCGACTAGGTCTAGGGTGTAGATCTAGGGTGTGCTCGAGGCCATATCCGGGGAAGGATTGGCTAGAGCGGATTGAGGCCGTATCCAGGGAAGGATCGGCTAAAGCCAACCGGTTCGTGGGGATACGAGTCGGTATAGAAAACAAAAAGAGTCTTTCAAATTTCACCTTGATTTCTAGTGTCATCGAAATCAAATTTTGTAATCAATTTTATTAATAATAATCATGTCTCTCTTTGTGTAATAAAATTGATTTGATCTTGATTTCTCTAAATTGTTTATTATCCTCACTTTCATTATAAAACAATTTAGATCTTTATTCAAAATCACTATTTTGATCTCTTATTATTTCAATTATTCCAAAATATAAGAAAAAGTTTTAAAACCCTTATTCACCCTCCCCCCCCTCTAAGGGCGCCTACCGATCCAACAAGTGGTATCAGAGTGAGGTTATTCCAAAATGGTCTAACAACTGGGAATAATGGCGCCTCATGATCTCGCATCAACTAGTGGGGGAAATTTTTATGAAGAAGGAAAATCTCTAGCACCACCTTTATTTGAAGGAAGAAATTATAAAGGATGGAAAATATTAATGAAAAAATTTCTTAAAGGTGTAGATGAAAAGTTTGGAATATTACTATTGAAAAACCATCTAGCGTATTAAATAGAAATGAAATGTTTTAAATGCAAAATCTATGAATAGTCTTTTTTGTGCGTTAGATCAAAATATTTCCAAACTCATTTATACTTTTCCCACGACATACGAGATATGGAATTTTCTTCACATAACTTATGATTCTACATCTACAGATATCAAACATTCACACGAACCGGAGAATATGCAAGCCTGCACAAGTATTCAAGAAAGCTCCTCACAAGACGAATCCATAGAATGCACATCTAACATAAGGGAAGATGAAAATTCATCCATGGAAGAGGAATGCAATAATGATGAAAAAGGAACTTCATATTTAAACCTGTCCTCATCCACAAGCGTTGTAAGGAAATCAAAATCCCTTTTTGTTTGTAATTCAATTTCTACGCTACAATTGCTACAATCTACTAAACGTAAAATTAAGAAATTAAAAAAGGCTAATTCAAATTTACGTTTAGAAAATAAAAGGTTAAAGGCTAATGTAGAATCTAGTTGTGATGTGGTTTCTCCATCTTGCTCTTTAATTGATATTTCAAAGCCTTGTTTTGATTGCAATGATATTAAAGAAAAATTCAAGGATTTTGAAAAAGAACTTTTAATTTCAAAATAGCATAATGAAAATTTGATAAATGAAAATAATATTTTATCTAATAAACTAGAATCATTAAAACTATTTGTGCACAAAATTTCAAGCAATAAAAAATCTTCTATTTCTAGTTTATCATCAAACATATGTAAAACCTATACTAGGATTTTAAAATATATTTAACATGCACCTAGTAGAATGTTTAATCATACAAGCATAATTAATTCTAATCCTCATTATGTTTCTCCAAATTAAATTCAAATGTGCAAAAATTTCTTATGAAAAATGGTTTCAAAGTCATCATTATTTTAAGCCTAATTTTAATGAATATGGAAATTTGATGCATAATTATAACATTAAATCAAAATATGAATGGAGACCCAAAATTAAAGATGAAACGTTAACTCCACTTGAAAGGGTTCTTTCTTTCTCATCTCCCCAAAAGTCATCTCGTTATATTTGGGTACCCAAAGGAACCACCACACTTGGTCCCCTTTGGATACCTAAATCTCTTATTCATTCGGTATCACCAAATGCATGAAGTAGAATATTTTCAAAAATGAAATATACAAATTTTCTACTTCATGATATGCTTTAATGTCTTTTTATTTTTATTTTTGTTTTCTTATTTTTTTAAGCTATCATGGTATGGTCATCTTATATATTATTGGAAATATGATCTTATCTCTTAAAACTTAATGAGTTTATAAATCAAATTGATCAAAATTCAAAATCATATTTTATTTTGATGGCCTATCAATTTTTCTTATATTCATTGCCTATAAATGTCTTATATTATCCATATGAATCAAACTCTAAATATGTTATGAGAAATTTATCTAAATTAATAAAATCATGAACTTCACTTTTTCTCTTTCAAAATTTTTTGAGAGATGTCCATAGCTCATAAATCATTCTTAAACCTATTTTTATGCATGAACATCACTTTACATTAAAATCATTTAAATCATGCTTATTTGGTTTTTTTTTTTGAACATGATATCCAGTGCTTACATTTCCTATCATTTTCAACATACATTATATTGATAAATATAAGCATTAGAAAAATCAAAATGAAGATATAAGAAAATATATATCATGGAATGGTCATCTAATATAATATTCAAAATTTGACTTTGTCCCCTAAAGCCTAAATGAAGTTTGCAAATCAAATTAAATCAAAAGTAAAAGTCAGGTTTTCATTTATAAATGACCAATCTATTATCACTAAAATCATGCATATCTGTTTTGTTCAATCATGTCTTCTTTGTTTGCATATCCTATAATATTAAGCTTAAATGGTTGTGCAAAACTCAAGAATATGGAGCCCATGTTCTAAAATTTTAACTTCCACAACCTTTTGCAATTTCTTCTCGTCTCTTTACTTCATTAGACAGGCCTTACATTGCACAAACGTAATTAAGCACAATCGGAAGTGAAATCAAAGAAAATTATATGTTAAAATAAGCACTCTCTGTGAGCTAACGCAGGCGCTAGGACGTAACGTCGGTGCTAGCTCAAGTGTTCGGTTTTCTGTAATTTTACAATTTTGAAAAATCACTAAAAATATATTATTTTATATGTACTACTCATTTTTGCATTTCTGCCTATAATTGATTTTTGAAAAATTAAAATACAAAATTACAAAAGCCAAATTACAAAAAATATTTTTCTTACTTTGGTTATTTGTTTGATTTCTATTTCTATATGCAAAAATCAAATACAAAAATATTAAACAAAAACAAGCATCAAAATTTATTTTTTGAACTTAACTTTTCTATTTACATGTATCTTGCGAATGGGAGATTTGGGCTATCATCCCATCACATCTCCTAATACCGAGCGAACCCCTCACATCGTAGACCTCGAGAAGTCCAATATTAATTATAAGAGTTCAATTTTTAAATCAAAATTCTTTTTATAAAATATCAAAAAACTGTATGGACTTAATTGGGAAAATCAAGCATGATTTAATCTATCAATTACACCTTCTACAATGATGCAATTCATTTTTTCAAACAACATTGAACATTGTTATGCTTATCATGCTTTGATATATCTAATCACATGTGCATCAATTGTATTGTGAAAGGTGTGTAGAACTATGCTTGGCATGCCTGTAAGTATGAGTAAATATTTTATGATTGATAATGATATTTATTCACTCACTTATTTTGGCTAAGTCTACATGTGCTTTTAATCTAAGAATGCTTGCTAGTGTATTGTAATTGTACAATGAATTAAAATTGCACAAGTATCTTACCTACACTACATTTATTTGCACTCTAAAATATTAAGAAAAGTGGTTGTCCTTTCAAATTACATTGGTTTGCAAAACAAGTGTATTCAGAGAACTTTGTACAACAAAATAAATGGATAAAGTAAATTAACAACGATAACTCCACCAAACACTACTTGAACCTCCTGATAAGTCTACATGAGCATTGTGAGGTTGAGTACCTTGGAAAGAATATTAAAGTGTCTTGTGCAAACCATAAACTTTTTTCTTTACACCACTTGTTCTTTTCTCTGTGCTTTAATGGGTGTGGAAGTAAAATTATTTGTGTTTTATTGTGCACTTTACTCTACATTTGTCTTGTATTTTGATTAAATCATTTGTTCACTCTCTTCAAAATACACTTATGTGCATCATTATCTTCCATAACACTTCTTCTCATGAGTATTGGATCCTAATACTAAAATTCTATACTCTCTTTATATATGAAATGCACTAGATAACCTAGCATGCTCTCTACAATGTTTGGTATGTTTTGAATTTATGAATTGGAATAACATTGTAGTAGTCTCTTTTTTTCATACATCTCTTTCATGCTTGGTTCCTTCATACTAATCTTTAAAGATTTTCAAAGAAAAATGATTTACAAAAACATCTTTTTCCTTTTTTGGACCTTCACTCATATTTTTTATGAATCATCATGCCTTGCTCAAAGATGTTTGTTGTATTTCTATAAGTCTTCCGCAACTTTACGTTTACCTTGTGTTCTTTTTCATGTTTATATCAAGTTTTTCCAACTCAAATTTTCTTTCCAAATGGTAGACATACATGGTAAATGTTATATTATTCCTTTTAAAGCTCAAAACTCTGATTTATTTCTATGAGCATACTTATGCTAAAAATTCTGATTTAATTCTATGAAAACCATTCTAAAAACTCCTTATCATTTCCTTCTCTCTCAAAGCTCGATCATGCCTTTAACTTATTATCAAAACTTTTATGTGTTTTGCTTCCTTACCCACTTTTGTAAGACCCCCCTCCCGGAACACAAAACACGGCCGAGGGGAGTCATATGCCCAGGACAGCCGCCTTGCGGAAGTGCCAGCACACGAGCTAGCCTCCTTCACAAGAGGACTATCCTGCCGGCCAAACCAACTAAACAACGCCAACCCATCAATAATGAAAGCATTAGAAGCCATAGAATCACAATAAGTAGCAATGTCCGAATAAGTACAAAGAAGGACAGAAAGCTACACAAGCTCCTGTAAAAGTATCCGAGTAACAAGCTAAATGCCCCAAGGGCTACATCTCAAACCACTCACTCGCCTCTGCCACTAACGGTAGCCAAGGTATCATGGTCTTCGGCCCTGTCATCCTGACCTGACTATCCTCCTGTGCTGAACGTTGTCGCACCAACTAAGTGCTCCTAAAAAGAGGGATGCAACAACCGTTAGTCATAAAGACTAAGTGGCTTCACATCTGCTCCCCCGACGACTCCAAGGCACCGGGCGGAAGGAAAGGAAGAAAAGCTGCAATATAAGCAATAATATACAACCAGGTGATAAGAATGGTTGTATAAACATGTCGGTTGTATAAGTACCCAAGTACTTGCAATAACTCTAACTAACAGGTACAAATATAAGCAAGTACTAGAAACAGAAAGCATAAGCAGAGTATCAATAAGCAAGTACTAGAAACAGAAAGCATAAGCAGAGTATCAATAAGCAAGTACTAGAAACAGAAAGCATAAGCAGAGTATCAATATCGTACAAGTAACAGAAGGAGGTAAGCAGTTCATATCGTACCTTAACTTATATGAATGCCCATACAAACTTATAAGTTAAGGTTTCCAAATTGGGACCCATCAAATAAAAGAGCCCATACTAATTTATATGATGGACCCGATGCGGTTCAATGCTATGATTATGAATGATGAATGCAATACAATGATTATGATATAATGAAGTCACCCATGCATTTTTGCTATGTCGACATAGACCTTTAGTTCTCGCTTTTTGAGGGTTAGCTAACCGCTCAGGCATCTCCCGTCGTGGCCAAACGGAGACAGTGGAACGAGCTCCTCCACTACTAGGAGGGTATGAACACTACCAATCCTAGGCCTCTGTACGCCTCGACGCTAAGAACACACAGCGGAGACCCTGCGTACTGCTCGACGCTAAGAACACACAGCGGAGCCTCCAAGGACACAGAAGGGGACTTGGGTAGGTGAGCACCAAGAGTCCAACCCAACTGGTCTAGAGTCTAACTGCCGGCTTCTGTCGGTGTCACGACTAGCAAGCCCGTAGACCCACCACAAGTAATCCTCCAACCAGGATCACTACACCACCATGTATGAACCATGCACATTCATGTAATTCCCATGCATAAACCGCGCTATCAAGCACCCAAGGACTCAACCAGTCCTAGGCCTCTGTACGCCTCGACGCTAAGAACACATAGCGGAGACCCTGCGTACTGCTCGATGCTAAGAACACACAGCTGAGCCTCCAAGGACACAGAAGGGGACTTGGGTAGGTGAGCACCAAGAGTCCAACCCAACCGGTCTAGAGTCTAACTGATGCTAACTAACATCCAAGGCCCCCGACAATAGGGTCCTTAACATATCACCGCAAGATATAACCATACCTTATAATCCACCCCAAGCCATCAATGCTAACCATACCGAGTTATCATAACTCTTTTGCGGTGGCGAGTGTATATCATGGAAATTACTCTACGAAAATCGGTAGGACTACTTGTGTATGGTGTCATATTCATATTTTACTAAATATGTACTTGTAACACCCCAAAGATCGTAGTTCAGCGAGGTAGGCGGAGTGGTAGTGCTGCGCTCGGGATAGGCTAAAAATTCCACATCAGGTCAATGCGCACGACCATTGTCCTCTTCGCGCACGACCAGTGATCGTGCGCGAATGATCGTGCGTAACCCGCAAGGAATCGGAGTTCTGTCTCGGCTTATCGCACGACCATTCTCCTCTTCGCGCACGACCAGTGATCGTGCGCCTGTGATCGTGCGCGCTGTTTATTTGCTCCGCGATTTTGAGCGGAGGAGACGATCCGGCCGTCCAAATCCTTTGGAATTCGATCCAATGGCTAGGATTAGTTGCTGGAGGGTCTTAGGGCTTGTGAGAGGAGATTAACCCTCATTCTTTTGTGGCTTTTCTCTCTCCAAACCTAGAGGAAGAAGAAGGAGGCAAGGAAGAAGAAGGGAGATTCCGCCATTGACGGAGCTCCGGAGCTCCGTTTCGCGAGCCATTTCTAGATCTGGAGAGTGCAGCCCTGTGCGGTCATTTCCCTCCGTCTAGAATCTCGGATCCATGGCGAAAAAGAACGCTCCTAGGGTAACGATTCCTTCTCCCGTTGTTTGGACTTGTCTTTTGTCCTCTCCTTCATTTCTCTATGCTTGCATGAGGGATCCCTTTAACCAAATGGGTGAAGTGTAGGATTCCCTCAAGTTCTTCGGAACTCCGGGTCGATTGTGTCCGTCCCCGGCATATTGCATGTAGAAAATCCGGTAGTCGTGCGGATTTAGGCATTTTGTGTGAAGCCTATTCGTGGCCGTGAGCCCGAATCGGTGATGCTTGGATTGCGACGTTGCATTTAGGTTAAGCCTAGAATGCGTACCGGAGAATGACTCCGTGAAATCGTCTATGGTAGTGCGGGATTTAAGTGTAGGCGTCTTGTGAAGATCCTAACGAAAGCCCCGTGCTTTGAGATTGGATGAAGGTAAACCTTCACCACGAAATTGATGCGGAGCGTATTATACCTCCCTTATTTGAGTATTTGTGAAGCCTAGATCCTTGTGAAGGGATTAGGTGCGTAGCTTATATTTGTGTAGCACTTGAAAGTGCTAAACCCTTACGGGCCGAGGCGAAGCCGTACCCGCGTCGTGCGATAGATCGCGACGATTAGAGCACGGGCAAAGCTAAATCGAACCCGTTTCCATGCAGATCGGCAAGAGGTCCCTACCTCATGTAAGCCGTGCGATCATGGGAGAGGTCGTGGAAGGTGTTTTACCTAGACCGACCAAAAGCTCTTTTTCCCACCTAAGGCGATGGCCCTTACGGTGGAGTGTTTGTGGAATTGATGTTTTTAGCCTCATACGGTTGTTTAGGCGGTTGTGGGGAACCTTCGGGTGAACCCAACTAACATCATGTGCATACCTAGGTTCCCTCCTTTTTGATGCTCAACCTAGAAGATTGAATGTGCTTGAAACCTCACCTTGTGTAGTTGCACTTTCTTTATTTTAGTACTTGTGCTAGTATGGCTTGCTTGCAGGGTAGAATCTCCGCCACCCCGGGAAAGCGGTGGGGTCGTTATAATTTGGTCAGCTATGCTGACCGTTACTTTGTTTGCCACTGCTTGGTGGAATGTTCTTATGCAGGTGCAGGTGAGCCTAGCGGGAAATAGCGGGCGGTGGCCCCTTTTGCTGAGTTGGCCCTTGAAGGCCAGCCTCCTTTTTTAGCTTTCTCATGTATTGCCGGCCTGCGTGCCTGTATGTTTTGGAGTTTTAGTGCATTTGTTAAATGTAAGGCCTTAAGGCCATAACTCTATTTCATGGTTTCATTCCTACGATAGTGGACAATTCTAATTGAAATGTTAAATCTTTATGCTTCCGCTAGTGTTTAGTATACTCTGTTGTAGTTTCTTTCTGTTTATCACATTTTAACTCCTAGCTAGTGTGGTTAGTATGGCGTGGGGTCCCGGCCGGACCTACTGTTATATTATTCGTACTGGCAGGGTGTTACAATTTGGTATCAGACTTAAGGCGTCGATCCGTAGTTTAGCGAATTCGGGACGAATTCCTTTTAAGGGGTGGTGTGCACGGGATGTGCATTCACCTAAAATGACAAAAACTAATAAGAATGTCCACTTAGGAATGGGAAAACATACTTGTTTGCGGAACCTGAGCATTCCATGATTGTTGTTTGCTATGTTTTCAGTCACTAAATTGTGTCTTACATGATTATAGGTGACTAGAAGTGGTGCGGGGCCGTCTCAACCCCGTAACACTGCTGAAAGTAGTGGGTCGGCTGAAGTGCCAGCGACCACTCCTCCTGCTGAGATGATCAGGTTAATCGAAGAAGCTGTCTTCGCGATGATCAATGCTCAACCGCAAAGGCTTGCACAGCCTGCTACGCCTAATACAGATGCGGCCCCGGCGATCGAACCTGCAGTGGAACCGAGGGTTCAGACCCCTGTGCCAGTGGCTGCAGTGGAACCTGCGGTGGTGCAAAGGGTGGAGCGTCCTGTAGAGCGTGTAGTTATTGCGCGAGCGCGTGATCAATAGCTGCAATACTTTCTAAGCTTCCATCCTCCAACTTTCTCGGGGACCGGATCCCCAACGGAGGCGGAGGACTGGCTGTCAACGGTTAGGAAGATTCTAAGGGCGACAACAACAGAAGAAGTTATGATGGTCACTTTAGCCACCTTCCTCCTTAACGGAGAGGCAGAGCGTTGGTGGGCTGAACAGGAAGTGTACAAGTTCGGAGGCAGGGAGATTACCGAGATCACGATAGCGGAGTTCTCAAAGTCTTTTCTTCAAAGGTATATTCCTTCTGCCCAACGCATTGCGTTGCAGAACCAGTTTCTGAAGTTAACTCAAGGCGACAGCTCAGTGGATGAGTACTTGCACGAGTTCACTAAACTGGGTCGTTATGCGGGGCCTATGATGGAAGACGAAGAGACAAAGACGAACAAGTTCTATGAAGGTCTTCGGGATGAGTTGAGGCTGCTCCTTGCAGGCCCTATGACGTTAGGTTTCCAGGTGATGGTCCAAACTGCCAGATCCCTAGAGTTGGACATGAAGAGGGTACAAGCAAAAGCTGTGGCAAAGAAACCTGAGTTTCATGTGCCGGTCTCTCAGTCCAAGTCAGAGTTCAGAAAGAACAAAAGGAAGTTCAAACCGGCGGAGCAAACCCGCTCAAATGTTTCGGGAGCAACGACTGTGCGGAGTCCTATCACGTGTTTCACCTGCGGGAAGGTGGGACACAAGGCCGCAGTGTGTCGAAGTGGTCCCCCGAAGGCAGAAAATCGAGCATTGGACTATGCTCGAGCTGCGGAAAAGGGTAAAGCTGCGGAGTTTTCGGCTTCCCAGCACATTACTTCGACTCAGCCGAGAGTCTACTCGCTTGGCCAGCAAGAAGCCATACGACAAGCTGATGTTGTCACAGGTATGAATTAAAAATTAGCTTTTGCAAGAGCTGCTAGAGCAAGGCTACGTACGTCCAAGTTCATCGCCTTGGAGTGCACCGGTCCTCTTTGTGAAAAAGAAGGACGGGAGCTTGCGTCTATGTATCGATTATCGAGAGCTAAACAAGTTGACCGAGAAGAACCGATATCCGATTCCAAGAATCGATGATCTATTCGACCAGCTGGTTGGGTCGACGGTATACTCCAAACTGGACCTAAGGTCCGGCTATTACCAACTGCGGATAAGGGAATGTGACATTCCAAAGACAGCGTTTAGTACCAGCTTTGGGCACTATGAGTTCACGGTGATGCCGTTCGGTCTGTCTAATGCACCATCGGTATTCATGGACTTAATGAATAGGACGTTCCGTGAGTATTTGGATCAATTTGTGATCGTCTTTATCGACGACATTTTGGTATACTCTCAATCGGAAGAGGAGCATGTAGGGCATCTGCACGCCGTTCTGAGCACCTTGAGGAGGAGTCAGCTATATGCCAAGTTCTCCAAGTGCGAGTTTTGGCTACCGTCAGTAGCATTCCTTGGTCACGTCATTAGTGGAGATGGAATTGCGGTTGATCCGTCGAAGATAGAAGCGATCCGAGCCTGGCCTTTGTTGAAAAATGTACCGGAAGTCCGAAGTTTCTTAGGACTTGCAGGCTATTATAGGCGCTTTGTGGAAAACTTCTCGAGGATTGCACTTCCTCTCACTAAATTGACTAGGAAAGATCATAAGTTCATTTGGTCGCCTGAGTGCGCACGAGCTTTTGAAGAGCTGAAGAGCCGTCTGACCACGGCGCCCATTCTATGCTCGCCATGTGGTACGGAAGGCTACGAAATTTTTAGCGACGCCTCAGGGAGTGGTTTGGGTTGTGTCCTAGTGCAGTTCGGTAAGGTAATTGCCTACGGCTCCCGGCAGTTGAAGGTTCACGAGAGGAATTACCCGGTCCATGATTTGGAGCTAGCGGCCGTGGTATTTGCTCTTAAGCTTTGAAGGCATTATTTGTATGGCGTGAAGATCGACATCTTTACCGACCACAAGAGCCTCAAGTACTTGCTGGATCAAAGGGAGTTGAATATGCGTCAAAGGAGGTGGTTGGAGTTCCTTGGGGACTACACCTTCGACATCAATTATACTCCTGGAAAGGGAAATGTAGTTGCGGACGCGTTGAGTCGTCGGGCTCCCGCTCAAGCAAATTGGATTTTGATGCACGATGAGCGTCTAATCCGTGAGCTAGAAGAAATGGAAATCATTTGCGTTGATCGAAGAGCGTCTACTTCAGCATGCTTGAACTGGACGGAGGTTCAATACCACCTTGCCGACCGAGTTTGACAGGCATTGGAGCTGGATGAGAGCATGAAACGCTTTAAAGCGGAAACCGTTGACGGGTTAAACGCTGATTTCTCTTTCGAAGATGGCCTTATGTGGAAGAATGGCAGATTGTGCGTCCCAAACGTTGGTACTCTACGGGCGGAGTTGATGTACGAGGCTCATCATACCAAGTACTCTATCCACCCGGGGAGCACGAAAATGTACAGGGACATGAAGAAACTTTTCTGGTGGCCGGGTATGAAGAAAGACATTGCCCTCTACGTGGCCAAGTGTAACACTTGCGCGTTGGTGAAGGTGGAATGTCAGCGTCCCGGTGGATTTTTGAAGTCCTTGCCGATTCCGGAATGGAAGTTTGACGATATTTCGATGGATTTCGTGCACGGATTGCCGAGATCGCAGCATGGAAACGACGCCATCTAGGTGATCGTGGACAGACTGACAAAAGTATCGCATTTTATTCCGAACCGGAAGGATGATTCTGTAGAAAAGATAGCGAAGCTCTATGTCGATAGTATTGTGCGGCTGCACGGTGTCCCTCGTAGCATCGTCAGCGATCGTGACGGGCGTTTCACATCGAAAGATTGGAGGCTTATCCATGAACTGTTGGGCACTAAATTGAAATTCAGCACGACCTTCCACCCTCAAACGGATGGACAGACCGAGAGGACCAACAGGACTATGGAGGATATGCTCCGAATGTGCGCTCTAGATTTTGGAAAGAAGTGGGAAGATCATCTCTATATGATCGAATTCGCCTACAATAATAGCTACCAAGCCAGTATAAAGATGGCTCCCTTCGAGGCCCTCTATGGTAAGAAGTGTCGTACGCCGTTGTCTTGGGCGGAAACGGGCGATACTAAGCTATTAAAGCGAAAGGATGTTGAGGAAGCAACTTCGACGATCAGAACTATTCGTGAAAGGTTATTGATTGCCCAGGATAGGCAAGCAAAGTATTACAACGCCAAGCATAGGAACCTAGAGTTCGCCGTCGGTGACCGGGTTTACTTGAAGATCAAACCGTTCAAAGGGGTATCAATGATCCGACGCTTGAAAAAGCTCAGTCCGAGGTACTTAGGACCGTTTGAGATTGTGGAGCGTATTGGTGATGCGGCTTATCGACTTGCACTATCTGCAGAGCTGAGCGGTCTGCACGACGTGTTTCACATTTCTGTTCTGAGGAAGGCAGTGCAAGAGCCTACTCATATCGTTGCGGTTGGCAAAGTTCCGGTTGATAGTGGGTTGTCGACGAAAGTCAAGCCCTTACGCATCGAGGATACTGAGGTAAAGCAGTTGCGGAACAAGTCCATTCGGATGGTAAAAGTCCGGTGGGATAATTGCGGCCGAGAGGATTTATCTTGGGAGAGAGAGCAAGCGATGCTTGCGGAGTACCCCGAGCTATTTCTCTCAGGTAAATTTTCTTTAAAAACTGTAAATTCCTGCTATTACTGCTTTCGAAATTTCGGGACGAAATTCTTTTAAGGGGGGTGGAGTTGTAACACCCCAAAGATCGTAGTTCAGCGAGGTAGGCAGAGTGGTAGTGCTGCGCTCGGGATAGGCTAAAAATTCCACATCAGGTCAATGCGCATGACCATTGTCCTCTTCGCGCACGACCAGTGATCGTGCGCCAATGATCGTGCGTAACCCGCAAGGAATCGGAGTTCTGTCTCGGCTTATCGCACGACCATTCTCCTCTTCGCGCACGACCAGTGATCGTGCGCCTGTGATCGTGCGCGCTGTTTATCTGCTCCGCGATTTTGAGCGGAGGAGACGATCCGGCCGTCCAAATCCTTTGGAATTCGATCCAATGGCTAGGATTAGTTGCTGGAGGGTCTTAGGGCTTGTGAGAGGAGATTAACCCTCATTCTTTTGAGGCTTTTCTCTCTCCAAACCTAGAGGAAGAAGAAGGAGGCAAGGAAGAAGAAGGGAGATTCCGCCATTGACGGAGCTCCGGAGCTCCGTTTCGCGAGCCGTTTCCAGATCTGTAGAGTGCAGCCCGGTGCGGTCATTTCCCTCCATCTAGAATCTCGGATCCATGGCGAAAAAGAACGCTCCTAGGGTAACGATTCCTTCTCCCGTTGTTTGGACTTGTCTTTTGTCCTCTCCTTCATTTCCCTATGCTTGCATGAGGGATCCCTTTCACCAAATGGGTGAAGTGTAGGATTCCCTCAAGTTCTTCGGAACTCCGGGTCGATTGTGTCCGTCCCTGGCATATTGCATGTAGAAAATCCGGTAGTCGTGCGGATTTAGGCATTTTGTGTGAAGCCTATTCGTGGTCGTGAGCCCGAATCGGTGATGCTTGGATTGCGACGTTGCATTTAGGTTAAGCCTAGAATGCGTACCGGAGAATGACTCCGTGAAATCGTCTATGGTAGTGCGGGATTTAAGTGTAGGCATCTTGTGAAGATCCTAATGAAAGCCCCGTGCTTTGAGATTGGATGAAGGCAAACCTTCACCACGAAATTGATGCGGAGCGTATTATACCTCTCTTATTTGAGTATTTGTGAAGCCTAGATCCTTGTGAAGGGATTAGGTGCATAGCTTATATTTGTGTAGCACTTGAAAGTGCTAAACCCTTACGGGCCGAGGCGAAGCTGTACCCGCGTCGTGCGATAGATCGCGACGATTAGAGCACGGGCAAAGTTAAACCGAACCCGTTTCCATGCAGATCGGCAAGAGGTCCCTACCTCATGTAAGCCGTGCGATCATGGGAGAGGTCGTGGAAGGTGTTTTACCTAGACCGACCAAAAGCTCTTTTTCCCACCTAAGGCGATGGCCCTTACGGTGGAGTGTTTGTGGAATTGATGTTGTTAGCCTCATACGGTTGTTTAGGCGGTTGTGGGGAACCTTCGGGTGAACCCAACTAACATCATGTGCATACCTAGGTTCCCTCCTTTTTGATGCTCAACCTAGAAGATTGAATGTGCTTGAAACCTCACCTTGTATAGTTGCACTTTCTTTATTTTAGTACTTGTGCTAGTATGGCTTGCTTGCAGGGTAGAATCTCCGCCACCACGGGAAAGGGGTGGGGTCGTTATAATTTGGTCAGCTGTGCTGACCGTTACTTTGTTTGCCACCGCTTGGTGGAATGTTCTTATGCAGGTGCAGGTGAGCCTAGCGGGAAATAGCGGGCGGTGGCCCCTTTTGCTGAGTTGGCCCTTGAAGGCCAGCCTCCCTTTTTAGCTTTCTCATGTATTGCCGGCCTGCGTGCCGATGTATGTTTTGGAGTTTTAGTACATTTGTTAAATGTAAGGCCTTAAGGCCATAACTCTATTTCATGGTTTCATTCCTACGATAGTGGACAATTCTAATTGAAATGTTAAATCTTTATGCTTCCGCTAGTGTTTAGTATACTCTGTTGTAGTTTCTTTCTGTTTATCACCTTTTAACTCCTAGCTAGTGTGGTTAGTATGGCGTGGGTCCCGGCCGGACCTACTGTTATATTATTCGTACTGGCAGGGTGTTACAGTACTCCCCAACATATCACCAATATTCAAGCATCTTAAGTACAAATCATAACGTGATTCAACACGATTAAAGCTATCAAGCTTATGGGGAGGTCATCACCAATCTACATCATCCAATAGATTATAGAGCAATGTGAATATTAATTCATTCATGTCCTTTTTACGATTCCACATAGATCTTCAATTGAAGGTTTATTCAAGGGGTCATCTTATCAGAAATAAATCTGAAATCATTATCACAAGCCAATGCTAGCATATTCATGATTCATACAAAATTCCGGCCCAAACAGGCTTCACATTCAGCATTTATATCCGCTTCAAGTTGTGAAATAACACGGCAATAACTTTAATACTACCTAATCATAAATTATGAATTTCAACAGGGATGTACATATTGTTATCACCTATGACTCCACCAATTTTCATGAGCATCCCACCAATATAATAAGTGAAATCCACAAAATACTGAGATCGGAATTGTTATGACACAGTTTACTAAAACTGGATTTCTGGGAGTTCAACTCCACCCCAAATTATGTGTTACCCCATTTTGGAAAGCTAACATCAAGGGCTACAACATTCCTGTTGAGTCCTAAACCCATATCTAAGTGGGTCCTACCAAAACTCCGCTCTGAAGCCAACTGCAGAAATCTGGACAGCAAAATCAGCAGCACTAAACCCAATCCAGCTTTCTGGACAGTCCACTCGACTGGACTTTTAGGGAGCTAAAGGTCACTTCAGAAAACGGATAACCTATCGTTGGAAAGATCTTTCCGAGAGCTACAACTTTTATGTTGAGCCTGGAACCTAGTTCCAGTGGGAACAAGCCCAAAAATTGGCTTGAACACAGCTGCGCACAATTTCACCCCTTATTTACCAAGTGCAATGTTATGAATTAAAGTTTCTTTAGCAAGGGGCTATTATCCTCTTTATCACATAATATACATGATTAAAAACCCTAATAAACAGAGGGTTAATCATCATCTTCCCCAACCAAACCAAGTGCAATATTATGAATTTTTGCAAGGGGCTATTATCAACTTCACTACACATTATGCAATAAAAGACAAACCTATTTAACAGAGCATTATCCATCATCTTCCCCAAACATGTGTTAGGTCATTTCACCCTTTTAAAATCCCTAACTATCATTCCCTTCACTCTCCCTCAACGACCATGGGTTTGCCCCAAATCAAATCCCATCTCTTCCTCTTGAAGAGAAGAAATGATTCCTAGAACCTCGCGGCGAACGATGCCCAAATTTTGAGGTTCCGGCTTGGGCTTCCTAAAGAAACTCCATTAAAGCTCACACGAGAAGCTCTCTTGAGCCTTCATCTCTCCTATTGTGATCTAAGAGGCTAGCACCAAGGGAGAGGGGAGGAAGTCACCTGATTTTATGGCCATGGTTGGAGCTCATCTTGGTGGAAGCATGGTGGTGGTCGGCCAAGCTCCAAGTGCCTCTCCAAACTTTGCTCCTTCAAAAGTTCCCCCATCTAATTCCCTGAAGGGAGAGGAAGAAGATGAAGAAGAAGGAGCGAAATGAGCCCGAGAGAATAATGGCTCGGCCCTTGGGTTAAGAGAGAAGAGGGTTTGCATTAATATGCCTTGGAACCCCAAAGCATAGTGTCAGCTCCTTATTGGACAATAATTCCACTGTTAGCCCAAAATAATCATAAAAAATAAGCATTTAAGCTTTATCGGGCGACGGGAAGAAAAATGCCCAGATTTCGTCGAACAGGAACAGTAAATTCGTCGAACGGTTCAATTTTCGTCGATCGTCGATCGGCTACATGCAATATTTTAGTCGAGCGGCTGCTATGCAAGATATTTCGTCGAGCGGCTGAAGGATGCTATTCGTCGAACGCCATTGCAGTAGTATTTCGCCGAGCGGCGGCTGCAGAGTTCTGAGTTCGACAAAATTAGGGAATTTCGTCGAACGCAATTAAGTTGGCCGAACCGGCTCTCATTTTCTACCTTCTAGTTTGCTATATTTTCCTGTCATAAGTTTCTATCCAAATCACTAATGAAATTCACAGAATATCATACATATATATGTACTTATATATATTTTATCCATCCAGATCTCTGCTCATAAATTTCCGCTATCCGCACACCAATGTGCACAACCTCAATGCACTGGTATATTTATAAGTCTCCCAGCAACATAAATGTACCCCAATCAAAATGTAAACTATATTTTCATCATAGGGGTCTAGCGTACGGGGATGTTACAAATCCAATAAACGAAGAAACAATTTCGTCCCCGAAATTTAAGTTGAGGCTAGGGGGTTAAGATCCACATGACTATCCATCATATATTCAGTCAACATTACCGACACTAAAAGCCTTAGCACAAGTCTCCCAACAGCACACCAACAGGAAAGAGGAAGGGAAAAGGAATACAATTGCAGCAGCAGTTATCAGCCAAAATTTGATGAAATTTATAATGAATGAAATTTCCTGGACAACAAATTCCTGGAGTTAACCCAAACATATAGCAGCTAGCATATAAAAGAGGGATTGAAGGATTCACCCAACCATGGCAGCCCCTAACATAAGCAAACAACAACCGCAATTAGAACATATTCAACAACAGCCCCAATTAGAACAAATACAAGGCATCACCAACTCAGATTATATAATCAGAAATAGAACTATCCAAGGTTGAGCCATACAATTATATCTAGGAATAAAGCTATCTAGATTTTAGTCTTCCCGAATTAGCCCAAGATAGGACAGAACTTTCAAGGCCGAACCAAGAATTTAATAGGCAGCTAGCATAAGAAGACATGACCAATAGAGCTCTAACATAAACCAAGCGGCCACCAGCCCCTCATTCCCCAAAGGAAAAGAACAAAGCAAGCAGCCACCCCTCCCGAGCATGATTATAGAAATGAAATTCGGGGAGGGTAAATCAACCACCACCAACAGTCAACACCATCCAAAATGATGAGATTTTTTTTTGTGAGGAAATTCCAAACACCCAATATAACAGCTACTATAAGAAGATTTCCATGAAATAAATTTCCTGGAGCAAACCCAAACAACCACTAATAGGAGAATGAGATTTCCAGATCAACATCTTATAGATAGCTGATAGCCTCAAAGTCAAACGGGTGATCAACCATAAAATTCATGACATCATATCCTTGGGTCAAACCTCAAATACCCAAACAGTTATTGCACCCGCAAGATCGTCTCTCTTTTGAATTAAAAATGTAGAAGCAAGCATCAATCTCATCTTCTCGTACAACCATCATTATCAATTTCATTATCAATTGCTTCTAACAATGTCATCTCGTCCGAGGCAACCATTCATACATCACGCATCTTTTACACTTAGCACAGCCTCCACTTGATATTAAGTTTCAATAATCATTATGATCACCTCATAATAATTCATGCAAAAGCCACCAACCAAGTTCAGTATCTAGTTATGGCAAGATAATTACAATGGTGAAATATCATGGATGTTTACCGCACTACTTGAAATCCGTATAATAGTCAAGTCCTGCAATCACCCCACCATACTTGCCATGACATTATGCCCTTTCAATCCATCAACTACCAAAAATGATGTTACTAGCTCAAGAGTTTAAGCTCAGGAAGCTTTTATGTTTCCAAATAGTTTCCACATTCCGCACATGATCATTCGATAATGCATATCAATTGGCTCTGGCGATATTATAAATCGCTATCGATGTTCAAAGTAAGGGGAATCCATGACTCTATACCTCGCATGGATTATAATTACATCATTCCCTTCTAATAACACATGACCTCGAGTCAATTGTTACTTTCATCTACTCCTTGTTCTACTTAAATTTGCACCGGATTCAAAAGTTGTGCTACTTTTATCTCGTGATTTAATTCATTTCATTTAAGGGCTTCTAAACCGTGAACATAAACCTTATCCAGTGATTGGGTCTCGACACAGAGTCTTTAGAGGACTGCCTTGTCGAGGCAATACAATTACACGTATACCTACCTGTACGTATAGTGGCATATTCATATCTTCTTAAATAAGCAAAGCAACTTATCCTCACAATTCAATTCACGTGTTCACATCACGGCGTGTCTCAACAGCCTTGACGCTCTCACCCGCACTGAGAGGTTATCACAAATCCAATCATCATCGTTCGCCTACTATTTAAATGAACAGGATCTAAGGGAAGGCAAAGTCAGAATGAAAATAGGCCAATAAATGAAGGGACAAGCCCCCGTACGTTTTTGGACTAAATTTCTACCACCACCCATATGGTACATTCATCTCACGTATGGGCACAACCCTTAAGGACATATCTTCCTCGACTTAGAGTTCTTACCCTATAGATCCCCGTATCGACGCACTCATATACCAGCCGTGATGTAGAAATTTAAATTTTGCGGCGACGACCAAGCTGTATCTCGTTGTAAGGAGAGCATGTGCAAATAACATCCAATCACTCAGTGCATTTACCTATGTTTGAACTTAACAAGAGCCAAGGTGCAAGGCTCGGGGTGATTTTCCTTCGACACGAGTTATGCAGACTACCAAAAGTAGGGCATACTTCACAATATGATAAACTAAATCAAATCCATTCCAAGCGCCCTACCATCCCTGCCAACGATCATCCATGGCATGCATGTTTATTTTATAAAACTTTTAGGATTTTAGATCATCAATCAAGTCATATTAATCTTGTTGACTCCATCGCTTAACATTTATTAATTTCTCAATGTCAAGTAATTGCAACACTAAGGGAATGTTCACCAAGAGGGGTAGTGTATCATCATACCCGCAATGCATGCACAAAATTTCATTAACTCCCTAGTTATAATGTTATCACAACATCGCTGCATATCCCCAAAGTGTAAATTTTCTACTCCCCTCGTAACTTATCCACATAATTTTGGGACAATATAGAGAAAATGATCATCTTCAAAAATGCTTTTCCTCTCTTATTCCGCTAATAAAATTTCTATCAACCCAAACACGGCCTTAGCAGTCTGCTTTGCTTAAGGTGAATTAACTCTCAAGGATCAAAACTTCCAATGTCAAAAATTACAAAGATTCTAACTCCTCAAGGGATCCAAGACGGTACATAACTAGCCCAATAAACGAAGAGATAAGCCCCCATATCTCTTCGACTGAGTTTCTTCTGCCACCAATATAACACATTCGTCCCAAAATGAGCCTTCTCTGGATCCGAATTCTTATCGTAACTTCTCCATATGAAACCTTCTACATAAATAGAAGTGAGAGGTATCCACATAAAGTATAAAAGACAAGCTTGGTGGCCTCTTACTAAGCTGACAATAGATTTCAGGCACCAATCTCATTGAGATTGTCCTAATATTTTGGGTAAGGTGATAATATTACTCCATATCTGAGATAGAAATCTCAGGGTGTGAGTCTCTAGCATCTACGCTCACGTTAAACTCGTCCCTTAGTCAATCAAGGTCACTTATTGCTTGGTCCAATCATCCCTAAGATCAGTATAAGGTTAGGGTATGTCACGACATATCCTGCTAAGTCGACTAAGGCAGTATCCTAATTAGGTTGGCATCCATCCTATGCCAAACCAACTCTAATTGTTGGAATGGGAATACCAATTACTGTCTCGGAATGAGCCAGCATCTATACGTAAGGGTACGAGTTTGTCTTAGGTTGGCACTTTCTATAGAAAACAGTGGACATACTTAATGTGAATCACACATGGGCACACCACCGCTTCCGCTGCATCAGTTTGTCCTCAAACTGATTTAGCTAGCAGGGGTGGCCTAGTGGTTTAATGGACTTATTTATCTCAGGATCATTGCAAGCTGATACCATTTGTAAGACACCCCCTCCCGGAACACAAAACACGGCCGAGGGGAGTCTTATGCCCAGGACAGCCACCTTGCGGAAGCGCCAGCACACGAGCTAGCCTCCTCCACAAGACGCCTATCCTGCCGGCCAAACCAACTAAATAGCGCCAACCCATCAATAATGAAAGCATTAGAAGCCATAGAATCACAATAAGTAACAATGTCCGAATAAGTACAAAGAAGGACAGAAAGCTACACAAGCTCCTGTAAAAGTATCTGAGTAACAAGCTAAATGCCCCAAGGGCTACATCTCAAACCACTCACTCGCCTCTGCCACTAACGGTAGCCAAGGTATCAAGGTCTCCGGCCCTGTCATCCTGACCTGACTATCCTCCTGTGCTGAACGCTGCTGCACCAACTAAGTGCTCCTAAAAAGAGGGATGCAACAACCGTTAGTCATAAAGACTAAGTGGCTTCACATCCGCTCCCCCGGCGACTCCAAGGCATTGGGCGGAAGGAAAGGAAGAAAAGCTGCAATATAAGCAATAATATACAAGCAGGTGACAAGAATGGTTGTATAAACATGTCGGTTGTATAAGTACCCAAGTACTTGCAATAACTCTAACTAACAGGTACAAATATAAGCAAATACTAGAAACAGAAAGCATAAGCATAGTATCAATAAGCAAGTAATAGAAACAGAAAGCATAAGCAGAGTATCAATAAGCAAGTACTAGAAACAAAAAGCATAAGCAGAGTATCAATATCGTACAAGTAACAGAAGGAGGTAAGCAGTTCATATCGTACCTTAACTTATATGAATGCCCATACAAACTTATAAGTTAAGGTTTCCAAATTGGGACCCATCAAATAAAAGAGCCCATACTAATTTATATGATGGACCCGATGCGGTGCAATGCTATGATTATGAATGATGAATGCAATGCAATGATTATGATATGATGAACTCACCCATGCATTTTTGTTATGTCGACATAGACCTTTACTTCTCGCTTTTTGAGGGGTAGCTAACCGCTCAGGCATCTCCCGTCGTGGCCAAACAGAGATAGTGGAACGAGCTCCTCCACTACTAGGAGGGTATGAACACTACCAGTCCTAGGCCTCTGTATGCCTCGACGCTAAGAACATACAGCGGAGACCCTGCGTACTGCTCGACGCTAAGAACACACAGCGGAGCCTCCAAGGACACCGAAGGGGACTTGGGTAGGTGAGCACCAAGAGTCCAACCCAACCGGTCTAGAGTCTAACTGCCGGCTTCTGTCGGTGTCACGACTAGCAAGCCCGTAGACCCGCCACAAGTAATTCTCCAACCAGGATCACTACACCACCATGTATGAACCATGCACATTCATGTAATTCCTATGCATAAACCGCGCTATCAAGCACCCAAGGACTCAACCAGTCCTAGGCCTCTGTACGCCTCAACGCTAAGAACACACAGCGGAGACCCTGCGTACTGCTCGACGCTAAGAACACACAGCGGAGCCTCCAAGGACACAGAAGGGGACTTGGGTAGGTGAGCACCAAGAGTCCAACCCAACCGGTATAGAGTCTAACTGATGCTAACTAACATCCAAGGCCCCCAACAATAGGGTCCTTAACATATCACCGCAAGATATAACCATACCTTATAATCCACCCCAAGCCATCAATGCTAACCATACCGAGTTATCATAACTCTTTTGCGGTGGCGAGTGTATATCATGGAAATTACTCTACGAAAATCGGTAGGACTACTTGTGTACGGTGTCATATTCATATTTTACTAAATATGTACTCCCCAACATATCACCAATATTCAAGTGTCTTAAGTACAAATCACAACGTGATTCAACACGATTAAAGCTATCAAGCTTATGGGGAGGTCATCACCAATCTACATCATCCAATAGATTATCGAGCAATGTGAATATTAATTCATTCATGTCCTTTTTACGATTCCACATAGATCTTCAATTGAAGGTTTATTCAAGGGGTCATCTTATAAGAAATAAATCTGAAATCATTATCACAAGCCAATGCTAGCATATTCATGATTCATACAAAATTCCGGCCCAAACAGGCTTCACATTCAGCATTTATATCCGCTTCAAGTTGTGAAATAACACGGCAATAACTTTAATACTACCTAATCATAAATTATGAATTTCAACAGGGATGTACATATTGTTATCACCTATGACTCCACCAATTTTCATGAGCATCCCACCAATATAATAAGTGAAATCCACAAAATACTGAGATCGGAAGTGTTATGACACAGTTTACTAAAACTGGATTTCTGGGAGTTCTACTCCACCCCAAATTATGTACCACCCCATTTTGGAAAGCTAACATCAAGGGCTACAATATTCCTGTTGAGTCCTAAACCTAGATCTAAGTGGGTCCTACCAAAAATCTGCTCTGAAGCCAACTGCAGAAATCTGGACAGCAAAATCAGCAGCACTAAACCCAATCCAGCTTTCTGGACAGTCCACTCGACTGGACTTTTAGGGAGCTAAAGTTCACTTCAGAAAATGGGTAACCTATCGTTGGAAAGATCTTTCCGAGAGCTACAACTTTTATGTTGAGCCTGGAACCTAGTTGCAGTGGTAACAAGCCCAAAAATTGGCTTGAACACAGCTGCGCACAATTTCACCCCTTATTTACCAAGTGCAATGTTATGAATTAAACTTTCTTTAGCAAGGGGCTATTATCCTCTTTATCACATAATATACATGATTAAAAACCCTAATAAACAGAGGGTTAATCATCATCTTCCCCAACCAAACCAAGTGCAATGTCATGAATTTTTGCAAGGGGCTATTATCAACTTCACTACACAGTATGCAATAAAAGATAAACCTATTTAACAGAGCATTATCCATCATCTTCCCCAAACATGTGTTAGGTCATTTCACCCTTTTAAAATCCCTAACTATCATTCCCTTCACTCTCCCTCAACGACCATGGGTTTGCCCCAAATCAAATCCCATCTCTTCCTCTTGAAGAGAAGAAATGATTCCTAGAACCTCGCGGCGAACGATGCCCAAATTTTGAGGTTCCGGCTTGGGCTTCCTAAAGAAACTCCATTAAAGCTCACACGAGAAGCTCTCTTGAGCCTTCATCTCTCCTATTGTGATCTAAGAGGCTAGCACCAAGGGAGAGGGGAGGAAGTCACCTGATTTTATGGCCATGGTTGGAGCTCATCTTGGTGGAAGCATGGTGGTGGTCGGCCAAGCTCCAAGTGCCTCTCCAAACTTTGCTCCTTCAAAAGTTCCCCCATCTAATTCCCTGAAGGGAGAGGAAGACGATGAAGAAGAAGGAGAGAAATGAGCCCGAGAGAATAATGGCTCGGCCCATGGGTTAAGAGAGAAGAGGGTTTGCATTAATATGCCTTGGAACCCCAAAGCATAGTGTAAGCTCCTTATTGGACAATAATTCCACTGTTAGCCCAAAATAATCATAAAAAATAAGCATTTAAGCTTTATCGGGCGACGGGAAGAAAAATGCCCAGATTTCGTCGAACAGGAACAGTAAATTCGTCGAACGGTTCAATTTTCGTCGATCGTCGATCGGCTACATGCAATATTTTAGTCGAGCGGCTACTATGCAAGATATTTCATCGAGTGGCTGAAGGATGCTGTTCGTCGAACACCATTGCAGTAGTATTTCGCCGAGCGGCGGCTGCAGAGTTCTGAGTTCGACGAAATTAGGGAATTTCGTCGAACGCAATTAAGTTGGCCGAACCAGCTCTCATTTTCTACCTGCTAGTTTGCAATATTTTCCTGTCATAAGTTTCTATCCAAATCACTAATGAAAGTCACAGAATATCATACATATATATGTACTTATATATATTTTTTCCATCCAGATCTCTGCTCATAAATTTCCACTATCCGCACACCAATGTGCACAACCTCAATGCACTGGTATATTTATAAGTCTCCCAGCAACATAAATGTACCCCAATCAAAATGTAAACTATATTTTCATCATAGGGGTCTAGCGCGCACGGGGATGTTACAACTTTTGCTAACAACAAAATGGGGAGAACTAACATGATAAATAAAATCCGCTATCAAAATGGAAAACTAATATGATTAATTAAGATGACAGCTTACATATTAGGGGAGCATTCACTTAGGGGGAGCATGTATTTAGGGGGAGCAATTCTAAAATACTAAAATCAATAAGTATCATATGTCATCATCTCTCACACACACACAAGTAGGTTTCATCATGCTTATATATTAATGCTCTGAATTATCATTAATAGATTTGTTATTATCAAACGGGGGAGTTTGTTAGAACATGGTCTTCCGCATCTCCTAGGTTTGAGAATAACAAATCCTATGTGTATTTGATCTTGTGTGTTTAAGTGTGCAGGAAAACAAGTCCACATGACTCAAGGATAACATAAGAAGGTTGCGCCAAAATTTGAAGCCAAAATTCCAACATGCCCGCTAGCACCAGCGCTAGCGCTGATTTGAGAAAATTTTGGAAACAATTATGGAAGGTGCTAGCATCAGGCGATAGCAGCTAACACAGGCGGTAGCAGCTAGCGCGAGTGATATCTACTAGTGCAGGCGGTAGCGCAAAGTAATAGAGGAAGGTGGTCGTCTTGCTTAAAATGAAGGATTCTCACGCGGAGAATATTTCCTAAACTGGGATATCGCTGGCGGTAGTGAGAGCGCAGGCGCTAGCTCCAAGTCTATAAAAAGGACCCCTTGATCCATCTTATTCATCCTCTCCTACTCCCAAATTCCAGAGCTTCATGCCACTTCATATAGAGGAAGGTTCAGAGAGATACTCCCACAAATCCATGAAGGCTTAAGGAGATCCGTGGAGAAGATTTCAACACACGTCATCATCGTGATGAAAGATCGCATTGACTACGATCATACTCTGCGGGTCTTCGTCTACTTCTCCAAGAGATCCATATAGGGATTTTTAAATTGTTGTTATTTATTTCACATAATTTCCTGTAATCATTTAGTGAACTCACCTCATGTTGGCGACTAGGCCTTGGTTGGACTTAGGGCAGAAATTCGCCTTGTGTTGGAGACTAGGTCTAGGGTGTAGATCTAGGGGGTGATCGAGGCCATTTCTGGGGAAGGATTGGCTAGAGCGGCTTGAGACCGTATCCGGGGAAGGATCGGCTAAAGCAAACCGGTTCGTGGGGATACGAGTCGGTATAGAAAATAAAAAGAGTCTTTCATATTTCGCCTTGATTTCTAGCATCATTGAAATCGAATTTTGTAATCAATTTTATTAATAATAATCATGTCTCTCTTTGTGTAATAAAACTGATTTGATCTTGATTTCTCTAAATTGTTTATTGTCCTCTCTTTCATTATCAAACAATTTAGATCTTTATTCAAAATCACTATTTTGATCTCTTATTATTTCAAGTATTCTAAAATATAAGAAAAAGTTTTAAAACCCTTATTCACCCCCCCCCCCCTCTAAGGGTGCGTACCGATCCCACAAATACATGCAAATCAATTATATATTTATCTAACTTTACATAGTTTTGCACCTTGCTGTCCTAACTCATAGCACTAGCATCATCACTTACCATAGGTAGAAATCAATGTCCATGCTAGTTATATCATGTTATGCTAAAGTAAAATATAATACTAAAATCTGAAAATCATATTATCCATGTAGTTGTATGCTTGAATAAATTTTTTTTAAATGAATTTAAATCAACAATCTTCGTTATAATTATAAATCCAAAAATTAATCATGAAATTATACCATAGTTCATATATTTAAGGCTTAAACGCTTTGTATGTCCATGATCATTAACCTATGACATGTGTCTCACAATAACGAGGGTGTAGGATTATGTGTATTAGAGATCTAACCTCTAAGTCATGTCTTGTCCTTAACCATAGAGGGTTCTAGTGGGGCCTTGCGAGTCACTAGGGGGAAGAGTGCTAGGTTGACCATTGTCTTTTGTATGCATATGGGATTAACATCCCAACCTACGGCATGTGTGCAGCTCCTCATGCTCATCTGTCACTCAGTATGGGGCTATTGTGTAGACATATAGTTATGGTACATTATTCTTGGTTATTCTTATATCTTATTTGTTGCATGAACATCATCTCACTCTTTATACTAAAATCATGAATATTTGATTTGTTCTAACATTGTGTCTTGTGTTTGCATATTTTAAGGTTTAATGATTTTGTAAAACACAAGTATTTGAAAAATTATCAAAATATGCCTAAAAGAGCCTCCAAATCATCTCTATAAAGTCTGAAATTTCTACACTGAGAAGGCCTCTATATGATAAGTCTAAATTAAGGAAAAAGATTTTTCAAAAAAATAAAAAGATGGAATACTGTTTCGGCGTTAAGAAGTCAACGCCAGTGTTAGCCCTTTTTGCTCCAAATTGCTTTTTTTCTTTCTTTTTTAATTTCTGATATTTCTCATGCATATTTTTATGTTTATTTTTCTGTCTTTAAAAGTTTTCTATTTTTGAGTGTTTGTTTTTCCTTTCGAAAAGAAAAAACTGATTATGCTTCATTGCCTATTCTTAAGAATGACTAGATATGTTGCTTGAAGATTATTACAATGTTTTATTTTATTTTCAAGTTTCTTAAAACATTGTTTTGGTTTGTCATGCCTTTAATATTATCTTGTAATGTGCTATAAAATTGATTATTGAGAACATGTGTAGGATTGTTTAGCATGCCTCTAAGTATGAGTAATGGTTTATGTCTGATAATGGTATATTCACTCACTTATTTGGTAACCTATGTGTGTTTTTAATCTTACTCTTGCTTGATTGTGTAGTGTAATGACTTAACATATTTAAGATGTATGGATAGATTACCTACATCACATAAAAATTTCTTTCATGCACCTTTTTGAGAAGTGCGTTCAGAAATCATATGTTTGCAAAAACAAGTGAATTCGGAGTCCTTTGTCACTAAACTAAAAATCAAATGAATAAATGACAAAGATAACTCTACCAAGCACTACTCACCCTCCTGATAAGTCTTAATGAGCATTATGAGGTTGAGCACCTTGGAGAGAATTGTAAAGTGGCTTGGGCAAACAAATCTATACAGTGCTTCTCTTACACTGGATCACAAAAATAAAAAAATATAATTAAAAAGAATAAATGTGATCCCCCAAGCACTACTTTGCACCCTGATAAGTCTTAATAAACATTTTGTGTGCAGAGCACCTTGGTAGTTATACTTTATTGTATGTGCATTGAAAATAAATTATCTTTTGTGTGTAGAAGTAATCTAAAAAATGCATTATTGATAATGTTGTGTTTTTTCATTACATATGTCATATGTTTTTTATTAAAACACTGGTGTACTCTTATCATAACACTATTTGTACACATCATTATCATCTATAAAAATTCTACTCATGAGAATTGGATCCTAATCTACTTCTACATTATTCTCTACAAACTTAAGTAAATGCACTAAATTGCAAAACATGATCGCTACAATGTGTATTTTTACTTGAAATGCAAATTAATTTACATTGTAGTTCTTATCTCTTTTTGATATTTTGAAATCATGTTTGCAAAATTTCATTGAAATGGCATCTCTTGGATTTTAATTGAAAACATCTTTAAAAAGCTTAAAACTCATTATCTTTTATATTATCTTATGTTCCAAAAAGATGTATATTTTTGTGCTTATCATATCTTTATGTTTTACTACTTGTGCATAATCATGATTATTTATTTACTCAACAAGTGGTATAATTTTGTCTAAACCAATAGTATTTTTCTTACTCTAGTATATTCAATCATGCATACATTTTTTTCTCAACAAATGGTAGAGTGGTATCTATGAACTAGCTCATTGCATCCTATTTTCTTCTCTGCATAGTTCACATTAATTCCTATTGCATACACTCTCCTCTACCAACTTTTGATTCTACCAAAAAGGGGGAGAATATCTTGTTTAAATCCCCAGTTTTTTAGGAGGGGTATATCGAAAATTTCATAGGAAGCATCTATGTAGGAGGAGTAATAATAACAGGTGCATACTTTATTTTTTGCTCGATCATGAAAAACCTTCACTAAGTGGACCCAACTCATCTCACAATTCTACTCTCACCCTCTAGCCCGCCTTCTATTGATAATACCAAAATGGGGAGAATAAATTGAAAAAATCTATTACTTAGGGAGAGTAAATCATAAAATGCATTTATGTAGGGGGTATCTATATATGGGAGTATGCACTATTATCACACTTATCATATACTATAAACACCTTTCTAGTAAATAGTTGATTTCTTTCTGGAGGATTTATTATTATCAAAATGGGGAGATTGTTGGAGCATGTATTTCGCATCTCTTTGTTTGAGAATAACAAATCCCACAATGTATTTGATCTTGCTTGTAGTGTGTTTATAATGTGCAGGAACTATAGATACAATATCCCTATGAATAGAATGTTGAATGAAGACAATCCTCTAGAAAGAGAGCTAACGCCCAGCGTTAGAGTCAATGTCTGCGTTATCTCAGCATCGAGAAGGATTAGCGTCAAGAAGGGATATCGTCGAGACTGATACCTCAGGCTAACGCCAGCGTTAGAGCCAACACTAGGTGTTAACGCTAACGCCAGTGTTAGAGACAATGCGAGCATTGTAACATCCCCAATCCTTCTAGACCCCTAGATGGTGTTAGGGCATGGGTGGTGTGCAGAGTGGCCACTAAGGCCCTTGGGCCAAGTGGAGTGTGCTAAGTGCACACCAAGGACACAAAATCAACATAGCCCAACACCACTCCCTTAGGCCAATTGACCCTCAATTCACCAAATTGACCTCCCCCATACCATCCTAACCACTAAGGGAGACCATTGCCTTGAGAATTGCACTTGGGTGGGACCCAATTGCATGAAATTGACCAAAGTCAACATTAGGTCAACATTAACCAAACCAAGTCAATTATGGTTCAATTGACCCTCAAATGTTCAAATTGACCTTACCACCACACTCTAAACACCTTAAGGAACTCATTGGACCCAAAAGCCCCATCATGGTGGGACCAATTGACCCCAATTGACCAAAGTCAAACTTTACCCAATTTTGGTCAAATGCACACCCTTTGATTAAATTGAACCAATTGGAGCCCCACCATGGCCTAACCTATGTTGGGTGATGTTAAGGGACCCATGACCCCCAAGTGGGGTCAACCCACCCACCTTGGTTGACAAAAGTCAACCATGGTCAACCTTGCCCTTTAAAGTGAATTCCAAGCTTAAATTGAATGTGACCCCAACACCAATCAATTAACCCTACCCATGGACCTAAGTCAAGCCATATCAGCCTTGGACTGAACCCTAAACTATGGCTTGATTAATCAAATGGAGGGGGGACCAAAAGGTTAATCAAAAAGCATAAAGTTTAAAGCATAAAGCAATTCCCCCCTCTACGCTCCTCCCCCAATCAGTCTTGGACCCTCCCCTGATTGCTGTGGGTCTGAGCTTGACCCAGGTGGAAGCAATGGACCAGCTGGTGCAGGAGGGTGGCAGCCATGGGAGATTGCGAGGAGGCCAAGGTTTAAAACAACATGTAGAGGCTGTTGAAATTGTTGAAGTGGAGTGAAAAGGAGTCCGGCCGGGTTGAAGGCTAGAGACCGCAGAGACCGCGCGGTCTGCGCTGGTGATCTGGCGGTTTGGTTCTGGCGATCTGGTGAGATCGGCTAGCTTGCTCTGGTGGTTTGGTCATTGGCGACCTGTTGCGGGTTGTTTCCGGTCTTCTTCTGGGCGGTCTGCTCTTGGTAGATGCGGGTTGTTCCCGAGTAGGTCTGCTGGTTTGCCTGGTTCCCTTGTTGGGAGATCGGGCGGGTTGTTCCTATTTGACCGTCTACCCGGGCGGTCTATCTTGGCGATCTGGCGACTTGTCTGAAGTCGTCCAGATGATCCTTGGTTGCTTCTGGTGTTCTAAGGAAGGAGCGTTGTTGAGACCGCACGGCTTGTGCGCGGTCTCGTGTTCGCGCGGCCTGTGCGCGATCTTGTCCGCTGATCTGCATCTTGGTCGGGTGATCGTCCAAGAGGTCTGTTCGCGCGGTCTGTCTTTTGAGACCGCTCGCGATCTGATGGGTGGTGACTGTATCCCAGTTTTGTGCGGTGACGATATCCGTCCACCCGCCTATAAATAGGGGTGCATGGCCCGTCATTCCTAACAAGAACTGTAAAAACCAGAGCCCGGATTGTTTCTTGCGGTCTCAAGTTTGAGTTCGCGCGACTTGGATGCGAGTTAACCTTTGTTGTGTTCGCAGGTTTGCGGTCAGCAGGGTGCGGTCTCCTTCCTTGGTGATTTCCGCTGGCTTGAATAAACAGTTTGTCTGCGGTCTGTCAGCGAACTGGGTTATTGTGTTCTTGTGTTGTTTGCAGCGGACTCAGGGATTAGGCGACCTTCAGCGGTTAGGCGGTCTGAGTTGCGGTCTGGCAACAGCTTCAGTTCTTTGTTCCAATAAGCTTCAGTTCGTGCGGTCTGGGATTGCGGTCTGGCAGTGCAGTTTGTCTGCTTCTGTTCGCGCGGTCTCAAGGTGTTTCTGCGGTCTGACTGTGCAAGCGGTCTGGGAGTACAGCAGAACAAGCCGGGCGGCCTGAGCCTTTGTTGCAGTCCGAGCGGTCTCTTTCTGGCAGACCGCTGGTTTCTGTTTTTTGGTGTGTTTGTTCTTCTCATCTCTGTGATTCTTATGAATCATGTCTCGCCATGTATGCCTCGCATTGTAAAGCAGTTCTATTTCAATAAAGATTTCTTGTGTTGCTGTTTTGGCATTGTGGTTATTTGGCTATAACTCTTGTTGATACAACTCCTGCTTACTCCTAAATGGTCCAATCAAAAAATTTAACATGGTATCAGAGCGAGGTTTCTGGAGTGGATAAGCAGTGATCAACTAGAGTTTCCATCGTCTTTGTGAAGAAGAGACCACATTGGTTGCCATGGAAGGCGGATTCGCAAGAGGTCTTGGTATTGAACTCCTCACATCGACTAACTTTAAAAAGTGGAAGTCATGTATGGAGAGTTACTTGCTTGGCGAGGATCTTTGGGAGGTAGTTGGCGGAGAAGACACACAAGAGGTGTTTCTAGCAGGAGATAATATGGCAGAGGTGAGACTTTGGAGGAGGTTGAATGCTAAGGCAGAGTTCACTCTCAAAAGGGCTATCTCACCGGAACTGTTTGATCATATTATCAGATGTAAGTCTGCTGCTGAGATTTGGACATCCTTGGATGGATTGTTCAATAAGAAGAATGTAGCGAGGCTACAATTTCTTGAAAATGAGTTGGCGAGAGCCTCTCAAGGCGATCTTTCTATTTCTACCTTCTTCCTTAAGATGAAGAACCTCACGGCAGAGATTTCTGCTTTGGACCCTGATGAGCCAATCTCTGAGGCAAAGCTGAAGAGGCATATCATCCACGGATTGCGGAAGGAGTATCTTGCTTTTGTAACTTCAGTTCAGGGTTGGGCAAATCAGCCGTCGTTGTTGGAACTGGAGAACCTTCTTGCTTCGCAAGAAAGTTTAGCAAGACAGATGGCGGGGGTTTCTATCTCCGGGGGAGAGAGTGATGTGATGTTCTCTGGGAAGAGGAAAAAGAAGTGGGAAAAGAAGAAGCCGGGTCATGATGTACCATCTACTTCAGGTCAGCAAGATAGGGGCTATGCTCCTAAATCTGATGGGAAGAAGAAAGGAGAGGGACCGAGGTGTTTTAGATGCAACAAGACCGGGCACTTCAAGAAAGATTGCCGGGTGAATCTTCAGCCAGGACATGCAGTGGAGAAGGAGATGCCAAAGTCTGGTGAAGTTGGATGGGGAGGAGCCTTTGTGTCTAATATAACGGCGATGCCCGTTAAGGCCTTAGCTTCCATCAACTATGAAGAAGACTGGATTGTTGATTCAGGGTGTGGACATCATCTCACCGGGGATGGATCAAAGTTTTCTTCTTTGGCACCTTACTCAGGTAACAATGCTATCATAACGGCTGATAATTCTATTCATCCAGTAGAGCACGAAGGAGTCGTCTCTCTGAGCAGTGATAAGGGTCCACTCACGTTGAGGAGTGTCTATCACGTGCCTGGTATGAAGAAGAATCTCTTCTCTATGACCAATGCGGTCGATGCCGGTTATCACGTTCTGTTTGGCCCAACAGAAGTGAAGTTTCTCAAAACTCAACCAGAAATAAAGGGAGAAGTTATTCATGTCGGCAAACGGGTGAAGGACTTGTTTGTTTTATCGACAAGTACCTATGTTGATAAGATGAGGACAAATGATGGTGCTGCCATCTGGCATGAAAGGTTGGGGCATGTAGGCATGGACAAATTGAAGGCTATGGCGGTAAGGGGCCTTGTCAATGGCTTTCCTAGCTTGTCCTCATATGGAGACGGTCATGTCTGCGAAGGATGTCAGTTTGGTAAGTCTCATCGACTTCCATTTGACAAATCGCAAACAAGGTGCAAAGCACCGTTGGAATGCATCCACGGTGATTTGATGGGACCAACTGCCACCCCAAGCCTTGGAGGCAATAGATATATGTTGGTGTTGATTGACGATTACACCAGATATGTCTGGGTGTATTTCTTGAAAGAAAAGTCAGAAGCCTTTGCAAGGTTTGTGGAGTTCAAGGAGCTGGTGGAAGGTCGTTTAGGCCTGCGAGTGAAAAAATTGAGAACTGACAATGGTGGGGAGTTCACTTCTGGTGAGTTCTCAAGTTTTTGCAGGAAACACGGCGTTCGGAGAGAGCTCACTTGTGCCCATACTCCACAGTAGAATGGCGTTGCCGAAAGGAAGATCCGTCATCTGACGGAAACTTGCAAATGCTGGCTTCATGCCAAGAATATCCCAAAGTCCTTCTGGGCGGAGGGAATGTCTTGTGCAGCTTATGTCATCAACAGATTGCCTTTAAGTCCTATCAACATGAAGACCCCTCACGAACTAATGTTCAAGGAGAAGCCGAGTGTTGCTCACCTTCGGGTGTTCGGGTCAACCTGCTATGTGCATATTCCTGATGCTCTTCGAACAAAGCTAGATGCGAAAGCAAGGAAGCTAGTCTTTGTTGGGTATGATGAGCGGAAGAAGGGATGGAGATGCATGGATCCTGAGACACGGAGGTCAATTGTTTCTCGGGATGTGGTGTTCGATGAAGTGACTTCCTACAAGGGGAGTTCAGGAGTTGAACTACCAGAGAGCAGGATTGATGAAGGAGGAAAAGCTGCGGGAAGTCTTCAAGTGGAGCTGCCTGTTTCACCAGGAGCTCCAGTTGTGTCAAGCTCTGAGATGGGGGCTTCAGGTTCTGGTAGCAGGGGGAGCGATGCTCCAAGTTCATCTGGAAAAGGAGCTTGCACAGAAGAAGCGGCTGAGGAGGTGGTTAGTCAGGTGCAACCTCTTAGGAAGTCGAAGAGGACTATTCAACCACCAGATCGATACACAGGAGGAAATATGGTGAACTTCGTTTCATGTTTCTTTGCTGGTCCCTTAGATGAAAGGGAGCTGTCGAGCTTTGAAAAGGCCAGAGGTGTGAAGGAGTGGGACATTGCTATGCAAGAAGAGATGACAGCTCTCGAGAAGAATGAGACTTGGTCTCTTGTGCCCAAGCCCAAGGGCACTACTCCTGTCACTTGTAAGTGGGTCTTCAAGCTGAAGAAGAAAGCTGACGGTAGTATCGAGCGTTACAAGGCTCGCCTTGTAGCTCGCGGGTTCTCACAGTAGTACGGAGAAGATTATGATGAAACGTTTAGTCCAGTGGCAAAGATGACTTCGGTTCGATTTGTTATTGCCTTGGCGGCTTCGAGTGGTTGGGAGATTTGGCAACTCGACGTGAAGAATGCCTTCTTATACGGCGAGATTGACAAAGATATCTTCATGACTCAACCGCAAGGTTTCATCTCGAAGGAGTATCCGGACTATGTTTGTAAATTGAAGAAGGCCCTGTACGGGTTGAAGCAAGCGCCTCAGGCGTGGTACGGGAAGATTGCAGAATATCTCTTATTCTGCGGATTCGTTGCTTCAGACTCTGATTCAAGCTTGTTCATCAAGAAGGAGGGGGTGCTTCGGGTGATTGTGCTGCTGTACGTGGATGACATGATTGTCACCGGGAACTCGAAGGAAGCTGTTGCAAGACTCAGGGCTGAGCTTGCTATCAGATTCGAGATGAAGGATCTGGGGGAGCTTCACCATTTTCTTGGACTCGAGGTCCAGAGGCGGGAGAGCGGAGTGCTCATTTCTCAGGAAGGATATGCGGAGCGAATCGTGAATCGATTTGGCATGGAGGAAGGAAAGAGCAGCTCTATACCTTTGGAGCAACATCATAAGCTTCGAAAGGATGAGGGGAGAGTCTTATCTGATCCGTTGGTGTTCCGAGCTCTGGTTGGGAGCTTGATCTACTTGACGATCACAAGGCCGGATATTGCTTATGCAGTTGGCAAGGTGAGTCGGTACATGGCGGAACCACGGAAACCTCATCTTCTGGCAGCTAAAGGCATCTTGAAGTATGTGAAGTCGACCTCTGATTTGGGTCTCCTATATAGGAGAGGGTCAAGCGTGGAGTTGCATGGTTTCATGGATGCTGATTATGGGGGAGACGTGGATGATCGGAGATCAACGTCTGGTTTTTTCTTTATGACAGGTCCCACAGCTATTTCTTGGTGCAGCAAGAAGCAAGACTCGGTGTCTGTATCTACCACAGAAGCAGAGTACAAGGCTTCGGCCTTAGCTGCTCAGGAAGCTATTTGGCTCAGGAGGTTGGTAGAGGACGTTCATCAGGAGGTTCGAGGTCCCACTATGCTACGCGGGGACAATGAGAGTGCTCTCAAGCTGGTTAACAATCCAGTCTGTCACGCGAGGACCAAACATATAGAGATTGAGCACCATTTCATTCGTGAAAAGGTGTTGGGAGGATCTCTTATGGTCGAGCATGTTCGGAGTGCGGACAATGTCGCAGACAGCTTCACAAAGCCGCTGGCGAAGGGACCGTTTACACGGTTAAGGGAGTTGCTCGGGCTAGTTTCCACTTCCCACTTCAAGGGGGAGTGTTGAAATTGTTGAAGTGGAGTGAAAAGGAGTCCGGCCGGGTTGAAGGCTAGAGACCGCAGAGACCGCGCGGTCTGCGCTGGTGATCTGGCGGTTTGGTTCTGGCAATCTGGTGAGATCGGCTAGCTTGCTCTGGTGGTTTGGTCGTTGGCGACCTGTTGCGGGTTGTTTCCGGTCTTCTTCTGGGCGGTCTGCTCTTGGTAGATGCGGGTTGTTCCCGAGTAGGTCTGCTGGTTTGCCTGGTTCCCTTGTTGGGAGACCGGGCGGGTTGTTCCTATTTGACCGTCTACCCGGGAGGTCTATCTTGGCGATCTGGCGACTTGTCTGAAGTCGTCCAGATGATCCTTGGTTGCTTCTGGTGTTCTAAGGAAGGAGCGTTCTTGAGACCGCACGGCTTGTGCGCGGTCTCATGTTCGCGCGGCCTGTGCGCGATCTTGTCCGCTGATCTGCTTCTTGGTCGGGTGATCGTCCAAGAGGTCTGTTCGCGCGGTCTGTCTTTTGAGACCGCTCGCGATCTGATGGGTGGTGACTGTATCCCGGTTTTGTGCGGTGACGACATCCGTCCACCCGCCTATAAATAGGGGTGCATGGCCCGTCATTCCTAACAAGAACTGTAAGAACCAGAGCCCGAATTGTTTCTTGCGGTCTCAAGTTTGAGTTCGCGCGACTTGGATGCGAGTTAACCTTTGTTGTGTTCGCAGGTTTGCGGTCAGCAGGGTGCGGTCTCCTTCCTTGGTGATTTCCGGTGGCTTGAATAAACAGTTCGTCTGCGGTCTGTCAGCGAACTGGGTTATTGTGTTCTTGTGCTGTTTGCAGCGGACTCAGGGATCAGGCGACCTTCAACGGTTAGGCGGTCTGAGTTGCGGTCTGGCAACAGCTTCAGTTCTTTGTTCCAATAAGCTTCAGTTCGTGCGGTCTGGGATTGCGGTCTGGCAGTGCAGTTTGTCTGCTTCTGTTCGCGCGGTCTCAAGGTGTTTCTGCGGTCTGACTGTGCAAGCGGTCTGGGAGTACAACAGAACAAGCCGGGCGGCCTGAGCCTTTGTTGCAGTCCGAGCGGTCTCTTTCTGGCAGACCGCTGGTTTCTGTTTTTTGGTGTGTTTGTTCTTCTCATCTCCGTGATTCTTATGAATCATGTCTCGCCATGTATGCCTCGCATTGTAAAGCAGTTCTATTTCAATAAAGATTTCTTGTGTTGCTGTTTTGGCATTGTGGTTGTTTGGCTATAACTCTTGTTGATACAACTCCTGCTTACTCCTAAACGGTCCAATCAAAAATTTTATCAGAGGCCTCCCCACTTCATTTCGACCACTCCATCAGCTTCAGAAGGGAGAAAGCAGACGGGAACGAGCCTTGGAGCAGAGGTGTAGCTGGACAATCGGGATCGGGAGCAGGATCGCCGGAGCTGAGCACTTCCATGGCCAGCCGCCGCCGGAGCCTCCGCCACGCGCCAACAAGTGTTCGTTTCTCATCCCCTCCCCTCATGCTAGCTTCCCATCACGAGAGATTGAAGGATCGGGCTCAATTGAGCCCGAATCCATCCGTCGATTTCATGGAAATTGGCTCATTTTGAGCCACCCAGGTTCGCCGAAAAACCCTCCCTCCGGCCGCCATGTCGGCGGTAAATCGTAGCCCCGACCACCACGAAGGTGGTGGCGGTGGTGGCCGGCCGTGGTGGCCACCAGGTGGCCGGGAAATGGAGGAGGAAGTCGGCCCAGCGCGGATCAATCATGGCCTTCGGCTCAAGGAGGAAGACGACGCGCTGCCCTTTGATCTGCGCCAAGATTCGTGCTACTCTATTTATTCTGGAATTAATTAATTCCTTATGTGAGCTTTTCTGCCATAATTTTTCAGTCCACTTCCAATAGAAATTAAGGCCTCTTAATGGCCAAATTAGAAACATTGCCCAACATGAAAGTTGTAGATCTAGGTCTTAACTTTCATTTGGCCTTGAGTTTAGGTCATTTGGTGACTTACAGCTCCTAGGGAGCTGTTTTACCAGGACTGGTCCTACACTAGGTCAGTCCATTCGAAAAATTACCTAGGTCAAACCCTTCATTATTAGGAGCTGTGCTTTTAACCATGGCTAGGTATACCATAGGGGCACCCCCTGCCAAAAGGGAAGCCCTTGGTGGACAATTTTACCTAGGGTTTTTATGATAACTAGAATATTTAAATTAAGTTGATTTTTGGAGCATATGATGTCCAAATGACACCAAACTTTGGTGGATGGCTCTTTGGTATATGTGTAGTGCCTGCCTAAAATTTCACTCCATTTGGAGTTGATTTGCTATGGTAAATTTGAAACCCTAATGAGGACCTTTAAGGGTCAAGGTAGGGTTTGCATCAATTTGAGGAGTTGAGTGTGTTAGCCTCCTCCTATCTGTTGGATATGTTGGTATGGACATGAAAATGCTTGAGGCTCACCCTAATGGTCCATTTGGAGCCATTAGGGTGGTGTGACCTAAAACCCTAAGGGTGAACCCTTAAGGGTTTAAGGTGGGGTTTGAGAGGAACCTAGGATCAAATGTTCTTGCCATGGCTTAAGACTTTGTGGATATGCTTGTGGGGCATAAAATGTCTTAGGAAATTTAAATGGGAATTTTAGAGGCATTTAAGTATTTTCTACCTAATAAATGAAATAGCCACCCCTTTCCTTAATAAATTGAAATGCATGGTCATAGGACCTTGTATGGTGTGGAAACTCCATCAGTGGTTGATTAGGGATGAAATTGTACTATAGTAATTTTGTTATAATTTATTGAGGTGTTATTCCTTGTGTAGGAAATTTTAAGTACTTGCTAGCTTAGGTGAATTTAATTTTGAAAATATCAAATCATGGGGCAAAAATGTGATATTTGGTTAACTGTCATATACCCTATACCCATGATAATTGTTTGGAAGCTATTGGAATTGTATTTCATATACTTCATGTAGAAATTGAGATTTACAAAACTTGAGTATTTAATCTTTTTAAAATATCAAATCATGGGGCAAAAATGTGATATTTGGTTAACTATCATTAAATGTTATTATATACCCATGATAATTGTTTGGAAGCTATTGGAATTGTATTTCACATACTCCATGTAGGAATTGAGATTTACAACACTTGAGTATTTAATCTTCTTAAAATATCAAATCATGGGGGGCAAAAATGTGATATTTGGTTAACTGTCATTAAATGATATTATATACCCATGATAATTGTTTGGAAGCTATTGGACTTGTATTTCACATACTCCATGTAGGAATTGAGATTTACATCACTTGAGTATTTAATCTTTTTAAAATGTCAAATCACTTGGTAATGACACATTCTTTTGGCAGAGGACTCTAGGTCCCCATATGAACATTGGGTAATTTCTGTAGAATTTTCAGAAGTGAAATTACTATTTTTCCTAATTATAGTGTCATTTTGGTAATTATACAATTATGATGTTATGGTAGGCCAAATGACATCCTAGGGTCATGATACTCAGTGAACCACCTTTTTTTTGGGATATTACCTTACTGATAATTTTCATGTAACATGAGGAATCATTTTGAGGGTTGTTCATGTGTAATTTGGCTTAAGTCCTTAACTATTTTGAATTAAAATAAATACCATATTAATATGGAAAATTATGGAAATTGGACAATACCTTATTAAGGTCATTAGCAGCCTAGGATAATTATACCAGACCCTGGAGATGAGTTTTTAGAGGAATTCCCTTATGGGGGTTGAGGGATAGTTCAAATTGGTGGACTGCGTTTAGTAAAAACTGAATTTGGTGGACTGCGTTTAGTAAAAACAAAATTTGGAGTTTTTGACAATTTAGATCCCTAAGTAGTGGGTAGGTGTTATACCCAATCAGTAAATGAGATATAGCCCACCAGGATTCAAGGAGGGTCAATTCTAGGGATAGTTGTGAGGTTGTGCTGAGGTCATTGTAGAAGGAAAGGAGGTACGTCCAACCCAATTGAGTGGGACGGGGGGATGAGCTAAATCACTTTACTATATGAAATGATTAAGGGTGAACCAAGTGTTATCCATCAACTAAAATAATTATCTTGAAGAGGATTGTGGGGTTGAGCCCATTGATCTGTAGTACCGTTAGGGGCCCCTTACGGAGTACACCGCGGGAAGTCCAAGATTCACTCTAAATATAATACGAACTAAATTGTAGGCAAGAGTAGCCTAAGTGGATATGCAGACTGGTATGGATCCCCTCAGTGAAGGAGGTGGGTTGGATCAGCTGGTGTGTTAGTCCCTGAGCTGGAAGCTCGGGTGGACAGGTTAACACCTATTACTTATTCAAATAGTGGCGAGTCTCCGATACTAGGCTAGTCGTGTCACCGACGGTAGTACGTTGACTCAGGTGAGGGTGAGGTTTAGAGGGCCAGTAAGTTTGAATACCGCGGTCTGGAGGACAATCCCTAATAACCCACACCGACCTTAAAATCTGGTGGATTCCAGCAAGAGTACGTAGGAGCTCCGCTGTTGTGTTATTAGCGTTGAGGCGTACATGAGGTCTAGGATTGGTAGTGACCATACCCGCCTAGGATGTGGAGTGCCCGATCCACTGCCACCGTGAGCCACGATGGTCGGTACCCGAAAGGTTGGCTTCCCAAACAAATTGGGAACTATAAAGGTCTGTGCGCATAGAGTAGTGTGGGTGAGTCACATTGCATAAATTCATTAAAACATCATAACCATAGCATAACATAACATACACATAGCATACCCCCATCATATAAATTTGTTGGATCGGTAGGCGCCCTTAGAGGGGGGGTGAATAAGGGTTTTAAAGATTTTATAAATATTTTGAATATTTTAGAAAAAGCTTTGAATATGATAATGAAGAAGATCAAGACTAATCAAATAAAGTAAAAATAGAGACATGATTTTATTAACTTGAGAAAAATGATTACAAAATATGATCTCTTATGAAAGCTAGAAATCAAAGCTAAAATTGAAAAGAACTCTTTTGGTTTTCTATCCCGACTCACTTCCCCACGAACCGGTGGCCCTAGCCTTATCCTCCCCGGATTCGGCCTCAAGCCGCTCTAGCCAATCCCTCCCCGGATGTGGCCTAGAGCCCCCCTAGACCTAGCCTAGATCTAGTCGCCAACACGAGGCGATTTTCCCCCTAAGTCCTACCCAGACCTAGTCGCCAACACGAGACGATTTAACTAATCGTTTACAAAGAGGAATATGAAATAACAATAAAGAAATAAGAACTCCCTCAAGATAGACTTCTGAAGTTGGAGACGAAGATCCGCCGTTGAATAAGCGTTGTAGAAGCGGACTTCGATCTGATCCGGCGTGATGAGATTCTCCTTCAGAAGTTTTGCAGAGCTTCGCTAGCACATCAACTTTTGGCCAAGATAGCCTCTGGAATTCTAGCACTCAATATCTCTCTCTGATGTGTTGTCTGAAATGAGAGGACTTGGGTCCTTTTTATAGCCCACGCGCTACCGCCGGCGCTAGCGCTACCGCCAGCGCTAGCGCTACCGCCGGCGCTAGCCCGGATTAGGCAACGTTTTGCGCGGCAGAATCTCCCATCCGCGGCAACCTCTTGCTCTATGCCTTAAGTGAGTCATGCTACCGCCGGTGCTATCCACTACCGCCGGCGCTATCCCTGGTTAAGAAACTCTTTGCGCGGCAAGATCTTCAATCCGAGGCAACAATTCCAGCAAGCCTTCTGTGCATCGAGCTAGCGCCGGCGCTATCCACTATCGCCTGCGCTATCCACTATCGCCTGCGCTAGTGATCAGTTTGGATTTGATGGCTCAATTTCGGGGGCCACCACCATATGTAAACCTTGAGTCATTTTGACCTGTTATCCTGCACACTTAGATCACACAAGATTAAATACACACATAGGATTTGTTATTCTCAAACCTAGGAGATGCGGAAGACCGTGTTCCAACAAACTCCCCCTTTTGATAATAACAAATCCATTAATGATAAATCAGAGCATTAATCAAAATAAGCATGAAGAAACATATTTGTGTGTGTGTGACAAGGATGACTTAGGATAAATAATGATTATAGCATTTTAGTATTGCTCCCCCTAAATACCTAAATACATGCTCCCCCTAAGTGAATGCTCTCCTAATATGTTCTTAACAGAATTAAGCATGTTAGAGATGTTATCATGTTAGTTCTCCCCCTTTTGTTATTAGCAAAAGTGGGAAGGAGACACCACTTCAAATTGTATTAATACGGTTAATAGGCATGATCGAGCTTTGAGAGAAGGAAATGATAAGGAGTTGTGGAAATCTTTTTATTGAATTAGATTAGAGTTTGAGTATCTATATTGTCAGAAATCAGAGTTTTGTATCATAAACACAAGATAAAAGCAAAGGTGCGGAAGACTTAAAAGAAAACATCTTGTATAAGAAATGATAATTCAAAAGATAGTGGAGTTCTCATTTCAGAAAGAAGATGTTTTGTACATCAAAGGTTAAACAAGAGGTTAATTTCACCAATGAAGAAACCAAGCATGAATAAATATTATCACAAGAGAGATTACTACAATGTTATGGTAGTTCATAATTTCAAAAAACAAACTAAACATTGTAGAAATCATGCTAGGTTATCTAGTGCATTTTATAAATAAAGAGTAAGAATAGAATTAGCATTAGGATCCAATACTCATGAGAAGAAGTGTTATGGAAGATAATTATGTGCACAAGTGTATTTTGAATAAAGTGAACAAGTGTGTTAACCAAAAATACAAGACAAATATAGAGTAAAGTGCACAATAAAAACACAAATAATTTTACTTCCACACACTTTTAAGCAAAAAATAAAATGTACAACAACCAAGGTGCTTTGCACACACAATGCTTATGAAGGCTTATCAGGGTGCAAAGTAGTGCTTGGGGGATCACATAATTTTATTCTTGTGTTTTTTTTGTTTTTTTTTTGTGATCCGGTGTACTTAAGAAGAAGAGGTTTTATTTTTAAAATGAAGAGTTTGCACAAGACACTTTACTAATCTATCCAAGGTGCTCAACCCCACAATGCTTATGAAGACTTATCAGGAGGTTCAAGTAGTGCTTGGTGGAGGTGACTTTGTCAAGGTTATGATGAGTTTTGATTTGAACAAAGTTCTCCGATTACACTTGTTTTGCAAACACTTTAAAGAAGAAATTCAACCACTCTTCTTAATATTTAATAGTGCAAATAAATGTTGTGTAGGTAAGATACTTGTGCAATTTTAATTTTATGTACAATCACAATATATTAGCAAGCATTCTTAGATTAAGAAGCACAAGCAGACTAAGCCAAAAGGTGAGTGAAATAATATCATTATCAAACATAAAACATATACTCATACTTAGAGGCATGCTAAGCTTAGTCCTACACAAACTTTTCTAATTATTATTGATGCACATATGAATAGATAGATCAAAGCATGATAAAAGCAATGTTAAAGAAGTTTGAAAGAATCAATTGTAACATTATAGAGACTCTAAAGAATAGATTTAAATCATGCTTGATGTTAAAAAAATACAAAAATTTTGGATTGTTTTTAAGTTTTATGTTTTTGTATTTTGATTTTAAAAAAACTTTAAGTAAAAGCAAAACATATTTTTTGGTTTTTGTCTTTTGTAATTTTATATTTGATTTTGGTAAATGACAAAAGCTTTAAACAAGAGCAAAACATATTTTTGGAATTTTCTTTTATAGTTTTGTTTTTGATTTTTTCAAAATTTAAATAAAATTAGTGGTGCAAAAACAAGTAGTACATATCTAGTAACATAATTTTTGGAATTTTTCAAAATTTTAAAAATGCAGAAAATCAGAAAGTCATGCTAGCGCCGGCGCTAGCGCTAGCGCGGAATACAGTACACGATTTTCGAGGTGTTTAAAATTTTTGAATGTTGATCCTGATTAGGTGTCCCAATAGTAGTTTCGTGCTGAAAGAGCAGATTTTTAGGAGATGTTTTTGATGGTTAAAAGTGAAGAAGTTTGTATTTGTGAGCGTGTTTTAACTTGTAAGATCTAGCACACCTAACTCAAGTCGTAATAAACGAAATCGTGCATCGGGAAGAGGTTTAGTGAATATGTCAGCGAGTTGAGAGTCTGTCCCAATGAAGCTTACTTTTACATTTTCTTTCTTAATGTGATCCCTAATGAAATGATGACGAACGTCGATGTGTTTGGATCTAGAATGGTGTACAGGATTATATGTGAGGTCTATTGCACTTTTGTTGTCACATTTAAGATCTATGTTTTTGAGATGAAATCCAAAGTCCTCTAGTGTTTGGCTCATCCATAACGCTTGTGCACAACAACTACCAAGTGCGATATATTCGGCCTCCGTGGTGGAGAGTGCAACCGAAGATTGTTTTCTACTAGACCAAGCAACTAAAGAGGGTCCTAAAAAGTGACACGTACCGCTAGTGCTTTTTCTATCTAGTGAGCACCCGGCGTAGTCCGAATCGGAATAGCCGTGGAGTGTGAAGGAGTTATTATGTGGGTACCATAATCCTAGTTTAGGTGACCCTATTAGATAGCGAAAAATACGTTTTACCGCTTTTAAATGAGATTCTTTTGGATTGGCTTGAAAGCGAGCACATAAACATACAGCAAACATTATATCTGGTCTAGATGAACTTAAATAAAGAAGAGAACCTATCATTCCTCTATATAGCGTTTGATCAATGGAAATTCCAGATTCATCTTTTCCTAGTTTTAAAGAAGCACTCATAGGAGTAGAAGCTTGTTTAAGATTTTCAAATCCAAATCGTTTAAGCATATCGTGGACATATTTTGATTGACACAGAAAAATACCATCAGTTCGTTGTGAAATTTGAAAACCAAGAAAATATGATAGTTCTCCTACAAGACTCATTTCAAATTCATTTTTCATTATTAAGACTACTTCATTACACAACTCTTCATTAGTGGCTCCAAAAATGATGTCATCAACATATATTTGTAGAATAATTAATTCGTTATTTTTATGCTTAATGAAGAGTGTGTTGTCTGCACTTCCCATAACATAACCGTGCTCTAACAAAAATGACGTAAGACGATCATACCAGGCACGGGGCGCTTGTTTTAAACCATAAAGCGCTTTTTCTAATTTGTAAACATGATTTGGAAATCTTTCATTTATGAAACCGGGGGGTTGTTCTACATAGACTTCTTCTTTGATAAACCCGTTTAAAAAAGCACTTTTAACATCCATTTGAAATAATTTTATTCTTTTAAAACTCGCAAATGCCAAAAATATTCGTATAGATTCTAAGCAAGCTACGGGTGCAAAAGTTTCTTCAAAATCTACCCCCTCGATTTGTGAATAGCCTTGAGCAACTAAGCGTGCTTTCTTTCTTACAATCCTAGATTCACCATCTAGTTTATTTTTAAAAATCCATTTTACGCCAATAATAGGATGATTAGATGGTCTTTCTACTAAATTCCAAACTTTATTTCTTTCAAATTGTCCTAACTCTTCATTCATTGCCACAAACCAAAATTCGTCATTTAAAGCGGTGGAGACGTTTTTAGGTTCAATTTCAGATACAAAGCAAATATTTGAAAATGTTTCATGAAGAGAGGATCGTGTTCTTACCCTAGTAGAAGGTTCCCAATGATTAGCTCCTTTGGATGATTTCTGGAGAAGTTTAGAATGCTTGGAGGTACATATTCATCTTCCTTTGACTTCTCCTCCTCCTCTTTGGATGGTTCTTCTTCGTCGTGCTCCAAGGATGGCAAAGGTTCATCATCGGTACCTGTAGGGAGCTTTTCTGCACATGGAACAAACTCATCAAATCTGACATTAATTGACTCTTCAACCTTGTTTGATCTTTTATTAAATATTCTATATGCTTTACTAGTTGAAGAATAACCAAGAAATATTCCTTCATCGCATTTTTCGTCAAATTTTCCTAAAGAGTCTTTTGTATTGAGAATGAAGCATTTACATCCAAAAACTCTAAAATACGATACGTTAGGTTTCTTTTGATAGTAGAGTTCATATGGTGTGAGAGATAATGATGGGCGAAGCATAACTCTATTCATTACATAGCATGCAGTGCTTACGGCTTCTGCCCAAAAATACTTAGGTAGTTTATATTCAGATAGCATTGTGCGTGCAAGTTCTTGTATTGTCCTATTTTTCCGTTCTACAACACCGTTTTGTTGAGGTGTGCGTGGAGCAGAGAACTCATGCTTAATACCTAACAAGTCACAAAAAGATTTAAAATTTTCATTTTCAAATTCACCTCCATGATCTGAGCGAATGCATTTTATTTTTAAATCTAATTCATTTTGAATGCGAGTACATAGTTTTGAAAATTCGCAAAACGCATCAGATTTGGAGGAAAGAAATAGAGTCCAGCAATATCTAGAATAGTCATCTATGAGAACATAAGTGTATAATCTACCACCAAGACTTGCAGTGTTAACGGGACCAAAAAGATCCATATGAATTAATTGCAGAGGTTTTGATGTAGAAATTTCATTTTTTCTTTTAAAAGATGTCTTAGTAAATTTGCCTTTCTGGCATGGAGAGCATAATGAAGATAAATTTCCATTCAACTTAGGCAATCCTCTAATCAATTCTCTTTTTGCTAGTATTAAGATGAGCTTTGTACTAGCGTGGCCTAAGCGTCTATGCCATAATTCTAATTCATCATTTTTTGTTATAAAACATTTTATAGAAGATTTAGAAAGATCATGAAATGAAACTATGTAAACATTATGAATTCTAGGTGCAGTTAATAACACATCTTTTGTTTTAGGATTAACAATCTTGCAAAGGTTAGTGGAAGATTCAAAAAGTACATCTAAACCTTTATCACACAATTGACTTATAGATATTAGGTTGTGTTTTAATCCTTTCACATAAAGCACATTTGATATAAGAAAAGATGTGTTACCCACTGTACCAACTCCCATGATCCTTCCTTTGCCGTTGTCGCCAAACATTACTATTCCTCCTTTCTTCCTTTCTAGGCTAAGGAATTTTGCTTTATTGCCCGTCATGTGTTCGGAGCAGCCTGAGTCCAAATACCACACGTCTTCTGTTTCCTTAGCCTTCCTGCAAATCTAGAAAGAGGATGAGAGTAAAGACCCAGATACCCAAGAGGTACCACCCATAGAGTAAGTGGATTTCTTAGGTACCCAGATTTGTTTTAATGACCGTTGATTTATTATATTCCTGCAAGAGCCAGACGTGTGTCCAAATTTAAGACAATTTGCACACGAAATGAAGGGGGTTGAGACCCTTTTCTGAGTTTCTATGTTGCCCTTGCTGGATGGTGTTTGTGTATAAGAAAAACTAGAAGAATTTTTAACTTTAGAGCTACCGCTTGCTTTAGTAGTTACCGTCGGGCGGTAGTGTTCACTTTTATATCCGAGTCCGATTTTTCCAGACCCAAAACATTGATTAGCCAGAAGCATATCCAGGGATTTATGACCAATCCCGAATTTGGTTATGGCTAAATTGAGATTTTGATTTTGTTTTTTAAGAGATGTATTTTCTTGAACAATCATAACACATTTGTTTTCAAAACCTTTTTTGTTCTTTTCAATTTGAAATATAGAAGTTTTCAATTTTCTCTCTAAGTCCCCTTTTTCTTTTGTAATGATTTGGTTTTGTGAAAGGGCATTAGAGAGAGAAACTTCAAGTTCTTTTATCATAAATAAAGAGTGCTCACATTCTTGACATGAAACTTTTCTTTTTTCAAGATAAACTAAATTTTTTGTGAGCCTACGATTTTCTTTCATAATAGATTCATTTTCATGATTTAATAAAACAAATTTATCATAAAGTTCTTCAAAGGTAGGAGGATATACCTCAGTGTCGCTAAGAACACTGGTGTTGTCGTCGTCGCTTTTGGCCATCAAGCACAAGTTTGCTTCCTCCTCACTACTTGACTCAGAACCGTTTGACTCTTCAGAGGACGAGTCATCCCAAGTAGCGGCCTTCAGCACTTTCTTCTTTTCTTTTGCTTTCATTTGTTCTTTCCGTTCCTTTTGGTATTTTGGGCACTGGCTCCGAATGTGCCCGGTTTTTCTGCAGTGATAGCATTCTGGAGGCGGCCTTTCTTCATCGTCATCGCTTCCTTTTTCTTTTCTTGATGAAGAGGAAGATCCCTTTCGTCGAGTGTCCTTTTGGAAGAATTTTCTGAATGTGTTCCTTCTTTCTAGATTCCTGATGAACTTTTTGAAGTTCTTCACCAGGAGTCCTTCTTCATCATCATCGTCCTCTTCGGTGCACTACTTCTTTGATGTTAGTGTCAACGCTTTTTTCTTCGGCTCTTTGTTGTATTCTTCATGTTGGATTTGCAGTTCTACCTCATAGGTTTTGAGATTCCCAATGAGGTTCTCGATCTGGAGTGTTCTTAAGTTGTGCGACTCCGAGATGGCTGTCACCTTCGGGTTGAACCTTGGGGGTAAGGAACGAAGGATTTTCCTCACCAAGTCCCCGTCGGAGTAGGTCTTTCCAAGTGCCTTTGATGCGTTGACAATCTTTGTGAAGCGAGTGTACATGGAGTTGATGTCCTCTTCCGTGTCCATCCTGAATTTCTCGTATTCAGATTCCAGTTGAAACAGCTTTGCATCTTTCACCTGCGATGTACCTTCGTGAGTTACTTCTAATTGATTCCAAATATCATAAGCAGTAGTGCATGCAGAAATTCTATTAAACTCAGTCCTATTTAAAGCACAATATAAAGCGTTCATTGCTTTAGCATTATTTTTACACTTAAGTTTATCGTTGTCATCCCATTTATCCTTAGGTTTTGCTAATGTTGCCTCTCCTACTACAGTTGTAGACGGAGAGTACCGCACTTCTACCATGTTCCATACTTCTACATCCATGGTCATAAGAAAACACATCATTCGATTTTTCCAGTAGTTAAAATCTGACCTAGTAAAGAGAGGTGGTCGACTAACCCCTTGACCCTCAGAAAAAGCGAGATCATGAGACGCCATTGTTCCTGGTTGTTAAGCCGATTGGAACAAAACCGCTCTGATACCACTTGTTGGATCAGTAGGCGCCCTTAGTGGGAGGGGGGGGGGGGGTGAATAAGGGTTTTAAAGATTTTATAAATATTTTGAATATTTTAGAAAAAGCTTTGAATATGATAATGAAGAAGATCAAGACTAATCAAATAAAGTAAAAATAGAGACATGATTTTATTAACTTGAGAAACATGATTACAAAATATGATCTCTTATGAAAGCTAGAAATCAAAGCTAAAATCGAAAAGAACTCTTTTGGTTTTCTATCCCGACTCGCTTCCCCACGAACCGGTGGCCCTAGCCTTATCCTCCCCGGATTCGGCCTCAAGCCGCTCTAGCCAATCCCTCCCCGGATGTGGCCTCGAGCCCCCCTAGACCTAGCCTAGATCTAGTCGCCAACACGAGGCGATTTTCCCCCTAAGTCCTACCCAGACCTAGTCGCCAACACGAGGCGATTTAACTAATCGTTTACAAAAAGGAATATGAAATAACAATAAAGAAATAAGAACTCCCTCAAGATGGACTTATGAAGTTGGAGACGAAGATCCGCCGTTGAATAAGCGTTGTAGAAGCGGACTTCGATCTGATCCGGCGTGATGAGATTCTCCTTCAGAAGTTTTGCAGAGCTTCGCTAGCACATCAACTTTCGGCCAAGATAGCCTCTGGAATTCTAGCACTCAATATCTCTCTCTAATGTGTTGTCTGAAACGAGAGGACTTGGGTCCTTTTTATAGCCCACGCGCTACCGCCGGCGCTAGCGCTACCGCCGGCGCTAGCGCTACCGCCGGCGCTAGCCCGGATTAGGCAACGTTTTGCGCGGCAGAATCTCCCATCCGCGGCAACCTCTTGCTCTATGCCTTAAGTGAGTCATGCTACCGCCGGCGCTATCCACTACCGCCGGAGCTATCCCTGGTTAAGAAACTCTTTGCGCGGCAAGATCTTCAATCCGAGGCAATAATTCCAGCAAGCCTTCTGTGCATCGAGCTAGCGCCGGCGCTATCCACTATCGCCTGCGCTAGTGATCAGTTTGGAGTTGATGGCTCAATTTCGGGGGCAACCACCATATGTAAACCTTGAGTCATTTTGACCTGTTATCCTGCACACTTAGATCACACAAGATTAAATACACACATAGGATTTGTTATTCTCAAACCTAGGAGATGCGGAAGACCGTGTTCCAACAAAATTAGTATGGGCTCTTTTATATGATGGGTTTCCTGGACATCTTAACCTATATGTCGTATGGGCGTTCATATAAGTTAAGATACGAATCTGTGATGGTAGTTTAGATTTACTTACTGCACTGCTTTTCTTTCCATTTACTGCTTACTTCATTGCTCTACATTACTGCCTTATACCTGCACTATACTGCTAGCTAGATTTTACTACTTTACTTATACCTGCTAGAGTAATGCCATGCCACCACCTTCTTGTTTACCCCTTGTTTGTCCTACGCTTCTTCCTCCCGCTCGGTGCCTAGGAGTCGTGGGGGGAGGCGAGGACAAAACGGCTTAGTCTTTATGACTAACGGTCGGTGTGACCGCAAAAGTCCGAGGAGATGGAATTATTCCGCGCGCAGCAGGACGAGATGGGAGGACCTGAGCAGCAGATGCAACGCACTACCACGACGCCACAGGTTGATGATTAGATAGCTAGTCTTCCGCACTTTTGAGAGTTTTGATGTTGTCTTCTGCATGTTGTAGTGAGAGAGAGAGATAGTACATTATTTTGGTTATGTATCGGGCATAAGCCCCTTTTTGCTTGTACTTCTCTTTTGGACTGCTGTTTTCATTATATATATATGATGCTGTGACACTGTGGACATGCCTTTTCTTCTGTTCTTACTTCTTTGGCATATTTTACTAATGATCGTATAGCCGGCAGGGTTGGTGCTAAGCGGTGTTGGTCAACCCGAGTGTTGGCGACACCGCGAGGCAGCGATTCTGGGCAAAGATCCACCTCAACCGTGCGATGCGGGAGAGGTTCGAGTTTTCAAGTACCCAATCGGGTTTTGGAAAAAGAGATCTTACAAGCATTAAGCCATGTTCTTACCCATTATGCCATGACTTTGACGTTTGCGTAGTTTCAGCTCCCGTGGTCTCTATAAAGAGTGGTTCCTCTCCTTCTATGTCGGCGAATTCCTTTTCCCTCAACACCAGAACTCTGAATATCTTAAGAGAGGCTCGTCTCCAAAAATTGAGAGAACTCCATTGGGCGAACACGATGATCAAAAGGAGATTTTGAAGGAGAAGGGCTACAACGCATATTCTACACGAAAGACGAACGCATCAAGAACACCAAAGTCAATATCGTCTTTGTCTTCACCTTCAAAAATTCTTGGGGAATTCCTCTTACATTCTTTTTATCTTGTAATCTTTTATTCTTATAACGGGTGTGAAGAAATTGTTCGGAGAGAACGTCGGATTCTAGGAAGGATTCTGTGGGAAATTTGTCTCGATTGTTGGCGACTAGGCCTTTGCTAGGATTAGGGAGAATTCATCGTCGTGTGTGTGGCGACTAGGTCAAGGTTAGATATAGGGGGTGGCTAGAGACTTTATCTGGGGTAAGATATGTTATATCTGTTGGATCGATAGGCTCCCTTAAAGGGGGGTGAATAAGGGAATAAAAATTCTTTCTATAATTTTAAGGAAATTACTAAATTGTTTAGGAATAAATGAGAGCAAAATAACAATTTACCAAAAAGTAATTTACAATAATAAAATTTACGCCAAATGAAAGAAATCAAGTAAACACAAATAGAGACAAGATTGTATTATATGAAAAAGTGTTTACATAAATTTGATTTCAATATCGCTAGAAATCACAGGCGTACAAATGTAAATATCTTTTCCTTTTCTATACCGACTCGTATCCCCACAAACCGGTTGGCTTAAGCCAATCCTTCCCCGGATATGGCATCAATCCGCTCTAGCCAATCCTTCCCCAGATATGGCCTCGAGCACCCACTAAATATAATCTCCTAGATCTAGTCGCCAACTCACGTAGCGAATTACCACCTAAGCCGTGCAAGGACCTAGTCGCCAACACAAGGTGATTTTACTACAAAAATTTACAATAATGAAATTAGCAAATAACAAGAACTCCCTCTATGAGATTTCTGAAGATGAGGATGAAGGATTGATGTAGCATAAGCGAGGTTGAAGCGATCGTTCTTTGGATGCAGCGTGACGGCTTCCTTCTCTAGAAATCTTCTTTGGCTTTGAGTGGGAGATGAACTTTCAGCAGAGTAACAGCTCTTGAATTTTGGCACAAGTGATCTCTCTGGGATGTCTAATCAAAATGAGAGAGAAGGCATCATTTTATAGAACTTGGAGATAGCGCCTGCGGTAGCGTTCGTGTAGAAGCGGTTACGAAACCGTCGCGATGTGGTATTATGTGCATGAACTCGAGCTAGCGCCAGGCGGTAGTGATAACGCTTGCGGTAGCCTCTACCATCTGCGGTAGCGATCGTGTAGAGGCAGTTATAAAACCATCGCGGCATGAGCTGGAGATAGCGCCAGGCAGTAGCGTTAGCGCCTGCGGTAGCGCTAACGCCTGCGGTATCCACTAGCGCTGGCTGTAGTGCTTCAGTTCAGAAATGTGGTTCCATGCTGCTTTCTACCTGTGGAGTATTGCACCTATAGTTCCTGCACACTATAAACACGCGACAAGCAAGATCAAATATAATACGGCATTTGTTATTCTCAAACAAAGGGTTGTGACACATATGTCCAACAGTCTCCCCTTTGATAATAAGAAATCATCTTAGCAAAAAATCAACAATGGTGTTTATAGTAGATGATAAGCGAGACAATAGTGCAACTATAGTATATGATAAGAATGAGAATAGTGCATACTCCCTCTATCTTAATGCTCCCCCTACATAAATGCAATTTATGTCTTATTCCCCCTAAAAGATAGATTATATGAATTATTTATTCTCCCCTTAATCGTCTAGATTTCTTCAATTAATCTCCCCCTTTTGGTATTATCAAAAGAAGGTGGGGTGAGGGAAGTAAGGAGGCATTCTTTATAAATGATAAAGCATGATCGAGCTTTTGTAATATAGATAATGATAAAGAGTTTAAGCATAATATATAAGAGATTTCAAATAAATAAATAAGAGTGTAGGCAAGCGGATGATTATAAGAAACATCTTTTTGTAAGCATGAAAAATCATAAGTATAAATATGAGTTTAAGTTCAAAATGTAAAGATGTTTTAACCTTTTTGAAATATCATAGTTTTGCATAAAGTTACCAAGCATGAAATGAACATATCAAAAAGAGAATATACTACAATATTACTTAATTTTAAGTTCAAGAGAGACCAAAACATTGTAAAGATCATGCTAGGTTATCTAATGCATTTATTATATAAAGAGTAGTATAGATAAAGCATTAAAATCCAATACTCGTGAGAAGAAGTGTTATGAAAGATAATGATGTGCACATAAGTGTATTTTGAGCAATGTTAACAAATGATTTAAATCACAAAATACAAGACATAAGTAGAGTAAAGTGCACAATAAAACACAAGTATATTAACTTTCACACACTTTAATGCACATAATTTTTAACAAAGTGGTGTAATAACCAAGGTTTGCACAAGACACTTTACTATTGTTTCCAAGTAGTACTTGGTGGAGTTATATTTGTCTATATTTTTTGTTCACTTTTATGAGACAACATTCTTCGAATACACTTGTTTTGCAAACCCAACATAATTTTTTTTAAAAACAACCACTTTTCTTAATTTCTTAAGTGCAATTCAAATGTAGTTTAGGTAATAAAGTTATGCAAGTTTTAATTCATTGCACAATTACAATATACAAGCAAGCATTTTTAGATTTAAACACACATGTTGATTACCAAAATTAGTGAGTGAAAGGTATCACTATCAATCACAAAACATTTACTCATACTTAGAGGCATGCTAAGCTTGGTTCTACACATATTTTTCAATACAATTGATGCACTTAATTAGATATATCAAAGCATGATAAACAAAACAATGTTCATATTAATATGAAGAAACAAGTTTTAACATTATAGATAATTCTAAATAATAGAATTCAGACATGTTTGATATTAGCAAGAAAGATCATACAGTTTTTTTTTGTTTTGAAAATTTTAATGAAAGAAAAATAGAAAACTACAAAAACATATTTTTGAATTTTTGAATTTTAAAGTTTTGTAGTTGATTTTTCATAATATAAATAAAACAAAAATAACAAAAGTTAGAAATACAAAAACTGAGTAGTACATATAAACTAACATATTTTTATTGATTTTTAGAAATTTTGAAAAATAGAAAAATCAAACACCCACGCTTGCGCCGGCGCTAGTGCTAGCGCGGAAAACAGTAAGTGATTTTTTGAGAATTTTAAATTTTCACTTTTTGATCTTGATTAAGAGTCCTTAGAGTAGTCTTATGCAGAAATTTTTTAGTTTTTGGAGATGTCTTGATTGCTCAACAGGTACCAATAAATCTGAAGCAGACCCATCTTGCATAAAACTTTAGCGATTTTCAAATAACTCAACCTAAGATGTCTAAGACTCCTAATTCCAACCTTAACATTTGAAACCTTGCATCGGGAAGAGGTTTAGTGAATATATCAGCAAGTTGAGAGTCTGTGCCAATGAAACTTATCCTAACATTTTCCTTTTTAATGTGATCCCTTATGAAATGATGACGTACATCAATTCCCTCATGTAATGTATTCGGCCTCTGTAGTGGAGAGTGCAACCGAATTTTGTTTCCAACTAGACCATGCAACTAATGAAGGTCCTAGAAATTGAGAAGTGCCGCTAGTGCTTTTTCTATCAAGTGAGAATCCAGTGTAGTTCGAATCGGAATAGCCGTGAAGTGTAAAATGAATTATTATACGGGTACCATAATCCTAATCTGGAAGACCCAATCAGATATCTACAATTTCATTTTACCTCTTTTAACTGAGATTCTTTTTGATTGGCTTGAAATCGAGCACATAAACATAAGGCAAACATAATATCGAGTCTAGTTGCACTTAGATTGAGTAGAGATCCTATCATACCTATATATAAAGTTTGATCAATTGAGATTCCTGATTCATCATTTCCTAATTTTAGTGATGCACTCATTGGAGTAGAAGCTTGTTTAAGGTTTTCAAAACCAAAGCGTTTAAGCATATCAAAGACATATTTAGTTTGACAAATAAAAATACCATCATTTCTTTGTGATATTTGAAAACCAAGAAAATAAGAAAGTTCTCCTACTATACTCATTTCAAATTAATTTTTTATCACTAAAATAACTTCACTACACAACTCTTCATTAGTAGATCCAAAGATTATATCATCAAAATATATTTGCAAAATAATCAAATCATCTTTATTGTGCTTAATGAAGAGAGTATTATCGGCAGTTCCCATAATATAGCCGTGCTTTAATAAAAATGATGTAAGTCTTTCATACCATGCACGGGGCACTTGTTTTAAACCATAAAGCGCTTTTTCTAGTTTATAAGCATGATTGGGAAATTTTTCACTAATAAAATCGGGGGGTTGTTCAACCTAAACTTCTTATTTTACAAACCCATTTAGAAAAACACTTTTTGCATCAATTTGAAATAATTTTATTCTTTTAAAGCTTGCAAATGCTAGAAAAATTTGTATAAATTCGAATCTAGCAACGGGTGCAAAAGTTTCATCAAAATTTATCCCCTGGATTTGTGAATATTGTAGGGAACAGTGCCAAGCAATGTTCCTGATTTGAAGAAGTGCTCAGATCAATGATAAGTGCAAGTTGTATTTAATGTCATATCTAGTTCACATTTGCAAAGATCAGACAATATGTCAAGTTCTTTAGTTATTTCACTAAGTGCAATATCGTCGAGAAGAATAAGAGATGTCGTCGACAAAGTATGCTTGTCGTAATGATGATGAGCAAAGCAAACACTGAGACTTGGCCAGTTCGTCGAACAAAGAATGAAGTTCGTCGAACGAAGAATGAAGTTCGTCGAACGCAAAGACGGGACAGAAGCAAACGCTGAGACTTGGCGATTCGTCGAACACAGAATGTTGTTCGTCGAACGAAGAATGAAGTTCGTCGAACGGAGAATGAAGTTCGTCGAATGGAGAATGAAGTTCGTCGAACGAAGAAAGCAGTTAGTTGAACGCAGAAACTTCTCTACAGATTGACAGAATCCGCTGAGAAGAGGAAGCCATCTCAGCCCAACCGCTGAGACAGATTCAAAAGGAAGGAATGTCATCAAGAAGATCTAGTATCATCGACATCATCAAAGAAGCCGTGTTGTCGGAAAGGCTAAGTAAGACTGATGCCAATGACATCGTCGTAAAGAATGCGTGACGTCAAGAAGACTGAAGAAGGTCAGCTGAAGACAAACAGTTGCTAAAGCGCAGTCTGTCAACATGATATTGCTCATATCGTCGAAAGAACAAAGTGATTACGAAGACAGACTACAAGAAAGAAGATCACGATGACACAGTCAGAGATAGCATATCGTTATATATATAGAAATGCCATGATATATCGTATCGTCAAGATATCAATGTTAGAGGCAGACGCTAGAAGACTTGTAGATCTACCAAGGTCTAAGACATCGACAAAGTCCTGTCGTCGAGATATTATCCATATCGGTAATAATGGAGATATCGTCGAAATGGAATTCAAATGTTGCGGACGTGCTGTCAGCATTTAATACCGTCGCCTGATTGTCCAATCAGCGCGTGCTCTTAAGGAATGGGCGCCTGACATTAAAGGACATCATATGTGACCGTTAAGCGGCTCATAAGTCCTATAAAAAGGAACAATGATGCCCTAGAAAAACATTAATGTGAGAGACAAGAACGAAAAAGTATCCCGCCATTGCTCTTCAATACAACAGTACACTCTGCGGAGAATAAGAAGAACAAGTAGAGAACAGGAATCAAGCATTCTCAAAAGAATCAGTCATCTTCATTGACTGATAAGAAGCTGATCAACATTAGGCAAAAGAAGAGAAGGCTGAAGAAGATCCAGTGCTAAAAACGACAAATCAAGAAGCATCTTCTTCAAGTCTAAAAAGCCGATCTCCATCAGTCTAAGTTGCCGATCTTCATCAGGCAGAAGAAATAGTTTTTGTTACTGTAAATCTCTTATTGTTGTAAGGCTTGAGGGCCTAAGTGTCTAGTTTGAGGGCTGGAGAGCTGTGAGGCTTGAGGGCCTAAGTGTCTAGCTTGAGGGCTGGAGAGCTATGAGGCTTGAGGGCCAGGGCAGTGGACTTGCGGGTCCGATTTTATCTAGCTTGAGGGCTGGAGAGATGTGAGGCTTGAGGGCCAGGGCAGTGGACTTACGGGTCCGAATTTGTCGAGCTTGAGGGCTTGGGTGCAGTAAGGGCTTGCGGGCCTAGGCTGTAGGCACAAAACTTGCGGGTCTATGTTGTGTAGGGCTTGAGGGCCTGAGTGTCGAGCATGCGGGCTCTGGTGCAGTAGGGGCTTGTGGGCCTAGGCTGTAGGACTTGGGGGTACGTGTTGTAAGGCTTGCGGGCCTGAAGATTTGGCGGAGTTTGCCGAGCCTAGCACACTGCTAGGTAGGCGTAGAGGGAAAGAGGACTACTCTAGACACCTTGTCTTGAGGAACCTCTATAAGTTCTTGCGTGCTATCTGTGTTGTGTTATTCTAATTTGCAGATCTATTAATCAGAAATCAAGAACACCTAAAGGGGATAAAATAATTTGAAAAACCTATTCACCCCCCCCCCCCTCTAGGTGATAAGTTGACACCCAATAATCAACAAGTGGTATCAAAGCTAGGTTGTTCAAAGAAAAGCTTAACATCTTGAACAGATCTACCAGTGGGTGTCTACTTTCCACAGCAATGGAATCAAGGATAGTTGTTTCCTCCAGGGAGAACTTTGCCCTTTGGAAAGTAAGAGCTAGAATATTCATGGAGGCTGTGGATTCCAGAATGTTTCAAATCGTTCAAGAAGGGCCATATGTCCCCAAGCCAGTGCTCAAGAGAATGACTGCAGAAGAAGAGATCCTTCTAGCCAACTTGGACAAAGAAGCCAGAAGCATTCTAGCTGGTGCAGTAGATCTGCCAACACTCCGGAAGCTGAGTCACTGCACAACAGCAAAAGAGATGTGAAACTCTCTAACTGTCCTTATGGAAGGATTACAAGAAGATAAAAGCATGGTAGCTGAGAAGAAAGTCAAAGCGTTGAGAGACAGTGACTCAAGCTGTTCAGACTCAGAAGAGAATACTGATTTTGGACTGACTGCCTTGTCTGAGTCAGATGAAGAAAATCATGATGAATCACATCATGATCAGGTATGCATCACTCACACATCTTTACTATCTGCTTCAATTAAGAAGACCAAGAGTGCATCAGATGATTGCTCATCCTCTGAAGATAATGCAGAAGACTGCTCATCATGCAACAATAAGAACCATGCTGATCTAATAGAGCAGTTTGGTGATCTTTTGGGAGCTCTGAGAAAGAGCAAGATGCTTGTTAAGAAGCAAGCTAAGGAGCTAGAATCACTCAGACCCATTAAGGCTGAGATGAATGAGGAAATGGGTATGTCTCACAATAAGGGCACCAACCCCTGTGAGCTCAAGAAAATCATAGGCAAGCTTCATGATGAAAGAAACCAAAGGGAAGAACTCATCAGGAAACTTGAGAATGATATGCTTAAGGAAAGAAGCTTAGTGGCTCAATTCTCTAAGCCCAAAGCTATACTGCCCATCATTGACACCTTCTCCTCCTATGGAAATAGGAGGGGATTGGGTTTCAATGAAGGGGCAGTAGTAGTTGGGAATGGAGAAAGGGGGAAAACTAAAGCTGAGCATCATAACACCTTTCAGAAGGTAGTGCTTCCCTCCAATAAGTATGATCAGGACAATGTCCATGGTCACTGGATGAATGGAAGCTCCATTAGTCTGGGAAATGCTCCTGACTATGGGAAGAGAAAGGGTATGGGGATGAGTGCACTAAAGGCTCCCCATGAGGAAATCCAAATGGCCCATCATGGACCATTTGTGTTTGGTGCCCCAGCCCCCACATTCAAGGGTAAGGAAGCAACACCTTCCCAATCTCTTCCAGCAAAGAAGCAGACTGGTAGCCCCAGTATAATCAACTCTCACTTGATCATTTTTGATGCTATCAACACTATATCAGCTACCAAGCTGACATTTGTTGCTGACAAACAGATAAAGTCAAGAAGAAATAATTATATTAGAGCAGCCAGTCAGCCCTTAGCTGAGAGAGATAGGAAAAATGTTGTTGCCTTCTCTACTAAACATAAGCATTGTGATTCTCCAACCACCTCAAAAATTGTTCAGAAAAGAAGGTACAACATCCATGAATGTTGGTGCTGTGGTAAAGTGGGACACTTTGCCATTGACTGTTGGCACAATCCTAGTGTGCCTAGTGCAAAGTAGAGACCTCCTGGAAAGGCTAAGGTGAGTAGAAGAATTCCCTATTATGCTAACAAGAACCTAGGACCCAAGTCACCTTGGGTTCCTAAGGGATATTAAAATTTGTCTTGCAAGGTAGTCCATTTATCCAATCAAAAGCAAACAAGGCTAATGGACATTAAGTGATCCAGGCTTAACTCTGGACTAAGAAAAACCTTATCATATGCCATGATGCATTGGTTAATGGGGAGATAAAAATAAGAATGGAAGAAAACATCACATCAAGGGGGAGCTACTAGCTCAAGAAGACTTAAAAGCTAAGGTGAAGGTAACCATGTTAATGTTCTATACATAACCTAATCTTTATCATTTTGTAAAAGTAATTTTTACTTAAGTAAGTAAAAGTTGTCACTCAAGGAGCACATATGTATGGCACTGCTAAAGAATTACACTATTCATACAAAAGAGTGAAAAAGAACAATATCGTTTTGAACACAAAACTATATCGTCGAAATGATGATTGGTATCATCGGAATGAGTCCTCGACATCAAATTTGTGTCACGACGATACCTAATCATCAATGGACTCTTGAATAGACCTGAGCTGAACCAATCATTACAGCTAAACTCGAGTTAATAAGATATTTAACAAATGACACTTCAACTTCCAACTCGGAATCTATAAATAAGGTCAAATGTCTTAAGGTTAAAGCACTCTCTACATTAGCCCTAAAAAGCCATCGTGTTCTCCGTGACTTCGACGAGTGAACGAGTCGACCATGCTGAAATCCTTCTGGATCAAAAAAATATGGTGCCAAAGAAGGAAGATTTTCTGTACGAAGGAAGTGAAGTGGTGAGGAATGGGTTCTCAGAAGGATCAGAAGAAATCCAGAGCACCATTAAGCTGGTCGAGGCCATCGGCCTGGAGTTCGCCCTCTCTGAGCCGACAGTAATATTAAAAAGAGAAGTGATGGAGTTCTACTCGAATGCCAAGGGTGGCTCAGAGGGAACGTCTGTGAAAAGCTTGATCAATGGGATAAAAGTCAAAGTGAATCCTAAGAGGTTGGCCAGGGCTCTTCAGCTGTCGGCCTTTGCCAAGGGGGAGGAAGATGAAAAGGTCACCCAGGAAGACCTCAACAAAGCTCCGCAATGGTGCGGACACTCCAGCAAGACCTATGGGTCTCTGGAAAGGAAGAGCTTCAATCAACAAGGAAAGCTGATGGCAGACATTGTGGGAAAAGCCCTCCTCTGCAAGGTAGGGTCTCATGACAAGATATCCAGGCCCATGTTCGAGACAATGGCAAGGATAATCCTAAGGAAGAAGACCAACTGGGGTCAGATTATTTTCAAGAGAATTCAAGACAGCTTTCAAGTTCCAAATCTAGGAAGAATACTATCATTGTATCTACTACTATCCTACCCTGAAAGCTTTAACAAGAAGTATGGCGCAAAAATCCATCACATGAGAAGGATGGATATCAGGATACTGGAAAGGTGAGAGAAAGTTCTGACTAAATCTCCCAAGAAGCTGAAGACTGCAGAGAATGTGAAGAGGAAGGCAGAAACATCATCAGAATAAAGCGAATCAGGCAACAGCTCAGACTCGTCTGACCCTGAAGTGCCTGTAGAGAAGAGAAATATTTCCCTCCAGACCTCTGCCCTAAGTCTGGAATTCGGGAAAATAGTAACAGAGGATGCTGATACTGAGGGGGAGAAGAATGGTGATCTCCCTGCTCAAGTGGAAGAAGTGATCAATAAGATCATTGGGGTTGAGGATGCTGTCCATCATGGATCAGTAGATCAAGAGGACCCAAGTAGAGATCCCCAAGAACAGAAGCTAGAGGATTCTTCTGATGAGACTAGCAGAGATCTACAGAGTCCTGAAAAGCTAGAAGGGCCAAACAAATCACCCATCAGAAAACCTCTATCTCCAATACTGGAAGGAAATGAAGAAGAGGAACCAGAAGAAGCTAGCTCACCTCCAGAGAATAGACCAGTGGAGGTCTCATTGTTGTCTCAAATAAAGATGCTCCTGGAAGAGCAAAGATTAAAAATTGAAAGTTATGTTACCTCTGCGGTCAATGAACTGAAAAGGGAACTATCTGTTGAAATAGAGAGCTTGAGAAATGATATGAAGAATCTACAAGAGTATACTGCCAAAGAGACAATCCTTACTCACAACGATCTATCTAATTTAGGGGTCAATCAGACTCTGATTGTCAGCAACATAGAAAAGGCCTACATTGCATCCACCAAGAGGATGGCTGAACACAAAACTGATCTCCAAGAAAGTCTAGATCACCACAATAAAGATCTAGACAGTCATCTGCTTGAGACCAAGAATCACTTGGAAGCAGGAATTCACATGCTTAAAAACAAAATATTGGTTTCTGAGGAGAATCTCCAGAGTGGGATATCTGAAGCAGTCATAAAGGGGGAGAGATCAATGATAAAGGCCAGTGGTGATCATGCCATCTGGACCGCAAACACCATCAGGGAAGCAATGAATCTCCCTCTTCTCCATTTTGATGAGCCTGCAGGAGAGTACCTAGCTGAAGAGAAATATGCAGACATTCCTGATACTGCCACTGATAAGGAAGCACTGGAGGATGAAGAAATAAAAATGAGGAAGAGAAAGTACAGGGAGGAAATGGAGAAAAAGGATGACTATGAAAGATGGAGTCCCAAGTCCAGAGCCATCATATTAAAGGCATGGGAGCTGGTGAAGGTAAATAAAGGTAAGAGGTACAAAGTGTACAGTCCTCAAGAATGGGCTAAGTATGAAGAGCAAGAAGAGTATACAGAAGGGACAAGCAAAGAGGCAGAATCCCTGCAGACACTCCTGAGCCTCTAATGTATCATCCCAAGCCATTTGAATACTTCACCAGACAAGATGAAAAGGAGCAGGAAACCAGTGCCAATAAAGCAAAGGGTGAAGCTGTTATGAGGCCACCAGAGACATAGACGACTAAATCTTTAAGGGGCTAAATGTAAAAATGTCAAAAACATTTGAAAACATTTGGCACTATTTTTAAATGAAGTAAAACTTGTCAAATTCTATGTTCACTCAATTATAGTTGCAATGTCATCACTATATGCTTATTTGCTTAAAATGTTAAAACCTTTTATATGAGTGGCATTTATCATTGAGTGGGTTATGAATTCTTCAAATAGGGGGAGATTGTTGGGAACAGTGCCCAACAATGTTCCTGATTTGAAGAAGTGCTCAGCTCAGTGATAAGTGTAAGTTGTATTTACTGTCATATCTAGTTCATGTTTGCAGAGATCAGACAATATGTCAAGTACTTTAGTTATTTCACTAAGTACAATATCGTTGAGAAGAATAGGAGATGTCGTCGACAAAGTATGCTTGTCGTCATAATGATGAGCAAAGCAAACACTGAGACTTGGCGAGTTCGTCGAACGAAGAATGAAGTTTGTCGAACGAAGAACGAAGTTCATCGAACGAAGAACGAAGTTCGTCTAACGCAAAGACGGGACAGAAGCAAACGATGAGACTTGGTGAGTTCATCGAATGCAGAATGTTGTTCATCAAACGAAGAATGAAGTTCATCGAACGCAGAATGAAGTTCGTCGAACAAAGAATGCAGTTCGTTGAACGCGGAAACTTCACTACAGATTGACAGAATCCGCTGAGAAGAGGAAGCCATCTCAGCCCAACCACTGAGACAGATTCAAAAGGAAGGAATGTCGTCGAGAAGATGCAGTATCGTCGACATCATCAAAAAAGCCTTGTCGTCAGAAAGGCTAAGTAAGACTGATGCCAATGACATCGTCGTAAAGAAGGTGTGATGTCAAGAAGACTGAAGAAGGTCAACTGAAGATAAGCAGTTGCTAAAGCGCAGTCTGTCAACATGATATCGCTCATATCGTCGAAAGAACAAAGTGATTACGACGATACACTACAAGAAAGAAGATCACGACGACACAGTCAGAGATAGCATATCATTGTATATGCAGAAATGCCAGGATATCTCGTATCGTCGAGATATCAATGTTAGAGGCAGAAGCTAGAAGACTTGAAGATCTACCAAGGTTTAAGACATCGACAAAGTCCTGTCGTTGAGATATTATCCATATCGTCATAACAATGGAAATATCGTCGAGACGGAATTCAAATGTTGCGGACGCGCTGTCAGCATTTAATATCGCCGCCTGATTGTCCAATCAGCGCGTGCTCTTAAGGAATGGGCGTCTGACATTAAAGGACATCATATGTGACAGTTAAGCGGCTCATCAGTCCTATAAAAGGGAACAGTCATGCCCTAGAAAAACAAGAATGTGAGAGACAAGAACGAAAAAGTATCCCGTCGTTACTCTTCAATACAACAGTACATTTTGCGGAGAAGAAGAAGAACAAGTAGAGAACAAGAATCAAGCATTCTCAGAAGAATCAGTCATCTCCATTGACTGATAAGAAGTCGATCAACATCAGGAAAGAGAAGAGAAGGCTGAAGAAGATCCAGTGCCAAAAATGACAAATCAAGAAGCATCTTCTTCAAGTCTAAGAAGCCGATCTCCATCAGGCTAAGTTGTCGATCTTCATCAGGCAGAAGAAATAATTTTCATTACTATAAATCTCTTATTGTTGTTAGGCTTGAGGGCCTAAGTGTCTAGCTTGAGGGCTGGAGAGCTGTGAGGCTTGAGGGCCTAAGTGTCTAGCTTGAGGGCTGGAGAGATGTGAGGCTTGAGGGCCAGGGAAGTAGACTTGTGGGTCCGATTTTGTCTAGCTTGAGGGCTGGAGAGCTGTGAGGCTTGAGGGCCAGGGCAGTGGATTTGCGGGTCCGAATTTGTCGAGCTTGAGGGCTTGGGTGCAGTAAGGGCTTGCGGGCCTAGGCTGTAGGCACGGAACTTGCGGGTCTGTGTTGTGTAGGGATTGAGAGCCTGAGTGTTGAGCTTGCGGGCTCGGGTGCAGTAGGGGCTTGCGGGCCTAGGCTGTAGGACTTGCGGGTCCGTGTTGTAAGGCTTGTGGGCCTAAAGATTTGGCGGAGTTTGCCGAGCCTAGCACACTGCTAGGTAGGCGCAAAGGGAAAGAGGACTACTCAATACACCCTGTCTTGAGGAACCTCTATAAGTTCTTGCGTGCTTTCTGTGTTGTGTTATTCTAATTTGCAGATCTATTAATCAGAAATCAAGAACACCTAAAGAGGATAAAATAATTTGAAAAACCTATTCACCCCCCCCCCTCTAGGTGATAAGTTGACACCCAATAATCAACAAATATCCTTGTGCTACTAAGCGTGCCTTATTTCTAATGATTCTAGACTCACCATCTAATTTATTTTTATAAATCCATTTTACACCTACAACCTGGTGATTAGATTGTCTTTCTACTAATTTCCAAACATTATGTCGCTCAAATTGTTCTAACTCTTCATTCATAACCAAAAACCAAAATTCATCATTTAAAGCGGTAGAAATGTTTTTTGGTTCTATTTCGGAAACAAAACAAAAATTTAAATAAGATTCATGAAGAGAAGAGCGAGTTCTTACCCTAATAGATGGTTCACCAATTATTATCTCCCGTGGATGATCCTTTGTAAATTGCAGAGCACTTGGAGGCACATAATTATCTTCCTTGGCCTCCTCTTCCTCTTCTTTGGAAGGTTCCTCGTCACCATGCTCCAAAGGTGGTAAGAGATCATCCTTTTTGCTTGCGGAAAGTCTTTCTACACAAGGAACAAGCTCATCAAATTTCACATTAATCGACTCTTCAACTTTACTAGTTCTTTTATTAAAAATTCTATAAGCTTTACTAGTTGAAAAGTATCCAAGAAAAGTTCCTTCATCGCATTTTTCATCAAACTTTCCCAAGTTATCTTTAGTATTCAAAATAAAACATTTACAACCAAAAACTTTGAAGTAGGATACATTGGGCTTCTTTTGAAAATAAAGTTCATAAGGTGTGTGATTAAGAGATGGGCGTAGCATGATTCTATTCATAACATAACATGATGTATTTATGGCTTCGACCCAAAAGGACTTAGGCAATTTATATTCACATAGCATAGTGTGTGTTAGTTCTTGAAGTGTCATATTCTTTCTTTCTACAACACCATTTTGTTGTGGTGTGCGTGGTGTTGAGAACTCATGTTTAATACCTAACATATCACAAAAAGATGTAAACTTTTCATTTTCAAATTCTCCTCCATGATCCGAGCGAATGCATTTAATTTTTAAATCACTTTCATTTTGAATACGAGTACATAATTTTGCAAATTCGCAAAACGCATCGGATTTGGTTGAGAGAAATAATGTCCAACAATATCTTGAAAAATCATCTATTAAAACATATGTATATAATCTACCACCAAGACTTGCGGTGCTAACGGGACCAAAAAGATCCATATGAATTAATTGCAAGGGTCTTGTAGTAGAAATAAAAATTTTACGTTTGAAAGTGGATCTAGTAAATTTACCCTTTTGATATGGTGAACAAAGTGAAGGTAAAGTTCCATTTAACCTAGGCAATCCTCTAATTAAATCTCTTTTGGCATGTTTTACAATAAGCTTTGTGCTGGCATGTCCTGGCCGTCTATGCCAAAGTTCTAATTCATCATTTTTAGTGATAAAACTTTTTATAGATGATTTAGAAAGATCATGATAAGAAACTATATAAACATTATGTATTCTTGGTGCAGTTAGTAAAATATCTTTTGTAGTAGGATTAGATATTTTGCATAGATTAGTGGAAGATTCAAATAAAACATCTAATCCTTTATCGCATAATTGACTAAAAGAAATTAGATTATGTTTTAGTCATTTCACATAAAGAACATTTGATATCGTAAAGGATTTGTTACCAACTGTAACAATTCCAATGATTCTTCCTTTTCCGTTATCGCCAAACGTCACAATCCCTCCCTTCTTCTTTTCTAGGCTAAGGAACTTTGCTTTATTACCCGTCATGTGCTTGGAGCATCCAGAATTCAAGTACCACACATCTTCATTTTCCTTATCCTGCTTGCACATCTAGAAAGAAGATGAGAGTAAAGATCCGGATACCCAAGTGGTATCACCCATAGAATTAGATCCGGATATCCAATGATGCCCTAGGTACCCAGATTTGCTTTAAAGTAGTTTGTTTAAATTTTCTGCAAGAACTAGATGTTTGACCAAACCTATAACAGTTTGCACGCGTAATAAAGGGGGTTGATACCCTTTTCTGGAATTTTTTCTTGCTGGAAGGAATCGGATTTTCAGAAGAAAAATGTTTTGCAAAAGAAATCATTGAATTTTTGTATGAGGTGCTAGCGCCGGCGTTAGTGGCTAGCGTCGTGCGGTAGCCCAAACCTCGATATCTGAGCCCAAATTTTCCAGAACCATAGCACTGGTTCCCTGGAATCATATCCAGAGATTTTTGGCCCATTCTAAATTTTTATTGGCCATGAGGTCATGAACTTGTGCTTTAAGTGATGAATTTTCTTTCACAAGCATGACACACCTATTTTCAAAACCTTTTTTATTATTTTTAATTTGCAAAAGAGAGGCTTCTAATTTCGTTTCTAATTCCCCCTTCTCTTTTGTAAGAGTTTTGGCATGGGAGAGGGCTTTAGAAAGAGAATCTTCAATATCTTTTGTCATCTTAATGGAGTGATCACACTCTTGGCAAGAAACATTTCTCTTTTCTAAAACAATTAATTTCTTGGAAAGCTTTTGATTTTCTTTAATTAGAGATTCATTTTCACGATTCAATAAAATATTATCTTTCATATTTTTTATCAAAAGCTTTGCAAGTTTCAAGAAATTCATTAAAGAGTTCATCATAAGTGGTAGGAGTTACCTCAGTGTCGCTAAGAACACTGGTGTCGTCGTTGTCATTTCCTTATCCCATGAGGGACATGTTTGCTTCCTCATCTTCCCTTGATGAAGACCCTCTTGATTTTTCAGAGGAGGAGGAGTCATCCCATATTTTAACTTTTAGTACCTTCCTCTTTTCCTTCCCTTTGTGCCGCTTTTCCTTTTTCTCCTTCAAAAACTTTGGGCACTGGCTCCGAATATGCCCGGTATTTCTGTAATGATGGCATTCTGGTGGAGGTCTTTCTTCTTCATCGTCGCTCTCCTTTTCCTTCTTTGAAGATGACCCTTTCCATCTTCCATCCTTTTGGAAATATTTCTGGAAGGTGTTTCTCCTTTCTGGATTTCTCATGAACTTTCGGAAGTTCTTTACCAAGAGACTTTCTTCTTCCTCATCCTCTTGGCACTCCTTCTTTGATTTTAGTGCCAATGCCTTCTTCTTTGGCTCTTTGTTGTATTCATTATATTGGATCTTGAGTTCTACCTCATGGGTTTTGAGATTCCCAATGAGGCTCTTGTTGGGAACAGTTCCCAGCAATGTTCCTGATTTGAAGAAGTGCTCAGCTCAATGATAAATGCAAGCTGTATTTAATGCTTCATCTAGTTCATGCTTGCAGAGATCAACTATAAACTAAGTACTTTAGTTATATCAGTAAGTACTAAATCATTGAGAAAAAGGAGATGTCGTCGGCAAAGCACGCTTATCGTCGTAATGATGAGCAAAGCAACCGCTGAGAAGTAGCGTGTTCATCGACCGCTGAGACTCAGCAAGATCATCGAACTCAGAAGGAAGATCATCGACCGCTGAGACGAGGGGTCAAATCAGCTGGGACGAGCTCACTGTCTCAGCAGATCCACTGAGACGGAAAAGGAGCTGCAGATAGAAGAGATCTGGCTCGTTAGTCGAACGCAGAAGACAGTTCGTCGAACGCAGAGAAGAATGAAGACTAAGGAAGAAATGTCGTCGAAAAAATGCAGTATCGTCGACATTAACAAAGTATCTTTGTCGTCGAGAAGAACATATCTCATCGTTCAGAAGCCGTGTCGCTGAAAAGGCTAAGTATGACTGATGGCGTTGAACATCGTTGTAAAGAAGGAATGTCGTCGAGAAGACTAAAGAAGGACAGATGAAGACAAGCAATTGGTGAAGTATGATCTGTCGACATAGTATCACTCATGTCGTCGAGAGAAAAACATGATTACAATGACAGACTACAAGAAGGAAGATCACGACGACACAGTCAGAGATAGCATATCGTCGTATATGCAGTAGCTGCAGATTGTCTCGTATCGACGAGATACCATCATCAGAAGAAGAAGCTAGAGGAATTGAAAGTGTATCTAAGTTCAAGGCTTCGATAAAGTTCTGTTGTCGAGATATTGTCCATGACGTCGTAACGATGGAAATATCGTCGAGACAGATTCAAATATTGCGGACGCGCTGACAGCATTTAATGTCGTCGCCTGATTGTCCAATCAGCGCGTGCTCTTATGGAATGGGCGTCTTACATTAAAGGACATCACATGTTATAGTTTATATAGGTGTAGTCAATAATACCTAGAGGGGGGTGAATAGGTTTTACTTATTTTCTTTATATAATCCTAATGTATCTAGCTGCAGAAAACTCAATCACAGAAAGCACACAAGGATTTATAGAGGTTCCTCAAGACAGGGTGTCTTGAGTAGTCCTCTTTCCCCCTTCACCTTTCTAACAGTGAGTTAGACAAGGCCACAAACTCCAATCTCAGCTCCTTGAGCTTACACCACAAGTTCCTCAGAACTTCTCAGATCAAGAGTGATCCTACCTCAGGCACAGCAACCCTACACTCAGGCTCAGCAGCCCTACACCTCAGGCACATCAGCCCTACACTCAGGCTCAACAGCCCTACAGCTCAGAGTTCTATAACTCCTACCACTCAGAAATAACACAGATTTCCTACCTCAGACCTATCAAGAAGATCTACCACTCAAGCTGTCAACAAAGCTTTACACACAGGCTCAACAGCCTTTCACTCAGGCAATAATGCCTTACAAAGATATAAGAGAGTTTGTAATAAATACAGAAGACAAAAGGTTTACTCTCAGGTCTTCTGATTTCTTTCTTCAGATCTGAAAGACAGTAGCTTCAGATTTGAATCACCTTGATCTTCTCCTTCAGCAAAGTAGAAGATCAACTTGCTCTTCTTGAGTTAGTACAGGAAGAGCTAACTAATCTCCTTCAGAAGATTAACTCCAGCTTCAGAGAACAACTTCAACTAGCTGGAACGTGAATGCTCGATTGCGGCTTGCAGCAAAAGCTTTTCAATGGAACATTACTTGTTGTTGTGCCCTAGCTTTTGCTTTTATACCTCCAGAAGGCTTCAACGGCTATTTCGATCCTCCTGACACAGTATGGGGCAGATTGGAGTTGCTTTTCCCTTTTTATTTTTGCTTGCGCCAAAAGCAGATCCCGTCAGCGCATTTGAATCTGTCTCAGCGGTTGGGCTGAGACAGCTTCCAGTCTCAACGGTTGCTCCAGTCTCCTTCTCAGTGGATCCGCTGAGATGGCTCCTCGTCTCAGCGGTTTTGACCCTTCGTCTCAGCGGTTCTGCTGAGACAGATCTTCATCTCCTTGTAGATGATTTCTTCTCATCTAAGGGCATGTTTGGCCATTCCTTTTGAGTCACCTATGCCTGTATATCCTACACAAGTATAGATTTGTTAAATACAATATGTACTTAGCATTGAGAGTGATGCCTCTTCAAATCAAGGTAATATTGAGGGCAATATACCCAACAATCTCCCCCTATTTGAAGAAGGCAGAACATCCCCAATACTAAGGTCCATTAAAAATAAAAATCATATCACAGAAAAATGATCTCACAGAAAAAAAAATGATCTGTGAAGCATAGGACCTATCTCCCTCTTGCTAATATCCTAAGCATAGGTTCTTACTTAGCAATGGCTCTTTCTCCCCCCTTTCTGGTTTCTTCAACTAATTATCCCATTAGGGATTGGGAGGCAACATCTATAGATCCCTTTGGATCAACTTATAGGTCAACCTATACAATCTTGGCATTTGCCATCTCCCCCTCAACCTGAGCAGGGAGTTTGCTCCCCATTAATTAATGAGCAATTTCTGTAATAACTAAACATGTTCAAATTGAACATCCCATTCTAGCTCCTGAATACTAAATATAAAGGTACAGAGTACATATAGCAATAGTAATAAACACAACATTATGATCAAAAGATGAAATATCATTTCTATTTAAATGTTTAGTACAAATATTTCAAACAATACAACTGATGATTAGAAAAAATTTCAAGGCAAGGTCTTCTTAGATGGACCCTGGGAAGAGCATTCTCCATCTTTGGACTTCCTCTTCCTAGCTTCAGCAACAGCCTTGATCTTTTCCTATACTTTGAAGTATAGAAGAGGCTTGTGAAGATATCTTGTGGGAATCCTTACAGGATTTTCCCTTCTCACCAAGTTTTCTTTGAGAATCCTTTCCCTTAAGGATTCCCTCTCAAGGTGCTTAATCCATTCAGTAGCTGAGTAAACATTGTCAATGTCCTTCATTTGATTTCCATGGCTCACCCAAGTATTGACAAAAATTGTGTCCAACTCCAGATTGTCATCTTCATGGAGTGGATCCTCTAATCTTTCCATTCTTTTCCGGGCCATATATTCTTCAGTAGTTTGAATGCCCTCTACCCTTCTCCTCCTTGCTGCTCTCTCATCAGCAGTCAGATTTGATTGACTTTGGAAGTCAAAGTCTTCATTTCTGCTAGGGTTCAAGATTGGAAGATTCAAAGCAATTCTTGTTCCTTGCAGCACTTTTAAGCTTGAGTCCCACTGAGTATCAGTAACCTTTTTGACCATTGTAAGGATATTTTCTTGAATAGCACTGGAAGCATTGTTGACCACTTCCACCACTTGCTTGCTGGCTTCTGCTTGATTGGACAGTATCAGTTTGTGGGCAGACTCCATGTTGTTATACAGCTGTATGTGAGCTCCTTTCAGCTTAGCTTGTAGATTGGTAATCTTCTCCTCCCCTTCTTTGCTATTTTCCACTATCTTCTTCTCTATTTCAGAGTGTTGATGTATTATGGATTGGGAGAGAGTTTGAAGAGTGCTATCCACATCATCCAAAATACTTTCCTTGACCTTGTCAATGTGGGTCATGACATGGCTGCTAGATGTGTTAGCCACTTTTGCCATCCTTGCAACTGCATTCTCCCAGACATTTTGGTTTTTGTAAAGATGATTCTTTACATATGTGATGTCTTTGGTGGAGTCCCCTTGATGATCAGCAATTTGCTTCAGTACAGTGTGCTGAGCAGCAACTGTGCCTTTGGCCATTTCAAACCATCTTGTCATTTGCAGGAGGATATGATCTGATGCAGTTTTGACATCATTAACCTAGGCATTCAGCTCAGTTTTTACTGCAGCCACTCTTGACTCCATTCTTTGCTCACTGGCCTGGATCTCCTGAGTCAATGCAGCTCTTGTTACATACAACTCATCCCTTATCTGAGCAGAGACATCATGGACCTTTTCAGCAACTATCTCCTTCATAGACAACATCTGACCCTCAATCAAGGTTTGTATTGAGTTCAGCAGGTCAGATGTGTCCAGAACAGCAACTGGCTTTTCCTGGGCCAATTCCTTTTCAACCACCTCTTCAGCTCTACTATGAGCAATATCCCTTCCATCATCAAGGATCTTCTCCCCCTCAGATGGGGCATTAGGTGTACCTTGAAGATTGGGGGGGGGGGGGGGTTCCTGTTGATGTTCCTCCCCACTAGCATACCCACCTCCACTTTCATAGGCAGGGCTATGCTCCCCCTCACTTGGGGTATCCATAGATGGAGAATTTTGTCTAAGGTCACCTGAAAAATGATTGCTGAGTTAAACACCTAGACTATACTATTGATAGAAAGGAGAGGCCTAACTGAAATCCTAATTTACCATGGATAAGTGAATTGGGAAATTCAACTTCAGCTTGAGGAACAACTGGATCAGTATTCATCTGAGTTGGCTCAGGATTGGGTTCAACTCTTCCTTGGGGCTCCTCATCCCTTCTTGTCCTGGGAACATATTCATTATCTATATTCATTGGGCTGCTGGCAGATCGAAGGTCAGACCCATGAATGTCCTCATTGTCAGACCCATTTGATTTTGAGGATGTATCAGATTTCTGCTGGGATGACTTTTTCTTCTTTTCCTTTGCCACAGATGGCTGGCTCATAGGGAGCACTCTGGAGAATCTATCTAGAGTCTTAATGTCCATTCTTTTGAGATAATGGAGATTTGACCACTTTGAATTTGCAAAAGTCTCGGAATAACTATTCTGTAGGTACAGAGATAGTATCCTTCCCATATTGGGGGCATGTAGACATTCCTTCATCCTTTGAAAAACAACTTCTCCCCATGAGGTTTTCTTGGACAAAATTATCCTAGTCATTAATTCAAACATGAAATGTGATACAGTGTCATGTGAACCTGGTTTGCATAGGATGGCTTTGCCCACTATGTCAGACAACAGCTTCCCATGTTGATTGAATAACTTCATCCTTAGACAACTGGTTTTAGCATCACTGTACCCTGTCCATTTTAGGGCAGTCTGCTTATCCTTTTCAGATATCTCCTCCTCTTCATTTTTACTGCAGGGAGTTAATTTGAGTCCCTTCTCCGGCCTTTTGGCTGTTATCTTTATCTTCTCAGCTCCTATCTTGGACTTTAGGATGGTTTTGGAAGGAGATAATTTGACATTGCTGAACCATTCCAGAACTTCAGTTCTGAGAATGCAGTAGGGTTCATACAGTATATGCTCCAGACCTTGAGCTTCCATCAGATGAATCACTTGTCTTATTTCTTCTGAGGCATGAGAGAATCCATCTCTGACGATTTCATAGCCCTCCAGGAGATCTTTTGAACTTTTTGGCACCATGAAAGCAGAAAATTGAGGCACTGAGATGGGAGAGAAGATGAATCGTCTCGGCAGCTAAGGGTTTGACTATGTGGTGTGTTTTAAGTCACAGTGTATCTATTTATAGGGTTTCAGTTTCGTTTTTATTAACCCTAGGTTTTTTGACTTAATTACCTTATTGTGTTAAGGAATTTTGGGTTAATTAAGGATTGATTATAAGATTTTATATTGAACATACCTCGTCTCAGCTGTTTAGCAGAGACGGAGACCTAGGCCGCTGGGACAGTGAACTGTCAACCGCTGGGACAGGTTGCTCGTCTCAGCGGTTCAGCTGGGATTTTTCCCAGCTGATTCAGCTGAACATGCTTCTGCAGTTTAGCTGATCATAAGGTTTAGACCTAATGTAGATATTTTGGCTGAAGAATTGTCCTAGTCATGTCACTAAGTTGTAATGTATAATAATGTAAAGTTTTATAATTCACAATTCAGAATCAACAATAGTGACAGCTATTACTCATACATTTAGGACTATTCCATACTAAGCATGCCAAGATCAATTTTGAAAGCATTGAATTTAGATTCATCCAGTGGCTTGGTAAAGATATCAGCTACTTGTTTGTCAGTGGGGACAAATTCAAGACAGATATCTTTACATTCTACATGTTCTCTAATAAAATGATATCTAATCTCTATATGCTTAGTCCTGCTATGAGAGACGGGATTTTTAGCAATAGAGATTGCACTGGATGAATCACAATAAAAAGGAGATTCCCTTACCTTGAGGTTGTAATCCTCCAACTGATGTTGTGTCCAAAGAAGTTATGCACAACAGCTACCTACAGCAATGTATTCAGACTCAGTTGTGGATATTGCCACACTGGTTTGTTTCTTGTTGCTCCAAGATATCAATCTTCTCCCTAGGAATTGACAAGTACCACTTGTACTCTTCCTGCCTTCTTTGCAACCTGCAAAATCTGCATCTGAAAAGCCTGTTAGTTCAAAGTAATTGTTCTTAGGGTCCCAAAGGCCAAGATGCAGGCTGCCCTTAAGGTATGTCAGAATCCTCTTCACAGAGGTATAGTGAGATTCCTTAGGGCTTGCTTGATACCTAGCACAAACACATGTAGAATACATAATGTCTGGCCTACTAGCAGTCAAGTATAATAGGGATCCAATGATGCATCTGTACATGGACTCATCAAAGGACTTTCCCTTTTCATCCTTGTCTAATGATACATTAGACCCCATGGGTGTTCTCATGGTGGAGGCTGATTCCATCCCAAATTTCTTGATGAGCTCCTTAGTGTACTTGGTCTGGGAGATGAAAATTCCATCATCAGACTGTTTCACTTGTAGTCCAAGGAAATATTTGAGCTCACCCATACTGCTCATTTCAAACTCCCCCTGCATTAGATTGGCAAATCTCTTGCAGAGGTTGTCATCAGTAGACCCAAAGATTATGTCATCAACACAGATTTGGACTAAGAGACACTTGCCCCTTGTTTCCCTAAGAAACAATGTGCTATCAATCTTTACCCTCATGAACTTGTTCTTGAGGAGAAAGTTGGACAAAGTCTCATACCAAGCTCTTGGAGCTTGCTTGAGACCATATAGTGCTTTCCTAAGAAGATAAACATGAGAAGTTAGGGTTGGATGCACAAAACCTGAAGGTTGTTCAACATATACCTCCTCCTTCAAGTCTCCATTGAGAAAGGCAGATTTGACATCCATCTGGTAGACTTTGAACCCCTTGTGGGCAGCATAGGCAAGGAATAGCCTAATTGCTTCCAACCTTGCAACTGGTGCAAAGGTTTGATCAAAGTCTATACCTTCCTCTTGCTTGTATCCTTTGGCTACTAATCTGGCCTTGTTCTTGATGATTGTACCATTCTCATCAAGCTTGTTCCTGTATACCCATTTAGTGCCAATCACATTGTGTCCCTGAGGTCTTGGCGCCAGCTTCCAAACTTTGCATCTCTTGCATTGTAGGAGCTCTTCTTGCATGGCTTCAATCCAGAAGGTGTCTTGATTGGCCTCTTCAAACTTCTTGGGCTCCATTTGAGAAAGGAAGCTCAAGAATAGTGCTTCATTATGAGCTCTGCTTCTTGTCAATATCCCTTGGGTATGATCTCCAATTATTAGATCTCTTGCATGATCTCTCAGGTGCCTTGCAGCAGCTGGAAGAGGGTCCTCTGGTGGCTGTGGTTGTTCTACTGGTTGAGCTGTGAATTCACCATCTTGTACCTCTTCTTCTTCAGGAATTGCAGCAGCTATTTATGTTTTGCTGCTGCTGGGCTTGTCTTGGACATGCAGCTCATGCAACCCTTCTTCATTTCCTGTCAAAATAGAAGAGCTAGACCATTCTTTGTAGAGAAGGCTGGTCTCATCAAACACAACATGCATAGATTCTTCTACAACATGGGTTTTCTTGTTATAAACTCTATAAGCTCTACTATGTGAGCTATACCCAACAAGAACCCCCACATTGCATTTTTCTGCAAACTTTGTTAATTGAGATTTTCCATTATTTAGAATGTAGCATTTGCAACCAAAGATTCTAAAGTAAGAAAGTGTAGGTTGTTTTCCTTTCATAATCTCATAATGGGTTTTCCCAAGGACCTTATTGATGGATGCTCTATTGAGAACATAACAGGTTGTATTGACTGCCTCAGCCCAGAAGTATTCAAGGAGTGAGGATTCACTAAGCAGTGTTCTCCCAGCTTCTATCAAGGTCCTATTCCTCCTCTCAGCCACACCATTTTGTTGTGGAGTCCTTGGGGAGGAGAACTCTTGGGTGATACCAAATTCTTGACAAAATTTTGTCATGGCTTCAGATTGAAATTCTGTGTCATGGTCAGTTCTTGTCCTGACCACAGTACATAGTAGATCATTCTGAATAGCCTTGACATAATTTATAAAGACATGTAGGGTATCTGACTTCCTCTTAAGGAAGAATACCCATGTATACTTTGAATGATCATCTACAATTACCAAGGTATACAACTTCCCACATAGGCTCTGAATTGGCAAAGGACCAAACAAGTCCATGTGCAATAGGTATAAACACCTCTCAGTATCCTTGGAGCCAATACTTTTAAAGGTGGTCCTAATTTGCTTACCCATTTGGCAAGCATGACAGGGACCACTTTTAATACATTTTAGTTTAGGACTATTTCTAACAAGGTTTTTAGAAAATAATCTATACATTGTCTTATAGTTAATGTGGGCAAGTCTCTTGTGCCATTGGACACAAAGAGACTCACTTTCATTAGCTATAAGACACACAGAAGAGATAGAATAATTGCAAATGAAGTCTAAGCAATAAACATTTCCACTCCTAGTGCCTGAGAGAATGGTCTCCAAGTCATTAGACTTTTTGGTCAAGCACTTGTCATTGTGGAATTCAATGACATAGCCTAAGTCACATAGTTGGCTTATGCTTACAAGGTTGTGTTGCAACCCTTCAACATAAGCTACCCTTGTGATTGAGACTATGCCATTTGAAATCATACCATATCCTTTGGTGACTCCCTTTTCAGATCCACCAAAGATAACTTTGGGTCCATTCTTCACTGGATGGTAATCCTTTAGAAGATCCTTAGTTCCTGTCATGTGCCTTGAGCACCCACTGTCCAAGTACCATATTTGGTTGAGACTGGTACTTGAACTATCCTGCAACACAAAATTTAATGTACCTTAGGATACCAACTGACTTTGGGTCCTAGGTTCATGTTAACACCATAGGGAATATTCCTAGAAAGGGCTGGTTTGGCTTGAGGTTCAATCCTTGCCTTTGGCACATTGGGGTTGTGCCAACAATCAATTGCAAAGTGTCCCACTTTGCCACAGCACCAACACTCATGAATGTTGTATCTTCTCTTCTGAGCATTTTTTGAGGATTGTGCAGCACAGTCCTTATGTTCAGGAATAGATACAACATCATTCTTCCTATTCCTCTCAGCAATGATTTAACTGAATGTCATTCTATGTGTTGTCTTGATGCTCTTTGTCCTGATGGCATCAGCTTGCAATGACTTAGCAGACATACAAGATTTGATGGAATCTGACACTGAGCACTCATACATGTTTACAGATTTGGCAGCAGTCATTTTCTTGACTGATTCAACCTTAGAAGGGCTTGCCTTCTTGTTCATGAATGATGTGGCTGAAGTACCAAAAACAAATGGTCCATGTTGGGCCATTTGAATTTCCTCATGGGGAGCCTTCATGTCACTCAATCCCATTCCCTTTCTTCCACTATATGAAGGAGCATTTTCCTTCCTATAGCACCTCTCATTCTTCCAGTGACCATAAATGCTTTCATGGTCATACCTGTTGGAGGGAAGTATCACCATTTGAAAGGTGGGTTGAGGCTTAGCCTTCTCCTTGCTCTTTACTCCACTCCCTTCTCCTACTTCCATTTTATTGAATCCTAATCCTCTCCTATCGGTTTGAAAGGAGAAGGTGTCAATAATAGGTAGCACAGATTTGGGCTTGGAGAATTGAGCCACCAGCATCCTCTCCTTGAGGAGCTTTTCTTCAAGATCCTTAATGATCTTGTTCTTGTGGCTTATGGTTCCCACATGGATGATTGACATTCCCTTTAGCTTGCCAATCTCCTTGCTCATTAGAGCTAGCTGGGTAGCATGCTCAATGCACTCAGATTTTGATTGCTTTAGGGAAGTAATTTCTTGGGCCTGCCTCTTGGCTAGCTTTTTGCTCTTTTTCAGAGCTTTCAGGAGTGTACCATACCTATCAATCAATTGATTGACATCCTCCTCAGAATCTGATTCACTTCCAACTTTAGATGGAGGAGATTCAGATTCTGGACCTGTTTCATGATCAAAAGAAGAAGAAATGCAGTGTATCAATACTGCTCTTGTTCTGAATTGATGTGGTTGTCCTCATTTTCAGTTATAGCCATCAGCCCATGGTATTCTAGAGTGACCTCATCCTCCTCTACATCACAATCTAAATGTGATAGAGGGGCCCTGATTCCTATCCTGGCAGCAGGACAGTCTTCTTCCTCCTGATCAGCAAACAGCCCCAAGTAGGCTTCCTCCGCACCATCTGAATCTGAAAATGAAGATTCAGATTCACTCCAGCTCTTGCCTTTCTTAGCTAGGAAAGATTTTTCTCCCTTCCTCTCATTCTGGTTATGAGGCTTCTTGTCACCTCTTTCCTTTCTCTTGACTGGACAGTCAGCAATGACATGTCCAGGCTTACTACAACAATAGCAAATTATGTTAGTTGAAACATGTTTACTAGATTTAGAGTCATTCTTATCCCCTTTGGGATGTTGCCTCTCAGATCTGTGATGATCCTTCTTGGAATGAGAAGAGGAGGAAGGTTTGTTCTTCCATTGTTTCCTCTTGATCATCTTCTTGAACTGCCTTGTGAAGGCAGCAAACTCCTCATCAGAAGAGGAGCTGTCTGAATTGCAGCTCTCAGATTTCTCAGATTCAGCAACCTTTCTTGGAGGTGACTGCACTCTACCCTTGTTCTTCTTAGAGCTTTCAGCTTTGAGAGCAACTAATCTCTCCCTTGTGTGAGCCCTGTAGGAAGTGTCCTCCTTTCTTGCAGAAAGCTGCATCTCATATGAGAGCAGTTTTCCAAATAGTGTATGGGTAGGGGTTTCTCCAAGCCTTGCTCCTTCCCTGATTGCACATATTTTAGTGTCCCAATCTCTGGTTAGAGATCTAAGGAACTTGTCATTGAGTTCATAATCTGTGAACACCCTTCCATAGGTTCTTAGTTCATTTACAATCCTAAAGAACCTTTCATAGCACATGGAGATATTCTCCTGGCTCAGCTGTCTGAAGGCTTCATACTCCTGATTGAGGAGTGACTTTCTATCATCCCTCACTTCAGCTGTTCCCTCCATATAAATAACCAATGTGTCCCACATTTCCTTGGCAGTTTGGCAGTGTACCAAGTTCTGAAATGTAGTGTCATCAATGGCATTTACTATTATGTTTTGGGCTCTCTTGTCCATAGTGTACAATGCTATTTCATCATTGGTCAGCTCAGAAAATACCTTAAGTACTTTTCTAGTAGGGTCAATAGTGGAGACTTTCTCAAAGGTATAAGGACCATTTTTGACAGTCAAGAAGATCCTTGGGTCTGAGGCTTCCATGAATAGCCTTACCCTTTACTTCCATATACCAAAGTTTTCTTTGGAGCATATGGGCAACTTCATTGACCCCAACTCCTTCTTCATTCCACTGTTGGCCATTGGATTTTAGATTTGACTACCCCTGTAAAGGATCTGATCAGACTGTTAAGTCCTTTTGATCAACCTCCCTCTGATACCACTTGATTGTTTATATAGGTGTAGTCAATAATACCTAGAGGGGGGTGAATAGGTTTTACTTATTTTCTTTATATAATCCTAATGTATCTAGCTGCAGAAAACTCAATCACAGAAAGCACACAAGGATTTATAGAGGTTCCTCAAGACAGGGTGTCTTGAGTAGTCCTCTTTCCCCCTTCACCTTTCTAACAGTGAGTTAGACAAGGCCACAAACTCCAATCTCAGCTCCTTGAGCTTACACCACAAGTTCCTCAGAACTTCTCAGATCAAGAGTGATCCTACCTCAGGCACAGCAGCCCTACACTCAGGCTCAGTAGCCCTACACCTCAGGCACAACAGCCTTACACTCAGGCTCAATAGCCCTACAGCTCAGAGTTCTGTAACTCCTACCACTCAGAAATCACACAGATTTCCTACCACAGACCTATCAAGAAGTCCTACCACTCAAGATGTCAACACAGCTTTACACACAGGCTCAGCAGCCTTTCACTCAGGCAACAATGCCTTACAAAGAAATAAGAGAGTTTGTAATAAATACAGAAGACAAAAGGTTTACTCTCAGGTCTTCTGATTTCTTTCTTCAGATCTGAAAGACAGCAGCTTCAGATTTGAATCACCTTGATCTTCTCCTTCAGCAAAGTAGAAGATCAACTTGCTCTTCTTGAGTTAGTACAGGAAGAGCTAACTAATCTCCTTCAGAAGATTAACTCCAGCTTCAGAGAACAGCTTCAACTGGCTGGAATGTGAATGCTCGATTGCGGCTTAGAGCAAACGCTTTTCAATGGAACAGTACTTGTTGTTGTTCCCTAGCTTTTGCTTGTATACCTCCAGAAGGCTTCAACGGCTATTTCGATCCTCCTGACACAGTATGGGGCAGATTGGAGTTGCTTTTCCCTTTTTATTTCGCTTGCGCCAAAAGCAGATCCCATCAGCGCATTTGAATCTGTCTCAGCAGTTGGGCTGAGACAGCTTCCAGTCTCAGCGGTTGCTCCAGTCTCCTTCTCAGAGGTTCCGCTGAGACGGCTCCTCGTATCAGCGGTTTTGACCCTTCGTCTCAGCGGTTCTGCTGAGACAGATCTTCATCTCCTTGTAGATGATTTCTTCTCATCTAAGGGCATGTTTGGCCCTTCCTTTTGAGTCACCTGTGTCTGTATATCCTACACAAGTATAGATTTGTTAAATAAAATATGTCCTTAGCATTGAGAGTGACGCCTCTTCAAATCAAGGTAATATTGAGGGCAATATACCCAACAATCTCCCCCTATTTGAAGAAGGCAGAACATCCCCAATACTAAGGTCCATTAACAATAAAAATCATATCACAGAAAAATGATCTCACAGAAAAAAAATGATCTGTGAAGCATAGGACCTATCTCCATATGAATTAATTGCAAGGGTCTTGTAGTAGAAATAAAAATTTTACGTTTGAAAGAGGATCTAGTAAATTTACCCTTTTGATATGGTGAACAAAGTGAAGGTAAAGTTCCATTTAACCTAGGCAATCCTCTAATTAAATCTCTTTTGGCATGTTTTACAATAAGCTTTGTGCTGGCATGTCCTGGCCGTCTATGCCAAAGTTCTAATTCATCATTTTTAATGATAAAACTTTTTATAGATGATTTAGAAAGATCATGATAAGAAACTATATAAACATTATGTATTCTTGGTGCAGTTAGTAAAATATCTTTTGTAGTAGGATTAGATATTTTGCATAGATTAGTGGAAGATTCAAATAAAACATCTAATCCTTTATCGCATAATTGGCTAATAGAAATTAGATTATGTTTTAGTCATTTCACATAAAGAACATTTGATATCGTAAAGGATTTGTTACCAACTGTAACAATTCCAATGATTCTTCCTTTTCCGTTATCGCCAAACGTCACGATCCCTCCCTTCTTCTTTTCTAGGCTAAGGAACTTTGCTTTATTGCCCGTCATGTGCTTGGAGCATCCAGAATCCAAGTACCACACATCTTCATTTTCTTTATCCTGCTTGCACATCTAGAAAGAAGATGAGAGTAAAGATCCGGATACCCAAGTGGTATCACCCATAGAATTAGATCCGGATATCCAATGATGCCCTAGGTACCCAGATTTGCTTTAAAGTAGATTGTTTAAATTTTCTGCAAGAACTAGATGTTTGACCAAACCTATAACAGTTTGCACGCGTAATAAAGGGGGTTGATACCCTTTTCTGGAATTTTTTCTTGCTGGAAGGAATCGGATTTTCAGAAGAAAAATGTTTTGCAAAAGAAATCATTGAATTTTTGTATGAGGTGCTAGCGCCGGCGTTAGTGGCTAGCGCCGTGCGGTAGCCCTCACCTCGATATCTGAGCCCAAATTTTCCAAAACCATAGCACTGGTTCACTGGAATCATATCCAGAGATTTTTGGCCCATTCCAAATTTTTATTGGCCATGGTGAGGTCATGGACTTGTGCTTTAAGTGATGAATTTTCTTTCACAAGCATGACACACCTATTTTCAAAACCTTTTTTATTATTTTTAATTTGCAAAAGAGAGGCTTCTAACTTCGTTTCTAATTCCCCCTTCTCTTTTGTAAGAGTTTTGGCATGGGAGAGGGCTTTAGAAAAAGAATCTTCAATATCTTTTGTCATCTTAATGGAATGATCATACTCTTGGCAAGAAACATTTCTCTTTTCTAAAACAATTAATTTCTTGGAAAGCTTTTGATTTTCTTTAATTAGAGATTCATTTTCACGATTCAATAAAATATTATCTTTCATATTTTTATCAAAAGCTTTGCAAGTTTCAAGAAATTCATTAAAGAGTTCGTCATAAGTGGGAGGAGTTACCTTAGTGTCGCTAAGAACACTGGTGTCGTCGTTGTCATTTCCTTATCCCATGAGGGACATGTTTGCTTCCTCATCTTCCCTTGATGTTGACCTGCATGATTTTTCGGAGGAGGAGGAGTCATCCCATATTTTAACTTTTAGTACCTTCCTCTTTTCCTTCCCTTTGTGCCGCTTTTCCTTTTTCTCCTTCAAAAACTTTGGGCACTGGCTCCGAATATGCCCGGTATTTCTGTAATGATGGCATTCTGGTGGAGGTCTTTCTTCTTCATCGTCGCTCTCCTTTTCCTTCTTTGAAGATGACCCTTTCCATCTTCCATCCTTTTGGAAATATTTCCGGAAGGTGTTTCTCCTTTCCGGATTTCTCATGAACTTTCGGAAGTTCTTTACCAAGAGACTTTCTTCATCCTCATCCTCTTGGCACTCCTTCTTTGATTTTAGTGCCAACGCCTTCTTCTTTGGCTCTTTGTTGTATTCATTGTATTGGATCTTGTGTTCTACCTCTTGGGTTTTGAGATTCCCAATGAGGCTCTTGTTGGGAACAGTGCCCAGCAATGTTCCTGATTTGAAGAAGTGCTCAGCTCAATGATAAATGCAAGTTGTATTTAATGCTTTATCTAGTTCATGCTTGCAGAGATCAACTATAAACTAAGTACTTTAGTTATATCAGTAAGTACTATATCATTGAGAAAAAGGAGATGTCGTCGACAAAACACGCTTATCGTCGTAATGATGAGCAAAGCAACCGCTGAGAAGTAGCGTGTTCATCGACCGCTGAGACTCAGCAAGATCATCGAACTCAGAAGAAAGATCGTCGACCGCTGAGACGAGGAGTCAAATCTGCTGGGACGAGCTCACTGTCTCAGCAGATCCACTGAGATGGAAAAGGAGCTGCAGATAGAAGAGATCTGGCGCGTTAGTCGAACGCAGAAGACAGCTCGTCGAACGCAGAGAAGAATGAAGACTAAGGAAGAAATGTCGTCGAGAAAATGCAGTATCGTCGACATTAACAAAGTATCTTTGTCGTCGAGAAGAACATATCTCGTCGTTCAGAAGCCGTGTCGCTGAAAAGGCTAAGTATGACTGATGGCGTTGAACATCGTTGTAAAGAAGGAATGTCGTCGAGAAGACTAAAGAAGGACAGATGAAGACAAGCAATTGGTGAAGTATGATCTGTCGACATAGTATCACTCATATCGTCGAGAGAAAAACATGATTACAATGACAGACTACAAGAAGGAAGATCACGCCGACATAGTCAGAGATAGCATATCGTCGTATATGCAGTAGCTGCAGATTGTCTCGTATCGATGAGATACCAGCATCAGAAGAAGAAGCTAGAAGAATTGAAAGTGTATCTAAGTTCAAGGCTTCGACAAAGTTCTGTCGTCGAGATATTGTCCATGACGTCGTAACGATGGAAATATCGTCGAGACAGATTCAAATATTGCGGACGCGCTGACAGCATTTAATGTCGTCGCCTGATTGTCCAATCAGCGCGTGCTCTTATGGAATGGGCGTCTGACATTAAAGGACATCACATGTGATATTTTATATAGGTGTAGTCAATAATACCTAGAGGGGGGGGGGGGGGGGGCGAATAAGTTTTACTTATTTTCTTTATATAATCCTAATGTATCTAGCTGCAGAAAACTCAATCACAGAAAGCACACAAGGATTTATAGAGGTTCCTCAAGACAGGGTGTCTTGACTAGTCCTCTTTCCCCCTTCACCTTTCTAACAGTGAGTTAGACAAGGCCATAAACTCCAATCTCAGCTCCTTGAGCTTACACCACAAGTTCCTCAGAACTTCTCAGATCAAGAGTGATCATACCTCAGGCACAGCAGCCCTACACTCAGGCTCAGCAGCCCTACACCTCAGGCACAGCAACCCTACACTCAGGCTCAACAGCCCTACAGCTCAGAGTTCTGTAACTCCTACCACTCAGAAATCACACAGATTTCCTACCTCAGACCTATCAAGAAGTCCTACCACTCAAGCTGTCAACAAAGCTTTACACACAGGCTCAACAGCCTTTCACTCAGGCAACAATGCCTTACAAAGATATAAGAGAGTTTGTAATAATACAGAAGACAAAAGGTGTAACGGCCCAGGCCCATGTCCCGGAACCGTTAGACGCCTGGCCCCATTGTCCAGGACGCCCGGGCTGCAGCCCGCTTAGCACACCCCAACCCTTCTCTGAGCCTGTTTCTCAGCTACAGTGGGGTGTTGGTAGCGGGGATCGAACACCTGACCTACCCTTGATGAGCCTCTTCAAACAGGACTCATCACCAACTGAGCTGCACTTTTTTGTAACGGCCCAGGCCCATGTCCCGGAACCGTTAGACGCCTGGCCACCATTGTCCAGGACGCCCGGGCTGCAGCCCGCTTAGCACACCCCAACCCTTCTCTGAGCCTGTTTCTCAGCTACAGTGGGGTGTTGGTAGCGGGGATCGAACACCCGACCAACCCTTGATGAGCCTCTTCAAACAGGACTCATCACCAACTGAGCTGGTGTGCTAAGCGGGCTGCAGCCCGGGCGTCCTGGACAATGGTGGCCAGGCGTCTAACGGTTCCGGGACATGGGCCTGGGCCGTTACAAAAAAGTGCACTTTTTTGTAACGGCCCAGGCCCATGTCGCGGAACCGTTAGATGCCTGGCCACCATTGTCCAGGACGCCCGGGCTGCAGCCCGCTTAGCACACCCCAACCCTTCTCTGAGCCTGTTTCTCAACTACAGTGGGGTGTTGGTAGCGGGGATCGAACACCCGACCTACCCTTGATGAGCCTCACCAACTGAGCTGCAGCTCATCAAGGGTAGGTCGGGTGTTCCTGTTTGAAACACCCGACCTACCCTTGATGAGTCCTGTTTGAAGAGGCTCATCAAGGGTAGGTCGGGTGTTCGATCCCCGCTACCAACACCCCACTGTAGCTGAGAAACAGGCTCAGAGAAGGGTTGGGGTGTGCTAAGCGGGCTGCAGCCCGGGCGTCCTGGACAATGGGGTCATGCGTCTAACGGTTCCGGGACATGGGCCTGGGCCGTTACAAAAGGTTTACTCTCAGGTCTTCTGATTTCTTTCTTCAGATCTGAAAGACAGTAGCTTCATATTTGAATCACCTTGATCTTCTCCTTCAGCAAAGTAGAAGATCAACTTGCTCTTCTTGAGTTAGTACAGGAAGAGCTAACTAATCTCCTTCAGAAGATTAACTCCAGCTTCAGAGACCGACTTCAACTAGCTGGAACGTGAATGCTCGATTGCGGCTTGCAGCAAAAGCTTTTCAATGGAACATTACTTGTTGTTGTGCCCTAGCTTTTGCTTTTATACCTCCAGAAGGCTTCAACGGCTATTTCGATCCTCCTGACACAGTATGGGGCAGATTGGAGTTGCTTTTCCCTTTTTATTTTTGCTTGCGCCAAAAGCAGATCCCGTCAGCGCATTTGAATCTGTCTCAGCGGTTGGGCTGAGATAGCTTCCAGTCTCAACGGTTGCTCCAGTCTCCTTCTCAGTGGATCCGCTGAGATGGCTCCTCGTCTCAGCGGTTTTGACCCTTCGTCTCAGCGGTTCTGCTGAGACAGATCTTCATCTCCTTGTAGATGATTTCTTCTCATCTAAGGGCATGTTTGGCCCTTTCTTTTGAGTCACCTGTGCCTGTATATCCTACACAAGTATAGCTTTGTTAAATACAATATGTCCTTAACATTGAGAGTGATGTCTCTTCAAATCAAGGTAATATTGAGGGCAATATACCCAACAACATGTTACCATTATGCGGCTCATCTGTCCTATAAAAGGGAACAGTGATGCCCTAGAAAAGCAATCTTCAAAGAAAGAGAAAAAAATGAGAAAGTATCCCGCCGCTACACTTCAATAGAATAGTATTCTCGGCGGAGAAGAAGAACATCAAGTAGAGAGCAAGCATCAAGTGCTCTCTGAAGAATCAGTCATCATCATCGACTGAAAAGTAGCCGATCAACACCAGGCAAAATAAGTGAAGGCTGAAGAAGATCCAGTGCTGAATCTCCAGATCAAGAAGCATCTTCTTCAACCTCAAGAAGCCAATCTTCATCAGGCACTTGCGGGTGCGATTTGTCGAGCTTGCGGGCTCGGGGGCAGTAGGGGGTTGAGGTCCTAGGCTGTTGGGACTTGCGGGTCCGTGTTGTAGGGCTTGAGGGCCTGAGTGTCGAGCTTGTGGGCTCGGGGGCAGTAGGGGCTTGCGGGCCTAGGCTGTTGGGACTTGCGGGTCCATATTGTAAGGCTTGAGGGCCTGAAGATTTGGCGGCGTTTTGCCGAGCCTAGCACACTGCTAGGTAGGCACAGAGGGAAAGAGAACTACTCAAGACACCCTGTCTTGAGGAACCTCTATACATTGTTGTGTGTTTTCTGTGTTATGCTTTATAACATTTAGATCTACTAACCAGAATTCAAGAACACCAAAAAGGGGATAATATAAATTGAAAAACCTATTCACCCCCCCCCCCCCCCCCCTCTAGGTGATAAGTTGACACCCAATAAACAACAAGTGGTATCAAAGCTAGGTTGTTCAAAGAAAAGCTTAATAGCTTGAACAGATCTGCCTTGGGTGTTCATTCATTATAGCTATGGAATCAAAAATAGTTGTTTGCTCTTGGGAGAACTTTGCCCTTTGGAAAGTTAGAGCAAGAATACACATGGAGGCTATGGCCCCTGGAATGTTTCAAGTTGTTCAAGAAGGGCCATATGTCCCCAAGTCTGTGTCCAAGAAAATGACTGAAGATGAGATCATCCTAGTCAACTTGACAAGGAAGCCAAAGACATTGTAGCTGGTGCAGTTGACATCTCGACATTTCAGAAGCTGGCTCACTTCATAACAACAAAAGATATGTGGGACTCTCTAACGGTCCTTATGGAAGGATCAAAAGAAGAAAGAAGCAAAGCAGCTAAGAAGAAAGTCAGAACATTGAGTGACAGTGACTCAAGCTGTTCAGACTCAGAAGAGAAGACTCAGTTTGGACTGACTGTCCTATCTGAGTCAGTGGAAGAAATCTAGGATGAAGTTTCACCTGAATAGGTATGCATAAGGGCTCCTTTATCTACCTCAGACTCAGAATCGGAGACAAGCTCATCTAGAAATGATGACTGGTCCAAGTCATACAATGATCTTCTAGAAGATGTCAAGATGCTCAAGATATTGTGCAAGGAGCAGGATGCAAAGATCTCCTCTCTTTAAGCAAGAAATCTTGATCTCTCAGAGAAAGCAGAAAAACTAACTCTAGAAAATGTAGAGTTTTGTCAACTCAAAAAGGACTTCAAGGCAAGCTCCAACCTTGACATGATAAGCAAATTTGGGAAAACTCGAAGGCATTGATTGAGAGCAAGGAGCTGTGCTGCTCACTAACCAGAGAAGTGGTTCTTCTGAAGAAGGACAAAATTCAGCCCAAAGTCCTGAAATCTAAGAATGACAACATGAGAAGGGTGGAGAATAAACTCCCCTTTGTAGTGATGCATGTGGCAAGCTCCTCCAAACCAGAGACCTTTCCTCCACTAGTAAATGGTTGCTGCTCCACTCAAAGAAAGGAGCAGGGATGCCTCAAGGAAGACAGATCAGGCAGACCCTATGGGATGAAGGCTAGCTTGAGGAAGGTTATCTCACCGTCCAACAAGAATGCTGAGCAATCCAATCTCAGGCATCTCAAGAATGGGAGCTCCAAAAGTGGAGCAAAGAACATGCCAAAAATTTCAAGGGTACCTCATGGGAGGATGGCCACAAGGAGGCATGAAGTTAGCAGGTCTGCAGAAACAAGGAAATCCTTAAAGAAGAATGACTCCAGAAGGGAAACTGTGAATGGTGACAGCAAACATCACATCTACCATCAGCACAGTTCACCTTCCTTGCTTCATTCTTTTGTCATACACAAAGAACCCCTGCTCACACAGTCAGTCAGAAAAGAAGATATAACAGGTATGAATGCTGGTGCTATGGAAAGACTGGGCACTTTGCAATTGATTGTTGGTACAATCCAACTGCTCCAAGGGTAACAAATGCTAAACTGGCAAATAATCTTTTTCATAATCACTATGCATACCCAAGGGCAGTTATATCCAGTATGCCTGTCAAAGCTAACAATTTCCTTGGACCCAAATTCACTTGGATTCCTAAGGGCGTGTAATCATATTTTGCAGGTAGTCCAAGTACCCAACAGAAGCAAATTTGGGCCCATGACAAGGTGGTTGTTCTGACCCATTGTCAGAACAGCAAAGTTTATTTACTAACAAAACTAATGCAGGTATCTTACTAAAAGATGGCTAAAAGCTGGATAGGGATGGTGCCAATGAATAACTCCCAAGCAGAGCGAAAGAATGTCTTAGGTAGACATGTATGGAAGAATTGACTCGTCAATACAAGACGTTGTTATGACGACATAATAAGACGTTACGACGACAAAGATTCGAGCTGGGGGGACAAGAATCCAAGGAGCATTTCGACAACAATAACCACGTCGGCAAAATTTAATCGAGCTATTTTTATCAGGATTGGATGGGTCCATAGGAGCCGTCTGATCGGATTTTTAAGGTACGCGCCTCTTCATCTACCGACACTATAAATAGAGTGAATGCTCGAAAATAAAAATTACGCTATCATTTGCCCTAAGCCACTCCATCGAAAAACCCTCGCCTCCTTTGTCGTGCTGCCTTCTCTCACTCTGAATCAATGGCTCCCAAGAAAGAAGAAGTGATCTCAGGTTGTGAACTTCAACGAGGAGGCTTCAATGCTTGCTCCGACGAAATAAGATCAGTAATAGGATTGCTGGAGGCATCAGGACTAGAATATATCCTATGTGAACCCTCGGTTCTTCTCCACCGGGAATTTCTTGAACTCTCTTCATAATTTCTTGAAATTTCAGAAATTGCCTCTCCTTCCTTATGTTTTTTAATCTAGGAGGGAAATGAGCGCGGGTGGTGCTCTGTGTTGGCACCGGGACATCAGAACGTTGAGTGTCGATGCAATTTTCTGCATTAACGTGCTCACCAGACTCCCAACATTGCCTCGGCGAGGAGTCAGGTTGAGGTAAGCTGTCTCCAGTTGACTTGCCACTTCGGAGTTGAATGACACTCACAATTTCTACGGGATGCCGTATAATCATGGCGATTGCTGCAATAAAATCTGTTATCGCAGGCTAGAATCTATGAAATGACTCATTCTGTGCTTCCATACATTGCAACACATAATTTATGAATTTGCATACAGTTTCTTCATTCAGTTCCGGGCGAGATGCTTCCTTCATAAGGTATGCTGCTCCGACAACACTAGTCTCCTTTCTTCTTTCAGCATGCATGCCCCACATTCCACTAGTCCTTGATATTTTGTCGATGATTTCCTAGGCTTCTACACTGCTCTTACTGAACAAAGAACCTCTTGTAGCTAAGTCAAAGTACTGTCTATTATGAATTGACACCCCGAAGTAGAATATTTGAAGGCGTGCCGATTCAGACAAACAGTGCACATAACCGAACTTTTGTAAACTTAGAAATCTCTCCAAGGCTTCCACCAATTGTTCATCTTCATTTTGTGTAAACAACAACAGTTCACGCCTCAGTTCTAATAGGCGTTCTCTGGAATAGAATTTTTTTAAAAATTCTTCTACTCTGCTCCATATCATAACAAAGTCGGTCAAATACTCACGATACCATGTCTTAGCCCTTCCGGCAAGTGAAAATTTGAATAACTGAATCTTGATTCTATCAGAGTTCTCCTCCACATAGTTAAATGTATTGTAGACTTCGGAATAGCTCTGTAAATGATCGAGAGCATCCTCTTCGAACATTCCACTGAATATATTTCTTTGAGAAAGAAAAACAACGAGCTCTGCTGGAATCTCAAAATAGTCCATAGGCTTACTTGCATTCAGGAATATAAAAAAAGAAAACAAACATAACAACAACTCTTGTAACAACTTTTTCAACAACAAAAATCACTTAACGCCTGCATCCCCCGACAACGACGCCAAAAACTTTACGAGCTTATTCTGCACCACTACAAGCGAGAGCAAAATGCGGTCTGAACGGCAGTGTACCGGTCATTTTCAAGTAATAATTTTCTGAATATGATCCCCGAATATCGATCTCTCAAGGAATGCAGAGTAGGTGAAGTGATCGTGTTGTGGAAAGATTGCTATAGCGAGCGAAAGTAAATAATGGGCTTGGTTTTGGTTTTCTATTCTAATAACAAGAAAAGTAAAATGTGGGTCGAGAACACCACTTCGCTTGGCGAGATGACTAGTGTAGGCCGCGATGTCGTGCTTTGGTAAGAGGATGGACAGTAGGTAGATGGATGGAGTGATCTCAAGTGCGGATTATGAGGGTCACATGCACCTCTTCAGAGTCTCACTTCGAGATTTTGCTAGAGTGGATTAAAGAGTGCGTGTTTGGGATTGATGTGGAGTGGAGGCAAGGCGCATCACAACCTAACAATTAGGTGAAGCCAATAACTAGACATGCTTTCATTCATATACAAATAAAAAGCATTTGAGTTCATTACACGAGTTAAAAGTACATTTCACAAATGGAAAAAGTGTAGAGTTAACCACAAGAAGAGAAGTCTTGCCGTAGATCGTGGACGGAATGGTGGGTTGTCATGCCGCCTCCATGCTCAGTCCGTGGTTGGTTCTGGGATCCAAAGGCTGTCACTACCTCTGATCTCTCTCCGTCTTCTTCTCTAGTTTAGGTTTCTTCTTCTTCACCAAATGGAAACGTCAAAACCTTGATTTGCTTATCGTAGATGGGCGGGAAGGCTTCCGAAGCCTTAGATTTAGCTTAGAATCATCGGAGGATGCTGTTGGAACAAGCCTATTACTGATTTGGGCTAGGATTACTATGTGCTGACTAGGACTAAGTTGACCCCTAATGTATAGTCTAAGGGTCATAGTTTTTACGTTGATAAGATAGCTAGAACTTAGGAAATCTCTAAGTTTCTGTGTTCGACGAACTCAATACTGCGTTCGACGAAATGCTCTCTGCGTTCGACGAACGTCTTCCATTCTGCGTTCGATAAATGGCTTGCTACTATCTCACCGTCTCAGCGTCTCAGCGGATCAGCGGCTTAACGGTCGCCAAACAGTCTCAGCGGTCGACGAACAGTCTCAGCGGTCGACGAAATATTCAGTTCGACGAACTCTAACTTGAGATCGATGAACTCTAGTCTGTGTTCGATGAATCAGTTTTAGATGTTCAGTTCGACGACCTCATCCTTCAGGTCGACGAATTTTTATCTCAGCTCGATGAATTTTCTCTCAGTTTATTCAGATCAGTTATATTTTCTCAGAACTCAGTTCGACTATCAGCAATGATTTTATTCTTCTAGATAAGACAAGGTTTTATCCGTCCTTTTGTTTATTCCCTTTTTCCTTCTCTTCCCGAGAAAATAGCCGTTGACATATTTTGGAAAAGGACAATTTCATGGAAAAGGAAAAAGGTATAAAGCCTATCAGATTTGCTGAATAAATAGCAGTTCCAAGGAAATAATTAATGCTGATTATTCTATTCCTATTCAGAGATTTGAATTTCAAATCTATTATCATTCTCTCTAAGGAATAAGGATATCAGAAGAAAGATATTAGTAACTATATCAGAGTATCATTCGAGAGAGAAAATATTCATTCATTTATTCATTCAGTCAAAAAGAAAGATCATCTTCCTCAAGCAGCACATCACACTCTCTGAGAACAACATCTTCAAGATCAATCTCTCAGATCTCTGCTGCAAGTTTCAAATCTTCAAAAAGCAATAAACAATCTGAGAAACTTTTGTCTCTCAGATTCATCAGCTATCAGGAAGATCAAGGAAGATATTTGTTTCAAGAGAAAGCTCCATCCTCAAGCTGTCAATAATTTCAATAAGACAGGGGGATCTTGTACAGGGTTCTAACTCCCTTCAAAAGTTAACCCATTGGTGACAGGGCACCTGAACAAAAACCTGTGGTTTGGTTAGAGCACCTGATCAAAAGCTCACTTGGTGTGTGGACACCTGATCAAAACTCCCTTGGTGATAGGGCACCTGATCAAAAACCTAGTGGAATCCTACCAAGTGTGGTAGAAGAGTAGAGGTACCCAGGTTTATTGGGGAACTACTATAAATTCCTTGTGTCCTCTGTGTTGTGTCTATTTTCTGTGCTGTGCAGTGTGCTTTGTTTTATTTTGCTTTATAACTCACTTTGCAATACACATATAAGTATCACTATTTTAATTCCGCTATAAAATTAAGTGAAAAGTTTTTAATACTCTATTCACCCCCCCCCCCCCCTCCCTCTAGAGTAAATCTAAGATCTAACCTCACTTTATATTGGTATCAGAGCTAGGTTGATTTTATACAGGCTAACACATGAATCCAAAGATCAATTAGATCTTAAATTTATTTTAGAGTTTGTCTTTTGCTTAAAAACTCATGGCACAAAACAAAGAATATTCAACAAGACCTCCTATGTGCAATCTAAATAAGTTTGCACTATGGAAGGCAAGGATTAGATTATACATGAATTCTATTGACGAAGAAATTTTTAATGTTATTTTGACAGGACCTTCTGCTCCTACAACAACAACTATTGCTGAAGCTGCAACTAACAACAATGTTGTTCCACCACCTGAGTGGACAGAAGCTCAAAAGAAGCAGAGAAGTGCATATGCCAAAGCTATGAATATATTGGCACAGACAATGTCAGATGAAATTTTCCAAAAGGTTGTGGAATGCACTTCAGCAAGAGAAATCTGGATCTCACTCAACAATATGGTTGAAGGATCAGCAGATGAAAGAAAGGACAGAAGATATCACCTAATCTCCCAATATGAGAACTTCTAGAAGGGAGAAAATGAAAGTGTAGCTGATATGTACAACAGGCTCAGCCTCATAATCAATAAGCTGAAGACCCTGGACAAAGTGATCTCTATCACTGAGGTCAATGATAAGATCCTAATGTGCTTCCCCAGCACATGGGACTCTAGGATCTGGCCATTCAAGGAAGCCAGAAGCCTTAATGAGATCTCCACTGAGACCTTGTTAGGCAAACTCAAATCTTATGAGAAGCTAATCAAATCTAGAGAAGCTGAACAATCTACTTCATCTTCAACATCCAAGAAGGAGAAAAGTATAGCCTTCCAAGCTACTGAAGAAGAAGAAAAAGCTCCAGGAGATGTGGACTTCATGAGCATTCTAGCAAAAAGGTTCTACAAGATGGCTAAGAAGGACTTCAGAAAGAAGGACTCCAGATCAAGAGAAAAGCCAAGGTATGACAAATCAAGTTCTAAAGAAATAATTTGTTTTGGCTGCAGGAAACCTGGACACATTTTGCCAAAGTGTCCAGAGAATCAGAAGAAGGAAAAGAGAAAAGACAAAGAAGACAAGAGGCACTCCAACAAGTCTTCCTCCCACAAACACAAGCATAAGGGAAGAAGATTTGTAGCAGAATCATGTAGTGAAACTGATTTAGAGTCTTCATCCAGTTCATCTGAAGATGAAGAAGAATCAAAGGAAAAAGACCAATGCTTGATGGCTATCTATGACTCAAGCAGTGAGTCAGAAAAAGCAACTTCATCCAGCTCCAGTGATGATGAGGATGATGAAGAAGAAAGAAGCTTCTGCATGATGGCTATCAAGGCCTCAGGAAATAATTCAGAAGAATTATAATCAGAAGCTGACACTGACAGAGATCAGGTAATCTCAAATTTTGATTTCAATTCAATTGAATTCAAAGTTCTTTGCTTAGACTTAATCAAATCTGAGAAGGAAATAATCTCTCTCAGAAATAAGTTGGCTAAAATAAACCAACTTAGTGAAGAAAATGCTATTCTTAAGAAAGAATTGGCTGCTTCAAAAGAACACATTATTCTCATTGAGAACAAGTCATCTAAGGCTAAGAGATTTGAAGAATCCCTAAATGGGAGAAGTATCAAACTGATGGACATCACAAGCACAGTGAATGTCAGGCTCAATGACAAACTAGGCTTAGGTTCATCAACAGGTGAGCCACCTCTTATTAAGAAGAACATACTTTCTACACCAATAAAGTTCATCTCATCCAAGAGCAAAGAGGTTGTAGATGTTAGTAAGAACAATTCAAGCAAGAATATTAAGAATAAAGGAATTCAGCAGAATTCGTCGAATGGAACTCGATGAAATCACTTGAATTCGTCGAACTCAGATCAACGAAAGCTGAACTCAGAGTTTCAGTATATATATCCATCAAACGGCGCTCGATGAAAGAACATCACTTCGTCGAATGGCGATCGACGAACTCAGCCCAGTTCGTCGAACGGAAAATGTACAGAAAATCTGAAGAATTCCTATTCTAAATATACTAAGAATCCTTTCACTGAGTGGATAATTCTTCCTAAGAAATATCATCCCCAAGGCTACAAGGATCAGCCTGAAATGTCTTACATTTCTGATTTTTGTGGAAAGACAAAAGGAACCAAGGTAGTCTGGATCAAGAACAACTAGAATGTTTTTTTGTTTTGCAGGTACAAGGCTTTCCAAGCAAAAATGAACAATGGTATTTGGATAGTGGATGTTCAAAGAACATGACAGGAAATAAGGCCAACCTGAGCAACTACAAGGCAAAGCTTGGACCCAAGGTGATCTTTGGAGACTCCAACTATGGATAAACCAAAGGCTATGGACAGATCAAAGTTGGAGCAGTTACCTTCAAGGAGGTAGCTTATGTCAAGGGTCTGAAGCACAATCTCATCAGCATAAGCCAGTTATGTGATGAAGGTTATCAGGTAACCTTTAACCATTCCTTATGTATTATTACCAATAATAAAAACATAAATGTATTATCTGGTATTAGACATGAAAATATTTATTTAGTCAATTTTGACTCTACCAATTCTGATATTTGCTTATTCAATTCTATAAGTAAAACAAATGAATTATGGCATAAAAGGCTAGGACATATTAACCTTAGAACTATATCTAAGCTTTCTAAGGACAATCTTGTTAGAGGACTGCCTTCTAGTTCATACAAGAAGGAAGGACTCTGCAGGGCTGGTCAATTAGGTAAGCAAACTAGAATTAGTTTTAAATATTTATCCAAGAGTGATTCACCTAGGATTTTGTATTTACTGTATTTGGACCATTTTGGACCTACTGCAATACAAAGTCTAGGAGGGAAGCATTACTCTCTAGTTATTGTAGATGACTTCTCAAGATTCACTTGGGTGTTCTTTCTTAGGAATAAGTTTGACACCTTCAGTGTTCTGACAGACTTTCTCAGGTCCATCAAGATTGAGTACTCTACTCTAATTGCATTGATTAGAAGTGATCATGGCACTGAGTTTGAATCTCTCTTGATGAGAGAATTCTGTGGAAAAGAAGGGATCCGGCAATGTTTCTCTGCTCCTAGAACTCCTCAACAAAATGGGGTAGCTGAAAGGAAAAATAGAACCCTAATTGAATTAGCAACTGCATTGCTTGCTGATGCAAACTTGCCACTCTCTTTTTGGGCAGAGGCAGTGAACACAGCAAATTATGTGTTGAACAGAAGCCTGATACATAAACTTAAGGGCAAAACTCCCTATGAATTACTCAAGAATAAAAAGCCTAAGGTTCTCTTTTAAGATATTTGGCTGTAAATGCTATGTGCATAACAATGACAAGAAGTATCTAAGGAAGTTTGAAGCAAGAGCTGCTGAAGGCATATTCCTTGGATATTCTCTTTCTAGTAAAGCATACAGAGTTTACAACAAATCTACTCTTAAGATAGAAGAGTCCATGCATGTATCTTTTGATGAAACCGACATGTTAATTGAGGAGAGGAATACCACCTCTACCAAAAATACCATGCAGGTAGCAGCTCTATGTGAAGAGCTAAATGGACTAGATCTACAGAAAGAAAATTCTCCACTTCCATCAACTCAAAATCTTGAAGACAGTGAAGAAGAGTGTTGGAACAACCCTATCTGTGATTTGGGCTAGGATCACTATATGTTAACTAAGGACAAGTTGACCCCAATGTATAGTTTTGGGTCAAGGGTTTAGGAAGAAATTTGGCTGTTAGAACTAGAAATTTCATTAAGTCTCAGCATTTGTCGAACGGCACTCAGCATTCGTCGAACGGCGCTCAGCATTTGTCAGATGGCGATCGACGAAATATCAAGGAAGATGTGGACGAAATTCAGCCATCTCTGCGTTCGACAAATGGCTGCCAGCGCTCGACATTCTCTGAGCAGTACTCGATGAATTCCAGGCAGCGTTCGACAGTTTCTAGCCAGAGCTCGACAAATTCTTTACTGAAGCTCAGATCGACAAATACAGTTTCCAGAACATTTAATACTTAATGATCAGTTATATATCAGTTCATTGAACACAGATCGACGAAGGCAACGACTCTTTCCAATCAGATCAAGTAAGGAAACATATTTCTTTATTATTTAAGTTATAGCCATTGACACTCCCAGCAGAAAAGGACAAATCGTGGAAAAATGAAAGAGATTACGTCGTGCAACTGTACTGTTCCCAGATTATCTTTTCAGATATATTATATCCCTTAATATAAGGGATCTGCATTTAATAGTTGTCAGATATTTGAAAAAGGAGAAGATATACAGCAGATTATACTCAAGTTTATACGACAGATCAAATAAAATAGAATACTTTGCATATTTGCTGTACAGGAAATCGACAGAACATATATAGAGAGATATACCGGAAGAATAAAAGAATAGATCATCATCTTCTTCCCGCCAAGCATTATTCAGAGCACATAACTTCATCTTCTTATCTTTTAGCTGCACATACTTTCTGAGAATAGCTACACCACCTCTCAGTATTTTCCTGCTGCAAGATTCAAGAAAGAAAGAAGAAGAAGAACAAGCATTCAGATCTTCAAAAGAGCAACAACAAATTGGAGAACTTGTTCTCTCAATTTAATCAGCTACAGGAAGATTAGTTCTTCAAGAAAAGCTCCAGCAACATCAACTGTCAAACAAATCCATATCAGACAGAGGAGCATTTCAACATCAAATTCACTAGAGTCTTCTCTATACATCTTGACAGAGAAAAACACTTAAACCCCTCTCCATTCCATTATGTACAGGGTTAATACTCCCTTCAAAAGTGTAACTCACTGGTGGCAAGACACCTTATCAAAAAATCCTTGTGTGGTTTTTAAGCACCTTATCAAAAGCTTATCGGTGAATTGGGCACCTGATCAAACTCCCATTGGTGTGTGGACACCTTATCAAAAATCCCTTGGTGTGAGGGCACCTGATCAATAACCTCCTAGTGGATACTACCAAGTGTGGTAGAAGAGTAGACGTACCTAGGTTTTTGGGGTACAACTATAAATTCCTTGTGTCCTCTGTGATTGTTTATTTCTTTGTGCTGTGCTGTGTGATTTTACTTTTTCTATTTTTACTTATTCAGTATTTCTGTTTATATCTATCTCACACTGTTTACACATATATATAACACTATTTTAATTCCTCTAGAAAACTAAGGAAAAGTTTTTAATACTCTATTCACCCCCCCCCCCCCCTCCCCCCCCCCCTCCTCTAGAGTAACTTAAGATCTAACCTCCACTTTCAATTGGTATCAGAGGGCTGTTGATCTTATTTACAGGCTAACACCTGGATCATAAAGATCAATTAGATCTTAAATTAATTTAAAGTTTTTATTGTTTCTATTTTCTATTAAAAACTCATGACACAAAACAAGGAGTACTCAAGCACAAGACCTCCTATGTGCAATCTTGGCAAGTTTGCACTATGGAAAGCAAGGATTAGGCTTTATATGAACTCGATTGATGAAGAGATTTTCAATGTTATTCTGACAGGGGCTCCAGCACCTACAACATCTACAAGTACTGATGCAGCAACAAACAACACTGCTGTCCCACCTCCTGAGTGGACTAAAGCTCAGAAAAAGCAGAGAAGTGCAGATGCTAAAGCCATGAATATTCTGGCTCAAACCATGTCTGATGATATCTTTCAGAAAGTGGTGGATTGCACCTCAGCTAGAGAAATCTGGACCTCTCTCAATAATATGGTTGCAGGCTCTGCTGATGAAAGAAAGGACAGAAGATCACACTTGATCTCTCTGTATGAGAACTTCAAGAAAGGTGAAGAAGAATCAGTTGTAGATATGTACACTAGATTAAGTGTAATCATAAGTGAACTCAGAACACTGGACAAGGAAATCTTATTAAATGAGATCAATTACAAAATCCTAATGTGCTTCCCCAGCACTTGGGACTCAAGGATCTGGCCTATCAAGGAAGCCAGAAGTCTTAATGAGATAACTACTGAGACACGTCTAGGAAATTAAGCTCAAATCCTATGAGCAACTCATCAAGACAAGGGAAGCTGAACAAGTCAGCACCTCCTCTTCAACAAAGAAGGACAGGAATATTGCCTTCAAAGCTACAGAAGAAGAAGGAAAAACTCCTGACAATGAGGAGTTCATAAGTCTGTTTGCCAAAAGATTCTATAAGATGGCAAGAAAAGATTTCAGGAAAAAGTCATCCAGAAGCTATGAAAAGCCAAGGTATGACAAAAACAATTCTAAAGAAATTATATGTTTTAGTTGCAGGAAACCAGAACATATTGCACCAGACTGTCCAGAAAACCAAAAGAAAGAAAAAAAGAAGGACAAAGAAGAGAAAAGAAGCTCCAACAAGTCTTCCTCCCACAAACACAAAAAGAAGGGAAGAGGATTTGTAGCAGAATCATGGAGTGAAAATGAATCGGAATCATCATCCAGCTCATCAGATGATGAAGAAGAAACAAAAGAGAATGATCAATGCCTGATGGCAATTTATGACTCAGACAGTGAGTCAGGAAATGCTTCTTCATCCAGTGATGATGAAGACGATGAAGAAGAGAAGAATTTTTGCATGATGGCAATCAATGCCTCAGCCAACAATTCTGATGAAGAGGAATCAGAATTAGAAGCAGAAACCAATGTAGATCAGGTAATATCTACATTTGACTTTACTTCTGTTGAATTCAAAGCTGAATTCAAAGTCCTTTGCTCAGACTTAATTAAATCTGAGAAAGAAATAATCTCACTCAGACTTAAGCTAGCTGAAATGAATCAAATGAGTGAAGAAAATATAAATCTTAAGAAAGATTTGGCTGCCTCCATGGAACATATTGTTCTCATTGAGAGCAAATTGTCTGAAGCCAAAGAGTTTGAAGAATCCCTAAATGGGAGAAGCATCAATCTGATGGACATAACAAGCACAGTTAAAGCTAGACTTAATAGCAAATTGGGCTTGGGTGCCTAATCAAGTGAGCCACATCTAATTAAGAATAATATATTATCTACACCATAAAATTCATCTCTGCTAAGAGCAAAGAGGTTGTAGATAAAAATAAAAACATTTCAAGTAAGACTGTCGAGAATAGCAGAATTCAGCAGAATTCGTCGAACGATGGTCGACAAAATGCATCAAATTTGTCGAACGGAGCTCGACAAACTCTGAAAACAGATTTTCAATATAGTTATTATATGAACGGGGTTCGATGAAATGTCAGTCATTTGTCGAACGGAGCTCGACGAACTCAGCCCAGTTCATTTAACAAAAACTATACAGCAAATCTAAACAATTCATATTCTTCACATTCTAAGAATCCTTTCACTGAATGGATTATACCTCCAAGGAGATATCATCCACAAGGTTACAAGGACCAACCTGAAATGTCTTTTATTTCAGATTTTTGTGGAAATACAAAAAGACCCAAGGTAATCTGGGTCAGGAACAAATAGAGTGTTTTCTTGTTTTTGCAGGTACACAGCTGTCCAAGAACAAATGAGAAATGGTATTTGGACAGTGGCTGTTCAAAACATATGACAGGGAACAAGGCAAATATGAACAATTACAAGGCAAAGCTTGGACCAAAAGTCATATTTGGAGACTCCAACTGTGGACAAACCAAAGGCTATGGAAAAGTCAAGGTTGGAGAAGTCACCTTCAAAGAGGTAGCTTATGTAAAGGGACTGAAGCATAACCTTATCAACATAAGTCAATTATGTGGTGAAGGGTATCAGGTAACATTTAATAAATTGAATTGCCTTATTAAATCTACTGATGATATTATTGTCTTATCAGGTATTAGGCAAGGTAATATATATTTAGTGAATTTCCATTCATCTTCTTCAGAAATTTGTTTATTTAGTGATTTAAGCAAATCTAGTGAACTTTGGCATAAGAGATTAGGACATGTAAACATTAGGACTATTGCTAAATTATCTAAGGACAATCTTGTTAGAGGTTTACCCTTAGGATCATATAAGAAAGAAGGTCTTTGTAGGGCATGTCAACTAGGCAAGCAAACTAAAAATAGTTTTAAATCATTATCTAAAAGTGATTCAACTAGAATCTTATATTTGCTACATATGGACCTTTTTGGACCTATAGCAATAAAGAGTTTAGGGGGGAAGTCTTACACTCTAGTTATTGTTGATGACTTCTCTAGATTCACTTGGGTGTTCTTTTTGAGAGAAAAGTCAGATAACTTTAAAGTTCTTACAGACTTTCTTAAGAGCATACAGATTGAGTACTCTACTGTAGTTGCATTGATCAGAAGTGATCATGGAACTTAGTTCGAGTCTCTTCTTATGCAAGAATTCTGTGAGATGGAAGGTATCAGGCATTGCTTCTCAGCTCCTAGAACTCCTCAACAAAATGGGGTAGTTGAAAGGAAAAATAGAACTCTAATTGAATCAGCAAGAACATTGATAGCAGATGCTAATTTGCCCCTATCCTTTTGGGCAGAGGCTGTTAGCACAGCAAATTATGTTCTGAATAGAAGTTTGATACACAAACTTAAGGGAAAGACTCCTTATGAATTACTTAAAGGGAAGAAACCTAAAGTAAACTATTTTAGAGCATTTGGCTGTAGATGTTTCATTCATAATAATGATAAGAAATACCTTAGGAAATTTAAACCAAAATCAGATGAAGGAATTTTCTTAGGTTATTCACAAATCAGCAAAGCATATAGGATTTATAATAAATCTACTCTTAAAATAGAAGAATCTATGCATGTCTCTTTTGATGAAACTAACATGTTTTATAACGAGAAGAATTCTTCTACCATAGACAATCTGCGGGTACCTATATTATGTGAGCAGCTAGATCAATTAGCTCTATATAAAGAAGGAATTCTGAATCCTGAATAGCAGAATGCTGAAGAGAGTGAAGAGGAAAATCACCCAGATTTTGCTGAAAGTTCAGAACAGTTAACAATAGATCATCCTCCACAGGATGTAGCAGCTGAACAAATTCCCCAAGTAGAAATTATTGCTGAACCCACTCCAACTGTTGATCACATCACAGTTAGAGATCACCCAATATCCCAGATTATTGGTGATATTTCAGCAGGTGTGCAAACAAGACATCAAGTAAATCAAAATTTGATGCACACTTGTTTTCTCTCTCAGATTGAACCTCAATCTTTACAAGATGCAGAACAAGATCCCAACTGGATCATTGCTATTTAAGAGGAACTCAATCAGTTTGAGACAAACAAAGTATGTGATTTGGTTCCTAGACCAAAAGACCATCCAGTGATTGGCACTAAATGTATCTACAGGAATAAGCTAGATGCAGATGGAAATATTGTGAGAAATAAAGCAAGACTAGTAGCTCAAGGATACTCACAAGAAGAAGGAATTGATTATGATCAAACTTTTGCACTAGTTGCAAGACTTGAAGCAATCATAATTTTTCTAGCATTTGCAACATACAAGAAATTCATGGTTTATCAAATGGATGTAAAAAGTGCATTCCTGAATGGAGAAATCAAAGAAGAAGTCTATGTGGAACAACCACCAGGTTTCATCTCTCCAACTCAATCTTCTTTTGTATTTAAGCTTAAGAAAGCTCTTTATGGTCTCAAACAAGCTCCTAGAGCATGCTATGAGACTTTAACTAGTTTTCTTCTAGAGAATAAATTCTGTAGAGGCATAGTAGACAAGACCTTATTTTTCAGGATACATAAAAATCAAACTTTTGCTAGTTCAAATATATGTAGATGATATTATTTTTGGATCTACTGACTCAAATTTGTGCAAAAGATTTTCTAATTTGATGCAATCTAAATTTGAAATGAGTAGTATGGGTGATTAGTCCCATTTATATATACATTTTTGGACTCATTTGGGCTGGTATTCTAGTCTATGCACCACATTTTAGGCACGTTTTCATTCATATGTACTATTCCATGCTAGGTTCACTTTTTAGCCCATTCCGGTGTGCAATTGTGCTCCTTGTTGTTGGGGGTAAGCACATGGTGCTCCTCTTCCCTTCTTCTATGTTTTTCTGATGCTGGACGTGTATTCCCAGCCATTGTATCTTGTATGCAGGTGACCGGATCGTCCCGTTTTCCCCAGAAGTAATGTCTGTGCATATCGCACGGTCGTGCGGTTTCTTAACGCACGGTCGGGCGCGGTCGTGCGTTTGTGTCTGGGCTGAAAATGGAGCGTCGGAGTTTAATCGTGCGTTTTGACGCACGGGCGGATTCGCCCGTGCGTGAGTAAAACGCACGGTCGACCTGTGTCTTCCTGATTTCAGAGCTTCGTAGTTTACCCGTGGGTTTGAACGCACATGCGGTATTGGTCGTGCGTGAGCAATTCGCACGAGCGGTGCAGCGTCTTCCCCAAGCCACGTTTTACGAGTTAATAATGCACGGTCTGCACACGGCGTGCGTTCGACCGTGCGTGACCATTTTTCTGCCTGTTTAGTATAAAATGCAGGAATCGAGGCAGTCAAAGCCAGGACGATTGGAGGATGATTGGAGACAGATTGGAGCGATTGAGAGAGCGGGAAATCAGTTCCTTCCCGCTGCTCTTGAGGGCTGAAGGCTTCCCCTTCATCTCCACCACCATAGAGGCCTTTTCCGGTGATTTCCACCTCCATCCTTCCATCCGGGAGCACTAGGAAGCTTTCTCCACCATTAGCTCAAGCATTCCTCGCCGAGAGACCAGAGAAGCGCTGAAGATCGTAGGAGCGGTGACAGCCTCCTTCGAGTTAGCTCACCATCTGAGGGTCGAGCCCGGAGAGAGCCCGACAACCTCTTCTTCCGGCTGAGAACCCAAGACGCGGTGACTTCTTCTTTGTGGTCCTCTCTAACCTTTGATGCTTGTACTTGTTTATGAGTTATGAATGCTTGTTAAGTTAATCTTAAGGATTATTGCTTGTGTTCATGTCCAATGTTGATGTGGTGGCAAGAATAGCCCTTTTTCCTAGTGATTTTCTAAGTTTCGTTGTGTGTGAAGCCACTAGCAATTGCTATTGGTGATGTCTAGAGAAGAGGTGTGTGCGACCCTCAACCGTCATAGTTACATTCCGTGCATGCGCCTCCCGAAGCACGGCATCGCGGCCGTTGCATCCATCCCGCCTTGCGAAGCGGAGTTTTGACCCGCATTTCTTTTCTGCACTAACTTAAGAAACCCAAAATCAATGCCCATGTTTTTCCTTTGTTTGCTCGTATAACAATCGATTCACCACACGTTTCGTTCACCAGAACCTGCATTCCTTGAGAGACGATATTCGGGGAAGCTATTCCCAATTTTATTACTTGACAGCAACCGGTGCACTTGCCGAATACGCATCAAGTTTTTGGCGCCGTTGCCGGGGAATGCAGGCGTGATCATGTCGTGTTTGTGAATCGATTGTTTTTGATTGGGTCTTTTATTCTTCTTAATTTACTCTTTTTCAAGTTATTTTCTTCTTCTATATCATGTGGGCACATTTGAATATCCGATGTCGTTGGTGTGGGGACACAACCCACGCTAGTGATAGGTATCCCAGAGAATATGGTGTTGTTCAAAAACCATACGGGTCCCATAAATCTTTTGGCTCCTCTAATGTGCCTCCGATGTCACACTATTACGCGGCTACCACACCTTGGGTGCCGGCAAAGCCGGTAAAGCAGTGTTTATTTTGCAAAAGTAGAGAGCATGCCTTGAAGGACTGTGCTGATTACCTTCGCCAATTGGAGGATGACGATGAGCCGGATATCCGGATCGTCCCATCCTCGAATTCGGCGAACACAGCTCCTTCATCTGGTTACGTGTCACTTCCACATTCACTTTTTGAAGTCCCTGGAATCGACACGTGCTCAGTGTCCCTCATGACTCTGTTTCTGATGCGACCCCCCATACCTCTTTGGTTCATGTACCACTTTGCAAGGATTTGTGCCCTTGTGTGGAGAGTGAGCCCGAGCTCTTAAGAAGCACATCTTCTCCCACTACACACGAAACTACATCTATTTCTGATGTTATCATTGAGATCAATTTGCAGGATGGTGCAGACCTGCGCAGTGTCGTGCCCACTCTCATGGAGGAGGACAGTCTCGATTGTGCTGAAGCAACCATTTCGGTCCAGTGCGAGGAAGTCGAAGTTATAGAGGAGGCCATTGCGTGCACTGTTGAGTCTAGTGAAATCTTCGATGATATCATCAGTTTGTCATTGCCGCACCCTATGGGGGATGAAGCCGGGATTATCCCCTCAGATGAGATTTCTTTTAGTTTTTCTTCCAATTTATTTCCTGACCCCCTTTCTTTATGTACAAGAATGCAGGATGCCCCTCAAATGGTTCATCAGACCTTATGCATGGAGGAGTCAAAATCCTGGCGGTGTGAGGAAGGTATAGTGAAGGGCCATCTTGTTTCCTCATCATCGTTGGTGCTTCCCTTGGAGGATTGGTTACAAGGGGGCATGCGGTTCTTCTTTGAAGACATAATACTGGAGGAGAAGAAGAGAGCGAAAAAGGAGGAGATTTGGGGTTGGAGGATGAGCATCCTACTTAATTTCCAGCCGTACTACCAGGTCCCCGGACCTTTTTCTTTCATCAGTTGTTACTATTTCAAATCAGCTTATAGCTGATCTATTTTGAGCATGTAATAGTAATTAGGATTTATTAACTTTTGCTTAGTCCTAGACTTTATAAACTGCTTTAATACAGGTATTTGGTCCACCTTTAAGGACATTAAACAAAAGGGCTTCTTGGGAGACAACCCATGGGAACCACCCGGTTCCGTCTTTCTTTTAATCTTTTTGTGTACTGTTATTTCAGTTTTGCTAACCTTGTTGGTGAAGCTAAGCTCTTGCGTGGTGGACGATGATGAAGGAGAAATATTTTCAAAATGGGATTACCACACTTCTGGCATGCTCTTTTATGAGCATAGGTCAACTCTACCCCTCTCTTATTTATTGCTGAATTGTTTAATTTAGATGGTTTTAATCAAGTCTGGGGGAGAGAGCGCGAGCTGTGCACGTGCACGCACATTGCATGACATGTTAGAATGTGCTGAGTTAGGATTTGTATTTTGTCACACACATTGCATACACTTGCACCTAGTTCACGCGCACTTGACCACGCGTGCTTATTGGGTATCGCTGCGAGGTTTTCCAGCTCGTAAGAATTGAATTGTTAGCATTTGTGTGAGGAGTAGAGAAGAATGTTGACTCGAGTAGTGCTCTAGTCAAGTGCTCCCGTCACGCCTAGAAATTCAATTAGAGTAGAATTAAATTCAGAGCTATAATTTAATTATTTCTATTGTAGTAGCTGCAATTCATTTTACGTTAGTGGTGAATCCGGTGAATCCAACGGTAGCATAAGGTCGAGTGTAGCTAGACTAGTAGTAGCTTATTACTATGGTCAGAAGGAAGGACAACCTTTCTCGGTGGATAGAACTTGCACTAGGCGACTCTCGACACGATTGTGTTGAAGTACTCGTCATGAATATGATATAGGTCATTTCTTGATCCGTTTGCGCTTTTGAAATCCTCACCTACGTAATCACCATTGCAAGCCCACTTGAGCCTACCCTTCCTCCTTGTTTAGCTCCACTAAAAAATTTAACCAAAGCCATACGGCCGAACCTATTTTCGCACCAACCTTTGACCTGAAAGAAATTTCTTTCTCGATCACATTTGGTGTCATTTTTGTTATGTATGGCAGCTTCAAATTAGCTAAGGTAGTTGTTTTATTGTGCGTACAAACGTCATTTTGTCGATGAGAGAAAAGAAAAGAAAAGAAAGAAAAGAAAAGAAAAAAATAGTGGTGCAAAAATGATACTCTCTTGGCAAATTCGCTTTATTTTTGGCTTAGCACGCACCTAGTGTTCAGTTGAAGTCTGGGGGTGTCGTGTAATTACTGAAAATTGTGTATTGGTGATTATTATTCTCTTGAGTGCTCGGGTTGTGTTGAGTGCGATGCCCATCGTCCTTCTACTTACCTAGCCCATACTCAACCTAAGCCCAATGATTGCCTATAAGTCATATTGATTTTAGTTACGAGTCGTCTCATGCAGTAGAGAGAGTGCGAACGTGCAAGCCGATGGACACCGACTTTGATGGATTTCTTAGGAGTTTGTCCCTAGCTTCGATTCGAGTAATACAATACTCATTAGTCACGCTATTTTCCCTTTTTGCGCGACCAAAAGATTCACCGGGATTCACCATCCAAGTAAAGTAAATTCCAAACCACTGCTTTAGAAATAATTAGATATAATCTTGAGTTTAATTCTGTTCTAATGCATTTCTATGCACGTGTGCATGCGACTTCGCATTGTTCTCTACCGCTCAAACTCATGCTAACATCCATTTGTTCCGACAGGAGAGCTGAGTAGTTTGCCCGAGACGTGCAAATGGTTAAGTCTGGGGGTGTGATGAGTCCCATTTATATATACATTTTTGGACTCATTTGGGCTTGTATTCTAGGCTATGCACCACATTTTAGGCACGTTTTCATTCATATGTACTATTCCATGCTAGGTGCACTTTTTAGCCCATTCCGGTGTGCATTTGCGCTCCTTGTTGTTGGGGGTAAGCACATGGTGCTCCCCTTCCCTTCTTCTATGTTTTTCTGAAGCTGGACGTGTATACCCAGCCATTGTATCTTGTATGCAGGTGACCGGATCGTCCCGTTTTCCCCATAAGTAATGTCTGTTTATATCGCACGGTCGTGCGTTTTCTTGACGCACGGTCGGGCGAGGTCGTGCGTTTGTGTCTGGGCTGAAAATGGAGCGTCGAAGTTTAATCGTGCGTTTTGACGCACGGGCGGATTCCCCGTGCGTGAGTAAAACGCACGGTCGACCTGTGTCTTCTTGATTTCAGAGCTTCGGAGTTTACCCGTGTGTTTGAACGCACGGGCGGCATTGGTCGTGCGTGAGCAATTCGCACGGGCGGCGCAGCGTCTTCCCCATGCCACGTTTTCCGAGTTAATAACGCACGGTCTGCGCACGGTCGTGCGTTCGACCGTGCGTGACCATTTTTCTGCCTGTTTAGAATAAAATGCAGGAATCGAGGCAGTCGAAGCCAGGACGATTGGAGGATGATTGGAGACGGATTGAACCGATTGAGAGAGCGGGAAATCAGTTCCTTCCCGGTGCTCTTGAGGGCTGAAGGCTTCCCCTTCATCTCCACCACCATAGAGGCCATTTCCGGTGATTTCCACCTCCATCCTTCCATCCGGGAGCACTAGGAAGCTTTCTCCACCATTAGCTCAAGCATTCCTCGCCGAGAGACCAAAGAAGCGCTGAAGATCGTAGGAGTGGTGACAACCTCCTTCGAGTTAGCTCACCATCTGAGGTCCGAGCCCGGAGAGAGCCCGACAACCCCTTCTTCCGGCCGAGAACCCAAGACGCGGTGACTTCTTCTTTGTGGTCCTCTCTAACCTTTGATGCTTGTACTTGTTTATGAGTTGTATGAATGCTTGTTAAGTTAATCTTAAGGATTATTGCTTGTGTTCATGTCCAATGTTGATGTGGTGGCAAGAATAGCCCTTTTTCCTAGTGATTTTCTAAGTTTCGTTTTGTGTGAAGCCACTAGCAATTGCTAGTGGTGATGTTTAGAGAAGAGGTGTGTGCGACCCTCAACCGTCATAGTTACATTCCGTCCATGCGCCTCCCGAAGCACGACATTGCGGCCGTTGCATACATCCCGCCTTGCGAAGCGGAGTTTTGACTCGCATCTCTTTTCTGCACTAACTTAGGAAACCCCAAATCAATGCCCTTGTTTTTCCTTTGTTTGCTCGTATAACAATCGATTCACCACACGTTTCGTTCATCAGAACCTGCATTCCTTGAGAGACGATATTCGGGGAAGCTATTCCCAATTTTATTACTTGACAGCGACCGGTGCACTTGCCTAATACGCATCATGAAGCAAACCCCAAATGGAATCTTTATATCCCAATCTAAGTATGCTAAGGAATTAGTGAAAAGATTTGGTATGTCTGATTCTTCCACCATGAAAACACCCATGCCCTGTAATGCTGTTGTTGATAATGATGATTCAAGGAAACCTTTTGATTCAAAAGTATATAGAGCAATTGTTGTCTCACTACTTTATTTAACAGCTAGTAGGCCTGATATAATATTTGCTACCTGTATTTGTGCTAGGTTTCAAGTTAACCCCAAAGAATCTCACTTAATTTTATTAAAAATGATTTTGAGATATATAAAGGGTTGCCCTAATCTAGGACTTTGGTATCCAACAGCATCTGAATTTGAATTAACTGGATTCTCAGATTCAGATTATGCTGGATGCAGAGTAGACAGGAAAAGCACATCAGGAACTTGTCAGTTTCTTGGTGATAGGCTTGTGTCTTGGTTTTGTAAGAAACAAACATCTGTGTCCACATCAACAGCTGAAGTTGAATACATAGCTGCTGGCAGTTGCTGCTCACAGATATTGTGGATACAAAATCAGCTCCTAGACAATGGTGTCAACTTAAATAATTCAATTATATTTGGTGACAATACTAGTGCAATATCTATAGCACAAAATCCAGTTCTCCATAGTAGGACTAAACACATAGAAATTAGGCACCGTCCTTAGGGATAATGTGGATAAAAACAAAATTTGCCTACAGTTCATCTCTACTGATTTGCAAAGAGCAGATATTTTCACCAAGCCCTTGGATGAAAAGAAACATATATTATTTATAAATCAGTTTGGAATGATAGATGGAGACTCAATCTGTTAAAATTTTTTAAGTTTTCTACTTACCCAGCTCTTGATTGAACTGAGCTCGACGAAATCAAGTTTTTCATCGAACGGAGATCGACGAAGTCATCAATTTCGTCGAACCGAGATCGACGAAAACTCATTGTTCGTCGAACCCAGTATTTCTGAAGCTTTTTATTTCAGCCTGTCTTCATTAATAAAATATTTTTATTAGCTGAATATCTACAAAATTGCTTCTCTTTCGAGTTCCTTTTGCACTTGATCTCTATTTTATTGTGCAGGAGCAACAACAATATGAATCTTGCATCCTTCCCTACCTCCATCAAATGTCCCTTCTTCAAGGGGCCTAGCTTCAGGCTTTTCCTGAAACTAGGCAGGAGGAGAAGTCTTGCATGAACAAGCTCCATTTGATGCACTGTTTTGCTCAGGGGGAGTTGTTCTATAATCTAGGCAAGAGAGAAAGCTGAAGAACCTCCAGAACTCAGGGGGAGACACTCTCAGGGGGAGTTACTGTTTGAAGAAAAGCTTGATAAAGCTTACAGCAGCTTGCTGATTACAGTTTAATGTTTCAGAAAAGTATTCTGTAATTCAGATGCAGATTCAGCTCAGAAGAAAATTTTTGTTTTAGCTAACTCAGTATCAATTATTGCTACAGCATAGCAAATCAAAATTATAAAGTTGATCAAAAGAAGAAAGCAGTTTGCAGATTCAGATTTCAAAATATCTATATACAGATTTCAGAATGCTGTCTTTGGATTTTAAAAGAAGCAGCAGATAACACATTCAGAAATCAGATAAAGATTCAATTCAGAATTCAGAACAATACAGTTCAGTTCAGATCAGAATTCAGAACAACACAGATTAGACAAAATCAGAATTTCAGATTTCAGAAGCAGCAGAATTCAGGAAAATCAAGGTTCTATTTGTATTTTCATTTCTGTTTTTATTGAAATGTATTTTCAAAATTCAGAGTACTTTTCATTTCATATCTAATAAAATATTTAAAATATATCAGATATATTCATACTCTGTTATTTTTGATGTTTTAGCATTTGTTTATTTTTCAACTTTTGTTCAATAGTGTCCTAACCCAAATAGGGGGAGATTGTTGGAACAACCCTATCTGTGATTTAGGCTAGGATCACTATATGTTAACTAAGGACAAGTTGACCCCAATGTATAGTTTATAGGTCAAGAGTTTAGGAAGAAATTTGGCTGTTAGAACTAGAAATTTCATTAAGTCTCAGCATTCGTCGAACGACGCTCAACATTCGTCGAACGACGCTCAGCATTTGTCGGACTGCGATTGACGAAATATCAAGGAAGTGGTCGATGAAATTCAGCCATCTCTGCGTTCGACAAATGGCTGCAAGCGCTCGACATTCTCTGAGCAATGCTCGATGAATTCCAGGCAGCGTTCGACAGTTTCTAGCCAGAGCTCGACAAATTCTTTACTGAAGCTCAGATCGACAAATACAGTTTCCAGAACATTTATTACTTAAAGATCAGTTATATATCAGTTCTCTGAACACAGATCGACGAAGGCAACATCTCTTTCCAATCAGATCAAGTAAGGAAACATATTTCTTTATTATTTAAGTTATAGCCGTTGACACTCCCAACAGAAAAGGACAAATCGTGGAAAAAGGAAAGAGATTACGGCGTGCAGCTGTACTGTTCCCAGATTATCTTTTCAGATATATTATATCCCTTAATATAAGGGATCTGCATTTAATAGTTGTCAGATATTTGAAAAAGGAGAAGATATACAGCAGATTATACTCAAGTTTATACGACAGATCAAATAAAATAGAATACTTTGCATATTTGCTGTACAGGAAATCGACAGAACAGATATAGAGAGATATACATGAAGAATAAAAGAATAGATCATCATCTTCTTCCTGCCAAGCATTATTCAGAGCACAGAACTTCATCTTCTTCTCTTTTAGCAGCACATACTTTCTGAGAACAGCTACACCACCTCTCAGTATTTTCCTGCTGCAAGATTCAAGAAAGAAAGAAGAAGATGAACAAGCATTCAGACCTTCAAAAGAGCAACAACAAATTGGAGAACTTGTTCTCTCAATTTAATCAGCTACAAGAAGATTAGTTCTTCAAGAAAAGCTCCAGCAACATCAACTGTCAAACAAATCCATATCAGATAGAGGAGCATTTCAACATCAAATCCACTAGAGTCTTCTCTATACATCTTGACAGAGAAGAACACTTAAACCCCTCTCCATTCCATTCTGTACAGGGTTAATACTCCCTTCAAAAGTGTAAGTCACTGGTGGCAAGACACCTTATCAAAAAATCCTTGTGTGGTTTTTAAGCACCTTATCAAAAGCTTATCGGTGAATTGGGCACCTGTTCAAACTCCCATTGGTGTGTGGACACCTTATCAAAAATCCCTTGGTATGAGGGCACCTGATCAACAACCTCCTAGTGGATCCTACCAAGTGTGGTAGAAGAGTAGACGTACCCAGGTTTTTGGGGAACTACTATAAATTTTTTGTGTCCTCTGTGATTGTCTATTTCTTTGTGCTGTGCTGTGTGATTTTTCTTTTTCTATTTTTACTTATTCAGTTTTTCTGTTTATATCTATCTCACATTGTTTACACATATATATAACACTATTTTAATTCTCCTAGAAAACAAAGGAATAGTTTTTAATACTCTATTCACCCCCCCCCCCCCCCCCCTCTAGAGTAACTTAAGATCTAACCTCCACTTTCAAAGAAGATAATCCAGATCTTGCTGACAACTCAAATCAAGTGACAGCTGAACAAATTCCCCAAGTGGATACCATTGCTGAACCCACTCCAACTGTTGATCACATCACAGTTAGAGATCATCCAATATCTCAAGTGATTGGAGATATTTCAGCAGGTGTTCAAACAAGGCATCAACTACACCAAAATGAGATGCACACTTGTTTCCTATCACAAGTTGAACCTCAATCCATAAATGATGCAGAGCAAGATCCAAACTAGATTCTTGCAATGCAAGAGGAGCTCAATCAATTTGAAAGGAACAAGGTTTGGGATTTGGTTCCAAGACCAAAAGGCCATCCAGTTATTGGCACCAAGTGGGTCTTCAGGAACAAGCTAGATGATCAAGGCAACATAGTCAGAAACGAAGCAAGATTGGTAGACCAAGGATATTCACAGGAAGAAGGAATTGACTATGATCAGACCTTTGCTCCTGTTGCAAGACTTGAAGCTATCAGGATTTTTCTGGCATTTGCTTCATTCAAGAAATTCAAAGTATACCAGATGGATGTGAAGAGTGCATTTCTTAATAGAGACATCAAAGAAGAAGTCTATGTGGAACAACCACCAGGTTTTATCTCTCCAACTTACTCCTCTTATGTATTTAAGCTTAATAAATCTCTCTATGGTCTCAAACAAGCTCCCAGAGCATGGTATGAGACCTTAGCTAATTTTATTTTGGAAAACAAGTTCTGTAGAGGCATAGTTGATAAAATCCTATTTTTCAGGATACATAAAAATCAAACTTTACTAGGTCAAATATATGTAGATGATATTATCTTTGGCTCTACTTATTCAAATCTATGCAAAAGGTTCTCTAACCTAATACAATCTAAATTTGATTTGAGTAGTATGGGTGAATTATTATACTTCCTTGGTCTTCAAGTGAAGCAAACTCCAAATGACATATTCATATCACAATCCAAGTATGCCAAGGAATTAGTGAAAAGGTTTGGTATGTCTGATGCTTCCACCATGAAAACACCCATGCCCTCAAATACTGTTGTTGGCACTGATGAATCAGGGAAACCTGTTGATCAGAAAGTATATAGAACAATTGTTGGCTCATTACTTTATTTAACAGCAAGTAGACCTGATATAATGTTTGCTACCTGTATTTGTGCTAGGTTTCAAGTAAACCCCAAAGAATCTCACCAAATTTTATTAAAAAGAATTTTGAGATATATAAAGGGTTGTCCTAATCTAGGACTCTGGTATCCAACAACATCAAAATTTACATTAACTGGATTCTCAGATTCTGATTATGCTGGATGCAGAGTAGACATGAAAAGCACATTAGGAACTTGCCAGTTTCTTGGTGATATGATTGTGTCTTGGTTTTGTAAGAAACAATCATCTGTGTCCACATCAACGGCTGAAGCTGAAAACATAGCTGCAGGTAGTTGTTGCATACAGATATTGTGGATACAAAATCAGCTCCTAGACTATGGTGTCAATCTAAATAATTCAATTATATTTTGTGACAATACTAGTGCAATATCTATAGCACAAAATCCAATTCTCCATAGTAGGACTAAACCCATAGAAATTAGGCACCACTTTATCAGAGATAATGTGGATAAAAATAAAATTTGCCTACAATTTATTCCTACTGACTTACAAAGAGCTGATATTTTCACCAAGCCATTGGATGAAAATAATCATATTTTCTTTATAAATCAGCTAGGAATGATAGATGGAGATTCAATCTAATAAAAATTAAATTTTCTATTTATCCCCTCATTTCGTCGAACGAAGAATGACGAAATGCTATCGTTCGTCGAACGGAGATCGAAGATACTTAATAGTTCAGGATCGACAAAGACAAGCGCGATCGTCGAACGGAGATTGACGAAAATTAACTTTTCGTCGAACCCAGTCAGACGAAGCCCTAAGTCTTTTCGACTTCTGATTATATTAGGTTTAGCCGAACCCTGTTCTACGAAAGTGTGCGCCCTTCTCCGATCTCTCTATATAATCAAATCTTTCATCTTATTTTATCTTTGCGCCTACAAAACTCGCTTTTCCCTCCAGTTCCACTTTGCACTTGATCATATTCTTTTTTGCAGGAACTATGGCGATTTCTCCAGCAATCTTGTCCTCAATGAAATTTGATGCTGGTTTTGACATTGAAATGGAATCATTTGCACTCTCAGACTAGGTTTTCCAGGACATCCTCAGTCTATTTGAAGAACAACAGTTAAGGAAGATGATGATAACAAGAATTAAGTTACCAGTGGCTGAAATCAAAGAATGGGCTTATACAGTCAAGTCAGAAAATGACATTTTGTCTGGAAGCATTTCAGGACACCAGGTTCTTCTAACTCCTAAAATTTTATCAGATGTTTTTGGTTTTGTGAATGGAAATGAAGATGTGGATATATCTTCTATTGATTTTGATGAGGCTTTGATTAAAATGGGTCACTCCAGTGGAAACCCTAACCATTTGTTAAAGAAGAATTTGTCTATTCAATACAAGTTCTTAGTTGATATAGTGGGCAAGGTGTTGCTTGGGAAAACCTCAGCCCATGACTACATTACAAGGCACCAATTTCTAGTGATGGTGGCCTTGGTTGAGAAGAAGAAGATTAACTGGGGAATGATTATCTTTGAATCATTAAGGAAGAAAAGCAGCAAGGTAAGTGTTGGTTATGGAAGAATATTGGGAATATTTCTTCAAGAGAAGCATCCCGACCTTCTGGTCTCTCCTAAGGTATTCATCAATGCAAGTAAAGGCTAACATCAGCCTTGTTTGGAAAATGGGAAAGAGTAATTCCTAAGAAGAATCCAAGGGATGATGCCCCCAGGCCAGCTTCAGAAGGCACAAGGACTGTGCAAGTCATTCTCTCAACCCTTCAAGAAGCTCCTCCTGTTGTTTCTTCTCCTCCTCTCCCATCTCCACCCCTTGTCTCCTCTGAAGTCATCCCTCCTCCAAATTATCCAATGAACCTTTCTCCCTCATTACCATCATCTCCTATTGCTCAGACCCATCTATTTGCAGAGTCCCCAACATCTATCCAAGAAGATCTCATCACCCCTCTTGATGGCATTCCATCATTCACCTTCCCACCCAGCAATTCTCCTCCCCATTCTCCTACTCTTGCTGATACTCAGTCCCCCATCCACATTGACCATCAAAATATCTCTCCACCTCAGTCACCTATTCCCCCTCAGTCACCTATTCATCCACAATCACCTATCCACCCTCATGTTCCTATTCATGACCACTTTCATCCACCCATAGCACATGCTACCAACACCTCTCTCCTTTTCTCCATCCCATCATCTTCTCATCAACATCAAGATTATGTATATGTTGACTTCTCCTCCACTGCTGATCAGATATTTGATCACATTGCTCCTAAGCTAGAAGCTCTACTGGATGTAAAGCTTGCTCCAACACTTCAAGCTCTCTCTGAACTATCTGCCAAAATAGCTTCCTTCCCTTCATCCTCTTATTATGTCCCTTCTTCAAGGGGCCTAGCTTCAGGTTTCCCTGAAACTAGGCAGGGGGAGATGTCTTATGAAGAAGCTCCAGGTCTTGCAGTTTTCAGTGCAGATGCAGTTGTGTTTGCAGAAAATGCAGTTCAAGCAGATTCTGAGATGACAGATCTCACAACAGATACATTTATTCCAACTATAGAAAAAATAAAGAATATATCTATTAATTCATCTGTAGATATTATTTCCTTGCTTTCTCAGTTCAAGGCAATTTTCAATAGCTTGCCAGAATTTCAAGTGGTTTCAAAAGCAGTTGTTCCTTATATTGCTCCTGTTGATAAAGTTCTGTTGAAAGAACTTCTCAAGAGTCTTGAAGTAGAAGTTCTGTTGAAAGAACTTCTGTTGAAAGAACTTCTGATAAAGTTCTGTTGAAAGAACTTCTCAAGTTCTGTTGAAAGAACTTCTCACAACAGATACATTTATTCCAACTATAGAAAAAAAAAGAATATATCTATTAATTCATCTGTAGATATTATTTCCTTGCTTTCTCAGTTCAAGGCAATTTTCAATAGCTTGCCAGAATTTCAAGTGGTTTCAAAAGCAGTTGTTCCTTATACTGCTCCTGTTGATAAAGTTCTGTTGAAAGAACTTCTCAAGAATCTTGAAGTAGAAGTTCCAGTTCAAGATCAAGCTCCTGTTCCAGATCAGATTCAAGTTCAGATTCTAGAATCAGTTTTAATATCAGAAGATGTTGAAGTGATGAATTCTCCTCCAACATTTGGCTTTGATGATTCCCAAATTCCAGATCTTGATGAAATTGATGTTGAGCAAGATGTCAATGTTAAGAAAGTTGATATTGTGAAGAAGGTTGATGATAAATCTCTGAAACTTATTGATGATCTTTATGACAATCCTCAATCATCTGATGATAGTGATGATGATGACAATGATGATGATGATTCAAATGACAAATCATCAAAGAAAAGAAAGGCTAAATCAAAGTCAAAGGCTGCTCCTAAGCCTCCAAACCCAAACAATGATATTCCCTACTACATCCTACATAATATCACACTCACCAGGGATTCTACTGCCCTGATGAGAATTTCAAGAAATGAAGCAAATAGAAGGAAGAAAATGAAGAAGACTGGTTACTACTCTGACAAGCCTGTCAAGTATAACCATCCTCCTCCTCCTCCTGCAGCAGCAGGTGCAGCTGGATCAACAGGTGTCTCTTCCTCCTCTCAAAGATCTTATTCTCAGCATTCCAAAAGACCAGTCAGTTCCAGTGGATCTCAAAGCTCTAGGTCTTCCAGACCTCCTTCTAGTTCTTCCAGATCCAGTTCTTTAGGTTATAAGTATCAAGTATCTGATGGATCATTGTATATGCAAAGAAATCCTCCTGCTCAGCCATCCTATAAGGCCAATGAAATTGATGATAGGCCTACTTCTCTCAATCCAGAAGAGGAGAGGATATGTCAAATGGGAATATTCAAAGAATCTATAGCAACAACTCAGATTAATAAAGCAAAAGCTGAAGGCAGAGATTTCTCCCAATACTCTACCATGTCAGAATTCAGAAGAAAAGAATTTGAAAAGTACAACTCCAGAAATTTGTTCAATGATGAAGAGTATTTAAAGAAGCACCCAGAAGCAGTAGTTCCTCAAGTCAAATCTCAAACTATTCCATGAGTAAGAGGAAATCAGAAGACCCCAACAGGCAAATTATTTTTAAGCCTCCCTCAGCAAAGAAGTAAAAAGGTTCAGACTTTTTGATTTTGATTGATATTTCTGTTTCATTGTAATATTGTTAAACTCAGAGCACTATACTTATTTTATCTGCTGAAATGGTTTTACATTCTGTCAGATATATATGCTCTGTTGTTTTTCTGTTGTTTATTATTTGAAATTTGTCAAATAGTATCCTAACCCAAATAGGGGGAGATTGTTGGAACCACCCTATTACTGATTTGGACTAGGATTACTATGTGTTGACTAGGACTAGGTTGACCCCCAATGTATCATCTAAGGGTCATAGTTTCTTTGCGGACAAAGGCTAAATCGTGGTTGACGTCTCTTCCGAGAGGGTCCATAACCACGTGGGCCGAATTGACGGAAATTTTTTTAACTAAGTATTTTCCTCCGTAAAAAACTGCTAAATTACGCACCGATATCACATCCTTTATATAATTCGATTCTGAGTCCCTTTACGAGACTTGAGAGTGTTTTAAAGAATATTTGCATATGTGTCCTCATCACGGGCTACCAACTTGGCTATAGGTACAAACGTTCTATAATGGCTTGAATTTCTCAATACGATAGATGATCGAAGCAGCTGCCGGGGGAACGTTAAACAACAAAACCCCGGAGGCCGCTCAAGCTCTAATCGAAGAAATGGCCATGAACGCGTACCAATGGAACGTGTCAAGGTCGCGTCCTAATAAATCGGCTGGTATTTTTGAAGTGGATACCACTGCTTTCTTAGCCTCGTATGTAGAGCGGCTAAATAAGCAGGTGGCGGAGATGACTGCTTCCTCCTCCACTCCCGCGTGGGTGAAAATAATAATAATAATAATATTAATAATAATAATAATCTAATCGAAGAATCGGTGGATTACCTCGATAATCAAGTTCAGTCCTCCTTCAACCCCACTAATAACCCTTATAGTAATAGCTATAATCTGGGTTGGAGGAATCACCCGAACTTCTCCTGGAGTAATCCAAATAATGCGCAACGGCCCCCAAATGCAAAAAACGCAAGGATTTCCGCACGGGTTTCATCAGGGATATCCTCCGCCTCCTCCAAAAATTTTTCCGCTCGAGGAAGTTTTCGCTATGTACATCGCGTCCAACGATACAAATATCAGGAATATTACCGGATCGCTAAAATTTTTAGAAATGCAGGTTGGACAACTTGCGAAAATGTTCTCAGAGCAGCCACTTGGAGCTTTGCCAGGGAATACAGAGCCGAACCCTTGCAAAAATGCCCACGCTATAACCCTTCGCAGCGGCAAGGAGGTCGTCTCCTCATCGCGGGTTGAGCCTACGGTACACATTTCGACTCCGACCCCTCCACCCTCTTCTTCGATTTTATTAGCTCAGAATTTTCCAATTGCGCCGAGCGTTACCAATGGCTGTAACTTTTGAAGGGAGTTATAACCCTTTATACAGGTAAAAAGAAAATGGAAAATATATTGTTCTTCTCTTTGCTTGAGAAGACTCTAGAGATCCTGATGGGTTGTTGAGAATAGATCTTGATGATGTTGAAGAAGAGCTCTTGATGATGTTGAAGAAAAGCTCCCCCTGATTTGATTAATGTTGAGGAAGCTTCTTCACTTGATTGTAATAACTATTTTTTTCTTTTGCAGTTTTGATCCTGAGCAAGTGATCTTGATTGGCGTCTCAGGATGAAGATGTTCTGCAGAGAAGAGTTAGCAAAAAGAAGATAAATAAAATATGTTGTTCTTATCAAGAACTCTGTATATGTGCTGCTTCTTTTTGCTTCTCTGTATTTCTATATATTTCCTTCTCTTTTTATGTATCTGTATTATCCTTCTCTTGTATATATTCTCTCCTTCTTCTTTTTCTTTGCTCTTCTCTTTGTATATATGATCTGAAGAAGGCTTTTTGGGCTGATTTTAATTCTTGCCCGACAATAGAGGAAAGAGATAATGTCTCTTTTATTTCCTAGATTCCTTGAGAAGATAAATTGCCGTCTTTAGCTTTTCTGCAACGCCTATAATATTTATTGCCTACAACGGCTATATTATTAATTGATACAGAAGGGCAGCAATATATAATTTAATCAAAATATTGCTTAATCAGATATAATAATATTAGAAGATCTGAGAAATGATATTTTAAAGAGCTGAACATATTTCGTCGATCTCAGCTTGAAGTTCGTCGGGCTGAGCTCGATGTTTGTTGATCTGATCATTTAGTTAGTCGATCATTGCTGTATGAAGTTTAGTCGAGTGCTGTTGGGTTTCGTCGAACGCAGCTTTTCGTCGACCACTATGATAGCTGGATTTCATCGATCGCTGAGATAGTTGTTCTTCGTCGAGCGCAGAATGAATAGAATTCATCGACCACAGAGCACCGTTCGTCGAACGCGGAAAACCGTTCGTCGAACACATAGAACTTGTATTATTTATTTATATATATTATTTTCTCCTGCCTCCTGTCTTAATGGGATTTGATCTAAGTTATGCAAGATGTGTTATGACCATAAAGATGGATCCTAACTCAAATCAAAACTAAGGTTCAAACAATCTCCCCCTATTTGAGTTGGGATCCTAATCGAAATCAAGAATAGGTGTTCTAACAATAGTGAAGAATTGGGATACCAATTGAAGGTGAGGTTAGTTCTTAATATTAACTCTAGAAGAAAGGGAAAAAGAGAGTTAAAAGGTTTTGCACTTAATTTTGAAATAGTGATATATAAATATGTGTATTGAGTGAGTGATTTATAAAACAAACAAAGGAATCAGCTCAGAGCACAGCAAAATAATCACATCACAGACAACACAAGAAATTTATTGTAGTTCCCCACTAAACCTGGGTACATCTACTCTTCTACCACACTCGGTAGGAATCCACTACAGGTTGTTGATCAGGTGCTCTGCCACCAAGGGAGTTTTGATCAGGTGTCCACACACCAAGTGAGCTTTTGATCAGGGGCTCTAACCCAACTACAGGTTTTTGATTAGGTGCCCTGCCACCAATGGCTGACTTTTGAAGGGAGTTATAACCCTTATACAGGAAAAAAGAAAATGGAAAATATATTGTTCTTCTCTTTGCTTGAGAAGACTCTAGAGATCCTGATGGGTTGTTGAGAATAGATCTTGATGATGTTGAAGAAGAGCTCTTGATGATGTTGAAGAAGAGCTCCCCCTGATTTGATTAGTGTTGAGGAAGCTTCTTCACTTCATTGTAATAACTCTTTTTCTTCTTCTGCAGGTTCGATCCTGAGCAAGTGATCTTGATTGGTGTCTTAGGATGAAGATGTTCTGCAGAGAAGAGTTAGCAAAAAGAAGATAAATAAAATATGTTGTTCTTATCAAGAACTCTGTATATGTGCTGCTTCTTTTTGCTTCTCTGTATTTCTGTATATTTCCTTCTCTCTTCCTGTATCTGTATAATCCTTCTCTTGTATATATTCTCTCCTTCTTCTTTTTCTCTGCTCTTCTCTTTGTATATATGATTTGGAGAAGACTTTTTGGGCTGATTTTAATTCTTGCCCGACAAGAGAGGAAAGAGATAATGTCTCTTTTATTTCCTAGATTCCTCTAGAAGATAAATTGCCGTCTTTAGCTTTTCTGCAATGGCTATAATATTTACTGCCTGCAACCACTATATTATTAATTGATACAGAAGGGCAGCAATATATAATTTAATCAAATATTGCTTAATCAGATATAATTATATTAGCCGATCTGAGAAATGATATTTTAAAGAGCTGAACATATTTTGTCGATCTCAGCTTGAAGTTCCTCGGGCTGAGCTCGACATTTGTTGATCTGATCATTTAGTTCGTCGATCATTGTTGTATGAACTTTCGTCAAGTGCTGCTGGGATTTCGTCGAACGCAACTTTTTGTCGACCGCTGAGATAGCTGGATTTCATCGACCGCTGAGATAGCTGTTCTTCTTCTAACGTAGAATGAATATAATTCGTCGACCGCAGAGCGCCGTTCGTCGAACGCAGAAAGCCGCTCGTCGAACGCAGAGAACTTGTATTATTTATATATATATTATTTTCTCCTGTCTCCTGTCTTAATGAGATTTGATCTAAGTTATACAAAATGTGTTATGACCATAAAGATGGATCCTAACTCAAATCAAAACTAAGGTTCCAACAAGATCTTTACAGATCTATGCTCTGGCGAAGATTTTGTGCTCCGGAGCTCCGGTGGCGGCGATCTGAAGGTTCACAGAAAATGGCGTCTCCGCTCTGATTCGCGAAGAGGTCAGGAAGAAAAGAAAGGTAGGGCTTTTTCTTTTTTTCTTTTCGGTTTTCTTTCACGGGAGAGAAGAACTATTTATGTATATATATATACAAATATATTTATAATAATAATAAGTAAATATATTTATAAAAGTAATAGGAGGGAAACATGATTCGACTATTGGTTTTCGGAGAATGGATATAACCGAACGATCGGCTTTCGAAAAGAAAATGATATAGCCGAATTAATTATGAATGGACGAATCGACTAAAGACTCAAATTCCATTCGGTTAAAACACACATATATATATATAATAATTATAATAATTATAAGAATTTTATATTTTTACCTACACTAGACGAATGCCGAAACCGACGAAAATCGCACTAAAGGTGAACGCGGCGCTACGAATCCAATGGCGAAGTCAGAATCAAAATGCGACGTACCGTTCTCGAGATATAAATTTCCGAAGTTTACGGCGACGCCAAAAACATGCAAATCTTCTAAAAATTTACCGAGGCTCTAAAATCGCTCGGATCGCCACGAAACTTTAAGGGTCTTTCTAAAATTAAATATTCTAATTTCCTAACGTAAAATTTTCCAATTCTGGGTCGTTTCAAAATTCGGTCGACACGACCCAATGGATACAAAAACGCACAAACGACGGTGCTCTGCTAACTCCATGCTAACATAACGCCCTACGTCATAATGACGTCATCAATATAATTAAATTACTAGCCAAAAATTCAGGGGCATTACAGCGGTCGCCGCCATCCGTGGAGTTCTTCTTGGAGAAGGGCGTGAGGGAGCAGCAGAGGCGATTTCGTGAGGGGTGTCACAACCCGCATTTCTCCCACGAATTTAATAAATATTATCAGAGCAAGGGTGAAATATGCGTCGGGTTGGGTCCAGCGTTCCTTCACTTGACCCGTAGCGCCTTTTCGTTGATATAAAGATCAAGTTGCGCCTTCACCAATAGTCCGGGCTTTTGGTGCAGTTGGTTGCGCTGTGTCCTCTCAATTGGTATCAAAGCAGGTTGCGGGTTCGAGACCGGGGGGGGCGCTGATAATTCCTGAAATTCTCTCTACCTGTGTGGGTCCTGGCGGGTCAGGCGGCCGGAGCCATGTGTCAAGCCACCTCTGAGCTTGCGGGCCATGTGGAGCACCTATGAGCTTGCGGGCCATGCTGGACGCTGGGGGGGGATTGTTCGGTCCAGCGTTCCTTCACTTGACCCGTAGTGCCTTTCCGTTGATATAAAGATCAAGTTGCGCCTTCACCAATAGTCCGGGCTTTTGGTGCAGTTGGTTGCGCTGGGTCCTCTCACGTCGTGATGCCACGTCATGCAGGGGACAACTACAGACGCTCAGGCAAACACTCCTTACGATTATTTTATAAAAACATAAATGTGCTTGGATTAAAAAGAGAATTTTACATTTTAGCTTAGGACCGTGCCCTCAGTTCGGTGGATCATCTAGTCCACAAGTAAGAAACTATACATACGCAGCGGAAAATAGGTTCATTTTAGCCTACATGAGCATGAAAATCAACATCCTAGAAATGATATGCACATATCTATTTTAGTATAGTAAGAAAGGATTTTCTACGATCTTCAAAGTATGTGACATTTACTTAAAATCATGATATGCAAAAATGATATTTTTATACCAATAAAGTAACTAATGCATCCTAGCATAAAGCTTCCCAGAGAGCAAGTAGGTAAACAACCCGAAAGTAATAGCAAAATAGCTAGCAAGTATCCTAGCACAAGAAAACTAGAGCTATGGGCGTCAACAACTGACACGTGTCCATAGGAAAACTGAGTACAAGCCTAAATCTAAAACAAAGGAACAACTACCTCACAATCGGCAGGGGAGAACGAACCACTGTAACTAACTGCAGTTCCAGAGAACACCAACTCTACTAACTGAATAGCTACCACTCCGAGCCTGAGACATTCAGAAGAAAAGAATGTCTCAGCAAGAAAGTGCTAGAAAACCCAAGGTTAGCAACAGTCAGAAATAAAGATTTCAGAAAGGAGAACTAATCAAATAAGCATCTATAATCTTACAACAACCAGAGCCAGCTCAAACGAGTGCACTCGGTAAGAGGAAAAGCCTGCACCAGAAGGTATTAGCCAAAACAATCAAAGCCAACCACTTGTCTGCCATTGCAGCTCAGAGGTGGTGGTTATACACATAATATCATACTACACATATATAAGCATATATGTTTATAAGCGCTTGAGACTGATCAGCTCGAGGGAAGAGCGTCCCCCAAAAATAAAGGCACTACGACAGTGGTATCTTCCACAAACGCCCGCAGCCCAACAAACAAATAGGAGTGCTACGGCGGGGGCTCCAATCCACCCAAACGAACAACCCAAAAGAGGCTCTATGGCGGTGACTTTTAGCTCACACGTCCAACAGACTCCAACATAGCACCAGAAGCAGTGGTGCATAAACATATATATAAGTATGTCTATACATATATAAAGCACACTACAGATCACCAGAAAACACTCGGAGCATTAGACAACATAGCATACTTAGATCATCAATCCAACATAGCAAATAGAGGAGTGCCAGTCAGGAAAATAGGATTTCATATAGTTGTAACCACAACTCAAGACGAGAGAATCATAAAGCACCTAGTTCAACAATTAATCAATATATCCACATTCAACTTACAACAAGGTCAAAGATTTCAGAAAGCCGACAGACACCATGCAAGTCTTGGTGTCGAAAAAAATGAAGATAAATTTAACACGAAGGCCAAACACTAGAACAAGACTCAACGGTTCATTTGAAACCACTTGGTGAGTCTAAACTTGACTCCCAACGAACCTCTCGCAACAGTACGGTGAATAAGGCACGAAAAGACACCATAAAAGATCACTAACCCAATACAGGACAACTCAAAGAATAAAGCATAGCATCATCAAAAGTCTCAACCATAGGGACTTAAAATGCTTGATAACATCGCTTAAGATACCCGGGAACACCCGGCAAAAGAACATTTAAATATATGAGAAAATAATTCAGAATAAGCGATGAAGTCGATAGAAAAACTTATCAAAAGTTGACAGGAAAACTTATATCAAAGTTGACTAGAAGACTTCATGTCAAAGTCGAAGGGAAACTTCATAAAAGAAGAAATAATTGCACGATCTAAGGGTGAGCAAACTTTTCTATACCTAGGGAAGTCTTATCAGACTAACTAGTAGCATAACTAAACAGGTATAGAAGCTATCCAGATTCCAAAGGGGATGACAGCAGGAATCAAGAACCCAGAACACCAATCAAGACCCAACAAAGGGAAACACAACAGCCACTAACCTAAAATCAACAGGTTAGGCAGATAAGGAAGAAGAAAGGACTGAAATAAAGAACTTCCAATCACCCAGCAACATCAAGCCAAGGGGACTACTACTACTTGAAGGAAACAACCAACAAGAGAGCCTAACATAACTAAAATTCAGGAAACAAAGTCATTAAGGAGAAGGACCGCTATTTGCAGCCCACAACCACTAAAAAGAAATCTTTACATTCAACCAGTTTGCTAAGATAGTGAGGATGAAGCATTACCCTTCACTGAGAAAGTTAACACAAAAATTTTACATGGAAGAATGAGTCTGGAAGGGTTTAAAATACTCAGAAATAAAAGGAAGATTACACCGAAAATGACTTTTCTGAGAGAATCTATCAGAACAACCAGGAAGACCACAAACAGAACTTCACTTGCAGAAAAGGGGGAGAAATAATCATTAAAGGGGAAGAGAAGCAATCCAGGAAAAAGATTAAAAGAGAAGGGAAAAAGGCAAATAGATGACCTCAATAGCTAGGCTACTAGTGTGGGACTAAGAGTGATTTTATAATTTAACCAACATCTAAATATAAATGTCGAACATGCCAACTGTATTTTCTTATACCCAGGGCCATATAACCAAAGCAGTTGAATGCCATATAACAAGAATAAGCTTGAGCTAAGAGTCGACTACGCAATTTGAATTATCGAGACTTACAACCCGAAGGCGGCCCACAGATCATATAACAACAATTGAACGTAATATCAAGAATAGGATTATTATATGGCAGCCCCCATATAATAAAAAAAAGAACTATGTATAGCTAATAGAACTACACATAGCAGCCTCCAATGTAATATAAATCCAAGCATTGATGATGCAAAGTAGCCCCCTAACTGGGATTACACAACAAGCCCCAAAGTGATATGAATTCAAGCATAGCAGCCCCCAAAAAAGAAATGAAATCGGGATTATACAACCAACCCCCGAAGTAATATAAATCCAAGCATAACAGCCCCCAAAAATTGAAATTTATACAACCAGCCCTCAAAGTAAATCCAACAAGAATGATGCTATAAGGCAGCCTAGAGCAAAACCAGCCTGGCGCCAAGTGCAGCAGCCCCAACATGATAAAATTATTTGAAGCAGCCCCCAAACAGGTCTCTATAAGGCAGCCACCCAATCATAAGGATTTTATTAAAGCAGCCCACAACCAGATCTCTATAGGGCAGCCCCCCAACATAAAGATTTTTAATTAAAGCAGCCGCCAAACTGATGGTTTGTAAATCCAAACTAAAACCAAGTATAGCAGCCTCCAACAGTGACCCAAAATTTTGCTACCCAAGAGAGGGAAAACTGCCATAACAATATTATAGAAAAACTTTGCTAACAACCAAGAGGAATTACCACAAACATCCCCAAATTTTGCTAACAAAAACTGGAGGATCAAGCACTCAACGATCCAAAACTTTTGTCAACCAAATTAGGAATTCACCCACTTGAAGATCCAGGATACTACTAATCAAGAAAAAGAGTCCAGAAAAGAGATGGAGGGGAGGTAGGGAAAAGTTTTCTTGCCTCTAAATCAACCGACGACCCGCCGTATCGCGACTATCTTAATAAGGCCGATCGACACCCTAGCCCCGACGACGAAAACAAGGCCCGACAACCTCAACGACTCCTCTGATGTCCAGCACCTCTGGCACCCGGCGACACCGGCGAAAGCTCTAGGACGCTTCTACCTCTCTCTAGAAATCGCTGGAGCCATCGGGGGAGGGGAAAAGGAAGACAAGTGAAAGCTCCTCAACTCAACTCTGCATATATATATATATATATATATTATAACCTAATGTATACTAAATTTTATACATATATATTGCATATATGTATGTATGTATGTATGTATGTATAAATTCTTATATATAATCTTTGCATATATATATATATAAAGCCTTATGCATATTAAATTTTACACAAATTTATGAATATTGCATATATGTATGTATAAATTTTTATATATAACCTTTGGACATGCAATTATATAATGTATATGTATATATATATACTTCTATACAAACCTTTTTTGCATATACATACATATACCTATGCATATACCTACCTACATGAATACATGATTGAATAAGTTTGCCTATATAAGTATAATTCTTCATATATGCACACTTAAATATGTATGTTTGTATACATCTACCCGTATGAACCTTCTACACGTGTATATATATCTACATATTTGACTCAACCTAGAATTAACTTGCCGGACGACGACGACACTTCCAAAACGGTAACTCCCCCCCCCCACACTTACGCTATGCAATGATAAGTTTAGTATTTAGGACATTACCAATTTCGTATCCCCTCTTAGAAGACTATAAGGAAATTCTGGGGCGTTTTTTTGTAACAACCCGGCCCAACCACCAACAGAAGAGGCCCGCTCCAACTATGTGGTCAAGGCGCACTCTGTGGGCTGGCTGCCGCAGTTAGACATGGATGCAACCCATACACCCCAATGCCTCTCTGAGACTGTTTCTCAGCAACAGTGCATTGTTGATGGCAGGATTCAAACCCCCGCCACCCTTGATAAGGCGCCTTATCAAGGGTGGCAGGTGTTCGAATCCCGCCATCAACAACGCACTGTTGCTGAAAAACAGGCTCAGAGAAGAGTTGGGGTGTATGGGCTGCAGCCTTTGTCCAATCGCGGCTGACAGCCCACAGAGTGCGCCTTGGCCACTGAGTTGGAGCGGGCCTCTGGTGTTGGTGGTTGGGCCAGGTTGTTACAAGGGGTCTGTGAGCAGTAATGCGCTGTTTTAGGTTTTTAAGAAAGGTCAAAAGGATATAGCGCACAGAGAGAGTATTTTTCCATTGCCGTGGCTAATAGTTATGTATTAGCCACTTTTTTTTGCTTGTCATGGCTAATATTTAGGTATTAGCCACACTTTTTTATTTGCTGTGGCTAATACTTAAATATTAGCCACGCTTTTTACAACCCTGGCAAAAATCTCACTATTAGCCACGGCATTTTCAACCGTGACTAATACTAGTGTATTATCCACGGTTTTTGAACCCTGGCAAAAAATTGTGTGGCTAAAAATTAAGTTTCTAGTAGTGACTGAAGGCAAAATCATATTGTTCACAAAAAAGTTCTTCCTTCTTTCTCACAGCCGCACTGTGTTCTGATTCTTAGTTGTGTATTTTCTCCATAAGTATTTCGTTTGTATTAGGTCATACATCTTGTCTTTTTATATTTACAAGGCCCTCTAACGGTCTATTCGGATAACTCTTAATGTCATAATCCCATTCCTTAGTGGCATTCGTTGATTGGTCCCCTTGATAGTGGCATTAAATGCAGACAACGTGTTTCAAAAAATCTCAGTCTGTCTAAACGATATGGCCACCATATCGATGACACAGCTTGCTGTCTCAGCGATCTATTTGGGACTCTAGACATTTCTTCAAATCTTATTGAATCTTCAGCTGAGTAGGATATCTTGATGATATGGATAGTCTCAGCTACAAAAGCAGTCACGGCGAAGTGAAGTCTCCTCATCGATATCATCAAGATCATCTTGTTGACATGAGGTCTTCTCGTCAATATCGTCGAGATCATTCTTACTAATACTTTAGTGGCAAATTGACTCCATAATCTCTAACTTATCCTTCAAGACGACACTGCTTCTTTAAAATGATGTCTTCTTGGCCAGATACTTTTTACTTAAGATTTCTGAAGAGCTTCATCATGCCAGACTTCTCAGCGATATCATCGTGTGATACTTGTTGACACGATGATACCATGACTTGATTGATTCTTCTTGTTCTCACAACAATATCATCATGTGTACTTTGTTGACACAATGATATCGTGACTTGATTGATTCTTCTTGTTCTCACAATAATATCGTCGTGTGTACTTGGTTGACACAATAATATTGTCGTGTTATCCTTAATGTCGCGATAATTAGTGATAGTCCTTCTCCTGTCTTCTGTGAGTAGTCTGAATGATATATACATATGTATTCAACGATATGTCCAATACTTCTCAACGATTTTGGACTTAGATTGATCATAGAAATACTGGACGTACTATATATTCTCTGCAGTCATAAATGAGATATACCATCAAATACTTAATGCTTTTATCATTGACCTGAGCACTTCTTCAAATCAGAAAAATTGCAGGGCACTATTCCCAACAATCTCCCCATATTTGAAGAAGTCATAACTCACTTCAATGATAAATGGCAAACAATAAGTAGAATCAACATTAAGAATATTCAGGCAATATAGAAAGATTCAACTACCAACAATGTATAAATAATAGATAATGTTTTAAGTAATATAATCACAATCATTTGCCCAATTCTTTTTTGAAGATATGCATTCTAAATTGTTCATGTTGCTGCTTCCTCTTCCTTTTCTCCTTTGCTTTCATAAAAAATGATTGGCTTGGGAATTCTTTTAGGAGAGGGAGGAGGACCATGGGGAAAGGCTAGCTTGTGATTCCTCCTCTTCTCTTCTTGTTGCAGATGGAGATTCCAATCAGTAGAATAAAAAATCCTTTCTCAACCATCCTGAGGGTAGCCAAACTCAATCCAGGCTTCTGAAATTATAGTTCTAGAGTTAAGACTCCATCTGCCTGATTGAGTATCTTGTGTAATTTCTCTCAGCCTATTCTTCCTGTATGAATTATTCTGATTTCTTTTCCTCTTTCTTGAAGTGGATGACTCTCCAATCTCAATACCATAATATTCTGAGTTAGTATCTTCTGATGTTTCTGTCATTTCAAAAGTTGAGGGTGGATTTTGCATTGATTGCTTGACCTGATTGACTGCCCACATAACCTAATGGGAGCCAGCATTTATCATAGCCTTCTCCCCCTTTAGGACTTCTTCAACTATTTGATCATCCAAGGCAACCTTTACCATGTTGATCCTTTCATGAAGTTTTTGCTCATCCACATCAATATTCTTTCTTAGTTGGAGCAAATGCTCATCCATAGTCTGAGCATTAGTGTCCACTCTATGAATGATGTGTTGTCTATCCTCACCCATGAAGTTGGTGATTTCTTGAAAGGCTCTATGAGTATCATATGCCATGGTTATTTGATTTTGAATGATCTGATGAGTTGATTGCCTGGTGAGATTCAGATGCTCACCAAGATTGTCCATTGCTAGAGTATGTGGAGAAAGTGAGTATGTTGAGTGTTTAGATGATGCATGTCCTCCTTAACAGCCTACAGCTCAACCTTTATCTCCTTCCTCGGCTCATCAACTATTTTTAGAATGAAAGTCTCCATCTTTTTTCTTTGGGCATCCAACAAAGATGACATCATTTGAAATAATTATTCTGACTGTGCAGTAGAAGGTTCGATAGTATCAACTTTAGCATTATCTTCAGAGGCACTGACAGTGAATTGGAAACTAGTAGAGTCAGTTTGTATGTTCTCTCCTTCTGTCATGACTGACTTCCCTTTGAAAAGTACCAGGTCAAGCCCATTCATTTGTTCTGAGCTTTCAGCCTTCTCTGGTTTAGGAATTGCTTTCTTCTCAGAATCATTCAAAACCTTCTCCTGAGCACCTCCCTCAGCAGAAGATCCAACCCTTCTATCAGTATCATCCTCATCTTGATCAATTAGGGTAGAGGACACCATATGGGTATCCCCCTCAACAACATCAGTGTTTGGGGATGAGCTCCCAAGTAGGGACTCCCCCACAATTGGATCAGCCTCTTGACCAGAACTTTTTGTTAAGAGCTCCGCCTCAATAATTACTTCTTTTTCCTGGTCTCTTGTTCTCTTGTAGACAGCTGGAGAGTCACCCAAAAATGCTTTCCTTTCCTCAAGAGCCTCTATGATAGCAGGTTCAATTCTTATATCGGGGAATAGCTGGAGCCTGGAGTCTCTCCCCCACTGTTAGAGCAAGGTTTGAGATACACGAGACACTTTCTTCCTCAGCACTGCTGGATGACCTGCTCTCATCTGCAGGATCAGCAGTTTAATCAGATCCCTTCTTCTTTTTCAGCATCACTTAACTATCTTTAGGTGATTTGGAGATCACCCTGTCCCATCTTTCCAACATTTTGGAGTCTAGTTTCTTAGAGTGGTGAAATGGTACTCCTATTTTCTTATTTAGAATATCTCTAAGAGAATTGAGGAGGAAGAGAGACAAAATCCTTCCAAAGGAAGGGGTTTTTAGATTGCTTTAAATTCTTTGAAATAGAAGGTCACTCCAATCAGTCTTTTTACATAATAATTCAGCACATTATTTCAAACATGTCTTTAGAAATCCTATCATGAGAACCAGGTTTATATAGCAGCACTTTCCCTACAAAATTTGCCAGCGGTTTAGATTTCTGGTTGAATTAGCTCTTTTGATGGACCCGTAGGTCTTTCCACTATGGCCACACCATGTATATCCTATAGAGATGTTGTCACGGGATAGCCCTTCCTCTTCTTCTTCTGCCTCCAGTCGAGGCAATCGTAAAGCTTTTTCTAGGCTTGTTCTTGAGACCTTAACTTTCTTCCCGGCCACTTCTGATTTCAGAGAGGTGTCAGAGTGATTAGCTCATGCTCCCTCAAAGAATTCTAAAAGTTCCCTATCCATTAGAACACATGGTTCACACAGGAGGTACTCCAACACGGCTGCCTCCAGCACCCCTATTATGGAACAAATTTCTTCTGAACTGGTGTTGAAGCCTCCTCGCAGAAGTTCACATCCAAAAATTATTGAAGCCTCTTTATTTTCTTTATCATTCCTTGGAGCCATTGATGCGGGTTGGCAGGAGCGGTCGATTGTCTTGAATGGAATGGGGCTTTATCGCAGAGATGAATTTAGGGCAAATGATAGCGTAATTTTGTCCTAAACATTTATCTTATTTATAGTAGAGGTAGATGAAGGGGCACATACCACGTCACATTTCGATATGAAAAATTGATCATCGGATGACTCTGATTAAAAGAGCCAATTAGGCTTAAGCAACTAGAATGAATTACGATGATATGTATTGTGTCGTCGAAATATCCAGCCAACATGCGTCCTTTCAGCCGACAAGTGATCTTTCACCAAAAATTTTAGACATATTCTGTGTCGTTGAGACATCTCACGATATTGTTGATATGACTGACTCTGTATTATTGAGAGATCATCTGTGTCGTTGAGATAACCAACATATATTAGTTCGACTTTTGTGAAACTTCATCATTTCTTCAATGGTACCTGTTGCACTAAGTATATAAGTTTTTAAGAACTACTAATGAAGGATAATAAATTTAAAGTGGGTTAGAATTTACTTCAAGTTTAAAATCCCCAATTGAAATTTGAAGTTAAACTTTGCTTCATCTACGGGCTTTGTGAATATATCAGCTACTTGTTTGTCTGTGGGGACAAACTCATAGGTGATATCCTCATTCTCCATATACTCCCTAACGAAGTGATACATGATCTCAATATGCTTAGTCCTGCTATGTGAGATAGGATTCTTAGCAATAGAGATAACACTTGAAGAATCACAAAACAAGGGTGTTTTGATTATCTTCAGATTGTAGTCTTGGAGCTGGTGCTGAATCCATAGCAACTGAGCACATCAACTCCTAGTAGATATGTATTCTTGTTTTGGTATGGAGACTTTCACACTAGTTAGCTTCTTGCTGCTCCCTGAAATAAGTCTTCCTCCAAGGAATTGGCATGTCCCTGAAGTGCTCTTTCTATGTCTCTTACATCCTGCATAGTATGCATCTGAATAGCCTTTTAGTACACAATCATTGCTCTTAGGGTACCAAAGTCCAATATTGGGTGTACTCTTTGTTGGAACATGGTTTTCTGCATCCCCTTGATTTGAGAATAACAAATCCTACTTGTATTTGATCTTGTTTGTCATTGTGTTTTTAGCATGCAGGTTTGAACAAAATTAACACTAGGATGTTGCATTATTGGTCTGGATCTGCTTACAAGCTAAAATGATGATTGTAGTCTAACGCCAGGCGTTAAGACTTAACTTCGGCATTGACTTTTATTCCCACCAAGATGAAAATGGCATGAAGGGAAGCTGCCATGATTGCAGGAGCATTTTGGGTATGATTTGGCTTAACGCCAGGCGTTAGACTCAACGCCAGCAATAAGGTTGCCTAAATGAATGTTTCCTAAGATGCGGAATCTCCTTCCTATTTTGAAGATCCGAGCCATCAAATTGTTTCTATACTGAGTCAACGCCTGACGTTAGCCTTAACGCCGGTGTCAGCTTCCAGTCCTATAAATAGGTGGCATTTGTTCTCTCCAACAATTGATCCCAAGTAGCCTTATTCCAGCATTTCAGAAACTCTGTGAGGGCCGTATTTTCCAGACCACCATCTCCCACACAAATTCAAGAGAAGAATTCTAAGGAGGATCGGATCAACGCTCACCCAACGCGAAAAACTCACACTTCGACTTCGATGATATTTAGCGGGTCTTCGCAGTCTCTAGAATTCTTTATAGAGAGTTTTTACATGTCTTTTATATTTTGTTGTACGTCTTTCATTGTAATTATTTAGTGAATTCACCGCGGTTGTTGGGGACTAGGTCCGTGTGCGGCTTAGGGGGGATTCGCCATGGTTGTTGGTGACTAGGTCTAGGGAGTAGATCTAGGGGGTGCTCGAGGCTTTTCTAGGGATTGAAAGGCTAGACCAGCTTGAGTCCATATCTATGGAAAGATTGGTTAAAGCCAACCGGTTCTTAGTGAGAAGAGTCGGTATAGAAAACCAAAAGAGTATTTCATATTCGCCTTGATTTCTAGCGTCATAGAAATCAGTTTTTGTAATCAAATTACATAAATGATAATCATGTCTTTTCATGTTAAATATAATTGATTTCGTTTCTTATTTCTAGCTCTTTACTTTCGTTTCAATTTACTTCTTAGAAAATCACAAGTTTTTCTTAAAATCCTAAAGTTTTCTAAAACCCTTATTCACCCCCCCCCCTAAGGGCACCTCAAGATCCAACGAGTTGTATCAGAGGAAGGTTATTCCAAAACGGTCTAGAAATCGGGAATAATGGCGCTCCATGATCTCGCTTTCCATGAGAGGTAAGGAATAAGTAGACCTCCACTTTTTACCGGAATCGACTATAACTACTGGAGAACATGAATGCTTTATTTTCTAATTAATTTAGATCTAGACGTCTAGGCTAGTGTTGAAACACAGTATACTACTCCTACATGTGTTGTTGGAGAAGTAACCATGGAAAACCTAGAGATAGATGAGATGATGGGGATAAAAATAAATGTAAAAATAATGATAAAACAATGAATGCCTTATTTTGTGCGTTAGATTGGACTGAATTTAATCGAGTTTGTGCTTGCGAAACTGCTTATGACATTTGGAATTTACTAGAAATAATGCATGAGGGTACTTCGCAGGTTAAAGACTCAAAGCTATTCCAACTGGAATCGGAGTTTGAAAGATTCAGAATGGATCCAAACATGAACATTGACTCGATGTAGTCATTTTACCAAGATCGTCAATGTCTCAAAGATTCTTGGAAAAACCTTCTCAAACAGTGACTTGGTGAGGAAGATCCTTCGATCTCTCCCTCCGAAGTTAAATCCAAAGGTGACAGCTATTTCCGAATCGCATGATCTAAGATGGCTCCAGATTGAGAGCCTCATCGGGAATCTCAAAACCCATGAGGTAGAACTCAAAATCCAAGATGAAGAATACAACAAAGAGACAAAGAAGAAAGCCTTGGCACTAAAGTCAAGGAAAGTGGATGATGATGAGGAAGAAGCCGAGGATAGTCTCTTTGTGAAAAATTACACAAAGTTCATGAAGAATATGGAAAGGAGGAACACCTTTCATAAGTATTTTTGAAAAGGCTCATCATCCAAAAGAGAGAAAAAAGGAAAAATCAAGCGACGATAACGATGAGCAACCTCCTCCCGAGTGCTTCCACTGCAGGAAGACCAGGAATAAAAGAAGTCAATGCCCAAAGTACTTAAACGAACAAAAGGAAAAGTCGCATAAAGGAAGAGAAAAGAAGAAGGTTCTGAAGGCTACAACGTGGGATGACTCTTCATTTGAAAGTTCAAACAAGTCAACTTCAAGCGATAGTGATGAGGCAAATTTGTGCCTCATGGAGAGGAGCCATGAATCAATGGATGATGATTGCAGTGTCCAAAGTGGCACTGATGTAATTCATATTACTTATGATGATCTTTATATTGATTACATGAAAATATGCAATTTTTTTAGTAAGAGTCTAAAAGATCTTGATCTTTTAAAAACAGAAAATAAATTTCTCTTAAAACAAAATCGAAAATTAAATAAGGAAGTAAAAGCTTTGGGAAAAGTGATAGGGCCTTGCCAAGAAAACGATCATTACTTAGCAAGGACAAAAGAACAAGAAAACGATCTTTCTAAGGCTCTCTCCAATATCGAATCTCTCACAAAACAAAAGGGAGACTTAGAAAGAAGTTTAAAAATCTATCTTTCTCAAATAGAAAATGAAAAGAAAATTTTTGCAAATAGGTGTGGAAATTTAGTAAGTAAATAGTTCGCCTTAAAAGCCCTAATCAAAGATCTTAATATGGCAATAAACAAATTCGTGGTTGGCAAAAAATTGTTGGACATGATTTTGGGCAACCAGAGCCATGGCTCTACAAAGTTTGGGCTGGGTATGGTTCGGGAAGCTACCACCCAGCGTTAACTTCTAACGTTGGCATTAGCTCTGGTTCCAGAAACCAAAATTCTTTTTATAAAAATATTTCTGTCACCCATTCTACCTCCTTGTCTACCAGCAAGGGTCAACAAAATTCTCTAAAAAAGGTCTCAACCCCTTTTGTTGCCTATGCCAATTGTTTATTTTTTTGGCACACCACGGACTCCTGCAGGAAGAAGGGAAAGCGTACTTTAAAACAAATTTGGGTACCTAATGTCACCACCTATATTACGGTAGGAACCTTTTGGGTATCCATATCATCACAAACATCTTCTTTTTAGGTGTGTTGGCAGGCTAAGGACAAGGAAGACATGTGGTACTTGGACTCAGGATGTTCCAAGCACATGACGGACGATAAAGCAAAGTTCCTTAGCCTCACTAAGAAGAAAGGAGGAAGGGTGACATTTGGTGACAATGGAAAAGGAAGAATCTTAGGCACTGATACAGTGGGTAACGACTCCTTCTCTCTTACAAATGTCTTATATGTAGAAGACTTAAAACACAACTTTATCTTTATTAGTCAACTATGCGATAAAGGTCTTAATGTTTTATTTGAGTCTTCTATAAATTTGTGCAAAATTATAGATCCTAAGACTAATGATATTATGCTCACTGCACCAAGAATTCACAATGTCTATTTAATTTTCTTTCATGATCTATCACGTGTGTCACTAAAATGTCTAATCACGAAAAATGAAGAACTTGAATTATGGCATAGGCGCCTTGGTCATACTAGCACCCAGTTGATCCTAAAATTATCAAAAATTAAAATAATAAGGGTTTTACCAATGCTCAATGGAAACCTATCTAGTTTATGCCAGCCCTGCCAAAAAGGAAAATTCTCTAAAACATCTTTCAAAAACAAATCTGAAATGTCCACCACTAGACCCCTACAACTAATTCACATGGACCCATTTGGGAAATTAGCACTTGTATTCTAGGTTGTAAAAAGTACACATTTGTATTGATTGATGATTTCTCTAGATTTACTTGAACACTTTTCTTACCTCCAAATCCGATGTTTTTTCTGATTTTACAAAACTATGCAATCACATTCAAAATGAATTAGATTTAAAAATCAAGTGAATTAGATCGGATTATGGTGGGGAATTTGAAAATGATAGTTTCACCACTTTTTGTAATAATCTAGGTATTAAACATGAATTTTCCGCTCCATGCACCCCCCAACAAAATGGTGTGGTGGAGAGGAAAAATAGAACCCTTTAGGAACTCGCACGCACTATGCTATCCAAGTATGGTTTGTTTAGATGTTTTAGGGCCGAAGCGGTAAATACATCTTGTTATGTTATAAATCGAGTCATGCGTCACCTAATTTTGAAATTAACTCCATATGAATTATATTACAAAAAGAAACCTAATGTATCTTACTTTCATGTTTTTGGGTGTCAATGGTTTATCTTAAACACCAAAGACGCATTAGCAAAATTTGATGAGAAATATGATGAAGGAATATTTCTTGGCTACTCTTCAACTAGTAAAGCATATAGGATATATAATAAAAGGTCTAAAAAGGTTGAAGAGTCTATTCATGTGAAGTTTGATGAACTTGTTCCTTGTGTATATTCTAACACTGCAGGAAAAGAAGAGGAACCCCATTCACCCTTGGAGCATGATGATGTTGAACCACTTGGAGTTGACAAAGAAATAGAGGCGATGCAAGAAGATTTCGTGCCTCCAAGCATGCTTAGATTCACAAAAGATCATCCAAGGGAACTGGTCATTTGAGAACCGTCAAGAGGGGTAATGACACGCTCTTCCATTCATGAATGCTTCTCTAATTTATGCTGGTTTCTAAAATTGAACCCAAAAACATCTATACTGCGCTAAACGATGAATTATGGTATTTAGCTATGCATGAAGAATTAGAAGAATTTGAGCGTAATAAGGTTTAGAATCTTATAGAAAGACCATCAAATCATCTGGTAATAGGAGTAAAATGGATTTTCAAAAATAAATTAGATATTGAATCTAGGATTACTAGGAACAAAGCTGGCTTAGTAGCACATGGTTATTCACAAATTGAGGGGGTAGATTTTGATAATACCTTTGCACCCATAGCTCGCATAGAATCCATTCGAATTTTTCTTGTCTTTGCAAGTTTTAAAAGATTTAATCTATTTAAAATGGATGTTAAAAGTGTTTTCTTAAATGGAATTATTAAGGAAGAAGTTTATGTTGAACAACCCCCGGTTTCATAAATGAAAAATTCCCAAATCATGTTTTTAAACTAGATAAAGCACTCTATGGTTTAAAACAAGGGCCTTGTGCTTGGTATGAAAGATTAACTTCATTTTTATTAAAGCACGATTATGTAATGGGAAGTGCCAATAATACACTTTTTATCAAACATGTTGTTGGGTATTGTAGCCACAATTACCCTGATTTGAAGAAGTGTCCCTTAAACTAAGATGAATTGAATTTGTATTTGATACCGTCTTCCAGTTATGTGTTTGCAGGATTCTCATTGATAAGTACAAACCAAGGTCAGGTTTGAGTGAGTCGTAAACACATGCCTATGCAATGTAATCCCTCATTGTATAGACCAAAGTGTTGAGTCATATGAACTCTCTCTCTTAGAATATACTTCACTTTCAAGCACTAAGGAAAAGCTAAGAGTCAAAGGTTGCTGAATTCAGGATTGGAAGAAAGCGGTCTAAGTGATTTCGTCGAATAAGTCTTTGAATATTCCGATGAATTCGTCGAAGAAAGATAACTCGTTCGACGATTTCGTCGAAGAAAGAGCTAACCTCTTGACGAAGAAGTTCAGCCATTTAGTTCTTCTCTTACCATCCTCTATAGGGTTTTAGCTAAGTAGTTTCGTCGGAAGAGTCAGGTTCCTCGACGAATTCGTCATATCACCTACCTTGCCTCGACGAATTCGTCGAATCATTAATGTCCCTCGACGAATGCTGACAGAGTGCGTTTTGGCCGTCCATCTGTTTATTTAGGGCTTCCTTCCACGCAGCCGTTTTTCATTATGTGACGCTTCTAGCCATTGGAGGAATGCATATAAATAGCCAAGAGATTATTTCCAATAACCCTAATCGTGCATATCGCCAAAAATGAAAAAGTAATCCCGTCGGATTATGTGCTCTCGCTCTCGAAGAAGACGATCTATAGTTGGCGATCAGATACCTGCTCGATTCCTTTTTAAGTTCTCACTCAACAAGATCTCTGTGCTGATTAGATACTCCTCTAGATCTTGTTGGGTGATTAAGTATTCAGATCAAAAGCTTTCAAGAATCAAGGTTCTTCCCTTCCCGTCTCAAGTTCAGAAATTCATTTCACAAGGAAGAAGAAGACCTATCAGTTCAGATCTGAAGGAATAGAATCTAAAGGAGATTCTAGAAGACTGGATTCTATAATCTAGAGTATTTGTAATTTCCCTTACTCAATCTTGTAGGAAGCCTGCTTCCGAGTTGTAGGAGTTCTACTCCGAGTTAGTAGGAAGGTTTCCTTCCGAGTTGTAGGAGATTTTGTTCTCCGAGCTTGTAGGAGTTTGACTCCGAGTTGTAGGATCATTATTGATCCGAGCCATAGTGAAGTAGCCTAGTCTAGACGGGCGTGCTAGATAGGTGAGGTGGAAAGTGGACTACCCAAGATCAGGGAACCACTATAAATCTTTGTGTTGTGTTTTGCTCTTTTGATTTCTGTGTGCTTTTATTTCTATACTTTTATTCCGCAAAAATCCATAGAATCCACCTATTCACCCCCCTCTAGGTGATTTAGGTAGAAACTAGATATTTTCAATTGGTATCAGAGGTAGGTTGTTCATTAAAAGGTTAACACCTTGAACAAGATCTCCTTATCTAGTTGCAAGAGCATGTTTGGAATGGAAAGAACCAAGGATCCCACCATGGAGTTGCCCATGTGCACCAAGGAAAAGTTTCCTATATGGAAGGTCAGAGCAGAGATGTTCATGGAAGCTATAGATCCCAGATTGTCTCTAGTTATTCAAGATGGACCAATTGTCCCCATGACAGTCTCCATTTGCAGCACTTCCAAATATGTGCCCAAGAAACTTTCTGAAATGACTGAAGATGAGATTATCTTAGTTAACCTGGATCGGGAAGCTAAGAGCATCCTATATAATGTAGTGGACAGTTCTACATTCAAGCAACTGGCTCACTACACAACGACCAAGAATTTTTGGGACTCTCTAATAGCTCTTATGGAAGGATCAAAGGATGAGCAAGACACCGTAGATGAGAAAAAGATCGGGACCTTAAGTGATAGTGATTCAAGTTGTTCAGATCTAGAAGAGGAAACACTTCTTGGACTGACTGCCCTATCTGAGTCAGAAGAGGGAGTCCAGGATGAAACCTATCCTGGACAGGTTTGCATAAGGGCACCTCTGTCTGTTACAGACTCTGAAGCTGAGACAAGCTCATCTGATAATGATGACATATCCAATCCGGCAAATAAGTATGATGCTCTCTTAATAGCTCTTGAAAAGAGCAAGGAATTGATAAAAACTCAAGCTGAGAAAATCAGAATCCTTAAACCCTTCGAAGCACAAGTAAATGAGAAAATCAAGGAAGAGATCAGGTTATTCAATGAGCTCAGTCTACTTCGGATGAAGTCCGAGGCTAAGGAAAGAACAATCAAGACTCTATAGATGAAGCTTCACACGAAAAGAAAGTAAGTAGCTCAACTCCCTAATACTGAATCAATTGAGTTTGGGAATAAAGGAAAGAGCACTGTTAGAGCTCAGCATCATAACACCTCTTAAAAGGTGTTGACTCCATTTAATAGGTCTGATCATGATAGTTTGCATTATCATCGGAAGACTGGAAGTTACTGTAGTAAGGAAAATATTCCTCACTATGGTAGAAGAAAGAGAATGGTAATGATCGCCCCGAAATCTCCAAATGAAGAAATCCGAATGGCCCATCCTGGACCATTTGTGTTTCGTACACCAGCCACTACATTCAAGGGTAAGGAAGCATCATCCTCTCAATCTTTCCCAGCAAGGAAGCAAACTGGGTGCAACACCATAGCCAACCCTCACTTGAATATATCTGATGCCATCAACACCATAACAGCTTCCATTTATCATCTGTTGATGTCAAACAGATAGGATCAAGTGAAAATGGGTATGTTAATGTACCCAATCAGCTACTCGCTGTGAAAAACAGAAAGAATGTTGCTGCCTTCTCAACTGAAAACAAGCATCATGGTGCCTCTTGCAAATCAAAAATTGCTCGGAAGAGAAGGTACAACATCCATGAATATTAGTGCTGTGGTAAAGTGGGACACTTTGCCATCGACTGTTGGCACAACCTTTGTGTGTCTAATGCAAAGAAGAGCCTTTCTGCTGGAGTTGCAGTAAGTAGAAATATTTATTGTTATACTAATTGGAACCTATGACCCAAATCAGTTCGGGTTCCTAAGGGCAATTGATTACTGATTGCAGGTATGTCCAAAGGCCAATAAAACTCCAATATGGTACTTGGACAGTGGATGTTCTCGGCACACGACCAGAACAAAAACAAAAATCTATAACAAAGTTGATGAAATGCTTAGGAAATTAGCCCAGGCTCTGAAGTTCTAAGGGGGAGAAAAGATTGAGGGGGAATAAATAGTTAAAAGGCAAAGAAAGTTGAAAAGAAATCTTCAACAAGGGGACAGGATCAAGTCAACGAAAAAATCAGCAAACATACTTAATAATTCAAGCTGGATACAACTCAACGAATTCATCGAGAGTGCTCGAATGCTTCGACAAAAACACTTCTTCATCACTAAATTCGTCGAATGTCTAACCGCAGACCAACTTAAATCATGTTGCATCCGAAGAATCGTTTCTAAGAGGTACGCGCCTCTACCCTCGCTTCAAAAATTAAATCTTATATATATATGAGATTTTGGATTTCAAAAGTCACGCTCACACATTCACCGACCTCGCCTTCCATCGATTGAACTTCCTCGCACGCCCTCCGTCAAAGTTCTCCACTGTCTCCTCCGCAAGTCATCCATCGAATCTCTCCACCGCTTCAGACAAGTCTTTTGCCACTCCTCGCCGACCTTGCCGACTTCGTCTCTCATCTCCCTCAACTCCAACAATCTCACTCACCACTCTAACTTGCAATGTCTCGCAAAGCATCGGGGATGCTCCAAGCCGGAGGAGAACTTGTCAGGATCGGATTCATTGATGCTCCGGATGAATTCAGAAATGTCATACTTTGCCTAGAAGAGGCCGGATTGTCATTTCTGCTCGAGCATCCTTGCCGAGTCCTTGAGAATGACGTGCTCGAATTCTATAGTCATGCCAAAGTTTGTCGAAGTGGAATGGTAATCAAGTCCAAGGTAAAAGGGACTGTGATTAAAATGAAGCCATCAAAAATAACCACACTTCTGCGATTGCCCGAGGTGGAGGAAGAGGATTGCCTATCTGATGAGGATCATCAAAGAGCCCTTCTGTTTTGTGGTCTACCGAGAGGAAAAACTGTTGTTCGAAGGAAGAATATGAATGGAGAAGGCAAACTCCTGTCTGATATTATGGGAGAGGTCCTACTCTGCAAGGTAGGTTCACATGACTACCTCTCAACTGAAATGTTCCAGCTGATTGCAGCTATCATCTGCCGGAAGAAGATAGACTGGGGCAATGTGTTATTTCAGAGGATGAAAGATAGTCTGCAAGTTCCAAATTTTGGAAGGATTGTCAGTTTATTTCTAAATCAACTGGATGGCGACCAGTTTGATATGAAAAATGGTATAGCAATTCATCATCTCAAGAAGATAGACTCCTCCATAATAGATAGATGGGAATGGGTGATTATTAGGCCCGATCTCAAGAAGCCTATTGCTCCTGAACCAGCTGACACCGAGCAAAGACAAGAGCCGTCTCCACTAAGACAATCTCCACCTTCAGCAAACACTCCACCACCAGTTCATACTTCACCACTCAGACAATCTCCACCTCCAGCCAACACTCCTCCACCAGCTCATACTTCACCACCCAGATAATCACCACCTCCTGCAAACTCCCCTCCACCAGCTCATATTCCACCTCCAGTCATCACCTCTCCTCCTCAGCCAGAGACAACACACCTGCCAGCTCCTGAAATTCCATTGACTGAGAAGGAAATCATCCCATTGCCTGTTGTACTCCCTCCACAAGGACCACTCTCGTCAGCATCCATCCAAACAATTATTCAAAGTCAATTTGCTGCCTGTGTCTCAGGTATAGAGAAGTGTCTTAACCTAATTCCTGGCCATTACTCAGAAAAGCTTCTTCCAAGAGATCAGGATATGTTGATCCTTGATGTTGATGATGATGACACTAACGACCCAGACTATCAGCTCAGTACAGATGAAGATGATGTTGGGGATTATGTTAGTACAGATGATGATGAAGATGATGATGATCCAGATGATGATGGTAATGCTCCTGATCCTGACAGTGCACCCTTCAAAGCCCTACAAGGAAGATCCACCCCTATAGTTTCTGAGGGGGAGTCAGCCCTGCAAGATAAGAAGGAGGAGAATCATGAAGATGAAGAAATGCCAGCTCATCAAGAAAGAGATCTGCATGATCAAGGGGGAGATAATTCACATGATTTTGTTTTCAATGACGAAAACTCTGGAACTCCCCCTCCTATTAGTATGCCTGCTCCAGTGCTCCAAACTATGGAAGCATTGCTCAAATCTCAGGCTGAGCAATTTGAATTTTCTTTAAAGCAAGTCTTTTTGAAAATCAAGGAAGTTGAGAAGAACATGAACAATGGTCTTGCTGAAATTAAGCACAATATGTCGAAAATGAAAAATGATCTAGACAATCACTTGGCTACTGGAGTGGAAGCAGTGCGCTGCACAACTGAAGGTTTTAGAGCTGTGTATGATAAGTCAAACTATCTGCTACAGGGCCAGAAAAAGATTTATGAGCAAAGTGATAGCATCCGAGATGATATCATCTCAGATCTATCCAGGTTCAAATCGGAGGTTTTGCAATCTGTTTCTGCCTTCAAAGATGAAATTCTCCAATCCGTCTCTGAAGAAGTCAGAAAGGGGGAGGAAAGAATTACTTATCAATTGCATGATCAAAGCCGGGAAATAGAAAGTAAATTCACAGAGGCAAATGTTGAAAGACACCAAGGTCTGAATTGGTTATATGAAACATTCATTAGTGTTCCTCAGCAAACTCCTGCAGATCAGCCTCCAATAAGTACTTTTGAGGACTTCCCTGTCAACCCTCCTTCCCAGTATCCTCAACTCTGGTCTGATGCTGAAGACATTATTGGGCCCTCTGTACCTGCTGCTGAAGATGTTGTTGGGCCCTCTGTGCCTGCTCCTAAGAAGAGAAAGTTTTATGAAGGTACTTCATTGCACAGACAAGTACATTCTCCCAGAAGAAATCCAGCTATTGTGATCAGAGAGCAACCAGAGGCTGTGAGAAGGGCAGGTTAGGAAGTTTGAAGTCCAATTTCCAAAGCAATTATCTTGGACAACTACAATCTTTTGGAAATTAGAAATATCAAACCACATGAATACTATAGCCATGAGGAGTATAATATGTATAAAGCTGCGAAGCTCAAAAGAAAAATCCATTTCAGAAAGTATGGTTACAACAATCTAGCAGCACCTTATCCTCCTCCCAGATATTACCCAAAACCTAAAGAATACTTTGAAAGGCAAAATCAGAAGGCCAAGAAAGAAAAGGCTAAAATGCCTTAGCTCGTGTTGTGAATGATGAAATCTGAAAACATTCTCATATATATATATATATATATATATTTGTTGATGTTTTGATAATTCATCTTATTTTACTTGTCTTGCTATATCCTGCTAAGCTTTCATTATATATATATTTCTTGCATGTGCAATTCACTATAGTAGATAGGGTTCTGACTTCTTCAAATAGGGGGAGATTGTTGGGTATTGTAGCCACAATTACCCTGATTTGAAGAAGTGTCCCTTGAACTAAGATGAATTGAATTTGTATTTGATACCGTCTTCCAGTTATGTGTTTGCAGGATTCTCATTGATAAGTACAAACCAAGGTCAGGTTTCAGTGAGTCGTAAACACAGGCCTATGCAATGTAATCCCTCATTATATAGACCAAAGTGTTGACTCATATGAACTCTCTGTCTTGGAATGTAATTCACTTTCAAGCACTAAGGAAAAGCTAAGAGTCAAAGGTTGCTGAATTCAGGATTGGAAGAAAGCGGTCTAAGTGATTTCGTCGAATAAGTCTTTGATTATTCCGACGAATTCGTCGAAGAAAGATAACTCATTCGACGATTTCGTCGAAGAAAGAGCTAACCTCTTGAGGAAGAAGTTCAGCCATTTAGTTCTTCTCTTCCCATCCTCTACAGGGTTTCAGCTAAGTAGTTTCGTCGGAAGAGTCAAGTTCCTCGACGAATTCGTCATATCAGCTACCTTGCCTCGACAAATTCGTCGAATCATTAATGTCCCTCGACGAATGCTGACAGAGCGCGTTTTGGCCATCCGTCTGTTTATTTAGGGCTTCCTTCCACGCGGCCATTTTTCATTAATTGACGCTTCTAGACGTTGGAGGAATGCATATAAATAGCTAAGAGATTATTTCCAATAACCCTAATCGTGCATATCGCCAAAAACGAAAAAGGAATCCCATCGGCTTGTGCGCTCTCGCTCTCGAACAAGATGATCTATAGTTAACGATCGGATACCTGATCGATTCCTTTATAAGTTCCCACTCAACAAGATCTCTGTGCTGATTAGATACTCCTCTAGATCTTGTTGGGTGATTAAGTATTCAGATCAAAAGCTTTCAAGAATCAAGGTTCTTCCCTTCCCGTCTCAAGTTCAGAAATTCATTTCACAAGGAAGAAGAAGACCTATCAGTTCAGATCTGAAGGAATAGAATCTAAAGGAGATTCTAGAAGATTGGATTCTATAATCCAGAGTATTTGTAATTTCCCTTACTCAATCTTGTAGGAAGCTTGCTTCCGAGTTGTAGGAGATCTACTCCGAGTTAGTAGGAAGGTTTCCTTCCGAGTTGTAGGAAATTTTGTTCTCCGAGTTTGTAGGAGTTTGACTCCGAGTTGTAGGATCATTCTTGATCCGAGCCATAGTGAAGTAGCCTAGTCTAGCTGGGCGTGCTAGATAGGTGAGGTGGAAAGTTGACTACCCATGATCGGGGAACCACTATAAATCTTTGTGTTGTGCTGTGCTCTTTTGATTTCTATGTGATTTTATTTCTATACTTTTATTCAGCAAAAAGCCATAGAATCCACCTATTCATCCCCCTCTAGGTGATTTAGGTAGCAACTAGATACTTTCACATGTTAATAATGACCTAATCATATTACAAATCTTTGTAGATCACATCATTTTTGGAGCCACTAATGACCAATTATGTACTGAAGTTGTAAGTGTGATGCAAAATGAATTTGAAATGAGCTTGGTAGAAGAACTTACTTATTTTCTAGGTTTTCAAATCAAACAAAGAAATGATGGAATATTTATAAATCAATCTAAATATGTTCATGACATGTTAAAAAGATTTGTATTTGAAAATTTAAATCAAGCCTCCACTCCTATGAGTGCCTCTCTAAAATTAGGAAAAATGAAGTTGGAATTGTAACGCCCCAGGTTTTCTTAAAATATTTTTAGTGGGGTCACGATAAAATGAACCATTTAATCACGAATTTATCGTAGTTTAGTATTATTATGAGAGGGCGTTGCCGTTTCCGTTTCGTCTTCATCGCCGCCCGGTGAGTCTAATGTCAGGCTGCTGCGTATAAGTGCTTATAAATAATAATAATAATAATATATATAAAAAAAACATACATATGTATATATGTATATATATGATACATATATATATATGTATATATATACATATATATATATATATGTATATATATGTATATATATACACATATGTGTGTGCTAAGTTATCGGATCATTATCTCCTTCTACCCTTCCCGTGACTCCCCTATGCTGCCGAGGATGGGTTAGGGTTTGTCGGGCGGGAGTCGCGAGGCGCTGGAGCCGTCGGGGAAGAGAGGTCCAAGATTGCTGGGAGGCCTATTTTTGTCGCCGGAGCGGGGTTGCTGGGACCTCTGGTGGCTTCGGCAGTGGTGATTCAGTTTTTCCGGTCGGGGTTTTCACTTTGGCGTGGGGTGTCAGCTCCCGATTCAGGCAAGAAAATCGCCTCTCCTTCTTCCCCCCTTCGTCCCTTGGTTGGGATGACTTCTGATTTGCCTATTTTTTGTGCTGGTTATTGCTTGATTGCTGCCTATGGTTACTTCGTTTTCCTGCTCTGATTGGGAGGGGGACCTGCTGTTATATATTGTTTATTTGGTTGAGGGGGCTGTTATTATAAAATCTGCTGCTGTATGTTTAATTTCCCTGTTATACTTTGCTTTGGGGGCTCCTTTCCTTGTTGAGTTAGGGGGGGGGGGCTGCTGGTATGTTGTTGGAGGCTCTGTTTGGGGCTGCCTCTTTGATTTCTTTGCCTTGGGGCTGCTCCTTTCCTTGTTTAATTGGAGTGATGTTATACTTTGCTTTGGGGGCTCCTTTCCTTGTTGAGTTGGGCTGCTGCCGTTGTTCTGTTGCTGTTGTTTGGGGCTGTTGTGCTGCTGCTGTTGTTCTGCTGCTGTTGATTCTGCTGCTGTTGTTTGCGGCTGTTGTGCTGCTGCTGTTGTTTTGGTTGTCGTTGTTTTTATTAAGGGCTTCCCTACTTGTCTTCTTTTTTTTGGGGGGGGGGGGTGCTGCTGTTGTTGACCTTGGTTGGGTTTGCTGTTGTTTCTTTTTAGATGAGGCTGTCTCTTTTGGCCCTTGGTTGAGGTGGGTTGTTCCTTGTTGAATTGGGGATGTTGCTATTGTTCTTGAAAGGGGATTGCTGTCATGAGGGATGCTTTATGGGGGGATACCCCTTGGGATTGGTTAAGCTAGCCCCAAATTGTGATTACGGGTTTAAATTCGGCATATTTCTTACTTTTACTTGGCTAAATGTTGGTGATGATGTTTGAACTGAAAGGATGGGTAAGGGGAACAACGGGGTCCTCCATCGCAGTTCTATTAGTAGTGGTTAGTAGGACAATGATACCACCACCACGACGCCTAGTTTAATTGGGGCAAATGTCCCCTTTATGTGAGTGGATAGTGACATTGTTTGAGTCCGCCACCACTGGTCCATTTTGCACTTTATGCCAAGAAAATTTATTTACGCTATTGTTCATCGGATCAGTTATATGAGGGATCTTCTTAAACTTCTATTACTGAAATCCTTATATAAGCATATATATATATAGTTATATGTATGAGTATATGTGTATATATATAAGTACTATATACTCCTTTCAGACTGGTTACGCTACTTGTTACCTTGCCTGCTTTTACTTATACCCATGCTGTTTTCTTGCACCCTTTGGGCTGAGGCATTCTTTTCTTATGGATGCCTCAGGTTCAGGTTTGTAGCTGCCGCCGGAGTTTGAGCGGGGTCTTTCTGTTCGTCGTCGAGGCCTTCCCTTTCTTGTGGGTAAGGATTCAGTTCTGTTGCTGCAGCTCTTCCTTCTTTTTGGGACTGTTGATTTTTTTCCTGCGGGTTCGTGTCAGTTGTTGACGCCCGTATGGCTTTTGTTTGGTTTACATGCTGATACTACTGCTAGCTTCCTTTACTGCTACTTGGTTATTTTGTATATGTACACTCTGAGAAAAGCCTATTTTGCTGAATATTAATGCAGTTCTTTTAGCATTATAAAAAGCTGTTCTTTTAACTGTTTGTCGTATCCACTACTAAGTATCATATATTTGCAAAGCGTAAACCTAAATAAAAATGATACTTCCTTATTATATATTAAATGTAGACCGACGTTCTCCCTGGAGACGTCTCTGGTCTTCAGCGCCGTTCGAAATGAAATGAACATATTTTCTTCCATTGTGTACGCATACTTCTTTTATAAAAAAATGCCTTAGTGAACCGCAGGGCCGAGGAGCACGGCTTCCTTCCGTATTGAAATTAATCTATTTTATAAATTCATATTTTTTTGTAAAATATTCGTTGAGAGATCGCCTGAACGTCTGTAACTGCCCCTACAGGATGTGGCATCATGACACGCATTTTCCCCCTTACTCTGATATTACAATCTATTTCGGGAAAATACGGGTTGTGACAGGAATCTCTATTGATCAAACAATATATAGAGGAATGATAGGGTCATTATTATATCTAAGTGCGTCTAGACTCGATATTATGTTTGATGTTTGCTTATTTGCTAGATTTCAAGCTAATCCTAAAGAATCTCATTTAAAGCGGTCAAACAAATTTTTAGATATTTAATCGGATCATCTAATCTAGGCCTAAGGTATCCTTATATTGACTCATTTATATTACATGGATATTCTGACTCTGATTATGCAGGGTGCTCACTATATCGTAAAAGCACAAGCGTCTCATGTCACTTCTTAGGCCCCTCCCTAGTTGCTTGGTCGAGTAGGAAACAGAATTATGTTACCCTCTCCACCACTGAGGTCAAATATATCTCATAATGAAGTTGTTATGCACAAGCCCTTTGGATGAGTCAAACACTAGAAGACTTTGGGGTGCATCTAAATAATATTGAATTAAAATGTCACAACAAAAGTACAATAGATCTAACCAACAATCCCGTTTATCATTCACGGTGCAAACACATATATGCGCATCATCATTTCATTAGAGACCACATTAAGAAAGAACATGTGAGAGTTAGCTTCATAGGCATGGAATCCCGACTTGCAGACATCTTTACAAAACCTCTCCCCGATGCACATTTCAACATCTTAGATTAGAATTAGGAGTCTTAGATATATCAAATTGAAACCCATCAAAAGCTATTTCTCCTTAAAAACAAATTTATGTACTACTCTATCAATCTTACTGAGTCGCATCACATCTGATATTACATGAATCTATCTTCAACATAATTATCAAAGTTGAACTAAAAGTCCTAATACTCAGCGTTAACAATAACGCTCAGTGTTAGCATATTTCTTCTAATTTTGACAATTTTCTCACATATTCATTTCTATACATCTATAAATCTATGTTTGCACCTTAGTTACTTTTTCATTTCTAGAAAAATCAAATTCAAATAAAAATAATAATAATCATTTTAAAACTACCAAAAATATGCTTAAATAGCCTTCTAATCATCTCCAAATTCTCTGAAATTTCTACACTAAGAAGGTCTATATACATAAACTCTAATCCCAAAAATTTTTTCCCAAAACCTAAGAAAATAGTGTTCTATTTGGGTGTTAAGAAGTCAACACCAGGCGTTAGCTTCTTTGGCCAAATTTTCATTCTATTTTTTCTAAAATATTTCTGGTATTTTTCTCATGCATTTTCTCTGTTTGTTTTCTCGGATTTGAATTGTTTCTTATTTGTCTTATTCAAAAATACAAGAAAATTAAATAATCCAAAAATGTTGAAAAATATGTTTTTGTCATATGTTTGCTTTCAATGTTTACAAAAATATGATTTGATTATTGATGCGATTAATTCGGCAAGTGCACCGATCGTTCAAGTAATAAAGTTGGGAATAAATCCCCGAGTGTCGGTCTCTTGAGGAATGCAGGTTGGGTGTACGAATCAGGTTGTGTGACTAGTGTTACACGAGCGTAAACAAACACACAAAAAGGGGTTTTGGTTGGGTTTTCCTACTCTTAACAACAGTAAAAGAAATGAGGGTCGAAAACACCGCTTCGCCAGGCGAGATGGATGCAACGGCCGCGATGCCGTGCTTCGTGAGGCGGATGGAGCGTGTTCTAGTGCGAGAAGAAATGAGGGTCGCAAACACCTCTTCACAAATGCCGTTAGCTCTTGCTAACACGGATCGAACACCTTAAGTGCGTGAGTGAGTGAGTGGAGGCGAAACGATTCACAAACAAACAATGAAGAAAGAGGGAGAAACATTCATTGCAATCAAACCAAGCATAATACTGTTCAACATCTCAACGATTCAAAGATTACAACGAAAGCAAGAGGAAAGAAATAACCAAAGGATGAAGACTAGCGGCCGTTCACGGCCGGAATGGTAGGTTGTCAAGCCACCTCCGGACTCGGGCGGACTATGCTTCTGGTGTAGAGAAACTGTCACGATCTCTCTACGTAGTCCCATCGTCTTCTACCTCAGGATTCTTCTTCTTCTCACCGGACTAGAACTGAAAAACAGCGGCTTGAGGGCTTGCGGGTGGTGGAGAATGCTCCCGGACGATGGAGGAATGGTCGGAATGGTTGGAGAAGACTTCCCCTTGCGTAGGAGATGAAGTGGAGGTGTCCTGGAAGGGAAATCGCCGGCGTACGGACGGCAAATCGCGCTCCCGCTGCTGGATTCTTGCCCTAAAAACGGAACAGGCGTATATATAGGCGCTGGAATGAATACCGCGCACGGTCATTGGCGCACAACCACTGGTCGTGCGCACTGGAATTCTGCGATCGTGCGCGCTGCCTAGGACGAGCCTGCAGTGAAATAAATTTATAAAATACATGTTCGCACGACCAATGGCGCACGACCAGCGGTCGTGCGCACTAGCATCAGTGGTCGTGCGATAAGCCAAACAGAACTCATGAAATGGGCGTTAAGTGCGCACGAGCAGAGGTGCACGACCAGTGGTCGTGCGCGAAGGAGCCAGTGATCGTGCGCAGTGTTCCTGTACAGAATTGTACCGGGAACACCTGCACGACTCCTGTTCCAGCATACGACACCAGTCAAGCCACTGAAGGTGGCACTTAACACAGCATGACAACAAGTAACAGAGATAAATAAGAAATAAACACCAAAATGGGCCAAGACGTGCACCTAGCAGAGAGTGATAATTATGAGCTAAAATGGGGCTAAAGTGCAGTGGAATGAATGGAAAAATGGCCCGGATGAGTCCAAATATGTGTATAAGATGAGGACTCATCACACCCCCAGACTTACCTGTTTGCGCATCCCGAGCAAACGAATCCGGTGGAGTGTGAAAATGGTAGTTAGCAAGGAAAATTACGCGAGGGAGTACAATGCGAAGTAACAAAAGCATGCAAATAGAAATTTCGTAAAAAGAGATTCTAACTATGCTAACTAATTTACGAAAGTACTAGAGCGTAAACAAAGACTTATCAATACTCAGTTGGTGAATTGTGAAGAATTTGACGATCATGCCCGGTGTGAAAGTAATAAGCCACTGAGGAGGGTGTTGCACAAGATTGGGGTTCAGGAATAACTCCGCTGAAATCCATCAACATCAGGAACCATACGCTTGCCCGATCACACTCTCTCCACGGCGCTAGCAAACTCGCGAGATAAATCAATAGGACTTTTAGGATTAAGATGGGGCTTAGGTTGCGGTATGATAATCAAGGGTAAAAACGAAGGTTACGCAACCAACATGAGTAAACGGGACGTTGCACCAAGCAAAACCACAATCAAAGCTCGTGTGACACACCCCCAGACTTATTATGAGAACCAGGTGTGCACACAGCCTACTCCACAAATACCAACAGATTTTTTTTTTAAAAAACGCTCGGGAGGATAACTTTTCAATACACTTTTTTTTTTCATTTCAATGTCATATTTTTCTTTTTCTTAATTTTATCCTCCGGTTGGTTCAAATTCAACAGATAGAGATTATTTCTCCTTCACAACACAACGATTCCAAACATCACACCAAATCTAGAACATGAGTGCATTTAACAAATACTTGGTTGCGGCAGTGGGATAAGCTTCAGGCCTTGGTGAATGGGGGAGGAGCTGAACAAAGGGAGTGGTAGGCACAAATGTTGGGTAGCAAAGGTGAGCGAATAGGAATTGGAAAGCAAAGGCTCAATCTAGCCAAGAGGTGGCCTAAATCATATTTATCTCCACGAATCGCCCGCACCCATGCTTCAAGAGTCGCTTGGGGCAAGTTCTTAGCCCACGAGAAAGGTAAACCTTCCTCCCGACTCGAGCAACACACAACTAGCCCTCGTATACACACAACACCGGGCTATCACCAATTTCAATCACATTCACCACTTGAGTAGAATAAATCTAATGCTACACACAAATACTAATCATAAATTAAATGCATAGAAATAATCTAATTTTACTCAAATTCTATTGCAGCATGCGGATGCGACTAGAACACTGCTTGAGTCAACATTGCGCTCCCAATAGTAATTCCTAAGCTAACATCCAAATTCACATTCCTAATCAAGATAGTTTGTTCAGCACAAAACAAATAGATAAGCACGCGCTCAAGTGGGTGCAGTGGTGTGTAGCATGGAATAATGATGAAAAATTAAAAACAAGCGTCTAGCATGCGGTGCAACCCGTGTGCATTGTGAATAACACGTGCTCTCCCCCAGACTTAATCTAAACAATATATCTCAAAGACTGAAGAGCTAGGGAGGAGAAGTGTTACCCAATGCTCAGAATTGAGCATACCAGACGATTGGCGATTAAGATCAAGAGCGGTACGCAGCATCCACACCAAAGAACACAACACACCTGCAAGCACAAAACTAAAACAGCAAATACAAATACAGAAACTGAACTAAACATGTTAGACAAAAATAAAATCAGGAAATCTAGGTTGTCTCCCAGCAGCGCTTTTATTTAATGTCCTTAAGCTGGACCAAATACCTGTATTAACATTGTTCAACAAGTGCAGTAATTAAAAGAGAAGTTCACTAACTAAGAAAAAAAGAAGAAAACCATCAGCTGCCGGCGCTTTTATTGGCCCCGTCTTCCAACGTCAATAACTGACACTCCTTATTTATAATGGCGCCATCATATAACTTCAGTCGATGCCCATTGACCTTAAATTTGTCCCCCTTACTCCCCGATATTTCAATGGCCCCAAAGGGAGAGACATCGGTCACAGAGAAAGGACCGCTCCACCTCGATTTCAACTTCCCTGGGAAGAGGCGGAGACGGGAGTTGTAGAGCAGCACTTGGTCCCCTATTTTGAACTCCTTGGGGATGATGTGTCGATCATGCCATTTCTTTGTTTTCTCCTTGTAGATGCGAGCGTTTTCATAAGCGAAATGCCGGAGCTCTTCCAATTCGTTTAGTTGGGAACGACGCACCTCGGCCGCCGCTCCAATGTCCATGTTCAACAATTTAGTTGCCCATAATGCTTTATGCTCTAGCTCCACAGGGAGGTGGCATGCCTTGTCATAAACTAATTGGAACTGAGTCATGCCGATGGGTGTTTTGAAAGCGGTCTGGTAAGCCCATAATGCATCGTCGACCTTTTTAGACCACTCCTTCCTATTTGAATGTATTGATTTCTCGATTATTCGCTTGAGCTCGCGGTTAGATACTTCGACCTGTCCACATGTTTGGGGGTGATATGCCAAAGAAATCTTATGATGGACCCCAAACTTTTTCATTAGCTGCACAAACTGCTTATTACAAAAATGACTACCGCCGTCGCTGATAATAGTTCTCGGCGTCCCAAACCTGGAGAAGATATTCTTGTGGATAAAGTGTAGCACTGTGTTGGCATCATTCGTGGCAACCGCCTCAACTTCCACCCATTTTGAGACATAATCAACTGCCACAATGATGTAATGTTTCCAATGGGACATTGGGAAAGGACCCATAAAGTCTATCCCCCAGACATCAAATGGTTCGCAAACCAGCATGTTATTAAGGGGCATCTCGTCACGCCGGGAGATATTTCCAGTTCTTTGGAATTCGTCACACTTGGTGACATAGGCATGCGCGTCCTTGAAGAGGGTTGGCCAAAATAATCCGCATTGCAGGATTTTTTGTGCTGTTCGAACGGCCCCGAAATGCCCGCCCGCTTCTCTGTCATGGCAATGCTGCAGTATAGACTGAAACTCGGCTTCGGGAACGCAACGCCTGATAATCCCGTCGCTGCACGTGTGGAACAAGAGCGGGTCTTCCCAAAAATAGTATTTTGAATCCGAGGCGAGTTTCCGTCTTTGCTGAGGAGATAAGTTTGGAGAGAGAGTTTTACAAGCCAAGTAGTTAGCGATATCAGCATACCATGGGGCTGTTGGAGGGGGCGTAGTGATTGCGAATAATTTTTCATCCGGGAAATAATCGTTCATTTCCTCCAAAAAACTGTTGGGGGCATCAACCATCATGTCGTACTCCAAACATGAAAGAAGATCAGCTATCACGTTCTCCACCCCTTTCTTGTCTTTGATTTCCAGATTGTATTCCTGCAAAAGTAAAATCCAACGAATCAGACGCGATTTGGATTCTTTTTTGCTGAAAAGGTACCTGAGTGCGGCGTGATCTGTGTACACGATTACTTCCGAGAGTACCAAGTATGAATGAAATTTTTCACAAGCGAAGACCACGGCTAGCATTTCTTTCTCCGTGGTGGTATAGTTTGCCTGCGCGCTGTTGAGGGTTCGACTGGCATATGCAATTGTGTGAAAAATCTTGTCTTTCTTTTGACCGAGTACAGCACCTACGGCCACATCACTTGCGTCACACATGACAATAAAGGGTAAAGTCCAGTCGGGTGCCACCAAAATTGGAGCCGAGATGAGTTGTCCCCGTAGAGTTTCAAAGGCCTGCATGCATGCTCCGTCGAAGTGGAAGGGGACGTCCTTGACAAGCAACCGAGATAAAGGCTTAGAAATGGATGAAAAATCCTTGATAAACCTTCGATAAAATCCCACATGACCAAGAAAACTTCGGATACCCTTCACTGATGTAGGTGGAGGGAGGTTCCTGATAACACTTACCTTCGCCTGATCCACCTCGAGCCCTTTGTAGGAAACTTTATGCCCCAACACAATTCCTTCGCACACCATAAAGTGGCATTTCTCCCAGTTCAAGACAAGGTTGGTGTCTTCACACCGCTTCAAGGTCTTGGCTAAATTCGCGAGGCAAGTATCAAAGCTGCTCCCAAATAGAGTGAAGTCATCCATGAAAACTTCGAGGAAGTCCCCCACCATGTCAGCGAAAATAGCGAGCATACAGCGTTGGAAAGTTGCGGGGGCATTACACAGTCCGAATGGCATTCTCTTGAACGCAAAGGTACCGAAAGGACATGTAAATGTTGTTTTGTCTTGATCAGATGGGTCTATTAAGATTTGGTTATAACCTGAGTACCCATCCAAAAAGCAGTAGTAGTCCTGCCCTGCTAACTTCTCTAGCATCTGATCAATGAAGGGAAGCGGGAAATGATCCTTGCGTGTAGCATCGTTCAGCTTGCGGTAATCGATGCAGACTCTCCACCCGGTGATCATTCGGGTAGGCAGCAGCTCGTTTTTTTCATTGGCCACAACAGTGATCCCTCCTTTTTTTGGTACCACCTGAACTGGGCTGACCCATTTGCTATCGCTGATCGGATAAATAATGCCAGCGTCTAAGAGCTTTATCACTTCAGCCTTCACTACCTCTTGCATTTTCGGGTTCAGCCGCCGTTGGGGCTGTGCTGTGGGTTTGAACTGATCTTCAAGGAGGATCTTGTGCATGCAGACTGTGGGGCTGATCCCCTTAATGTCTGCAAGAGAGCGCCCAAAGACCTTATGGTACCTTCTCAGCACGCCCACTAAGGCGGCTTCATTGGAGGCGGAAAGAGCTGCAAAAATAATCACAGGCTGCGTGGCGTTTTCTCCAAGAAAAACGTACTTTAGAGATTCCGGTAGTTGCTTGAGAGCAGGACGAAGGTTTGGATCAGCAGAATCGCTGGGTGGCTCTCCGATTGACTGCGAAATAACGGGCTGGTTTGAGTATGCATCGTTATCACCCACGGCCTCGCGCCGCCAACACATCTCACCCACATCAATCTGACCATCGAATTATTCATGCGGTTCTGCCTGTTCGCACTCCATGATTTCAAAGAGTTGCGACGGGTTGTGGACATTGAAAGATATAGCATCCTCCCCCAATCTAAGGGTGAGCTCCCCCTGCTCCACATTAATGATAGCACGAGCTGTAGCGAGAAAGGGCCGTCCCAAGATAATGGGTACCTTCGTATCAACCTTCATGTCGAGGATGACAAAGTCGGCTGGAAAAGCGAGACCATTTACTACAATTGTGAGGTCCTCGACAATTCCTGACGGTTTCTTGATTGACCGATCAGCTAGCTGTAGCAATACCTGCGTTGGCTTTAAGGTCCCAGCACCAAGTTCGCGAAAGATAGAGAGCGGCATCAAGTTGATTGATGCTCCCAAATCACAGAGTGCCTGGCTGAAACGATGATGGCCGATCCTGCAAGGAATCGTAAAGCTGCCCGGATCTTTGCACTTTGTAGGCATATTGGAGATGATGGCGGAGCACTCTTCGGTGAGGTCGATAGTTTTGAGATCCTCCAACAGCTTCCGCTTCGAAATCAAGTCCTTCAAGAACATGGAGTAGCCCGGAATTTGAGAAATGGCTTCAATCAAAGGTATGCTCACCTGTACTCCTTTCATTATTTCCAAGAATTTGCGGAATTGCCTCTCGAATTTCTCGTTTCGCAACCTGTGGGGGAATGGGGGATGGACAACACTTCTCGAGGGTTGTGCCTCGCTCACGGGGTCCGGCTCAATATGAATCTGAGTCTGCTTCTCGGCCGTGTCATCATTGCATTGGTCAGTAGAGCTCACAAGTGGTTCCTGTCGAGGAGGATTGTCAATACTTCTACCGCTTCTCAATCGCATGGTATTCACAGACTCCGGATGCTGACTTGCAAGCCCAGAAACGACATCAGTAAGAGTCCCTATAGTAGAGTGAAGCTGTTGGATCGCGGCTGATTGGTCATTCATTTTATTCAGCACCCCGACCACCAAAGTTGCTATCTGTTCCGGTTGCCCTGACGGCATACGATCCGCTGCTCCATTGGATGTTACTGCATTAATTTCAGCAGTACTGGGGGAAAGAATGACATGACTCTAGTGCTGACTACTGTAAACAATATTCGCAACCACTTCCCACGCGTCCTTCCCCGATTTGTTAAACAGGGCCCCTCCACCTGCTATATCAAATAATAGACGGAATTTGTCCAGCACGCCAAAATAAAAAATCTGAATCAAAAAAACTTCTGATAGTTCTTCGCGGTAGCATCCCCTATGCAGGGATTGGAAGCGCTCCCAAGCATCAACTAATGCCTCCTCCTTTCCCTGTCCGAAGGTTATGAGTTCCCTGTACTTGTCCAGAGCTTGAGTACGGTGTTGAAACTCATGCAGAAATCTCCCTTCAAGCTGCTTCCATGTGATCACCTCTCTTTTCCGGATATCCCAGTACCAACTTTTGGCTTTTTTATGTAGAGAAAATGAAAATGCTAGGATCTTTTGCAGGTCGTTCTCAACTCCACTGAATATACATGTGTAATAGATTTCTAAGAAGTCCTGCACGTGTTGTACCGCATCTTCCTGCTCATCCCCACTGAACTTGCAGTTTCCAGTCATAAACTCAATGATGTCGGAGGAGATCCCGAGGTCAAGATCATTCCTTTGTGCTTGATCCCTTAAATCATTTAAGCTTCCTTGATAGATATGTTCCTGAATGGAGGTCATGCTAGAAATACTTGAAATCCAACAGATTAGCGCACGACGGAAAGGACGAAGGTGAACAGATATGCGTATTTAAAAGAAACAGAGATAACGGAGGTGAACAAAAGAAGTAAAAGGAAGAGAAAAGTTCCTCGTGCAACACTTCTTCACGCAGATGAATTCATAACGACTGCAATTCCTCGGCAACGGCGCCAAAAACTTGATGCGATTAATTCGGCAAGTGCACCGATCGTTCAAGTAATAAAGTTGGCAATAAATCCCCGAGTGTCGGTCTCTTGAGGAATGCAGGTTGGGTGTGCGAATCAGGTTGTGTGACTAGTGTGACACGAGCGTAAACAAACACACAAAAAGGGGTTTTGGTTGGGTTTTCCTACTCTTAACAACAGTAAAAGAAATGCGGGTCGAAAACACCGCTTCGCCAGGCGAGATGGATGCAACGGCCGCGATGCCGTGCTTCATGAGGCGGATGGAGCGTGTTCTAGTGCGAGAAGAAATGAGGGTCGCAAACACCTCTTCACAAACGCCGTTAGCTCTTGCTAACGCGGATCGAACACCTTAAGTGCATGAGTGAGTGAGTGGAGGCAAAACAATTCACAAACAAACAATGAAGAAAGAGGGAGAAACATTCATTCCAATCAAACCAAGCATAATACTGTTCAACATCTCAACGATTCAAAGATTACAACGAAAGCAAGAGGAAAGAAATAACCAAAGGATGAAGACTAGCGGCCGTTCACGGCCGGAATGGTAGGTTGTAAGGCCACCTCCGGACTCGGGCGGACTATGCTTCCGGTGTAGAGAAACTGTCACGATCTCTCTACGTAGTCCCGTCGTCTTCTACCTCAGGATTCTTCTTCTTCTCACCGGACTAGAACTGAAAAACAGCAGCTTGAGGGCTTGCGGGTGGTGGAGAATGCTCCCGGACGATGGAGGAATGGTCGGAATGGTTGGAGAAGACTTCCCCTTGCGTAGGAGATGAAGTGGAGGTGTCCTGGAAGGGAAATCGCCGGCGTACGGACGGCAAATCGCGCTCCCGCCGCTGGATTCTTGCCCTAAAAATGGAACAGGCGTATATATAGGCGCTGGAATGAATACCGCGCACGGTCATTGGCGCACGACCACTGGTCGTGCGCACTGGAATTCTGCGATCGTGCGCGCTGCCTGGGACGAGCCTGCAGTGAAATAAATTTATAAAATACATGTTCGCACGACCAATGGCGCACGACCAGCGGTCGTGCGCACTAGCGTCAGTGGTCGTGCGATAAGCCAAACAGAACTCTTGAAATGGGCATTAAGTGCGCACGAGCAGAGGCGCACGACCAGTGGTCGTGCGCGAAGGAGCCAGTGATCGTGCGCAGTGTTCCTGTACAGAATTGTACTGGGAACACCTGCACGACTCCTCTTCCAGCATACGACACCAGTCAAGCCACTGAAGGTGGCACTTAACACAGCATAACAACAAGTAACAGAGATAAATAAGAAATAAACACCAAAATGGGCCAAGACGTGCACCTAGCAGAGAGTGATAATTATGAGCTAAAATGGGGCTAAAGTGCAGTGGAATGAATGGAAAAATGGCCCGGATGAGTCCAAATATGTGTATAAGATGAGGACTCATCAATTATAAAAACTTCACATGAGCAAAACATCTTAAAATTTTCATTACAAATAGTCAAAATTGATAAGGCATGCACTTAAAGATTTTCTTCAATGTCTAATTTTCATTTCAAGTTTCCTAAACATTATTTTATCTTGTAATGCCTTGACCTTAATCTTCTTATGTGTAATGAAATGGTCTATAAAAAATTGTGTAAGATTGACTAGAATGCCTCTAAGTATGAGTAATGTTTTATGTTAATCAATGATTCATTCACCCACTATTTTGGTAATCCACATGTCCTCATAATCTTAGTCGTGCATGATTGTGTAGTGTAATAACTTTAACTTATTAAGTTGTGTGTCTATATTACCTACACCATCTTTCAAACAAAATATTTCTTGCACATATATAAGTGTTATTTCAATATTGTTAGTGTTTGCAAAAAATAAGTGAATTCGGAGACCTTTGTCCAAAATTAAAATATGAAATAAAATGACAAAGATAACTCCACCAAGCACTACTCACCCTCCTAATAAGTCTTAATGAGCATTGTGAGGTTGAGAACCTTGGAAAGAATTGTAAAATGTCTTGTGCAAACACATTTTCTTTATCACTTCTATTTTTACACCGGGTCAATTAAAATAGAAATTTATAAAAAATTCTTATGTGATCCCCAAGCAATACTTACCTCCCTGATAAGTCTTAATGAGCATTGTGTGGGAGAAGCACCTTGGTAGTTGTAATCTTGTTATGTGCCTTGAAATTTTATTCTAGAATTGATGTGTGAAAGTAATTATAAGATTACAATCTTAATATTGTTTTACAATTTCATTACATATGTGTTTTGATTATTTCACTTTTATACTCTTATCAAAACACTTTTATGCACACATCATTGTTTTTCATAAAGCTTCTACTCATGAGAAATGGATCCTAATGCATATTTACATGATTCTCTAAAAACTTAAGTAAAAGCACTAGATTGCAATGCATGACTTCTACAATGTTTTCTTTACTTGAAATACGAATTATTTACATTGTAGCGCTTATCTTTTTGAATATGTCAAATCATGCTTGCCTAATAGTCGTGAAAAAATTTCGAGGATAATGCTCATTATATAAGTCTAGAAATATTGTTTGAATTGTCCAACCAAAACAAAACTTAAATTTTTTTCTTATCTTTGTTACCTTGCTTTTCCACATTATTGATTTGATCATGTATTTTTATCATGCTTTATCATGCTTATTTTTAAGGTCTATACTTCACTTGTATCTTTCAAACTCTTTTGTTCATTATTTTCTAACAAGTGGAAGAATGGTTTGGTAAAGTACATGGGATCTTATTACTCACGCTTATCATATTATTTTTTTGATGTGCTACTCTCTCTCTCTCTTAGCTCGATCATGACCTACTTTATGCTTAAAACAAAACTCTTATCATCTCTTAGTTTGTCCTAACTTTTGTCTTCTTTATTCTAGTATAGAAAACTTTTTGCAAAGACTCCCATCTGTTGATCCAAATATAATGTCATCAACATATATCTGGACCAAAAGGATCTGGCCCTTCAACTCTCTCAAGAAAAGAGTCTTATCTATTTTTCCTCTTGAGAATTTATTTTCAAGGAGAAAGGTAGACAGTGTCTCATACCAGGCCCTTGGGGCTTGCTTTAGCACATATAAGGCTTTCTTAAGGAAATATGCATGATCAGGAAAGTTTGGAGAGATAAAACTTGGTGGTTGAGCAACATAAACTTCTTCCTTTAGATTTCCATTCATGAATGCTGATTTGACATCCATTTGATAAACTTTGAACCCCTTGTATCCATCATAAGCTAGAAAGAGTATGATGGCTTCTAATCTAGCAACAGGTGTAAATGTCTGATCAAAGTCTATGCCTTCCTCCTCCCTGTATCCTTGAGCTACCAGTCTTGCCTTGTTCTTTATAATCAATCCAGTTTCATCCATCTTATTTCTATATACCCACTTTGTCCCAATGATATTGTGCCCTTGTGGCCTTGGGACAAGTTTCCATACCTTGCACCTCTTGAACTGGTTTAGCTCTTCTTGCTTAGCCATAACCTAGAATTGGTCTCTGTTAGCCTCCTCAAATTTCTTGGGCTCAAAAGTTGGGATAGAAAACTAAGATACAAATTTTCATTTAGTGCACTTCTCCTTGTTCTCACTCCATCAGTAAGCTTACCAATTATCTAATTTTTTGGATGACTTCTATGATGTCTCATAGCAGTAGGCATTACTCTTGTTGGTTCTCTGGTTTCAACAACTTCTTCAGCTCCTTCTTCAAGGTGCACATCTAGGGTATTTGGCTCCTCAGTGAACTCTTCAACTGATTCTGGAATAGAGTCCATGGTGGAGGACTTATTCTTCTCAACTGGTTCTTCTTCTCTGATTTTGAGGTTCTATAATCTTTCATCAATTCCTGCATTAGATGAACTAGAAGAAGGTTTATGCAGCATGCTGCTCTCATCAAAAATGATGTGAATAGATTCCTCAATTATAAGAGCATTCTTATTGAAGACTTTGTAGGCCTTGCTATGCATGCTATATCCTACAAAGACACCTTCATAGCTCTTTTCAGAGAATTTTGTACTATAGTGCTTATTGTTTTTCAGCACATAACATTTACTTCCAAAGATTTTGAAGTAAGCTAGTGTTGGCTTCTTACCCTTAATTAAGCTCATATGGAGTCTTATTATGGTTCTTATTGATGAGTGCTCTATTTTGCACATGACATGCAGTGTCAACTGCCTCAGCCCATAGGTATTCTGGGAGAGAGGAGTCACTTAGCATGGTCCTCCGAGCTTCAATGAGTGTTCTATTTTTCCTCTCAGCCACCCCATTCTGTTGGGGAGTTTTGGGAGAAGAAAACTCTTGTAGGATACCTTCTTCTTCACAGAATTTGGTCATTGACCCAGACTGAAATTCAGTTCCATGGTCACTTCAGATTTTGACCACAGAGCTGTTTACTTCATTCTGAATTTGTTTGACAAAATTCTTGAATGTATTTAGGGTATCAGATTTGTGTTTCAAAAAGAATACCCAGGCAAATTTAGAATGATCATCAACAATAACTAGTGTATAAGTCATACCTCCTAGGCTGTGCACTGCCATATGACCAAATAAGTCCATGTGCAGTAGGTATAAGCACCTAGTGGATTCTTTGTCCTGTAGGCTTTTAAATGAAGTTCTTGTTTGCTTGCCCATTTGACATGCATGACAAGGACTCATTTCTAAGCATTCCAGCTTAGGAGCATCTCTTACCAAGTTCTCTGACATTTATTTCTTGAGAGACTTGTAGTTAATGTGGGCTAGTCTCTTATGCCACTTTACACAAGCAGACAATCCATAATTTGCTATAATACATACATGCTCATTTTTTCTAATGCAAATGAAATTTAGACAATAAATATTTCCACTCCTAGTGCCTGTTAGAATGGATTCATTTTCACAGTTCTTGATCAGGCACTTATCCTTGTGGAAGGAAATAGCATATCCCAAGTCACATAGTTGACTTATTATTATAAGGTTATGTTGTAACCCTTCCACATAAGCTACTCTTGTGATAGTGATACTTCCATTTGTGATCTTACCATAGCCCTTGACTACACCTCTGTCAGATCCTCCAAATTTGACTTTGGGTCCATCTTCTACAGGTGCAAACTCCTTCAATAGGCTTCTTGTTCCAGTCATGTGTCTGGAACATCCACTGTCCAAGTACCACACAGGAGTCTTGGTGGTCTTTGAACATACCTGCAAGACAACTACACTTCCTTAGGAACCCAGTTTCTCTTGGATCCTAGGTGCTTGTTAGGAAATGATTTGGTATCCTGCTTTCTGGATGTCATGTGGGAATGATTCTGAACAGTTAGATTGAACCAACAATTTAGGGCAAAGTGCCCTACCTTTCCACAACACCAAGATTCAAATCTATTATATCTAGATTTTCTTGTAGTGTTATAACGAACTGAGTTAGGTTATTGCTTAACAGCTGGCTTCCCCTTCTTGCAGGCTGAAAGGTTCTCCCCCAACATGACAACTTTTGAAAGCCTTTACTGGAGGATTCTTTTGGGGTGCAGATAAAGCACTTTTCCCAAGGAAAGTTTTTCTTTTGCTCAGCCAGTTAGAAGGAAGCTTAAGTCCATTGTCAATCTTCTGGCTTTCTTTGCATCCATAGATGTTGCAGTGATCATATGAGTTTGTGGGTATAATCACTTTTCTAAATATTGTCTTTCCTTGGGAAGATTTCCCAATGTTTTCACCTTGAGTATAGCCCAAACCTTGCTTATTTGTTTGTGAAAAGCTATCAATCAAGGGAAGAACTGTTTGTGGCTTGGAATAACTAGCCACAATCTTCTTTTTCTTAAGAAGCTGATCCTCCAGTTCTTTGATTTTAGTATTCTTGTGCTTGATGACTTCAATCAAGGTGCTGATTCTCATAGGAGAGATACCAGGTGGAGTGATTGACAATTTGGTCTTTTCTTGAGCTAGCTCAGTTACTTTCTCAAGCAATTCATCTATCTTCCCACTCAGGGAGATGATCTCTACAGCTTGTGCCTTATAGAGAGCTTTTGCTTTCTTAAGAGCATCAAGCAATGCACCAAATTTCACTATATAGTCAGTGTCAATTTCTTCTTCTGTTGAAGTGAAGCTGGCATCTGAATCTGTGTCAGAGAGAGTAGGAGATGATTTAGGAATTACCTATATGTGATGAGGTTCATCATAATATTCTTCATCTGTGAGAGCCATGGCTGCTATGTGGCTATCTGATTCTGATGAGGAACAATCAGTGTCACTAGGAGATTCCTTTCCACACTTTCTTTGCCACAAGGCTCTTCTCTGACTTCCTATTTCATGAGTGCTTCCTTTCCTCACTCTTCTCTCATTTTTTGTATGGACATTCAGCAATGACATGTCCAGGCTTTTTGCAGCTGTAACAAATAATATTTGAAGAATATTGTTTACTAGGTTTGGAATCATACGTGTCAGATTTGTGTTTTCTTCTGTGCTTTTCTTCTCTCCTGGAGCTGGAGGGTGAAGCTTCATATTTTATGTTCCCACTTTTTCTATTTCTCAATAGTTTCTTAAACTTCTTGGTGAACAGTGATAGATCTTCATCAGAGAGTTCTGAAGTGGAGTTGCTTGAGATCTCTTCATCTGACACATAGACATGCTCCACTGTCTTGTGCTTTCTGGAAGCTTCAGCTTTAAAGGCCGCTGCCTTTTCTCTGGAGTAAGACTTTGAGTTTTCTTCCTCAGCCTTTCTAGTGTTCAGCTGCAGCTCATATGATAGGAGCTTGCCATACAGCTGTCTAGGCTCCATTGCCCCCAAATTGTTGACTTATCTTATGGTACACAGCTTTATGTCCCATTCTTTGTTCAGGGATCTCAGGAACTTATCATTTAGTTCATAGTTGTTGAACTCTCTGCCATAAGTTTTGAGCCCATTGACAATCTTGAAGAACTTCTCATAATAGGTATCTATGTCATCCCTCTTATCTTGCCTGAAGGATTCATACTCCTGATTCAGGAGGGATTTCCTATCATCTCTAACTTCTTCAGTTCCTTCCATGTAGACAACCAGGGAATCCCACATCTCCTTAGCTGTCCTGCAATGAATTAGGTTCTGGAATGTTGAATCATCAATTGCATTTACAATGATGTTCTTAGCCCTATTGTCCAAAGTGGCCAGGGTAACTTCAACTTTGGTGAAATCAGATAATTTCTAAGGTGTGGGAACAACTGTTAGATCTACAGGAATGTTCATGGGAATATGGGGTCCTTCTTCTAATGCCAGATAGACTCTAGGATCTGAGTCTTCCATGTACAGCCTAATTTTGTGCTTCTAGATGGGGAAGTTCTCCTTGGTGCAGATAGGCAGCTTCATTGAGCTCATCTCCATATGATGATCACCAGCCATTTGTTTATTACAACCCACTAGTTTTATATATCTTGTTCTAAGCTGTTAAGCTTTTGAACTCAACCTGCCTCTGATACCAATTGAAAGATGTGGGTTGACTGTAAACAACACCTAGAGGGGGTGATTAGGTGTTTTCAATTTTCTTTGCTATTTAATAATTTATCTATCTCAACACACAAGCATCACAGAAAACACACAATGATTTATAGTGGTTCCTAACTAGACAATTTGTCTAGAGGTTGTCCACTGTCCTTCCCACCTATCTAGCAGTGTGCTAGACTGGGCAACTTCTCCAACTCAAATATTTTCACTATATTCAGATCTTACAACTCAGGTTCACACAGAACCCTACAAGGCTCAGACTTTACAAGTCATACAAACTCAGATCTTCAGCAAGATCCTACAAAACTAAGGTTCACCAAGAACCCTACCAACTCAGATCTATTACTAGGTCCTACCAACTCAGACTCACAAAGAGCCCTACAAAGTAATACAAAATTGTTGTTGTAGAAGATAAGACTTCAAAAAATGAACACTTGAATAACAGATCTTCTTCTACTTTTAAGTCCAATGATCTTGTGGATCAATGAACCTTTCTTTAGAATCTTCTGTAGAACTTCACAGCCAGCAGCAATGAAGACTTCTTTTGGTTTTCTTTTCTTTCTCTTCTATAAGTGTATATCAGAATGAACTTGAGAAAGAATACTTTGTACATGTACATTCTGTGGAAGAAAATATTTCTTTTATACTCCTCTACACTTATGCATAAAGACCCTTATTGATTGCATACATAATTTCTCATTTGAAAACGTCTTGCAAAGTTGTAAATTCTTTGTCATTATAACTTGCCTGTCTTGGAATTAGCAAAGAATAGAAATAATAAATTTCTTTCTTAACTACAGTGTAACGGTCATATTCTGCAGAGATCATTTCATTTTTGGCTCCTTGATTTGTGCACAAGATAGGCGGTGCACGCGTTCTCTGATTATTCATTTCCAAGAATGTCTGCGCATTAAATGCAGATCTGCAACTATCACAATGACATTGTTCCTTCAAGATGATATCGTCTTGATCAATAGATATGCTTCACGATGATGTCATTGATATACTTTCTTCTTCAGTACTTTGCTGGATATCTCCATGAGATTGCTTCTTCTAGACGATATCGATGAGATCCTTCCTTATATACAATATATTTTCGATCTTCAAAGTAGTATGCTTCCATTAAGTCGGCATAAATCCTTCTTCAAGGCTTTCTGTAATATCTCAACAATATTACTTCTTCTTGACGATATCGTGGAGATATCTTAGCTGTGTCTGCGATGAGATTTCTTCAGAACGGTGTCGTCGATATCTGATCTTTAGTTTTATCTAAGACAAGCTTTCTTCACGACGATGTTGTCGATATCTGGACTTAACTTTATCTACGACAAGCTTTCTTCACGATGATGTTGTTGACATCTGGACTTAACTTTATCTATGATAAGCTTTCTTCATCCTTCAAGACGATGTGCTTCTATCAAGACGATATCGTCGAAACTATTTCGACGATATGATACTTTTCTCCACGATTCTTCTGTTGAGTCTTGAGACAATATTTTACTTGGTTGATTTATATACTAGTGATGTAGCTTTGATGTATCTATCGAATCATGAACTTAAATACAATATCAAAAACCACTCGACTTATCTATACATGAGTTTCTTCTTCAAAGCTAGAGATATTGAAGGCATAATACCCAACAAGAAAGTTTGACAAGGTCTCATACTAGGCTCTAGTAGCCTATTTCTATCCATACTGAGCTTTTCTCAGAATGTAAACATGATTAGGATGTTCAGAATCAACAAAACATGAGGGTTGTTCTACATACACTTCTTCCTTGAGATCTCCATTCAGAAATGCTGACTTGACATCCATCTGATAGACCTTGAATCCTTTGTGAGCTGCATAGACTAGAAATAATATAATTTCTTCCAGTCTTGCAACAGGAGCAAAGGTATGGTCAAAGTCTATGCCTTCTCTTGCCAGTATCCCTTTGCAACTAGTTTGGCCTTGTTCTTTGTATTAATTCCATTCTCATCCAATTTGTTCATGTATACCCATTTAGTTCCTACGATATTTTGTCCTTGGGGTCTAGGGATTAGTTTCCATACTTTGCATCTCTTAAATTGGTTTAGTTCTTCCTGCATGGCTGTAATCCAGAATGGATCCAAGTTTGCTTCCTCAAATTTCTTGGATTCAATTTAAGAGAGGAAACTTAGATACATGGCTTCATTCAAGGCCTTGCTTCTTGTTATAACTCCATGATTGACATCCCCTGTTATTTGCCCATGTGGATGATGTCTGATGTGTCTAGTTGTAGTTGGCAGTCTTCTGAAGTTTTGTCCTTGGATTAGTTCTGGCTGTTCTACAGGTTGTTCTTCTTCTGCTGTGTCCTTACCTTCTACAACATCTTCCTCCACGTCTACAGCTACTGAATAATCTTTAATTTTCAAAGAAGATCCAGCTTGATCTTCAATGGATAACTTTTCCATCTTTTTTGTTGTGTCTGCATCAACTAAAGAACTAGACCAACCCTTGTGAATAAGGCTAGTCAAATCAAATACAACATGCACAGATTTTCTACCACTTGGGTATTAATATTGTATACACTATAAGCTTTGTTATAGGAGAAGTATCCAGCAAAAATACTTTCACTGCTTTTCTCAGTAAACTTGGTTAGTTTGGATTTCCCATTATTAAGGACATAGTATTTGCTACCAAAGATTCTAAAATAGGATAAGATAGGTTTTCTGCCCTTCTTAAGCTCATAGGGAGTTTTCTTGTATTTTTGGGTGATGGAGGCCCTATTGATCACATGACAGGCTGTATTGACTGCCTTTGCCTAGAAGGATTCTGGTCGAGAGGAGTTGTTAGGAACAGTGCCTAGTAATGTTCCTGATTTGAAGAAGTGCTCAGATCAATGATAAATGCAGTATGTATTTGATGATATAGTTTATTCATAACTGTAGAAGATAAATCGTATATCAGGCAATTTTGCTAAGTCTAAAAATTATCTGGGGTTGGACATATCGTTGATATAATATACAAATCGTTGAGAAAGAATCAAATCTACATCACCAGTGTATAGACGATAAAAGTAATGAAAATTAACTAATTAAAATATCGTCTCAAGACAGCAGAAGAATTGTGGAAAAAAGTATCTCATCGTCGAAATAGTTTCAACGATATCATCTTGATGAAGACACATCATCTTGAGTCTTGAAGAAAGCTTGTCGTGTATAAAGCTAAGTTCAGATGTCGACGACAACGTCTTGAAGAAAGTTTGTCGTGGATAAAGCTAAGTTCAGATATCGACGACATCGTCTTGAAGAAAGCTTATCGCAGATAAAGCTAAGACATCTCTACGATATCGTATTGAAGTAAGACAGTCAGCCTAAAGAATAAGTTTAAGTCAACATCTCGACGATGTCGTCTAGAAGATCAAGACGATATCATCTTGAATAAAAACAGTCAGCTTGAAGAACAAGTCTAAGTGTTATTCAAAGCAACATCTCGACGATGTCATCTAGAAGAAGTAAGACCGTTGAGATATCAAGTAGAGTCGTGAAGAAGGAAGAATGTCAACGATATCGTCGTAAAGTATATCTGTCGTGTACACTGATCAAGACGATATCGTCTTGAATGAACAACATCATCTTCACAGTTGCAGAGCAGCATTTAATGCATCGTTCTCTTGGAAATTGATATCTAGGGAAGATGCACGCCGCCCATCTTCTGCGCCAACCAAGCAATAATAAATAATATTCAATGTACAGAATATAGCCGTTGCACAATGTTTAAGAAAGAATTTTATTACTTCTATATTCTGCAAGTTCCAAGAATGGCAAGGCATTTATTATAATCAATACAGCCGGTTCTTCAAAATATCCTTTCAGGCAATTTATGGAAGATTTCTGAAAGGGTTTTTATTCCAAGTTACGGAAGAATTTAAAAGGGAGAAATTGTCGATTTCAAAGTACTTCTTACTACTAAATACAAAAATCTGATCAAAAAAAAGAAAAGAAGAAGAAAGAGAAGTAAATCATCATCATTTGGCTGAGAAGACAAGGAAGAATCTTTCTCCTACACTAGAAGTGCTTCTATCATCAAAGGAGGAGATTCGGAAGAAAAGCTTTGTAATCCACAAGATCACAGAGCTTATATTTATAAGAAGAAGAAGAAGAAGAAGTCTGATATTCAAAAGGCATATCATCTTGAAGACTTTTCTTCCACAACAACAAATTTATTTATTACTTTGTAGGGCTCTTTGTGAGTCTAAGTTGGTAGGATCTAGTGATAGATTTGAGTTGGTAGGGTTCTTGGTGAACCTGAGTTTTGGTAGAATCTTGTTGAAGATCTGAGATTATAAGACTTGTGAAGTCTGAGCCTGGTAGGGTTCTTTGTGAACCTGAGTTGTAAGATCTAATTATAATGAAAAGATCTAAGTTGGAGAAGTTGCCCAGTCTAGCACACTACTAGATAGGTGGGAGGGACAATGGACTACCATTACACACATTGTCTAGTTGGGAACCACTATAAATCATTGTGTGTTTTCTGTGATGCTTATGTGCTGTGATAGATAAATTCTTAAAAAGCAAAGAAATTGAAAACACCTAATCACCCACCATCTAGGTGTAGTTTATGGACAACCCATAATCTTTTAATTGGTATCAAAGGTAGGTTGAGTTCAAAGGCTTAACAGCTTAGAACAAGATCTACAAATTTAGTTGGTTTTAGTAAACAAATGTCATGTGAGCAACATCAAGAGATGAGATCAATGAGGCATCCCATCTGCACCAAAGAGAACTTTGCCATATGGAAGTTAAGAGTCAAGTTATTAATGGATGCTTCAGATCCCAAATAATTCATAGTTGTTGAAGAGGGAACTTATGTCCCTAACACCTTCTCACAGTTCACCTATGAAGATGAAGATCTAATGACTGTGGATAAGAGAGCAAAACACATACTATAGAATGCAATTGATGATTCCACATCTCAGTACTTAAGTCATTGCAAAATAGCAAAAGATATGTGGGATTCCTTGGAGATCTATAAGAAGGAAACTGAAAAAGAAAATTCAAAGGGCATCACCAGTGAAAGGGTCATGATTCTTGAGAGTGAAAGCTTGAGGAGTACCAAAGACAATATCCTAATAATTCAAAATATCTCTGAGAACACAGAAGCTTATAATGCAAGCTCATCAAAATCTAATGACATTGATAAAGAACTTGTACTCCTCACCAAGCAGCTCAAAAGAAAGATGCCCAGAAGAAGAAGAGACAGTCAGAAGACATCCTCCTCAAACTCCAGAAGATCTAGTCAACATGACCGACATAAATCTTCAAAGGAGGAAAGGTATAACTCTAAACACAATGAATCTGATTTGGCTAACTTAGTATATTATCACTGCAAGAAGACAGGTCACATGATTGTTCACTGCCCCTCTAAGAAGAAAGAATTCAAGAAGAGTGATGATAGAAGAAGTCCAAAGGAGAAGAAGGAATCTGAAAAAGGATTCACTGCCAAGAAAATCAGAACACTCAGTGATTCTGATTCATCAAAAGCTAAGGAGGAAGTTCTCATTGGCTTTATGGCTATAACTGAAGAAATCCAGGATTGCTCCACCTCTTCTGAGAAGGTACTTATTAGAGCCCCCTTATCTGTCTCTTATTCTGAATCAATGACAGTTCATGTGCATGAGAGTGAGTGTGGATCTGCCTGCAATAGTATATCCTCAAGATCTCCACATGAGGTTGAATCTAACCTAGTGCGGCACAATGAAGCCTTGTGGATTGTCTTGAAGAGAAGCAAGAAGCTTCTTAGAGCTCAATCTAAGGAATTAACATCCCTGAAATCTGACCAATCTGAGCTCCAAGAGACAGCTGAAAAGCCGATTGCTATGAGCAAATAAATGAACAATCTCAAGGATGTCACAAAACTCCAAAATGCTGAGTTGGGTAAGAAGAACAGGGCCAACAAGGACCTTGAGGAAATGTTATTGGATGAAAAGAAAATTGTTGCCAGCTTCTCAATGCCCAAGACTGTCCTTCCCATCATTGACCAATTCTCTGCACCATTCAGAGGTGGTGTAGGAATCTTCACATGATCACCTGACCAAGGCTTGATCTACAAGAAGCAGTAAACCCCCCAACACACATAGAAGAGCACGCTTTGGGTCAAGTGTTTCTCATACACCCCTTGAAGAGACCCATGTAGAGATTCCAAGTTCTTATGACCATGGATATGTAGCATCAAAACTTAAAAGTAAGGGAAAGTCAGCCAAGCCTGTGCCCAAGGTGGTGAACCAAAAAGTGGTGAGACCAGCTCAATAACATTCTCACCATTGTGAGGTTCACCCAAGGCCTGTTAAGTCAGCTATCTTCACTCCTGCCCACCAACATTTCCAGGTGGAAAGGCATAAGAAAAGATACAACAGGTATGAGTGCTGGTGCTGTGGAAAGATTGGTCATTTTGCCCTAGAATGTTGGTTCAATCTAACAGTGTCTAATGCAAGAAGAGGGCAGACCACACATAGGTATAGTATTTCAAGTTATTCCCCTAACATGAACCTAGGACCCAAATCCAATTGGGCGCCTAAAGATAAGTAATCCTTTTTGCAGGTATGTCCAAATGCCAATCCTTTTGGTAATTGAACAATGATTGCTTCAAGCACAAGGCTGGAGTAAATAAGTTTTCAAGAAAACTCAATCCAGAGAGAATAGATTAATAATGATACTTGGAGATTCAAACAAACTAATGCCTCTCAAATATCAGCATACTTCCCCAAGAAGTTCATCCCTCTCTTGCTTCTATTGAGGGGGAGCCATCTAAGAGAATATACAACTAATGGAAAATAATCCAGCTCCTCAAAATGAAGTACATTAGAAGAATCTCTCAAATTCCTGCAACAATGGAGGGGGAGTACATAGCTTCACTAACAATGAAGACATCAGATCAATGATAGAAGATGAATTGAATGTTCAATCATCATAGTCCCTACTCTCTCATCTCGATGGTTGAGAAGTAGGTGAGTTAGAAAGCAAAAGACATCATGTTACCTTCGAAGAACAAGAAGCCAAGATGAAGAAAATGAATGAAGTAAAGGAAAAACCAAACCTTGAAGAATGGAACCCTGCCCATGTAAATATCAAATTGATATTCTACATAAGAGATGTGAAGGAGAAAATATAAGTAGCACTATTTCCAAGAATTCCTCAATGAGTGCTCATGTTAGGCAAGTATCAGATGACCATTTCAACGACATAGATGAATTCTCAGCGATACAAAATGAGCAGTCTCGACGACAAAATCTGCGTCTCGACGATATTAGCAAAATCTCGACGACAATGCTGAAGTGATTTCGACGACAATATCGCAACAAAGATGTGCATCATCGAAATACAGCGCAGACACTTCATGCTGTATTGGATCCATAATCTAATCCGTCTGATGGATTCTTAAACTATTAACCAAGACAAAAAGGTACGCGCCTCTTCATCTACTCCTAATATAAATAAAGTAAATTCTTAGGTTAAAAATTATGCTTTCATTTGCCTTGATTCATTTCTGCGACAAACCTCCGTTCCATCTCCGACAATCTCTGCTCTCGACGTTCTCCATCAATGGCTCCAAAGAAGGAAGAATCCTTAATCATCTCCGGATGCGAGATCATGAGGGGAGGATTTTGTTCTTATTCCAAAGAGATCAGGTCAGTTACCGTGTTGATAGAATCAGCAGGGCTGGAGTATCTGCTATGTGAACCATGTGTTCTCATGAATAAGGAGGTCCAGGAATTCATTGATGGAGCTAGAGTAAATAGCTCAGGGTTCATTATGAAGTCTACCGTAGTCGGGAAGAAGATCAAAGTAACTGCCGAGAGCTTAGGAAAAGCTCTGAGGATTTCAAGATTGGAGAAAGAGGCCGAAGAGGAAGATCTGACTGTTGAAGATCTATCAGTTGGATATGGCTGGTGTGGGCGCAGCGGTAAGACCTACGAGTCTATTAAAAAGGTAGAATTCAACCAGAAAGGAAAGCTCCTTGCAGATATTATAGGGAAATTACTGATGTGCAAGCCTGGTTCCCATGACAGGATCTCAAAGGAAATATTTGAGACAATGTGCAGGATCATTGTCTCAACGAAAACCGACTGGAGAAAGTTTATATTCCTGAGAATCAAGAACACCCTGAAGACCCCATTATATGGAAGAATCTTATCCATCTTTCTCCTGAACACCCTTGGGAATGTAATTAAAAGAAACATGGGAGTACCTTTGCACCACTCAAAGAGGTTGGATTCAAATATGCTGGATAGATGGGAGAGAGTCATTCTCAAAACTCCCAAGGATGCTCAAACTGCTCCAAAATGAAAGAAAAAGAAAACAGTAATAGTTGATGACTCGGACAAGGAAGGGTCCTCTAGTAATTCTGAAAGAGGAGAAGCATCACCAATTCTTGACCCAAACCTATCAAAGGTTTCTGGAGAAGAAGGAGCCCCAAGTCTACCAAACACTGCTTTGACAGAGTGGGAGGTAGATCAAAATCATATGATCCCAGAGGGCATGTGTGAATCTGCTAACACAGAAGTTCATGAGGAAAGAAGAAGTCCCATTCTAGATAGTGATCTAGTTGAGGGAGAGTTCCAGGAGGGAAGTTCATCCCAAGATACTGAGAGAATTGAGGGGGAGACCCACCTGGGGTGCTCCACCCTGGAGAATCAAGCTGAAGAAGGTGCACCTGAAAAAGAAATTCAAGAGAAGGATCTCCCAGGAATGAAATTGAAGAAAATGTACCAGATAAAGATGAGGGTTTCGATCTCCAGACTGGGCTTGACCTAGCTCTGATAAAATGCAAGCAAGTGCTGGCAGAAGAAGATGAGCAGATGAAGATATACTCTCCTGTCTTCCTGTCTCAAGATAGTGGCTCTGAAGGTCCTCCAGAAGAAGATGCAGCTACTGATGTGAATACAATCGGACCATCCACTGATCACTCAGGCTCTATGTTACATATGATCTCAGCTTTGTTGAATATTCAAAGGGAAAAGATAAAAAATTTCATTCTACGTACAGACTGTAGATGACTTGAGGAAAGAAATAAAAGCTGAGCTGCAAGTTGTGAAGAATGACATGCATCATCTCAATACTCAACACACCCACTTATTTCATTTAGCTGCACCAGCCAGGGAACAAGTTGGACAGGAAATCAACAAAGTTGGACATCAGACTCACCAGCTCTTACAAAGCCAAGGCACCATGCAAAGGAATACAGAAAGAGCATTTCAAAAGATAGCAGGATTTATGAATGAAGACAGAGATCAAATTCTATAGAGACTAAATGAAAATACTTAGAGCTTAGATGAACATATGTTGGAAGTAAGAAATAACTTAGATGAGGATGAACAACATATACATGAAAGGATGAATTTAGTACAAGTTACTCTTGATGATCATATAGCTGAAGAAGTCCTAAAGGGGGAGAGAGCAATGATAAATGTTTTCTCCAATCAAGCTATGTGGATAGTCAATCAGGTCAAGCGAGCCTTTCAAAAAGCTCCCTTAGCTTTTGAGCAAACAAAACCTTTTGAAAGCACTGCATCAGGGGTCTATGGCATAGAAATTGGAGATTCTGCTAGCTCCAGAAAAAAAAAAGGACTCAGAGCAAGAGGTACATGCCGAAGAGGCTTAGAGAAATTGAGCCAGATCCACAGTCATGCAAATGGAGTCCTACCTCTAGGAATCTTATCTCAAATGCCTGGATGGAAAGTTGATACCCTAAGGATGGGTCAGAGAGAATATATTATTCTGCTGATTGGAATCTTCACTCAATTCAAATGGAGAAAAGGAGAAACCACAAACTGGCATTTCCTCATGGTCCTCCTCCTTCTCCAAAGAAGATCCCAAAACCTATCAGTTTTTATGAAAGGCAAAAGAGAGAAGGGAAAGGAAGCAGCAGCAGGATCTGAAGACCAGAAAATGGTTTATTTAAAACTGACTTGGGCAAATGATTGTGTTATATTTGTTTCTAAACATTATCTATTTATGTCAAGCTATAGATGAATCAAATAATATTCTCTGAATGTCTTTAAATTATGATTTTATTTATACATTGACATTTATCATTGAAGTGAGTTATGACTTCTTCAAATAGGGGGAGATTGTTGGGAACTATGCCTAACAATGTTCCTGATTTGAAGAAGTGCTCAGATCAATGATAAATGCAGTATGTATTTGATGATATAGTTTATTCATGACTGTAGAAGATAAATCATATATCAGGCAATTTTTTTAAGTCTAAAAATTATCTGGGACTGGACATATCGTTGATATAATATACATATCGTTGAGAACGCATCAAAGCTACATCACCAGTGTATAGGCGATAAAAGTAATGAAAATTAACTAAGTAAAATATCATCTCAAGATAGCAGAAGAATCGTGGAGAAAAGTATCATATCGTCAAAATAGTTTATATGCTATCGTCTGGATGAAGACACATCGTCTTGAGTTTTGAAGAAAGCTTGTCGTGGATAAAGCTAAGTTCAAATGTTGATGGCATTGTCTTGAAGAAAGCTTGTCCTGGATAAAGATAAGTTCAGATATCAACGACATCGTCTTGATGAAAGATTATCGCAGATAAAGCTAAGACATCTCTACGATATCTTCTTGAAGTAAGACAGACAGCCTAAAGAATAAGTTTAAGTCAACATCTCGACGATGTCGTCTAGAAGATCAAGACGATGTTGTCTTGAACAAAGACAGACAGCTTGAAGAATAAGTCTATGTCTTATTCAAAGCAACATCTCGACGATGTCGTCTAAAAGAAGTAAGACCATTGACATATCAAGTAGAGTCGTGAAGAAGGAAGAATGTCAACGATATCATCGTAAAGTATATATGTCGAGTACACTGATCATGACGATATCGTCTTGATGGAACAACAATGTCTTGACAGTTGCAGAGCTGCATTTAATGCGCCGTTCTCTTGGAAATTGATATCTACGGAAGATGTACGCTGCCCATCTTGCGCACCTACCAAGCAATAATAAATAATATTATATGTACAGAATATAGCCGTTGCACAATGTCACAACCCGTATTTTCCCGAAATAAATTACAATATCAGAGTAAAGGGGGAAAAACACGCGTCATGATGTCACGTTCTGTAGGGGACAACTATAGACGTTCAGGCGAGCACTCAAACCAACATTTTTACGAGAAAAGATATGAATTAATAAAAAGAATCATCTTTTAAGATTATTTTCGTTAGGTTGGGAAGTCGTTCCCCTCGGCCTTGCGGTTCACGCAGCCATTTAAAAAAAAAGAAATGCGTACACAACGGAAGAAAATAAGTTCATTTTATTCCTAAAGGCGATGGAGACCAGAGATGTCTCCAGGGCGAGCGTAGAACTAGATTTAGTATATAATAAGGATATATCATTTTATTTTGGTTTAAGGTTGCAAATAGGTGATACTTAATAGTAAGAGTGACGAAGCAGATAAATGAACCAATATTTATTTGCTAAAAGAACTTCGTTTATATACAACAAAAGAGCTTTTTCCATAGTGTACAAGTACAAAAAAAGTAACAGCAGCATGGGCAAGTAAGCTAAACAAAAGCCATACGAGCGTCAACATACGACACGAACCCGCAGGAAGACGGTCAACAGTCCAAAAAAAGGGGTACAACAAAAGAAACTGCCTCCTTACCAAACAAAGAGGAAAGCCCTCCACTCGGGAAACTGAATGACCCCGCTCTAAAACCTGCGGCAGCTACGAACCTGAACCTGAGGCATCCATAAGAAAAGAATGCCTCAGCCCAAAGGGTGCAAGAAAACAGCATAATTATAAGTAAGAGCAGGCAAAGGAACAAGTAGCATAGCCGGTCTGAAAAGGGTATATAAATACATATATATATACACATATACATTTATATACAACTATATATATACGCGTATATAAAGATTTTAGTAATAGAAGGTTAAGAAGGTCCCGCATAGAGCCGATCCGATGAATGAGAGCATAAATAAATTTTTGGCATAAAGTGCAAAATGGACCAGTGGTGGCGGACCCAAACAATGTCACTATCCACTCACATAAAGGGGACATTCACCCCAACCAAACAAAGGCATCATGGTGGTGGTCTCATTGTCCTACCGACCACTACTAAAAAAAACTGTGATGGAGGACCCCATTGTTCCCTTTACCCATCCTTCTAGTTCAAACAAATCCACCAACATTTAGCCAAGAAATTATGAGAGGTATGCAAAATTAAAGTACTCCCATTAAGCAAACAAAATCAAGGTGTAGCCCCCCTCATAACCAACCAAGGAGCAGTCCCCATAATGGCATAACAGCAGCCCCTACGTAGAAAAAAAACAGCAACCTCTAAAGTAGAATAATAGCAACCAGCCCCAAGTTAAGCCCAACAGCAGCAACCAATTGAAACCAAAAGGGCAGCCCCAATTAGAACAAGCCAACGGCAGCCCCTCACAAAGGCAGCAGCAGCCCCACAAGAAAAGCAAACCAACAGGGCAGCCCCCAGCAACACAAGCAGCAGCAGCAGCCCCTCACAAAGGCAGCAGCAGCCTCACAAGGAAAGCAAACCAACAGGGCAGCCCCAATTAACACAAGCAGCACCAGCCCCTCACAAAAAGAAAACCAACCAACGGGGAGCCCCAAGCAACATAAGCAGAGAAGCCCCTCACAGAAAGAAAACCAACAGCCTCACAAGGAAAGCAAACCTAAAAGGGCAGCCCCAAATAAAATAAGCCTACAGCAGCCCCTCACAAGGCAGCAGCAACCTCACAAGAAGAACACCAACCAACAGGGCAGAACGCAGCAGCCCCCAACCGAAAGCAAAGAAAAAAAAACCCAACACATTATTTTTCCATCCAAGCTAAGGAGAGGCAGCCGCAAAAAAAATTGAAAAGAGCCTTGCCAACAACCAAGGGAATACCACTAATCAAGAAAAAAAGAATGCAGAAAAGAGATGGAGAGGAAGAGTGTGAATAGTTTTCTTGCCTTAAGAGAGAACCAAGGTCGCAACACCTCCCAGTCTGAGGAAGGCTCGACAAGAGCTCTCCGGCCCTCTACTCCGATGAAGAAACCAAGCGCCGGTGACACCCAAAACGCCGCCACCGACGATCCCGACGAACCCTAGTTCGCTCGGCAGAACTGAGTTGTCGAGGGAGGGGAGAAAGAGAATATGCTGAAGGGGGAGAAGGGGAATTAAGAAATATATATATATATATAATTATTAAACTTATATATATATTATATATAAAGGTATAATTTTTTTATGTATATTCGTATATAAGAACTTTTGTACGCAAAAAAACTTATATGCCTATACTCATATACGTAATGGTGAGTATATAAATACGCTCACATGTACCTCCCTATATGAAAACGTGATTGCACAAATTTACTTATACAAGACCCAATATACACGAATATATTTGTATCTATATAACTATACACATACCCGCATATATGGCCCCACTCTCCCTTTTCTTTTCCAGAAACGAAGCGTCGGATGACGACGATGCTCCAGAGACGGTAACGCCCCCTCGCCACGATGCCCTGAATTTATATTTCGCTTTAGAATAATTATTGTTAATTCCATATGTTTTATTGAAATACTTATAAGAAAAACCCGGGGTGTTACAGCCACCCCTCCTAACAAAAGTTTCGGCCCAAAACTTTGCAACAACAGTGCAACACGAGGAAAAACGCAAAAGACGGAAACTTACCGGGGGAAATTTAGCTGAAAAGGTGAGGATTAGACTCCCTCACCGGTGACTCTAGCTCCCAGGTCGCACCCCAAACATCCTGATTATCCCAAAGGACCTTCACCATAGGGATGGACTTTCTCCGCAACACCCGATCTTGCCTCTCCAAAATATGAATAGGTTGCTCCACAAAGGACAGATTGGGCTGCAGCACCGTCACGGAATCCATAACATGGCGATCACTGCGGACGCACTTTCACAACTGGCTCACATGAAAAACATCATGCACACCGGGGAAAGAGGCAGGCAACAACAACCTGTAGTCATAAACCCCGACGCGCTCGACGATCTCGAAAGGGCCTACATACCTGGGGTCCAGCTTATGGCTCTTCCCGAATCTTTTAATGCCTGCCATCGGGGACACCTTTAGGAACACCATGTCCCCCACCGCAAATTCCAACTCACTCCTACGCCGATTGGCGTACTTCTCATATCACTCCTGAGCTACCCGGAGCTTCTCGCGGAACTGCGTCACAGCAAAGCCCATCTCCTCCAAAGCCTCAGGGCCCAGAACTGGCTTCTCGCCCACTTCAGCCCAAAATAGGGGAGTCCAACATCGCCTCCCATACAGAGCCTCAAACGGAGCCATCTGCAAGCTCTCCTGGTAACTATTGTTGTACGCGAACTCCATGAGTCCAAGGCGTTCATCCCAAGCTCCTCTGTGCTCTAGAATGTAACACCGGATCATATCCTCCACGATCTGATTAAATCTCTCTGTCTGCCCATTCGTCTGCGGATGGTAAGCTGTAGAATACCTGAGATCGGTGCCCAAATCCCCTTGCAGACTCTGCCAAAAACGGGATGTGTATCTGGAATCACGATCAGAAACTATGCTCGCGGGTACTCCATGCAGTCTAATGACCTCCTGCACATATTGAGACTCAATCTTCTCCATCGAATAACCAGTCTTGTACGGCATGAAATGAGCACACTTGGTCAACCTGTCAACGATGACCCACACTGCATCAAGCCCCCGCGGGGATCTCGGCAATCCAGTAATGAAGTCCATGGAGATGCTCTCCCACTTCCACAAGGGAATATCCAACGGTGACAACTTGCCCCCGGGTCTTCTATGATCCGCCTTGACGCGCTGACAAGTGTAACACTGCGCTACGAACCTCGCAACAATGCCATTCATGCCTGGCCACCACACGATCTGCTTCATATCGTGATACATCTTCGTAGAGCCAGGATGGTAAGATAAGCTGGAGTCGTGAGCTTCTTCACAAATCTTTGCTCGAATCTCCTCCATAGCGGGTATGCAAAGCCTACCACGGTACCTCAAGGTACCCTCAACATCATTCAAGAAATCCGGCAACTCACCTCTCTCAGCTTTGCTCCGGAGGTGCTGCAAATCCAGATCATCCCTCTGGTGCAACTTTGTCAAAGTAATCCAGGACGGCTCTACAACCTCCAAACAAGATGGTTCACCCCTGGGCTTCACCGCGATGCTCATCAAAAGAAACTCCTCCACCAGGGACTGCACAGAGAGCCCGAAAATGAAAGCTGACTTCCTGCTCAAGGCATCCGCCACCACATTTGCCTTGTCGGGGTGATAGAGGATCTCCACATTATAATCAGCCACGAACTCCATCCATCGATGCTGGCGCAGGTTCAGCTCTCGCTGAGAAAATACGTAAATCAGGCTCTTATGATCTGAATAGATCTTGCATACCACTCCATACAAGAGATGCCTCCACAACTTCAGAGCATATATCACCGCAGCAAACTCCAAATCATGCGTCAGGTAGTTCCGCTCATGCACCTTTAGATTCCTCGACCCGTATGCAATGACCTTGCCCTCCTGCATGAGGATGCACCCAAGGCCTATCAGCGAAGCATTGACGTAGACCTGAAACTCCACTCCCTCAACCCGGAGAGCTAAAACAGGAGCGGAACACAGCCTTCTCTTTAACTCCTGAAAGGCCTCCTCGCACTGCTCGCTCCAATCGAAAGCCGCTTCCTTCCACGTCAACCGAGTCATAGGCGCGAAAATGCCTGAGAAACCCTCCACAAACCTCCGGTAATAGCCTGCTAAACCCAGGAAACTTCGGATCTCCTTCGGAGATGATGACCTCTTCCAGTCCAAAACAACAGCAACCTTCGCTGGGTCCACAGAGATGCCACCCTTGCTCACCACGTGACCTAAGAAAGAGACCTGCGAAAGCCAGAACTCGCATTTGCTCAGCTTGGCATACAGCTTGTGTGCCCTCAAAGTAGACACCACCAATCGCAGATGTCGAGCATGCTCCTCCTCACTCGAAAAATATATCGGCACATCATCAATAAAAACCACCACGAACTGGTCCAGAAAGTCCCGGAATACCTGTATCATCAGATCCATGAAATCAGAGGGCGCATTCGTCAGCCCAAAGGACATCATCAGGAACTCAAAATGTTCGTAATGCGACCGGAAAGCAGTTCACGAAATGTCTGAGTCGCGAATCCTCCACTGATGGTAATCGTACCGAAGGTCGATCTTCGAGAACACACCACTACCCTACAACTGGTCGAACAAGTCATCAATCCACGGCAACGGATATCCATTATTGATAGTGACCTTGTTCAACTCTCTGTAATCGATGCAAAGCCTCATCGTCCCATCCTTCTTCCTCACGAACAGAACCGGCGCACCCCAAGGAGACGAACTCGACCTAACAAAAACCAAGCTGTAGAAGCTCATTCAACTGAGTGCGCAACTCCTCCAAATCCCGCGGTGCCATACGATAGGGTGCCTTCGCAATAAGGCGGGTCCCGGGCTCCAAATCTATCACAAACTCAACCTCTCGCTCAGGAGGGAGACCAGGAAGGTTGTCGGGAAAAACATCCGGGAACTCCCGCACCACAGGAATGTCCTCCACACAAGGCGCCGATGCACAAGCCGCAAGCAAAACAGAAACAACGCAGACCCGCCATCAAACTCCGCCAAAGCCTGGGCACAAACCACCGACATAACTGAGGAAGTCTGACGTGGGAAGCCAAACACGCTCCAGGGCTGGCCATCATCCATCAGGAAATCCAGACGCTTATCCCTGCACTGGATCACGACATCATAACGGGCTAGCCAATACATGCCCAAGATCACGTCAAAATCCTCCAAGTCGATCACCTTCAGATCTGCATATCCCAAAAATCCATCCAACACAACCGGACACTGCCTCACGCACAGATCTGACACCACTGAATCTACGGACGGGTACTTGACATAGAATGGATCATCAACTCGGTCCAAGGCCCAGCGATGCCGATCAACAAACCTCTTGTACACAAAAGAGTGAGTGGCACCAGAGTCAAACAGAATGTGCGCCCAACAGTCTCGAACCTTAAACTCGCCTAACAAAGCAGTATAGACACACGACAACACACGGATGAGACACTAATGTAGCGAGTAATTTAACATAACAAGATTAAACTATAACGAGAACGAGGACGAACCTGATATCACTTGGTTCGAGCACTGCTCTTCTTCTTTTGTTACCGCATTTAACTTCTCCTTCCCTCGATCTATCTGCTGCTGATGGGGCGGTGGCAGTGCCACGGCTGGGAGGGCAAGCTGATGGCCGGTCGACTGAAGCTGCGGGCACTTGGACTTCACATTCCCTTCCAGTCCGTACTGATAGCAAACCTTACCCATTGACCAGCAATGACTGTCGTCGTGCCCCATCTGCATGCAATAAGTGCAAAACAAATCATTCTTCGGAGCACCCTGAAGAGCCATCACCTGAAGCTGCTTCTGCGCGCCCAGCCTCTTGAAACACTTCTCATGTGGATGTCCCACACGGCCGCAAAATCTGCAAACCACCTTGCCCTTCTTACCTGGGGAAGACTGCCTCCATCGTTGGCTTTCCTTTTCTCCCTTCTCGATTCCTTCCCTCGAGTTCTAGCATTCTCGATCGCTTCTACCTTCAGAGTGGCCTCCACCACATCCACAAAGCTCACGGACCGGTAAGCACTAGCCAACTGCTGGATCTCACTGTGGAGACCTCCCAGAAACCGCTTCACCCTGCCTTCCTCGCTGGCGACTAAATCTGGGGCGAACCTGCTCAGCTTACTGAACTCGATCTCGTACTCCCCCACAGTGAGCTGTCGCTGCTTCAGATGCAAGAAGCTATTCGTCAGGCGATCTTGTTACACTGAAGGCATAAATTTCTTCAACAACCCCCCTTGAACTGCTCCCACGAGCACCCTTCTACAAGAGCCTCCTTCTCCCGGATCCACCAACTTTTTGCCAAAAATTTCAGCTGAAAGGCATCAATCATCACCCTCTGGTCCGCCGTCGCGCCAGTGTACGAGAACATTTCCTCCATCGCCAGGATCCAATCATCAAGCGCCATGAAGTCCGCCCTCCCGTAATAATTCGGGGGTCCTAGCCTCTGGAAATGCGAGATAAAATTCATTTCTGGCGGCAACGCAGCAGGGGTAACAAGGGGTGCAGGACGGACAACCTCCGCCTGACTAGTCGCTCGCTGCTGCCGTTGAGTGGCAGTCAACAACACCTGCATCTGCTCCTGCATCGCGACCAGCTACCGCGTCAAGGCCTCGCTATTCAGACACAACTCTTCAATCACTGCTTCACTATGCGCCCCCGATGTCTCGCCCTCAGACTGGGGAACAGATTTCGCAGGCCGACGCTTAGAAGACATATCTAGCAGAGACAACAACAAACAACAAGATAAGGCTAGACTCAAACCTCTAAGAAGGGAAGACATACAAATACTTGCTTTTGCTACTGCTTTTTCTCTGGGAAAAGTAAATACATAATATCTCGTCATACTCAGGATGGTATACCGTCCCATACCTCTCGTGCACCTCACCTGAATGCATATAAACTTAGCATCTTACTTTTGAAATCATGGGTTTACATGTGTCATCGTGTAGATCTCTAGCTTGGCACGTGTGCTTATGCAATGTTATGTTATGCATGCAGTGCTATGCAAACTAAGAAAAGGCCTTAATGCATGCTATGAGCGGCGTACACATGCGATCTTATGCATCTCATACTACATATTATCGCATGCAACGAAAAAGAAAATCTAATGGAAACGCATGCGACCTACGTTATGCATCCCATACTACATAACAGTCGCATGTTGTCACCTATGAGGATCCATATACAGACACATATTATGCATCCCATACTACATAATATGCCCCATATACTTCTTTCATGCTTATGAGTGTAGTGTTCGTGCTTCAGCCGAGATCTACCGATGACCCATCGGTGAGTGTATGCATTGATTAAAGATTCTCACTAGACGGTTAACCGGGCTAACCAGACCATTCCCAGCAACCCGGCAAACCTCCCTCTGATACCAACTGTCACAACCCATATTTTCCCGAAATAAATTATAATATTAGAGTAAAGGGGGAAAAACACGTGTCTTGATGCCACGTTCTGTAGGGCACAACTACAGACGTTCAGGAGAGCACTCAAACGAACATTTTTACGAGAAAATATATGAATTAATAAAAAGAATCATCTTTTAAGATTATTTTCGTTAGGTTAGGAAGTCGTGCCCCTCGGCCTTGCGTCTCACGCAGCCATTTAAAAAAAAGAAATGCGTACACAACGGAAGAAAATAAGTTCATTTTATTCCTAAAGGCGCTGGAGACCAGAGATGTCTCCAGGGCGAGCGTAGAACTAGATTTAGTATATAATAAGGATATATCATTTTATTTTGGTTTAAGGTTGCAAATAGGTGATACTTAATAGTAAGAGTGACGAAGCAGATAAATGAACGAATATTTATTTGCTAAGAGAACTTCGTTTATATACAGTAAAAAGAGCTTTTCCCAGAGTGTACAAGTACAAAAAAAGTAACAGCAGCATGGGCAAGTAAGCTAAACAAAAGCCATACGGGCGTCAACATACGACATGAACCCGCAGGAAGACAGTCAACAATCCAAAAAAAGGGGTACAACAAAAGAAACTGCCTCCTTACGAAAAAGGGAGGAAAGCCCTCCACTCGGGAAACTGAATGACCCCGCTCTAAAACCTGCGGTAGCTACGAACCTGAACCTGAGGCATCCATAAGAAAAGAATGCCTCAGCCCAAAGGGTGCAAGAAAACATCATAATTATAAGTAAGAGCAGGCAAAGGAACAAGTAGCATAGCCGGTCTGAAAAGGGTATATAAATACATATATATATACACATATACATTTATAAATAACTATATATATACGCGTATATAAAGATTTCAGTAATAGAAGGTTAAGAATGTCCCGCATAGAGCCGATCCGATGAACAAGAGCATAAATAAATTTTTGGCATAAAGTGCAAAATGGACCAGTGGTGGCGGACCCAAACAATGTCACTATCCACTCACATAAAGGGGACATTCACCCCAACTGAACAAAGGCGTCGTGGTGGTGGTCTCATTGTCCTACCGACCACTACTAAAAGAACTGCGATGGAGGACCCCATTGTTCCCTTTACCCATCCTTCTAGTTCAAACAAATCCACCAACATTTAGCCAAGAAATTATTAGAGGTATGCAGAATTAAAGTACTCCCATTAAGCAAACAAAATCAAGGTGCAGCTGCCCACATAACCAACCAAGGAGCAGTCCCCATAATGGCATAACAACAGCCCCTACGTAGAAAAAAAATAGCAACCTCTAAAGTAGAATAATAGCAACCAGCCCCAAGTTAAGCCCAACAGCAGCAACCAATTGAAACCAAAAGGGCAGCCCCAATTGAAACAAGCCAACAACAGCCCCTCACAAAGGCAGCATCAACCCCACAAGAAAAGCAAACCAACAGGGCAGCCCCCAACAACACAAGCAACAACAGCCCCTCACAAAGGCAGCATCAGCTTCACAAGGAAAGCAAACCAACAGGGCAGCCCAAATTAACACAAGCTGCAGCAGCCCCTCGCAAAAAGAAAACCAACCAACAGTGCAGCCCCAAGCAACACAAGCAGCAGCAGCCCCTCACAGAAAGAAAACCAACAGCCTCACAAGGAAAGCAAGCCTAAAAGGGCAGCCCCAAATAAAACAAGCCAACAGCAGCCCCTCACAAGGCAGCAGCAACCTCACAAGAAGAACACCAACCAACAGGGCAGAACGCAGCAACACCCAACCGAAAGCAAAGAAAAAAAAACCCAACACATTATTTTTCCATCCAAGCTAAGGAGAGGCAGCCACAAAAAATTGAAAAGAGCCTTGCCAACAACCAAGGGAATACCACTAATCAAGAAAAAAAGAATGCAGAAAAGAGATGTAGAGGAAGAGTGTGAATAGTTTTCTTGCCTTAAGAGAGAACCAAGGTCGCAACACCTCCCAGTTCGAGGAAGGCTCGACAACTGCTCTCCGTCCCTCTACTCCGATGAAGAAACCAAGCGACGGTGACCCCCTAAACGCCACCACCGACGATCCCGACGAACCCTAGTTTGCCCGGCAGAACTGAGTTGTCGATGGAGGGGAGGAAGAGAATATGCTGAAGGGGGAGAAGGGGAATTAAGAAATATATATATATATATATTTAATTATTAAACTTATATATATATTATATATAAAGGTATAAATTTTTTTATGTATATTCGTATATAAGAACTTTTGTACGCAAAAAAACTTATATGCCTATACTCATATACGTAACGGTGAGTATATAAATAGGCTCACATGTACCTCCCTATACGAAAATGTGATTGCACAAATTTACTTATACAAGACCCAATATACACGAATATATTTGTATCTATATATAACTATACACATACCCGCATATATGGCCCCCCTCTCCCTTTTCTTTTCCAGAAACGAAGCGCCGGATGACGACGACGCTCCAGAGACAGTAACGACCCCTCGCCACGATGCCCTGAATTTATATTTCGCTTTAGAATAATTATTGTTAATTTCATATGTTTTATTGAAATACTTATAAGAAAAACCCGGGGCGTTACACACAATGTTTAAGGAAGAATTTTATTACTTCTATATTCTGCAAGTTCCAAGAATGGCAAGGCATTTATTATAATCAATACAGACGGTTCTTCAAAATATCCTTTGAGGCAATTTATGGAAGATTTCTGAAAGGGTTCTTATGCCAAGTTACAGAAGAATATTAGAGGGAGAAATTGTCGATTTCAAAGTACTTCATACTACTGAATACAAAAATCTGATCAAAAAAAGAAAAGAAGAAGAAAGAGAAGTAAATCTTCATCACTTGGCTGACAAGCCAAGGAAGAATTTTTCTCCTACACTAGAAGTACTTCTATCATCAAAGGAGGAGATTCAGAAGAAAAGCTTTGTAATCCACAAGATCACATAGCTTATATTTATAAGAAGAAGAAGTCGGTTATTCAAAAGGCATATCATCTTGAAGACTTTTCTTCCACAACAACAAATCTATTTATTACTTTACAGGGCTTTGTGTGAGTCTGAGTTGGTAGGATCTAGTGATAGATCTGAGTTAGTAGGGTTCTTGGTGAACCTGAGTTTTGGTAGGATCTTGTTGAAGATCTGAGATTGTTAGACTTGTGAAGTCTGAGACTAGTAGGGTTCTGTGTGAACCTGAGTTGTAAGATCTAATTATAGTGAAAAGATCTAAGTTGGAGAAGTTTCCTAGTCTAGCACACTGCTAGATAGGTGGGAGGGATAGTGGACTACCTTTAGACAAATTGTCTAGTTGGGAACCACTATAAATCATTGTGTGTTTTCTGTGATGCTTATGTGATGTGATAGATAAATTCTTAAAAAGCAAAGAAATTAAAAACACCTAATCACCCCCCCCCCCACCCCTCCCCACCCCCCTCTAGGTGTAGTTTATAGACAACCCATAATCTTTCAGGAGTCACTTAGCATTGTCCTGCTGGCCTCTATTAAGGTTCTATTTTTCCTCTCTGTAACTCCATTTTATTGAGGAGTTCTAGGAGAAGAGAATTCTTGGGAGATACCTAGCTCTTGGCAGAATTCTGTCATGGTACCTAATTGAAATTATGTACCATGATCACTTATGAAATTGACCACAGTACATCCCATTTCATTCTGAATTTGCCTGACAAAATTCTTCAAGTTAACCATGGTATCTGATTTCTTTTTAAGTAAGTATAATCATGTGAACCTTGAATAGTCATCAACTACTACAAGAGTGTAAACTTTCCCTCCTAAGTTATGAATTGACATAGGACCAAACAGATCCATATGGAACATGTAGAGGCACCTAGTAGAGTCTTTGTTAGTAATGCTCTTGAAGCAAGTCCTAGTTTGCTTGCCATGTGGGCATGCATGATGACATGGGCCCTCTTTAATGCACTTAATGTTGGGTCCATTTCTAACTAAGTCTTGTGAGGAAAGCTTACCTATGGTTTTGTAGTTGATGTGAGCAACTATTTTATTCCATTGGACACAGAGAGCTTCTTTCTCATCAGCTACAAAGCACACTGGTATAGAAGAATTTAATTGAATAAAATTAAGACAATAGATATTTCCACTTCTAGTGCAAGTTAAGATAGCCTCAGAATTTAGGGATTTCTTAACCAAGCACTTATCCTTATAGAAAATAATAATAAAACCTAGATCACAAAGTTGACTTATGCTTATGCGATTGTGATTCAATCACTCCACATAAGCTACCTTTGCGATGGTGACTAAGCAATTGGAGATGTTACCATATCCTCTGGTCACCCCCATTTCTGAACCTCCAAATATCACTGAAGGTCCATTCTCCACTAAGGTATAGTCCCTCAAGTAGCTCTTTACTCCAGTCATATGTCTGGAGCAACCACTGTCCAAATACCAAATGGGAGATTGGTTGGTCTTTGGACATACCTATAAGAAAAATTACCTTACCTTAGGTACCCAATTGGGTTTGGGTCTTGGTTCCTATTAAGAAGATAAACTTGAAGAACAAACAACTGAGTGGTATGCACACTCCTTTCCCTAGGCACTGTTTTATTGAACCAACAATCCAGGGCAAAGTTTCCAATTTTCCCACACCACCAGCTCTCATACTTATTGTATCTTCTCTTCTGCCTCACCATTTGGGTGGGATGGTAATGTTGGTGAGCAGTACGGAAGACATTTGACATAACAGGTCTTGGGTGAACCTCACAAGTGTGAGAGTGTTATGGAGTTGGTCTCACAACTTTGTGATTCACCTTCTTAAGGGTTACTTGGCAGGAGCTGCCTTTCCCTTTTTACTGGGTGCTGTTGTTGCAAGTCCAAGGACAAAAGGACATGGATTCATCATTTGGTCCTCTTCATGAGGTGCATTAAAAGCACTCTGCCCAAAACCTGCTCTTTTGTTTGTGATTGGGGGCTTGCAGCCACTGGTAGAGCAGGCATTTTTCAGATGACCATATGAGATTCCGGATCAAAGGGATTAGATGATAATAGCACCTTCTTAAAAGGGGGTGGGGCCTCAGATGCCTTGCCCTTGAATGTCTCTTTGTGAAAACCTACACCACCTCTATATGGTGTAGAGAAGCTATCAATGATTGGAAGGACAGTCTTGGGCTTTGAGAAGCTGGCAACTATTTTCTTTTCGGCCAACATCAATTTCTCAAGGTCCTTAATAACCTCGTTATTCTATCCAAATTCAGCATTTTTTACCCTTGTGTCTTCCTTAAATCTATCAAATTCCTTGCTCATAGCAGCCAGCATTTCAGCTGACTACTTGAGCTCAGACTGTGTTTCTCTCAAGGAATCTTACTCCTTAGATTGAACTCTAAGGAGCTTCTTGCTTTTCTTGAAAGCTTCCCACAAAGCTTCATATTACTGCATCAGCTGAGATTCATCCTCATGTGGGGGATCTTGAGGATGTGTTGTTATGAGCAGAGTCACACTCATCAACATGCTTAGAATCTACAACTGATTCAGAATCAGATGCAGATAGAGGGGCTCTGATATATACCTTCCCAGTAGAGGAGTTCTCATTCTGGATGTCTTCATTTATGGCCATGTGTCCAATAAGGGCTTCCTCCTCAGATTCTGAAGAACTTGAATCAGAATCACTCAAGGTTCTGATCTTCTTAGCAATGAACCCTTTCTCTATTTTCCTCTTGTCCTTTGAGTTTATTTTCTCTTCATATTTCTATGTTTCCCTCTTTTTGTAGGGATAATCAGTTATCATGTGACCTGTCATATTGTAGCAAAAACATATAGTATTAGATAAATCAAATTTGTTAGGCTTAGATTTATACTTGTCATCCCTTGAAGATATAGATCTGTCATGGTGACCAGATCTCCTGGAGCTAAAAGAAGATGACTTATGGATGTCTCTTCTCCTTCTTACATTTGCTTTTTGAACTGCTTGGAGAAGAGACCCAGTTCATTATCTATGTTGTCTGAGTCTGATGTACTGGCATCAGAAGTCTCACTACTTTCAGACACCTCCTGAAATACTGAAGTCTTGTTCTTGGTCTTCCTTAATCTTTCAGCCTTAAGGGCCATAGACCTCTCTCTGGTGCTCCCCCTTGAGATTTCCTCTTCAGCTTTTCTTGTGTTAAGCTGAAGCTCATGGGACAATAGCTTCCCATATAGATTCTTGGGCTCCATGATGCCGAGATGTCCCATCTCCCTTATGGCACAGATCTTGATATCCCGTTCCTTAGAGAGGGATCTAAGAAATTTATCATTTAAATCGGAGTTTGTGAACTCCCTTCCATAATTGTTTAGCCCATTCACTATCTTGAAGAACCTCTCATAATAGCATGAGATGGTTTTATTCTTATCTTGCTTGAAGGCATCATACTCTTGATTCAGAAGGGAGTTCATGTCATCCCTTACATCTTTTGTCCTTTCCATATAAACAATCAAGGAGTCCCACATCTCCTTGGCAGATTTATAATGTATAATATTTTGGAGTGTGGAATCATCAATGGAACTTACTATGATGTTTTGTGCCCTTTTATCAAGGGATACCAAAGCAAGTTCATCCTTGCTCATGTCCAAGTATTTTGTTGGTACTTGCTTGGCAGGATCTATAGTTGAAGTTATCATGGGTATTTGGGGTTCCTCTTGAATAGTAACAAACACTCTTGGATTTGCAGCCTCCATGAACAGTCTGACTCTTTCCTTCCAGATGGGAAAGTTCTCTTTGGAGCACACAGGGAGTTTCATGGATCTCATCTCCTTGTGTTGATCTCCTCCAGCCATTAGGAATAGTTCTAGGGATCTAGATCTGACTGTTAAGTCACTCTTTGATCAACCTCGCTCGGATACCACTTGTTGTTTATGGAACTATCACCTAGAGGGGAGAATAGGTGATGTAGCTATTTTATAAGTTTAAATCTGAAAGCACACAAAAAGAGTCACAACACAAAATCAATCACCAAGCACAGCACATAGAACACACTAGATTTATAGTGGTTCCCCTAGACAATGTTTCTAGAGTACTCCACTATCCCTATGTGCCTATCTAGCAGTGTGCTAGAATCAGCAATCTCCACCAAAACTCCGATCTTCAGAAAAGACCCTACAACTCCGGCACGCGAGCCCTACAGCTCAGGCACTTAGGCCCTATAACTCAGATCCTTCAAGGATTCGACCTCGGGTTCTAGGAATCCTACAACCCAGGCACAAAGGCCCTACAACTCAGATCTACAAGAGATCCTACAACTCAGGCACAGGGTCCCTACAGCTTAGACTTAAAGAGTCCTACAAAAAATATATTGTGTTATAGAGGAAGGGAATACTCCACACATCACTGGAGAGTTCTTGAGAAGCAGGTGAAGATGGCTTCTGCACTTGAAGAGAAGTCTTTAAAGGTATTGGTTATGCACGCAGGCTTCTCTTCTAACTTCTTCTTTCTTTCCGGAACACTGCTTATCAGTCGATGATGTTTAACTGAAACTTGGAGAACTGAAGGAAAACTCGTATTGTTCACGAGAAAGTTCTTCCTTCTTTCTCACAATCGCACTGTGTTCTGATTCTTAGTTGTGTATTTTCTCTATAAGTATTTCACGTGTATTAGGACATACATCTTGTCTTTTTATATTGACAATGACCTCTAACGGTCTGTTCTGATCACTCTTTATTGTCAAAATCTCATTCATTAATGACATCCGCTGATTGGTCCCCTTGACAGCACCATTAAATGTAGACAGTACGTTTCAAAAAATATTGGTATTTCTAGACGATATAGCCACCAACTCGACGACACAGCTTGCTGTCTCAGTGATTTATTTGGGACTCTAGAAATTTCTTCATATCTTCTTGAATCTTTAGCTGAGTGGGATATCTCGACGATATGGATTATCTAAACTACATAATCAGTCACGGTGAAGTGAAGTCTTCTCATCGATATTGTCAAGATCATCTTGTCGGCATGAGGTCTTCTCGTCGATATCATCGAGATCATTCTGACTAATACTTTAGCGGTAAATTGTCTCCACGATCTCTGACTTAGCCTTCAAGACAACACTGCTTCTTTATGATGATATGTCTTCTTGGCCAGATACTTTTTACTTAAGATTTCTGAAGAGCTTCATTACGACAGACTTCTCAGTGATATCATCCCGTGATACTTGTTGACACGATGATATCATGACTTGATTAATTCTTCTTGTTCTCACAACGATATCGTCGTGTGTACTTTATTGACACAATGATATTGTGACTTGATTGATTCTTCTTGTTCTCCAACGATATCGTCGTGTGTACTTTGTTGACACAACGATATCATCGTATTATCCTTAATGTCATGACGATTAGTGATAGTTTTTCTACTGTCTTTTGCAAGTAATTTCAATGATATATACATACTTATTCAACGATATGCCCAATACTTCTCAATGATTTTGGACTTAGATAGATCAGAGAAATACTGGACATACTATATATTCTCTGCAGTCATAAATTAGACATACCATCAAATACATAATGATTTTATCATTGACCTGTGCACTTCTTCAAATTAGGAACATTGCAGGGCTTTGTTCCCAATAGAAGTCGATGCAACGTCAAAAGGTTGTCGACGCAGAAGACATAGTCAATCAAAACAACTTTGAAGGCGATGCAACTTTGAAGTATATTCGACGCAAAAGACAGAACTCAAATTCTAGGTCTTCAACTTGACCGGGACGTCGATAAGTAGTCGACGCAACATCGATATCAGAGTTCAATTCAGAGCTGAGGAAGATTTCAAAGCTGCTCCTATTAGAACTCAGAGGTGCATCGATAAGAAGGCAAATGTATTCGACACTACGCCGAATACAGGCACAGAAATAGAATACTTTCTGTATTCTTTTCTAAAGTTGTTTCAGAAGACATCAATAGAAATGATTTGAATTCTAACGGGTCGTTTATAACCAAGAATGGAATGAAGGACTCCAAAGATACAATAAAGTCATTTTTGGAAGATATTCAAATAGGGTTTGACGAGCTATCAACTGAAATAGAAAGGGGACATTATTATCCCTTGGACATTCCTACTAAGGACAGAGCAGAAGAGGAAAGTAATTCAAATGATATTCGACAAAAGAATAAGTATACACAGGAAGATTTAGAACACCAACTCTTCTATTACTAGGTCTTCTTCTTTCTCAAGCTATCTTTCAGACAACATACAGAAAATAGATTTTTCTGATACTATCTTCATCTCTCTACTGCAACAAACTGAAAGAATGGACAAAAGCTTAATAATCCTCTTCTTCTTCTTTTTACAAAGGATTAATCATCTACAAGATCTAGTCCACTAACAGTGCCAAGAATCCTTTGAGAAATCTGTTGAAAGAGAATTCAAATCAGAAGGCTTACTTCTTCTTCTTCTCCTCTCTTACTTTTTTTTCACTTCTTGTAAACTGAGTAAAAAGTTTTTAGAATCCCTTTCTAAAGGATTCAGTGGTTCAAGATCTCCTTATCAAAAGATCTATATTGGTTCTAAGAGTCTCCATATCAAAAGACGCAGTCCTTGGTTCTAAGAGTCTCCTTATTAAAAGACTCAGTGGTTCGAACAGTCTCCTTATCAAAAGACTCAGGTGCTAGATTGTGTATTCCTACCAAAGTGGTAGAAGAGTGGACTACCCATATTTTGGGGAACCACTATATATCTTGTCTATTATGTGTTGTGAAATTTCTGTGTTGTCCACTTTATTATTTCTGCATATTTGTGTTTACTTTATTCTGGATTGGTGTTTTGAATACATAGTTGTTATGTTAATTTAATATTGTGCATAATGTGAAGAAAAGTTTTTAAAACTCTATTCCCCCCCCCCCCCCCCACCCACTCCCCCCCAACACCCCCCTCCCCCCCCCCCCCCACACCCCCCCCACCCCCACCACACCCCATCCCTCCCCACCCCCCCCCCCCCCCTCTAGAGAATACTCAAATCACTCACAGTGCACTTTCAATTTGTATCAGAGGGAGGTTGATCACAAAAAGGTTAACACCTTGATCAAAAGATCCTCTCACTCAAATTTCTATAGTTTAAAAATATTTTCAAAAAATGAGTTCTAAGGACTATGCATCCACAAGACCACCAGTGTGTAACCTATATAAGTTTACACTCGGGAAGGCCAGAATAAAACTTTATAGGAACTCTATTGATGAAGACATCTTTGATGTTATTGTATAAGGTCCTCCAGCACCATTCAGAAAAGATGCAAGTGGGACTGTCACACAGGAACTTGTCCCTAGATCTGAATGGATAGATATTGAGAAGAAGGTGAAGGCATGTGATGCCAAGGCCATGAACAACCTAGTGTCCATCATGTCAGATGACATTTTTCAAAAAGTGGATGATTGCAACTCAGCAAAAGAGATCTGGAAATCTTTGTCCAGACTGGTAGAAGGCAGCTCTGATGAAAGAAAGGACAAGAAGTCCCTTCTCATATCTCAATATGAGAACTTTCAAAAGAAAGCTGAAGAGAGTGTGGCTGAGATGTATGAAAGGTTCTGCCTAATCATAAATGAGCTCAAGGGCCTAGACAAAGAGATATCATTGACAGAGATCAATCACCAACTACTCATGTGCATCCCAAGCACTTGGGATTCAAGGATTTGGGCCATTAGAGAGTCCAGGTGCCACAGAGAGAACTCTACTGATGCTTTGCTAGGCAAGCTCAAGTCCTATGAGCTACTGATGAAAAGTAGAGATGGGACTGAAGCCAAGGAGAAATTCTCAACTCCTAAAGAAAGGACAATACTTTGGAGGCAGCTGAAGGAGAGACTTCTACTTCTGAAGAAGAGATGTTCAATCTCTTGGCTAGAAGATTCAGAAGATGGGTCAAGTCTGAAGATTCTAGAAGGAAGGAAAGGAGCTCAAGCAAACCTAGGTTTGACAAGACTCCAAAATAGGAAATAATCTGCTTAGCATGCAGAAAACTAGGGCACATTGCCCCTGAATGTCCTGAAGAACAAAAGGACAGAAGCAGCAGCAAGAAGGAGCAAAAGAAGAAGTCCTTCAGGAAGAAGGACAAGAAGAAGGGAAAAGGTTTCATAGCTGAAACCTGGAGTGACTCAGAATTTGAGTCAAGCTCTTCTTCATCTGATAGTGATGAAGAATGTGCTGATGAAGAAGCCTGTCTAATGGCTTTAGAAGATTCATCTACTGAAGAAGATCAGGTATCCCTATTTGATGACTTTGATTTTACTTCAGAAGACTTCAAAAACTGCTTTAAAGATTTTTGTCAAGACTATCTTAATAGTCAAAAAGAACTTAAAACAATTAGAGAAGAATTAGAAGACCTTAAAAAGGATAACTTGTATTCTGTTAATTATGAATTAAGGAATCAAATATATGGAAAAGAAACAGAAATAAATAAACTAGTTAATGAAAACTCAAACTTAAAAGAAGAGCTTACAACGGAAAAAAAACCTTTGATGACTCACTTAATGGGAGGATTCAAAAGCTCAAGGACATTACACAGAATCTCTTCATGAGATTTAAGCACCTTGGTTTAGGAGCATATCCATCCACCAGCATAGTAACCCCTAGAAAACCTACCTAGGAAAATCTTGTAGTGTTCATTAGATCTAGTGAGAATCAATCTAATAACAACTTAGAATCTAATGAGGAATTGAATAATAACCCTAATAAGATCATTGTATTCAATAGAGTAAATATTACTGATCAAAAATGAATTTTAGGTAAGCACCCCTCAGAAAATTCAATCAAAGATTATCAAATTATTAATAAAAGGAATTATGCGTCGAATAAAACTCGGCGCAATTTTAAAGATGCATCGAATGCAACTCAATGGAGTTCTGCAAATGCTTCGACATCAACTCGAAGCAGGTATGAAGGTGCGTTGATTGACACTCGACATAATCACTATTCTGCATCGACTTATTATCGATGCAACTATACAGGCACGTTGAATTCCACTCGATGCAACTATAAAATATGACGAGTTAATTTGGAGTTTGTTTTGTAAGGTTTTTGTTAAATTATCCAAACTAAAATCGATAAAGGCAAGTATACCTTATCGTGAATAGTATAGGATATTTTATAGAAAATATCAAGGTCGTATTTAGTCCTTGTCTCGTTGATTACTTCTACTTATAAGGAACGAACTATTATTTTATCAGAGTAATATTTTGAGTTGGTGTTTAATTTTTATAGAACGATACTATGTGTATAAGTAGAGTTCTAAACGATGAAGAATACAACGCATGATGTCGAATTACCTTGAGACAAAAATAGTCTTTTTTTGAAGTAAAAGATATGACTTTTCAAAACATTAAAACGACTTGGCCGTGGAGGTTCTATAAGTATGAACGCACCTCTCTCGAGGGTACGCCCACCTGAGATTAAGAATATTCGACCGAACTCTTGTTTTTTAATCGAATCTCCTTAATACTCACTTTTTGTTGTGAACCCCTCTATTGGGTTTTTATTCCAATTCGGTAGACGTACCTCATCCTCTCTCGAGGGTAGAGCGCACTTCAATTTACCCGTGAGTGATCAATCCATACGCACGAGCCTTTCGGCTAACTAGTGTATGGAAACAGAAATGAGAACCATACCTCGATTATATGGTCTCACTCAACTTTTTTCTCAGGTAAACCTTAAGTTCGTTAATTACTTTTAGAAAAGAGATATTTTAATTTTTAGAAAACAATTTATTTGTCCCAATGCTCTTCAACATCGTGCACTAAAGTAAATTAGTCACTCATCGGAATGGGGATAACATTAATAATAAGAAAATACAAGTTAATATTATAAGCGGATATAAGCGTTTAACAAAAAGAAATTAAATGACTTATATAAAAGCATAAATAGTATCCGTCCCAACCATCTTAATCAAGTGCTAAAAAGTTCTTAGCCTCTCATCTAGGATGGGGGTGGTAATAAAGACTTGAAATAAAGCTAAGTTACAAAAAAGAAAATACTATCTCATACACACACACACACACACTCTACTTGTAATAAAGACTGAATTGAAAGAAAGCATTAAAGGAAAACATTAAAAGAAAATGTTAAATAAAGCGTTAAAGAAAGCAATAAACTATTTTATGAAAGCGTTAAATCTAAATCATGAAAGCGGTAAATCTAAGTTATGAAAGCAATAAAATTAATCTCATACGCACACACACTCTACTTGTAATTAAAAGCTAAATTAAAAGAAAATAAAATCTATTCTCATGCACACACACGCTCACATAAAATGAAAATGAAGATCCAAATGAGAAAAACACTATTTTATTTTCAAAACAAGCATTACAACTAGACTAGGAAAGTTGAAATTACAAAAGAACTAAAACTTAAGTGCATAAAAGAACTCACATACACTAAAAATAATTCAAAAAAAGCTAAAACACTCTCAAAATCTGGATCCAATTGCTTCAGCTGAGCCCCTCTATTTATAGGGGAAATTTTATTTTTACATGCCCTCATTCACGGGCGTGACCGGGAGTGTCATGGGCGTGACATTTGTTTGACATGGGCATGACCAAGGCCGGCAGACGTCAGCAGCATCTGGCGCGTGTCTTCGGGGTGTGACCATGGGCGGTAGACGTCAGCAGCATTTGGGGCGTATCTTTGAAGCGTGACTTGCTGGAACACGGGCGTGTCTTAAAGTGTCACGGGCGTGACTTGAGCAATTCGTTGAGATTCATCCCGAAAGTGGCTGAGAGCTGGAAATTGGCATTTTAAGATTACATGCCCTTGGTCACGGGCGTGACCAAGGGGCGTGACATATGAAAAAATGCCAAAATTCTAAAAAAAAAAGAAATAATTCTAAGTTAGTAAGGAAAATAATAAAACAAACATATTACTCATTAATTTACATAACATATTTACAATATCAAATTAAATTATACTAAAACTATACTAAAAATACTAATATTTTACTACTCATCAAAATACCCTCATACTTAAGCTTTTGCTATTCCAGAGCAAAAGTAAGAGAGATCTATACGGGATTAATATAAGTTCTAATTTTTTGGCTATCATTTTATTTAATCATAAGAGACTGAAAAATAAAAATCCGGAGTATAAAGAGTTAAGTCCTAAATTATGCAATTGATTTAAGGAGAGAGAAATGTCTTAGCCAAAAGACTTCTTAATTAACCAAATAGCAAGAAAAATTGCAATCATTAGGAAACGAGATTAGATCAAAATTATAAGAACCTTTGTTTAAAGAAATGTGAAGGAAAAATACAAGTTACTAATTATGCTCTCAAATGATTTTTTGAATTAAAACTAGATATAATAAATTGGCTAAGGGAAAGAGGGTAAAAGCTTTCGCAATAAGAAGAGTATTTAAATTAGGCATGATGGTTTTTATCCTTCCACCAATTCTTTTTAGTTTTCTTTGGTGCCCCCGTGGTTTACGAGGGAAAACTAATTCTTTTGTTTTTTGTTTAATTACCTCAATGCTTATGTTTACGGAACAAAATCTAATTACCATTGACATAAGATCTTTTAAATTTTTATTGGGTGCCTATGTTTACGGAATGAATTCTTATTCCCATTAACATAAGATCTTTTTTTGCCATGCTAAATTGGTGCATACAAGGGGGTTTTTGAGGAAAATCTAGAATAATAAAAAAAAGGTTTGAGAGCAACTTTAATAAATTGAATATTCCTAGATTCCTAAAGACATAAAGTAGGGATAATTGTGGTCTAATGTTGTTTTGCCAACATAATACGCATGCCTCTATTTTAGCTAGTAGAAGTAGTGCTTGAAAATAAAGCCTCTATTTAAATTAGAAACACAAGATATTCTTTAAAACTTAACCCTGAACGTTTAAATCTATCAATCTTAGATAAACAAACAAATAGTAAAACTAGCGATTATGAAAAGCCACAAACAGATATTCTCAAAACTAAAAGTGATGGCGACAATGGCCCTCAACATGAAGATGATGGTACCGGCACGCTTACGGATTGTACTGGCGCGCTTATGGATGATGGCGCCACTAAGACCAAAGATTTACGCCGTCATCGCCGCAAAAGTAATTATGATGGACACCATCACCGCTACAATCTCTGCCTGAGGCGCTAAAATTATAATTAATAATTATAATTATTAATTATAATTATTAATTAATTTACCATGCTTGTTCTCTATTTTTTATTTAAGCATTTGGGGACTTTTAAATTATTATTTCATGCTTTGTCTAAATGGGTTACGTATAGCCTTAACCTTCTTATATAAGGCCTCTTGTAGTATATTTATTATTGTTGAATGAAATGTAATAAAACCTAATTTGTTTTCCCTCTCTCCTAGCTGCCTCCCCCCCCCCCCCCCTCTATTCCCTCTTGGAATATTCGGCCATCTCCTTCTCCCTCTACAACTGCTCCCTCCCCTCTCCCTCTCTCTCTCTATATTCGGCCATCTCTCTCTTCCTCTCCCTATTCGGCATCAACACCCCACCACCTTTCCTCTCTCTTCCTCAAGTGGCCGGCCAAGGTGTAAGGGGTGGACTCTCATGGAACCATTCTCAGCATGAAGCGATGAAGGCAGGCGAGTTTCTCTCCAAACGACATAACTCCGGTGTATCCGTTGAAGGACGATTTGGGCGAGTGCATGCTTGAGGATAATCCCATCTCAAGTGGGGTAACAAAATTTCTACTCGTGAGATTTCCCTCTCGTAATTTCTTGTGGTGGTAATTTTGGCGTGATATTCGAATCACTTGATTAATTGTGGTTTCTTTGATCGATTTTTGCGTTCATCTTAATCTATTTAATTTTCGAAGAGGATTGGCGAACCTCGACTTTTTGTTGGGAGAGATCTACCATTTTGAATCGTATTTTTTGGTGGATCTCTTTTGGTACAACCCTAGCTCGTTCGGACCAGTTGGGTCCTTTTAGTCGGGAAGAATTTTGGCATATAGCCATTTATTGGACCTCTAGCGGGGTGACTACCCGTTCATTAGCATCTAATTGATTAGTATTGCATTGCGTGTACGCTGCTGTTATTTTTTGTGCGAACGTAAAGGTTGGAGCGTTGAGAGAGAATGTGTGCTAGTTCATTGCGAACATGTCGGAGAGTGTAGCCTGCATCAAAATGCTTTAAGAATAGAAGAAAAGTAGGGGTTTTATTATTTTTTTATTTAATGTTTTGTTTTATTTTGTTACTACTAAATATACTATATAGACGAAAAGTAGAAACAAACATTTATTTATTTTTTTGTTTAAAAATAAACAAGCGTATATTACATAAAGTAAAAAAGAAGTGTATATTTACATAGGGTAAAAATATGATATTTTGAAATAAATAAGCATATATGTACAAGAAATAAAACATTACGATGTTATATTTACATTGGTTTTTTTTTTTAAAATATATTTGAAATAGGGAAAAACACCCCCATACTTAAAACCAAACATTGTCCCCAATGTTGTAATTTAAGTATGAAGAAGGGAAAATGAAAGTGCAGTATGTACAAAAATAAAGAGGGAGCAAAAAGGCTTCCCTGAACTAAAGCTGGCGGGGCCGATAGAAACCCTGTAAAAACACATAAAAAGCATAATAAAATATTAGATAGATATGGGGTGCCTCCCACGAGCGCTTTGTTTACCATCGCATAGATTTACTAATCTGGCATGGTGAGATTATAAATTGGGGAGGTGTAAGGATTCGAGATTATAGCCCACTAGATCGCCTGCAATGTAAAGTTTTAGACGGTGACCGTTGAATTTAAATTCGCCTTTTTCGTGGTGGGAAATAAGAACAGTCCCATACGGCCAAACCTCTTTGACTTCAAAGGGGCCGGAACAACGGGATTTTAGCTTACCCGTAAAAAGACGAAGTCGTGAATTATAAAGAAGGACAAGATCGCCCGACGCAAAAGTTTTTGGAAATTTTATTTTTCGATCATAGTATAACTTAGAACGCTCCTTATAAAATTTATTACTCTCATAAGCGTTCGCACGCCATTCATCGAGTTCATTTAATTGGAATTTCTTACTTTCGGAGGCTATGTTTGAATTGAGTTTTAAAAGTTTTAAAGCCCAAAAAGCACGGTGCTCTAACTCCACCGGTAAATGGAACGCTTTGCCATAGACAAATCGATATGGCATACAACCGATGGAGGTCTTGTATGACGTACGATATGCCCACAGTGCATCGTCGAGTTTGATGGACCAATCTTTCCTATTCAAAGAAACCATTTTTTCAAAAATGGGTTTAATCTCGCAATTTACTACCTCTACTTGGCCGCTCATTTGGGGGTGATAGGCGGTGGCGAGCTTGTCCATAATGTCATATTTAGATAAGATTTTTGAAAACTGCGTATTGTAGAAGTGCTTACCCCTATCACTAATTATTTTTTGAGGCGTGCCAAAGTGAGAAAATAATTTTGTGAGAAAATGGACGATGACTCTCGCATCATTGGTGAGGAGAGTTTGCGCTTCTGCCCACCTAGATACATAGTCGACTGCCACTAAAATATAGCGATTATTAAAAGATGAAGGTAGGGGCCTACACAATCTATGCCCCACAAATCGAAGATTTCACACTCGAGAAAAAGGTTTTGGGGCATCTCGTCATGACGAGAGATGTTTCCCGACCGTTGGCAGCTTTCACATTTACTCACAAAATTGTGAGCATCTTTAAAGAGAGTGGGCCAATTAAAGCCCTCTAATGCTTTCCATGCGGTATGGTTGGCTTACTAATTCCCCCCGGCTGGCCCCTCATGGCAGTGTCAAAAAATTTGCGCACCCTCCTCGCTTGAAACACATCTCCACACTACTTGTTCTGCGCAGACGCGAAAGATAAAGGGGTCCTCCCAAAAGTAGTTTTTTTAATCAGAAAAGAATTTCTTCTTTTACTGAGTCAAAAAATCTTTTGGAAGGACCCGCGCGACTAGATAGTTCGCGTAGTCTGTGAACCAAGGGGTGGAAGAAGTTTGTATGTGGTTTACAGTTAAGAGGCACTCCTCAGGAAATCTATCGTCTATTTCAGGTTTGACGAGCGCTTCTAGGACGGGGTGTTCTAATCGCAAGAGGTGGTCGGCTGCCAATTTTTCTGCCCCCTTCTTGTCCCGGATCTCTAAGTCAAATTCATGTAGAAGGAGGATCCATCGAAGTAAGCGTAGCTTGGCATCTACTTTGGCCAAAAGATATTTGAGTGCGGAGTGGTCAGTGAAAAAATTTACTTTTGAAAGCGTGACCTAAGGCCTGAACTTATCGAAGGCAAAGATGACGGCAAGAAGTTCCTTTTTCGTTGTTGTGTAGTTAGCCTGTGCGGCTGTGAGCGTACGAGAAGCGTAATAGATTGGATGAAAATATTTATTAATGCGTTGGCCTAGTACGGATACTACCGCAATATCGCTCGCATCGCACATTATTTCAAATAGAAGGGACCAATCTGGTGCCACCAGAATTGGAGAATTAATAAGTTGTTTTTTTATAAAATTAAATGCCTTTCGTAGGCGGTATCAAAAATAAATGGGGAATCCTTCTCTAGGAGATGGGTTAGCGATTTTGTAATTTTAGAAAAATCTTAAATAAACCGCCGGTAAAAACTCGCGTGGCCTAGGAAACTTCGAATAGATTTTACGTTTGAGGGTGTGGGAAGTTTTTCAATTATTGGAACTTTGGCCTTATCGACCTCCATCCCCTTGGAAGAAATCTTATGGCCAAGGACTAAACCTTCTCGGACAATGAAGTTGTATTTCTTCTAATTTAAAACTATATTCGTCTCTTCACACCGCTGGAGAACTCTGTCTATATTTTTCAAACAGTTTTTAAAAGATTTTCTGAAAATGGTGAAGTCATCCATAAAGACTTCCATTATATCTTCTACGAGCTCGCCAAATATCGCCAACATACATCTTTGGAATGTAGATGGCATGTTGCATAGGCCAAACGGCATCCTTCTATATGCGAAGGTGCCGAAGGGGCAAGTAAAAGTTGTTTTCTCCTGGTCTTCGGGGGAAATAGGGATTTGGAAAAACCCTGAGAGACCATTGAGAAAACAATAAAAAGGATGACTTAAAAGACGCTCCAGGATTTGATCGATGAAGGGTAGTGGGAAGTGGTATTTTCGTGTGGCATCATTTAATTTGCGATAGTCGATGCACACTCTCCAATCTGTAACAGTACGGTTTGGGATAAGTTCGTTATTATGGTTTGCCAAGACCGTTATACCATCCTTTTTGGGGACGACTTGTACGAGGCTTACCCACGTACTGTCAGATATAGGATAGATAATTCCCGCGTCGAGGAGTTTTATAATCTCAGTCTTAATGACATCCCACATATTCGAGTTAAGGCGTCGTTGAGGCTGAATAGTTTTGTGGGGGTTATCTTCTAAATAAATTTGTGGGTACAGAACGAGGGGTTTATTCCCCTGATATATGAAATCTGTCATGCAATTGCACGACAATGTTTGTTTAAAACTTCCACTAATTCGGATGTCTCTGAATCACTTAGGAAAGAAGAGATAATAACAGGGAGTTTTAAATCTTTTTCGAGAAAAACATATTTCAGATTATTGGGGAGTTGTTTTAGTTCGGGACTGGTGGTTCTTCAAATGATGGTTTAATTTTTAAAGATTCTAAATTGAAGGGTTTGAATGGCCAATCTGTCGGCATGTCATCGAGACAAGATAGATTTACCAAATCTGAAGTATCTAATGCTAAGGAGAGAAATTCAGTAAGTGAAGAACATTCCTCTTCAAACACGGGTTCCAGGTTAAAACCGAAATCATCGTTCGATAGGGAGTTCCACATCGAGGGATTAATATGTAAAGTAAATTCATCGTCTCTGACCCGGAGGAGGAGGCGACCATTACTAACATTAATTCACGTGCGGGAGGTTGCGAGGAAGGGGCGGATGAGTATAATAGGTACCTCAGCGTCCTCCTCAATGTCCAGGATGACAAAGTCTACCGGAAAGATAAACTTGTCGACCTTGACCAGAACATCCTCTACTACCCCTATTGGGTACTTTACCGAGCGATCCGCGAGTTGTATGCTCATCTTTGTCGGGCTCGGGATGCCCAAATCGAGTTTTTTGAAAAGGGAAAAGGGCATCAAATTGATGCTGGCGCCCAAGTCCGCTAGAGCGTACTTGATTAACAAATTGTCGAAGAGACACAGAATGGAAAACCATCCCTGGTTGTTCAGTTTTGGCGGCAATTTGTTAAGGAGAACAGTCGAGCATTCCAGGTTAAGGGAAACGCAGGAAACATCCTCGAGTCGCTTTTTATTAGAAAGCAACTCCTTAAGATATTTCGCGTATTTCGGCATTTGGGAGAGTGCCTCGCAGAATGGAACATTTATGTGAATTTGTTTTAAGATTTGTAAGAATTTTTTATATTGCTCGTCCTTCTGCTCGTTGTTTAATTTTGAATGATAAGGAAGAGATGGGCTAAAAGTGTTCGACACAGTCGGAATACTCAGTGATTTATCTATCGAGAGAGAGGGTGGAGGGGTCGGGGTCGAAATATGTACCTTGGGCTCAACCCGTTTTGGGGAGGTTACCTCCTTGCCGCTGCGAAGGTTTATGGCATTGGCATTTTCTCTGGGGTTCAGCTCCGTGTTCCCTGGTAGAGCTCCATATGGCAGCTCGGAGACCATCTTTGCAAGCTGTCCAGCCTGATTTTCCAAGTTTTTAATCGATCCGGTTATATTCCAAATATTTGACTCGGTGGACGCAACATATTTAGCAAAAATGTCATCGAGCGAAGAAGGTTTTGGAGGAGGAGGCTGGAATCCGTGAGGAAATCCTTGTGGATTCACATTTGGGGCCTCTGAGCGTTGTTTGGATTGCTCCAGGAGAAGTTTGGGTGGTTCCTCCAACCCGGATTGTAATTATTACTATACGGATTATTATTAGGGTTGAAGGGGGGCCGAACTAGATTGCCTAAGTAATCTACAGTTTCTTCGACAAAATTATTATTATTATTTGGAGCCCAAGCGGGAGTGGAGGAGGAAGCATTCATCACTGCCACTTGCTTACTTAACCTTTCGACTTGAGAGGCTAAGTGAGAAGTGGCATCCACTTTATATATCCCAGTTGGTTTGTTAGGGCACGATCTAGGAGCATTCCATTGATAGGTGTTCGGCCATTCCTTCGAACAGAGCTTGAGCGGCCTCCTGGGTTTTGTTGTTTAACGTTCCCCCAGCGGCTGCATCGATCATCTGCCGCATTGAGAAATTCAAGCCATTATAGAACGTCTGGACCTGTAGCCAGGACGGCATTGCATGATGAGGACACCTACGCAAGAACTCTTTAAAATGCTACCTAGTCTCATAGAGAGACTCAGAATCGAACTGAATGAAAGAGGTGGTATATGTGCGTAGTTTAGCAGTTTTAGATGGGGGAAAATACTTTGTTAGAAATTTCTCCGTCAACTGGGCCCACGTAGTTATGGATCCTCTGGAGTGAGAACTTAACCACGCATTGGCCTTTGTCTGCAGCGAAAATGGAAATAAGCGTAGACGAATAGCGTCATCAGTAATTCCATTAATCTTAAAAGTGTCGCAAATTTCCAAAAAATTGGAAAGGTGTAAATTCGGATCCTCTTCCGGCAAACCGTCAAATTGGACTGATTATTGTACCATTTGAATGATGCTAGATTTTATTTCAAAATTATTATTCGCAACTGTTGGGCGTGTAATACTCGATCTCGTATCTTCCAAATTCAGCCTGTCATAATATGCCATGGTCCGTGGTGGGGCCGCATCTGGAATTTGATCGGTCATAGCTTCAGTGTAAGTATCTCCAATAGACTCTTCAGGAAACTCGAGCAAGTTTTGATCACAAAATTGGAGGCGCTCACGAAGGGTGCACTCGATTTCGGGGTCAAAAGGAATGTTCGAATCGTCCGAGGAGTTTCCTCGGGTCATATACTAATAATAAAAAAAATATAGTTTTTCCTTTTTCTATATATATATATATATTATTATTTTTTGAAATATATAAGTAATAAAATTAATAGTGATTCCTTTTTCAAAATAACAACAATTTTCCCCAGCAACGGCGCAAAAAACTTGATGAGTTAATTTGGAGTTTGTTTTGTAAAGTTTTTGTTAAATTATCCAAACTAAAATCGATAAAGGAAAGTATACCTTATCATGAATAGTATAGGATATTTTATAGAAAATATCAAGGTTGTATTTAGTACTGGGTCTCGTTGATTACTTCTACTTATAAGGAACGGACTATTATTTTATCAGAGTAATATTTTGAGTTGGTTTTAATTGTTATAGAACGATAATATGCGTATAACTAGAGTTCTAAACGATGAAGAAGATAGCGCCCGATGTCGAATTACCTTGAGACAAAAATATTTTTTTTTTGAAGTAAAAGATATGACTTTTCAACACATTAAAACGGCTTGGCCGTGGAGGTTCCATAAGTATGAATGCACCTCTCTCGAGGGTACACCCACCTGAGATTAAGAATATTCGACCAAACTCTCGTTCTTTAATCGAATCTCCTTAATACTCACTTTATGTTGTGAACCCCTCTATTGGGTTTTTATTCCAATTCGGGAGACTTACCTCATCCTCTCTTAAGGGTAGAGCACACTTCTCTTTACCCATGAGAGAGCAATCCATACGCATGAGCCTCTCAGCTAACTAGTGTATGGAAATAGAAATGAGAACCATACATCGATTATATGGTCTCAGTCAACGTTTTTCTCGGGTAAACCTTAAGCTCGTTAATTACTTTTAGAAAAGAGATATTTTAATTTTTAGAAAACCATTTATTTGTCCCAATGCTCTTCGACATCGTGCACTAAAGGAAATAAGCCACTCATCGGAATGGGGACAGCATTAATAATAAAAAAATAAATGTTAATGTTATAAGCAGATATAAGTATTTAACAAAGAGAAATTAAAAGGCTTATATAAAAGCAGAAATAATATTCGTCCCAACCATCTTAATCAAGCGCTAAAAAGTTCTTAGCCTCTCATCCGGGATGGGGGTGGTAATAAAGACTTGAAATAAACCTAAGTTACAAAAAAGAAAATAATATCTCATACACACACGCACTCTACTTGTAATAAAGACTGAATTGAAAGAAATCATTAAAAGAAAGCGTTAAAAGAAAACGATAAATAATGCGTTAAAGAAAGCAATAAACTATTTTATGAAAGCTTTAGATCTAAATCAAGAAAGCGATAAATGTAAGTTATGAAAGCAATAAAATTAATCTCATACACACACACACTCTACTTGTAATTAAAAGCTAAATTAAAAGAAAATATAATATATTCTCATATACACACACACGCTCACATAAAATAAAAATGAAGATCCAAATGATAAAAACACTATATTATTTTCAAAACAAGCATTACAGCTAGACTAGGAAAGTGAAAATTACAAAAGAACTAAAACTTAAGTGCATAAAAGAACTCACATACTCTAAAAACAATTAAAAAAAAAAGCTAAAACACTCTCAAAATCTGGATCCAATTGCTTCAGTCGAGCCCCTCTATTTATAGTGGAAATTTTATTTTTATACGCCCTCGGTCACGGGCGTGACTCTGGGGCGTGACCCTGGGGTGTGTTGGGAAGAAAGGGCCAGCCGTCTTCTGGAAGGATTTGCCGTGAAATATGGCTGCACACAGGCATGACCGGGAGTCTCACGAGCATGACATTTGTTTGACACGGGCGTGACCATGGGAGGCAGATGTCAGCAGCATCCGGGGCGTGTCTTCGAGGCGTGACCATGGGCGACAGACGTCATCAGCATTCGGGGCGTGTCTTTGGGGTGTGACTTGCTGGAACACGGGCGTGGCTTGAAGTGTCATGAGCGTGACTTGAGCAATTCATCGAGATTCATCCTGAAAGTGGCTGAGAGCTGGAAATTGGCATTTTAAGATTACATGCCCTTGGTCATGGGCATGACGAAGGGGCTGACATATGAAAAAATGCCAAAATTCTAAAAAGAGAAATAAAGCTAAGTTAGCAAGCAAAAATAATAAAACAAACATATTACTCATTAATTTACATAACATATTTACAATATTATTTAAAATTATACTAAAACTATACTAAAAATACGTATATTTTACTACTCATCAAAATGCGTTGAGTTCTTCTCGACGCATGTTTCCAGCAAGCAATTTTAAAACATTTAGACTTCCCTCTCCTACACTATAATTCTAGAGGCTTCTATTTCTCTAAAGTTGGGCACAAGGCCAAACATTGTTGGCATAATAAACCAGCACTTCTTCAACTTAAGGGGTATCATGAAAGACCATCTTATTCATTCATAACTCCATATGATGATAGAAGAAAAGGATGCCAGCAAGTGAGGGTCTATACTAATGTTTAATTTCATGTGCAGAAAGGAGGTTGTTCTACCACAAACCAGCAGTGGTACCTGTACAGTGGATGCTCCATACATATGATTGGAGCAAAAGAGGTGCGGGAAAACTACAAGACCAAGGAAGGCCCTAAGGTAATTTATGGTAACTCCCACTCTGGACAGACCAGAGAATATGGTGTGCTCAGAGTTGGAGAAGTCTCCTTTTCTAAGGTAGCTTATGTTGAAGGACTTCAATATAATCTAATCAATATTAGCCAATTATGTGATGGTGAATACAAAGTTGTACTCACTAAGTCCTTATGTCATATAGTTAGTTCTGTAACTAATCAAATAATATTAACTAGACTTAGAAAAGGTAAGGTATATGTAGTAGACATTGACAACACTAAATCGGAAGTCTACTTATTTAATTCCAACCTAGAGAATAATGAGTTATGGCATAGGAGACTTAGTCACTTAAATTTCAAAATAATAGCTTAGCTAGCCAAGCACAACCTAGTAAGAGGCTTACCAATTGTTAAGTTTAAGAAAGACCATCCCTGTAGAGCTTGCCAACTAGGAAAACAAACCAAATCATCATTCAAACCAATTGGTAAGAATGATTCCGCTAGAACCCTTTATCTATTGCGCATGGATCTATTTGGTCATATCTCCACTCAAAGCGTAGAAGGCAAGTCTTATACATTAGTCATTGTAGATGACTTTTCTAGATTCAGATGGATGTTCTTTCTAAAAGCTAAGTCAGAAACCTTCAAGATTCTCTCAAGGTTTATTAGACAAATTCAATCTGAATTCAATACTTAGGTTGCAATGATCAGGAGTGATCATGGTACTAAGTTTGAAAACTAGTTACTTTGTAGATTTTGTGAGGATAAAAGGATAAGACAAAGCTTTTCAGCTCCTAGAACCCCCCCCCCCCCCCCCAACAAAATGGGGTGGCTTAAAGGAAAAATAGAACTCTAATTGAATCAGGAAGGATATTATTGGTTGAATCCAACTTGCCAAAGTCCTTCTGGCCTGAGGTAGTGAATACAGCCAACTATGTTCTGAATAGAAGTCATATCCACAAAACTAAGTTAAAGGCTCCTTATGAGTTATTGAAAGGAAAGACACCTATAGTCACATACTTTATGATTTTTGGGTGTACTTCTTCATTTTGAATAATGGAAAGAGCCAACTTGTCAAATTTGACAAGAAGACTAATGATGGGGTATTCTTTGGATACTCCTCATCAAGTAAGACCTATTGGTGTTATAATATGAGCTCTCTCAAAATTGAGGAGTCAATGCATGTGGTATTTGATGAGTCTAACATGTTCTCTAAGGGGAAGGAAACTTCCACCAAAGTTATATTACAGGAAGAAGACCAACTTGTAGATCAAGTTGAAAGGCTCACCATCATAAACCACTCATCAGGTGGCTAGGATAAAGGAAAATAGCAAATTGACAATGAATCAGATGAAGACTTTGTTGTAGTTGATGATAACATTAAAACACATGCTCTACCAGAAATAGAGATTATTCTAGAGAATGAAAATGCTGCTCCCACAGTCACTGAGAGAGAGGAGATCCATGATGATGTGAATCCACTGAACAGTTCAACAAGAACAAGGATGACCCTAAAGGATCACCCTCCAACCCAAGTCATAGGAGATATGACAGTGGGAGTGAAGACAAGAAACCAAATCACAAATGAGACTATGCTGCAGTGCTTCTGATGATTTAAATTCGGATTGATTCTTCTTTTTAATTGGTTTGCTCAACTTTTATATGGCGAGTTTAGAATTATGCGGGTGTTTTCGAAGAGTTTTGCAAGTACTCCTACTTTGAGAAACTAACCGTTATCCTATCGAAAGATAGAAGTAACGGTCTTTTTCTTCTTTGAAAATATTGACGCTTACACCCCGACTACAATGCCGAATTCTATTGATTTTTAAAATAGCAAAGGAGAGTTTTGCACTAAATTGGTTTGAAAAGCTTTTGTTTAATTTTTCAATCCAAATTAATCATATAATAAAGACAAGTATACCTTATCGTGAGTAATACAGGATATTTTGTTTTAGAAAATATCGAGGTCGTATATTTCCGCGGATCGTGTTGATTAAGCTACTTTGAGGAACGAACTATTATTTTATCGGAATAAGTGTTTAGTGTGGGTTTTTAAAAGAAAACGATAATAAGCGTATAACTAGAGTTCTAAACGATGATAATAATTAGCACCCGATGTCGAATTACCTTGAGACGAAAATAGTCTTTTTAGAAGAAAAAGAGATGACTTTTTAAATCATTAAAACGGCTTGGCCGTGGAGGTTCCATAATTATGAACGCTCCTCTCTCGAGGGTACGCCCACCTGAGATTATGAATTTTCGACCATCGAATCTTCTTAATACTCGCTTTATGTTGTGAACCCCGCTATTGGGTTTTTACTTCCAATTCGGGAGACTTACCTAATCCTCTCTCGAGGGTAGAGCGCACTTCTCTTTACCCGTGACCGATCAGTCCATACGCACGAGCCTCTCGGCTAACTAGTGTACGGAGACGGAAATGAAAACCACACATCGATTATGTGGCTCCACTCAACATTATTCTCGGGTAAACCTTAAGCGTTAATTATTTTAGAAAGAGATGTTTTATTTTTAGAAAAACTATTTTTTTGTCCCAATGCTCTTCGATATCGCGTGCTAAAGGAAATTAGCCACTCATCGGAATGGAGACGAAATTATTAAGAAAATACATGTTTAATAATTTAAGCGGATATAAGCGGATAAAAAGAGAAATAAAAAGACTTATATAAAAGCAGTAATAGTATCCGTCCCAACCGTCTTAATCAAGCGCTAAAGAAACTTAGCCTCTCATCCGGGACGGGGGTGGTATAAACAGTTATATATGGACTGAAATAAAGCTAAGTTACAAAAAAGAAAAACACTATCTCATATACGCACGCACTCTACTTGTAATAAAACGACTGAATCGAAAGAAAGCGTTTAAACGAAAGCGTTAAAGAAAGCGTTAAAGAAAGCGATAAACTATTTTTATGAAAACAATAAACCTAAATTATGAAAGCAATAAACTAAGTTATGAAAGCAATAAAACTATTCTCATACACACACACACACACTAACATAAATAAAAAAGGAAGATGATCCAAATGAGAAAACAACATTTTATTTCTAAAACGCGAAAATTACAAACGAACATAAACTTAATTGCATAAAGAAAACTCACAATCACTCAAAAGAACTCAAAATAACATTACAAACACTCAAAATTGGGATGGGAAATGCTTCAGCTGAGCCCCTCTATTTATAGGAAAATTTTCATTTTTACACGCCCTAGGTCACGGGCACGACTTGTGTGTCACGGCCGTGACTTAGGGCGTGACATTTGCGCGTGCTTTAGGGGTTGCATCTGCCGTCTTCTAGAAGGTCCTGCCGTTAAACATGGCTGCACACGGGCGTGACCTACAGTGTCACGGCCGTGACAGTGGGCGGCAATTTATCACCAGCATGGGCGTGACTTTAGGGCTGGCGGCTGACGTGCTGGAGTGAGATTCGTCAAACGCAGAGAGAGTTCATCGAAAGCAGAGAGAGTTCGTCGAACGCTGGATAGGGGAGGGTTCGTCGGACGCTGGGCACGGAGAGTTAGTTGAACACAGAGTATCGTTCGTCGAACGCAGCTTGATTTCGTCAAACGCAAGGCAGAGGGCGTTCGTCAAACGCAGGGCAGAGGGAGTTCGTCGAATGCAGAGCGCCGTTTGTCGAATGCAGAGCGCCGTTTGTCGAACGCAGAGCGCTGTTCGTCGAACGCAGCTTGTAGAGCTTTCGTCGAGCTCAGCTCGATATCGTCGAACGCAGGGCAGAGAGCTTTCATCGAGCGCAGCTCCATTTTCGTCGAATGTAGCTTGCCTTTCGTCGAACGCAGATTGAGAAGTTGGCATTTTAAAATTACACGCCCTTGGGTCACGGTCGTGACATGTTGTCACGGGCATGACTCAGGGTGTGACTTGACAAAAATTGCCAAAATCTGCAAAAACAAAAATAAAACTAAGTTAGTAAGGAAATAATGAAAAGAAGCAATTTATTTATTAATTTACATAGAAAATTCACAATATTAATTAAAACTATACTAATAACTATACTAAAAATACATATATTTTATTACTTATCAGCTTCCTCTCACAATATGAGCCAAAGAAGTTTGAATAAGCAGATAGTGATCCCCACTGGATAGTTTCCATGCAAGAGGAGCTTGCACAGTTTCAAATAAATAAAGTCCGGTCTTTAGTTGAAAGACCATGAAATTACCCAATAATAGGAACAAAATGGGTATATAAAAACAAGATGGACTCAAATGGAATCATAGTCAGGAACAAAGTCAGACTTGTTGCTCAAGGATACATGCAAGAGGAGGAAATTGACTACAATCAGGCATTTGCTCCAGTGGCTAGACTAGAAGCAATCAGAATGTTCCTTGCTTAACATATGAAGATAAAAGTATATCAAATGGATGTGAAGAGTGCTTTCCTAAATGGAACTCTTCAACAAGAAGTATATGTGGAGCAACCCACAAGTTTTGTCAATACATCTCATCCCTCCTTGGTATATAAATTAAATAAAGCAATGCATGGTCTCAAGCAAGCTCCAAGAGCTTAGTATGAGACTTTATCCACATTTCATATAGAACATTCTTTTGTAAGAGGTCAGGTAGATAAAATATTTTTCACTAGAGCACATAAAAATCAGCTACTCCTAGTACAAATCAATGTAGACGATATAATATTTGGATAAACAGACCAATGACTTTGTAAAAGGTTTGCTGACCTAATGCAGTCTAAGTTTGAGATGAGTAGCATGGGGGAATTATCCTATTTTCTTGGCCTCCAAGTGAAGCAAAATGCAGATGGCATTTTTACATCTCAATCTAAGTATACCTAGGAGCTTATCGAGAACTTTGGGATGGAAAATGTCTCTGTTATGAAAACCCCTAGGGCTACCAATATTGTACTTGATAGAGATGAAAAGGGTAAGTCATTTGATCAAAAGACTTACAGAGCATCCATTAGCTCACTTCTCTATCTTATAGCTAGCAAACCAGATATCATGTTTGCTACATGTATATGTGCTAGATTTCAGGTTGACCCCAAAGAATCCCACTTGAATTCTGTAAAAATGATGCTCAGATATCTAAAGGGTACACCTGAACTTGGCTTGTGGTATCCCATAGGATCTGGATTAGATTTATTAGGTTATTCAGATGCAGTTTAGACTGGATGTAGGTTAGATAGAAAGAGCACTATAGGAACCTATCAATTCCTGGGTGCTAGATTGATCCCCTGGTTTAACAAAAAGCAAACCTTAGCCTCCACTTATACAGCTGAAGCTAAGTATATAGTTGTAGGATATTGCTGCTCACAAATAGGATGCAGAATCAGTTGTTAGACTACAACTTTTCTCTTAAGAACTCCATAATATTATGTGACAGTTCTAGTGCTATCTCTATAGCTTCCAATCTTATTCTCCATAGTATTACTAAGCACATAGAGATAAGGCACCATTTTCTTAGGGACAATGTAGAGAAGGGTAAGATCAATCTTCAATACATTTCCACTGATAATCAAAGAGCTGACATATTCACTAAGCCACTTGATGAAAGTAAGCACAACTTCTTCATCAATGCACTGGGAATGCTTGATGGAGCTCTTTAGGTCACATATATTATGTAAGAAAACCTATTTTACATAGAAAGGTATTGCTGGGAAAAACAGCAAAATTTTTGACAAAATATAAATGTTCTTTCAGAGCTGCGTCGAATATAAATCGATGCACCATCGATTTCTACTCGACGACAACGTCGAGAGATGATTGGGATAGTTCATTTGAATAGCACTCGACAGAACGTTGAATTCCTATCAACGCATGGGTCGACATAATAGTTGCTGCTTTAATTTGAAGCCACGTCAATTTCCACTCGATGCCACATTGACTTCTCATAGCACTCGCAGACTTTGTTATTTTGGCGCGCTGAATACACTTCCTGTCCATGTTGCTTCGAATACAACCCTAAGTTACGCCGATTCTTCTTCTTAAAGCAACACAGTCGTTAGACTTTAATATGCTTTTGAATTCTCTCCCTCTCGCTCTCCTCCGTTTCTGTCTCTCTAGTTTCTTATCTCTCTTCTCTGCAGGTACACATCGACGATTAATGACCTCCAATAGAGATGTTCTTGATGTAGTAGATTTGTCATTAGAGACACTGTTGTTTCAAAGTCTCTTCCCTACACCTCGAATTCTCAGATGATTGCTATCAAAAATTATGTGCTCAACATCAAAGGCTACGAAACCTCACTGCCTGGATGAAAGCCATCTAAGAGGAGCTGAGATCATTAGTTTTCCCTGCCGAGGTCTTTATATCCTTCCTCAATGATATAAAGTAGGGGAGAAGTGAGACAGTAGGCCCCCTCCTGATTTAGTGTACAGTGCATTCATTCCCTCTCCTTATGTTTCTAAAGGAGAACCAGTTATAACCTCCAAGTTCTCTCTGACATCTACACCACCCTCTCCTTCCAGGACTCTGCCTGCAATCCAGGTGGAGTCATCAAAATAGAGGAAGTATGATCTATTCTTCAATGATAAGGATTATTGAGCCAGTTTTAAAGAATTCTCATTATGGGATGATTCACCCATTCTTGAGACAACAGACATCAAGCTTGCTTCTAAAGATTCAACAACAGCACCACCTATAGTGCCTGTTCTTGCTTTTGATTCTATTCCTTCTTCTCCTGATTCTACTCCAGCCCAGCTCCCTTCTTCTCCTACTCAAACAGCTCCAGAATTAGTCTTCATACAAAGGGACACATTCAGAGGTAGAAGGTCATTCAGAAGTAGAAGCACATTCAGAGGAAGGGGATATGGGAGAAACAGGCCTATCTAGGAAAGATTCACAAAGGAATAAATAAAACAATACAGAAAGGACAAGTCATACAACAAAAACTATAAGAAAATAGAAATACAAGAAAATCAGATGAAATTGTGCAGTGACCCAATTCTGGAAAAAGTCTTTGACGAGAGTAGAGAAAGAGAACAATATGAGTCTAAGGCATTTAAAAAAGAACTTGAAGAAAAGAGAATGAAATTAATTGAAAGACTAAAAAAGGGAAAAGATGATGTGGAGGAAGAGCAGATACAGGAGGCTATTCAAATTCTAATCACTCTATTTGACTCTTCCAGATATGTTGCCAAGAATACTCAGGAAAAACTCCTGGATGGCAAAGGGCAAATGGACACAAAGGGTCTTGGATGTAGTCAAGACTTAGAAGATCTGCCATATCAAAAGAAGAGAAAGATTGTATTCAATACAGCTCCAGCTTCAGGCATTACTCTGTCAACTTTCACAGTACCAGATCCAGACTCAGATGAGCTTGACATGGTTGAAATAAATGAGTTGACTGCCAAAGTCTTGATGTCTTGGATTCAAGATCAAAGATGTCTACCCTGATGTAGAAGCTGACCTGGAGAAATTATTCAAAGGGCATGACAGGATTCAAAAAAATTTAGAGAAGACCAAACCAGCCAACTTTAAATATGTAGAAGCAAAATTCAGAAAGGTCTATGAAGCTTTATCTACTTTTCTCAGACAGAAAAAGTAGAATATTTCTCTTGGTAACTAACTCTGATGAGCACATATTTCCTTTAATTAGATGTCTTAGTTTACTCTGTTATTATGTCATTTTATACTTGTATAAAATTTGTTTTAATATGATTGAAATCACTTAAAATTTTTGTAAATTTTATTAAGATAAATAGGGGAGATTGTTGGGAAAAACACCCTCTGGATATATCTTACAAATTATATACAAGTGATTTCATCACCTAGGATTCATTACCCATGTTGTATAGAGAGGGTAATTTGGATATTAGATGTCCTAGGATGTCACACTCATATTAGGGGTGTCAAAGACCTGTCCAAAAGAATGTAAAATCCAATTGAGTTAAATCTGCGTCGAATAGAAGTCAACGCATCTTCGACTTCAAGTCAAAGTAAATTCAAATATAAGTAAGGGAAACTCAAACTGGAAGTCGACGTATCATTGGAAGTTGATGTATCAATGGAAGTCGACGCAACGTCGAAAGGTTGTTGACGCAGAAGATAGATTCAGTCAAAGCAACTTTGAAGTCGACGCAACTTCAAAGTATATTCGACGCAGAAGGCAGAACTCAAATTCTAGGTCTTCAACTTGACGGATACATCGATAAGTAATCGACGCAACTTCGATATCAGAGTTCAATTCAGAGCTTAGGAAGATTTCGAAGTTACTCCTATTAGAACTCAGAGGTATAAGAAGAAAAATATATTCGATGCTACGTCGAATACAGGCACAGAAATAGAATACTTTATGTATTCTTTTCTAAAGTCATTTCATAAGTCATCAATAGAATTGATTTGAATTCTAACGGATCACTTATAACCAAGAATGGAAAGAAGGACACCAGAGATACAATAAAGTCATTTTTGGAAGATATTCAAATAGGGGTTGACAGGCTGTCATCTGAAATAGAAAGGTGGCATTATTATCCCTTAGACATTCCTACTAAGGACACGGCAGAAGAGGAAAGTAATTCAAATGATATTCGATAGAAGAACTAATATACACAGGAAGTTTTTGAACACCAACTCTTCTATTATTCCGTCTTCTTCTTCCTCAAGCTCTCTTTCAGACAACATATAGAAAATAGATCTTCTGCTACTGTCTTCTTCTCTCTGCTGCAATAAACTGAAAGACTAGACAAAAGCTTAACAATCCTCTTCTTCTTCTTACAAATGATTAATCATCTACAAGATCCAGTCCACTAACAATGCCATGAATCCTCTGAGAAATCAGCTGAAAGAGGATTCAAATGAGAAGACTTACTTCTTCTTCTTCTCCTCTCTTATTCTTTCTTTCACTTCTTGTAAACTGTGTAAAGAGTTTTTAGAATTCCTCACCAAAGGATTCAGTGGTTCAAGGTCTCCTTATCAAAAGATCTAGATTAGTTCTAAGAGTCTCCTTATCAAACAACTCAGTTCTTGGTTCTAAGAGTCTCCTTATCAAAAGACTCAGTGGTTCTAAGAGTCTCCTTATCAAAAGACTCAGGCACTGGATAGTGTATTCCTACCAAGGTGGTAGAAGAGTAGACTACTCATATTTTGGGGAACCACTATATATCTTGTCTATTTTGTGTTGTGAAATTTATGTGTTGTCCACTTTATTATTTCTGCATATATGTGTTTACTTTATTCTAGAATGGTGTTTTGAATGCATAGTTGTTAGATTAATTTATTGTTGTGCATAATTTGAAGAAAAGTTTTTAAAACTCTATTCCCCCCTAGAGAATACACAGAGAACTCACTTCCCACTTTCATTTAACCCGTACAATAGGGCCTAGGGTGAGTTGTGTGTTATTCCCCTAAAATCGGTGGTAATCTTACTGTCATCGTTGCCTTGCCACTACGACGAGGCCCGTAGGAATGCTACCTACTTAAAAAGCTTGTTTTTGTTGTCATATTTCATAAATCATATGGTCTTGTTTGTGTCTAGCATGGAGCTTGGGTAAGCTCATTGAAAATGTAATGATAGTGATTAGCTTATCTTTACAGTATTGGATGTTGTGATTCGTACGTTAACACTCATGGACCCTTATCTTATTTGGTGTATGGGTTTTGCAATAAGATAAGTTATATTTCTATGTTTGCAATCATCTTGGACCCTTATTATGTGAGTTAGTATGAGCTCTCCCACATAGTAAGTTATTTCATGCAATACCTTACTATACTTGTTGATGATATTGGTATTTTTAACGTGATCTCAAAACAATCAAGTATTTAGTCTCATTGGTAACACGATATGAGCCTATAGGGTCGCACATAAGAGCATTTGGAGAATTTGGAGGAAGGATTGTGTTTTCCTTACTCATATTGGATATGAGTGAAGGACCAATTCTATGACTCGTTGGAGTTGGTTCGAGTAGGATAAATGTTCCACAGATATTATGAATATTGTATGGAGCATGTTGTCTTCTGTTCAAGACGACATTACGTGTGTCGTCGAGATCATCACGACGATATTGTGAATATCGTCGAGTGGTCAAGATGATATGACCGCCTATCAACCTTTATTTGTATCATTGATTGTTGTGCGATATCGTCGTGATTGTCACAATGATATGGTTGGGTTTTCCTTAGGGGTAGACACATCAGATGTGCGCATCGGAATATTCAAGAACAACCCAAAAGATTCATAAAAGGATCTTGTTAAAACCATGAATCAAGAAATTGCAAAATCAAATAAATTACCTATGCGGAATTGAGTCACTAATCGATTCGATGCTCCAAGAAAAATCTTCCAGGAATCGTAATCCTATTCTGAGTCGTCCCTTTTATTGGTTCCTTTGGCTCTGTCGAGATCAGACTACTCGTCGGGGAGTTAGCGCAGAAATAAGTCTTCACCTCTACAAAAGTCCACACAAGCGAAAGAGAACCATATGTCCTTGTCGAACAAGAACTAGGTCAGAGAAGGAAATCCCTCAACGTCTCTATGGATTACTAGATTTGACAAGGCGAGGTGGCGACAGGAATGGACGGACGGGATGTGACAAGGCCTCACAAGAACACTTCGTATTAGATCTCTAGAGGCGGCAAGATGTCAATGAACCTTTCTTCTCGATATCCAGGAGCAGCGACGGCATGGGTACAGATGTCGATCGGGATCGCCTTTTGTTCTTGATCTTGCGTCTCCCACTGCACATCTGTCAGCTACTCTTAAAACCTAAAGAATGGGCTTTATACCCACTAGTACAAGGCAGACAAAAGGCTCCTCTATTTGTAGACCCATCCATAACAGAATATCAAAGTTTCATCAGGATCAATTTATTCGTCGAGAAAACTCGACGAAATCATCGAGACTGTCTCGACGAAGTCATCGAGACAACTCGATGAATTTTATCATTCATCAAGATAGTCTCGACAAAATGACCAGTGACAGTCTATGTCGTCGAGACAGTCTCGACGACATGGATCATTTGTCGAGATAGTCTCAACGAACTCGTCATGACATCTCGACAAAATTGTCGAGACATTCTTGACAAAATATCCATGAGTCTATGTTGTCAAGATGATCTCGATGACATTGATCACGAGTCGATATTCACAATATAGGCTTCTAATCTCGACATCATGCAATCTGTCATGATGACATTCATAATATCATCTTGAAGTCTTCTCGCACGATATTCATAATATCGTCTTGAAGTCTTTTCGACAAGTTCCATATAATATTCACAATATCTAAGGATCAGTCTTTCTGAACCAACTCTATTCCAAATTTTTTGCCCGGAAGTCTGCGACCTCTCTTTTCGGATCAGAATGGTCAGGTTCGGCAGTCTCCATTTCAGGAGACCGCCCAGACTGCCTGTCTACTCCCCGATGATTTTTCTAAGGAATGGGCGGCCAGGCTCCAAAGAGATCACCAGACCATGCGGTCTGAGGTTTTCCCTTATTTTTGTTATTTGCACCCCGTATCTCTGCCCCGGCTCTCATGTACCCCGGGCAGCCCTTAATTTTTGGATCTGCCCATTTGTGCAGCCTCCGCATCTATAAATAGAGGGGGTAGAGGTACCTGAAAAGGGACTTTTGCTTCGATCCTCCAGCTTGCAACTTGTGCAAGCGGTCTCGATTTCTATCGCTTTTCTACCTCTCACCCTAACCTGTTTTAGACCCCCTCCCATACCCGCCTTTGAAATCAATCAAACCAGTTTTTTCTCTCAGAGATTTCCTGTCTGATATCCTCCGTCCCAAGTAAGCACTCCACAGTATTCCCCCATCCCCTTCTAAATGTGAGTTTTGGAGGTACAAATTTTGTGCCAACACAAATTGTCAAAGGATTGGTCATTTCACTCATATCCAATATGAGCAAGGCCAACACAATCCTTTCTCCAATTTCTCCAAACGTTCTTATGTGCGACCCTATAGGCTCATATTCCGTTGGTAGTGAGACTAACTGCTTGATTACTTATGAATCACCGTAGAAACTCCAACAGATATTTCTATCATCACAACAATATCATAGAGATCATCTCGACGATATAGGTCATCACAATGATATTGACGAGATAGTTTCAATGATATAGATCTTCATAGCGATATCGTCGAGATGATCGTCGAAATCATCTCGGCGATATAGGTCATCACAAAGATATTGTCGAGATTGTCTCGATGACATAGATCTTCACAGCGATATCATCGAGATCATTTTGACGATATAGATCTTCACGACGATATCGTCGAGATCGTCTCGACGATGTTTAGTGATCACGCTGATACTTACTGAATACTCTCATTAAAGACTCAGTATGCGGATATCTAATTTTATGCCCTGAGTATAAATAGGGAAGCGATTAGATTTTCCCTATGCCTTTTTGAGATCGAGATAGAACCGTTCCACAAGATCTCCGTGAGACCCAGTCCGCCATCATCGCCTCTCCCTTGAACGGATCTAGCAATCTGTGGGAGACATTAAGCGCAATCCTTCTTCGACCCAGATTTTGTTGGACAAGAAGCTTGGGGTTCCCCTTCGCTCGTGTGGACTGCTATAGAGGCATAGATATACTTTCTATGCATGGAACTCCGCCACTTGTTTCTGGACAAGATTGGAGTACCCTGGTTGAGTATTCGCTCGCGTGTTGCTTTATTTATTTCTTGATTCATGAAATCGCAAGATCCTATAATTGTTTTGGATTGTTCTTGTTTATTTTCCGCTGCGCATATATGATGTGTTGTTCCACTTCTGTTTAGAGAAAACCCAACAGATGCTAACATAAATAAGTAACCTAAACCTGTGTTTGACATTATAATAAATTGTTTGACCCTACTTGCCTTGTGCCCTAAGGATCACTGAGGGGTGGGAGGATGTTACTTATTTGTAAATAACTAATATTTTAATATTAAACACAACTGGAGAAAAAACTAGTAAGCCCGCAGTGGGTTCCTCCTCTGAGGTTCAACTCATACCACGGTAGACAAAGAGTTATTAGGACGATGCAGCACCACCTTGTTATCATACTCTTCCACAGATTCGTCTGATGATCTAGTGGTTGTAAGTGTCGTTGAGATTGTCTTTCTGGATGGATTTTACTTATGTCATTGTTTGGGCATCTGTTTGTGTGGCCCTTATGTTTTGACTTTACTACTTTCTGTTTGAGACTTTGTATGTGTATATGTGATTACTTTACGTAATCATGTTGGTATTACATCCTGTTTAGACTTCTGTTGTATATTTGTATTATTACCCATACTCTGATATGGATTCTGATATTTTGGCCAACAAAGTAAGCGTCATGTGGTGGTATGTAGCCATGATGTATGGAATCACCGCAGGATGGTTGCACTGGGAATAAAATCTGCTCTCTGTGTTTTGGGAGGGGGATTATGCATTTGGTATCTGCCATGAGTAGGATCAGATATAAGTTGCATCTAATACAAGAGGTATTCACAACTTCAAGCTATATCCTATTAATCTCTGAGTATGGAAGTTACTAGCATAAGCTTACTCAGATTATTTGAGTTCGAGGATGAACTTCGCGGAAGCTGGTGGGCCTATAAGTTGATCACAGTATTTCAACACATTTTTCTCAAAATCATATAGTAGATTTGTTTTTAACCTTCATGTGAAACCTGGTCAAGCTGATGGATAAGGAGTATTTGTTGAGTGGTTGGTTTCTTTGAGTGACGTATGAATGAGAAAGAGATGGGGTGAGGAAGAGATTGCCGCAAGCAAGCGGCGATGCCAGATTTACCCGTAGTAGCAAATACCACTTGTTGCACGCAGTTTTATTAATATAAATCTTGTATTACATTAGGAGTTACATCAAGATACAAGTAAAAATAGAAAATATAGCCTGCATAGGGGATCTCGCAGTCTCTGAAGAGAGGTTGACCATGTTTACCACGCGAACTCAGAAGGGTTGTCCACTTTGTTCGCCTATAGAGCTCGCTCGGTCACTTCAAATGAGTCTCCAGTTTCTAGCCCTCGTGTCTTTCTACCTCTGGTCTGGATTTGTCCACTATTTATAAAAATTAGGTCTGCCCGAAAGGAGAGGTGTCATAGTCAATGCGGTCACTAAAAGGGTGACGCTACCTCTCTAAAAGAGGAGGTGCGATAGACATCGTGGTCACTAAAAGGGTGACCGTGAAGGTCACCTCGGTCTTGAAAAGGGTCATCGTGACCTCTCTAAAAGGGGAGGAGCAACAGTCACTGCAGCCACTAAGAGGATGATCGTGGGAATCATCGCGGTCACAAAAAGGGTGACCGTGACTGATGCGCCATGCCGCCGCAGCTATATGCGGGAGCGAGACAGCAGGCCGATCGACAGAGAACCGGTCGTTGTCAAGTAATAAGTTTGGGGAAGTAAATCCCCGAATATTGAATCTCTCGAGGAACATGGTAAGGTGGAGTAATCTATTGAGGCGATACTTGCGATAGAAGTCTTTTTATGTCATAGTTTTGTGGGGGGTTTTGATTGTGCTAACGACTACTTGCAAATAAAAAAAGTAATTAACTATGCGAGTCGCCTTCACCGCTTCTCTCCTCCATGGGTCGCCGACCTTCGCATCGCACCTATGCGGGTTACCTTCTTCCACATCGCACCTTCGCTGGTCACAAGACTGATGAGTCTGGTTTATATAGCTATTTTTGGACTCATCTGGGTCGTTTATCTTGCCAATGCACTTCACTAATTGCTCATAAATACTTCTATTTGATCACATTGTGTATTTCAGCACTAAGTGCATTCCTTGGCCCATTTTGATGTGATTTCTTGTATGCCTTACATTCGATCTAATCTGTGATGATATACCTTTACTGTGGATTATGTGGAATGCCAATATCAGTGGTCTTCCTGTAGGTACAAGGGTTTTGTGGACGCTCAAAGTTGGGTTGGGCCATTTTTAGCCTAATGGGCCACTGGTTGTGAGTTTTTGTTCGCGCACGATCAGGCACATGACCACTAGTCGTATACATTCCCCCTTTTCCAAACCGAACAGTTCACAAGATCACTGGCCTTCTTCTCACACGACCACTGATCGTGCGCTATTTTGCAATTCTGGATTTTGTTACAGGTTGTTCTCGCACGATCAGTGGCATTTCTTCTCGCACGACCACTGGTCGTGCGCCACTGATCGTGCGCACTATGTTTTTTGCTCTATATTTAATTTGTTGGACCCGCAATTTTAGGGCAAGACGGACCATTGCCGCCAGTTCTCCCCCGCGCCCCTACACCATTTTTGCTCTCCTCACGCCTTCCAACCATCTCCTTCATTTGGGAAGCATCTGAAAGTGAGGTTAGATCTTAGATTTACTCTAGAGGGGGGGGGGGGATGAATAGAGTATTACAAACTTTTCACTTAATTTTATAGCGGAATTAAAATGGTGATACTTATATGTGTATTGCAGAGTGAGTTATAAAACAAAATAAAACAAAGCACGCAGCATAGCACAGAAATTAGACACAACACGGAGGACACAAGGAATTTATAGTAGTTCCCCAATAAACCTAGGTACGTCTACTCATCTACCACACTTGGTAGGATTCCACTAGGTTTTTTATCAGGTGCCCTATCACCAAGGGAGTTTTGATCAGGTGTCCACACACCAAGTGAGCTTTTGATCAGGTGCTCTAACCAAACCACAGGTTTTTGTTCAGGTGCTCTGTCACCAATGGGTTAACTTTTGAAGGGAGTTAGAACCCTGTACAAGATGGGATAAAGAGGGTTAGATGTTCTTCTTTGTCAATAATCTGAGAGAAGACTCTAGTGGAATAATGTTGTAAAGCTCCCCCTGTCTTATTGAAATTGTTGACAGCTTGAGGATGGAGCTTTCTCTTGAAACAAATATCTTCCTTGATCTTCCTGATAGCTGATGAATCTGAGAGACAGAAGTTTCTCAGATTGTTTGTTACTCTTTGAAGATTGAAACTTGCAGCAGAAATCTGAGAGATTGATCTTGAAGATGTTGTTCTCAGAGAGTGTGATGTGCTGCTTGAGGAAGATGATCTTTCTTTTTGACTGAATGAATAAATGAATGAATATTTTCTCTCTCGACTGATACTCTGATATGGTTACTGATATCTTTCTTCTGATATCCTTATTCCTTAGAGGGAATGATAATAGATTTGAAATTCAAATCTCTAAATAGGAATAGAATAATCAGCATTAATTATTTCCTTGAAACTGCCACTGATTCAGCAAATTTGATATGCTTTATACCTTTTCCATGAAATTGTCTTTTTCCAAAATATGTCAACGGCTGTTTTCTCCGGAAGAGAATGAAAAAGGGAATAAAAAAAAGGAAGGATAAAACCTTGTCTTATCTAGAAGAATAAAATCATTGCTGATAGTCGAACTGAGTTCTGAGAAAATATAACTGATCTGAATAAACTGAGAGAAAATTCGTCGAGCTGAGATAGAAATTCGTCGACCTGAAGGATGAGTTCGTCGAACTGAACATCTGAAACTGATTCGTCGAACACAGACTGTTGTTCGTCGATCTCAAGTTAGAGTTCGTCGAACTGAATATTTTGTCGATCGCTTAGACTGTTCGTCGAACGCTGAGATTGTTCGTCGACCGCTGAGCCACTGAGACGCTGAGACGGTGAGATAGAAGCAAGTCGTTCGTCGAACACATAATGGAAGATGTTCGTCGAACGAAAAGAGCATTTCGTCGAACGCGGTATTGAGTTCGTCGAACGCAGAAACTTAGAGATTTCCTAAGTTCTAGCTATCTTATCAGCCTCCTTTTGGTTTTGCTAAATGCACCCCAAACTGGTCTGCTAACAGCCAAACTCCACTGTTCTGAAGGGATATTGGCATCCCATGAAGGGTATCTAGGTAAATGTTCCTCTAGACCCCACTGAGCTAGTGGCCCGAGAGGGTACCACTCGCCAGACTTCCCACGAGCCGGGCTCACGAGATCTTACTAGGTGAGTGGTCCATGAAGGCACCAGTCGCAAGATCCTTAGTCCCCTTGGCGAGTGGGGCTCTACCTCTCATTTGCCTAGCGGCCCGCGCATTCACACTCTTGGGCGGGCAAGTGATTGATGAACAAAGACTGCGCTCGCCCCCAATACTAGCCTGAGTTGCTTAGGTAGAGCGGCGAGCCCCGCTTGCCTAGTCATTGCTAAGTGCACCCCGAAGCGGTGAGCATACACTTGCATCGCCCTCGCACTCGTTCTTCACGAGGCAGAGAGCCGTCGCTTGCTTCGGCTATGCCCGTTTCTCAATTTTACCCCTCGGAGAACACGAGGTAGAACATAATTCTCGCTCTTTGTGAGATTATCCTATGCTCAGGAAGAAATGTTTAACCCTTGTTGTTCGCCAGTGGTTGCTGACCTGGCAGGAATCTTTTGGAGGGCCCCATCCCCAATACTATAAATTCCACCAATCATTGGCGATGGGTTACCCCTTCACCCTACGCCTTCTTTCACCATCTACCACTGTAGCTACCAAAAATGCCTCTTTCGGAAGAAGCCCAAGCTCGCCTGGATGTGTTGTGGGCGAGCGGACGGTCATTCACCATCAAACTCGCACCTTGTCTCGCCCGATGGGCCTATGCAGCTTTTCCAAAGATCAGAAAAGCGAAGACGATCCGGCGACATCTAGGGGAAGATGGGTCTTCACACCCAAATCCGTCACCCAACACCGGGCTCGCCCAGCAGGTATTAAATCTGATAGGTCGATCCCACCTGAAACTAGGCAAATATCACACTCTTTCTCGCAGAACGCTCTCCTCAAGGGAGCTATCATGGGTGAGGTCTTGACGGGCACTCGCCATCCAACTCCTGGGAGGGCCGGTTTGGCGGCCATGGATGCGGACACCGTCACCCTGCACGACTCCTCGATGTGACCTAATGAGCTGCCTATCTTTATCCATGCTAACTGGATTCCCTCCCCCATTAACTTTCAAACGATGTTCCTCTTGCAGAGACCCTCCTCGAAACCCCTAGAAAGCACACCACTCCAATGGGCTCACCGGCTCCACCGGGCGAGACCATACCTACCCCGAGATTTTGTCTCCTTGGCCAAAAGAGCCTTGGCGACTTGCTACCTACCACACTCTGGATCGCCAGCAATGCATCACACCCCCTGGCCTAGGGAAATCTATCACGCTTACCAACACTGAGGCCTTCTAGCGACATCCGAGCTCCTCTCTCCAGCACACCGGCAAAGTGACCACGGCCTCTCCAGGTTAGTCCATATTAGTGAACATTTGAACCTCGCTTTTGCCACTGATTTCTTTCTTGCTTGTGCCCGCGAGAGCTCCCCCGCCGATCTTGACCTTGGGGAAGAGGAGATGTCTCCCCCGCCCTCGCCGAATATGATTGTTGACTTCCTAGGCGATCCTTGGGACCACGAGATGAGGAAGAGGCGGACCACTGAGGTGCTTCAAAGGTATGAACACATACTGCGGGACCTATACAACTAGACATGGGAGGACAGAGCGGCCTCCGAGGAGCGGTTCGCTACCCTTAAGGATGACCATGCTCAACTCCTTGCCAAGCTGTAGATGGATACTCACGGTGAGGTCACCTCCCCGGGGTTGCACCTCTCACGAGAGGAGGATCGGGTGCGCTTGTTGCAGCAGGAGATCCGGGCCATTTGTGCTTACCATTATCCTTGAGTGCCGCCGAGCTCGGGGTGAGAGGCTGAGGCCGGTGGAGGTGGATCCAATAATGATCCTTCTCGCGCTCGCACCCACACGGTGAACCTTGTGTTGTAACCTTTATTTACTTAAAACAATCTGCGAACTCTATCATTACTATTAGCTTGATACTTCCTGCCCGACATTAAGCTTTCTTCTCTTATTTATTAGTGTTGTGATATTACTGCCTATGCTGCGTTCGCTTGTTTTTATTTTTATTTCTTAATGTTCTTGCACGCGACTTATATTGGGATCGCCTTGCCTGCCACGCATTTGCTCCGCCTATGACAATCTGGCTTTGCTGCATTGTTGCGAGCAGGTGTGGAATAGGGGTCGGCCCGAGGATCGAGGAATATCATAGTGAGAACTTACTAACCACACCCTTCGACGCTTTGGCTCCTTCCCACCTTTTCTATTTCTCCATAAATAGGCCTTGTCGCCATGTCCCAACTACCGCATTTATTGTCCTAGCCCTAAGCTTCCTTCATTCTCGAGACCTCATGCTTCCCTTCTCGCGTTCGCGCTCCCTTCTTCAGATCTCTCCATCCCTCAAATGGGTGGTGATGGAGGCGATGCTGAGGGCCGGGCCAAGTCCGCTTGGACCTTCTCTGACCACTCTTTCTTCAACCGCTCGTTCACCGAAAGTGTGTACCATGTCGTGGTCGCCAACCATATCTCGCCCAGTTTCTCTGCTCGCCAGTAAACAAAGACCATGGCCATCAACGACATTTTGTCGGACGAGCTCGCCATTCCCACGGCTCACTTTGATGTTGACGTACAGTTGCCCATGTGACCGGAAGTGCGCCAGGTATTTACTCACATTTTTATATTCTTTCTTGCACCAGCGTAAGACCTCTAACCGTGTGTCATGGGTTCGCCAGATACTCAATTATTTTTGGGTGATTCTGGGCCAGATGACCTGCAAATCGTTCACCGTCGTGGTAGCCTTCGCCTGCTACCTGAGGGAGGAGCGGATTGAGTTCAACTTTCTAGTCTTCCGCCAGCTCTTCTCCTTCCGGGATTATAAGGACGAGACTGCCTACTTCACGAGCCATCACACTAAGGTTTCCGAGATGGTAAATAAGAGCCATTACTGGCTCCAAAAGTTTGTCTTTGTGAAGGGACCTTTCGGCAACATCCCCTTCTCGCCCGTCCAGTGTGACGAGGCGACCTCCCTCTCTCCCACACTCGGTGGCCATGAAGTTGAGCTCTTCTAGTTCTTCGCCCTGAAGAACTTTGAGTTCATCTACCTCCGGCGAAATGTCGACTCACTACCTCCCGTGCCGCCCGGGGCAAGTTTGGCTTGTGCTCACTCCCTACTTTGTATTCTTCTCTTCTTTCTAACTAACCTCTGATCGTTACATCATTCGTAGGGGAGAGGGACCTTCCATTCCACCCCCCCCCCCTTACATGAGGACCGGGACTATCCTCCCTGGCCTCCTACTCGCTACCTCGTCGATCGCTGCTTGTCGAGGCACTCCCAGTCGCGGAATGACACCCTTTCCTCCACTGCCAATGAAGATGAAGAAAGCCTTGTCTTTGGCTAAGGGGAAAGAGGTCCTCAGGGACCTGCCAGGAGCAGATCCTTTGGCGGGCCTACTTGCAGATAAGGGGCCCAGCGAGGTCATCGAAGAGGTCACTGGTACATCGTGAATGCCCAGGCCGACGAGCCACTGAAATTTCTGCCTCGGCATGAGGCACCGAGATGAGGCTGGCAAGGCTCTGCTGGATTGGGATCCGGATGTCAACAGGGCCTTGATGCGCGAATCTAGCACACCGCTATAAGCGGTAGCAAGACTGCGGCACGAAATGGCAGTGTACCGATCGTTCAAGTAATATAAAATATGGGAGTGAATCCCAAATATCGATCTCAAAGGAACACAGTAAGGTGGAGTTAACTATTGAGGAAGGACTTGAGATCGAAGTCCTTAAGTTGGATGGAATGCGGGAGATTTGGTTTGGATTATGGAAAATAAAAGAAAATAACTACAACTACTCTTATGCAATGCCGCTAGGCAATGTTTCGCCAGGCTGGATGGAAAACTACACCGGCCGCTATGCACCAATTCGCAAGGGCGGATGGACGAGTAGGCAAGCAGATGAAGTGAGTTTAACTGTAGAAAGTTTTGTGGGACGTTAGCACCTCTTGGCTAGGCTGATGGATTACACGGGCCGCTATGCCACGCTTCACTAGGCGGATGAACGAGTAGGCTTGCGGATGAGGTGAATCACACTAGCTGGATTGAGGGTCGTAAGCACCTCGTCACCAAGCACGCCACTAGCAATTGCTAGTGCGGCACATGAACGTGATGGTGGAATGGATGGTGGATGGAATGGGGCGCACCTCTTTAAAATAGACCACAGAGATATTTCACATAGACATAAAATATACTAAATGGCATAGCAAGATTTAGCATACATTATCCATACACACAAATAATAGAAAAACAACAGTACTACAATATGAAGGGGGTGAGATTACAACCAAAGGGGCGGAGACTCATCGGAGGTTCACGGTCGGAATCTAGGGTTGTCAATCCTTGTCCGAGCTCGGGCTCCAACTGCCGTCCGGGGTATAAAAAGGAGTTGTCAGTTCCTTCTAGTTGACCCGTCTTCTCCGTCAATCATCTTTGATTCCGACCTCGCCGGAGAACTTCATGTATGCAGTAATGAATCCCTCGAAATCGAGCATAGGAGGTGCACGAACAATGGAGGAGGCCACGAGGCTGCTCCGGCTAGAGATTCGCAATAGAATGGCGGCCGGAGCACCTCCCGAAAGTGGACGGCGATGGAGCGGCGAAAATGGGCGAAACTGGAGCTCTTGGGCGTGGGAAAGAAGATTGATCGGGCGAACCCCTTGATTAGGTGGAGATCTGCAGCTTTTATAGAAATAAATCAGAAATTTGGTCACACACGGTCGAACGCACAACCGTGCATGAACCGTGCGATATTAATCGAGAACAAAGGCCAGGAAGACGAAGCAGCCGCGCCCGTGCATTTTACTCACGCACGATCGAAGCCGACAGTGCGTAAATACACACGGCCAAATTCAGAAACCTCAAAATTCGGCAAAAACAGGAGGTCGTGCATTTTGTTCGCGCACGGTTGAGGCCAACCGTGCGTGAAGAAAATGCATGAGCGGGGCAGATCACCATATTGACCAGCCGATCATTTCGCACAATCGCAGCCGACCGTGCGTCAAGTGAACGCACGACCGTGCGGTTCATACAGGGTGAATTCTGGGCAGTATGGATGATCTGCCCACCTGCACAACAAATCCACATGCTGGGAACACACCTCCAGCACAAGTATAATAACAGAAAAAGAATGGGGAGCACAATGTGCTTGCACCCAACAATAAAGCGCGTAATTGCACACCACAACGGGCCTAAATGAGCACTTAAAGTGAAAGCGCGAACAAGTAAAATATAAGCAATTAAGAACTGAAATTGAAGTGCAAGAACAGAAAAACGACCAAGATGAGTCTGGAAATCACTATATATACCGGAATCATCACACCCCCAGACTTACCTGTTTGCGCGTCCCGAGCAAACAAATTCTAAGCAAGTGGGGAAAGAAAAGTAGATGGCTTAAAATTACAATACAGTGTACCATGCGAAGTCGCATGCTCACGTGCATAAGAAAGATAGTAGAGAAGATTTCGCATTATACACAAACAGTTTATAGATTTCTAAAAGCGTAAAAGCATATTACCACCACTCAAAATGGTGAACTATGGCGAATCATCTGGTCATGCATACGGAGAAAGTAAATTAAGCACTGAGATGAGCATTGCTCAAGATTGGGGTGCCGGACAAACTCCACCGAAATCCATCGGTGTCGGTGACCATAGGCTCGCCCTGTCGAATTCTCTCCACGACACTAGATTGGTTCATAGCGTGAGTCGGTAGGACTTTAGGTTAGAGATGGGGCTTGGGTTACGGTGAGGTAAACAAAGATAAACATGGAGGCTAAGCACACCTAACCCAACATGATCATAAGGTAGAGCTACCCGCACGACTATAAATAAACAAGTGCACCACACCCCCAGACTTGGACTTTTGCAATATTGGTGTGTGCACCGCTTACTCCCAATCATAAATTTATACAAAGATTTTTCCAATAAGCTCATCTTTTTTTTTTCTTTTCACTTCTTTTTCTTTTTCTCATTTTTTCAAATCATTTTCAGCAAATTGAGCAATAAAGCACAACCTCATGTTCACAAAAGAAATTTACCACATCAACACCCCAATAATGAAAATACAACACGACTAAAGCTCAGATTCGGGTGTGCGACTAGGTTAGGCTTTTAAGCTTTTGGTGAGATAAAAGTGGAGCTGAATCAAGAGGAAGGGGTAGGCACAAAGGGGCTAGCGAGGGAAGATATCAGGAATGGCACAAAGGCTCAACCGTGCCAAAATAATGGCCTACGTCATTCTCACGCACTAGAACTATCCTATGCCAATGCTTCAAGAATCGCTTGGGGCAAGTTCTAGCCACCGAGAAAGATTCTCCTTTCTCCCGACTCGAGCAATACAAGTCTAGCGATCGTTTACACACATCCCCATGCTACTATTTGATTCACACCGGGTTCACCATTTGAGTAGAGTAAACAACATTTACACTAATAGAAAAATATAAAACCATAAGTATATAAAGAAGTCTAAGCTACACAAATTTCTATGCAACCGAGAACTCGACTAGGAGCACTACTGGAGTCAACATTTTACTCCGTTACATAGTCCTAAGCCATCACCTAGACTTTCCCAAATATGCAGAAGAATTAAATTCAACTCAGAGCATGCATACAGATGAGTACACGCTCAAGTGGGTGATGTGGCGCGCAAAGAGAATGAACAACAATTTTCAATAAACTAAAATAAAAGTACTTCTAGCATGCTATGCAATTGTGCACGTGAGTGGGCACATAGAACTACTCTCCCCCAGACTTAAACTAGACAAACTACATAATGCATAACATGAAAATCAAAAATAGAGCTAGGGGAAGAGAGTGCCCAATGCTCAGCAAGTGAGCATACCAGAAGACGCAAGTAAATCCAGGGCAAAGATGCCCTACGAAGAATTGCAACCGCCGCCTTCCAAAAGGAAAGTACCTGCAGGGGTGAGCTCCGCAAAACAAAAGAAAATATACATCCTAAGATGAAATACAACTAACTATACTAAACTAGATGAAAATAAAAATGCAGGAAAAGGTAAGATAACTACTGGGGTTAATGTCATCCCAGTATGACTTATTCAAATTTAAAAGAGTTCTAGCTAATGGGCGTATGAAAAAGGAAATGAACAGGTAACTGTTCTAATATCCGTGTCGGTAATGGGTACCGGCGATAAAATAGTTACCCCTCTACCTAAATAATAATACCTGCTTAACACAGGTAGAGGAAATAAGAAGTAAGAAGAAGAGGAAGGCTGGTCCTCACTCGTCTCACCACAAAATAAATCCTTGCCCAGCAAGGTGTCATCTCCAGGGAGGCAGCAGGAGGAGAAGACAATGAGTGGAGTTTCCTCTACGGAGGGGGGGATCAACCTCCTCACATTAGAAAATGCTCTCATCATTGACTTGAGCATCATGCTCCAAGTCCTCCTGGAGTACCTGTGAAGACTCAGCCTGCACAGGCTCAGATAGAGGAAGGGGATCAAGAAATAGAGAAGAAGAAGAACATAAATGGAAATCAATCGGGGGAGTGGTCCCAGTCTCACTCCCATTAGGTTGGGGAAGTAAAATACTGTTGGCATTGTCATCAATGCTGCAGGATTCGGCAGGATCAACAGTGGCCAGGCTTAAGATTTGGACATCCTCCACCGGTGCTGAGGAAAACTCCTCTTCACCTAGAAGGTTGTCCTCCTCCATAGGAACAAGCATTATACTTAGATCGCCAGCCTCATCTTGCGACACACCGTCAACAATGTCATCAGAGATGACTGTAGTATGCACAACAGGGGGAGGAATAGTGCTTGGATAAAAGTAAAGCACTGATTACTCACAAAGAATCGAGTCCATGCATGGTGATATATGGACAGGGGAGATGGGCTCAGCCATGTCAGAGCCTAGATCGGCCACAACTCTGATGAGCATGTCTGCATCATTCCCTTCAAAACTTGAAGGTGAAACATCAACGTAATCAGAGGTGGAAGGTGTGCTACCAGAGTTAGGAGTTGGGACAATTCGGATATCTGGCTCGTCATCCTCGTCCAATTGGCGAAGAAATGCAGCACAATCCTTCAAGGCATGATCCATGCTCCGACAAAACAAGCACTGTTTTGCATTTTTCTTCTGCTCAAATTAGACCGGAGATGAATGCAAAAAGGGCATGTGCGGAGCGGAAGAGTAGCCATAGGACTTACACGCACCATATGGAGTACCAGACGAAGTCGGTGCTCCATATACTGGGCCTTGAGTGCTAGGGCTACTGTCTCCCGATGGGCATCTATCACTAGCATGAGAAATATCTCCACACCAACGGCATCGAATATTAAATGAAGCCAACATTGTGTGAAGATAACTAGATTCAAAAGAAAAACACTATTGCGCAAAACACTACACCCAACAATAATTACTAAAGCAGCCAAATATAAAATAGGAAAAAGGAATAACAAGAACTGAAATAAAATAAAAGATGCAATTTACAAATGGAAGAACTTCTATCTCTCAGTTATCCCTCTCTAAAAAACTCACACATCTGTGTTCCCCGGCAGCGGCGCCAAAAACTTGATGCGTGAATCTTGCACACCGCTATAGGCGGTAGCAAGACTGCGGCACGAAACGGCAGTGTACCGATCGTTCAAGTAATATAAAATGTGGGATCTAACCCCCAAGTATCGATCTCAAAGGAACACAGTAAGGTGGAGTTAACTATTGAGGAAGGACTTGAGATCGAAGTCCTTAAGTTGGATGGAATGCGGGAGATTTGGTTTGGATTATGGAAAATAAAAGGAAATAACTACAACTACTCCTATGCAATGCCGCTATGCAATGCTTCGCCAGGCGGGATGGAAAACTACACGGGCCGCTATGCACCGATTCTCAAGGGCAGATGGACGAGTAGGCAAGTGGATGAAGTGAGTGTAACTGCGGAAAGGTTTGAGGGCCGTTAGCACCTCTTGGCTAGGCGGATGGATTACATGGGCCGCTATGCCACACTTCTCTAGGTGGATGAACGAGTAGGCTTGCGGATGAGGTGAATCGCACTGGCGGGGTTGAGGGTCGTAAGCACCTCATCACAAAGCATGCCACTAGTAATTGCTAGTGCGGCACATGAACGTGATGGCAGAATGGATGGTGGATGGAATGGGGCGCTCCTCACTAAAATAGACCACAGAGATATTTCACATAGACATAAAATATACTAAATGGCATAGCAAGATTTAGCATACATTATCCATACACACAAATAATAGAAGAAAAATAGTATTACAATATGAAGGGGGTGAGATTACCAACAAAGGGGCGGAGACTCATCGGAAGGTTCACGGCCGGAATCTAGGGTTGTCAATCCTTGTCCGAGCTCAGGCTCCAACTGCCGTCCGGGGTATGGAAAGGAGTTATCCGTTCCTTCTAGTTGACCCCTCTTCTCCCTCAATCATCTTCAATTCTGACCTCGCCGGAGAACATCATGTATGCAGTAATGAATCCCTCGAAATTGATCTTAGGAGGTGCACGAACAATGGAGGAGGCCACGAGGCTGCTCCGGCTAGAGATTTGCAAGAGAATGGCGGTCGGAGCTCCTCCCGAAAGTGGGCGGCGATGTAGCGACAAAAATGGGTGAAACTTGAGCTCTTGGGCGCGGGAAAGAAGATCGATCGGGCGAACCCCTTGATTAGATCGAGATCTGCAGCTTTTATAGAAAAAAATTAGAAATTTGGTCACGCACGGTCGAACGCACGACCGTGCGTGAACCATGCGATATTAATCGAGAAAGGCCAGGAAGACGAAGCAGCCGCGCCCGTGCGTTTTACTCACGCACGGTCGAAGCCAACCGTGCGTAAAAACACAAAGGAAAATTTAGAAACCTCGAAATCTGGCAAACAACAGGAGGTCGTGCATTTTGTTCCCGCACGGTGGAGGCCAACCATGCGTGAATAAATTGCACGAGCAGGGCAGATCACCATATTGACCAGCCAATCATTTCGCACGACCGCAGCCGACCATGCGTCAAGTAAATGCACGACCGTGTGATTCATACAGGGTGAATTCTGGGCAGTATGGATGATCTATCCACCTGCACAACAAATCCACATGCTGGGAACACACCTCCATCACAAGTATAATAACAGAAAAAGAATGGGGAGCACAATGTGCTTGTCCCCAACAATAAAGCGCGCAATTGCGCACCACAATGGGCCTAAATGAGCACTTAAAGTGAAAGCGCGAATAAGTAAAATATAAGCAATTAAGAACTGAAATTGAAGTGCAAGAACAGAAAAACGACCCAGATGAGTTCGGAAATCACTATATAAACCGGACTCATCAGGCCTCCATATCAACCCGCCTCCCCTCCTGGATGGAGAAGGAGACCATCAGAGTCTAGGACTTTGCCTTCTCCTTCGGGTTCTATGGCCGGGAGGATGTCGTGGACTTCGACGAGGTGACATCCCTGGCGCTCGCTCACGAGAGCGCACGAGCCCAATTCTACGCCCTGGAGCTCGCCCACATGACAGGTCAGTGATGCCTCCAGGCGGATAGGAATTCTGAAGAGCTTAAGCGCGAGCTAAAGGTCGCTTCGGAAGAGATCGCTTGCCTTAAAGAGAAGCAGGACATCTCGGAGGGTCTCCTCGCCTGCCTTTGGGGAGGGATGGTATGTTAATTAATTTCCCCCATCCTAGCCATTTATTTTGACTAACTCACTTTATCCTTTGTAGGATGCCGAGACCGCCAGTCAGATTCTCGCCCGTACCTCTGACCTGGAGAAGGAGATTCTCGGGCTGAAGGCTCAAAATAGTTAGCTGACCCAGGCCGTCCTTCCTCCGCCTCCTCGCAGCGGAAAAACTGAGACATACTCGGAGCATGAGTTGGAGAAGATGATGCCAAAGAATGCGATCGCGGTGGCGAAGCATATCTTCCACATCCTGAAGGGGGCAGACATTCTCTCTGGCGAGGCAGCGCAGCTAACCGTCGAGGAGGTGGTGTCAAAACTGATCTTACCGCTGCCAGAGTCTGACGACTGCGAGAGCGAGTAGTCTGGGGACCGCCCATAAATTTTGATGTATTTTGATTTTTGGCTGGCGAGATCACCGTGATGTCTGTAATAGAATCTTTTTTATGGAATGAAATGAAATTTCAGTTTATTCTTTTTCTTGTTATTCTTTTATTTTTGCCTCGTCGCAACATATTTGCGCATCCCTCGCGCGGCACTCGCACAACTTTTAACGCATAGGTTTTCGTTAAACACACATTCTCTTACCCTACTCCGGAAGCTCGAGAGCGTCGCTGCTCCATCGCATTGCATACCTTTATGATGGCGATTTCCTCGGCCGTCTGATGCATCTCGCATATGCATCAAACCCGACTCGCTCTCCTTTAGGTACCGCGAGCGAGGATCCACCCACTCCATCTTATGTGTACCATTCACCTCGACCGATTCATTTCAATCTTCCCTATCATCTTTATACATGTGAGCCCCTGACTAACTCATATTGGTATACCACCATTGTGCCTTGCTTAGGTACCTGCGAGCAAGATCCACCCCTATGGGAGTCCTTGTATCGCAGATTTTATTTGCCGACATCTCACTAGGCGAGCCCTGTCTCGCTTTGACCTATGAGCGGCTAGTCTACCCTACCGGCTAGTGGGGGACCAACAATGGTATTCCTGGGTCATGTCACAACTATTACCTTGCCAGCATCTCTAGAGATCAACCTGACCAACCGTCTAGTGAGAGCTCGATAGAGGAATTAATCTGGGGCACTCCAGCTCAAAATTACCTTGACAGCCTCTCCAAAGATCAACCTTACCCACCGTCTAGTGAGAGCTCAGCATCGGAATCGAACTAGAGCACTCCAGCTCAATATTACCTTGCCAGCCTCTCTAGAGATCAACCTGACCCACTGTCTAGTGAGAGCCCGGCAGCGGAATTGATCTGGTGCACTCCACCTCAACATTACCTTGCCAGCCTCTCGAGAGATCAACATGACCCACCGTCTAGTGAGTGCTTGGCAGCAGAATTGATCTGGGGCACTCTAGCTCAAAATAACCTTGCCAGCCTCTCCAGAGATCAACCTGACCCACCGTATAGTGAGAGCCCGGCTGCGGAATAGATCTGGGGCACTCTATCTCAACATTACCTTGCCAGCCTCTCCAGAGATCAATCTGATCCACCGTCTAGTGAGAGCCCGGTAGCAGAATCAATTTGGGGCACTTTTGCTCAACATTACCTTGCTAGCCTCTCTAGATATCAACATAACCCACCGTCTAGTGAGAGGCCGACAGCAGAATTGATCTGGGGCACTCCAGCTCAATATTACCTTGCCAGCCTCTCTAGAGATCAACCTGAAAAACCGTCTAGTAATAGCCCGACATCAGAATCGATCTGGGGCACTCCATGTCAACATTACATTGCCAGCCTCTTCAGAGATCAACCTAACCCACCGTCTAGTGAGAGCCCGACAACGAAATTGATCTGGGGCACTTAAGCTCAAAATTACCTTTCCAGCCTCTCCAGAGATCAACCTGACCCACCGTCTAGTGAGAGCTCGGCAGAGAAATCGATCTGGAGCACTCCAGCTCAACATTACCTTACCAGCCTCACCAGAGATCAACCTGACCCACCATCTAGTGAGAGCATGGTAGCGGAATCGATCTGGGGTACTCCAGCTTATGCATATCGTATGAACCTATAACGATAAAATACCATAACATCAATTTACATTAACTCGGCATAAGAGTTCAAGGGTAGAAACATTTCAAGTAATCCCCGCTCCATGTTTGGCTGAGGAGTACCCCTTCCACATCCCGGAGGTGATTCCCCCCCCCCCCCCCCCCCCCCCCCCCCCGACTTGAGTGCCTCGTTTACAATATAAGGACCTTCCCAATTGGGATTGAGTTTTTCGATCGTGGCTCCCCTCCCGGCTGTGTCAACCTTTTGAAGGACCAAGCCACTTAACTTCCTCTTGTCTGGTGGTAGCCAGGTCCTAGAGCTCTTCCACTTGGTCCAAAGAAATTTTTAGCTCTTCTTCATTCTCCATTAGCCACTCCTCGTCTCCTTTGTTTGCTGCGACCACCCTAGGTGATTTTACCTTGAACTCGATTGGGAGCACGTCTTCAGATCTGTGGGAGAGCTTGAATGGGTCTCACCAGTTGTTGTGTTTGGCGAGGTTCTCAATTCCCATAGGACTGAGGACACCTGGTCTACCTAGCTACCTCTCATGTTCTCGACATTCTTTTTTAGTATGTTCACAATTATCTTATTTGCTGCCTCCATCTGCCCATTTCTCCTAAGGTGGTGGACTGACGCAAAGCGAAGATCTATGACCAGCTAGTCGCAGAAGCCGACGAACTTGTTGCTGGCAAACTGAGGCCCACTGTCTGTGATGATTGCTAATGGGAGCCCATGTCGGCACACTATTTCCTCCTAAAGAAATTTGTTTACAACATGAGATGTTCCCTTAGCTAGCGCCTTCACCTCCAGCCACTTGGAGAAGTAATCGGTCATTAGCAACAGGAACATCCTTTGGCAACTAGCGTGGGGAAAAGAGCCCACCAAGTCCTTTATCACAGAACAAGGAGAACAGAAGAAGTTTAAGAGGAAGAAGAAGAAAATATACTATTCTTTCCAGCATTCTTCCTCATCAAGGCAGCATCCTCTTCATTCTGAGAACAAGATTCAATCTCTCAGATCTGCTGCAAGATAAAGTCTTTCAAGAGCAACAACAATCTGAAGATTGATTTCTTCCAGATAATCTGCTACAAAGACTTATGTTTGAGAAAGCTCTGTCCTCAAAGCTGTCATCAACTCTCATCAGACAGGGGGGAGCTTTCTGCATCAACACCATTTGTCTTCTCTCAGATCATTGACAGAGAAGAACATTCTAAACCTTTTATCTCATCTTGTACAGGGTTAATACTCCCTTCAAAAGTTTACCCAGTGGTGGCAAGACACCTTATCAAAAAATCCTTGTGTGGTTTTTAAGCACCATATCAAAAGCTTATTGGTGTGTGGACACCTTATCAAAAACCCCTTGGTGCCTGGGCACCTTATCAACCCTCCTAGTGGATTCCTACCAAGGGTGGTAGAAGAGTAGACGTACCCAAATTTATTGGGGAACTACTATAGCTCCTTGTGTCTTCTGTGCTTGCTTACTTCTGTGTGCTTGTGCTGTGTGCTTTTTACTATTTCTGTCTTTATTTTTAACTCTCACTGATTACACATATACCTACACAGTATTTTAAATTCCGCTATAAAACTAAACAAAAAGTTTTAATGCTCTATTCACCCCCCCCCCCCCCCCCCCTCTAGAGTAACTTAAGATCTGACCTCAACTTTCAATTGGTATCAGAGGTAGGTTGATTCTTTACAGGCTAACACCTGAATCACAAAGATCAACCAGATCTTAATTTTTCTAAGAGTTTCTCTCTCTCTCTACTTTTATCTTATTTAAAACTCATGGCACAAAACAAGGAATATTCCAGCACAAGACCTCCTATGTGCAATCTCAATAAATTTGCACTATGGAAAGCAAGGATTAGGGTCTACATGAACTCCATTGATGAAGAGATTTTTAATGTTATTCTAGCAGGGCCTCCAACACCTACAGCATCAACTAGCACTGGAGCAACCACTGACAATACTGCTGTTCCACCCCCTGAGTGGACTGAAGCTCAGAAAAAGCAAAGAAATGCAGATGCAAAGGCCATGAACATTCTGGCCCTAACTATGTCAGATGACATATTCCAGAAGGTTGTCGAGTGCACCTCAGCAAAAGAAATCTGGGAATCTCTCAACAAAATGGTGGCAGGCTCAGCAGATGAAAGAAAAGATAGAAGATCTCATCTAATCTCTCAATATGAGAACTTCAAGAAGGGAGAATCAGAAAATGTTGCTGATATGTACAACAGGCTCAGCCTCATAATAAATGAGCTGATGTCTCTGGACAAAGTGATCTCACTCACAGAGATTAATGACAAAATTCTTATGTGCTTCCCCAGCACATGGGACTCCAGAATCTGGCCAATCAAGGAAGCCAGAAGTCTAAATGAGATCACCACTGAAGCTTTGTTAGGCAAGCTCAAGTCTTATGAGCAGCTTATCAAAGCTAGGGAAGCTGATGAATCTACTTCATCTCCAGCACCCAAGAAGGAAAGAAGCATAGCCTTCAAGGCTGCAGAAGAAGAGGGAAAAACTCCTAACAATGAGGAGCTAATGAGTTTATTAGCCAAAAGATTCTACAAGATGGCTAAGAAAGACATCAAGAAAAAGCTATCCAGAAGTCATGACAAGCCAAGGTATGACAAAAATCACTCTAATGAAATTATATGTTTTAGTTGCAGGAAATCAGGACACATTGCTCCTGAATGTCCAGAAATTCAACACAAGAAGGACAAGAAGGAAAGAAGAAAAGAAAAGGAAGAAAAGAAGGGCTCCGCAAATCTTCCTCCCGCTCTCACAAAAAGAAGGGAAGAGGATTTGTAGCGACATCCTGGAGTGAAACAGAATTCTAATTAGAATCTTCATCTTGTTCTTCTGATGAAGAAGAAACAAAAGAAAACAACCAATACTTAATGGCTATTTATGACTCAGACAATGAGTCACAATCAGCATCATCATCCAGCTCCAGTGATGATGAAGAAGAAAAAAAATTTTGCATGATGGCAATCAATGCCTCAACCAACAATTCTGATGAAGAGAAATCAGAAACAGAAGATGATATTGATGAGGTATTATCTAGCTTTGATTTTACTTCTATTGAATTCAAAGATGATTTCAAAGTTCTTTACCATGACTTAATAAAATCTGAGAAAGAAGTAATCTCTCTCAGAAATAAGTTAGTTGAAATGAACAATATAAGTGAAGAGAATGCAAATCTTAAGAAAAATTTGGCTGCTTCCAGAGAACACATTACTCTTCTTGAGAATAAGTTATCTGAAGCCAAAGAGTTTGAAGAATCCCTCAATGGGAGAAGTATCAAACTGATGGACATCACAAGCACTGTCAATGCTAGATTTAACAATAGCAAACTGGGCTTGGGTGCTTCATCAAGTGAGCCATCTCTGATTAAGAAAAACATCCTCTCCACACCCATAAAATTCATTTCTGCTAAAAGCAAAGAGGCTGCAGAAAGAAATAAAGACATTTCAAGAAAGTCTGTTAAGGATAAGAGAATTCAGAAGAATTCGTCGAACGAAGCTCGACAAAAAGATTCAAATCTGTCGAACGGGGTTCGACGAAAACTGAGAACATATTTTCAGTATAGTTATAATATGAACAGCTGTCGACGAATTTATTCAAATTCTTCGAACAAGCACTATACAGAAAACTCTAAGAATCCTAATTCTAAATACACTAAAAATCCTTTTACTGAGTGGTCTATACCTCCAAGGAGATATCATCCACAAGGCTATAAGGATCAGCCTGAAATGTCATTTATCTCTAAATTTTGTGGTAACATAAAAGGACCCAAGGTAGTCTGGGTCAAAAACAACTAGTTTATGTTTTTGTGGTTGCAGGTACACAGCTATCCAAGAACAAATCAAAAATGGTATTTGGATAGTCGCTGCTCAAAGCATATGACAGGGAACAAGGCCAACCTAAACAATTACAAGGCAAAGCTTGGACCCAAGGTGATCTTTGGAGACTCCAACTGTGGACAAACCAAAGGCTATGGCCAAATTAAAGTTGGAACAGTGACATTCAAGGAAGTAACCTATGTCAAAGGTCTGAAGCATAACCTCATCAGCATAAGTCAATTATGTGATGAAGGTTATCAGGTAACATTTAATAAATCAGAATGTACTATTAAGACTTCTGATAATATTATTATTTTATCAGGTTTTAGGCAAGGCAACATATATTTGGTGAATTTCAATTCATCAAAATCAGAAATTTGTTTATTTAATGAGCTAAGCAAATCTAGTGAATTATGGCATAAAATATTAGGACATGTGAACCTTAGGACAATTGCCAAACTATCTAAGGACAATCTTGTTAGAGGTCTACCATCAGGATCATATAAGAAAGAAGGTCTTTGTAGGGCATGTCAATTGGGTAAGCAAACCAAAAATAGCTTTAAATCATTATCTAAAAGTGATTCACCTAGAATCTTATACTTGCTACATATGGACCTTTTTGGACCTATAGCAATAAAGAGCTTAGGGGGGAAGTCTTACACTCTAGTTATCGTAGATGACTTCTCTAGGTTCACCTGGGTGTTCTTTCTGAGAGAAAAGTCAGATAACTTTAAAGTTCTTACAGACTTTCTTAAGAGCATACAGATTGAGTACTCTACTGTAGTTGCATTGATCAGAAGTGATCATGGCACTGAGTTTGAGTCTCTTCTCATGCAAGAATTCTGTGAGATGGAGGGTATCAGGCATTGCTTCTCAGCTCCTAGAACTCCTCAACAAAATGGGGTAGTTGAAAGGAAAAATAGAACTCTAATTGAATCAGCAAGAACATTGCTTGCAGATGCTAACTTGCCCCTATACTTTTGGGCAGAGGCTGTCAGCACAGCAAATTATGTTCTGAATAGAAGTTTGATACACAAACCTAAGGGTAAAACTCCCTATGAATTGCTTAAAGGGAAGAAACCTAAAGTTGATTATTTTAGAACTTTTGGATGTAAATGTTTTGTTCATAACAATGATAAGAAGTACCTTAGAAAATTTGAACCAAAATCTGAAGAAGGAATCTTCTTAGGATATTCAATAGTTAGCAAAGCATATAGGGTAATTAACAAATCCTCTCTTAAAATAGAAGAGTCTATGCATGTTTCCTTTGATGAAACTAACATGTTTTACAAGGAGAAGAATTCTTCTACCAAGAACACTTTGCAGGTACCAGCTCTATGTGAAGAGCTTAAAGGATTAAATTTACAGACAGGAGATTCACTGCATCCATCACCACAAAATCTTGAAGACAGTGAAGAAGAAGATCATCCAGATCTTGTTGATAATCTAAATCAAGTAACAGCAGAACATCCTCCACAGGATGTAACAGCTGAACAAATTCACAATGTGGATACTACTGCTGAACCAACTCCAACTGTTGACCACATCACAGTTAAAGATCATCCAATTTCACAAGTGATTGGTAATATCACAGCAGGTGTTCAAACAAGGCATCAACTACACCAAAATCAGATGCATACTTGTTTCCTATCACAAGTTGAACCTCAAACCATAAAAGATGCAGAACAAGATCCAAATTGGATCCTTGCAATGCAAGAGGAACTCAACCAGTTTGAAAGAAACAAGGTTTGGGATTTGGTTCCAAGACCAAAAGGCCATCCAATTATTGGCACCAAGTGGGTCTTCAGGAACAAGCTTGATGATCAAGGCAATATTGTGATAAACAAAGCAAGATTGGTAGCTCAAGGATATTCATAGGAAGAAGGCATAGATTATGATCAGACATTTGCCCCTGTTGCAAGGCTTGAAGCTATAAGGATTTTCTTGGCCTTTGCTGCATTCAAAAAGTTCAAGGTGTATCAAATGGATGTGAAGAGTGCTTTTCTCAATGGAGACATCAAAGAAGAAGTCTATGTGGAACAACCACCAGGTTTCATCTCTCCAACTCATTCCTCCTATGTATTTAAGCTTAATAAAGCTCTTTATGGTCTCAAACAAGCTCCCAGAGCATGGTATGAGACTTTAGCTAATTTTCTCTTGGAAAACCATTTCTGTAGAGGCATAATAGATAAAACCTTATTTTACAAAGTATATAAAAATCAAACTCTACTAGTTCAAATATATGTAGATGACATTATCTTTGGTTCTACTGATTCAAATTTGTGCAAAAGATTTTCCAATCTAATGCAATCAAGATTTGAAATGAGTAGTATGGGTGAATTATCATACTTCCTTGGTCTTCAAGTGAAGCAAACCCCATCTGGAATCTTCATTTCCCAATCTAAGTATGCTAAGGAATTAGTGAAAAGATTTGGAATGTATGATTCCTCTACTATGAAAACACCCATGGCCTCTAATGCTGTTATTAATACTGATGAATCAGGGAAACCTGTTGATCAGAAATTGTATAGGGCAATTGTTGGCTCTCTACTCTATTTAACAGCCAGTAGGCCAGATATAATGTTTGCTATATGTATTTGTGCTAGGTCTCAAGTTAACCCTAAAGAATCTCATCTTACTTTTCTAAAAAGAATTTTAAGATATATAAAGGGTTGCCCTAATCTAGGACTTTGGTATCCAACAGCATCTGAATTTGAATTAACTGGATTCTCAGATTCAGATTATGCTGGATGCAGGGTAGACAGGAAAAGCACATCAGGAACTTGTCAGTTTCTTGATGATAGGCTTGTGTCTTGGTTTTGTAAGAAACAAACATCTGTGTCTACATCAACAGCTGAAGCTGAATACATGGCTGCTGGCAGTTGCTGCTCACAGATATTGTGGATACAAAATCAGCTCCTAGACTATGGTGTCAACTTAAATAGTTCAGTTATATTTTGTGACAACACTAGTGCAATATCTATAGCACAAAATCCAGTTCTCCATAGTAGGATTAAACACATAGAAATTAGGCACCACTTCCTTAGGGATAATGTGGATAAAAACAAAATTTGCCTATAATTCATTTCTACTAATTTGCAAAGAGCTGATATTTTCACCAAGCCCTTGGATGAAAAGAAGCACATCTTCTTTATAAATCAACTAGGAATGATAGATGGAGACTCAATCTGATAAAAATTAAATATTTCTATTTATCCCATAAATTCGTCGAACGAAGAACGACGAATTTGAATCTTTTGTCGAACGACAATCGACAAAACCTGTTAAACTTAGAATCGATAAAGACAGTTTCATTTGTCGAACGATGGTCGACGAAAAAGGTGTTTTCGTACGGGGTCTGACAAAGAAATAAAGTCTTTTCGACTTCTAATTTTATTAAGTTTTGACGAACAGCAGCTTACGAATGCGCCCTCATTCTTCGACCCTTCTATATAAGCTTTATTTTATCTTATTCTAAGCTTTGCGCCTACATAAATCGTCTTTCCCTCCAGTTCCCCTTTGCACTTGATCTTCATTTTCTTTGCAGGAACAATGGCGATTCCTCAGGCCTCTCTGCACACAATGAAGTTTGACGCAGGCTTCGATATTGACATGGACTCTTTCGCACAGTCTGACCAAATATTCAAAGATATTCTTCAAATGCTGGAAGAACAACATCTAAGGAAGTTTCTAAGCACCAGGCAAAAGATAGCTGTGGTAGAGATTAAGGAATGGGTTTACACTGCAAAACCAGTCGATGAAAGCTTGTCTGGAACAATCTCAGGCCATCAAGTATCTCTCTCTCCCACCATTCTTTCTGAAATTTTTGGTTTTGTGAATGGTGATGATGACTTAGATATAAGCTCAAATGAATTCGATGAAGCTTTAGTCAAAATGGGTCATTTGACTGGAAACCCTAACCACCTTCTGAAAAAGAACTTGTCCTAGGACTACAAGTTCTTAGCAGACATTGTTGGAAAGGTCTTGCTGGGTGATGGCGCAAATCTTATCACACCGCTATAGGCGGTAGTAAGACTGCGGCACGAAACAGCAGTGTACCGATCGTTCAAGTAATATAAAATTTGAATGAATCCCCAAGTATCGATCTCAAAGGAACACAGTAAGGTGGAGTTTATTATCGAGGAAGGACTTGAGATTGAAGTCCTTTCGAGCGGATGGATGCGGAAATGTGGGATTTTGTTTGTGGAAAATAAAAGGAAACAACTTAAACTACTCCTATGCAATGCCGCTATGCAATGCTTCGCTTGGCGGGATGGAGACTAGGCAGGCCTTGAGCGCGCTGCGTCGCAAGGGCGGATGGACGAGTAGGCAAGCGGAGTCGAACTGTGCAGGCCTTGAGCGCACTGCTTCGTAGGGCAAATGGATTACACTGGCCGCTATGCCACGCTTCGCTAGGCAGATGGAAGAGTAGGCATACGGATGAGGGTCGCAAGCACCTCGTCGACAAGCACGCCACTAGCAATTGCTAGTGCGGCACCGAACACAAAGGCGGAATGGAAATTATATGGGGGCGCACCTCATAAACACATATGAATAATATAATCTCAAATAAATGAAATAGACATTACATAACACGATTCATTGTGCACATCATCAAAATATAGAAGAGTCTAACCTAAACAATCATCAACATAAAGAAGGAAAAAGAGGGTAATGGAGTCGACCACATATGAAGCCTTGCCAAAGATTCACGGTTAGAATCGTTGGGTTGTCAATCCGTGTCCAAGCTCGGTCTTCAACTGCGTCCGAGGTAGAGGAGGGCTGTCACTTCCACCCAATGGCTCGTCTTCTTCGTGTCACGATCCAATCTACTCCGATACACGATCTCCTTGCTCGACGTTGGCGATCTTTGGGCTAGAAACCTCTCCTTGAAGCTCTTGGATGATTGAGGAGGCCTAGGGGGAGGAGAACTAGCGGAAGGGGCGAAAACGGCGGAGCTGGGCGGAAGAAATGCGCGATCCCGACCTAATTCGCGAGCAGGTCAATTTATAGGCGCTGGGATAAACAGTGCGCACGATCAGTGGCGCACGACCAGTGGTCGTGCGCACTAGAATCCTGTGATCGTGCGCCTGCCTGGGCGGAGCCTGCAATGTATGAAATTTATAAAATAAAATGTTCGCACGACCAGTGGCGCACGACCAGTGGTCGTGCGCACTATCGTAGGTGGTCGTGCGCACTGTCCGAGACAGAACTCATAAAATTGATGTTAAGTGCGCACGAACAGCGGCGCACGACCAGTGTTCGTGCGTAATAAAACCAGCGATCGTGCGCAGTGTTCCTGTACAGAATTGCACCGGGAACACCTGCACGACTCCTGTTCCTACAGAAATGCTAATCAGGCTACTGAAAGTGGCACTCAACAATACGATAAGGCTATCAAAAGAGAATAAACATCAAAACACGCCAAAATAGGCCAAGAAGTGCACTAGCATAGAACGACAAATATGAGCTAAAACAAGGCTAAAGTGCAGTGGAATGACTAGAAAAACGGCCCAGATGAGTCCATATATGTGTATATGATCAGGACTCATCACACCCCCAGACTTACCTGTTTGCGCGTCCCGAGCAAACGAATTCCTCAAGCGGCTGAGAAAAATACACAGCTGGCATAGAAATTGTAAAGCGGAGTATCATGCGAAGTCGCATGCTCATGCGCATAGAAATACAGTAGACAAAATTTCTAATTGTACATATTAGTTTATACTTTTCTAGGGGCGTATTTATATATTACATTTACTCAAAAAGTAAATCACGGTGAATCATAAGGTCGTACATAGGAAGAAAGTAAACTGAACGCTGAGGCAAGCATTGCCAAAGATCGGGGCTCGAGACAACATCCATTGAAATCCATCAATGTCGGTGACCATAAGCTTGCCCGTTCGCACTCTCTCCACGGCACTGGTTTGACTCAAATGCGTGAATCAATAGGATATAAGGTCTTAGATGAGGCTTGGGTTTAGGTGAGGTAAACAAATATAAACATGAAGACTTAGAACACAAAAACCCAAATGAGCAAATGCATAACACTATTCAAGTAGCCAAAAAACACGCGGATGCACCACACCCCCAGACTTAGACTTAGACGCATGGGTGTGTGCACCACCTACTCCCAAATATAAATCTCAAACAGATTTTTTTAATTAAACTTTTCATTCTTCTTTTTCTTTTCAAATCTTTTTCTTCTTTTCTTTTTCTTTCTTTAGCAATTTCAGCAAATTTTCAAAGATGCACAACAACATTTTCACATTGTACTTCCACAATCAACACCACCAATTTAAAATTTAAACAAAATGCTTGCATTTTGGGTGTGCGACTAGTATTGGAGGTTAGGCTTTGGTGAACAATAGTGGAGATGAACCAAAAGAATGGGGTAGGCACAACTGGGCTAGCGAGGAAATGATGATAGGAATGGCACAAAGGCTCAACCGGGCCAAAATGATGGCCTATATCACATTCACGCAATTGACTAACCGTATACCCATGCTTCAAGAATCGATTGGGGCAAGTTCTTAGCCACCGAGAAAGATAATCCTTTCTCCCGACTCGGGCAATACGAGGCTAACGCAAGTCTACACAAATCCCTGTGCTACCGTTTGATTCACACCGGATTCACAAATTTTTGAGTGTAGTAAACAATATTTACGCTAATAGAAAAATATAAACTAAAAGCACAAAAAGAAATTGAATTTACACGAATTTCTATGTGAGACATGAGCACTCGACTAGGAGCACTATCGAAGTCAACATTTTACTCTTACTCACAATCCTAAGCCAGCACAATGATTTTCCAAATCACACAAAAAGAAATGAGTTCAGCTCAAGACGTGCCAACAGCTAAGTGCACGCTCGAGTGGGTGTAGTGGTGTGCGGTGCAAATGAAAAAACACTAAATAACTGAAATTAAAATACTTCTAGTATGCAAATGATATGTGCACGTGCAGTGGGTAACATATAGCAGCTCTCCCCCAGACTTAATCTATGCAACAGATACAAATGATGTAATCATGAAAATTGAATAAAAGACCAGGGGAAGAAAAGTTACCCATGCTCAGAAATGAGCATACCAGAAGACACATGAAAACCAAGACAAAGAGCAGCTTCCTCCATCCCAAAGATGAACCTGCAGGGGTAAGCTCCGCAAAAACAAAAGAAAATAGACAAACTAAAATGAATACAACTAACTAAACTAAACAAGATGAAATAAGAAATGCAGGAAAAGGTAAGATAACTACTGGGGTTATTTTCATCCCAGCACGACTTATTTGGCATTTGTACAGTTCTAGCTAATGGGAGTATGGAAGGAGAAGTGGACAGGTAACTGGCCTAATATCCGTGTCGGTAGCGGGTACCGATACGGTGATAGAAAAGTCACTCCCCTACCTAAATAAAAATACCTGCTCTTCACAGGTAGGGGAAGTAGAAAGTAAGAAGTGGAGGAGGAGTCCTCCTCACTATTCTCACCAAAAATATCCTTGCCTAGCAAGGTGTCGTCAACAGGGAGGTGGCGGGAGGAAAAGGCAATGAGTGGAGCTTCCTCTACGGAGGGGAAATCAACCTCCTCACATAAGAGGATGCTCTCATCATTGACTTGGGCAATATGCACCAAATCCTCCTGGGGTACCTGTGAAGACTCAACCTGCACAGGCTCGGATGAGGAGGGGGGATCGAGAAATAAACAAGACGAAGAACATAAATAATAAAAAATCGGGGGAGTGGTCCCGGTCTCACTCCCATCAGGTTGGGGAAGTAAAATAATGTTTGCATTGTCATGAATGCTACAAGATTCAGCGGGATCAACAGTGGCCAAGCTAGAGATTTGGAGTTCCTCCACCGGTGCTGAGGAAAACCCCTCTTCACCTGGAAGGTTGTCCTCCTCCATTGGAACAGGCATGAAACTAAAGTCACCACCTCTTCTTGCGACACATCATCAACAATGTCGTCAGAGACGAGTGTAGTATGCACAACAGGGAGAAGAATAATGCCCGGATAAAAGTCAAGCACCGATTCCTCATAAAGAATCGAATCCACTAGAGGTGGTGGATGAACATGGAGAATAGGCTCAGCAATGTCGGTGCATAGATCAGCCGCACATCCGGTGACCGTGTCCATGCCATACCCTTCAAGATGTGAAGGTGACAAAGACACATAACCGGATGTTGAAGGTGTGCCGCCAGAGTTAGGAGTTGGGACGATCCGGATATCCGGCTCGTCATCCTCGTCCAATTGGAGAAGATACTCGGCACAGTCCTTCAAGACATGATCAGTGCTCCGACAAAACCGGCACTGCCTTGCGGGCTTCTTTGGCACAGCGGGGGCTGAAGCCGAAAAGAAGTTTGACGGTAAAGGCTCAGCAGAGTAGCCATAAGACTTACGCGCACCATATGGAGTACCAGACGAAGTCGGTGCTCCATATGCTGGGCTATAAGAATTATGCCTACTATTCTCTGTAGGGCATTCATCACTAGAGTGGGAGGTATCTCTACACCAACGACAACGGATATTGAGATGTGCCCACATAGTGTGGAGATAAAACGATTCAAAATAAAAATGCTATTGTGCAAAATACTACACCTAACAGAAATTTCTAAAGCAACCTAATAAAAAAACAAGAAAAAGGGATAAAAAGAACAGAAATAAAATAAAAGATGCAATTTACAAATGGAAGGGCTTCTCTCTCAGATTCTCCCTCTCAAAAAAACTCACACGACTGTGTTCCCCGGCAACGGCACCAAAAACTTGATGGCGCAAATCTTAGCACACCGCTATAGGCGGTAGTAAGACTGCGGCACGAAACGGCAATGTACCGATCGTTCAAGTAATATAAAATGGGAATGAATCCCCAAGTATCGATCTCAAAGGAACAAAGTAAGGTGGAGTTTATTATCGAGGAAGGACTTGAGATTGAAGTCCTTTCGAGCGAATGGATGCGGAAATGGGGGATTTGGTTTGTGGAAAATAAAAGAAAACAACTTAAACTACTCCTATGCAATGCCGCTATGCAATGCTTCGCTTGGCGGGATGGAGACTAGGCAGGCGTTGAGCGCGCTGCGTCGCAAGGGCGGAAGGACGAGTAGGTAAGCGGAGTCGAACTGTGCAGGCCTTGAGTGCACTGCTTCGTAGGGCGAATGGATTACACGGTCCGCTATGCCACGCTTCGCTAGGTGGATGGAAGAGTAGGCATACGGATGAGGGTCGCAAGCCCCTCGTCGACAAGCACGCCACCAGCAATTGCTAGTGCGGCACCGAACACAAAGGCGGAATTGAAATTATATGGGGGCGCACCTCATAAACACATATGAATAATATAATCTCAAATAAATGAAATAGACATTACATAACAAGATTCATTGTGCACATCATCAAAATATAAAAGAGTCTAACCTAAACAATCATCAACATAAAGAAGGAAAAAGAGGGTAAAGGAGTCGACCACATCAGAAGCCTTGCCGAAGATTCACGGTTGGAATCGCTGGGTTGTCAATCCGCGTCCAAGCTCGGTCTTCAACTGCGTCCGAGGTAGAGGAGGGCTGTCACTTACTCCCAATGGCTCGTCTTCTTCGTGTCACGATCCAATCTACTCCGATACAATATCTCCTTGCTCGACGTTGGCGATCTTTGGGCTAGAAACATCTCCTTGAAGCTCTTGGATGATGGAGGAGGCCTAGGGGGGCGGAGAACCAGCGGAAGGGGCGAAAACGACGGAGCTGGGTGGAAGAAATGCGCGATCCCGACCTAATTCGCGAGTAGGTCAATTTATAGGCACTGGAATAAATAGTGCACACGATCAGTGGCGCACGACCAGTGGTCGTGCGCACTAGAATCCTGTGATCGTGCGCCTGCCTGGGCGGAGCCTGCAATGTAAGAAATTTATAAAATAAAATGTTCGCACGACCAGTGGCGCATGACCGGTGGTCGTGCGCACTATCGTAGGTGGTCGTGCGCACTGTCCGAGACATAACTCATAAAATATATGTTAAGTGCGCACGAACAGCGGCGCACGACCAGTGGTCGTGCGCAATAAAACCAGCGATCGTGCGCAGTGTTCCTCTATAGAATTGCACCGGGAACACCTGCACGACTCCTGTTCCTACAGAAATGCTAATCAGGCTACTGAAAGTGGCACTCAACAATACGATAAGGCTATCAAAAGAGAATAAACATCAAAACACACCAAAATAGGCCAAGAAGTGCACCTAGCATAGAACGACAAATATGAGCTAAAACAAGGCTAAAGTGCAGTGGAATGACTAGAAAAATGGCCCAGATGAGTCCATATATGTGTATATGATCAGGACTCATCACACCCCCAGACTTACCTGTTTGCGCGTCCCGAGCAAACGAATTCCTCAAGCGGCTGAGAAAAATACACAGCTGGCATAGAAATTGTAAAGCGGAGTATCATGCGAAGTCGCATGCTCATGCACGTAGAAATACAGTAGACAAAATTTCTAATTGTACATATTAGTTTATACTTTTCTAGGGGCGTATTTATATATTACATTTACTCAAAAAGTGAATCACGGTGAATCATAAGGTCGTACATAGGAAGAAAGTAAACTGAACGCTGAGGCGAGCATTGCCAAAGATCGGGGCTCGAGACAACCTCCATTGAAATCCATCAATGTCGGTGACCATAAGCTTGCCCGTTCGCACTCTCTCCACGGCACTGGTTTGACTCAAATGCGTGAATCAATAGGACTTAAGGTTTTAGATGAGGCTTGGGTTTAGGTGAGGTAAACAAATATAAACATGAAGACTTAGAACACAAAAACCCAAATGAGCAAATGCATAACACTATCCAAGTAGCCAAAGAACGCGCGGATGCACCACACCCCCAGACTTAGACTTAGACGCATGGGTGTGTGCACCGCCTACTCCCAAATATAAATCTCAAACAGATTTTTTTAATTAAACTTTTCATTCTTCTTTTTCTTTTCAAATCTTTTTCTTCTTTTCTTTTTCTTTCTTTAGCAATTTCAGCAAATTTTCAAAGATGCACAACCACATTTTCACATTGTACTTCCACAATCAACACCACCAATTTAAAATTTAAACAAAATGCTTGCATTTTGGGTGTGCGACTAGGATTGGAGGTTAGGCTTTAGTGAACAATAGTGGAGCTGAACCAAAAGAATGGGGTAGGCACAACTGGGCTAGCGAGGAAATGATGATAGGAATGGCACAAAGGCTGAACCGGGCCAAAATGATGGCCTATATCACATTCACGCAATTGACTAACCTTATACCCATGCTTCAAGAATCGATTGGGGCAAGTTCTTAGCCACCGAGAAAGATAATCCTTTCTCCCGACTCGGGCAATACGAGGCTAACGCACGTCTACACACATCCCTATGCTACCGTTTGATTCACACCAGATTCACCAATTTTTGAGTGTAGTAAACAATATTTACGCTAATAGAAAAATATAAACAAAAAGCATAAAAAGAAATTGAATCTACATGAATTTCTATGTGAGACATGAGCACTCGACTAGGAGCACTATCGAAGTCAACATTTTACTCATACTCACAATCCTAAGCCAGCACAATGATTTTCCAAATCACACAAAAAGAAATGAGTTCAGCTCAAGACGTGCCAACAGCTAAGTGCACGCTCGAGTGGGTGTAGTGGTGTGCGGTGCAAATGAAACAACACTAAATAACTGAAATTAAAATACTTCTAGTATGCAAATGATATGTGCACGTGCAGTGGGTAACATATAGCAGCTCTCCTCCAGACTTAATCTATGCAACAGATACAAATGATGTAATCATGAAAATTGAATAAAAGACCAGGGGAAGAAAAGTTACCCATGCTCAGAAATGAGCATACCAGAAGACACATGAAAACCAAGACAAAGAGCAGCTTCCTCCATCCCGAAGATGAACCTGCAGGGGTAAGCTCTGCAAAAAGAAAAGAAAATAGACAAACTAAAATGAATACATCTAACTAAACTAAACAAGATGAAATAAGAAATGCAGGAAAAGGTAAGATAACTACTGGGGTTATTGTCATCCCAACATGACTTATTTGACATTTGTACAGTTCTAGCTAATGGGAGTATGGAAGGAGAAGTGGACAGGTAACTGGCCTAATATCCGTGTCGGTAGCGGGTACCGATACGGTGATAGAAAAGTCACTCCCCTACCTAAATAAAAATACCTGCTCTTCACAGGTAGGGGAAGTAGAAAGTAAGAAGTGGAGGAGGAGTCCTCCTCACTATTCTCACCAAAAATATCCTTGCCTAGCAAGGTGTCGTCAACAGGGAGGTGGCGGGAGGAAAAGGCAATGAGTGGAGCTTCCTCTACGGAGGGGAAATCAACCTCCTCACATAAGAGGATGCTCTCATCATTGACTTGGGCAATATGCACCAAATCCTCCTGGGGTACCTGTGAAGACTCAACCTGCACAGGCTCGGATGAGGAGGGGGATCGAGAAATAAACAAGACGAAGAACATAAATAATAAAAAATCGGGGGAGTGGTCCCGGTCTCACTCCCATCAGGTTGGGGAAGTAAAATAATGTTTGCATTGTCATGAATGCTACAAGATTCAGCGGGATCAACAGTGGCCAAGCTAGAGATTTGGACTTCCTCCACCGGTGCTGAGGAAAACCCCTCTTCACCTGGAAGGTTGTCCTCCTCCATTGGAACAGGCATGAAACTAAAGTCACCACCTCTTCTTGCGACACATCATCAACAATGTCGTCCGACAAAACCGGCACTGCCTTGCGGGCTTCTTTGGCACAGCGGGGGCTGAAGCCGAAAAGAAGTTTGACGGTAAAGGCTCAGCAGAGTAGCCATAAGACTTACGCGCACCATATGGAGTACCAGACGAAGTCGCTGCTCCATATGCTGGGCTATAAGAATTATGCCTACTATTCTCCGTAGGGCATTCATCACTAGAGTGGGAGGTATCTCTACACCAACGGCAACGGATATTGAGATGTGCCCACATAGTGTGGAGATAAAATGATTCAAAATAAAAATGCTATTGTGCAAAATACTACACCTAACAGAAATTACTAAAGCAACCTAATAAAAAAAACAAGAAAAAGAGATAAAAAGAACAGAAATAAAATAAAAGATGCAATTTACAAATGGAAGGGCTTCTCTCTCAGATTCTCCCTCTCAAAAAAACTCACACGACTGTGTTCCCCGGCAACGGCGCCAAAAACTTGATGGCGCAAATCTTAGCACACCGCTATAGGCGGTAGTAATACTGCGGCATGAAACGGCAGTGTACCGATCGTTCAAGTAATATAAAATGGGAATGAATCCCCAAGTATCGATCTCAAAGGAACACAGTAAGGTGGAGTTTATTATCAAGGAAGGACTTGAGATTGAAGTCCTTTCGAGCGGATGGATGCGGAAATGGGGGATTTGGTTTGTGGAAAATAAAAGAGAACAATTTAAACTACTCCTATGCAATGCTGCTATGCAATGCTTCGCTTTGCGGGATGGAGACTAGGCAGGCCTTGAGCGCACTGCGTCGCAATGGCGGATGGACTAGTAGGCAAGCGGAGTCGAACTGTGCAGGCCCTGAGCGCACTGCTTCGTAGGGCGAATGGATTACACGGGCCGCTATGCCACGCTTCGCTAGGCGGATGGAAGAGTAGGCATACGGATGAGGGTCGCAAGCACCTCGTCGACAAGCACGCCACTAGCAATTGCTAGTGCCGCACCGAACACGAAGGCGGAATGGAAATTATATGGGGGCGCACCTCATAAACACATATTAATAATATAATCTCAAATAAATGAAATAGACATTACATAACAAGATTCATTGTGCACATCATCAATATATAGAAGAGTCTAACCTAAACAATCATCAACATAAAGAAGGAAAAAGAGGGTAAAGGAGTCGACCACATCCGAAGCCTTGCCGAAGATTCACGGTTGGAATCGCTGGGTTGTCAATCCGCGTCCAAGCTCGGTCTTCAACTGCGTCCGAGGTAGAGGAGGGCTGTCACTTCCTCCCAATGGCTCGTCTTCTTCGTGTCACGATCCAATCTACTCCGATACATGATCTCCTTGCTCGACGTTGGCGATCTTTGGGCTAGAAACCTCTCCTTGAAGCTCTTGGATGATGGAGGAGGCCTAGGGGGCGGAGAACCAGCGGAAGGGGCGAAAACGGCGGAGCTGGGCGGAAGAAATGCGCGATCCCGACCTAATTCGCGAGCAGGTCAATTTATAGGCGCTGGAAAAAACAGTGCGCACGATCTGTGGCGCACGACCAGTGGTCGTGCGCACTAGAATCCTGTGATCGTGCGCCTGCCTGGGCGGAGCCTGTAATGTATGAAATTTATAAAATAAAATGTTCGCACGACCAGTGGCGCACGACCGGTGGTCGTGCAGACTATCGTAGGTGGTCGTGCGCACTGTTCGAGATAGAACTCATAAAATTGATGTTAAGTGCGCACGAACAGCGGTGCATGACAAGTGGTCGTGCGCAATAAAACTAGCGATCGTGCGCAGTGTTCCTGTACAGAATTGCACCGGGAACACCTGCACGGCTCCTGTTCCTACAGAAATGCTAATCAGGCTACTGAAAGTGGCACTCAACAATACGATAAGGCTATCAAAAGATAATAAACATCAAAACACACCAAAATCGGCCAAGAAGTGCACCTAGCATAGAACGACAAATATGAGCTAAAACAAGGCTAAAGTGAAGTGGAATGACTAGAAAAATGGCCTAGATGAGTCCATATATGTGTATATGATCAGGACTCATCACAGGGCAAGACTTCTGGGCATGACTACATCAATAGGCACCAATTTCTGTTGATGGTGGCCTTGATGGAGAAGAAGAAAGTCAACTGGGGATCAATTCATTTTGAACTGATTAAAAAAAAACTTCTAAAGATAGTGTAAGTTTTGGAAGAGTTATAGGGATTTTCCTGCAGGAAAGAAATCCAGACCTTCTGGTGTCACCAAAGGTGACCATAAATGCCAGCAAGAGGCTGACCTCAACACTCTTTGCTAAGTGGGATAGGGTAATTCCCAAGAAGAGTAGAGGAGCTGATGCCTCCAGGTTAAGGAAAACTTCTGAGGACACAAGGACTGACCAAGTCACTCCCTCTACCCTTCCAGAAGTTCCTCCCTCAGTTCCTTCTCCTTCTCATATCCCATATCCACCTGCTCAACAGTCTCCTACATATTCTCATTCTTCACCAGCTCCTTCAACTGCCATATCACCCATCAATGATATTCCACCTCTATCTCCAGAACCACTACCTACCACACCTCCATCTCCAATACATAATGAATATCATTCACCCACTCATTCTCCTAGTCCAATCCATCCAGACATTCCCACACATACTACCAACATCAGTAATATCTCTCCAATTCCTCCAATCTCATCTCAATCCACTTCACAACCATACTCTATTCATCCACCAGATTATCCATCCCTCAATCTCTCCTCCATTGCTGATCAGGTTTTTGATCATATCCGTCCTAGAATAAGCCAACTCCTGGATGCAAAATTTGCTCCAGTTCTTCAGGCAATTTCTGATCTATCTGCTAAGATAGCTTCTCTGCCTTCCTCTACTGCTGTCCCTTCTTCTAGGGGCCTAGATTCAGGCTGCCCTGAAGCTAGGCAGGGGGAGATGTCCTATGAAGAAGCTCTAGAAACAGAAGCTACTCCAGAAGATACAAAAGTTACAGTTTTTGATACAGATATGATTGATTCATGTATAATATCAGATACACAAGGTATAGAAGAAATAAATAGTATATGCATTCATCCATCCTGTGATCTATATAGTTTATTATCAAAATTTGATGTCACATATACTTCAAGGGTATCACCAAAAGTATACATAGAGGATTTATCAAAGGCTCTGATATGCCTTCCTCAGAAGACTCATTCTGATATCATACAAAATTACATCTCCTCTATTCCTTCATTCACTGATCAAGACATCCAGATGAAGGATCTTTCTGTAGAATATGAAGATGATCTTGCAGAATTCCTTGATGATACAGAAGATCACCCTACTCCACCAGATGAAATCTGGAAAGAAGCAGATGCAGAGTTTGACAAAGCTGAAGAAGAAAGATTAAAGGCTCGTGAAGCAATCAAAAGAATTGATGATTTATATAATAAGCCAATCTCCTCTTCTGACTCTGAAGATGATGATGGTGACAATAGTGATTCTGATGATACATTTTCAAAGAAAAGAAAGAAAAGAATAGCTAAGCCAAAGGCTGCTCCCAAGCCTCCAAATCCAAAGAATGACCTTCCTTTGTACATTTTTATAATGTTCCTGTTGATGAGAAAACTCCTCACTGGATGAAGCTCTATAGAAATGAGAATAACAGGAGGAAGAAATTCAAAAAGACTGGCTACATCCCTGACAAACCTTTCAAGCACAATCATCCTCCTCCACCTCCTCCTCCAGCAGCTTGTGCAGCAGGATCAACAGGTGTATCATTCTCTCCTCGGAAGCAAAGCTCTCATCAATCAGGGAGACCTGGTAGTTCTAGTGGTTCTCAAACCTCTGGATTAGCCAGTGCTCCTCCTTCTAATAAATCAGCACTTGCCTTACAAGGAAGTCAAGCCATTACTTCCTCTCAAATATCTTCAGAATACAAACTTCACATTTCTGATGGATCTCTTCACAGAGATAAAGCACCTCAAAAGGTCACTCAAGATAAAAAATGATTCAGAAGATATTTATTACTTTCCAGATCCAGAAGAAGAGAAAATCTGTCAGATGGCAAGACTGAAAGAAACAATTACACCTGCACAGATTAACAGGGCTAAAGCAGAAGGCAAAGATTTCTCAAATATCACAACCATGTCAGAATACAGAAGAAAAGAACTTGAAAAGTACAAACCAATTAAAGCATTCAATGCTGGGGAATATATTGATATGCACCCAGAAGCATTTATTCCTCATGTCAAAGAACAGAAAATCATTGGAGCTCAAGATCTATTCATTAGCAAAAAGCAATCAGAAGATCCTAACAGGAAGATCATATTCAAGCCACCTTCTCAGGACAAAAAGTCTTAAATTATTACTTATTTATGACTGTAAAGTTTCTGAACTCAGAGCATCTTACTTTTATCCTATCTGATGATCCATTTAACTCTGTCAGATATATTTCATTTTTTTTGCTCTGTTGATTATACTCTCTGTTGTATTTATTCAATTACTTGTCAAATAGTATCCTAACCCAAATAGGGGGAGATTGTTGGAACAACCCTATTACTGATTTGGGCTAGGATCACTATATGTTGATTAGGATCTGCATTGACCCCATTGTATAGTCTTAGGGTCAAGTTTTAGGCTAATTAGATTAGTCAGAACTTAGGGAAATTCTAGCTCAACAAATGGCGAGTGGTGTTCGACGAATGACCAGATTCGTTCGACAAATTGTTTCCAGCAGACTGAAGAAATACAGACAGTTCCAGCTCTCGACATTTCCTGAGCAGCGCTCGACAAATGGCCAGTGGCGCTCGACGAATTCTATCCAGCGCTTGACAAATGGCCAACGGCGCTCGACGAATTCTAGCCAGCGCTCGATGAATTCTAGCCAGCGCTCGACAAATTCCTTTCTGAAGGTTAGAATGATATTCTCAGTTGGACATCAGTTCTCTGAACACAAATCGATAGAATAACGGATATATTTATTTCTCCTTGGATGTATTCAGTCAGCCATGTAAGGATATTTTTCTTATTTATTATATCCTTATATTCTTTCTATTCCAAGAATAAGAATAGCCGTTGACATTTAATGCAAAGGCATCTTTCTGGACAAAAGGAATTGAAAGGACCTACCAAAATCATTTTGGGTGGCTACCTGGTTCCAAGAAGGATTTAAGTCAGAAAAAGACATTCCTTAAAAGATAGAAGATTTGAATTTGAATATAGACAAGCTATCAGAGAAGAAATATAATCAACTGAGAGAGTCGATTTTCATATAGAAAAACAGAGAAAAACTTCACCATCTCCAAGTCTCTCTGTTATCACAGAACAAGGAGAACAGAAGAAGTTTAAGAGGAAGAAGAAGAAGAAAATATACTATTCTTTCCAGCATTCTTCCTCATCAAGGCAGCATCCTCTTCATTTTGAGAACAAGATTCAATCTCTCAGATCTGCTGCAAGATAAAGTCTTTCAAGAGCAACAACAGTCTGAAGATTGATTTCTTCCAGATAATCTGCTACAAAGACTTCTGTTTGAGAAAGCTCTGTCCACAAAGCTGTCATCAACTCTCATCAGACAGGGGGAGCTTTCTGCATCAACACCATTTGTCTTCTCTCAGATCAGTGACAGAGAAGAACATTCTAAACCTTTTATCTCATCTTGTACAGGGTTAATACTCCCTTCAAAAGTTTACCCAGTGGCGGCAAGACACCTTATCAAAAAATCCTTGTGTGGTTTTTAAGCACCTTATCAAAAGCTTATTGGTGTGTGGACACCTTATCAAAAACCCCTTGGTGCCTGGTCACCTTATCAACCCTCCTAGTGGATTCCTACCAAGGGTGGTAGAAGAGTAGACGTACCCAGATTTATTGGGGAACTACTATAGCTCCTTGTGTCTTCTGTGCTTTCTTACTTCTGTGTGCTTGTGCTGTGTGCTTTTTACTATTTCTGTCTTTATCTTTAACTCTCATTGATTACACATATACCTACACAGTATTTTAAATTCCGCTATAAAACTAAACAAAAATTTTTAATACTCTATTCACCCCCCCCCCCCCCCCCTCTAGAGTAACTTAAGATCTGACCTCAACTTTCAATGTAGGACCCTTACAAATGTCAATCTTTCCCCTTAAGATTGAAGTAGTCTACGGATGTCCAAAAAGGAGTTTAGCGATTTTGGGTCTTTTCTTTAGTCCTTGGGTAGGGATTATTCAGTGAGAGGTTGTGTAGTTCATATCTATGGTGGAAAGGGCAAAAGTCCCTTCAAGACCTCCCCTAATGGTGGGTGTGAGTTGTATTCTCTTAAGTGGAGTGTTGGTGTTCCAGAGAACATTAATACTATAGGTGAATCTTAATCCATTATAGGACTCTAGAGTAACATAAGAGAGTGGTGTTGGGTAGTCACTAATAAAATTAAGTGTCTTGTGAAAGGGAGGTATGGGGTGTCATCCCATCGTACCTCCTAGTATCGCTGCGAGCTCCTCACAAGGTAGACCTCGGGAAGTCCAAGACTAACCCTTAAACCGATACAATTTATCAAGTACACATACACACACACCGCTTTATTATGGGAAAATAATATTGGTTGGTCTAGTCCTGAGAGCAGTGGGCTCGGTGTGAATTGAATAAAGCAATGTGCTACAAGCTGTGGCTTGGTGTTTGTTGAAATAGATTGGTTAGTCCAGTGAGCCGGTGCCTCAGAAGTTCAATTGTAGCATATATGCTTGTGCATATAAGTGGTGGGTCATCGATATTGGGAAGTCGTTCACACTGACGTCAGTACATTGGCTCGGTATGTATGAGTATTCACTTAGCCAAGAAAAGACTGGTCGTTTCCAGCATTAGTACAAGATGCTCTATAGCACCTAGCTATGTGTACTGAGTAGTATGTAAGGTCTAAGTTAGGTAGTGTGAATACCGGCCTTGGAGAGGGGTGGCCCAACCCACTGCCTTTTTTGCTAGTATGAGAGGTACCTGAGAGTTTAGCTAACTCCAAATCCAGGAACTAAAGGTCTGTGCATGCAGAGTCATGTTAGTGAGTTACATTGGTGTGAAACATATTCATTAAACCTTACATAACACTTCATATCATACATAACAATGCATAAAACCTATATCCCCATTGTATAAATTATTATGGATTCTTTTATACGATGGGCCTTGCAAAATGACCCCTTAACTTATATGTTTGTATGGGCATTCTTATAAGTTAAGGTTACCTTTCTCTCTGATATTTGCTTCAACATTTATTTTACTTCTTCTTTATTGTCATTTCATTACCACTACTTTACTATTGTTACATTATAATTGTGTAAGTAGGCCCTGTATTAGATAATTTTAGTATATGCTTCCTCGTATTTAAAGCCACCGTCATTTTCTTGTACTTTCTGCTTTGATGTCCCTCTTTTTAATTCCTCCCGCGCGGTGCCTAGGAGTCACTGGGAAGGGGTGGGGGATCCTGGTTTAGTCTTTTGACTAATGTTCGGTTATGACCAAACACCACAGGGGCTCGGATTGGGAGACAGGGAGCTTCCCTGGGAAATCCAGCGCAATCAGGGTACGATGCAGGAGGGGGTGAGCCATCCTAGTTTGGGAGCAGCCGCAGCGACGTCGGGTTCGTGAGTGATTACCAGTTTTTACTTCCGCAAGTGATATATAGTGAGGACTTCATGTACTGGGCAGGAGCCCCTTTTAAATTCAGCTTTACTTTATTTAGACAATTGATGATATTCTTATATATCATATTGTGATTGTGGGATTAGTATTATTTACACTCTTCCTTAATTTCTCTGTGATGCATGGTTGGCCTGGATGTTGAATTTGTCGGCAGAATTGACATCTTGTAGTGGAGACCTTTCTGAGAGTTGGTGTCACCAAAAGGCTATTCTGTGCATCAGACCCAGTGGAATTTCAAAAATAAGGGCCTTAAATATCATGTCGTCTAGACACTAACGCCAAGCGGTAGGTGTTACCGCTGCATTATCTATATCATCTAGACGATATGTATCATCTAGACAAGTTGTATCGTCTAGACAGATCGTGTTTTCTAGACGCTAACATCGAGCGGTAGTAATGAAGGAAACAGATTCATAAAATCTGCATCATGGCCATCCAATCATTTATGAAAAGTGATCAAACACTCTAGATGAGTCCGTCCTTTTATACAGACGGGGCTGACGGTAAAAGATAAGTCATTATCTTGACTTGAGAGATTTGGAGAGCTTTTGGAAGAGAAGAAAAAGTAAGAATAAGATCTTGAGATTGCCATTGTTAGAGCTGTGAACCTCTGATTTGCAAGCCGATTTCAGATCCACTGATAGCAGCCTGGTGCGGTTCTTTCCATCAGATTTTATTTTTTCTTCATGGAGCTAAAGCGATCATCAATGGTAATGATCCTTCTCTCCGGTCTTAGGACGTGCTTGTCCTATTTTAAGTTGTATATTTGCATTGAATAGTCTTCTTTACTAATTAGCAAAGTGTGTAACCTCCACCGGGTCGATTGTGTCCATCCCCGACATTTATTGCATATAGAGATCTGATTAGTGATGCTTGATTTGCATGCTGGAGAAGATTTTGAGAAATGCATGATCGCATTGCGAGAGGTAGAACTAAGGGAGATCTTGAAGCACTTAGTGGAAACCCCGTTGTTATGGTAGAATGCAAACCTCCACCTATTTTGTAGTGGAGTGTAATACAATTGTTGTGATCGTGAAGCCTATTTCCTCTCGAGTGGATTAGGTCTGTAGAGTGTTTTGATTAAACGAGAATGGGCCAAGGTAAAGTTATTCCCACGTCGTGTTTGTCTAGACATGGTGATTTGAACAATGGACAATAGTTGAACTAAACCCACACCATGTTCTTCAGCTTGAGGTCTTGAGAAAAGCTTCGTTGTTAGCATGGGAAAGAGTCTATGCTAACGCGCATGACTAGTAAAATGTTCAAATGGGATCCGAGCTGGCGAGACATGGATAGGTGGAACTTCTCGTGCGAAAGTTCACCTAAACATACTTTGAGAGCATGAAAACATGTGGTCGTGCGTACCAACATTTATGATTTATGTTAGTTGGCCTCATGCTTAGGCGGTTGAAGGAACCTTCGGGTAAACCAATCAACATCATGCGCATATCTAGGCTCACTAACTTTGATTCTTAACCAAGACGAATTGATTGTGCTTGGAACTTCACTCTACTTAGTGTAGTTGCACTTTCTTTTGCTATATGTATATGTACTACTTGTACTGTTTTCTTATAGGATGGCGGTACCGCCGCCCCACAGTCGGCTAGATGGTCGGGGAGGGGTCGTTACACTATTTGTGGAAGCCTAAAGATGACCATCATTTATCGCCTATTTGTGGATGGTTCGGGTGCCGGCGAGCCAAGCATGAAACAGCGGGCAAGGAGCCCAAAGCTGGGATGGACCTTGAAGGCTGAAGGATTTTGTAGTTTTTAGGTATTGTTGGTCTGCGTGTCGAAGTATGTAAACTAAGTAGAGTATTATACACTTTTGATGAAAAGTATTTAAGGCCTTAATGCCAAGACTACTGTTGTGAGTACATTTATATAGTTATAATGTTGATATTCTTGTGAATTGAATATATTCCTTCAGTTGGTTTTGTACTCTTTTGGGAGTAGTTTTATATTTGCTGATTTTTACTAAGTAACTCTTTGCTTGTGCGCTCGATATGGCGTGGGATCCCGGTCGGACCTACTGTAATAATGATTATTACACACATGGTGCTACAAATTTGGTATCAGCTTTTGGGTCGGTCTGTTGTCTTCCGAGTTTGTGGTCGAATTATTTTAAGGGGTGGAGAGCACATGTTGTGCGCCACCTTAAAACGTCTAAACAACCAATGAATGTCCACTTAGCAATGAAACTACAATGCGCCAAACATGGTAATTGTTGTTTGTGGAACCTGAGCGTTCCATTTTTGCAATTTTTTGATGATTTTAGTCACTAAATTATGTGCGACACGATTATAGGTGATTAGGAGTATTGCGGGGCAGTGCCAACCCCATCACTCTACTAAAAGTAGTTCATCTATTGAGATGCCTACACCTCCTCCTTCCGCTGAAATGATACATTTGATTATTGAAGCCATGCTTGTTATGTTCAATGCCCAACCAGTAAGGCATGTATAGCCTCCTACCCTTGTGGTGTCCCCAGAGATGGTAGGCATAGTTGATCCGGTTTCTATAAGATGGGAGTTTGAAGAGCCGGTAATGGTAAAACGCATGGCGGACCAACAGTCGAAGCACTTTCTTGGCTTCCATCCTCCATCATTCTCGGGGACAAAATCCCCAATTGAAACTAAAGATTGGCTCTTTATAATGAAGAGAACCCTGACAGCAATGGAGATGGAAGAATCGAAGAAAGTTACCTTAACATCTTTCCTTCTGAACGGGGAAGCAAGGCTTTGGTGGGAAGAGGTTGAATTACATAGGTCTGTAGGAAAGAATGTTACAAATATCTCATGGAAAGAATTCGCTGAGATTTTCTTACAGAGATATGTAACATCACCATTCCTACTAGCACCTAATGTGAGTTAGGGCATGACATGACATGAGAGTTAGGGCAAGAAGGTGACCCTAGGACCCAATGTGACTAGGTGATCTCACCTAGTCAACCTCAATAGACACAAGTCAACCTAGGTCAATTCACCTCAAATTGAACTCACAAGCCCAAATTGACCCCACCAATACATTCCTAACCCTAAGGGTGAGTATGGATTGGTCAAACAAATTAGGCAACTTGACCAAAGTCAAAATTAGACCAAACTAGCCCAATTAACCCTTATATGGCTCAATTGGACTTCAATTGACCTCACCACTTCCCTCCTAACCATTACGGGAAGCCATTAGGTCAATAATAATCCATTAGGCTCAACTAATCTCATGAAATTGATCAAAGTCAACTTTGGGTCAATTTAGTTCAATTTAACCCTAAATTAATCAATTAGCCCAATCATGACTCCACCATGACTCAATCAACATTAGAGGGTGTCATAGCACCCATGACCACCATATGGGGGAATCCACCTCATCAATTTGACCAAGTCAACCCCAAAGTCAACCTTTGTCAAACTTAGCCTAAATATGAAAATCAAAGGAGCTTAACTTAATTCCCGTGGGCTAAAGCCCGCAATGGCTGCCAATCCTACAACCCACTAGCCTAAAGACCACCTTGCCCTCTGAATTCAGATGAGGATGACATGAAAGAGTGCAAATAGGTGACTTCCCCAAATATCATATGAGACAAAGGAGGGATTCATGGAATTAACTCCACATGGCCCTCAATTCTTCTCCCAATGGTCTCCTCTGAACTCACCAGAAAATTGCCAATCAATTCCCATCTGCAATTAAGCCATATGGAGGAGGATTTTAGAAATTGGGAGGTGGCCGATGTCACAACCAGCATTTTCTCAACCTTTAATATATTATCAGAGCAAGAGAGAATACGCGCCGTGATGCCACGTCGTGCAGGGGACAACTGCAGACGCTCAAGCAAGAACCTTCATTTATTATATTTCATGAAAATCTTATATCATTATGACGAAAACATAATTTAAGTTAAGGTTTTGATAACCGTGTCCCTCAGCTCATTGGATCAACTAATCCACGAGTAAGAATATACATGTACGCAGCAGAAAATATTTGGTATTGATCATTTATCGACCTATGTGATTATGAAGACTTAATAATGAAGCTTAATGATATGCACATTCCAGATTTAGTATAAGTACAAGGAGCTTTTATAATTCTTTAAAATATGGTGATATTTGATTAAAAGATGTTATTAGTCTGAGATGAGAACGTTGATGTTTCTATACTTGGAAATAACTAACATGCAACCTAACATAAAACTTTCCCAGAGAGCAAATAGGTAAAATGAATCAGCAAGAAAAATAGCATAGCAGACATCAATTAGTCTAACATCTCCCGCAAATCAGTGTGGGCGTCAACATCCTGACACAAACCCACACAAACAACATGTATGTCTGAATAATGGAAAACAACAAAACTACTTCACCAACTATGGCTACTAACTCCAAACCTGAAAACACAAACTCTAGCTGCTCAGACCGCTACTGCATCGAGTCCGAGGCATTTAAAAGAAAAGAATGTCTCAACAAGAATGTACAAGTGGTAGAAAAAGTCCAAAATCAAATAATCAGCAAGCTAAGAGGGTTACCAACCCAAAGCAGGTTAGTAGAAAGAAAAATCTCAGCATCCCACTCACAATACAAAAAGCAAGAAGGAAACCATATGAGGTTAGATGTCTAAAACGTGCACTAAGTGCGATAAAGTTATATACTTTATTAATATTAAGCATATAAGTTGATAAGAAACAAAAGACACTGATCATCTCAAACACTTGAATCATTAACCCTGTTAATACAAAGGCGGTACTGAGGTGGTGGCCACTTTGTCCATCTCAACCATCAACCCAAACGTCTCAAAAAGGAACTGTGGTGGTGGCCAAATTATCCAACACAACCTAACATCACATAAAAAACACCAGGCGTAATGATTCACAAACAGGCACGGCGGTGGTGGTCCTTTATCCACTATCAACCATCAGGCCAAAAAGTAATAAGACCAATATAATGATAACCTAGAAAAAAAATACCCAAGACTTAACAAGGGAAGAAAAATTCTAGAAATTTCTAAGTGAGAATTGTCCTACTCGACAAATTCGGCCTTAAGCTCACTCGACGAATTTCACTTGACTTCACGAGAAGTCTCGACGAATTTACTTGAACTCGCTGAAATGATGCGAGATCACTCGACGAATTTACTTGAATTCATTGAAATGACACAAGATCACTCGATAAATTTACTTGAATTCACTAAAATGACACGAGGTCAGTCGACGAATTTACTTGAATTCACTGAAATGGCACGAGATCACTCGACGAATTTACTTGAATTCACTGAAATGACACGAGATCACTCGATGAATTTACTTGAATTCACTGAAATGACACGAGATCACTCGACGAATTGACTTGAATTCACTGAAATGACATGAGATCACTCGATGAATTTACTTAAATTCACTGAAATGACATGATATCACTCGACGAATTTACTTGAATTCACTGAAATGACACGAGATCACCTGACGATTTTACTTGAATTCACTAAAATGACACGAGATCACTCGATGAATTCGTCAAAAGGATTCAACGAATTCACAGACCTTTGGGTCAGACTCCAAACACTTCACAAGAAGAGTTTTAAAATGAGGCAATATCGAACAAATTTAAGGAATTATGAGTACACAAACAAGGAAAAGGAAACAAAGCACTCCTTGCGTGATATTTCACCAAAAAAATCCTAAACAACTACCAAACAGGGTTCACTATAATTTTTGCATATGATCAACGCTAAGGAAAACAAAATATTATAAGGTCTAGAATAAAGGAAGGAGAAAGAGCTAACAGAACAAAGCAAGAAGGAGCAAATCACCACTTGCCTTAACAAAGACCACCGAATCTCGACTTCTCAAGCCCTCCACGCCAAGGATCAGCTCAAACTCGGGCTAGGCACGAAGAATCTATGAAGATTTTGGCAAAAACGAAATTAGGGTCGCTAACCCTAGCGCTAAATATCCATAAAACGGACAAAACTTACTATGCACGCAAGGATCGTCACAAGAGCTTTCCAGATCAATGCTCCGGTAAAGATTTCGTGAACCAAAAATCCCGCGTAGGCGATCGGAAGGCTCACGATCAAAAACATTTCGCTCTCACTTCCATGCTGGTTCGGTTCTTCTTAGTGAGGAAGAGGAGATAAGTTTATATAATAATAATAATAATTATTATTATTATTATAGTAGTAATAATAATAATAATAATATAGATAATATATTATTACGAAGGGCTAAACGCACACCGATTCTGACGAAAAACGCCCCAAAGGTGAATTCCGGCGCTATGAATCCAACGACGAAATCGAAATCAAAATCCGAGGGGCCGTTCCAGAGATATAAATTTCCAAAGTTTACGGTGAACAATAAACCTACAAATCTTTGAAAATTCACTGAGGCTTTAATATCGCTCGGAACACAACGAAACTTTGACGGGCTTTTCTAAAATTAATTAATTTAATTTTCTGACGTAAAATTTTCTAATTCCGAGTAGTTTCAAGAACTTGGTCGACTCGACCAAATTAACAAGCAAATGACGGCGCACCGTTAACTCTGCGTTAACGTAACGCCCTCCATCGTTGTGACATCATCAAGAGGTTTAAAATTATTGCTAAAAATTCAGGGGCATTACAACCACTCCCCCTAAATAGAAGTTTCGTCCCGAAACTTGACAAATAACTTGAATACAAAAGATACAAGCGAGTAACCAAAAGTTATCGGATGAAAACACTCACCAATGAGAACTAGGAGAAAAGATGAGGATCTGAATCCCTCATAGCAATTCCAGTTCCCAAGTTGCGCTCTCGACGTCTTGCTTTCGCCAAAGGACTTTGACCATAGGAATAATCTTCTTCAGCAACACTCGATCCAGAGTCTCCAGAATACGAATAGGCTCTTCAAAATAAGACAAAGTAGGTTGCAACTGGGGCTCCGAGTGAAGGACATGAAGATCACAAAGTACGCGCTTTCTCAGTGGGCTCACATGAAACATATCATGAACACTTGAGAAAGTAGCAGGCAAACCCAGCCTATAAGCTGACACTCCGATGCGCTGAACAACCTGAAAAGGTCCCACATACCGGGGATCCAACTTGTGGTTCCTTCCAAATCTCTTTACACCTGGCATCAGAGAAACCTTCAGAAAAACCATGTCCCCAACTGCAAACTCCAGGTCAACCCTTCATTGATTCGAATACTTTTTGGAATGATCTTCTTCCACATGAAGCTTTTCACGGATATGCATTGCAGAAATACTCATTTTTTCCAAGGCTTCTGGACCTAACAATGGTATCTCACCAACCTCGGCCCAAAACAAGGGAGTTCAATAATGCCTCCCATACAAAGCCTCAAAGAGGGCCATCTGTAAACTCTCTTGATAACAATTATTATACGCAATCTACATAAGTCTAAGACACTGGTCCCATGCTCCACCATGGTCTAGGATATAGAATCTAATCACATCCTCCACAATCTGGTAAATTCTCTCCGTTTGATCATTGGTCTTCGGATGATAAGCGGTTGAAAACCTGAGGACAGTGCCCAACGTCCCTTGCAAGGTCTGCCAAAAATGTGACATAAACCTTGAGTCTCGACCTGACACAATACTTACAGGCACTCCATGTAATCTGATGACCTCATCCAAATACAACTTTGTTATCTTTTGCATGGAATAACCAATCTTGAAGGGTACGAAGTGGGTACACATTGTCAATCTATCAACTATGACCCACACAGAATCATGCCCTCGGAGAGACCTTGGCAACCGAGTAATGAAGTCCATAGAAATCCTCTCCCACTTCCAACTCAGAATATCCAAAGGCGTCAACTTACCACCAGGACTTTGATAATCCACTTTAATGCACTTGCAAATGAAGCATTCCGACACAAACTTAGCTATCTTGTTCTTCATCCCATACCACCAAACAATCTGCTTCAGATCTCTATACATCTTCATAGAACCAGGGTGGTAGGCCACACTAGAACCATGCGCTTCACTACAAATCTTTGCCCGAATATCACCAATAGCGGGAATACAAAACCTACCTCAATACTTCAGGGTACCGACTTCATCTAAAGGGAAATCTGGCAATTCTCCCCTCTTTGCCCTTCCTCGGACATGCTGAAGATCTGGGTCGTCCTTCTGATGCAATCTTGTAAGGGTAATCCAAGGAAGCTCTTCAGTTTCTAAGCTAGAAGGTTCGGTACTACTTTCAGCTGAGATATCTATCAGTAAAAACTCATCCACCAAAGACTGCATGGAAAGGTTGAAGACTTGCGTTGAATTTGATGGATAAAATTAGAGTATTATCCACGTATAATTCGATAAGGCAAGTGTACCTATCGTTTTATAGTATAAGATCAAGTGTCATATTTTTCCGGGCTTGTTGAGTACTTCTACTCACAAAGAAGAGCTATTATTTTATCGATCGAAAGTTGGGTTTGTTTTGGAAAATGATTCGGAGAAAATCAACTATGAAGAAAAATTATGATTAAAAGATTAGCACTTGATCTAGAATCCCTTTGGAATAAAATAGAATTGTACAAAATAATAATCCGCAAGCTCTTATTGAAATAACTTCGACCGTCGAGGTTCCCAAAACTTGATTGCACCTCTCTCGAGGAATACTACCAAGGAACCTTAGGTTGATCAATTAAGACCCCTCGCCCAGTCGAAACCCCTAAGCTTGCTTTAAGCGGTGAACCCCAATATTGGATTTGAATCCAATCCAGAAGATTTATGTCGTCCTCTCTCGAGGAGTGCATGCAACTCCTTTTATCTTTGAGTGATCTCGTATGCCCGGATCTCTCGATAAACTAGAATACGGATCTTAGATCGAAAAACATATTCACGACACATGAATTCGATGCAATTAAATTCAAAGATAAATTGAAGATAATTAAGACGACAGCTTGCCAATTAGAAAAATTCAAAACATATTTTATTTCATTCCAAAGTTGATAGTTTATATGTATGTAGTCTAATTCACCTAGAGGGGGGTGGGGGGTGAATATGTCTCTTTGATTTTTACTTAATTATGTTTGCTAGTAAACAAAATAACAATAACACACAGAAAACACACAAGTGTTTATTGTGGTTCCCCAAGAAAGTGTGTCTATGGGTAGTCCACTTCCCCTCTACAACTTTCTAACAGTGTGTTAGACAAGTAAAACTCCTCCAATCTCAGCTCCTAGTGCTTATAGCATAGATCCCTCAAGATCTCTCTGGCTTGCTGCAAGCCCTACCTCAGGCCAACCAGCCCTACCACTCAGAGTGCTCCCACTCCTACAACTCAGAGATCCCCTTGACCTCCTACCTCAGCCCTATCAAGAAGCCCTACTTATCAAGCAAGATGCCCTATTGCTCATGCTCAACAGCCTTACAAACCTCAGGCTCAACAACCCTACTACTCAAGTTCAACAACCCTACAATCTCAGGCACAATGACCTACAAGCTCAGAACAATACAGTTCCTACAAAAGGTTTAATGTATAACATACAATAGTTGACAGTAGTGTTTGTCTTCTATTGTATATGCACTGCTGGTTCAACCTTGAAGCAGAGCTGAATGAAATCTATAGACCTTGCTCCAATCTGATCCTTCACTTCAGTGGATGAGAAAGGATCACCTTGCTCTTCTGAGAAGAAGAGCTATCTTCTCTCCTTGTGTCTTCTTGCTGGTGCAGTTAGCAGGAGGAGGAGAGAACTTGAAAGCCGTCAATGGAACAGTGATAATGGCTCTCTTCTTTTTAGCACTCCAACTGATCCTTTTCAAAGTGCCATAAGATGTTCTTTTATACTTCATTTGTCTTCAACGACTCTTAGAAAGGCCCCTGACACTTTGGAAGAGGATAAAATGCATTATCACTCCTTTATAATTGTTTGTGCCAAAAGTAGGTCACGCTACTGTCTTCTTCCTGATTTGAATCTGTCTCAGCGGTTGGGCTGAGACAGCCTTCTGTCTCAACGTTGAGCTGCCTTCGTCTCAGTGGATCTGCTGAGACAGTTTCTCTTCTCAGCAGATTTTATCTATCTGGAGCTCAGCTGAGGCAGACCTCTTCTCAGCTGCTTTTGGCCTCGTCTCAGCGGTTTCGATGAGACAATGAGTTCTTCTCAGCGGTTTTGTCAACAGACCACTAATCATATTCCAATGCTTGGAATATCTTAACCCTGCACATTCCTGATGCCAAGTAGGGTTTATCAAATACAATATGTACATAGCATTGTGAGTAATGCTTCTTCAAATCAAGGGAACATTGAGGGCAATATTCCCAACAATCTCCCCCTATTTGAAGAAGGCAGAACATCCCCAATGCTAAGATACATAACCAACAAAAAGAACTTATCATGTAAATGTATTTCATAGCAACATGATATCATAACATATAAATATTGACATTCATTTGGCATCACAGATAAGAAATGTCATGATAGATTATTTTCATGACAACATAACAACATTGTTTGTCAACATAATAACATTATTAACTAATTATGTCTAAGCATCACAGATTATATAAAGCAATAATACTGAAAAATATTAAGCTTTGACTCAGATCAGCCTATAACACATACCAATTGATTCAACAGAACTTTCAATTTCATTACTGTCATAATGTTTCTACATTGTTCAAATACAAGTTGATTTAATGAAAAGCTAAATACATTCATCTAAGTTTTTCTTTTCTTGGAGCTTTCAGCTTTGTCAACAACAACCTCCTTCCCTTTAGTAGCAACATCAATCTCAGCTAGCTACTTCTTATTTTCTTGCCTCTTGTAATAAATATATGGCTTTGTAATATACTTAGAAGGCATTCTCTTTGGACTGTTCTTTCTTACTAGATTTTCCTTGAAGATTTTATCTATGTGAGTGTTTCTCTCCAGATGTTTAGTCCACTCTTCAGCTGGATAGATTCTACCAATATCCTTCCACACTTGACCATGGCTTAGCCAGGCATTCAGGATGATGCTCTTGGAGTCCTCACTGCAATACTCATGGCCTGAGTCATTGTCCTGCTCTTCCCTTTGCTTAGCCATAAATTCTTCTGCTAGCAATACTCCTTCTCTCTTTCTTTTCTTTGCCAATTGAATATTTTGAGCAATCTTAGCCTGCCCCTCAAAGTCAAAGTCTTCTTTTCTGTAATTATCCAGTAGGGCAGGTTCAGGGCTATTCTGGTTCCTTGCATCACTTGGAGAGCCAATTCAAAATTGGTCTCAGCATTGGCCACCTCCCCCTTTCTAGATTCTTCAACTATTTTTGCTTTTATGGTCTGGGAGGCAGCTACTACCGAACTTGAGATGGTCTGGAAGACATTTTCAAAGTCAGATTTCATCTCATCCTTCATTTTCTCAGCCTCATTAATCATAGTAGTGGCTTTATTCCAGACATATTCTTGTATATGGTTGGTGTCTTTTTCTATAACCTCATCTGTCTTGCTGACATAGTTCTTTACATATTACATATCTTGCTCAAACAGTTGGAGGTGTTTGTCCATTGATCTTAGGATATTATTCTGAGAAACCACTGAATTCTCTGCAAGGCCAAACCATTTAGTCATCTGTTTATTGAGGAATGCAGTCTCTTCCTTAATTTCTTTAACTTTAGCCATGATTTCAGTCTTTACAGATAGGAATGAATAGTCAATATAATTCTTTATGGAGAGCATCTGACTTTCTATGACTGTATTGATGGAGTTGAGCAGCTCCTCATGGGATATTGTAGATGTTTGGGCGTCAGCTGCCACTGTCTCCACTGCCTTCTGATGATGCTCCCCCTCATCTTTATCACTTATCTGGGCTTGAGCATCCAGCTTTGCTTGTTGCCCCTCAGCTAGAGCATCTTCTTTTTCCTTAACATGAGATTTCTTATGCTGCTCCTCCTCGGATGAAGGATCATCATTGTCTTGATCATCTCCCCAGTAGTCTGCAGGTTCAGGATGGATTAACTTAATTCTTTGCTCTAGATTCGATATAAGTGAGTCAAACTTACCATGAAGATCAGTGGCAGCATTGTCTTCATCATCCGCATGTTCTTCTGAGGAGGAGTGTATGATTTGCACACTTTTATCAGCAGTGGCAGGAATAGAGGAATCACAAGTAGTGTGATCTCCTGCATGTCCTTCTGACATGACTTTAGCAGCAACATCTTCATCATTTTGATGCTCTTTCTCAGCACCATCATCTTTGTACTCTTCATGCTCATTCTCAGGAGCATGGCCTACATGACCTGCAGTGTCATGTTCTCCTTCCTGGACATCCTTTGGATGACTGCTGGCTGGACCTTGATTGTCCTCAGCTGGGACATTCTCTTCTGCCTCTAACCCAGAATCAGAGCAGACTATTTTGGCTTTTCTCAGCCCTTTGACTAAGTTTTTCTTCTTCTCCTTGGGCTCAGAGGGTTCGCTCATGGGGAGGACCCTTGAGAATCTGTCCAAGGTCATGATATCCATCCTTTTGAGATAATGGCGGTTTTTTCCTTTGGACTTATTAAATTCCTCTGTGTAGGTGTTTAGAAGGTAGAGTGAGAGAATTCTGCCTAGGTTAGAGGTCCTGCAGACATTCTCTTATCCTTTGAAATAGCACCTCCGCCCAAGTAGTCTTATTCTTCAGAATAACTCTTGATATCAAATCAATTGTGTTTTGAGATGGTTTCATAAGAGCCTGGCTTACACAAGATGGCCTTGCCAACAATATCGGAGAGCAATTTCCCTCTCTTGTTAAAGAACTTCCTATTTAGTGACCCATGTTTCGCATCACTATATTCACACCATTGCGCTTGATCTTTGTCTTGTTCAGAAATGCCATCTTCCTCCTCTTCACTGCAAGAGGTCAGTTGCAGGGCCTTCTCCATTTTCTTAGGAGATACTCTTATCTTCACGCTTCCCATCCTTCCTTTGATAGAGGAATTTGAAGACGAACTCTTGGCATTGGAGAAGAATTCCAGAACTTCAGTTCTGAGAATTGAGGTGGGTTTAGACAGTACATATTCCAGTCCTTGGCCTGTTAGAAGTTGAATCACTTCTCTTATCTCTGCAGGAGCATGCATGAATCCATTTCTAACAATCTCATGTCCTTCATGCAGATCCTTTGCCATTTTTGGCACCATTTGTTCTGAAGGACAGGTCGCTGAGACAGGAGGTAGTAGGTTTCGTGTCATCGGCTAGGTTAGTGGAAATGTAGTGAAATAATCAACATTATGATATTTATAGGGGCTTGATTTAGGTTAGATTTGCCCTAAGTATATAACTTAATTAAACTTAATCAGTTTGATTGATTTTATATTGTTAAGTTGTCAATTTGGTCATTATTTAATTGAGCCAGCCCGTCTCAGCGGAACCGCTGAGACGGAGGTGTTATCTGCTGGGACCATGTATTGCCAACCGCTGAGACAGTTCTAGTTGTCTCAGCGGATTAACTGAGATCTTCTCAGCTATATCAGCAGTTCAGTTGATACCTTCTCAGTTGTTTCAGCTGATTTTACTATCATTGATCCTAAACATGCTAAATTCAGATAACATTAAACTTTAGCCATGTGTTAAGACCTAAACATGCTACCAATTAAATAGATAGCTAATTTTCTTATCAAGGCTTGTTATAAATGATTACATGATATATTAAAGCTAGGGAATAACATCATGAGCAAGGCATACAAATTGGCAGAATAAGATCTATTCTAAAATCAACATGCCAAGCTCAATTTTAAAAGCATTAAACTTTGCCTCATCCAGTGGCTTTGTAAAGATGTCAGCAACCTATTAGTCAGTGGGGAAAAATTCAAGGCATACATCTTTACATTCTAAATGATCTCTAATAAAATGATATCTTATCTCTATATGCTTAGTCCTGCTATGTGAAACAGGATTCTTAGCAATAGAGATAGCACTGGATGAGTCACAATATAAGGGAGAATTACATACCTTGAGGGTATAGTACTCTAACTTATGTTGTATCCACCAAAGTTGTGTGTTGGAACATGGTCTTCCGCATCTCCTAGGTTTGAAAAAAAAAATCCTATGTGTATTTGATCTTTTGTGTTTATGTGTGCAGGATAACAAAGTCCACATAACTCAAGGATTACATAAAAATGTTGCCCCCAAAGTTGAGCCATCAAATCCAACACTCCTACTAGCGCCGGTGGTAGTCCTAGCGCAAGCGCTAGCTATCGTTCGACGAACTGTAAGCGGCGCTCGACGAAATGCTCATAACTGCGTTCGATGAAAATTCGCTCGACGAACTGTTAGCTGCATTCGACGAAATTTCGATCAACAAAATGAATGCTTAAGCGCAAATTCCGGGAGTACTTATAGAAGGAGATAGTGCCTAGTGGTATCCGATAGCGCAGGCGATAGCGCGGAGCACAGTAGGCAAGAGAGAATTGTTTCCTCGGATTGAAGATTCTGCCGCGCAGAATATGTCCTAAAATGGGATAGCGCCGGCGGTACCACTAGCGCAGGCGCTAGCGCTGTGGCTATAAAAAGGACCCCTCTTCTCTCGTTTCAGTGAGACATCAGAGAGAGAGAGAGAGATTGAGTGCTAGAATTCCAGAGGATACCTTGGCCGAAAGTTGATGTCCTACAAAAGTTCTGCAAACTTCTGAAGGAGAATCTCATGACGCCAGATCCAAACGAAGTCTGCTTCTACAACGCTTATTCTACAGCGGATCTTCATCTCCAACTTCAGAAGTTCATCAAGAGGGAGTTTTAATTATTTTCATTTCTTATTTCTTGTAAACGGTTAGTGAAATCGCCTCGTGTTGGCGACTAGGTCTGGGTAGGACTTACAGCAGAAACTCGCCTCGTGTTGGCGACTAGTTATAGGCTAGGTCTAGGGGGTGCTCGAGGCCATATCCGGGGAAGGGTTGGCTAGAGTGGCTTGAGGCCGAATCCGGGGAGGATAGGCTAGGGCAACCGGTTCGTGGGGATGCTAGTCGGGATAGAAAACAAAAAAAGTCTACTATTCATCGCCACCAATTTCTAGCGTTATAGAAGTCAACTTTTGTAAAACCTTATTTGATATTAATAAAGCATGTCTCTACATTATTTTAATTGTTTTACTTGACTTCTTATTGTCTTAATCTTGCATTATTACAAAGCTTTTCAAAATATAACTTAAGTTTTTGAAAACCCTTATTCACCCTCCCCCCCCCCCCTCTAATGGCGCCTACCGATCCAACAAGTGGTATCAAAGCGGTTTTATTCCAATCGGCTTAACAACTGGGAATAATGGCGTCTCATGATCTCACTTTTCCAGAGGGTCAAGGGGTTAGTCGACCACCTCTCTTTACTGGGTCAGATTTTAACTACTGGAAAAATTGAATGATGTGTTTTCTTATGACCATGGATGTAAGTATGGAACATGGTAGAAGTGCGGTACTCTCCTCCTACAACTGTAATGGGAGAGGCGACATTACTAAAACGTAAAGATAAATGGGATGATAATGATAAACTAAGGTGTAAAAATAATGCTAAAACAATGAACGCTTTATACTGCGCTTTAAATAGGACTGAGTTTAATAGAATTTTTGCATGCATAACTGCTTATGATATTTGGAATCAATTGGAAGTTACTCATGAAGGTACATCGCAGGTGAAAGATGCAAAGCTATTCCAACTGGAATCTGAATATGAAAAATTCAGGATGGATACTGAAGAGGACATCAACTCGATGTACACTCACTTCACCAAGATCGTCAACGCTTCAAAGGCACTTGGAAAGAACTACTCAGACGGGGACTTGGTGAGGAAAATTCTTCGCTCCTTACCTCCAAGGTTCAATCCAAAGGTGACAGCCATCTCGGAGTCGCACAACTTTAGAACGCTCCAGATCGAGAACCTTATTAAGAATCTCAAAACCCATGAGGTAGAACTCGAGATTCAACACGATGAATACAACAAAGAGCCAAAGAAAAAGGAGCTAGCGCTAAAATCAAAGAAGGAGAGCATCAAAGATGATGATGAAGATGAAGAAGGTCTCCTGGTAAAGAACTTCAGGAAGTTCATCAGGAATCCGGAAAGAAGGAACACATTCCGAAAATACTTCCAAAAGGATACTCGACAAAAGGGATCTTCCTCTTCATCAAGGAAAGAAAAAGGAAGCGAAGATGAAGAAGAAAGACCACCATCAGAGTGCTACTACTGCAGAAAGACCGGGCACATTCGGAGCCAGTACGTAAAGTATCAAAAGGAGCAAAAAGAACAATTCAAATCAAAAGAGAAAAAGAAAGTACTGAAAGCCGCAACTTTGGATGATTCTTCCTCTGAAGAGTCAAACGAGTCTGAGTCATGTAGCGATGAGGAAGCAAACTTATGCTTGATGGCAAAAGCAACGATGACGACACCAGTGTTCTTAGCGACACTGAGGTAACTCTTCCTACTTTCAAAGAACTCTATGATGAATTTGTTTTAACTTGCAAATCCTATGATCAAAGTATAAAAGATAATATTATATTAAATAGTGAAAATGAATCTATTATCAAAGAAAATCATAAGCTCACAAAAAAAGTGATTTCCCTTGAAAAGAGAAAGGTTTCATGTCAAGAGTGTGAGCACTCTATTTAAGACAAAAGAACTTGAAGTTTCTCTTTCTAATGCCCTCTCACAAAACAAAACTATTGCAAAAGAAAAGGGGGACTTAGAGAGAAAACTAAAAACCTCTCTATTACAAATTGAAAATAACAAAAAGGGATTTGAAAATAAATGTGTTATGATTGTACAAGAAAATACTTTTCTTAAAAAACAAAATCATGACCTCAATATAGCCATAAAAAAATTCGGGATTGGTCAAAAATCCTTGGATATGATTTTGGGAAACCAATGTTATGGTTCTGGAAAATTTGGGGTCGGATATAAAAGTGAACCCTACCACCCCGCGCTAGCCACTAACGCCGGCGGTAACTCAACTAATAAAAAATCTTCTATTTTTTCTAATGTTCAAACATCATCTAGCAAGAGCAACGTAGAAACTCAGAAATGGGTCTCAACCCCCTTTATTTCGTGTGCTAATTGTCTTAAGTTTGGACACACGTCTAGCTCTTGCAGGAATATAAAACAACGATCGTTAAAACAAATCTGGGTACCTAAGAAATCCACTTACTCTATGGGTGGTACCTCTTGGGTATCTGAATCTTTACTCTCATCTTCTCTCTAGATTTGCAGGAAGGTTAAGGAAACGGAGGACGTGTGGTACTTGGACTCAGGCTGCTCCAAGCACATGATAGGCAACAAAGCAAAATTCCTTTGCCTAGAAAAGAAGAAAGGAGGGATCGTAACGTTTGTTGATAACGGTAAAGGAAGGATCATGGGAGTTGGTACAGTGGGTAACGAATCCTTTCTTATCTCAAATGTTCTTTATGTAAAAGGATTATAATATAACTTAATATCTATAAGCCAACTGTGTGATAAAGGATTAGATGTATTATTTGAATCATCCACTAATCTTTGCAAAATAGTTAATCCTAAAACAAAAGATGTGTTACTAACTGCACCTAGAATTCACAATGTTTACATAGTTTCATTTCATGATCTTTCCAAATCATCTATGAAATGCTTTATAACCAAAAATGATGAATTAGAACTATGGCATAGACGTTTAGGTCATGCTAGTACAAAGCTCATTTTAAAACTAGCAAAAAGGGAATTGATTAGAGGATTGCCTAAGTTAAATGGAAATTTATCTTCACTATGTTCTCCATGCCAAAAAGATAAATTTAAAAAATCATCTTTTAAAAGAAAAAACGAAATTTCTACTTCAAAACCATTGCAATTAATTCATATGGATCTCTTTGGCCCCGTTAACACCACAAGTCTTGGTGGAAAAATATACACTTTCGTTCTAATAGATGATTTCTCTAGATATTGCTGGACTTTATTTCTCTCTTCCAAATCTGATGCATTTTGCGAATTCTCAAAATTATATACTCGTATTCAAAATAAACTAGATTTAAAAATAAAATGCCTTAGCTCAGATCATGGAGGTGAATTTGAAAATGAAAATTTTAAATCCTTTTGTGAAATGCTAGGTATTAAGCATGAGTTCTCCGCTCCACGCACACCTCAACAAAATGGTGTTGTAGAACGGAAAAATAGCACAATCCAAGAACTAGCACGCACCATGTTATCTGAATATAAATTACCTAAGTCTTTTTGGGCCGAAGCCGTAAGCACATCATGTTATGTAATGAATAGAGTCATGCTTCGCCCATCACTAAATCTCACACCGTATGAACTATATTATCAAAAGAAACCTAACGTATCATATTTTACAGTATTTGGATGTAAATATTTTATTCTTAATACAAAAGATACTTTAGGAAAATTTGATGAGAAATGTGATGAAGGAATATTTCTTGGATATTCTTCAACCAGTAAAGCCTTTAGAATATTTAACAAAAGATTGAGTAAGGTTGAAGAGTCTATTAATGTTAAATTTGATGAGTTTATTCCATGTGCAGAGAAGCTTTCTACAGGTACAAATGATGAACTTTTGCCATCTTTGGAGCACGACGAAGAGGAACCTTCCAAAGAAGAGGAGGAGAAGTCCAAGGAAGATGAATATGTGCCTCCAAGCATTTTAAACTTCTCAAAAAATCATCCAAAAGAGCTAGTCATTGGGGAACCATCTACTGGGGTAAGAACTCGATCCTCTCTTCATGAAACGTTTTCAAATATTTGCTTTGTTTCCGAAATCAAACCTAAAAACGTTTCCACCGCTTTAAATGATGAATTTTGGTTTTTGGCTATGAATGAAGAGTTAGGTTAATTTGAAAGAAATAATGTTTGGAATCTAGTAGATAGACCATCTAATCATCCAATTATCGGCATAAAATGGATCTTTAAAAATAAATTAGATGGTGAATCTAGGATTATAAGAAATAAAGCACGCTTAGTTGCTCAATGTTATCTCAAATCGAGGGGGTAGATTTTGAAGAAACTTTTGCACCCGTTGCTCGCTTAGAATCTATATGAATATTTTTGGCATTTGCAAGTTTTAAAAGAATAAAATTATTTCAAATGGATGTCAAAAGTGCCTTTTTAAACGGGTTTATAAAAGAAGAAGTTTATGTAGAACAACCCCCCGGTTTCATAAATGAAAAATTTCCTAATCATGTTTACAAATTAGAAAAAGCACTTTATGTTTTAAAACAAGCGCCCCGTGCATGGTATGATCGACTTACATCGTTTTTGTTAAAGAACGGTTTTGTTATGTGAAGTGCTAACAACACACTCTTTATAAATATATGTTGATGATATCATTTTTGGATCCACTAATGAAGAGTTGTGTAATGAAGTAGTCTTAGTAATGAAAAATGAATTTGAAATGAGTCTTGTAGGAGAACTATCATATTTTCTTGGTTTTCAAATCTCACAACGAACTGATGGTATCTTTATTTGCCAAACAAAATATGTTCACGATATGCTTAAACGATTTGGATTTGAAAATCTTAAACAAGCTTCTACTCCTATGAGTGCTTCTTTAAAACTAGGAAAAGATGAATCCAGAATTTCCATTGATCAAACATTATATAGAGAAATGATAGGATCTCTTCTTTACTTAAGTGCATCTAGACCAGATATAATGTTTGCCGTATGTTTATGTGCTCGCTTTCAAGCCAATCCAAAAGAATTTCATTTAAAAGTGGTAAAACATATTTTTTGTTATCTATTAGGGTCATCTAAATTAGGATTATGGTACCCACACAATGATTCATTCACACTCCACGGCTATTCCGATTTGGACTACGCTGGGTGTTCACTAGATTGAAAAAGCACTAGCGGTACTTGTCACTTTCTAGGACCCTCTTTAGTAGCTTGGTCTAGTAGGAAATAATCTTCGGTTGCACTCTCCACCACGGAGGCCGAATATATCGCACTTGGTAGTTGTTGTGCACAAGCATTATGGATGATTCAAACACTAGAGGATTTTGGATTTAATCTCAAAAACATTGATCTTAAATGTGACAACAAAAGTGCAATAGACCTCACATATAGTCCTGTACACCATTCTAGATCCAAACACATCGATGTTCGTCATCATTTCATTACGGATCACATTAAGAAAGAGCATGTAAAAGTAAGTTTCATTGGAACGGACTCTCAACTCGCTGACATATTTACTAAACCTCTTCCCGATGCAAGATTTCGTTTATTACGACTTGAGTTAGGTGTCCTAGATCTTTCATGTTAAAACACATTCTCAAACGCAATTTTTATAATTTTTAACCATCTAAACTCCTAAAAATCTGAAATTTCAGCATGAAACTACTATTGGGACACTTAATCAAGATCAACAATTAAAAATTTCAAAATCATAAAAAATCATGTACTGTTTCCCGCGCTAGTGCTAACGCCAGCGCTAGCGTACTTATTCGTTTTTCTGTATTTTTAAAATTTTGAAAAATTCTTAAAAATATATTAATCTATATGTACTATTTCTCTTTGCACTTCTGATTATATTTCATTTTTGAAAAATCAAATACAAAAATACAAAAGCCAAATTACAAAAAATATGTTTTGCCTTTTTGTCTAAAGTCTATTTTTTATGCAAAAATCAAATACAAAAATACAAAAGCCAAATTACAAAAAAAATTTAATTATGTTTTGCTTTTTTGTTTTTGCCATTTGTTTAAAGTTTATATTTTGCAAAAATCAAATACAAAAATATAAAACATTAAAACTATAAAAAAAACTGTATGGTTTTTCCTATGAAAATCAAGCATGATTTAATCTATTCTTTCGAACTTCTATAATGTTGCAATTTATCTTTTCAAACTCTTTGAACATTGTTTTCATCATGCTTTGATATATCTATTAATATGTGCATCAAGTATCTTTTAAAAGTTGTGTACAACTAAGCTTAGCATGCCTCTAAGTATGAGTAAATGTTTTATGTTTGATAATGATCTTTATTCACTCACTTATTTTGGCATTGTCTACATATGTGTTTAATCTAAGAATGCTTGTGTATGTTGTGTATTAGTACAATGAATTAAAATTGCACAAGTATCTTACCTACACTCCTTTATTTGCACTTTTAAAAGTTAAGAAAAGTGGTTATGATTTTCATAAATTATATTGGTTTGCAAAATAAGTGTATTCGGAGAACTTTGTACAAAACAAAAATCATAAAATAAAGTGACAAAGATAACTCCACCAAGCACTACTTGAACCTCCTGATAAGTCTTAATAAGCATTGTGAGGTTGAGCACCTTGGAAAGAATAGTAAAGTATCTTGTGCAAATCAAATCTTTCTTTCAAAATAAAAACCACTTACTCTTAAGTACACCGGATCACTAGTCTCAACATTAAAAATAAAATATGTGATCCCCCAAGCACTACTTTGCACCCTGATAAGTCTTAATGAGCATTATGTGTGCAAAGCACCTTGGTAGTTGTACATTTTTGTTTGTGCATTGAAGTGTGTGGAAGTAAAATTATTTGTTTTTTATTGTGCTCTTACTTTACATATTTCTTGTATTTTTGATTAAAACATTTGTTTACTCTTCTCAAAAATACACTTATGTGCACATCATTATCTTCCATAACACTTCTTCTCATGAGTATTGGATCCTAATGCAAATTCTATACTACTCTTTATTTATGAAATGCAAGAGATAACCTAGCATGCTTTCTACAATGTTTAGTATGTTTTGAAATTGTGAATTAACATAACATTGTAGTACTCTCTTTTTGGTTACATTATTTCATGCTTGGTTACTTCATTATTGAATTTAAAGTTTTTTTACTTGAACAATGATTTACAAAACATCTTCTTTATAAAATTGAACTCATATATCTTTTATGAATCATCATGTCTTACAATAGATGTTTGCTTGTATTTTTCTAAGTCTTCCGCAACTTTACATTTTTCTTGTATTTGTTTATGCTACAAACTCTGATTTATGAAAATATTGTGATACTCAAACTCTGATCTATTTCCATGAAAGTATTCTAAAACTCCTTATCATTTCCTTCTCTACTAGCTCGATCATGCCTTTATCTTATTGTCAACTTTTAAGTGGTGTCTCCTTACTCGCATTTGCTAATAACAAAAGGGGGAGAACTAACATGATAAATATAATATGCTATCAAAATATAAAACTAACATGCATAATTAAGATGATAGCTTAGGGGAGTATTCACTTAGGGGGAGCATGTATTTAGGGGGAGCAATTCTAAATGCTAAAACTGTTAATTATCCTAAGTCATCACTCTCACACACACACAAGTAAGTTTCATCATGCTTATATATTAATGCTCTGATTTATCATTAATGGATTTGTTATTATTAAAAGGGCGAGTTTGTTGGAACATGGTCTTCCGCATCTCCTAGGTTTGAGAATAACAAATCCTATGTCTATTTGATCTTGTGTGCTTAAGTGTGCATGATAACAAAGTCCACATGACTCAAGGATTACATAAGAAGGTTGCCCCCAAAGTTGAGCCATCAAATCCAACACTCCTACTAGCGCCGACGGTAGTCCTAGTGCAGGCACTAGCTGTCGTTCGACGAACTGTAAGCGGCGCTCGACGAAATGCTCATAACTGCGTTCGACGAAAATTCACTCAACGAACTGTTAGCTGCGTTCGACGAAATTTCGATCGACGAAATGAATGCTTAAGCAAAAATTCTGGGATTACTTATAGAAGGAGATAGTGCCCGTCGATATCCGATAGCGCAGGCGATAGCGCGGAGCACAGTAGGCAAGAGAGAATTGTTTCCTCGGATTGAAGATTCTGTCGCGCAGAATATGTCCTAAAATGGGATAGCGCCGGCGGTACCACTAGCGCAGGCGCTAGTGCTTTGGACATTAAAAGGACCCCTCTTCTCTCGTTTCAGTGAGACATCAGAGAGAGAGGGATTAAGTGCTAGAATTCTAGAGGCTACCTTGGCCGATAGTTGATGTTCTACCAAAGTTCTGTAAACTTCTGAAGGAGAATCTCATCACGCCGGATCCAAACGAAGTCCGCTTCTACAACGCTTATTCTACAGCGGATCTTCGTCTCCAACTTCAGAAGTTCATCAAGAGGGAGTTTTAATTATTTTCATTTCTTATTTCTTGTAAACGGTTAGTGAAATTGCCTCGTGTTGGCGACTAGGTCTGTGTAGGACTTAGGGCGGAAACTCGCCTCGTGTTGGCGACTAGATCTAGGCTAGGTCTAGAGGGTGCTCGAGGCCATATCCGGGGAAGGGTTGGCTAGAGCGGCTTGAGGCCGAATACTGGAAGGATAGGCTAGGGCCACCGGTTCGTGGGGATGCGAGTCGGGATAGAAAACAAAAAGAGTCTACTATTCATCGCCACCGATTTCTAGCATTATAGAAGTCAACTTTTGTAAAACCTTATTTGATATTAATAAAGCTTATCTCTACTTTATTTCAATTGTTTTACTTGACTTCTTATTGTCTTAATCTTGCATTATTACAAAGCTTTTCAAAATATAACTTAAGTTTTTGAAAACCCTTATTCACCCCCCCCCTCTAAGGGCGCCTACCGATCCAACATTGTGCACAACAACTTCCTGCAGCTATGTATTCAGATTCAGCTGTGGATATTGCCACACTGGTCTGCTTCTTGCTTCTCCATGATATCAGCCTTCTTCCAAGGAATTGACAAATTCCACTTGTGATTTTCCTATCTTCCTTGCAACCGGCAAAGTATGCATCTAAAAGCCAATTAGTTCAAAATCATTGTTCTTAGGGTACCAAAGGCCAAGTTGTTGGCTGACCTTAAGGTATCTCAAAATCCTCTTTGCAACTGAGTAATGAGATTCCTTAGGGCATGCTTGGTACCTAGCACAAACACATGTAGCATACATAATGTCTGGTCTATTGGCAGTTAGATACAACATGGACCCAATTATGCACCTTCACATGGATTCATCAAAGGGTTTACCCTTTTCATCCTTGTCCAGGGAAATGTTGGACCCCATGGGAGATTTCATGGTGGAGGCTGATTCCATCCCAAACTTCTTAATAAGCTCCCTAATGTACTTGGTCTGAGAGATGAAAATTCCCTCATCAAACTGTTTCAGTTGGAGGCCTAAAAAGTACTTGAGCTCTCCCATACTACTCATCTCAAACTCCACCTGCATAAGGCTGGCAAACCTTTAGCAATGGTTGTCATCTGTAGACACAAAGATTATGTCATCAACATAAATTTGGATTGGAAGACACTTTCCTTTTGTTTCCCTAAGAAACAATGTGTTATCTATCTTTACCCTCAAGAACTTGTTCTTGATGAGAAAGCTAGACAAGGTGTCATACCAAGACCTAGGGGCTTGCTGTAGACCATATAGAGTTTTCCTAAGCAAATAAACATAAGAGGAGAGGGTAGGATGAACAAAACTTGATGGCTACTCCACATATACCACTTCATTTAGATTGCCATTCAGGAATGCTGATTTGAAATCCATATGGTGCACTTTGAACCCTTTGTGGGCAGCATAAGCTAGGAATAGCCTTATTTCTTCTAACCATGCAACTGGGGCAAAAGTTTGATCAAAGTCAATACCTTCTTCTTGCATGTACCCTTTGGCCACTAGTCTGGCTTTATTCTGGATGATGGTGCCATTCTAATCAAGCTTGTCACTGTAGATCCATTTGGTGCCAATGTTGTTGTGTCCTTGAGGTTTTGGCACCAATTTCCACACATTGTACCTCTTGAACTGAAGCAGTTCTTCTTGCATTGCTTGAATCCAGAAGGTGTCTTCATTTGCTTCTTCAAATTTCTTGGGCTCTATTTTTGATAGAAAGCTCAAGAATAGGGCATCATTGTGAGCCCTGCTTCTGGTAACCACTCCTTGATTTACATCTCTAATTATTTGGTTTTTGGATGATCCCTTAAGTGTCTGTTTGCCGTAGGCAACCTGTTCGCTATCTGCAGCTCTTCTTCTTGAGCAGCATCATCTTCAGCAGCTTGCTGATCTTCAAATTCGGGGATTGCTACATCTGAATTGACCTTGCCTGTGCTGGGTATGTCTTAGAGAGACAAATCTTGCATTTGTTGTTCATTACCTGTCAAAATAGGAGAGCTAGACCAGCCCTTATAGAGCAGGCTGGTCTCATCAAAAACTACATGCATAGACTCTTCTACAACATGAGTTTTCTTGTTGAATACTCTATAGGCTTTGCTATGTGAGCTATTTCCAACAATAACCCCTACATTGCATTTTTTCAGCAAACTTAGTTAATTGAGATTTTCCATTATTTAGAATGTAGCATTTGCAACCAAAGATTCTAAAGTTTGAAATAGTTGGTTGTTTGCCTTTCAGTATCTCATAAGGGGTAATTCCTAGGCCCTTATTAATAGATGCTCTATTGAGAACATAACATGCAGTATTGACTGCCTCAGCCCAAAAGTATTCTGGGAGTGAGGAGTCACTAAGTAGTGTTCTCCCAGCCTCTATCAAGATCCTATTCCTCCTCTCAGCCACACTATTCTACTGTGGAGTCCTTTGGGGAGGAGAATTCTTGGGTGATACCAAATTCTTGACAAAACATAGTCATTGCCCCAGATTGAAATTTTGTACCATGGTCAGTTCTAGTCTTGACCACAGTACATTGGAGTTCATTCTAGATTGCCTTAACATGGTTTATAAAGACATCTAAAGCATCAGATTTCTTCTTAAAGAAGAATACCCATGTATACATTGAGTGATCATCAACAATCACCAAAGTATACAATTTCCCACCTAGGCTCTGAATTGGCAAAGGACCAAATAAGTCCATGTGCAATAGATAAAGACATCTTTCAGTGTCTTTGGGGCCAATGATTTTAAAGGTGGCCCTTTGTTTGCTTGCCCATTTGCCATGCATGACATGGACCACTTTTAACACATTTCAAATTTGTACGGTTCTAACTAGGTTTTTAGAAAACAACCTATACATTGTCTTGTAGTTAATGTGAGCAAGTATCTTGTGCCATTGAACACAAAGAGGCTCACTTTCATTAGCCACAAGACACATTGGAGATACAGAAGAATTGCAAATGAAATCTAAACAATAAACATTCCCACTCCTAGTGCCTGGGAGAATGACCTTTAAGTCTTGTGACCTTTTGATCAAGCGCTTATCATTGTGGTATTCAATGACATAGCCTATGTCACAAAGTTGACTTATGCTTACAAGGTTTTGTTGCAACCCTTCAAGATAAGCCACCTTTGTGATGGAGACTATGCAATTCTAAATCATACCATATCCTCTGGTGATGCCTTTTTCTGATCCACCAAAGATGACCTTGGGTCCATTCTTAACAGCTTTGTATTCCTGCAGAAGACATTTGGTCCCAGTCATGTGCCTTGAGCACCCACTGTCCAAGTACCAAAATTGCCCTAGGTTGGTACTTGAACTAACCTGCAAGAAGGAATTTATTTACCCTTAGGAGCCCAAGTAATTTTGGGTCCTAGGCTTTGGTTAGCATGAACAAACATCACACCTGCGACAACCTTTCCAAGAAAGCTCATCTTTGGACTTGGCACATTGGGATTGTGCCAACAATCTATGGCTAAGTGTCCCACCTTACCACATCACCAACACTCATAAATATTATATCTTCTCTTCTGAACATTCTTTGAAGAATAAGCGTCAATATGCTTGTGTTCAGGAGGGGAGACAACAACATTCTTCTTGTTCCTTTCAGCAATGATTTGGCTGAAGGTTAACTTGTGGTCACTCTTAGCAGCCTCTATCTTGATGACATCAACTTGCCTTGGCATGGAAGCTAGACAAGATTTGATGGCATCAAACACAGAGCTGTTAGGCCTGTCTACAGGTTTGATAGCAGCCAAGTGCTTTGCTGGAATGGACTTGGAGGTGCTTGCTTTCTTACTCTTGAATGATGGAGCTGGAGCACCAAAAACAAATGTTCCAGAATGGGCCATTTGAATTTCTTCATGGGGATCCTTCATAGCACTAATCCCCATACCCTTTCTTCTACTATGGGAAGGAGTGCTTTCCTTCCTATAGGAACTTCCATTCTTCCGGTGACCATACATGCTGTCATGGTCATACCTGTTAGAGGGAAGTAACACCTTTTGAAAGGTTGTATGAGGCTTAGCCTTAGCCTTGCTCTTTTCTCCACTCCCTTCAGCCACTTCCATTTTATTGAACCCTAGTCCTCTTCTATTGGTTTGAGAAGAAAAGGTGTCAATAACTGGAAGCACGGATTTGGTCTATGAGAATTGAGCCACAAGACTCTTCTCTTTGAGAAGCTTCTCCTCAAGGTCCTTGATAACCTTGTTCTTTTTGGAAATGGTGCTCAATTGGACAACTGTTATCCCCTTGAGTTGGCTTATTTCTCTACTCATCTGAGAAACCTGGGTAGGTGACTCAGTGCAATCTTACTTAGCCAACTGAAGGGAAGCAATTTCTTGAGCTTGCCTCTTGGCCAGCTTCTTGCTCTTTTTTAGAGCATACAATAAAGCATCATACTTGTCAATCAATTGATTGACAGCCACTTCAGATTCTGAATCATTTTCATCAATTGATGAGCATGCTTCAGAGTCTGGTATTGACTCATACTCAGAAGAAGGGGGAAGAGTAGGTACCTTATCAGGAATGTCCTGACTATCTTCATCATCATATGTTATGGCCATTAAGCCATGATGTTCTCTTGCATCTTCATCCTCCTCTATATCACTGTCTGTATGTGGTAGAGGGGCCCTTATGCCCACCTTTGCAGCAGAAAATTCTTCATCTTCCGCAGCTGCAAACATCCCAATATTGGCTTCTTCTTCATCATCTGAGTCTGAGGAATAAGACTCAGATTCACTCCAGCTTTTGTCCTTCTTGGCTAGGAAGGACTTTTCACCCTATATTCCCTTTTGGTGATAAGCTTTCTTATCACCCTTCTCCATCCTCTTAACTGGACAATCAGCAATGACATGTCCAAGCTTACTGCAGCAATATCAAATTACATTAGTTGAAACATGTTTAACATGTTTAGAATCATACTTGTCCCCCTTGGGGTGCTACTTGCCTGATCTGTTGAGATCCTTCCTGGGATGTGAGGAGGAGGAAGGCTTGTTCTTCCACTGCTTCCTCCTCATCATCTTCTTGAAATGCCTTGAGAAGGCAGTAAACTCCTCATCAGAACAGCTGCTATCAGATGAGCTGTACTAAGAATTTTCTGAGCTAGCAGCCCTTCTTAGAGCTGTAGGAATCCATTCCTTTCTCTTCTTGGTTCCCTCATCCTTGAGGCCCACAGTCCTCTCCCTTGCAAGATGCCTGGAGGATGTGTCCTTCTCTTTCCTAGTAGATAGCTGCATCTCGTAAGAAAGAAGCTTTCCAAACAGAGTATGGGGAGGAGTCGCACCCATCTTTGCCACCTCCCTGATGGCACAGATCTTGGTATCCCAGTCTCTAGTTAAAGATCTTAGTAATTTGTCATTCAACTCATAATGAGTGAAGGTCCATTCATTGGTCCTCAACTCATTCACTATCCTAAAGAATCTTTTATAGCAATCAGCTATGCATTCCAGGCTTTGCTGCCTAAAGGGCTCATATTCCTAATTGAGGAGGGATTTACTATCATCCCTCACCTCTTCAATCCCTTCCATGTACACTACAAGTGTAACCCATATGTCCTTGGCAGTCTCACAGTGTACCATGTTTTGGAATGTTTTGGAATGTTGAATCATCAATAGCATTGATTATAATGTTTTGAGCTCTTTTGTCCATTATTGCCAATGTTATCTCATCCCTTGTCATTTCAGTGTATGACTTGCCTACCTGCATAGTAGGATCAATGGTGGAGGGCTTTGTGATAAGAAAGGGGCCCTCCTGGACAGTGATAAAAATCCTAGGGTCTGAGGCCTCCGTGAAAAGCCTAACCCATTGCTTCCAAATGCCAAAGGTTTCCTTTTTGCATATTGGAAGCTTCATAGACCCCATCTCCTTCTGAACTCCATTGTTAGCCATTGGATTCGGATCTTACTACACCTATGTAGGACCTGGTAAGACTGTTAAGTCCTTTTTGACCAACCTATCTCTGATACCAGTTGATAGTTTATAGGTATGTAGTCTAATTCACCTAGAGGGTGGTCAATAGGTCTCTTTGATTATTACTTAATTATTTTTGCTAGTTAACAAAATAATAAGCACACATAGAAAACACACAAGTATTTATAGTGGTTCCCCAAGACAGTGTGTCTATGGGTAGTCCACTTTCCCTCTACACCTTTCTAACAGTGTGTTACACAAGGCAAACTCCTCCAATCTCAGCTCCTAGAACTTACAACACAGATCCCTCAGGATCTATCAGGCTTTCTCCAAGACCTACCTCAGGCCAACCTGCCCTACCACTCAAAGTGCTCCCACTCCTACAGCTCATAAATCCCCTTGACCTCCTACCTCAGGCCTATTAAGAAGCCCAACTTCTCAGGTAAGATGCCCTACTGCTCAGGCTCGACAGCCTTACAAACCTCAAGCTGAACATCCCTACTACTCAGGTTCAATAACCCTACAATCTCAGGCACATTTCCCTACAAGCTCAGAAGAATAGAGTTCCTACAAAAGTTTTAAAGTATAGCTTACAACCGGTGACAGTAGTGTTTGTCTTCTGTTGTATATGCAATGCTGGTGCAACCTTGAAGCAGAGCTGAATGAAATCTTCAGACCTTGCTCCTATCTGATCCTTCACTTCAGTGGATGAGAAAGGATCACCTTGCTCTTCTGAGTAGAAGAGTTATCTTCTCTCCTTGTGTCTTCTTGCAGGTTCAGTTAACAGGGGGAGGAGAGAACTTGATAACCATTAATGGAACAGTGATAATGTCTCACTTCTTTTTTGCACTCCAACTGATCCTTTTCAAAGTGCCCTAAGATGTTCTTTTATACTTCATTTGTCTTCAACAACTCTTAGAAAGGCCCCTGACACTTTGGAAGAGGATAAAATGCTTTATCACTCCTTTACAGTTGTTTGCGCCAAAAGTAGGTCGCGTCACAGTCTTCTTCCTGATTTGAATATGTCTCAGCAGTTGGGCTAAGACAGCCTTCTGTCTCAGCGGTTGAGTTGTCTTCGTCTCAGCGGATCTACTGAGACAGTTTCTCTTCTCAGTGGATTTTGTCTATCTGCAGCTCAGCTGAGGCAGACCTCTTCTCAGCGGCTTCTGGCCTCGTCTCAGCAGTTTCGCTGAGATAATGAGTTCTTCTCAGCAGTTTTGTCAGCAGACCACTGATCTTATTCCAGTGCTTGGAATATCTTAACCCTGCATATTCCTGATTCCAAGTAGGGTTTATCAAATACAATATGTACTTAGCATTGTGAGTAATGCCTCTTCAAATCAAGAGAACATTGAGGGCAATATTCCTAACAAAAGTTCATCATGACCAAGTGCTAAAGGAAATTTAGCTACTCATCATAATGATGGGAATACAAGTAGAAGAGGAAAAAGACATGATAAACACTACAATACTTGAATTGAATTTGCAATGATAGAAAACTTACAACATGTAGAAAAAATAGCTAGAACAACAAAAATAATAAATTAAAGCTGAAAATAAACTCCAAAATCAAACTCTTTTACTTCTGGAGATTGCTGCCTTTTATAACACCCCCATCCGTTCAGAAGCATATTGCAGAAGGTCCGGTCGGGGCCCCACGCCATATACTACAAAACAAATGGAAACGTCACTTAATTGAATATGCAACGACACTATACCACGAAGCCTAACTCAGAGCATTCTATGCGGAAGTAAAAGAGAGAGAGAGACGGAATTATAAACCACAAGACCCGAACTCGGGTATGTCCACTTCTATTAACTTGGAATAAAATGTTTTACAACACACAAAAGAGGCACGACGGCCTTACAGTTTACCAACATCGGCACGCAGGCCGGCCATACATGAAAACAGAAGAAAGGACAAAAGGCCTTCAAGGGCCGCAGCAGCGCAGGGGCTTCAGCCCGCCAAGGTCCCGCTCGGTCCAGCTCCTGTACAACAAGCCCACCAAAGACGGTGGCAAAACAGGGCAACGGTCAGCTAAAGCTGACCAAGTTATAACGACCCCACCCCTTCGAGGGGGTGGCAGTTCTAAACGTCCCTGCAAAACAGTCTCAATAGCATATATATATATATATAAGAGTGCGATAGACGAGCCCACAACATTTCATACATATGCAACAACACAAACGTGGGAATGGCCTCTACGTTTCGTGCACTCAGGCACTCTTTGGTGTACTACGCCTTCAACCACCATCCACTCTTGATGGCTTTGCCCTTCGAGGATAAAGTCGGCGGCCCGAATACCAGGGCTCCCCCGTGCTTTAATTGTGAACATAACGTAGTCCGAAGACTCTATCCCATTGCCTCCCGACATGCTGCCCGAGGCTTACTAATCAGGTGCTGCAATGGTGCGGTTTCAGGTTTGCCAAATGCCCGTTATTCACAGCTCTCGTTGTACAACACGAAAAGCGGGTATGGCATCCCTTCAGCCCAGGTATTCTCAATTAGCCAGCTCCACAGGCCGCTAAGTCATCCACCAGGACACCCCCACAGGTCGGGTACACCGGCCTCAGGTCCCTCAACAGGTGGGCACAACAACATCACCAGAACTCAGTCTGGGAAGCTGTCGCCCAGGCGACATTCACTGTCGCCAGCGACAGTCACAAAACCATAATTTGGCTTCTAGCTATGGGTGCTTCCCGGGGAACACCCCCAGGCGTTGCTGCACATGTAGTAGCACTCCCACTGCCTCAGAACACCCAAATTCACCAGAACCCAATTCTGGGAAGCTGTCGCCCAGGCGACAGTCACTGTCGCGCCAGCGACAGCTGGACAGAACTCCATTTCTTCCTTTTAACTTCGGGTGCTCCCCGGGGCACACCCCCGGGCGTTGCTGCGCATGCAGTAGCACCCTCTAGCCCTACGAGGAAAGTATAACAATGCGGGGTTTTTCCCCGGCACGCACAATACCAAAAAGTATCACCAATCTGGACGAACCGTCTCGGATCGGCTTCACACAGCGCGCCTACGTCCATCTCACGCGTGGACTCTACATGAATGCAATCTTTGATGGGGATAGCACAAATCGACCCGTCGGAGGCCACGACCTCACCCTTTTGGGTAGGTGCCTCAACGATGCATGGGAAAGGACTAGAACATGTCCAAATGGGGTTAGAAGAGTTCGTTACCCTTAAACGCCGCTTTGAGCCCATGGCTCGACTTTTGGCACGGATGGAAAGGAGCGCCTTGCCCTCCTCTATGCGTAGCCACCAACGTTGAAGGGATTGGATGAGTGTAGCTCCTCCAAACCCAAGCTCCAAGCTAGGGTTTACTATTTCTCCTTCTTCTCCAAGCTCTTCTCTCTCTCTCTCTTAAGAACCCTTAAGGAAAATAATGAAGAAGAAGGGGATTTCGGCCTTCTATGCTGCCACCGAGCCTCCCAAGCCAAAACCAACCCCCAAAGTCAATAAGCAATCAATGCCCTTGATTTCGGCCACAAAGTCCAACTTTGAGCTGTCGCCGGGCGACAGCCATTGTCGCATGGGCGACAGCGTTATGAACCGACTTTGACCAGCCAGCAACACTGCTGCATGACCCCAGTCACCTTGTCGCCAGCGTTAGCCGCCACCCGACAACGCTATCGCCGGGCGACAGCCACTGTCGCCTGGGCGACAACGTTAAGAACTCCAGAAATTTACCTTCCTGATTTGGGGTCTTACAACCCTCCCCTCCTTATATAAATTTCGTCCCGAAATTTTATAAAAACACACATATATACATATATATCAAAAAGTCTTTACACAAAGGGGAAAAAGAGATAAACGTCACCAAAACAGCTCGGGGAACTCCTCCATCATGGTCTGCTCACGCTCCCATGAGAGCTCCTCGCGACCGCAGTTGTCCCAACGGACCTTTACCATACGGATCGCCCTGTTCCGCAACTGACGCACCTCAGCATCCTCGATGCTAACGGGCCTGACCGCCATCTTAAGCCCACTATCCACGGGCACCTGAACCGCCGCGACCACCTGCGTAGGCTCTTGCACTGCCTTCCGCAATACGGAGATGTGGAATACATCGTGTAGCCCGCTCAGTTCCGCCGATAGTGCAAGCCTATAAGCTGCCTTGCCGACGCGCTCGATGATCTCAAAAGGTCCAAGGTATCTCGGACTCAGCTTTTTCAAGCGCCGAATCCTAGACACGCCCTTGAATGGCCTGATCTTCAAGTAAACCCAATCGCCAACGGCGAACTGGACGTCGCGGTGCTTCACATTATAGTACTTCGCCTGCCTATCCTGCGCAACCAAAAGCCTCTCCCGGATCAAACGCACCGTCGAAGTCGCCTCTTCGACGTCTTTCCTCTTGAAGAGCTTCGTCTCGCCCGTTTCCGCCCAAGCTAAGGGAGTGCGGCACTTCCAGCCATAGAGGGCCTTGAAAGGCGCCATCTGAATACTCGCCTGATAGCTGTTGTTGTACGTGAACTCAACAAGAAAGAGGTGATCTTCCCACCCCTTGCCAAAATCCAGGACGCACATCCGGAGCATGTCTTCCATCGTCCTGTTGGTACGCTCAGTTTGGCCATCCGTCTGAGGATGAAAGGCTGTGCTAAACTGGAGCTTCGTACCCAAAAGACGGTTGACTAGCCTCCAGTCGCTCGAAGTAAAGCGTCCATCACGATCACTGACGATGCTACGGGGCACACCGTGCAGTCGCACTATAGTATCAACATACAACTTCACTAATTTCTCCACCGAGTCATCCCTCTGGTTGGGGATAAAGTGCGCCACCTTCGTCAGCCGGTCAACGACTACCCAGATGGCATCATTCCCGCTCTGCGACCTCGGCAGTCCATGCACAAAATCCATGGAAATGTCATCAAACTTCCACTCCGGAACAGGCAATGACTGCAAAAAGCCACCGGGCCTCTGACATTCCGCCTTCACTAGCGCACAAGTGTGGCACTTGGCCACGTAGTGAGCGATGTCCCTCTTCATACCCGGCCACCAGAAAAGGACCTTCATGTCCTTATACATCTTCGTGCTCCTCGGATGAACTGAATACCTGGTACGATGCGCCTCGTACATCAACTCATCGCGCAGCTCACCCACCTTGGGGACGCACAAACGGTCACCTCTCCACAGCAACCCGTCTCGAACCTGAAACTGGGCATCCGGCCCACCACCAGCATCCTCCGCGTAGCGCTTCAAACTCGGATCGAGTTCAAAAGCCCGGCGGACTCTATCTGCGAGGTCGTACTGCACCTCAGTCCAACTCAAACAGGCACCGGCACTGCTCCTCTTCTCTACGCAAGAAATACACAAGGCCTCCAGGTCACGTATCAGGTGCTCATCATACATCTGAATCCAGTTGGCCTGCGCTGGAGCCCTGCGACTGAGTGCATCCGCAACAACATTCCCCTTCCCGGGAGTGTAGTGGATCTCGAAGGTGAAGTCCCCCAGGAACTCCATCCACTTCTGCTGCTGCATATTCAGCCCTTTATGCGTCAGAAGGTACTTCAGGCTCTTATGGTCCGTGAAGATATTGATCTTCAAGCCATACACATAATGCCGCCATAGCTTCAGGGCAAATATCACGGCCGCCAACTCCAAGTCGTGGACCGGTTAGTTCCGCTCGTGCACCTTCAACTGGCGAGAGCCATACGCTATAACCTTGCCATGCTGCTGCAGAACGCAGCCAAGGCCGCTCCCAGAAGCGTCGGTGTAGATCTCGTAGCCCTCTGTGCCACAAGGCAAACATAAGATCGGAGCCGTCGTAAGCCGCCGCTTCAACTCCTCGAAAGCCTGCGCACACGCGGGCGTCCAAATGAACTCCTGCATCTTCCGTGTCAGCGTCGTAAGAGGCAGCGCGATCCGTGAGAAGTTCTCCACGAAGCGCCTGTAATAACCGGCCAGCCCGAGGAAGCTACGGACCACCGCTACAGAAGAAAGGACAGGCCACTCCCTGATGGCCGAAACCTTCACCGGATCTACCGTCACACCCGAACCACTAACCACATGGCCCAAGAACGCCACGGAAGGAAGCCAGAACTCGCACTTCGAGAACTTGGCATACAACTGGTTCCTCCTCAGAACCTCCAAAACTACTCGCAGGTGATCACCGTGCTCCTTCTCGGACTGAGAGTAGACCAGTATGTCATCAAGGAAGACGACCACAAACCGGTCGAGGTACTCTCAGAAAGTCCGGTGCATCAAGTCCATAAACACCGAAGGCGCATTAGACAGCCCAAACGGCATCACGGTGAACTCATACTGCCCGTACCTCGTACTAAAGGCAGTCTTCGGGATGTCGCACTCCCTGATCCGCACCTGATAATAGCCGGACTTCAAGTCCAGCTTCGAGTATACAGTCGAACCAACGAGCTGGTCGAACAAATCATCTATCCTCGGAAGAGGATACTTGTTCTTCTCCGTCAGCTTGTTCAGCTCCCGATAATCGATGCAAAGCCGCAGGCTACCGTCCTTCTTTTTGACAAAGAGGACCGGTGCACTCCAAGGTGAGGAACTCGGACGCACGTAGCCCTGCTCAAGCAGCTCCTGCAACTGCATCTTCAACTCGGCCAACTCTTTCGGAGCCATACGATACGGCGAGCGGGCCACAGGCTTAGCGCCTGGCACCAACTCAAACGTGAAATCTATCTCCCGCTACGGTGGAGCACCTGGGAGCTCGCTCGGGAACACATCGAGGAACTCTGCTACTACCGGAACATCTACTAGGCTGGGCCTCGACGTTGAAGCCTCCACAAGAGCAAAGAATAACTCCGCTCCCTGTAGCACTGCCTTGGACACCTAGAGAGCAGACATCAGCATCTTGCTCGATCCACGCATGCCCGCAAAGACCGTCTCACGACCGGCACCTTGCCCAAACCTCACCTCCTTGGTGGTGCAATCGATACACGCACGCTGTTCCGACAGCCAGTCCATACCGAAGATAACATCGAACTCAACCAGGGGGAGTAACGATGCCTTCAGGTCATACTCCCGACTACCAACTAGAACCTTTACGCAGCAACTCCTCTCCACACGCATCGAATATCCATTCGGCAGTAGAACCTCCAATCCATCTGCAGAAGCAATCGACGGCGCACCAATACGTTGGACGAAGTCCGACGATAAGAAGGAGTGCGAAGCCCCAGTATCGAAAAGCGCTCTCGCAGGGACGCCTAAAACATTTACATAGCCTACGCCGCCAACAAGTTAGCATGAACATTAAAATAGGTGTATAAAACAGTAAAGACTGTATCTTAAATTGTACCTGTCACGACGTCCTTGGCTTTGATAGCCTCCTGCTGATCGATACTAAAAACTCTGGGCTGCGGGGGAGCCATACGGGAAGCAGTGGACTCAGCTGCCTTCCCCTTCTCAGAATAAGCTGGCCCCGCCTTCTTCTCTGGCCTTGGAAGCCCACTCCGGCAATCCCGAGAGAAATGGCCAGGCTTGCCACAAGTGAAACAAATAAGAGGGCCACGTCCAGATGACGCGCCCGAAGCAGAGGGAGATGGCCTAGATACTCGAGCCTTCTTCCAGCGACTCAACCTCCGCAACTTCGTCGCACTCGGCGCTTTGCCCTCCGGCACTGCCTCGACCACAACCGCCTTGCCCTTTTCCCTGAGCATGTCCTGCTCAAGGGCTCGGGCTGAACCAACGAGGGTCGTGAAACCCTGCGTCAACGGCCCTGTCAGAAGATGCCGCAACTCAGTTCACAAACCTCCATAAAACCTGTTCACCTTTCTATCCTCATCATCGAAAGAAGTTCCAGCATAGCGCCCGAGGTGGGTGAACTCATGTAAGTAGTCATCAACCAGTCTACCACCCTGTGTTAGAGCCAAGAACTGGTTCTCCATCGCGATCTGCTGCGACTGAGGCACATACCTTGCGAGGAAGATTCTCGAGAACTCTTCCATCATGACATCAACCAGTCGCCTTCCCGCAAACTGGCGCCTCTCAACCTCATCCCACCACCGCCTAGCTTCCTTTTCTAGCAAGAAAGAAGCAAAGGTCACCTTCTGCACTTCCTCTGACTGTATCGCTGTCAGAATTCGCTTCACATGCGACAACCAGTCTTCGGCCTCAGCTGGGGATTCAACCCTGGTAAACGGAGGAGGTCAAAATCCCAGAAAGTGCTTCAGCTGTTGCTCAGGAGCACGCCTCACTGGGACTTGCTCCACTCTTAGTGGCTCGGGGGCCACCTCTTGCACTGGCGGTTGGCCTTGCCTTTCAGGCTGGCCATTCAACCCAGCTAGAACGGCTTCAGTAACTAGCCGAACCAACTCAGCAGATGGAGCTGTAGGGGCCTCAGCAGACCCACTACTCTCATGCACATCACGGGGACGCGACGGTCCCGCTGCACTTCGAGTGCCCTACACAAGTGCAACACACAGTTAGGCGACAACATAGTCGCAACTAACAACAAAAGGAACACTCAGGTTCCAAAATCATGCAATTATTGTTGGTTTGTTGTTACATTTTATTCCTAAGTGGACATTTTTGGGTTTATTTTTCGTCTCAACGGTAGCGCTCACACATGCTCACCACCCCTTAAAAGAATTCGCCCATGAATTCCTTAGAAGGATACGGAATCCTAGAAGCTGATACCAATTTGTAATACCCCCATCCGTTCAGAAGCATATTGCAGAAGGTCCGGCCGGGGCCCCACGACATATACTACAAAACAAATGGAAACGTCACTTAATTGAATATGCAACGACACTATACCACGAAGCCTAACTCAGAGCATTATATGCGGAAGTAAAAGAGAGCGAGACAGAATTATAAACCACAAGACCCGAACTCGGGTATGTCTACTTCTATTAACTTGGAATAAAATGTTTTACAACACACAAAATAGGCACGACGGCCTTACAGTTTACCAACATCAGCGCGCAGGCCGGCCATACATGAAAACAGAAGAAAGGACAAAAGGCCTTCAAGGGCCGCAGCAGCTCAGGGGCTTCAGCCCGCCAAGGTCCCGCTCGGTCCAGCTCCTGTACAATAAGCCCACCAAAGAAGGTGGCAAAACAGGGCAACGGTCAGCTAAAGCTGACCAAGTTATAACGACCCTACCCCTTCGAGGGGGTGGCAGTTCTAAACATCCCTGCAAAACAGTCTCAACAGCATATATATATAAGAGTGCGACTAGACGAGCCCACAACATTTCATACATATGCAACAACACAAACGTGGGAATGGCCTCCATGTCTCGTGCACTCAGGCACTCTTTGGTGTACTACGCCTTCCACCACCATCCACTCTTGATGGCTTTGCCCTTCAAGGCTAAAGTCGGCGGCCCGAATACCAGGGCTCCCCCGTGCTTTAATTATGAACATAACGTAGTCCGAAGACTCTATCCCATTGCCTCCCGACATGCTGTCCGAGGCTTACTAATTAGCTGCTGCAATGGTGCGGTTTCAGGTTTGCCAAATGCCCGTTGTTCACAGCTCTCGTTGTACAACACGAAAAGCGGGTATGGCGTCCCTTCAGCCCAGGTATTCTCAATTAGCCGGCTCCACGGGCCGCTAAGTCATCCACCAGGACACCCCCACAGGTCGGGTACACTGGCCTCAGGTCCCCTCAACAGGTGGGCACAACAACATCACCAGAACTCAGTCTGGGAAGCTGTCGCCCAGGCGATATTCACTGTCGCCAGCGACAGTCACAAAACCCTAATTTGGCTTCTAGCTGTGGGTGCTTCCCAGGGCACACCCCCAGGCGTTGCTGCACATGCAGTAGCACTCCCACTGCCTCAGAACACCCAAATTCACCAGAACCCAATTCTGGGAAGCTGTTGCCCAGGCGACAGTCACTGTCGCGCCAATGACAGGTGGACAGAACTCCATTTCTACCTTTTAACTTCGGGTGCTCCCCGGGGCACACCCCCGGGCATTGCTGCGCATGCAGTAGCACCCTCTAGCCTTACGAGGCAAGTATAACAACGCGGGGTTTTTCCCCGGCACGCACAATACCAAAAAGTATCACCAATCCGGACGAACCGTCTCGGATCGGCTTCACACAGCGCGCCTACGTCCATCTCACATGTGGACTCTACATGAATGCAAGCTTTGACGGGGATAGCACAAATCGATCCGTCGGAGGCCACGACCTCACCCTTTTGGGTAGGTGCCTCAACGATGCATGGGAAAGGACTAGAACATGTCCAAATGGGGTTAGAAGAGTTCGTTACCCTTAAACGCCGCTTTGAGCCCATGGCTCGACTTTTGGCACCGATGGAAAGGAGCGCCTTGCCCTCCTCTACGCGTAGCCACCAACGTTGAAGGGATTGGATGAGTGTAGCTCCTCCAAACCCAAGCTCCAAGCTAGGGTTTACTATTTCTCCTTCTTCTCCAAGCTCTTCTCTCTCTCTCTCTTAAGAACCCTTAAGGAAAATAATGAAGAAGAAGGGGATTTCGGCCTTCTATGCTGCCACCGAGCCTCCCAAGCCAAAACCAGCCCCCAAAGTCAATAAGCAATCAATGCCCTTGATTTCGGCCACAAAGTCCAACTTTGAGCTGTCGCCGGGCGACAGCCATTGTCGCTTGGGCGACAGCGTTATGAACCGACTTTGACCAGCCAGCAACACTGCTGCATGACCCCAGTCACCTTGTCGCCAGTGTTAGCCGCCACCCGACAACGCTATCGCCGGGCGACAGCCACTGTCGCCTGGGCGACAACGTTAAGAACTCCAAAAATTTACCTTCCTGATTTGGGGTCTTACACCTTTTATAGTTGAAAAATTGAGGAGTCACGCCCTTGGTGACGCCCATGACCAAGGGCGTGTAAGCTGCGTAATTGCAATCTTGAAAACCTGGGAACGTTGGCAGAGAGAAATAGCTAGAAATCAATTGCATGGCGGGTCACGGCCTAGGTCACGCCCGTGACCCAGGGCGTGTCTTGACCGAGTCTGGAAACGGCGGGAAACCTCGCTATCAGGAGTTAATCCGGCGGTTGCAGGAGGAGTCATGGCCTCGGTCACGCCCGTGACCGAGGGAGTGTACGCTGGAAATGGCGCGAGCTGAGTAATGCATGCATTGAACGCTTTCCGGGCGAGTCACGCCAGTAACCTTGAGGTCACGCCTTCTATCATGTCCGTGACAAAGGACGTGTAATTTAAATCCGACGTGGCAGCGTGTTCTGGTAGCTGGGAGACGGCTGGACTGGTTCATGGTCGTGACTTGGAGTCACTCCCTTGGTCACGCCTATGACCAAGGGAGTATATTTTGCGATTTCGGCAGAAACGCTCCAAATATTCTTCTGATTACTTATATGAGCTTGAAATTGCTATTGGCTGCCCAAATTTCCTGAAAATACAAAAACAAGGTAAATTAGTGATAAATTAAATTAAAACAAAATAAAAAAAATTAATTAGTAATAAAATATAATATAAAAATAACTATAAATAATGCATTATCATCCTTCTACTCAGGGCATCAGCCACCACGTTAGCTTTGCCCGGACGATAAAGAATATCGACTTCATAGTCCGCGACATACTCCAACCATCTACGTTGGCGCAAATTCAGCTCCTTCTGAGTGAAGACATATTTTAAACTCTTGTAGTATGTATAAATTTTGCACAACGCGCCATACAATAAATGTCTCCAAAGTTCCAAGGCATAGATTACTGCTACAAATTCCAAATCATGCGTAGGATAATTCCTTACATGAATCTTCAGTTGCCTTGATCCATACGCAATTACCTTTCCTTCTTGCATCAAAACATACCCAAGCCCAACATGTGATGCGTCCACATAAACCGTATACTCCACCACTTCGGTAGGAAAAGTCAATACAGGAGCATTGCACAACCTCCTTTTCAATTCCTAAAGGCTTCTTCGCACTTATCGTTCCATACAAACGCTGCATTCTTCTGTGTAAGCTTAGTCAGTGGTACAGACAACACATAAAATCCTTTCACAAATCTCCTATAATATCCTCCCAATCCTAAGAGGCTCCTTATCTCCTTAGGCATAGTAGGTCTTTTCCAATCCATGACTGCAGTTATCTTTTCTGGGTCCATAGAAATTCCATCTTTACTCACTATATGACCCAAGAAGGATACTTGAGAGAGCCAAAACGCACACTTACAGAGCTTCGCATACAACTTATGCTCTCTCAGAGTATATTGAACCAAATGCAAGTGCTGAGCATGCTCCTTAGTGCTCCAGGATTACACTAGAACATCGTAAATGAAAATGACTATGAAGTGATCTAATAAATCCTTGAACACTCTATTCATCATATCCAAGAAGGCAGAGGGTGTATTCATCAAATCAAAAGACATTACTAAAAACTCAAAATTTCCATAACGGGAACAAAAAGCAGTCTGCGGAACATCTTACTCATGGATCCTCAACTGATGGTAGCCTGAACAAAGGTCGATCTTTGAACACACGGTGCTTCCTCGCAACTGGTCAAACAAGTCAACAATTTGAGGCAACAGATATATGTTCTTGATAGTTACCTTGTTCAGCTCCCTATAGTCTATATACAACCTCATTGATCCATCCTTTTTCTTCATGAATAGAACCGGAGCACCCCAAGGCGAAGAACTAGGCCTAATAAAACCACTCTACAGTAATTCATCTAGTTGGGTATGCAACTCTTCCAACTCACGGGGGGCCATACAATACGGTTCCTTAGAAATAGGATGAGTACCCGGCTCAAGGTGAATAACAAACTACACATCTCTCAAGCGGAAGACTAGGGAGACTAACTGGGAAAACATCAGGGAACCCTCGCACCATTGGAATATCCTCGATACACGGTAAATTACAAACAGTTTCTAACATAGAAACAAGGTAAGCAAAACAACCCGAATCTAAAAGTTTCCTAGCACATATCGCAGAAAAAATCAGGGAATCCTGGCGCAGAAAGTCATACACACTCATGGGTTGACTGATGAGTCCCGATTATATAGGGTTTTTCGGACTCATATGGGCCTGTTTTCTCACTCGTGCACTACACTTTCGCTTTAAAAGGCTCATATCTGCTTTAGTTATCACTCTACAAATAGTGCACTCTTTTCGCATTACGGGGTGTGCAATTGCACATTCTTTGCTGGGCATATGCCTTGGCGGGTTCCCCATGCTTGTCTTGCTGTTATTTTGATTGTTAGCCCTGTGGTTGGAGCTATTTTCTGTGGATTGGTGCTGTGTTTTTAATTCTATGCAGGTGGTTTATACTCTTGAGCTGAGCATTGCAAACTGGGTAAATCGCACGACCGTGCGATTATTGTTAATGCAGGATCGAAGCGATCGTGCGATTTACTCAGAGCTAGATGTAATGATGCTCATCGTGCTTTTTCCTTAACGCACGATTGAATCCAATCGTGCGTGAAGGAAAACGCACGACCTACCTGGAGGCAAGGAAAATCTGCAGCCTGTCTTACCTTGTGTGTTTTTGGTCGCACATGAGCATTCCGCTCATGCGTGAACAAAAAAGGACGACCTTCCTGTAGCTCCAGGCGCTGTTTATCTCTGCCAATCGCACGTCCAAAATGCACAGTAGTGCGTATTAGTCGTGCATTTCTTTAAATTAACGCCCCTATTTAAGCGCGTAGGATTGCCCGACCTAAGGGCCTTTTTCCGTTGTTTTTCATCGGGGAGCCGTCAAGAGGAGAGGGAGAGCTCCATTTCAGCCCTCAACTGAATTTGACCTTTGGAAAGGAGATCCAACCGCCATTTCTTTGCAGAACTCTCGCAAGAGCTTCGTCTTTGGCCACTGCCATTGTTGCCGCCTCTCAAGCTCCGTTTCCTGTCATTTTGTGCTGCATCTTAGGAAGTTTCTACAAGAGTACTACCAGCAAAGACCAACAAAGAAGACGGGCTCACTAGAAGGAATTAACAACTCCTCTTCGTACCCCAGACGTCAACCGTGGACCGAGCTTGGACAAGGACTGACAACCCTTGAGTCCGGCCGCGAATCTCGGCTAGCCTTCGTATGCTTGGTTGTATTTCTTCTCCTCTGCCTTAGTTGTAGTTTGGTTTATGAACTTGTGGAATGCGGTATTGATGTGCAAAAGCTCACCGTGCTTTGTTTTATTAATCATGTCTTCGTGCTTGATTTTGTGGTTTTTACTTTTGTGGTGCACCTAGCTTATTTCCTCCTGGCTACTCGTTGTATGCGTGTGCCATCCTAGTTATTGCTAGGAGCGTGTTTGGTGAAGAGGTGATTGCGACCCTCGTTGCTCTTCCTTCCACCATATTACTCAATTGGGTGAACCACCAGAGCAACACGTTGAAGGCGGCACGCATTGTATTTCCTGTTTGTAGCATAAAAATATAATCATAAAACCCTCCATTTGGTTCGTTTCACCCTTACAGTTATTATCTCTGATAGAGAACTCACACTCCATACCTGCACTCCTAGAGAGATCGATACTTGGGGACTTGCTCCCACTTTTATCACTTGAGCGACCGGTGCACTTGCCATTTGCGCTTCAAATTTTGGCACTGTTGCCGGGGAGTGCAACTGTCGTGTGTTTTCTTTAACGGGAGAATAGATGTAAGCGTGTTGTTTTCTTTTGATTGCTATATGTTTTTTTGTGTGTTATCAAAGGACAAATTCCAGAAGACATTCAAGATGCTAATCTTGAGGCTGAATGGGCAAGGAGAGCTCGTTTATGTGAAGAAGCTGCAAGGGAAAGAGAAAGAATTGATGTTTTGGGCCACGTTGTTAATGGTCAAGGTGGTCGAATTCCTGATGAACAGGAAGAGGTCCGCACTCGTGCTCGGACGATGCGTGACTTCATTACTCCTACGGTGGGAAGTATCTATCCATGGTTTGGCCCGGTGATTGTTAACAACCAATTCGAGATCAAGCTGGCTATCTTGAATATGATTCGAAATAACACGCAATTTTCAGGGCTGCCAAGTGAAGACCCTCATTTACATCTTTCTGAATTCTCAGATTTCTGCGGCGCATTCTGCTATGCCGGGATCACCGACGATGTGGTTAAGCTCAGGTTGTTCCCGTTTTCTCTTCGGGATAAAGCCAAAGCATGGCTGCACACTATCCCTCCTGGGACTGCTGCTACATGGGATGCTCTTTCGTCAAAGTTCTTAGCAAAGTTCCACTCGGTGGACAAGATAGTGAAGTCTTGGCGAGAGGTAGCTACATTAGACAGCTTGATCAAGAATCCTTGTCTGAAGCATGGGTGAGATTTGCTGAGCTGCTGCGTAGATGTCCGCAACATGGTTGTGAGTCCTAGAATATGGTAGAAATTTTCTATTTTGTTGTGGAACCAAACTACAGGGCGATGATCGACGCTGCTGCGGGAGGAACAATAATGAATCTGACCCCTGACAAAGTTTTGAGGATTATTCGTGATACTGCTTCACATAGCACTTATTGGACTGCTGGAAGGAATGCACCAAGTGGTGATAGGAATTTATTTGAGGTAAATGCAGTCATGCCACCAAGGGAAACTACACAGCAGGCGTCTGATAATATGGTGATGCTATCAAGATCAACTCCTCCCCCCGCTCAAGTTATGGCAATCACGTGTCAAGGTTGTGGAAACCCCGGGCATCATGCCTAAGAGTGCACCGCAGGTGAGAATCCCTCTGATTTTTCGAATACTTCTTTTGATGAGAGTGAAAATTTCTTAAATAGTCAAAACCGGGCAGTGCCATTTTATAATACGTATAATGTGAGAAATCATCCGAATTTTTCATGGAATAAAAATGCTCCTTGCCAACGATGGAAAGGGGGCCAGTATCAATTTGATGCTCAAGACTCTGGTAGCCAGCCGCGGCCACCACACCCGGGTTATGCGCAACCTGCACCACCCCAAAGGAAGAGTGCCTTAGAAGAACTGCTGGAGAAGTTCGTCGATCTGGCCCAAACTAGTATGGCTAATCAGACTGCTACCATGAGAAATTTGGAGACGTATGTAGGCCAACTGGCCCAAGTGCTCTTCGAGCGCACTCAGGGTGCTCTTCCTAGTAATACTGAAAAAAATACCCGTGAGCTAGGAAAGAGCATCTCGAATGTAAACAGTTGCCACAAGAACACGTGTGTAGTTGATTGCAAAATCAATGATGTTGATACTCCAACACTATGCGATTCTGGATCGTCTCGCAACATTCTTGCCCTTCAAGATGTTGCAAAATTGAACTTAAATATGAAAACAAACTATCGGATTTTGCTAGTGCTGGCTAATGTTACTGTGGTTGAAACTTAAGGTGAGGTGACGGATGTTTATGTTAGCGTGGATGGGATGGTTATCATCACTTACTTCCATGTTTTGGGACCCATGGAAAACGAATTTATCCCTATTTTGGTTGTTTTATTCCTGAAAGAGAGTGGTGCAACCTTGCATTTTACTGATGGGCATGCAACCTCATCCCCTAAGGTTGAGCATCAATTACCCCATCCCGGTGCCACTATGTCTAACAATGAGTCTGAATTAGTCCCTGATATATACTTATTCGTAACTGATGATAGTTCTAGTATTTTTGAGAACAGGGAATTATGTGTCAAGAAATGCAAAGGCATTGAAGAAATTGTGGAGGAGATTCAGATGGATAATGCTATGAAGAGATGTGGAAGTCCGTAGGGTTGGACGAATGGTGCTGCTACTGCCGCCGCCTATATGGAAATTGTTGAATCATCTGAAACTACTTTATTTGTGAACAATAAATGTAAAACTGTAAAACAGGTGCGATGGGCAGATCACTCACCCGCTTGGGAAGGGGAAATAAAGCCCCAATCTGAAACTTTTCTGAGCGAGCGTCTGTTGCTCGTTGGCGATCGTCTTCTATTGAAAAATTAAAGCGGGAAAGATTGGAGAAAAGGGCGCAGGTTCTCCCTCTAGTGTGCAAAGGAAGAGGCGTGGGGCAGGGGAGACAAATCTCCCTTGGGCCCAAAATCATTCACCTCTTGTCTTTCTCATGCAGTGGGGGAGGATCATCACAAATCAGCATATAGCTGAGGTGTGGCGGACCTTTGGCCGGCCTGCTGTATCTCTACCGTTAGTTGTGTTGATGTGTGACGTTTTCCTTTCTGTAATGTCTTGGTTTGCATACAAACTCTTGCTACTACTTCTTAATACATGTATTAAGTCCAGCTTAAGGACGGTAAACAAAAGCGCTGCTGGGAGACAACCCAAATCTTTTTGTTTTACTGTGCTATTATGCTATTACTTGAATGTTATATATGTTTTGCTTGGAGTTTCTCATTCCTGCAGGTGCGCGGCAATTCTTGTTTGGCTGATGTTTCGACTTGTTTTGGTTTACGTGCCAATCATCGGGTATGCTCACATGATGAGCATTGGGTACTCTCTTCACCTAGCCCTCATTTTAAATTTCTTGTTGTATATTATGTTGGTTTGTTTAGTTTAATTCTGGGGGAGAGATATTTGTTGTACTCACTCTTGTGCACTATTGCATAGCATGCCAGAAGTATTAATTTTAGTTATTTTGTTGTGTTCATGATAATTGCACACCACTACACCTATAACATCCCCCAAAAAACTAGACCCCTAAAGTGGTTTTGTCATAACTAGGTCATGACAAAACCCTAGGAAGCACAAAAGACCATCTGGTTAGGCTGAACCCTTCCGATGCCAGCTGGGTCCTGTGTTGGCAGGCCTGGGCTGGGAGGGTGTCGGCGGTCCAGCTGGGTCCCATGTTGGCGGGCCTGGACCGTTACAAAAAGTGCAATCCTGGAGGATAGGACTTTTTGTAACGGTCCAGGCCCGCCAACACGGGACCCAGCTGGACCGCCGGCACCCTCCCAACCCAGGCCCGCCAACACGGGACCCAGCTGGCACCAGAATGGTTCAACCTAACCAGATAGTCTGCAGACCAAGCACTCCAACCACTTTCTTTCCCACCATAGGGCACAGTGGGTTGTTGGAGATCGCAGTCCCCCTTTGATGAGAATTGAGCCAGTTAAGCGGCAGCGCGTGGACTTCCCAGGAGGTCACCCATCCCATGACTAATCTAGCCCAAGCACGCATAACTATGGAGTACTTTCACTTCTCATCACCAATTGAGCTGTAGGTCCATTGGTGATGAGGAATGGAAAAACTCCATAGTTAAGCGTGGTGTGCCCATATGGGGAAATCACATGAAAAGTCCACTTTTAACTGAATTTTTTGTTAGCCAAATCTCCTTACGAGTGGCAAGTTTTCTTTTGTAGCCTGCGGAGAACCCCGCTTCCAGCAGGAAATACCTCCGGCTACAAAGATCTCTTTAGATTGTCCTTTAGTCAATGAGTTAGACTCAACCCCACTAGGACACATGACTTACCATGACAATTTATACCATGCCCTAGTCTGAAATAGACAGTAGGTGTCATTTTGGTGAAGGTACAAGGATACCCCAAAGAGGCTAGAGAAAGAGAGATTGACACATAATTAGAATGGTATGGGACTCGTAGATCTAACCCTCGTACCGTTAACACGTTTATATAGAGACAACCACCATCAGATAAGAATTTAAAGTTCAGAAGACACCCATTTGGGATTGTGTCATATGTTGACCCTTATAAGGTTGTCGTAGAAGGTACGTGGAAGAGTCTAAGGTGTGGAGTATACCAATGAGCCTCAAGATAGAACCCCAATTCTAAGGGTGTGTGCCCTAAGAATTATTTACATACATGGGACGAATATAACATGGTGATATTGAAGATACTTAGCCCAAAATGAATAGTGGCTTATGTTTTGTTTATTGGTGCTTACCTTTTGTTTATTGGGCAAATTAATGACTGACTTGGGTTTCCCTTAGATTTAATTTAGAAAGTGCTGCGTCGTGAATATAATGATTTTGAAGTTGATCATATTCGATGTTACTCGGGCAAAGATGAGATTGTGTAACAGTATGTTCGGAATAATGATCCGTAGTATTACCAGGAAAATGGATAGACATCATTGATCGAACAACAACTTGACCTTAGTTGAATCATTGGAAATGTAAAGTCACCAGGATTAATCACTTAGGGATGCCGATGTCCCATTCTAAAAGTTATGGACGAAAACTAGGTCATACAAGTCGTAGTTATATTTGAGGTTCTTGTGACTTGGGGCATTCAGAAGTGATTAACGTATGAATTGTTAAAAATCACGCCCTATCATGGTAGAAAATTTTAACTACAACAATAGCCCTTATACCTTGGGAGCTATGATGATGAATAACAAGGTATCTTAGATGATGGCTTGTGACATTTGGAATATAGTGTTTGAGTTTACTATGATAAGAACGATCTAAGTTTATCTTACTTTGGACCATCCGAAAGGGATCAAGACTAGCATATGTGTAAGTGATAGGAATTTGGTGAAATAAACGTGAAGATATTTCCTTGATGAAATTGACTTGTAAAAAATCTTAGGGTTTCAAAAGATTTTACCCGTATACCTTATGAATCAAACTCCACATAGAAAGTGATTGGGAGTCATCTTCAAACATTGTTACTAGCACTACTAGAAAAATGACTTTTAGCCACACTTTGTTTTGCCACGGGTCAAAAATTGTGGCTAATAGTTAAGTATTAGCCGCGGCTCCTAATTCGTGGCTAATAAGAAAGTATTACCCACGAGCGTTAAATTCGTGGCAAAAAAGAACATATTAGCCACAGTTTATCGATTTCGTGGCTAAAAAGATACTATTAGCCACTAGATTCAAATTCATGGCTAATGTTTTAGCCACAATTCTTAATTCGTGGCAAATACAGAATTATTAGCCACGGTTTTTTGCCGTGGAAAAAAATTAGTATAAGATAATTGACTAAAATTTAGTTTTTTTATTCATAGCATTTGCGTAAATATATTAATATTAATTTAAACATTAATTCTTATATTTAATTAATTTATGTCAAATACTATTCAATCACATCACGAGCTATGAGGAGATCAATCAAAAATAGTCAATCTAAAACCAGAATTGTTGGCGAACCACAATAGTTGAAATCTACCGATGAATGATCCAAAATGAAGCTATTATATAAGATTGTCAAGATTGTCCTCTAATATGTTGGTTTTTGACAATTTTCTTGAGCTCCAGTTAGAGTGTCATCTTCGTTGCGTGATGATTACTATATAAGTTACCAATGACTGTTTGCTTTTTTATAAAAGCATTACGAACCTTGTCATACTCATAATTATAATAAGATATTAGTCTGTTATTCTTATAGAAAAAGACGAACAAGATGAATTCCACGTACGAGTAGTTTCATCAGACAAGCTATGCGAAGGAAATATTGAAAATGTATACATTCAGTGCATCAAAGTAGGCAAATAGTCTAAAGAAGGAACTGAGTCGCAAAAGTGATGAAAAAGACTACGTCGAGGCGCCGATAGAAGAACGGTCTAAAGAAGGAGCTGAATGATGATAATGATGAAGATGACTAGAGACGCAATGTGAATTTTTGAAGATAGGCACCGAGTCGCGATAGCAATGAAGAGGACTACATCGATGAGTCATTTACACAGAAAGTCAAAGATCAAGATTAGATATCTGACATTTTTTCTGCGACATTTTAAAAAGCGTCGCCGTTAATTTTATATTTAGCAATATTTTTTTCAAAATTGTCGCAAATACTAATTTTGTAACATTAATGAAGTTTTCGTGAAAAACTTCGACATACACGTTTAGCTTTTGTGACAAATATTTTTAAAACGTAATCAAAATATAGGAGCGCCTAAATCATAATTTTATACCACTAAATATTATTTCATGACCAAAGAGGCTGTAACGAGAAAAAAAGCACAAACTTCGTTATGCACAAAATAACTAATGATGCAGTTATGTGTTGATGCGATTATATTTTAATAAAGAATCATCATCGTGCTAAAACATTGCGATTAGTCATGACTTGAAAATTTGTGGACACACGAATTTTGAAATAGAAGCTAGTACATGTATGTATGTGTGTACACATGTCACGGATGCAAACCAAACAAATATATTTGTATGCCACAATTAATATGACTTTATTAAGTAATCATACACGTTGACTTCCCTAAATTCTTGGATCGAGTAAATATTATATTAGTATATATGTTTATTTTTTTAACATTATATCATTATATAGGTTAATTTATTAAAAAACATTTATTATAAGATTATATATTAAGAAACTATTATTAATTTTTTTTATAAATCTCATTTTATTTGAAATTGCAAAACTCTTAAAAATATGAAAAACCCTAATAAAAAGAAATCAAAAGTCATTTCTCTCAAAAGTAGCACACCGATCAAAACCCTCTCTCTCTAGGTTTCGCAGAGCCTCCACTGCTCCATTTTTGCTTCTTCCAGGTACTCCATTTTCGCTTCTTCCCGCCTCCATTTTTGCTTCTCCCCGCCTCCATTTTTGCTTCTTCCCGCTGCTCCATTTTTGCTTCTTCCCGCTGCTCCATGTTTGCTTCTTCCCGCTGCTTCTAGGGCTTCATATTGCGCGCCTCCTCTCCATCCCTTCACACTGGTTGGTTAACATATGTTCATAAGATCCATGTGTACACCCCTTTAAATTCTAAGGATAATTGGGATGCCTGATGATGCAATCAGTCCCATTAATTGATAATAATTGTATAAAAATCATAAAGTTGAGTTGGTTGATGACTCGGGCATACTCGTAAGAATAAGAAGTTGATTGTGTAGAGAATTTTTTATTGAGTCGCAGCCTACCCATATAAATGAGAAATATAATCATCGGAAAAATGGTGTATTGCGGAATGTATATTTCCCCGAATGAGGAAAGACAACATAGTTTTTGTGACGCACTGTGAGGCTTGTCAGCTAGTGAAGGCCAGGTACAAGAGTCTTTGGATAAGTACCACAGTCACTGCCCAGGTTAGGGTGGAAATTCGAGGATATAATTATGGATTTTATACATAGGTTACCACATCCCCACTTCGGGCACAAGCTTATTTGGAACATCGAGGATAGATTGACCAAGGTAGCTAGGGTCACCCCGGGCTGGAAGGACGCTCCCATTGGTGTTTGATGGGATTTTTTGAGCAGTTTGTCCATTATCGTGGTGTGACCAGGACGATTGTGTTGGACCGGGATGAACGGTTTACGACCAAAAAGTGAAGATAAGTGCAGGATTATCTGGGCTCTTGGTTGACGTTCAGCATAGCTTTCCACCCTTAGAGGGATAAAGGCACAGGACTCAACTATCTTGGACCCAGGATGAGGATCCCAAGGCACTCGACTCATAATTTGTGGAGGAACTAGATACCCAGGTGCGATTGATTCGAGTTAGGATGATGGAGGCCCAGAGCAGCCAGATCAGGTATTACGATGCGTGGTATTGTTAGGTAGAGTTCCAGGTTGGAGACCAGGTGTTCCGGAGTATATGTACGATACTAGGAGTCTTGCGGGTTCGCAGGAAGAATAAGCTCAGTCTGAGATAGATGGGGCTCTTCCGGATCCTGGAGTGGATCAGCTCGTTGGCTTATAGACTCGAGCAACCGCCGGAGGTAGCGGGTTTGCATGACGTCTTCCACGTCCCCTCCCTTAGGAGAGCTCTACTATGGCCATAGCAGCAAATATCTATTACGGATGGGCCAGTAACTTCTGACCGATCAATTTGCGTGGAGCCGATCAGGATAGACGATACGAAGATGCGGGTCTTGCGACGCAAGAAGGTCCCGCTAATCAAGGTCCTGTGGAGAAATCATGGACAGGAGAAGCTTATAAGGGAGCCTGTAGAACTGATGTAGCAGAGATAGTCGGTGCTCTTCGAATAAGGAATAACTTTAATTCTTAGGGGATGTTACGTTCGGTCACTCTCGGTGAAAATCCCCCAACCCTAACCTGAATTTTGGGGACAAAATTATTTTTTTGTTTATTGGGATTTGTAACATCCCCAAAATAAGTAGACCCCTAGAGTGGTTTTTTCATGACTAGGTCATGACAAAACCCAAGGAAGCTTCAAGGGACCACTTGGCCTTAGGCAAGAAGAAGGAAACCCTAGTAGTCTGCAAATAGTAATTTCCAGTTACCTAACCTAGGGTTGAAGTTCTAGATATCAAGTTGATCACCTAACCCTACCATGACACCCCTAACACATTAGGGAGCCCCTTGGGTCTCAAAGGACGCATTGGGGTCAACCCAATTAGTCAATTTGACCAAAGTCAACCCTAGCCCTAAATAAGTCAAACCACCCTATTTTGGGTCAATTAGGGTTCAATTGGAGCAATTGACTTTCCCCATGTTCCCCTAATCACTAAAGGAGGCCAATGGGTCAACATTGACCCATTGGGCCTAAATAATTTCACCAATTTGGCCAAAGTCAACACTTGGTCAATAATGCCCAAATTGGGTTAATTAAACCCAAAGCTCAATCCATTTGGGATAAGCCCAATTTCAATGGCCCAAATAATTAGTCACCATTGTAATTACGTGAAATGTCATCTAATTTCTGGAGGGGGGGACTAGGAGAGATAAATTGGGAGTTTTCCCCAATTTGAAGAGAGAGAAAGTGACCATTCAAGGTGAATTCATGGCATTCAAGGAAAATTGACCCTCCATTCTCTCCCAATTGATGAGGATCCATTCCCTCTATCAGTTATGAGGAGTTTTATGATGACTTCATACAAAGGGGAGGTGAATTTCATGGGAGTTTCACATGGCCAAAAATTACAACTAATGGCCATTAATGACATTCATCTTTGTAACCCCCCCTCTCTCTCAATTGAGCCCATTATCATCTTAAGAGGTTTGAGGGAAGTGAAACCACCATCTTTCCAAGAGGATTTCGTGCTCCCTAGCAGGATATTGTCATGGACCCCAAAGCTCCTCAAGCAACCAAGGCGGACCGCCAATCGGCAAGGCTTCAAGGCTCCACACAGGTCTGGTTCTTCTCCTCTCTCTCTATGGATATATCTTAGATCAAAATAGGTGAGAAATTGGGCTCAATTGAACCCAATCCAAGTGAGAAAAATCTGAAATTTCTATGGATTTTCTTCCCGTTGGGTTCGCCGGAATCGGCCTCTGCGGCGGCTGTGCCGCCGCCCGGCATTAGCCACCACATCAACGGAGGTGGTGGTGGTAGTGGTCGGCCAGGGAGGTGGCCGGATGGCCTGAAAAATGAGGGTGAAGAGGCTACATGTCGGGGCTATCCTGACTGTCGGCTAGAGGAGGAAGATGAATGGATGCCCTCCAATATTGCTTTAAGATTCGTGCTGCATATTTTTATTATTCCGTTTTCTGTTTTATTACTGGCAGTAGATAGATTTAATTATTAAAAATACTTAGGGCCCTATATAGAAAGAGTGGTCAACACCAAAGTTGTAGCCCTTGGAGTCTACTTTATTTTAAAATTTGTTTCAGCCAAAAAGAAGTAATGTAGCTCCCTGTTGAGCCATTTTGGTGGGACTGGTCCCTACGGTCAGACAGTCGCTAATTTTTGAATAACTATTGATTGGGTTATGGGATTGACTTGAAAAGTGAAACCTAGGCTATTTGTACCAACCCCTCTAAAATATCCAAAGATGGGAATTTTAGGGGAACATTTTTCTAAGGTTTTGGTAATTATTTGATAATTCATAAATTATTTAATTATAGGGTCTAATGACCTCCAATCCACTCCAAATTTTGCTGGGTTCTATTTAGGGTTATTATATGACCCAAGTAAAAATTTTGTCCCAATTAGGACTGATTTGGCTAGTTTAAAAATTAATCCAAGTTTGGTCAAACAAGGTCAAATTAGGTCAAAGGTGCATTTGTTGGTGTTAGATGGTCAACACTCAACAACATGATGTGGAACCTTGGCCACTAGTTTAGGACCACCTAAAACACCTCAATGAGTGATTTGCGGTGATGTTGGTTGGATATGCCCTATAGCCCTAGCTTTACCCTTAGGGTTGCACATGGAGCTTTGTGAAGGACATGGGGTCAAATTATATTTAATGGCCATGAAATTTGGTGTACAAGTTCAAAGGGTGTAATAATACCCTAAGAAATTCTAGAAGGATTTTACGAACCCTTATTCCCCCTAAATTAGGTTAAAACCATTTAAGGGCTTTTCATTATTAAAGAGATTTACATATTCAATTAGTCTTGGATGGTGATGAAACCTTGGTAGTGCCTTTATAATCATATGATGGACCTTTGGTAATTTTTGTGTAAATAATCAAATGATTTAACCAGTACTTCATTCACAAGGCACTTATTTTGCTTAATCTTAATAAAAATAATTGAGGGTCCAATACTCCCTGGAAAAATTTGCAACTTGATGATAGGTCATTTCAAGGCACTAGGAAGCTTTGTAAATTTTTATATAATTTTTGGATATTGTTATCAGTAGGCTACTTCACAACATGTTCATATTAGGATTTATTTGGAATAATATTTATTTAGGTAAGAAAATGATTTCCATAAATTGTGAAACTCTGTCTATAAGCCTTTATGGTCATCTTAGAGATCTGGTATTTCTTTCATAATTTTTGGAATTATTTAACAGTAGGTTCCTTCACAATTTTCTCTAGAAAGGGGTTCTTTGGAATATTCATTTTTGTGTTTAATTTGCCTTTATAAATTCTGAAATTTGGCAAGTATACTTTTCTGACTAATAAGAAGGTCTAGTGATTTTTGCACAATTTTTGGATAAGTATTTTTGATGGTTCCTTCATTAACCTCCAATTTTGGACAAATGCTAAATATTATAAATAGAGGACAATTCCTGATTGAAAAATTATGATATTCTGTATTTACTATTATTTTGTTATTATTGATTTTCCATAATTTTATGGGGGCCATATTATAAGAAGAACTTACACTTCATGTTCAATTTCATGCTTGGCCAATGTTGGAGAAATGATAACAAATGCAAAATAATTAATGAAAAATATGATTCTCTGGATTTATTCTTAAAACATCATGATAGACCTCCAGTAAATATCTTGAGTCAGTTGGATGAATATTTGGAGTACATCCTCTTATGCAACTCATGTAACTCATTTGGTCTGCGTATAGTAAAACAGTAAAACTTGAGTAATTTGTGGATCATTAGGTGGAAATGGAAGGTAGAGGATGTACCTAGACTGGTTGAGAAGATTGAGGTCACCAAAAGGAGTCTACATGTTGAGGGTGGTCGATAAGCTAAATGGTAAGGTGGTGTCCGGGACCGATGAAAGATCATTTTTCCCCTTAGAAGGTCATAAAATACGTAGAGTAATTCAAGTGAAATGGTAGGGGGACTATTCTTATGGGTAGTTACAAACCATATTAAATGCCTTGGAAAGGGAGCTTTGGGGTGTCATCCTATTATAGTTCCTAGTACTGTAGTGAGCCCCTCACAGGGTAATCCTCGGGAAGTCCAAGATAAACCATAAATTGTAGGGATAAGTTGATGTACAAGATTAACTTAATAATACGCACACCCACACCCCGTAGAGTGAGGTTAGTTGGTTTGGTTGTAGGAGTGGTAGGCTCGGTGGTTGTAGTGGCAGACTAATTAGTCTGGTAAGCTTGTGACTCAGTAATGCTTGTTGGTGCAAATGGGTTGGTCCGGCGAGCCGGAGGCTCGGAAGGTTATGGTGACGCGCGGGTTAGCCCGAGGATCTTATGGCTCGGAGATAGATGGTAAACATGTTTGCATGTGCATAAAGGTGGTGGGTCTTTTGTTGGAGTTTCTAAGGTGATCTCAAAGCAATCAACAGTTAGTCTTACTGCCAACGCAATATGAGCCTATAGGGTCACACATAAAAGTGCTTGGAGAAATTGGAGGAAGAATTGAGTTGGCTTGGGTTTTTCTCGAGAAGTCAAATTTTAAGGTTTGGTATTTCTCGAGAAGTTCTATTCTGCATTGGAATTTCTCAAGAAATTAAATCCTTGGGATTTCTCGAGAAATTAATATCCAGGGATTTCTCGAGAAATTAAATCTTGGGATTTCTCGAGAAACCAGGCCATCCTGCGCGAATTAGTCGAACTGAAGGCTTTCGTCGACCGCTGAGACGGAAAGGGCTAGTGTAATGCGTTCGTCGACCGCTGAGACAGAAAGGGCTAGTATAGTGCGTTCATCGACCGCTGAGACGAAAAGGGCTAGTGTAGCACCTTCGTCGACCGCTGAGACGGAAAGGGCTAGTGTAGCGCGTTCATCGACCGCTGAGATGGCAGAGGGCTAGTGTAGCGCGTTAGTCAAACGCAGATCTCTTGAGTTCGTCGAACGCAGATCTCTTGAGTTCGTCGAACGCATATCTCCTCGAGTTCGTCGAACGCAGATCTCCTTGAGTTCGTCGAACGCAGATATCTTGAATTCGTCGAACGCAGATCTCCTTGAGTTCATCGAACGCAGATCTCTTGAGTTCGTCGAATATAGATCTTTTGAGTTCGTCGAATGCAAATCTCCTTGAGATCGTCTAACGCAGATCTCTTGAGTTCGTCAAACACAGATCTCCTTGAGTTTGTCGAACGCATCCATTGATATATAAACAGATCACGATCTTAGGGTTGCGCGTGCGAGACAGATTTTGTAACTGACCCTTTTTCTGGTTTGAGACAGCAGCGCAGGAAGTGTTCCGCTAGGGCTTCTCTCCTCTTCCAACAGTCGTCGTCTCTCCTGACTTGGATCTAGCAGTCCATGGGGATGCTGAGAACTTTTCTTCTCCGACTCGTTCCTTGTTCGACAAGGCATCGAGGTTCTCCAGCACTTATATGGATCTCTATAGAGGGGCCGATCTATTTCAGTTCATGCAACTCAAGATTGGTTCTACCTAACTCAGTGAGGAGCATCTTGGTTTGAGTATCGACTCAAATCCCCTTCAGGTATAATTTCTGCACTGTGATGTGGATATTGTTTTATTTCTTGAATCAGTAAAATCGCAAGTTCATTAAATCTTTGGGTTGTTCTAGTTATTTATTCCTCTGCGCATATGTGATATGCTGTATTATCCTTTTTTGAAATGGTATTAGAAAACCCAACAGTGGTATCAGAGCCAGGTTAGCAATCTAATGCATGTAAATCAAAAATTTAGAAGTGTTCTAAATGTCTGGATTTCTTCCTGGATGTTTGGATTTCGAAGAAATGTTCTAGATTGGAAAAACTTCCTGGAATGCATGTGATTGCGATGGGATTTTATTGTTTCAGAAATTGTGTCTCCTTTGCAGTAACCGTCCCTCTAATTGGTTTGTGAAACCAAATGTTTTTGATTTTGAATCTGATATTGAGAGACGAGCTTGTCTACTGCGTAAGTGGAGTTGTTTTGCCTGTGTCAAATGCATTTAAATATGGAGATTAAGAAGTGTTCTAATTGCTCGGATTTAGCCCTTTTTATCAAGCGTTGATAATTTTGTTTTGTGCACTTCTGGGATGTATTTGGTTGTGAATGTTGTATTTTAAAGTGCACGTTGATTAATTGTAAATCAATTTTATAAATAAAATCCCTTATCCAATATTAAGTATATGGATGCCTTCCGATGGATGACACTCTTCCTGCCTCGATCGATGAAGTGTGGGCTTGCCAAAGCAAGGTGCATTAATCTATCTTGGTAAGGGTGCGAGCGGATAATTGTGATATCCCACTGTCGAGATCGGGTCTAACCTAACTGGATGACTGATGATGCATATTTTGACTTAAATTATCTTATCATTATTATTATATTTTTAATATAAACTATATATATTTTGCTAAATTATCTTATCATTATTATTATATTTTTAATAATAACTATATATATTTTGCTAAATTATATTACGATTATCTTCTTATTATTATTTTTATAATTATTCGTACTAATATTATTTTGTTTTATTTTAAGACAGGCCTGGGGGGAATTTCGGCATGATTCGATGCAAAATGCCCGCTGTCAACTTTTGTACGAAAAATAATTCTCATGCAAATAATTTTTGCATGCATGTTATTCCACCATCTTTTCTCTCTCCTCACCATGCATGAAATTATCCTTAATTTATTATATTTAATTTTTCATGCATGGTCACCTTTATTATGCATAAAATATTTTATAAATTTCAAAACATGTGCACTCTTTCTCTCTCTTATATTATTTCTCAATTTAAATCACTTCCACCAATTCATCTTCTTCATCCCATTTATTTTTCCTTTCATCATGATGTGGCCGGCTCTCTCCTATTCCCCTCCACCATTTAATTTTCTCCTATTTAATTCATGTAGCCACCTCATCCATGCATGGCCGAAATTCTCTCTCCCGCCTTGTTCTTCCTCTTCATTTTATTTTATTTCAATGTGTGTGGCCTTCCATCTCCCCCTCTTTATTTCTCTAAATTCAATTCATCTTCCACCCCTTGATCTCCTTTCCTTTCATTTTAATTCATGCATTTAACCCTTCATCTTCTCCTCCACCTCTTCATGTCCCCACATTATTTCTCCAATTTATTACTCCACATGCATGGCCGGCCACCCCAATGGTCTCTTCATATTTTTCTTCTCTTCTAGATTCTTCTATGATGGCTATATAAGGAGCACAAATTCAAGGAATTGGGAGGTTGGAAACGTTCAAGAGTTGGAGAAGAGAGAAAGTTCAAGAGTGTTCTATCTTGTATGAGAGTTTAATTTCATGTTGTTTCTTATATGCTTTTGTTTCCATTTTGCTTATTATAGTTGTGCACTTTTATTATTTTCTGTTAATGAAAATGCAATCTTTCTCTTTTATTGTTGTCTCTTTTCTTACTATGAGTAGCTAAATTTTCTCTTAGTGCTTGATTGGTTAGTATTGGGATGAAGATTAATTTATAATTTATCATCTCTAATTCTTAGATTTTTCATTTCGATTTATTTCTGATTAAATTTTGATTGCGAGTTTATATTACTAGTGTATAAATTTCGCTATCCGATTTGGTATTCTAGTTGGCCGAGAGGCTCGTGGATGCTTTAGATCTCTCCAAAATAAAGGGTTTGTTGTATTTTCTTTGAGAATTGAAAATATCGCTGCTTTTGGATTCGGGATTATCGTTCATGCAATTTTAATTTATTTCAAATTTTAAGAGATTATGCTTGAAATATTATTAAAATTAGGTGGTAGTTGTCTCTAGCGAGCCTCTATCGTATTTCTCAATCCTCGAATCATAACAAAATTTTTAAGAGTTAGGGTGCCTCTTTTATAATCGGATTCCCAAGAACACCCAATCAAGTGCTAAGTCTTTTTAAAATTGTGAATTTCTCTTTCGTTAATTCTTCGTACTTGCAATTTTCAATTTCAAAAACCAAAATCAACTTTTGTTCGGTAGGATAATAGTAAGGACGTGAGCAGTAGTAATTGACAGCCCCGGTCTAATACGACATTTTTCTATACTACGATTCGATAGGTGCACTTGCCTTTCCGAGTTGTTAGTAAATTACCTATCAAGTTTTTGGCGTCGTTGCCGGGGAGATTTGTCAATATTAAGAAAATGACTTCGCTATTACTTCTACAAAAATCCAAAAAAAAAAAATTTATTGATATTATTATATATTATAATTAACCCACATCATCGTTTTTCTACCCCACCTAAATTCCTGGAAAGGACGCTTTGGGCTTGAATTCCCATCACAGCCTCTAGTACCGCTGCGAACCCCTCACAGGGCAGACCTCGGGAAGTCCAGGACTAACATAATCAGCCAATAAAAGAAAAAAAAATCATTATCATTTTTAATTTTGGTTTTCCTTCACTTTCGATTATTCTCCCTCTTCCTCTTTTCTTCTCTCTAGTGCATGACCCGTAGTAGCTCTTCGAGTAATCCTGGTATTCATTTTGATCTAGAGGTTGAGCGCACCCTTCGGCAGCGCCTCCGAACTCGTGATCAGGATTTACATATAGACCTCGAAGAGTCGATCGGAGACACTAACACAGAAAATATGGGTGAGCCCAATCCAGATGAAGTCCAGCAATGGACCATGTCCTATTATGCTCGGCCTAACCTGGAGGGTATAGAATCAAGTATTGTTCGCCCTGCTGTAACGAATAATAATTTTGAACTTAAGCCTAGCATAATTCAAATGGTGCAGCAATATGTGCAGTTCGACGGATTACAAGATGAAGATCCGAACTTGCTTATTGCGAGCTTTATCGAAATCTGCGATACTTTTAAGATAAATGGTGTGAGTGATGATGTGATTAGATTAAGACTTTTCCATTTTCCTTAAGGACTAAAGCTAAATAGTGGTTGAGTTCTCTTCCTAGAGGTTCTATCAACACTTGGGCTCAATTAACGGAAAAGTTTTTATCTAAATATTTTCCACCCGCCAAAACTGCAAAATTAAGAAATGATATTTCTTCTTTTAGACAAATCGATATTGAAACGCTTTATGATACGTGGGAACGATTTAAAGAATTGTTAAGACGGTGCCCTCATCATGCTCTGCCTGTATGGTTACAAGTGCAGACATTTTATAATGGGCTAAATCAAACCACTAAGCAAATGATAGATGCCGCATCCGGTGGTACTTTAAACCATAAAACTCCGGAAGCCGCTCTTGAGATTTTCGAGGAAATGGCGATGAACACTTATCAGTGGAACGTGCCAAGGTCCCGCCCAAACAAACCTGTAGGTATGTACGAGGTAGACACGGTCTCCCAGATGGCGTTGCAAGTAGAGATGTTGAACAAGAAGATGACAGAGATGACTTCTCCCTCTGCCCCCAGGTATGGCAAACTGCAAATGCTGCCACCGAGCAGGTGGATTATTTAGGAAATGCTCCTAGGCCTGCTCTTAATAATTTTTCTGATTCTGCTTCTTCTCCATTTAATTTTTTGAACAATTATAATCCTGGATGGCGTAACCATCCAAATTTTTCTTGGAGTAACCCCGCAAATGCAATGCGACCACCATCCGATTTTACACCACCACCTCCTCCTGCGCAAAATTTTCAAAAACCTCCCACCATGGAGGAAATGTTTTCAAAATATATTAATGCGAATGAGGCGACGAATCGTAACTTAACAGGAATGGTTAAAAATCTTGAAAATCAAATCGGTCAGCTCGCCAAAATCATATCCGAGCGACCGCGTGGGACTCTACCCGCTAATACCGAGCCCAATCCGAGAGAGCAAGCGAAAGCTATAACTCTCTGGAGTGGGAAAGAAGTGTCTGGTCCATCCGTTAGCGAAATGCCCGAGGCGACTATCACCTCTATTTTAAATAAACCACCTCTTTCAAATGATGTTATCGTTTCGCCTCCCATTTTTAAAAATTCCCCCACTCCGCCTTACCCATCTCAAATAAATAAAGAAAAGTTAGATGAGCAACATCACCGCTTTTTGGAAATGTTTTAACAAATCCACATTAATCTACCTTTCTACGAAGCAATCTCGCAAATGCCCAAATATGCTAAATACTTGAAGGATCTTCTAACTAATAAAAGAAATTGGAGAATTTATCTCATGTTACTTTAAATGCTGAGTGCTCCGCGGTTTTGACAAATAATTTACCAAAAAAATAAATGATCCAGGTAGCTTTTCAATTCCGTGCGTTTTTTGTGACTTAATTGTGAAACACGCGTTAGCAGATCTAGGAGCGAGTATCAACTTGATGCTTTTTTCTCTCTTTAAGAAGTTAGGTTTCGGCACTCTAAGCCCGACTAGGATGAGTATACAACTTGCTGATAGGTCCATTAAGTATCCGTTAGGAATAGTTGAGGATGTGCTCATAAAGGTTGATAAGTTTATCTTCCCGGTAGACTTTGTCATTTTGGATATTGAAGAGGATGTCGAGGTTTCCTTGATCCTTGGCCGCCATTATCTTGCCACCTCTCGTGCGGTAATTGATGTAAGTAACGAAAAACTCTTTCTACGAGTTGGCGATGATGAAGTTTCCTTTTCCATCACTCAATCCATGAAAAACACGTTAGCAAATGATGATTCCTGTTTCTTTTTAGATGTTTCTAACGACGAGTCTTCTCTTTCTTTTTCAAATTTTTCTGAAAATGTTTTCTCTTCTTTTTCTGAACTCCCTCATGATATTCCGCCTGACACGGTTATGACCGTGGATAATATTTCTGAAAATTATCAAACTAAATCTAAATTTTATGAACAATTAACTTTTGATAAAGAAAAAGTTTTAAAATCTTCGTACGAGCAGCCACCTACTTTGGAACTTAAGCTATTGCCCGATCACATTAAATATATTTGTTTGGAGAAAAATTCTAATCTACCAGTTATAGTCTCAGCTGTAGGGAATCGGCGCTACCAACTCTCCCAAAAGCCTGTACTGTTGGGGAAGGCGCTACCAAACCTTTATAGAGCTGGCTATCCCAAGGCAGGACCCACGGGGCGGCCAGTTAGGCCCACAGAGAACACGCCCTTCTGTATCGACTAGTGCCGCAACACCGGGGGCATTACTGGACCATAGCCCGCAAGCTGTACCTCCCAACAATCCCCCCCAGAAACGACCCCGGGGTTTCGATCCAGTGGCCTCCTCTGATACCACTTGTAGGGAGTCGGCGCTACCAACTCTCGCAAAAGCCCGGACTGTTGGGGAAGGCGCTACCAAACCTTTATAGAGTTGGCTATCACAAGGCAGGACCGACGGGGCTGTCAGTTAGGCCCACAGGGGACACGCCCTTCTGTATCGACTAGTGCCGCAACACCGGGGCATTGCTGGACCATAGCCCGCAAGCCGTACCTCCCAACATCGGCATTTTTGACTGAATCAAAAAATGAAAAATTATTAACGGTTTTACAAAAGCACTGTCGAGCTATAGCTTGGCAAATTTCAGATTTCAAGGGTATAAGTCCATCTTTTTGCACACATAAAATCCTTTTAGAAGATAACTCACGCAATGTCATTCAACCCCAACGTCGATTAAATCCAAATATGAAAGACGTAGTAAAAGGCGAAGTTCTTAAATTATTAGATGCGGGGATTATCTATCTGATTTCGGATAGCAAGTGGGTGAGCCCGGTTCAAGTAGTTCCCAAGAAAGGTGGCATAACGGTAGTGGTAAATGAGAAAAATGATTTAATTCCAACACGAACAGTAACGGGATGGCGAATGTGCATAGACTATCGTAAATTAAACGATGCCACTCGCAATGATCACTTTCCCCTCCCCTTTATCGATCAAATTCTAGAACGCTTATCAGGACATAGCTTCTATTGTTTTCTTGATGGTCTCTCGGGCTATTTCCAAATCCCCATTGCGCCCGAGGACCAGGAGAAGACAACGTTTACTTGTCCCTTTGGCACCTTCGCCTATAGAAGAATGCCATTTGGTCTATGTAATGCGCCTGCTACATTTCAAAGGTGTATGCTGGCTATCTTTTAAAAGTATGTAGAAGATTTAATGGAAGTATTCATGGATGACTTTTCGGTTTATGGAGATTCTTTTGATTTATGTTTAAAGAATTTAGAAAAAGTTTTAAAAAGATGCGAAGAAACAAATCTCATTTTGAACTGGGAGAAGTGCCATTTTATGGTACGAGAGGGACTGGTTATAGGTCATAAGATTTCTTCTAAAGGTATCGAGGTAGATAGGGCAAAAATCGAAGTTATCGAAAAATTACCTCCACCTACAAGCATAAAAGCAATGAGAAGTTTTCTAGGACATGCTGGATTTTATCGCCACTTCATTAAAGATTTTTCAAAAATCACTAAGCCTCTCACTCATCTCCTCGAAAAAGATGCTCCGTTTTTGTTCGATGACGCTTGTTTAAATGCTTTTAATTTAATTAAGGAAAAACTCATTAACGCTCCGATCATGATCGCTCCGGTTTGGGATCTTCCATTTGAGAATATGTGCGATGCGAGTAGTTTTGCCGTTGGTGCGGTTTTAGGCCAACGTATTTCTAAAAAATTTCATCCTATTTATTATGCGAGTAAGACTCTCACTTCGGCGCAATAAAATTACACCACAACGGAAAAAGAGCTTTTGGCCGTTATTTTTGCATTCGATAAGTTTCGCCCTTATTTAACCCTCTCCAAAATCATCAGTTTTACGGATCACTCGGCCCTTAAATACTTACTTTCAAAATCGGATGCCAAGCAGCGCTTAATTCGTTGGATTCTACTACTTCAATAGTTCGACTTGGAAATCCGGGATAAGAAAGGAGCTGAAAATTTGGCGGCGGATCACTTATCTCGTTTAGAAAATCCTTGTATCGAAGAATTAAACAAAAAATCTTTTAACGACTCTTTTCCGGATGAAAAACTTTTGAAAATTAACATTTCTTCTTCTACTACTCCTTGGTTTGCCAATTTTGCCAATTATCTAGTGGCCCGTGTGCTCCCAAAAGATTTTTCTTTTCAGCAAAAGAAGAAATTCTTTTCTGATTTAAAGATTTACTTTTGGGAGGACCCCTTTCTCTTTAGAGTATGTGTAGACCAAGTAATAAGAAGAAGTGTCTCGTTTAAAGGTCAAAATATTTTGAAACATTTACATGAAGGACCGACCGGTGGCCATTATCAAGCCAATCGAACCGCTCACAAAGTTCTTAGTGCAGGCTTTTATTGGCCTAGCCTTTTCAAAGATGCTCAATCTTTCGTGAGTCGGTGCGATAGTTGCCAACGGACCGGAAATATTTCTAGTAAAAATGAAATGACGCAAAATTATTTTCTTGAATGCGAAGTTTTTAATCTTTGGGGCATAGATTTTGTTGGTCCCCTCCCTTCTAGTTGCGGAAATAAGTATTTTTTAGTTGCAGTTAATTACATTTCCCGATGGGTGGAAGCCCAAGCACTTCCTACGAATGATTCTCGTGTTGTTATTTCTTTTCTTAAAAAATTATTTTCTCGATTTGGTACGCCTAGGGCGATCGTTAGTGATAGGGGTGCGCATTTTTGTAATGCCCAACTCGCCAAAATTTTATCAAAGTATGGCGTTACACACAAACTCTCTACTGCATACCACCCCCAAACTAACGACCAAGTTGAAGCTGTCAACCGAAAAATCAAACGTATATTGGAAAAAACCGTTTCATCTTCTAGAAAAGATTGGTCTTTAAAACTCGACGATGCTCTTTGGGCTTATCAGACGGCTTATAAAACCGCCATCGGTTGTACGTCGTATCGCTTAGTCTATGGAAAATCATGTCACTTACCGGTAGAACTAGAGGACCGCGTGTTTTGGGCCTTAAAATCTTTAAATTTCGATCCGCACTCGGTCGCCGATCTTAGAGAATTTCAACTCAATGAACTCGACGAGTGGCGGTCCAACGCCTATGAAAATAATAAAATTTATAAAGAGCGAACAAAGCATTTTCACGATAAAAATTTAAGGCATCCAAAAACTTTTAAACCGGGCGATCAAGTCTTGCTTTATAATTCTCGCTTGCGCTTATTTCCTGGCAAATTAAAATCGCGTTGGTCTGGACCTTTTCTGGTTAAAGAAGTTTTTCCTTATGGTACTGTGTTGATTTCACACCCGGATAAGGGTGATTTTAAAGTTAATGGTCAGCGTCTCAAACTTTATTTTTCTGGTGATACTATTGCTGCGAACAATGAATCTATGCTTTTACCAAACACTTAATTATTACTGTTATTTTTTTCCTTTCTTTTTCTTTGTTTTGCATTTCCTTTTCTTTTTACCTTTATCCTGACGGTTCCTGCGAATTGGACTCCCTGATCACCTGCTTCAACATTGCTGCTTTCATGATGATTCGAGCTGATACTAAAGATAGTCTAATGCACAAGCATGGGGGAGCGACATCAACCTTCGGACTCACCAATTTGGGGAAGTACCTGTTTTTATTTATTTACCATTCATGTCTTTTCTCTTACTCTTTCTTCTCTTTTTTTACATCGAGGACGATGTCTCTCTCAAGTCTGGGGGGAATTACATGTTCTCTTTATTTTATTAGAAAATTTTAAAATTTCTTTTTCTTTTTCTTTCTCTTATTTTCAAAAAAAAAACAATATGAAAATCTAAAAAATAAAAATAGTAAAAAAACAAAACAAAAAAAGATAATATCCCCAAATCCCCAAAAAAGTGAAAACCCAAAAATCTATAGTAATTTGAGTTAATTTTGCTTCGTCTTTAGTACCCCACGACTTGGTGTTTTCTTGTTTTTAATCATTCGTGTATTTGTTAGCAAGAATAAATTTTTCTAACTTTCACTTTGGCTATGTTTCGCGGGTAATATGTTGACTCGTGTAGTGTTTCTAATTAGGGTAGCACGTTATGTTTGAAAAATCTTTTGAAAATTTGCACTTTTTCATGATTTTCTTTTTATGTTTTTCACTTATATAAAATCTATCATCCCTTGTTTTCTCTTTTACAAAATCTTTGCAATGTTGACTTATGTTTAGTGTAGTAGATGCGAACCGGTCTAGACGCTTATTATTTTCACTTCCATGATAAGTCAAGTTTCTTTATTTTTCTACCTAGTCTTGCACCTTTTGAATTTTTCAAGACTTTGCTTTAGATAGATTTAGGAGCATGAAGATGATTTAGGCCACCACTTGATTCGTTTGAGCCTTTGCATTCCAAGCCGTAGAATCTTAATCGTTGCTAGCCACTTTGTGCTTTCCCCGTTTCTTTTGTAGCCCCACTTTTTTTCACCAAAGCCAAATAGCCTACCTATGGTGCACGCTTGAAATTTAGAGCTTTATTTATTGCTAGCTTGTGCCTCCTTTTTGTGAAAATGGTGGAGTTTTAATTTTGTTATCCTTTTGCTACAAAAGAAGAAGAAAATAATGAGATGAGTATGAAAAAAATGATAACAAATATTGAGAAAAAAAGATTGACGAATGCATTTTTGACCCCTACCTTTATATTTCAAAATTATTTGGGTGTCAAAATTTATTTTTGCTAGCATACAAGTTTTTCAAAGCTCTTCTTTTTGTTTTAAGTGTGTCTTAAACCTTCACGTTTATCTTATGATATCCGCACCTTAAACCCAAGCCTTAAATGTTATACCTAATGAAGTCTGATGTAGGGATACCGTGACGACATGGACGTTATGCTAACGGAACAAACATTCATCACAGAGAATAAAATAACATGGAGGGATCCGACCAAAAGCGAACGAAAAGGGGTCGGTTGGCTCTCCAAATCCGAAAGATAAAAAATATACGGGACTCGATACAACGTCCTTAGGACCTACCTCTCCAACAAGCACACAACTCACCATAAGCCAGACTCGATGCAACGTCCTTAAGACCTACCTCTCTAACAAGAACACAACTCACCGCACCTACACAAGCATCTATTCCATCAATCGATTCATTTCAAAACGCAGCGGCAATTTTCTTGGAGCGGTGGTGAACTTTCAATCGGCGATAAAGCGTTAGTTGAGATTAACTCCCTTGTTAGAGCCAAGTGCGCCAATCTTGGAGAGCAAGTCAAGGCTAGGCCAAGTTTCACTCCCGCACCGGATCTACCCGATCCGAACAACAAGAGATTCAATAACAACACTTAGATTTCAGATTTTTGCAAGCGAGAAAATTAAAGCCACGGATAAAACGATTCGACAAAAACCTCCACAAACTAAAGCGTAGAAAGAATCGCTAGCAAGGAGAGGGGTTACCCAACCAAGAAGATGAACACACAAGATAAGGTGGGAGAATCTCTCTCTCCACGATTCCACTGGCGTCGCACCGAACGGAGAAGCACCCTTTCTTCCTTGGAGTCGCACCGCGGAAGTCTCGCCGGAGTCGCACCGAAGAGGATGAAGGGAGGCGGCCTTGGAGTCACACCAAGAGAGAGGGGGGCGGCGGCAAGGAGGGATGCCCAAGCTTGGCCGAAATCTCACTAGGAGGATTTTAGGGTTTTAATCTTCAATGCTTCATCTCTTCATAATGGCCTCCTTATATAGGAGTTACAACAAAACCTTAACCATCCATGATGGAGATGTAATCTCATCCATCCGTATGGTTAAATACACACCATAATAAAATAAAATGTCCAAAAATAAAAATGACAAACTTTATGAAAATAAAATTATCATCAAACATGACATAATTTTATATTCATAAATATAAAATAAAAGTGCATAAATAAAACTTTAATTTTTCACGGCGGCTTTGCACGCCGCGGGCGAAGATTGTAATGCGGACTTCCTTCAGCATCATCATGGCACCTCAAATCTTTGTGTCGCAGCGCCTCGACAACCGGGTCATCATCAAGGAGTGTCAGAGGGGCCGCGCCATCAAAGTCCTTTTGATTCATGCTCCTAGGTTTATTTTTAGTCAAGAAAGCGAAAAAGTTGATTGGGTAAGCCTTTTGGTAGGAGTTTAGACTCTTGATTTAGGAGGTGGTTATAAAATGTCTCTTAGATTTTGGTAGCAACTCAATGCCCTTTTCATTCGTCTCATTACTTAGCTTTTAATTTTGCTAAAACTTGGGATGATTTATCTTTATGTTAGTAAAATCTATAAAAATTCATGTCATGGTTAAGTAAGAATTTTCAGTTTTTTTTTCATAATTCCCCTACTTCTAATTTCGCATCGTACTCGTGTACGACATAGCCAATTTGATTAGTTAGCCCTTTTTATTTTGCTAGCTCGTATGTTTTTGCTTGGGGACAAGCAAAATGCTTAGTCTGGGGGAATTTGATGATGCATATTTTGACTTAAATAATCTTATCATTATTATTATATTTTTAATATAAACTATATATATTTTGCTAAATTTTATTATGATTATCTTCTTATTATTATTTTTATAATTATTCGTACTAATATTATTTTGTTTTATTTTATGACAGGCCTGGGGGGAATTTCGGCACGATTCAATGCAAAATGCCCGCTGTCAACTTTTGTACGAGAAATAATTCTCATGCAAATAATATTTGCAAGCATGTTATTCCACCATCTTTTCTCTCTCCTCACCATGCATGAAATTATCCTTAATTTATTATATTTAATTTTCCATGCATGGTCACCTTTATTATGCATAAAATATTTTATAAATTTCAAAACATGTGCACTCTTTCTCTCTCTTATATTATTTCTCCACTTAAATCACTTCCACCAATTCATCTTCTTCATCCCATTTATTTTTCCTTTCATCATGATGTGGCCGGCTCTCTCCTATTCCCCTCCACCATTTAATTTTCTCATATTTAATTCATGTAGCCACCTCATCCATGCATGGCCGAAATTCTCTCTCCCCACTTGTTCTTCCTCTTTATTTTATTTTATTTCAATGTGTGTGGCCTTCCATCTCGCCCTCTTTATTTCTCTAAATTCAATTCATCTTCCACCCCTTCATCTCCTTTCCTTTCATTTTAATTCATGCATTTAACCCTTCATCTTCTCCTCCACCTCTTCATGTCCCCACATTATTTCTCCAATTTATTCCTCCACATGCATGGACGGCCACCCCCATGGTCTCTTCATATTTTTCTTCTCTTCTAGATTCTTCTTTGTTGGCTATATAAGGAGCACAAATTCAAGGATTTGGGAGGTTGGAAAAGTTCAAGAGTTGGAGAAGAGAGAAAGCTCAAGAGAGTTCTTTCTTGTATGAGAGTTTAATTTCATGTTGTTTCTTATATGCTTTTGTTTCCATTTTGCTTAATATAATTGTTTATTTTCTTTTAATGAAAATGCAATCTTTCTTTTTTATTGTTGTCTCTTTTCTTACTATGAGTAGCTAAATTTTCTCTTAGTGCTTGATTGGTTAGTATTGGGATGATGATTAATTTATAATTTATCAACTCTAATTCTTAGATTTTTCGTTTCGATTTATTTTCGATTAAATTTTGATTGCGAGTTTATATTACTAGTATTTAAATTTCGCTATCCGATTTTGTATTCTAGTTGGCCGAGAGGCGCGTGGATGCTTTAGATCTCTCAGAAAAAAAGGGTTTGTTGTATTTTCTTTGAGAATTGAAAATATCACTGCTTTTGGATTCAGGATTATCGTTCATGCAATTTTAATTTATTTCAAATTTTAAGAGATTATGCTTGAAATATTATTAAAATTAGGCGGTAGTTGTCTCTAGCGAGCCTCTATCGTATTTCTCAATCCTCCAATCGAAACAGAATTTTTAAGAATTAGAGAGCCTCTTTTATAATCGGATTCCTAAGAACACCCAATTAAGTGTTAAGTCTTTTTAAAATTGTGAATTTCTCTTTCGTTAATTCTTCGTACTTGCAATTTTCAATTTCAAAAACCAAAATCAACTTTCGTTCTGTAGGATAATAGTAATGGCGTGAGTAGTAGTAATTGACAGCCCCGGTCTAATACGACATTTTTCTATACTACGATTCGATAGGTGCACTTGCCTTTTCGAGTTGTTAGTAAAATAACCATCAGTGACCTCAAAAGTTGAGTACCTAGAGGCATTGGGTTGGCATGCACCATATGATGGATGCGAATAAAGAATTATTCACCAACCATACAAGAGTTGCATAGTGATGGAATTGGCAAGTGTTGCCTACCTAAATAACCGCATTATGAGAGGAACGCCAAAGCGGACTCGTTGTGTTGGTGAAATACGGATCTTGTCCACTAAAAGAGTAGCTCGCATAAACTCTCCGAATTGATATGAAGGGTTATCAATTTGAATAAAATAGTGGGAGTATTTAATTAATGTCCTTATTAAAATAAAAATGTATTTTGAAATAAAGTACTAAATAAACTTTGCATTATTTTGTAGAATTTTCATGGCAAATACTTCACACTCCACATTGTCCCTGAGAGCCATCCTTGAGAAGGATAAGCTCAATGGGATGAATTTCCTAGACTGGTTCAGGAACCTGAGAATTGTTCACAGGCAAGAGCGTAAGCTCTATGTCCTTGAAGAAGATCCCCCCGAGGAGCCAGCCTCTACTGCACCTCGTGCAGATAAAAATGCTTATAAGAAGTATGTAGATGACTCCTTGGATGTTGAATGTCTCATGCTCGCAACCATGAACTCTGAGCTTCAGAAGCAACATGAGAATATGAGGTGTTACGAGATGGTGGAGCACATGAAGAAAATGTTTCAAGGGCAAGCTCGCCAATAGAGATTTGATATATCCAGGGCGTTATTTTAGTGTAAGATGGGAGCTCGGGACCTAGTAGGAACTCATGTACTCAAGATGATTGGGTATATATAGAACCTTGAAAGACTGGGGTTCCCGTTGGGCCAAGAGTTGGCCACTGATCTGATCCTGCAATCGTTGCCGGACAGTTATGAGCAGTTTGTCTTAAATTACAATATGAATGAAATTGACAAGACACTGCCCGAGCTCTTAGACATGTTGAGAACTGTCGAGATCAATATGAAGAAGGCCAAGCCTGCCAGCCCCATACTGATGGTGCATAAGAGCAAGGGTAAGGCCAAGGGATTCAAGAAGACGAAGATTAGATCTAAGTCTCCTCTTGATCCCAAGTCTTCTGCACTGAAAAAGAAAGGTCTGGCCACGGAAGGGAAGTGCCACCATTGTGGTAAGGCAGGGCACTGGAGGCGGAACTGTCCTCTCTACATTGAGGATCTGCAAAAGAAGAAGGGAAGTATGACCTCCACTTCATGTATATTTATTATAGAAATAAACCTTTCTTCTCCTTCATCTTGGCTATTGGATACCAGATATGGTTCTCACATTTGTACGAATGTGAAGGAACTGACAAGGAGAAGAATGCTGGGTAGAGGAGAGATAGACCTGCATGTTGGAAATGGAGCAAGAGTTGATGCCGTTGCCGTTGGTGTTTATCGTCTTTCTTTGCCCACTGGGCTTGTAATTGAACTTGATAATTGTTATTTTGTTCCTGCTATAACTAGAAACATCATATCTATTTCATGTTTGGACATGATTGGTTTCTCTATTATTATCTAGAATAATTGTTGTTCTATTTATAAAAATGTTGTTTATTACGGCGTTGCCCAATTGTTTAATGGTTTATATGTTCTGAACTTAAACCATCCGATCTATAACATATAAAATACTAAAAGACTAAAAACAAATGACTTGAATCCTACGTATCTCTGGCATTGTCGTTTGGGCCATATAAATGAGAAATGCATATCTAAGCTCCATAAAGATGGATTATTAGACTCATTTGATTATGAATCATTTGAGAGATGTGAGTCTTGCTTATTGGGCAAAATGACTAAAGTCCCTTACACTGGTCATACTAAGAGGGCTGATGATCTTTTGGGTGTAATACATAGTGATGTATGCGGACCCATGAGTTCTATGGCTAGAGGTGGGTACTACTACTTCGTTAAATTTACTGATGATTTCAGCAGATACAGATACGTGTTTCTTATGAAGAACAAATCTGAAACATTTGAAAAGTTCAAAGAGTTTAAAAATGAAGTAGAGAACCAACTAGGAAAAAGGATAAAATCACTCCAATCTGATCGAGGTGGCAAATATCTAAGTCATGAGTTTCGTGATCATCTGAGAGAGTGTGGTATTGTATCACAGCTCACTCCACCCTGAACACCATAACATAATGGTGTGTCTGAAAAGAGGAATCGTACTTTTTAGACATGGTACGGTCGATGATGAGTCATGCAGATTTGCCCGTTTCCTTTTGGGGATTTGCTTTAGAGACTGCTGCTTTCACATTAAATCATGCTCCAACGAAAATGGTTCTAAAGACACCATATGAGATATGGACTAGGAAGCATCCTAATATGTCTTTTCTTAAGATTTGGGGCTGTGAGGCATACGTGCGACATCAAATGCCTGAGAAGCTGGAACCCAAGTCGGATAAGTGTTATCTTGTGGGATATCCTAGGGAAACCAAAGGGTATTACTTCTACCTACCGTCCGAAGGCAAAGTGTTTGTGGCAAGAACTGGCATCTTTTTGGAGAAAGAGTTTTTATCCAGAAAGACTGCAAAGGTTGAACTTGAAGAAGTTCAAGTACCACAAACAATAGCTAAACCGATTTTAGAACCTGAGCAAGGACTTCAAGTTGTTGTAGCTAGAGAGCCTGCTCAAGAAACACAAGTCCTGCGTAGATCTGATAGACCAAGATTTGAGCCAGAGAGATATGGATTTCGCGTGTCTCAAATAGGCAATGTGTTGCTTATGGATCATGATGATGAGCATGTAACCTATAAAGAGGCTATTTGTGGACCTGACTTCGAGAAGTGGCTTGAGGCCATGAAATCTGAAATGGTCTCCATGTATGCAAACCAAGTTTGGACCTTGGTGGAACCACCTGAAGGGGTACGACCCACAGGGTGCAAGTGGGTCTTCAGGAAGAAGACCGACATGGATGGGAATGTACAGACATTCAAAGGCCGGCTGGTGGCTAAAAGTTTCAGGCAAATTCTTGGTGTTGACTATGATGAGACCTTTTCCCCTGTAGCCATGGTCAAGTCCATCAGAATTCTACTTATTATTGCTGCGTATTATGACTACGAGATCTGGCAAATGGATGTCAAAATAGCTTTACTTAATGGAAACCTCCTTGAGGAAGTGTACATGACACAACCCGAGGGTTTTGAATCTCCAAATGAAGCCACTAAAATATGCAAGTTGAATCGATCCATTTATGGATTGAAACAAGCTTCTCGAAGTTGGAATTTTCGTTTTGATGAGAAAATCAAAGAGTTTGGTTTTATCAAGAACGAGGATGAACCTTGTGTTTACAAGAGGATTAGTGGGAGCATTGTCGTTTTCCTGATTTTGTATGTGGATGACATACAATTAATCGGAAATGACATTCCGACCCTGTAAGCTGTTAAGAACAGGCTAGGGGACTGCTTTTCTATGAAGGACTTGGGTGAAGCAACTTATATACTTGGTATTAGGATCTATAGAGATAGATCAAAGAAGTTGCTGGGTTTGACCCAAAGTACATACATTGAGAAGGTGTTGAAACGGTTCAACATGCTTGAGTCCAAGAAAGGATTCTTACCAATGTCACATGGTGTGAGTCTCTCTAAGGACCAGTGTCCAAAATATTTGGAAGATAAGGACCGCATGAAGTTTATTCCATATGCTTCGGGAATTGGATCAATCATGTACGCAATGTTATGTACTCGACCCGATGTCTCTTATGCTTTGAGCATAACTAGCAGATTTCAGTCTGATCCTGGTGAGAGTCACTAGATTGCAGTCAAGAATATATTAATGTACTTGAGAAGGACTAAAGATGAATTCTTGGTGTATGGTGGAGAGGAAGAGCTCATCGTAAAGGGTTACACAGATGCTAGCTTCCAGACTGATAGGGATGACTCAAAGTCCCAATCAGGTTTTGTATTTTGCCTTAATGGAGGAGCTGTAAGGTGGAAGAGTTCCAAGCAAGAGACAGTTGCTGATTCTACAACTGAGGCCGAGTATATCACTGCAGCAAATGCGGTGAAGGAGGCTGTATGGATTAGGAAATTCATCAGCGAGCTAGATGTAGTTCCTAGCATTGTTGATCCTGTAGTTCTCTACTGATGACCGGTTCTCACATGTCATGATATTGTGATATCAAGTCATCTCATGGGTACTTGTGAGGAACATGTTGTACTGAACAGACCCACCGTGAGACTACTTTGTGGATTGTTATAAGAACGTGTCACAAGTAGGTCTCAATTGACAATGGTGTTTGTGGTCCTTTGACCTGAAGTCACAGCATTCATCAGGTGAGGAAGAGCGTACTTTGATGCCATCTAAAGTCTTCTCTTGAGAAAGCTTGACGATAAGGGTGGTTGTTGGGTTTGTTACGAATCATTTGGATTTTGTGTGTGTGCAGAAATGGGATTTGTCCTCCTTTATGACAGGAGTTACATCCATGGGCCCCTTGATGGAATGAAACTGAGAAATGCATGGCCATGCTTGGTTGAGTCAATATATGATATTGAGCTCACCATTTTTGTCAGTCTATTCTAGATCAGGAAACTGGGATTGAACATTTATGAGGGTGACACGCTCCATGCCTCTAGTTCTATTCGGATGTAAAGGACACAAGGACATGACAGCACTGATACATTGGTCATGAAAGGCTTGTTGAGTTATGAATTCTTATTGCTTGGGTAGCAATGATGTATTACTAGATGCCGCTCATTGTTTGTGAGACTTTTGTTGACACTTTGTGATCAAGTGGGAGACTGTTGGAGTTTCTGAGGTGATCTCAAAGCAATCAACAGTTAGTCTTACTGCCAACGCAATATGAGTTTATAGGGTCGCACATAAAAGTGCTTGGAGAAATTGGAGGAAGAATTGAGTTGGCTTGGGTTTTTCTCGAGAAGTCAAATTTTAAGGTTTGGTATTTCGTGAGAAGTTCTATCCTGCAATGGAATTTCTCGAGAAATTAAATCCTTGGGATTTCTTGAGAAATTAATATCCAGGGATTTCTTGAGAAATTAAATCTTGGGATTTCTCAAGAAACCAGGCCATCATGCATGACTTAGTCGAACTGAAGGCGTTCGTCGACCGCTGAGATGAAAAGGGCTAGTGTAGCACGTTCGTCGACTGCTGAGATGAAAATGGCTTGTATAGCGTGTTCGTCGACCGCCGAGACGGAAAGGGCTAGTGTAGCGCCTTTGTCGACCGCTGAGACGGAAAGGGCTAGTGTAGCGTGTTCGTCGACCGCTGAGACGGCAGAGGGCTAGTGTAGTACGTTCGTCGAACGCAGATCTCTTGAGTTTGTCGAACGCAGATCTCTTGAGTTCATCGAACGCAGATCTCCTCGAGTTCATCAAATGCAGATCTCCTTGAGTTCGTTGAACGCAGATCTCTTGAGTTCGTCGAACGCAGATCTCCTTGAGTTCGTCGAACGTAGATCTCTTAAGTTTGTCGAACGCAGATCTCTTGAGTTCGTCGAACGCAGATCTCCTTGAGTTCGTCGAACGCGGATCTCTTGAGTTTGTCGAACGCAGATCTCCTTGAGTTCGTCGAACACAGCCTTTGATATATAAACAGATCACGATCTTAGGGTTGCGCGTGTGAGACAGAATTTGTAACCGACCCTTTTCGTGGTTTGAGAGAGCAGCGCCAGAAGTGTTCCGCTAGGGCTTCTCTCCTCTTCCGACAGTCGCCGCCTCCCCTGCCTCAAATCTAGTAGTCCGTGGGGATGCTGAAAACTTTTCTTCTCTGAATCATTCCTTGTTCAACAAGGCATCGAGGTTCTCCAACGCTTGTGTGGATCTATGTAGAGGGGCTGATCTATTTTGGTTCTTGCAACTCAAAATTGGTTCAACCTGACTCAGTGAGGAGCATCTTGGTTTGAGTATCGACTCAAATCCCCTTCAGGTATAATTTCTGCACTGTGATGTGGATATTGTTTTATTTCTTGAATCAGTAAAATCTCAAGTTCCTTAACTCTTTGGGTTGTTCTAGTTATTTATTCCGCTGCGCATATGAGATATGCTGTATTATCATTTTTTGAAATGGTATTAGAAAACCCAACATCTTCGGTATTGGATGGTCGTTCACACTGACGTCAATACGTTGACTCGGCAACTGTGGAATTTGCACTTAGTCATAAAAGTCTGGTGGTCCAGCAAGTAAGAGTACGCAGATGCTCTGTGGTTTTGCGTTGAGGCGTACGATAGGTCTAGGTTAGGTAGTGTGAATACCAACCTAGAGGTGGGCGAGGCCCAACCCACCGCTTCCGTTTTCCACTACGGGAGTAACTTGGGAGTCTTGCTAGCTCCAAAAAGGGGGAATTAAAGGTCTGTGCGCATAGAGTAGAAGTGTGTGAGTTGCACTTGTGTGACATAACATAAACTGCATAACTCTGCATGTCATGGCTTAAGCATTGCATTTCAACCACTACCCCTATCGTATAAATTGGATATGAGACTTTTTATACGATAGGCCTTTGATGGGTAAATTAAATTCCTGCAGAGCCTGCGTTTGGTTAGATTCTGGCAGGCATTTTCGAGGAGTCCGGCGAGTACTTCTACTTAGAGTAGCTTAACCGTTATCCCACATGTCGAGGTGATGGAAGTAACGTTTGCTCCCGCTTTCGGAAAATCGGGGGTAGCACCGCGGCTACGGGGCTAAAATTCTTTTTTGGTTAATTAATTTTTATAAAAAAGGTCTCTCGCAGAGTTTTTGAAAGTAATTTATCCCACTTATCTTACGATAAAGGCTAGTGCACCTTATCGTGTATAGTACATGATTTAATTTTTTTTTTGAAAATCATATCGCGGTCATATTTTTCTGAGGCCTTCTTGATTATCTCTACTTTGAGGACGAGCTATTATCTTATCGATGAAAAAAAGTGATTGCAGTAATTCTAAAAAGCAGAAAAGACGATAATCGCGGGCTTGGAGTGCGTTTAGCAAAAACCAAGAAAAGCGATGATAATGCAGGAAATCTAAACTATGAAAGTTGTAAAGAATGCAGAAAATCTAAACTATGAAAGAGGTAAATAATGCGGAAAATCTAGCAATGAAAGTGGTAAATAATGCAGAAAATCTAGCTATGAAAGCGGTAAATAATATAGAAAATCTATCTATGAAAGTGGTAAATAATGCAGAAAATCTTGCTATGAAAGCGATAAAACTAATTATGAAAGTGATAAAAGCTATGCTATGAAAATAAGAACAGCTATGCTAAGAAAAGGAGAACACTACCATGAAGAAAACAGTCTATTTTCATTAAGCAAGAGGAAATATTACAATCCTAGAGAGAGAAAGAGTTGAACAAAGAGAGAGAAAATTATAAAAACTAAAACAACACAAAAGTGGATCACAAATCCCAAAAAACATCAGAATTTTTGAACCCCCAAGCCATCAGCCGACCCCTCTATTTATAGGCAAAAGTGAGCTGCACTTAGCAAAAAAAGAAATAGCAGCTGGCGGTTTGACTAGAGAGGTTGGCAAGTTTGACTTGAGCACTAGTAGGGTGCGGATAGCAGCTGGCTGATTCTAGAAGGAGAGTGCTGGCGGGTTGGAGTGAGCTGGCAGGTTTGGTCTCAGAGGGCAGGTTCGTCTCAGCGGTTTGGGCTGAGTCTCAGCGGTTCGGGCTGAGTCTCAGCGGCAGGACTGGTTTCAGCGGCAGAACTAGTCTCAGCGGGCAGGCACGTCTCAGCGGTTCGGGCTGAGTCTCAGCGGCAGGACTGGTCTCAGCGGTTGGGAGATTAAATCCAGTGCAGCGGAGAATTCGTCGAACGCAGCGGAGAGGGATTCGTCGAACGTCGCTCGGGGAGAGTTCGTCAAACACAGCACGGGGTTCGTCGAACGCAGCTCGGGGAGTGTTCGTCGAACGCGGGGCGCCATTCATTGAACGCAGTTTGCCTTTCATCGAACGCCTGCAGACTTATATATATTATTATTATTTATTATATATACCTATATATTTCATTATATTTATAATATATACATTATTATTACTATGTTATTATTATACTATACTACTATATTATATATATATATATATTCACATAATTTTTATATTAATACATATTCAATAACTAACTTATTATATTCAATAAATATTTACATATATATTTAAATACTTCATATATATATTTACATACTTAAATAGTTCCTTTTTACATATAAATATAAAAATTAGCTAAAACAAATTATTTATTCAATAATTTATATGAAATATATACAATATTACCCAAAATTATGCTAAAAACTATATTAAAAATATGCATAATTTACTACTCATCAAATACCCCCATACTTAAGCTTTTGCTATTCCAGAGCAAAAGTAAGAGATACCCATAAGACATTAATAGAATTTCTAATTTACCAAAATTTTATTTAATCGAAAGTAAGCTTGAAATAAATTTAGGAGATTAAAAGAGGTAAGTCCTACATCGTGATGATGACTTAATAAGAGCGAAAAAGTTTTAGCCAATAAGACTTCTAAAGTTAGCTAAGTAGCGACCTAAATAATTGTAATAATTAGCACCATGATTAGAATAGAATTATAAGAACTTTAACTTTGTAAAGAAATTTTTTAGAATAATTAAAACTTACTAATTATGCTCTCTCAATTTTTTTATTTATATTTTGTTTTCAATTTGATTGGCTGGAGGGTAGGGGGAGCTTGGTAAGAGAAGTGATTTTTGATTTGGGAATGATGAATTATATCCTCTCATCCCACTCAATTTTTTTTGTTTCGATAGAGAGGGGAACGAAATCTTATTCCCATATTTTTTTTTCTCTTCAAAAATACCCAATGCCTATGTTTACGAAACGAAATCTTGTTCCCATTGACATAAGATCTTTAATTTAATTAATTGGGTTCCTATGTTTACGGAATGAAATCATATTCCAATTGACATAAGATCTTTTAAACGAAATTACCAAGGAAATGGTATAATAGGTAAGGGGTATAGAAATTTCTAGATTTTATAAATTAAGAAAAATTTTGAGAGCAAGTTTTAATAAATTTAGAATATTCCTAAAGTTTCACAAGTTTGAAGTATGAATAATTAAAGTCTAAAGACGGTCTGCCAAAATGATACAACAAGAAGCTATTTTAGGGTAAACTAGAAGTAGTGCTAAAAATGTGATCTCAAATTAAATTAGAATCATAATATATTCTTTACTACAAAAATTTCATAGATCTAAATCTTACAAACTGTGATACAAATAAAGGTTTTGGTAAATCAAAAATAATGAAAAATGCTTATAAATAAACTCAAACTAATTTTGAAAAATACAAAGCTAAGTAGGGGTTTTTATTATATTTTTGGGATTTTATCATTTTGTTTTGATTTTTTTGGATTTTAGAGTTTTTGGAATTTTTTTGCATTTTTCTAAATATTTATAAAGTTTGAAATAGTTTTTTTTTGTGTGGTTTTTAGAATTTTTTTTGGATTTTTCTAAATATTTACAAAGTATGAAATAATTTTATTGATTTTTGGGGTTTTTAGAATTTTTTTGGATTTTTCTAAATATTTACAAAGTATAAAATAGTTTTTTTTTGTGGTTTTTTGAATTTTGTTTTTGAATTTTTCTAAATATTTACAAAGTATGAAATAAATTTTTTGATTTTTGTGGTTTTTAGAATTTTTTTGGAATTTTCTAAATATTTACAAAGTATGAAATAGTTTTTTTTTTTTTGGTTTTTATAATTTTTTTTGGATATTCTAAGTATTTACAATGTTTGAAGAACGAAAAAAGAGACCCCCATACTTAAAACCCACATTGTCCCCAACGTTGTAATTTAAGTATGAAGAAGTAAGAAAAAGAAAATGTAGTTTGTAAAAAAAAATTAAAGACGAGAAAATGCAAGAAAACCCTGCAAAAATAAAGTAGACAAAGGTAAAAATATTAGATAAATATGGGGTGCCTCCCACGAGCGCTTTGTTTACCGTCGCGTAGCTTGACTGATTTAGTTTTTTTACTCGCTCCTAGGTCCGATAGGGCGTATTTTATTAACAAATTGCCAAAGAGGCACGGGATGGAGAACCTTCTCGGGTCATTCAATTTGGGCGGCAATTTGTTAAGTAGGACCGCCGAGCATTCCGCATTAAGTGAAACACGCGAAATACCCTCGAGCTTCTTTTTATTAGAAAGGAGGTCTTTAAGATATTTCGCGTATTTCGGCATCTGAGAGAGTGCCTCGCGGAAGGGGACGTTAATTTGAATTTGTTTTTAAAATACTTAAAAGAATTATAATGTTCGTCCTCCTTCTCTTTATTAATTTTTGAGGGGAAAGGAATTTGTGGAGTCGAAATGATCGGCGCAATTGGAAAATCGATTTTTTTTTGGGTTTAATCGGAGGAGAGAAAACAGCCGATGCCGGTCCCAAGCCCGGATGAAAAATGGTGAGGGTTGTGTTAGGTAGATGGCCAGCGTAAAATTTAGTCACCCTTATGAATATGGAATCTTTTGAGAAATTGTGCTAAAGCTAGGTTGTTCCCCCTAAGGAACACGTCGTATGGTCCGAATGCGGCGTCTTGGCAAGGACCGCTACATCTCCAGGACTTGGGTGTAGTGTTAAATAGGCAAGAGTCCTCGTCGTATGGTCCGAATGCGGCGTCTTGGCAAGGACCGCTGCACCTCCAAGAGGACTTGGGTGTAGTGTCAAATATGCAAGAGCCCTCACATATTAGGCGTCCTAGAAAAGTTGATCGTAGGATTTGTGATCGACTTAGGTTTGGAAGTTGGAATATAGGTACGCTAACGGGAAAAGCGATGGAAGTAGTGGATACAATGATTAGGAGAAAGATAAATATTTAATGTCTGCAAGAGACTAAATGGGTGGGTGAGAAAGCTAAATTTCTAGATAATTCAGGTTTTAAATTATGGTACACAGGAAAAAATAAAACAAGAAATGGAGTAGGTATTATTGTAGATACTACTTGGAGGGATGGAGTTGTTGGGGTAAGCAGAAAAGGTGATAGAATCTTAGCTCTTAAATTAATCGTAGGAAAGGAAACTATTAATGTAATTAGTGCTTATGCGCCACAAGTAGGATTAAATGAAGCTATTAAAGTACAATTTTGGGAAGACTTAGATGATTTGGTAAGAGAAATCCCACAAAGCGAGAAAATTTTCATTGGAGGAGACTTAAATGGACATGTAGGGAAGCAAAATACGGATTATACAGATGTTCATGGAGGATTTGGGTATGGAGAAAGAAATGAAGAAGGAAGAACCATTCTAGACTTTGCCATAGCACATGAGCTAATTGTGACAAATACGTTCTACATAAAGAGGGAAGAACACTTAATTACGTTCAAGAGCGGACAAAATAAGTCACAAATTGACTTTTTTATGACTCGCAAAATGGATTAAAAGATTTGTAAGGATTGCAAAGTCATGCCAGGAGAAAGTTTGACAACGCAACATAGGCTAGTGGTGCTGGATGTGCAAATTAAATATAGTAACTTTAAGAGAAAGACAAAATTGTTGCCAAAATTCGGTGGTGGAACTTGATGAAGGAAAAACAGGTTGCTTTCAAGGCAGCAGTTATAGAACGACTAGTTGATGATCCTTATGTTGATCCTAGTGTCGCATTGGAAGTTATGTCTTCTCATTTAAGGATAAGTGGAAAGAACGTACTTGGAGAGTCAAAAGGTCGCGCGCCCCCACAAAAAGAATCTTGGTGGTGGAAAAAGGAAGTGCAAGACAAAGTGAGGGCAAAGAGGGTCAGATACAAAACATTATATGCTTGTAGGAATGATGAAAACTTGACAAAGTATAAAGTCGCCAAGAAAGAAGCTAAAAATGCAGTAAGTAAAGCAAGAAGTCAAGCTTATGAAGAATTTTACAAACGACTAGATACCAAAGATGGAGAGCGTGATATATATAAAATTGCTCGAGCTAGAGAGAGGAAGACAAGAGATTTAAGCCAAATTAAATCCGTAAAAGATGAAACAGATACGGTTTTGACGGATGATGTGGCTATTAAGGAGCGATGGAAAAGATACTTTTATTAACTATACAATGAAGGAAAAGATAATGAACTGAACTTGGGAAGGAATTTTATGGCTTACAAGTTTCTTCAATAAGATACTGAAGACAAAAAGGATGCCAGACCAATGGAGAGAAAGTATTTTGGTACCTTTGTATAAGAACAAAGGAGATATACAAAATTGTGTCAATTACAGGGGAATTAAATTAATGAGTCATACTATGAAACTATGGGAACGAGTAATAGAGAGACGAGTTAGACGAGAGACTAGCATCTCAGAGAATCAATTTGGATTCATGCCAGGGAGGTCAACCATGGAAGCTATACATCTCTTGAGGAGACTCATTGACAACTATCGGGAAAGACAAAAAGATTTGCATATGTTGTTTATCGATCTGGAGAAGGCGTATGATAGGGTTCCAAGAGAGGTCTTGTGGAGAGTCTTAGAAAAGAAAGGTGTAAATGTATCATACATTGACGTAATCAAAGATATGTATACAAATTCAGTGACCAGGGTGAGGACATCTGGAGGATTAACACAGGAATTCCCTATCGCTGTTGGCTTACATCAAGGGTCAGCTTTAAGCCCTTACCTCTTTACCCTTATCTTAGATGAGCTCACCAGACATATCCAGCAAGCAATACCTTGTTGTTTATTATTTGCAGATGATATTGTTTTGGTCGATGAGACGCGCGAGGGTGTAAACGTGAAACTGGAATCTTGGCGAGACACTTTAGAAAAGAAGGGTTTTAGGTTGAGCAGGACAAAGATAGAGTATATAGAGCTTAAATTTAGTAGTGCAAGAAGGTCAGATGACTCCGTCATTAAATTGGGTGACCAAGATATTTCCCGCAGTGAGTGCTTTAAATATCTGGGATCGATAATTCAAAAAGATGGAGGTGTAGATAAAGATGTGATTCATAGAATCCAAGCAGGTTGGTTGAAGTGGAGAGGCGCGTCTGGGATCCTATGTGATCGTAAAGTACCACTAAAACATGAAGGCAAGTTTTACCGTACTGCAATTAGGCCTGCAATGCTCTACGGTTCTGAGTGTTGGGCAGTGAATGGTGTACACGAGCAAAAAATGGGAGTTGCGGAGATGAGAATGCTTAGTTGGATGTGTGGTCACACGAGACTGGATAAAATTAGGAATGAATGTATCCGGGATAAGATAGGAGTGGCGCCAATTGTAGAGAAGATGCGAGAAGCTCGTTTAAGATGGTTTGGACATGTACATAGGATACCATTAGAGGCACCTGTTAGGCGTTGTGAGAGTTTAGTCACTAAACATGTTAAACGGGGGAGGGGTAGACCAAAAAAGACTTGGAATGAAACTATAAAGAAAGACATGATGTACTTAGGCATTAATGAGACTATGCTTAAAGATAGGGCGCAATGGCGACAGAGGATCCATATAGCCGACCACACTATGGTGGGATAAAGGCTTGAGTGTTGTTGTTGTTGTTTAATCGGAGGAGAGGGTGGAGGGGTCGGAGTCGAAATATGTACCTTAGGCTCAACCCACGATGGGGAGGCGACCTCCTTGTTGGATCGGTAGGCGCCCTTAGAGGGGGGGGGGGGGGTGAATAATGGTTTTAAGAACTTATATTATATTTTGAAATATTTTATTATGATAAGAGATCAAAATAGTGATTTTGAATAAAGATCTAAATTGTTTTATAATGAAGGAGAGGATAGTAAACAATTTAGAGAAATGAAGATCAAATCAATTTTATTACACAAAGAGAGACATGATTATTATTAATAAAATTGATTACAAAATTTGATTTCAATGACGCTAGAAATCAAAGCGAAATATGTAAGACCCTATTTGTTTTCTATACCGACTCGTATCCCCACGAACCGGTTGGCTTTAGCCAATCCTTCCCCGGATATGGCCTCAAGCCACTCTAGCCAACCCTTCCCCGGATATGGCCTCGAGCACCCCCTAGACCTACACCCGAGACCTAGTCGCTAACACGAGGCAAATTTCTGCCCTAAGTCCTACCCAGACCTAGTCGCCAACACGAGGTGAGTTCACTAAACAATTATAAGAAAAGATGTGAAATAAATAAACAACAATATAAGAACTCCCTATATGGATCTCTTGGAGAAGTAGACGAAGGCCCGCAGAGTATGATCATAGTCGATGTGGTATTTCGTCACGATGATGACGCGTGTTGAAATCCTCTCCACGGATCTCCTTAAGCCTTCCTCTTGTGCTTTGCGCTACCGCCAGCGCTAGTAGATACCGCCTGCGCTAGCTGCTACCGCCTGCATTAGCTGCTATCGCCAGGTGCTAGCACCTTCCATAATTGTTTCTGAGATTTTCTCAAATCAGCGTTAGCGCCTGCGCTAGCGCTAGAGCTGGTGCTAGCAGGCATGTTAGAATTTTGGCTTCAAATTTTGGCGCAACATTCTTATGTTATCCTTGAGTCATATGGACATGTTTTCCTGCACACTTAAACACACAAGATCAAATACACATAGGATTTGTTATTCTCAAACCTAGGAGGTGCGGAAGACCATGTTCCAACAAACTCCCCCTTTTGATAATAACAAATCCATTAATGATAAATCAGAGCATTATTATATAAGCATGATGAAACCTACTTGTGTGTGTGTGAAAGTGATGACTTAGGATAATTGTCATTTTTGGTATTTAGAATTGCTCCCCCAAAATACATGCTCCCCCTAAGTGAATGCTCCCCTAATATGTAAACTATCAATTTTTTTAATCATGTTAGTTTTCAGTTTTGATAGCAGTGAATATTTATCATGATTGTTCTCCCCCTTTTGTTATTAGCAAAAGTTGGTAAGGAAACGAAACACAAAAAAGTTTTGATTAGAAGAGAAAGGCATGATCGAGCTTTTAGAGAGAATGAAATGATAAGGAGTTTTAAAATAATTTTTATAGAGATAGATCAGAGTTTTTAGCTTAAAGATGAACTATATAACATTTGCAAAGTAATCAATATTATAGTGTTAGTTTTCCCCTTTATATAAGAGTTTTAAGCATAAAAAGGTAATGATTTCCAAGTAACCAATCTACCGAGACAATATGTCTACACCCTAGCCCCGTACAAAGTGACGGATGAGCATGAGGAGCTGCATACATGTCATAGGTTGGGGTGTTAGACCCATGTGCAAACATTAGAAAAACAAGACTCAACCCAGCACTCTTTCCCCCCAGCGCCTCGCAAGGCCCCACTGGAACCCTCCCTGGTTAAGGACAAGACATGACATAGAGGTCAGGTTATCTAATGTCTATAACCCTACGCCCCCGCTATGGTGAGATATGTAATCATGAATAATAGTTATTGGAAACATTAATCATTTAATTTTAATGATACTTTCATAGCCTATGGGTTTATATTTTTATTTAATTTTTTTTCGAAAAAAGTCACAGAGCTAATTTGAAATCCATTAATAAATCAGAGTTTTAGTATTACAATATTTTCATAGAAATAAATCAGAGTATTTAGCATAAAAAATATTCTTGTTTAAAGCAACCAATATAAAGTTTACCAAGCAAGTCTACCACTTGTTGAAAAAAAGGAATGTTAAGATTCAAGTGAGGATGCACACAAAATAAAAGACTTTGAGTAAGGATGAAAGTGCAAGGTAAAACATATATATGGTTATGATGCGGAAGACTTATCGAAATACAAGAAACATCTTATTTAATCAATGATGATCCATAAAAAGATATATGAGTTAAATTTCATAAAGAAGATGTTTTTGTAAATCATTGTTCAATTAAAATCTTTAAGTTTAACAATAAAGTAACCAAGCAGGAAATAATGTTATCAAAAAGAGATTATTACAATGTTATTTTAATTCACAATTTCAAAATATACCAAACATTATAGAAAGCATGCTAGGTTATCTAGTGCATTTATATTGAAAGAGTATTATAGAATTTTAGCATTAGGATGCAATACTCATGAGAAGAAGTGTTATGGAAGATAATGATGAGCACATAAGTGTATTTTGAGTAGAGTAACCAAATGTTTTAATCAAAAATACAAGAAATATGTAAAGTAAAGAGCACAATAAAACACAAATAATTTTACTTCCACACACTTCAATGCACACAAAGATGTACAACTACTAAGGTGCTTTTCACACATAATCATCATTAAGACTTATTAGGGTGCAAAGTAGTGCTTGGGGGATCACATATGTTATTTTATTTTAATATTGAAACTAGTGATCCCGTGTACTTAAGAGTTAGTGGTTTTTATTTTGAAAGAAAGATAAGGTTTGCACAAGACACTTTACTATTCTTTCCAAGGTACTCAACCTCACAACGCTTATTAAGACTTATCAGGAGGTTCAAGTAGTGCTTGGTGGAGTTATCTTTGTCACTTTATTTTATGATTTTTGTTTTGTACAAAGTTCTCCGAATACACTTGCTTTGCAAACCAATATAATTTATGAAAACATAACCACTTTTCTTAACTTTTAAAAGTGCAAACAAAGGTTGTGTAGGTAAGATACTTGTGCAATTTTAATTCATTGTACTATTACAAAACATACACAAGCATTCTTAGATTAAAAACATATGTAGACAATGCCAAAATAAGTGAGTGAATAAATACCATTATCAAACATAAAACATTTACTCATACTTAGAGGCATGCTAAGCTTTGTTCTGCACAACTTTTACAATATAATTTATGCACATGAGTTTAGAAGTACCAAGGCATGATAGAGACAATGTTCAAAGTAGTTTGAAAATATGAATCACAACATTGTAGAAAGTCTTAAATGATAGAAGAAATCATGCTTGAATTTCACAATAAAGTCCATACAGTATTTTTGATATTTTTGAGAAATAATTTTAATTTAAAGTTTGAACTCTTATAATTTGATCTTGGACTTCCCGAGGTCTACCCTGTGAGAGGTTCGCCCGGTACTAGGTGATGTGATGGGATGATAGCCCAAATCCCCCTTTCGCAAGATACATGTAAATAGAAGAGTTAAGTGCTTGGTGAATATTTTGATTTACAAATCCTTTATGTTTCTTACTCCCATTTTTAAACTTAGGTAAGATGTTCATATTCATATTCAACTTGTTTTTAGATTTAGTTTGATATTGTGAATTTGTATTTATAATTTTCATAAGCAAGTTGATTTTTGATTTTAATTCATCATTCTTGATTTTTAAATTATGTTTAGCTTTATTATAAGTGATTGTGCTATTTTTAACAGTGGATACAATTGAATCAATATGATTTTGATAGTTATTTCTAGATTCATCAAATGTTTCGTCCATCTCTTTAATTTCAATTTTATAGTATTCACACTTAGCACAATCATTTTTCAAAGATGAATTTTCTAAATATAATCTTTCATTTTGTTCTTTTATAAAGAGAAGTTCCTTTTCAAGTTCCTTGCATTTTTCTTTTAAATCATCAAATTCAATACAAGGAGTGATGTTTTCAACTAAGGAGCCATGGGTAGAACTAGATGAATTAGAATTTGATTCTTCATTAATTTTTGCCTTTAAATTTTTATTTTCTAAGCGCAGATGTTTATTAGAATTTTTTAATTTCTTAATTTTGCACTCCTCATCCGAAGACAGTACTTCTTCTTCTCTTCCATTTGATGTGTGCTCCAATGATCCATCATGAGAGGAGCATTCTTGAAGACTTTTGCACGCTTGCATATTCTCCGGTTCTTGTGATTGTTCCATACCTATAGAAGGAGAATCATACATTTCTTCAAGAAATTTCCATACTTTGTATGCACTAGAAAAATAATATATTAATTTGAAGATATCTTGAGATAAAGCGCAGAAAATACTATTTAAAGCTTTTGCATTTAGATGTCATTCCTGTTTATTTGATTCATTTGCTGGTCTAACTATTGCTATATCCCATGCATTGATATCTAAATTTTTAATGAATTTTTCCATTAATAATTTCCACCCTTTATAATTTCTCCCTTCGAATAAATGTGGTTTAAGATATATTTCTTCTTCATAAAAATTTACCCCACTAATAGAAGCGAGATCATGAGACGCCATTATTCCTGGTTGTTAAGCCGATTGGAATAAAACTGGTCTGATACCACTTGTTGGATCGGTAGGCGCCCTTAGAGTGGGGGTGAATAAGGGTTTTAAAAACTTATATTATATTTTGAAATATTTGCTTATGATAAGAGATCAAAATAGTGATTTTGAATAAAGATCTAAATTATTTTATAATGAAGGAGAGGATAGTAAACAATTTAGAGAAATGAAGATCAAATCAATTTCATTACACAAAGAGAGACATGATTATTATTAATAAAATTGATTACAAAATTTGATTTCAATGACGCTAGAAATCAAAGTGAAATATGTAAGACCCTACTTGTTTTCTATACCGACTCATATCCCTACGAACCGGTTGGCTTTAGCCGATCCTTCCCGGATACGGCTTCAAGCCGCTCTAGCCAACCCTTCCCCGGATATGGCCTCGAGCACCCCCTAGACCTACACCAGAGACCTAGTCGCCAACACGAGGCAAATTTCTGCCCTAAGTCCGACCCAGACCTAGTCGCCAACACGAGGCGAGTTCACTAAATGATTATAAGAAAAGATGTGAAATAAATAAACAACAATATAAGAACTCCCTTTATGGATCTCTTGGAGAAGTAGACGAAGACCCGCAAAGTATGATCGTAGTCGATGCGGTCTTTCGTCACGATGATGACGCGTGTTGAAATCTTCTCCACGGATCTCCTTATGCCTTCATAGATTTGTGGGACTATCTCTCTACACCTTCCTCTCTATGCTGTGGAATGAAGCACTGGAATTTAGGATCTCAAGAGGATGAAGAAGACGGATCCAAGGGGTCATTTTTATATCCTTGGAGCTAGCGCCTGCGCTATCGCTACCGCTGGCGCAATCCCAGATTAGGCAATATTCTTCGTGTGAGAATCCTTCATTTTAAGTAAGATGGTCGCCTTCCTCTTGTGCTTTGCGCTACCGCCAGCGCTAGGAGATACCGCATGCGCTAGCTGCTACTGCCTGCGTTAGCTGCTATCGCCAGGCGCTAACACCTTCAATAATTGTTTCTGAGATTTTCTCAAATCAGCGCTAGCGCCTGCGCTAGCGCTAGCGCTGGTGCTAGCGGGCATGTTGGAATTTTGGCTTCAAATTTTGGTGCAACGTTCTTATGTTATCCTTGAGTCATGTGGACATGTTTTCCGGCACACTTAAACACACAAGATCAAATACACATAAGATTTATTATTCTCAAACCTAGGAGATGCGGAAGACCATGTTCCAACACTCCTTGCCGCTTCAAAGGGTTTAAGCGTGGGCATTTTCACGCGGGTTCGGCTCCGTGTTCCTTGGCAGTGCTCCAAGTGGCCGTTCGGAGACCATTTTCGCAAGTTATCCATCCTGAATTTCCAAATTTTTTTGCGATGCGGTTATATTCTGGATATTTATTTCGTTGGACGTTACGTATTTTGCGAAAACTTCCTCGAGCGGGGAAGGTTTTGGAGGAGGAGGAGGTTGATACCCCTGCTGAAGTCCTTGGGGGAACCCTTGCGGATAGCCTTGGGGACCCGCATTTGGGGGGCGTTGCGCATTATTAGGGTTGCTCTAGGAGAAGTTCGGGTGATTCCTCCAACCCGGATTATAGTTATTACTATAAGGATTGTTATTAGGGTTGAAGGGGCCCTGAACTGGATTGTCGAGGTAATCCACCGTCTCCTCGATTAAATTATCATTATTATTATTATTATTATTATTATTATTATTATTATTATTATTATTATTATTGGCATTATTATTAGCGGCACTCACCCACGCCGGAGTGGAGGAGGAAGCAGTCATTTCCGCCACTTGCTTATTTAGCCGCTCTACCTGCGAGGCTAAGTGAGAAGTGGCATCCACTTCATAAATTCCAGACGGTTTAGAAGGACACGCCCTGGGCACATTCCATTGGTAGGCGTTCATGGCCATTTCCTCGAACAATTCTTGGCACTCTTCCGGGGTTTTGATGTTTAACGTTCCCCCGGCGGCCGAATCGATCACTTATCGAGTTTGGAAATTTAAGCCGTTATAGAACGTCTGGACATGTAGCCAGGGTGGTAGCACGTGATGAGGACACATGCGCAAGCAATCTTTAAAACGTTCCCAAGTCTCGTAAAGAGACTCAGAATCAATTTGTATAAAGGAGGCTATATCTGTGCGCAGCTTTGCGGTTTTTGACGGAGGAAAGTATTTCGTTAAGAACTTTTCTGTCAACTCGGCCCACGTGGTTATGGCCCCTCTCGGAAGAGAAGTTAACCACGATTTAGCCTTTGTCCACAAAGAAAATGGAAATAAACGCAAGCGAATGGCGTCATCGCTGACGCCATTAATTTTAAACGTATCGCATATTTCTAAAAAGTTTTGGAGGTGAAGGTTAGGGTCCTCATCTGGCAAGCCGTCAAATTGAACTGACTGTTGTACCATCTGGATTGTGCTGGATTTTATTTCAAAATTATTATTAGCAATAACTGGGCGAGTGACACTCGACCCAGTATCTTCCAAATTTGGTCGGCATAGTAGGCCATGGTAGGTTGAGGGCCGCATTTGGAGGGGGCTCTGCCATAATATCGGGTATAGTATCGCCGACTAAATCTTCGGGATCTTCTGGATGATTTTGGTCGCGAGATCGGCGGCTCTCGCGAAAAGTGCGCTTGATTTCGGGATCAAAAGCTAATTCTGGATTGTCCGAATAGCTTCCTAGGGTCATATACTTTTATATGTATATAAAAAGGTTTTGCACAAAACAATTTTTTTGTAATTTTTCAGAGGATTTTTGGATGAAAATATAAACAGGAAAAAGAGGAAGGAGAGAGAAAGAAAAGAAAAAACAATCTCTTGGGTTTTTAGGTTTTTTTTTGACGAAAATATAAACAAGGAAAAATGGAAAGAGGAATGATTTTGTTTTTGTTTTTTTTATATTTTTGTGATTTTAAGGGTTTTTTTTAGAAAGAGAGAGATAAACTTATAATATTTTAAATAATTTTTTTTTTTATTTTTAGAGCGTTTTTTAGATGAAACGGTAATATATACGAGTAAAAAATAAAAGGCGTAAAATATAATAATAAATTTTATTTTTTGGCTTGATTTTATTTTTTCGAGTTTTTAGAAGAAAGAGAAAAAGAGACTATTCACAAAGATATATTATTTATATATATATATATTTTTTTGTCATATATTTTTTTAAGCTTAAAGAGAGAAAAAAAAGAAAATGATATTTATATATATAATATAAAATTAATAGCGATTCCCTGTTTCAAAATAACGACACCAAAAGTCCCCGTCAACGGCGCTAAAAACTTGATGGGTAAAATTAGAGTGTTGCAAAACCTTTCTGTGATGTGATTAGAATTAAGCGGGCATTTTCGAGGAGTTTCGAGTACTCCTACTTCGAGAAACTAACCGTTATCCTACTTCGATGAATAGAAGTAACAGTCTTTTCTTCTTTCAAAATATCGACGTTTACGCCCCGGCTACCGCGCCGAATTCTCTAAATGTTTAAATATAAAAGTTGTTGTAGTATAGTGGTGAGTATTCCCGCCTGTCACGCAGGTGACCCGGGTTCGATCCCGGCAACGACACCAAAAACTTGATGGGCAAAATTAAATTCCTGCGGAGCCTGCGTTTGGTTAGATTCCGGCGGGCGTTTTCGAGGAGTCCGGCGAGTACTCTTACTTCGAGGAGCTTAACCGTTATCCAACCTGTCAAGGTGATGGAAGTAATGGTCACTCCCGCTTTCGGAATATCGGGGGTAGCACCGCGGCGACGGGGCCGAAATTCTTTTTTGGTTAATAATTTTTTATAAAAAAGATCTCTCGCAGAGTTTTTGAAGGTAATTTATCCAACTTATCTTACGATAAAGGCAAGTGCACCTTATCGTGTATAGTACAGGATATAATTTTTTTTATAAAATGATATCGCGGTCGTATTTTTCCGAGGCCGTGCTGATTATCTCTACTTTAAGGATGCGCTATTATCTTATCGATGAAAAATAGTAATTGCAGTAATTCTAAAAAGCATAAAAGACAATAATCGCGGGCTTGGTGTGCGTTTAGTAAAAACCAAGAAAAGCGATGATAATGCAGATAATCTAAACTATGAAAGCGGTAAATAATGCAGAAAATCTAAACTATGAAAGCGGTAAATAATGCGGAAAATCTAGCTATGAAAGCGGTAAATAATGCGGAAAATCTAGCTATGAAAGCGGTAAATAATGCAGAAAATCTAGCTATGAAAGCGGTAAATAATGCAGAAAATCTAGCTATGAAAGCGGTAAATAATGCAGAAAATCTAGCTATGAAAGCTAAAAAATTAATTATGAAAGCGATAAAAGCTATGATATGAAAAGAAGAACAACTATGCTAAGAAAAGGAGAACAATACCATGAAGAAAACAGTCTATTTTCATTAAGCAAAAGGAAATATTACAATCCTAGAGAGAAAGAGTTGAACAAAGAGAGAGAAAATTATAAAAACTAAAACAACACAAAAGTGGATCAAAAATCCCAAAAAACATCAGAATTTGTGAACCCCCAAGCCATCAGCCGACCCCCTCTATTTATAGGCAAAAGTGAGCTGCACTTAGCAAAAAATGAAATAGCAGCAGGCGGTTTGACTGGAGAGGTTGGCAAGTTTGACTTGAGCACTGGTGGGGTGCGGATAGAAGCTGGCTGATTCTAGAAGGAGAGTGCTGGCGGGTTGGAGTGAGCTGGCAGGTTTGGTCTGAGTCTCAGCGGTTCGGGCTGAGTCTCAGCGGTAGGACTGGTCTCAGCGGTTGGGGGATTAAATCCAGCACAGCGGAGAGTTCGTCGAACGCAGTGGAGAGTTCGTTGAATGCAGCGGAGAGGGATTCGTCGAACGCCACTCAGGGAGAGTTCGTCGAATGCAGCACGGGGTTCGTCGAACGCAGCTCGGGGAGTGTTCATCGAACTCAGGGCGCCTTTCGTCAAACGCAGTTTGCCTTTTGTCGAACGCCTGCAGACTTATATATATTATTATTATTTATTATATATACATATATATATACATATATATTTCATTATATTTATAATATATATATTATTATTACTATGTTATTATTATACTACACTACTATATTATTATATATATATTCACAGAATTTTTATATTAATACATATTCAATAACTAACTTAATTATATTCAATAAATATTTACATATATATTTAAATACATTATATATATATTTACATACTTAAATAGTTCCTTCTTACATATAAATATATAAATATAAAAATTAGCTAAAACAATTTATTTATTCAATAATTTATATGAAATATATACAATATTAGCCAAAATTATGCTAAAAACTATACTAAAAATCTGCATAATTTACTACTCATCAGCCTTGCTAAACGACCCCTTGGTCTATAGGTTTGTATGGGCATTCCTATCACAACCCGCATTTTCTCCAAATTTAAGGATATCAGAGTAAGAGAAAATACACGTCATGATGCCACGTCATACAGGAGACAACTGTAGACGCTCAGGCGAAAACCTATTACTTAATTAGACAAAACATGATTATATGATAAGTCATCATTTGAAATCATTTATTAGGGGTTTTAAGGTATGAATTGTGTCTCTCAGTTCGTGGATCAACTAGTCCACCGAGAAAGTATATATAGTTGCAGCGGAAAGTACTTGATTTAGTTTACTTAAAGTCCTACATGTATGCAAACGACGGAGCATGAAGTAAATGATATGCACATAATTAGGTGTATTGTAAGAGTAGAAAACACCTTTAGGCGACTTTAAAGTTAAGGGTTTCAGTTAGAAAGAATGCAATGAGGATGAAGAAAAACCATTTTATAACTATATTGCACCTAACATAAATCATTCCCAGAGGGTAAGATACACAAGATCTAAAGTAGTGGCATAATCTGGCAAATAAACTATAAAGTATAAAAAGGGGCACAATGGGCGTCAACAACATGACACTAACCCATTGGCACCAACTAGTATGTCTGAGCACAAGAAGTAACTAAAAACAACTACCTCGCAGCAGCGGGGTGAACAACTACTAAAACTCTGAACATTAGGCTACAACACTAGCCGCTACGGCTCTGAACCTGAGGCATTCAATAAAACAAAGAACGCCTCAGCAAGGATTTACAAGTGGCCAAAAAGTAAGCAGAAAGTAAATAAGGCAAAAGGGGTACCAACCCAGGCCAGATTCACCGAAAGAAAAGCTCCAAAATAAGGAACTAAACAAAACACCAAGTGCACCAAAAGAAAGTGTCATAAAGAGGATCAAGCAAGTTTCATTTATCTTGTTACATTAATTAAAGAGACTGATCAGCTCACATTAAATGGGAGCGGTTACCTACCTCTGCTACCCAAAGCCCAAAACCAGGTGGGGGTGCCACTAGACCCAACCACCCAAACAGACTACCGTGCAAGGCTATAACATTCCCCCACTATCCCCCAAACAGGACTACCGTGCAAGGCTAAAGACAGTGGTTCTTAATAGATTTAATCTTTAATGAAAACACGGGGCGTAGCCTGAGAAATAATCACCAGGATATCCTAAGGATATGGTCACACCAAGTAAACATTACCCAATACTAATCAAGAGAATTCATAAGTTAATTAACCACAACGGGTACGAGATTTCAAACATGAAAAACTCAACGAAATCACATGCGTTCCAGGTGGGGTTCCAAGGGGCCGCGCCCCTGGCGGGGTCTTAGGGGCAGAGCCCCTAACGGGGTCCAAGGGGCAGCGCCCCTGGCGGTGGCCTCGCTCCGAGCTCAGTCCAAAAAGTTGTAGTGGGGTAAAATTAGACAACCAGATCAAAAGTTATTGCTGTTTAAAGTTTAAGTGTCATTTGGAGCTAAATCTCTCACTTTCGTTACAAACCGCATCTAAAATTCTTTCATTTTGAAATTTATGTGTCATTTGGACCTAAATCTTACATTACTAGTAGAACACACTGTATATCAACCTCTAAACGAGCTTGAATTTGTTAAAATTGTTCTGCATTGGATTTAGGGCTCCTATCTCATTCTGAAAAGGTGTCCTTTGGAATCCCACACAAAAATTTTTGAAATTCCACCACCAGAAACCGCACAAAAATCACCTCATATGATTTTCCAAGACAAAATCAGGGCAATTAGAACGGGGAACTATAAAAGGGGTTTCTCGAGAAGTAGGAGGTAGACACAAAGGATCTCTCGAGAAATAGGAGGTCGACACAAAGGATCTCTCGAGAAATAGGAGGGGTTAAGGTGATTTCTCGAGAAGTAGGGGAGGAAGATCCTAATTTCTCGAGAACAAAAAAAGGAAAAGTCAAGCTTCTCGAGAAATCCAAGGGAAAAACAACATGTTTCTCGAGAACTCCAAGGGATTTCTCGAGAAACCCAAAACGGAGGAAACATGATTCTCGAGAAATCCAAAGGATCTCTCGAGAAACCCAAAAGGTGGAACTCTGACTCCTTTCGAGAAATAGGCACCAGCAGAACGAATTTTCCAAGTCACCCTTGCTTCTCCGGGGAAACGAATTTTCGGTACTTATGGGGGGGGGGAGAAACAAATCGAGTATGAATACAGCCATAACCACATTCAAAGACACAAGCTAAACAGTACAACAAGAAATCGACATGAGCGAAACGATGCTTCAAGAACGAAAGAGAAGAGGGAAAAAAGCCACTTGCCTTAACCTTGGGGAAACTCAACCAACACCGCTCTGAATGCCAAGGGAACTCTTGAGCACGAAAACCTGGAGCTTTAAGGACTAAAAGAAGGGGTTAGGTCACTACCAAAACTCCCAAAACTCCACGAAACAAGAAAAGCTTACTGCTAGAACGAAGATCTCGCCGAGAGCTTTCCAAAACTTCAAACCAAACACGATTCCGACCACTACAGCCCTAGGAATCGCCGGTGAAATGATCCACGAAACCTCGCTCTCACTCTATCGCACAGCGACTGCTTTTGATCGAGGAAGGGGAAGATGAATAGGAGGAGGAGATTTTAGGCTTATATATAACCCTAAATTATTATTTAATTAATAAATAAATCCCCCAATTCACTTAAACTGCGAGGGCTACCAAAACACCTCGGATTTCTATGAAATTTGCACCTTAACTAAAACACGGCGCTACGAATCCAACGACGAAGTCAGAATTCAATTCCGACGGGCCAAACTCGGGCTAAAGCCTCCCGAAGCTAAAATCTTGATATCCACCCAAAATCTTTACTTTAACTTGAAACGATGCGAAATCTCGCACGCTCGATCTATAAGACATACTTTAACTAAGCTAATGCTCAACACACTACTAGACGAGCTGACGTATTGCCCTTACGCCAAAATTATGTCACGGCGGGTACGTAAAATAATCAACGAAAATCAGGGGCGTTACAATTCCTATACACCAATGATTACTTTTCTATTGTGTACCTGCTTTACTTACTATTCTTTACTTGCTCTTTACATTGCTTTATATCACTGCTTTAATTATTTGTATACACATGTGTAGTTGTAGACATTTCCTATAGACAAGATCCACCATCATCTGCTTTGTTTTATACTCATTGTTGTCCTCTGCTTCATCCTCCTACACGGTACCTAGGAGCCATTGGGGGTGGGGTGGGGAACATAAGGATTAGTATTTTTTACTAACGGTCGGTGGACCATATCATTTTAGTCTCCACTACAAAACGCCGATCCTGCCAGCCATTTCGATCACAGAAGAAGAAAAGAATAAAGGAACAAATATAAGTTCAAGTTCACAAATCACATGCTATATATAATAAATGTCCACATGTTATAACTGAAATAACAAGGGTTACAGTAATAAAGGGCTCATGCCCTACACATCATGCCCACACTACAAGATCACTCGTGGAAGCATAATCTACTAAACACTCACTGATCCTGGAAATGGTGCTCCTGTACTAGATTGGCCCGCCTCCGTCTACACCGGCCTCTGATGCTGATGCGTTTCCTCGGTCCCCTAAAATGATATGGTCCACCGACCGTTTGTCAAAAAGGCTAAGCCTTATGTTCCCCACCCCACACCCAAGGGATCCTAGGAACCATGTGGGAGGATGAAGCAGAGGACATCAAGGGGTATACAACAAAGCAGATGATGGCGGATCTAGTCTATAGGAAATATCTACCACTGCTCAAGTATATATATACATTTGAAGCAATAAATAAAGCATGGTAAAGAGCAATTAAAGAGCAGTAAATAAAGACAAGTATATAATATAAAAGTAACCATTGATTTATAGGAATGCCCATACAAACCTATAGACCAAGGGGTTGTTTAGCAAGGCCTATCGTATAAAGAGTCCTATAACCAATTTACACGATAGGGGTAGGGGTTGAAATGCAATGTTTATGCCATGTCATGCAGAGTTATGCAGTTTATGCTATGTTCGTACAAGTGCAACTCACACACATTGACTCTATGCGTACAGACCTTTAGTTCCCCCTTTTTGGAGCTAGCAAGACTCCCAGGATACTCCCGTAGTGGCAAACAGAAGCGGTGGGTTGGGCCTCGCCCACCTTTAGGTTGGTATTCACACTACCTAACCTAGACCTATCATACGCCTCAATGCAAAACCGTGGAGTATCTGCGTACTCTTATTGGCTGGACCACCAGACTTTTATGGCTAAGTGCATATTCCACAATTGCAGAGTCAACGTATTGACGTCGGTGTGAATGACCATCTAATACCGAAGACCCACCACCTTTATGCACATGCAAACATGTTTACTATCTATCTCCAAGCCATAATATCCCCGGGCTAACCCGCCCATCACAATAACCTTCCGATCCACCGGCTCGCCGGACCAACCCGTCCATACCATCAAACACTACTGAGTCACAAGCTCACCGGACTAACTAATCCGCTCCTTCAACCACTGAGCCTACCGCTCATAAAACCAACCCAACTAACCTCACATAACCACGAGGTGTGGGTGTGTGCATTATTAAGTTAAACTTGAACAACATCTTACTCCTACAGTTTATGGTTAATCTTGGACTTCCCGAGGATTACCCTGTAAGGGGCTCGCTACGGTACTAGGAACTATAATGGGATGACACCACAAAGCCCCCTTTCTCAAGACACTTAGTGTTGTTGGTATCTACCCATAAGAACACCCTCCTTATTATTACACTTGGATTACCCTAAGTATTTTATGACCCTCTAAGGGGAAAGACAATCTTTCGTCGGTCCCGAACACAATTTTACCCTTAACCCACCAAGTACACTCTCATCACATAAACTTCTTTTGGTGACCTCACATATTTTCAACCAGTCTAGGTACAACCTCTACCTTCCATTCCCTCCTAATGATCAATAAAGTTCTCAAATTTTACAGTTTTACTATACGCAGACCAAATGAGTTACATAAGGGGAGGTACTCCAAATATTCATCCAACTGACTCAAGATATTTACTGGAGGTCTATCATGATGTTTCAAAACTAAATCCAGAGAATCATATTTTTCCTTAATTATTTTCATTTATTATAATTTCTCCAACATTTGCTAAGTATGAATATGAACATGAAGTGTAAGGTATTCTTATGATATGGCTCTCATAAAATTAAGATAAATCTATCATGACAAAATAACAATAAGTACAAAATGTCACAATTTTACAATCAGGAATTGTCCTCTAATTATAATATTTAGAATCTATCCAAAGTTGGAGGTTAATGAAGGAACCATCAAAAATACTTATCCAAAATTTTTGGAATAATTACTAGACCTTCATATTAGTCAGAAAAGTCTATTGGACAAATTTCAGAATTTATAAAGGCAAATTAATCACATAAATGAATATTCCAAAGAAACCCTTTCTAGGGAAAATTATGAAGGAACATACTGTTAAATAATTCCAAAAATAATGAAAGAAATACTAGATTTCTAATATGATCGTAAAGGCTTGCTGACTGAGTTTCACAATTTATGGAAATCATTTTCTTACCTAAATAAATATTCCAAATAGATCCTAATATGAACATGTTGTGAAGTAGCCTACTGATAAGAATCTCCAAAAATTATATAAATATTTGCAGAGCTTCCTAGTGCCCTGAAATGTCCTATCACCAAGTTGTACATTTTTCTAGAGAGTTTTGGACCCTTAATTATATTTCTTAAGATTAACATAAAATAAGTGCCTTGTGAATGAAGTGCGGGTTAAACCATCTAATTAATTACACAAAAATTACCAATGGTCCATCGTATGAATATAAAGGCACTACCAAGGTTTCATCACCATCCAAGACCATTTGAATATGTAAGTCTCTCTAATAATGAAAAGCCCTAAAGGGGTTATAACCTAACTTAGGGGGAATAAATATTCCTAAAATTCTCTCAAAATTCCCTATTGCATTATTACACCCCATGAACATATCTACTAAGTCCCATGACCATTCTAGCACTTTTGACCACATGACCTTCACAAGGTTCTATATGCACCCCTAGGGATAAAGCTAGGGTCCTATGGCATATCCACCTCCACACCACCAAAAATCACTCATGGGGGTGTTTTAGGAGATCATAAACCAGTGGCCAAGGTTTCAACCCATATTGATGAGTTTTGACCACCATACCCCAAAATAAACACCATACCCCAATTTTAAGCTAATTTGACCCTACTTGGGTTAACCAATTACCTATCTAAATCAGTCTCAATTGGTCTGAAATTTTTACTAAGGTCATATAATAACCCTAAGGAGCACCCACTAAAATTTGGAGTGGATTGGGGGTTATTAGACTCATTAATTAATGTTTGAATTATGAATTTATTACAAAAACCTTAGAAAAATGTTCTCCTAAAATTCCCATATTTTGATATGGTAAGAAGGTTGATATAAGTAGCCTAGGTTTTAATTTTCAAGTCAATCCCATTACCCAATCAAAAGTTATACAAGGAATGGTGGCTGCCCTACCATAGGGACCAGTCCCACCAAAATGGCTCTACAGAGAGCTACAGAAATCCTTTTGTGCTGAAACAAATTTTAAAATAAAGTAGACTCCAAGGGCTACATCTTTGGTGTTGACTACATTTTCTGTAGAGGGGACTATGTATTTTTATTAAACTAATTTATGTACTGCAAAAACTGTGACAGAAAATGCAACATATATCATTTAATACATAAGATCTTGCACAGATCGTGAAGCAAAAATGTGGGACATCCATTCATCTTCCTCCTCCAGCCAACGGTGGAGATTTACTCGACCTGTATCCTATCAACCTTGGTATTCCCGGCCACCCACGCCCCTCCCCGGCCGGTCAATGCCACCACCACCTTCCTTGAGGTAGTGGCCGGCGATAGGAGGTCTTGGCCGGCCGGTGGCGGCCGAAACCGGCGGTTTAGCCAAGGAAATATACCTCCAAAAATGGAGTTTTCAGCCACATGATCTAGGGCCAATTGGCCTTAAACCTTGAAATCAATAGATGTGGATCTATCCATTAGAGAAGTGGAGAAGAACCAGAACTTCTTGGAGTCTTTAAGCCTTGCTGTTTGGCCCATCACCATGGCCGACCATGGAGCTTGGATGCCATGCCGATCTGAGACTAGGATGCACGATTTCTTCTGGAATGTTGGGTGTTTCACTCCTCTCAGTCGTTTGAAGGTGTTAAAGGCATCAATTGGGAGAGGGCGGGTTACAACCTTGAAAACCATTAATTGCCATCAAACCTAATTTTCGGTCATGGTAAATCCATTGAATTTAGCTACCTTGAGGGCTGGAAAAACTCCTGAAATTATTGTAACAGTCATCGGAGATGAATCCCCATCAATTGGGAGATCAATTGGCCTCCCTTGGCCATGAATGCCATTAATCCTCTCTTTCACTCTCTTCAAATTGGGGGAAACTCCCAATTTCTCTCTCCTAGTCACCCCTTCCAGAAATTGGATGGCATTCCATGTAATTTCAGCCTCATGAGGCTAGAGTGTCACTTCAATTGGGCCTAGCCCAAGTGGATTGAACTTGAGTTAGCCTTTTCCCCTCTTTTTGGGCAAGGTTGACCAAGTGTTGACTTCAGGTGTTGACTTGGTCAACTGATGGGTTTACTGGTCCAAGTGGTATGTCTTGACTCCCTTGACATTACCCAAAGTTGGTTGAGTCATGGTGGTGCCCCAATTGGGCCGATTTATTCAAAAAGTGTTGGTTTGACCAAAACAGGGCTAGAGTTGACTTGGGTCAAATTGGCCAAATTGGTGGCCCCATGATGGGGGTTTTTAGTCCATTGGGTCCCTAATATCCTTATAAGGGTATTTGCAAGGTCAATTTGGCATGGTGGAGGCCAATTGACCCTAATTAGGCTACTTTGACCAAATTATGGTTAGGGTTGACTTTGGTCAACTTGGCCACTTTGGTTGACCCCAATGGGTCCTTAGTGCTCTAAGGGACCCCTTAATAGGTTTGGTATGTCATGGTGGTGTCAAAGGGTCAAGGTGAGGCCCTAAAGTCCAACCCTAAGCTTGGTAACTAGAAATTGCTATTTGTAGACCAAGGTGCTCTTCTCATTCAAGCCTAAGGCCAAGTGATCTCTTCAAGCTTCCTAGGGTTTTGTCAAGCCCTAGTGATGAAAAAACCACTCTAGGGGTCTAGTTGTTTTGGGGAAGTTACAATAAGACCCGGTTTTGTAGCGAAAAAATGGGGTCTTACAAACTAGTATCAAAGCAAACTTTGATCCGAAGAAAAGAAGTCCACAAACCCTGGGCCACCCCGCGCGAGTTAAGTTTGAGGACTAACTAAGCAGCGGAAGCAATGGTGTGCCCATATGGGGAAATCACATGAAAAGTCCACTTTTAACTGAATTTTTTTGTTAGCCAAATCTCCTTACGAGAGTGGCAAGTTTTCTTTTGTAGCCTGCGGCGAACTCCGCCCCCAGCAGGAAATACCTCCGGCTACAAAGATCTCTTTATATAGTCCTTTAGTCAATGAGTTAGACTCAACCCCACTAGGACACATGACTTACCATGACAATTTATACCATGCCTTAGTCTGAAATAGACAGTAGGTGTCATTTTGGTGAAGGTACAAGGATACCCCAAAGAGGCTAGAGAAAGAGAGATTAGCACATAAGCAGAATTGTATGGGACTTGTAGATCTAACACTCGTACCGGTGACACATTTATATAGAGACAACCACCATCAGATAAGAATTTAAAGTTCAGAAGTTTCCCTATTTGGGATTGTGTCATATGTTGACCCTGATAAGGTTGTCGTAGAAGGTACCTGGAAGAGTCTAAGGTGTAGAGTATACTAATGAGCCTCAAGATAGAACCCCAAGTCTAAGGGTGTGTGCCCTAAGAATTGTTTGCATACTTGGGACGAATATAACATGGTGATATCGAAGATACTTAGCCCAAAATGGATAGTGGCTTATCTTTTGATTATTGGGGCCTACCTTTTGTTTATTGGGCAAATTAATGACTGACTTGGGTTTCCCTTAGATTTAATTTAGAAAGAGATTCGTCGTGAACATAATGATTATGAAGTAGATCATATTCGATGTTACTTGGGCAAATCTGAGATTGTATAACAGTATGTTCGGAATAATGATTCGTAGTATTACCAGGACAATGAATAGACATCATTGATCGAACAATAACTTGACCTTAGTTGAATCATTGGAAATGTAAAGTCGCCAAGATTAATCACTTAGGGATGCTGATGTCCCATTCTAAAAGTTATGGACGGAAACTAGGTCATACAAGTCATAGTTATATTTGAGCTTCTTGTGACTTGGGGCATTCGGAAGTGATTAACTTATGAATTGTTAAAAATCACACCCTATCATGGTAGAAAATTTTAACTACAACAATAGCCCTTATACCTTGGGAGCTATGATGATGAATAACTAGGGATCTTAGACGATGGCTTGTGGCATTTAGAATATAGTGTTTGAGTTTTCTATGATAAGAATGATCTAAGTTTATCTTACTTTGGACCATCCGAAAGTGATCAAGACTAGCATATGTGGAAGTGATAGGAATTTGGTGAAATAAACATGAAGATATTTCCTTGATGAAATTGACTTGTGAAAAATCTTAGGGTTTCAAAAGATTTTACCCGTATACCTTATGAATCAAACTCCACATAGAAAGTGATTGGGAGTCATCTTCAAACATTGTTACTAGTGTTGGTTGGTTAACATATGTTCATAAGATCCATGTGTACACCCCCTTAAATTTTGAGGATAATTGGGACGCCTGATGATGCGATCAGTCCCATTAAATGATAAGATTTGTATAAAAATCATATAGTTTAGTTGGTTGATGATGTTGGAGTTGCCATTGTGATCTAGAAGTGGTCAAACATGTAATCTCACTGCCAACGCGATATGAGCCTGCAGGGTCGCACATAAGAGCATGTGGAGAAGATGGAAGATTGACTGTGTTGGTAAAGGTTACCAATCACCATATATATAGAATGGGGAAGTCCAGCAAATGTTGCTGTCTGAATTCGTCGGATATGATTCGTCGGATTCGTCGGGTTTACACGGATTGGATTCGTCGGATATGATTCGTCGGATTCGTCGGGTTTACACGGATTGGATTCGTCGGATATGATTCGTCGGATTCGTCGGGTTTACACGGATTGGATTCGTCGGATTCGTCGGGATTCGTCGGGTCATTCCGTGGAAACTCGACGAACTGTGACAGAGATCCTCCACTCGACAAAGTGTTGTCATCTGTCTGGATTCGTCGGAATTCGTCGGGATTCGTCGGGTCATTCCGTGGAATCTCGACGAATTATCACAGAGAGCCTTGACTAGGCAATTGTTGCCGTCTGTTGTGATTCGTCGAATTCATCGGATTGTCCCGTGAAGACTCGACGAATTGTTACAGAGATCATTCTTGGCAAATGTTGCCGTTTGATCTGATTCGTCGAATTCGTCGGATTGTCCCGTGGAATTCCGACGAATTGTAACAGAAGCCCTTATTCTGATGTGTGGTCTGCGGATAGCGATTCTTCTAGAAGCTGTTTATCCTTTGGGTATAAATAGGACTTCGTTTTTAGGGTTCTCATAACTTACGAAGAGAAAGGCCGACGGAAGTGTTCCGCTCTCCCCCGAACCCTAGACGGAAGGAGTTCCGTCGCTCGATCGCGTCCGCCGACCTCCTCTCCGGCGATCGTCGCCGTGTGTGTTCTTCCTGGAGCGAACCTAGCAGTTCGTGGAAGTGCAAAGGTGCAGTCGTTCTTCTCCTGGCTCGTGTGGACTTCTGTAGAGACGTAGACATAATTCTACGTGAGAACTCTTCTTGCCACCGACAGGAATCAACTCTTGGAGCATCTTGGTTGGATTTGATCCAACCCCGTTGAGGTAATTTTTACCTAGTATTTTATTAACTCCTTGATTCAACATTCATGGCCGATCCAAGCATTTTTGGGTTGTTTCTGTTTATTTCCGCTGCGCCTACATCTGATGTATGGTTCTAGAAAAACCCAACAGTGGTATCAGAGGGAGGTTCTGGTCTTGGATGTTGTTTCAGAAGTTTGGTTATTCCAGTACGTGCAAATCTAGGTATTTAGAAGTGTTCTAAATGTCAAGATTTCTTCCTAGAACATCAAATGTTGATGATTTTCAAAAGGGGGGTCTTGGAACCCCACCAGGAACGTTTGGGATTTCGTGGTAATTTCTAATTGTTAGAAATTATTGTCTCCTTAGCAGTAACCGTCCCTCAAGTGGTTAATGAACCCTTGTTCTGTTTTGGATTTTGAATCCAACAATGAGAGACGAGCTTGTCTACTGCTTTAAGTCGAGTTGTCTTTGCCTTTGTCCAATGCATGTAAATCTGAAGATTTGGAAGAGTTCTAAATGTCCAGATTTAGCCCTTTAGTCTATCAAAGGTTGATAGTCTTATGTAGTGCACATAAGGGATGCATGAGGATTTTAGAAAGTTTGTTTTTCTGTGGATGTGCACATTGATCAAATGTTGATCATGGTTAAGTGTTAACCTATCTTTAAAATTCCCTTCATCAAATATTAAGTGTTCGGATGCCTTCCGATGGATGACACTCTTCCTGCCTCGATCGATGAAGTGTGGGCTTGCCAAAGCAAGGTGCATTAATCTATCTTGGTAAGGGTGCGAGCGGATAATTGTGATATCCCACTGTCGACATCGGGTCTAACTTAACTAGGTGACCTCAAAGGTTGAGTGCCTAGAGGCATAGGGTTGGCATGCTCCATATGATGGATGCGAATAAGGAGTTATTCACCAGCCATACAAGAGTTGCATGAGGATGCAATTGGCAAGCGTTGCCTACCTAAATAACCGCATTATGAGAGGAACGCCAAAGCGGACTCGTGGTGTTGGTGAAATACGGATCTTGTCCACTAAGAGAGTAGCTCGCATGGACTCTCCGAATTGATAGTGAGGGCTATCATTTTGAATAAAATAGTGGGAGTATTTAATTGAAGTCCAAATTAAAATAAATTGTATTTTGAAATTAAGGTACTAATTAGATTCTGCATGAATTCTTGTAGAATTCCATGGCAAGTGGTTCACACTCCACCTTGTCCCTAAGAGCTATCCTTGAGAAGGACAAGCTTAGTGGGACGAACTATATGGACTGGTATAGGAACCTGAGAATTGTTCTCAGGCAAGAGCGAAAGCTCTACGTCTTGGAAGAAGAAGCCCCCGAGGTGCCGACCGGGAACTCGTCCCGTGTTGATAAGGATGCTTATAAGAAGTATACCGATGACGCCTTAGACGTCGAGTGCCTTATGCTTGCCACCATGAACTCTGAGCTTCAGAAGCAACACGAGAACATGGGGTGCAAGGAGATTGACGAGCACCTAAAGAAAATGTTTCAAGGGCAAGCTCGTCAAGAGAGGTTCGATGTCACGAAGGCCTTATTTCAGTGCAAAATGGGAGCTCGAGACTCGGTTGGTACTCACGTACTCAAGATGATTGGGTATATAGAGAACCTGGAGAGACTGGGTTTTCCTCTGGGTCAAGAGTTGGCCACAGATCTTATCCTGCAATCGTTGCCGGATAGTTATGAGCAGTTCGTCTTGAACTATAACATGAATGAAATAGACAAGACACTGCCCGAGCTCCTAGGCATGTTGCGAACTGCCGAAATAAACATGAAGAAGGCCAAGCCTGCTAGTCCCATATTGATGGTACATAAAGGCAAGGGTAAGGCCAAGGGCTTCAAGAAGACGAAGGTGGGACCTAAGTCACATCTTGAGCCCAAATCTTCTGCGCTGAAAAGGAAGAGCACCGTGAAGGAAGGGAAATGCCACCACTGTGGCAAGGATGGTCATTGGAGGAGGAATTGTCCTTCGTACATTGAGGGTCTGCATAAAATGAAGGGAGGTATGACTTCCGCTTCGGATATTTACGTTATAGAGATAAACCTTTCTGCTCCTTCATCTTGGGTATTGGATACCGGATGTGGTTCTCACATTTGTACAAATGTGCAGGAACTAGGAAGGAGGAGATTGCTGAGTAAAGGAGAGGTGGACCTACGTGTCGGCAATGGAGCAAGAGTTGCTGCTGTAGCCGTAGGGGTTTACCGTCTTTCTTTGCCCAGTGGGCTTGTAATAGAACTTAATAATTGTTATTTTGTTCCGGCCATAACTAGAAACATTATATCCATTTCATGTTTGGACATGATTGGATTTTCTTTTATAATTAAGAACAATTGTTGTTCTATATTTAAGAATGATGTTTGTTATGCTGTAGCTCAATTGTTTAATGGTCTTTATGTTTTGAACCTGGACCATCCGATCTATAATGTAGATAATAATAAAAGACTAAGAACAAATGACTCAAATCCTACATATCTCTGGCATTGTCGTTTGGGCCATATAAATGAGAAGCGCATATCCAAGCTCCATAAAGATGGACTATTGGACTCATTTGATTATGAATCATTTGAGCGATGTGAGTCTTGTTTATTAGGCAAGATGACTAAAGCCCCTTTCACTGGTTATACTGAGAGGGCTGAGGATCTCTTGGGTGTTGTACATAGTGATGTATGCGGACCCATGAGTTCTATGGCTAGAGGTGGGTATTTCTACTTCGTTACATTTACTGATGATTTCAGTAGATACGGATACGTGTATCTTATGAAGTGCAAATCCGAAACCTTTGAAAAGTTCAAAGAGTTTAAGAATGAAGTGGAGAACCAATTGGGTAAAAAGGTTAAAGCACTCCGATCTGATCGAGGTGGCGAATACCTGAGTCATGAGTTCCGTGATCATCTGAAAGAGTGTGGTATTGTATCACAGCTCACTCCACCTAGGACACCGCAGCATAATGGTGTGTCTGAGAGGAGAAATCGTACTCTGTTAGACATGGTACGGTCGATGATGAGTCATGCAGACTTGCCTGTTTCCTTTTGGGGTTTTGCTTTAGAGACTGCTGCAATGTCACTGAATCGCGCTCCGACGAAAACGGTTCTAAAGACACCATATGAGATATGGACTGGGAAGCGTCCTAGTATGTCGTTCATTAAAATTTGGGGTTGTGAGGCATACGTACGACGTCAAATGCCTGACAAGCTGGAACCCAAATCAGATAAGTGTTATCTGGTGGGATATCCTAAGGAAACGAAGGGATATTACTTTTACCTACCGTCTGAGGGCAAAGTGTTTGTCGCAAGGACGGGTGTCTTCTTGGAGAAAGAGTTCTTATCAAGAAAGACGCAAAAGGTAGAACTTGAAGAAGTTCAAGAACCACAAATAGTGAATGAACCAGAGTTGGATTCTGAGCCAGGACTACAAGATGTTGTAGCTAGAGAACCTGCTCACGAAACACAAGTCCTACGTAGATCTGGTAGACCAAGATTTGAGCCTGAGAGATATGGATTTCTCGTGTCTCAAATAGGTAATGTGTTGCTTATGGATCATGATGATGAACCAGCAACCTACCAAGAGGCTATGAATGGACCGGACTCCGACAAATGGCTTGAGGCTATGAAATCCGAAATGGACTCCATGTATATAAACCAAGTTTGGAACTTGGTGGAACCACCTGAAGGGGTACGACCCATAGGGTGCAAGTGGGTCTTCAAGAAGAAGACCGACATGGATGGGAATGTACAGACATTCAAAGGGCGACTGGTGGCTAAGGGTTTCAAGCAAATTCATGGTGTTGACTATGATGAGACCTTTTCCCCTGTTGCCATGGTAAAGTCCATTAGGATATTGCTTGCTATTGCTGCGTATTATGACTACGAGATCTGGCAGATGGATGTCAAAACGGCTTTCCTAAATGGAAACCTCCTTGAGGAAGTGTACATGACACAACCCGAGGGTTTTGTATCCCCAAATGAAGCCACTAAAATATGCAAGCTGAATAGGTCCATCTATGGACTGAAACAGGCCTCTAGAAGTTGGAATCTTCGTTTTGATAAGAAGATCAAAGAGTTTGGTTTTGTCAAGAATGAAGATGAACCGTGTGTTTACAAGCGAATCAGTGGGAACATTGTTGTCTTCCTGATATTGTATGTAGATGACATACTGCTGATCGGGAATGACAAACCTACCCTGAAAGTTGTTAAGAACAACCTAGGGAACTGCTTTTCTATGAAGGACTTGGGTGAAGCGACTTACATACTCGGTATTAAGATCTATAGAGATAGATCGAAGAAGTTGCTGGGTTTGACCCAGAGTACGTACATTGACAAGGTGTTGAAGCGGTTCAACATGCTTGAGTCCAAGAAAGGATTTTTGCCCATGTCTCATGGTGTGAATCTCTCTAAGGACCAGTGTCCAAAATCTTGCGAAGATAAGGACCGCATGAAGTTGATTCCATATGCTTCGGCAATTGGGTCAATCATGTATGCAATGTTATGTACTCGACCCGATGTCTCTTTTGCTTTGAGCATGACTAGCAGGTATCAGTCTGATCCCGGTGAATGTCACTGGATAGCCGTAAAGAATATCCTGAAGTACTTGAGAAGGACTAAGGATGTATTCTTGGTGTATGGTGGAGAGGAAGAGCTCGTTGTAAGTGGTTACACGGATGCTAGCTTCCAAACTGATAGGGATGATTCAAAGTCTCAGTCAGGGTTTGTGTTTTGCCTGAATGGAGGAGCTGTGAGCTGGAAGAGTTCCAAGCAAGAGACAGTTGCTGATTCTACAACTGAGGCCGAGTATATCGCTGCAGCTAATGCAGCGAAGGAGGCTGTATGGATTAGGAAATTCATCGGCGAGCTAGATGTAGTTCCTAGCATTGTTGGTCCCGTAGTTCTCTACTGTGATAACAATGGTGCAATTGCACAATCTAAGGAACCTAGATCCCATCAGCGCTCCAAGCACATACTTCGGCGGTTCCATCTTATTTGTGAGATTGTCGAACGAGGAGATGTGAACATTTGCAGAGTGCCGACTGAGGAGAATATTGCAGATCCACTGACAAAGCCTCTCGCGCAGAGAAAGCATGATGGTCATACTAGATCAATGGGTATACGATACCTGAATGATCAACTCTAGTGGGAGTCTTGTGGGTTGCATGTAAAATAAATATTCTGTTGGCTGTTTAAAATTTATTCATATGATGAATTGTGTACCAATTATTTCTTTTTACAATTAATGGCAAGTTCTTTTATTACGATATACTGTTTCTATATGATAGAATAAAATTCGTGATAAATACCCTTAGAATGTTCGCTTCCATAGGACATCAAGTACGTGACTTGAATGTGAGAGCCTATGATTTTGAAGCTTCATTCTTAAAAGGTCCCTGGTCGAGGTATCATCGTAGAAGCTAAGGGTGATGATGATACATTAAGACTAGCATGTGTGTTGACTGATGACCGGTTCTCACAGGTCATGATATTGTGATATCAAGTCATCACATGGGTACTTGTTAGTGAACAAGTTGTACTGGACAGACCCAACCTGAGACTACTTTGTGGATTGTTACTTAAAAGTGTCACAAGTAGGTCTCATTTGACAATGGTGTTGTGGTCCTTTGACCTGAAGTCACAGCATTCACCGAGTGAGGAAGACCGTGCTTTGATGTCATCTAAAGTCTTCCTTGAAGAAGGTTGATGATAAGGGTGGTCGTTGGGTACGTTACGAATCATTTGGGTGTTTGGGTGTGAGCAGATATGGGATTTGTCCTCCTATATAACAGGAGTTGCATCCATGGGCCCCTTGATGGAATTGGACTGAGAAATGCATGGCCATGCTTGGTAGAGTCAATATGTGATATTGAGCTCACCATTCTCTGGAAGTCCGTTCTAGATCAAGAAACTTGGATTGAGCTATTATGAGGGTGACACGGTCCATACCTCTAGTTCTTTCCGGATGTAAGGGACAAAGGGACAAAGACAACGCTGGAACATTGGTCATAAAGGCTTATGAGTTATGAACTCTTATTGCTTGGGGAGCAATGATGCATTGCTAGATGCCGCTCATTGTTTGTGAGGTTTTTGGTTTGATACTTTCAAGATCAAGTGGGAGACTGTTGGAGTTGCCATTGTGATCTAGAAGTGGTCAAACATGTAATCTCACTGCCAACGCGATATGAGCCTGCAGGGTCGCACATAAGAGCATGTGGAGAAGATGGAAGATTGACTGTGTTGGTAAAGGTTACCAATCACCATATATATAGAATGGGGAAGTCCAGCAAATGTTGCTGTCTGAATTCGTCGGATATGATTCGTCGGATTCGTCGGGTTTACACGGATTGGATTCGTCGGATATGATTCGTCGGATTCGTCGGGTTTACACGGATTGGATTCGTCGGATATGATTCGTCGGATTCGTCGGGTTTACACGGATTGGATTCGTCAGATTCGTCGGGATTCGTCGGGTCATTCCGTGGAAACTCGACGAACTGTGACAGAGATCCTCCACTCGACAAAGTGTTGTCGTCTGTCTGGATTCGTCGGAATTCGTCGGGATTCGTCAGGTCATTCCATGGAATCTCGACGAATTATCACAGAGAGCCTTGACTAGGCAATTGTTGCCGTCTGTTATGATTCGTCGAATTCGTCGGATTGTCCCGTGAAGACTCGACGAATTGTTACAGAGATCATTCTTGGCAAATGTTGCCGTTTGATCTGATTCGTCGAATTCGTCGGATTGTCCCGTGGAATTCCGACGAATTGTAACAGAAGCCCTTATTCTGATGTGTGGTCTGCGGATAGCGATTCTTCTAGAAGCTGTTTATCCTTTGGGTATAAATAGGACTTCGTTTTTAGGGTTCTCATAACTTACGAAGAGAAAGGCCGACGGAAGTGTTCCGCTCTCCCCCGAACCCTAGACGGAAGGAGTTCCGTCGCTCGATCGCGTCCGCCGACCTCCTCTCCGGCGATCGTCGCCGTGTGTGTTCTTCCTGGAGCGAACCTAGCAGTTCGTGGAAGTGCAAAGGTGCAGTCGTTCTTCTCCCGGCTCGTGTGGACTTCTGTAGAGACGTAGACATAATTCTACGTGAGAACTCTTCTTGCCACCGACAGGAATCAACTCTTGGAGCATCTTGGTTGGATTTGATCCAACCCCATTGAGGTAATTTTTACCTAGTATTTTATTAACTCCTTGATTCAACATTCATGGCCGATCCAAGCATTTTTGGGTTGTTTCTGTTTATTTCCGCTGCGCCTACATCTGATGTATGGTTCTAGAAAAACCCAACAGATGACTCGGGCGTACTCGTAGGAATAAGAAGTTGATTGTGTAGAGAAGTTTTTATAGATTCGCTGCCTACCCACATAAATGAGAAATATAGTCATCGGAAAAATGGTGTATTGCGGAATGTATATTTCCCCGAATGAGGAAAGACAACATAGGTTTTGTGATGCACTACGAGGCTTGTCAGCTGGTGAAGGCCAGGTGCAAGTGTCTTTAGAGAACTACCACCGTCACTGCCCAGTTTAGAGTGGAAGTTTGAGGATATAATTATGGATTTCATACGTAGGTTACCACATCCCCACTCCGGGCACAAGCTTATTTGGAGCATCGAGGATAGATTGACCAAGGTAGCTAGGGTCACCCCGGGCTGGAAGGACACTACCATTGGTGTTTGATGGGATTTGTTGAGCAGTTTGTCCATTATCGTGGTGTGACCAGGACGATCGTGTCGGATCGAGATGAACGGTTTACGACCAAAAAGTGAAGATCAATCCAGGATTATCTGGGCTCTTGGTTGACGTTCAGCACAACTTTCCACCCTCAGAGGGACAGAGGCACACGACTCCACTATCTTGGACCCAGGATGAGGATCCCAAGGCACTCGGCTCGTAATTTGTGGAGGACCTAGATACCCAGGTGCGACTGATTCGAGTTAGGATGTTGGAGGCCCAGAGCAACCAGGTCAGATATTACGATGCGTGGTATTGTTAGGTAGAGTTCCAGGTTGGAGATCGGGTGTTCTGGAAGATATGTCCGATACAGGGAGTCTTGCGGGTTCGCAGGCAGAAGAAGCCCAGTCTGAGATAGATGGGGCTCTTCAGGATCCTAGAGTGGATCAACTCGTTGGCTTATAGACTCGAGCAACAGCTAGAGGTAGCGGGTTTGCATGACGTCTTCCACGTCTCCTCCCTTAGGAGAGCTCCACTATGGACGGAGCAGCAGATATCTATTACGGATGGGCCAGTAACTTCTGATCGATCAATTTGCGTGGACCCGATCAGGATAGACGATACGAAGATGCGGGTCTTGCGACGCAAGAAGGCCCCGCTAATCAAGGTCCTGTGGAGAAATCATGGAAAGGAGAAGCTTATCAAGGAGCCTCTAGAACTGATGTAGCAGAGATAGTCGGTGCTCTTCGAGTCAGGAATAACTTCAATCCTTAGGGGATGTTACGTTTAGTCACTCTCGGTGAAAATCCGGCAAGCCTAACCTGAATTTCGGGGACAAAATTATTATTTTTGTTTATTGGGATTTGTAACATCCCCCAAACAACTAGACCCCTAGAGTGGTTTTGTCATGACTAGGTCATGACAAAACCCTAGGAAGAACAAAAGACCATCTGGTTAGGCTGAACCCTTCCGGTGCCAGCTGGGTCCCGTGTTGGTGGGCCTGGACCGTTACAAATAGGATTGCACTTTTTGTAACGGTCCAGGCCCGCCAGCACGGGACCCAGCTGGACCGCCGACACCCTCCCAGCCCATGCCCGCCAACACGGGACCCAGCTGGCACCGAAAGGGTACAACCTAACCAGATGGTCTGCAGACCATGCACCCCAACCCCTATCTGTCCTACCACAGGGCACAGTGGGTTGTTGGAGACCGCAGTCCCCCTTTGATGAGAATTGAGCCAGTTAAGCGGCAGTGCCTGGACATCCCAGGAGGTCACCCATCCCATGACTACTCCAGCCTGAGCATGCTTAACTATGAAGTACTTTCACTTCTCATCACCAATTGAGCTGCATCTCAATTGGTGATGAGAGGTGAAAGTACTTCATAGTTATGCATGCTCGGGCTGGAGTAGTCATGGGATGGGTGACCTCCTGAGAAGTCCATGCGCTGCCGCTTAACTAGCTCAATTCTCATCAAAGGGGGATTGAGGTCTCCAACAACCCACTCTGCACTGTGGTGGGACAGATAGGGGTTGGGGTGCATGGTCTGCAGACCATCTGGTTAGTGTTGGAACCTTAGTTTTGATTTAAGTTAGGATCCACCTTTAATGTCTAAGTTTCTATCATAACACATCTTATAACTTAGATCAAATCCCATTAAGATAGAAGGCTGAAAATAGATATAATTAATAGGCTGAGAAAATAAGAGAAAGATAAAAATTATACATGTTCTATGCGTTCGACGAATGGCTATCTGCGTTCGACGAATGGCGCTCTGTGCTCGACGAATTGTATTCATTTTGCGCTCGATGAAATCCAACCGGCTCAGCGCTCGACGATCCCATCTCAGCGGTTCAGCGGTCGACGAACAAATTGTCTCAGCGGTCGACGAACAAATTGTCTCAGCGGTTGACGAACAGACCCCGTCTCAGCGGTCGACGAACAGACCCCGTCTCAGCGGTTGACGAACAGACCCCATCTCAGCGGTCGATGAACAGACCCCGTCTCAGCGGTCGATGAAAAGTTGCGTTCGATGAACTCAAGTCTGCGTTCGACGAATAGCTCAATATTCAGCGGTCGACGATCTAGCCCGTCTCTGCATTCGATGAAAAGTTGCGTTCAACGAGCTCAAGTCTACGTTCGACGAATATTCAGCAGAAGCTCAGAACGACGAATCAAATATTCAGGTCGACGAACTTGAAGCTGAGCTCGAAGAAATATCTTTAGCATTACTTTAATATCATTCCCAGTTCGACTAAAATTATATATATGCTGTCAGATTTAATAAAGCAATATTTTATTATTTCTATTTATATATTGCTGCCTTTTCTTTGTTTGAATTAGCCGTTGTAGACATTAAATATTATAGCCGTTGCAGCAAAGCTAAAGACGGCAATTTGTCTGCTCGAGGAATCTAGGAAATGAAAGAGATATTATCTACTTCTTTGTCGGGCAAGAATTCAAATCAGCCTAGAAATCTTCTCCAGAATATAAACAAAAAGAAAAGAGGAGTGAAGTAGATAGCGGCGAAATAGAAAGAACCAGGAAGAGAAAATCATAGAAGCAAAAAGAAGAATACATCAGCAGTGTTCTTTATAAGAACAATATATTTTATCTGTCTTTTTTTTATAACTCTTCTTTGCAGAACATATACATCCTGAGACACCAATCAATATTTTTTGCTCAGGATCAAAACTGAAGAAGAAGAAAAGAGTTATTGCAATCAAGTGAAGAAGCTCCATCCATAAGCTGTCATTAATCTCAATCAGACAGGGGGAGCTCTTCAACATCATCATCAAGATCCAAACTCAACAACCCATCAGGATCATCAAGAGTCTTCTCAGAAAAGAGAAGAACACTTTAACCTTTTTGTTTTCTTTATTCCTTCCCATCTTGTACAGGGTTATAACTCCCTTCAAAAGTTAACTCCCGGTGACAGGGCACCTTAGCAAAAACCTGCAACTTGGTTTTGAGCACCTGATCAAAAGCTCTATGGTGTGTGGACACCTGAACAAAAACCCCTTGGTGTGAGGGCACCTGATCAACAACCTCTAGTGGATTCCTACCAGTAGGTAGAAGAGTAGATGTACCCAGGTTGATTGGGGAACTACTATATATCTTGTGTCTTCTGGATGTTTGCTTTTGTTTTATTTCTTTTTGCTGTGCTGTGATTGTTGTGCCTACTTTGTGTTTGTTTTTATTACTCACTCAGCACTACACATATATATATATATCATTATTTTGAAATAAACTTAAACAAAGAGCTTTATATTTAAGAACTAAAACTCCTTTCAATTGGTATCAAAGCTAGGTTGATTTTATATACAGGCTAACACCTGAATCATAAAGATCATTTAGTTCTTAAATTTTTTTAAAGGGTTTTTCTAAAATTTAATGGCACAAGTAGAATTTTAAAATCCACCTATCTATAATTTGGATAGATTTACTTTATGTCAAGCTAGAATTAAATTATATATGAATGCCATAGATGGAGAAATCTACAATTCCATTTTGACAGGACTTCCATCTTCAACTTCTTCAACAGATGATCAAGATTAGTTGATCAGTGTTTGATGGGTAAGAATAAAATTCCTGCGGAGCCTGGGTTCGGTTAGATTCCGCCGGGCATTTTCGAGGAGTCCAGCGAGTACTCCTACTTCGAGGAGCTTAACCGTTATCCCACCTGTCGAGGTGATGGAAGTAACTGTCGCTGCCGCTTTCAGAATATTGGGGGTAGCACCGCGACGATGGTGCCGAAATTCATTTTTGGTTACTTAATTTTTATAAAAAAGGTCTCTCGCAGAGTTTTTGAAAATAATTTATCCAACTTATCTTGCGATAAAGGCAAGTGCACCGTATCATTTTATAGTACAGGATATAATTTTTTTATAGAAAATGATATCGCGATCGTATTTATCCGAGGCCGTGTTGATTATTTCTACTTTGGGGACGCGTTGTTATCTTATTGATGAAAATAAGTGTGATTGCAGTAATTCTAAAAAGCAGAAAAGACGATAATCGCAGGATTGGTGTGCCTTTAGCAAAACGAAGAAAAGCGATGATAATGCAGAAAATCTAAGCTATAAAAGCGATAAATAATGCAGAAAATCGCGGGCATGGTGTGCGTTTAACAAAAACCAAGAAAAGCGATGATAATGCAGAAAATCTAGCTATGAAAGCGGTAAATAATGTAGAAAATCTAGCTATGAAAGCAGTAAAAATGCCGAAAATCTAGCTATGAAAGCGGTAAAACTAATTATGAAAGCGATAAAAACTAGTTATGAAAGCTTTAAAATTAATCTCATACACACACGCACACAATAGAAATTAAGAAAAGAAGAACAACCTTGCTAAAGAAAAGAGAATTTTCATTAAGCAGAAAAAAAACTATTACAAAACTTAGAGAGAGACAGAGGAAAACAAGAGAGAGAGAAAAAAGTGGAACACAAATCCCATAAACATCAGAATTTGTGAACCTCTAAAACATCAACCGACACCCTTTATTTATAGGCAAAAGAGGGATGCAATTAACAAAAAAGAAAAAAAAGGAAAAACAGTAGCTGGCGGTTTGACTGAAGAGGAAGGCAAATTTGACTTGAGTTGGGGTGTGGATAGAAGCTGGCAGGTTCTAGAAGGAGAGAGCTGGCAGGGAGCAGCTGGCGGTTTTAGAAGGAGAGTGAGCTGGCTGGATGGGAATTGCTCGAACGCAGGGACGAGTTCGTCGAACACCTGCAAGAATAAACAATTATATATATTAAAATTTAGTTCGTCGAACGGGAGAGGGGAGAGTTCGTCGAACTGGGTGGCTGTGAGGAATTCGTCGAACGCTGGGAGGTGGAGTTCGTCGAACGCCTTGATTTCGTCGAGCGGCTTCAGATATATATATATATATAGTATATATAATATATAATATAATATACGAAACTTAGATATTGTCGAACGCCGAGCGCTGCGCGTTCGTCGAGCTCATAGCAGCGTTCGACAAACGCATAGCAGCTGGGAGTTCGTCGAGCTCCAGCAGCGTTCGACAAACACATAGCAACTGGGAGTTCGTCGAGCTCCTGGCAGTTATATATATCATATATAATAATATATATAATAATATGAGAACGTCGAACGCCTGGCGCTGCGTGTTCGTCGAGCTCATAGCACCGTTCGACAAACGCATAGCAGCGTTCGACGAATCTATTATTATTTTAATTTATTTTATTTTAGTTTAGTTTAAATTTTTTATTTAATTTTCTTTTAATTTACTTAATTGTTTATATGATTATATTTAATATATATACTCTGTTATTATTTATTATTTATATATATATATATATATATTATTTTATATACTATTATTATTTTACATTTATTACATATATATTTATATTTCAATATATTTAATAATATATACATTATTATTACTATGTTTTCATTTATATTTACATATAAATATATGATTATTTATTTTGCTTTCTATTTACATACATATGACTATATTATTTACATATATATTTATTATATATATATGTATTTATTATATTTATAATAAATTTATTATACAATAATATTTCAAAATTTTATTCTTATATAAGTATATTTACTTATTTTTACTTAAATTCTGATTTGTTTCATAATTAAATAACTCTTTTTTTTCAAAAAGATAAATATTTATATACATTAGATAAAACAAGAGATTTATTCAATAATTTACATGCAATATGAACAAAATTACCCAAAATTAGGCTAAAAATTATACTAAAAATATGTATAATTTGCTATTCATCAGTGCTGATGCCAAGGCCATGAACATATTGGCTAAATCAATGTCAAAAGACATTATTCAAAGAGTGGCTGATTGCACTTCAGCAAGGGCCATCTGGAACTCTCTCTCAAGGATGGTAAATGAATCCTCTTCTACTTCTTCCACTAACTATATTTTTGATGCAGAACCATCATCCAATCTATGTAAAGAAGAAGAAGTAGAAGAACAAAAAGCTAGAGCTTTATGCATGATGGCCATATATGGCTCATATCACAAATCAGATGCAGAAGCTGAATCAGATGAGGTAACTGAGGTAACTTCTATTCCTAATTTTACCTCTAATCAATTTAAATCTGTTTTCAAATTACCATATACAGATATGATAAAATCTGAAAATAAAATTATAAAAGAATTAATAGAAATAAATATTTTAATTCCTGAAAATAATAAACTTAAACAAAAATTGAAAAACTCAAAAGAACAAAATATTTCCTTGAAAAATAAGTTTAAACAAACTTTTAAAGAAAAAGAAATATTTTATGTTCAACAAAATCAAAATAAATTTTCAAATTTATATTTTAATGAGATAAAGAGGCCAACATATCTAATTATAAGGCTTGACCAGTTTCTCACCATTAAACTCCATTCCTAATCAAACAAAATAAATTCTAAGATTTACTTAATTAAAAGCAATGTCAGATAACTTCATGTTCTTACAGATCATTCTCCAAAAATCACGTTTGAGCATTCTACTCAAGCTGCATTGATTAGAAATAATCATAGCACTGAGTGTGAGTCTCTTTAGATAAGGAGATTCTGCAAGAAGGAAGATATCATGCATTGTTCCTAAATTTTTTTCCTTAGAATCCAATTACAGCTAGCAATACATATCATTAAAATCCTATTTAAATCAAAATCTAGGAAATCAGAAATTGCTTGGTTTTACAAAGAAATTTAGAAATAATCTCTGACCCTTAAGCCTTAAATTATTCAAAGACTTTTTATGCTTAGGTATCCTAAACCAAATAAGGGGAGATTGTTAGAACCTTGTCTTAATTTGGATTAGGATCCCAACACAAATAGGGGGAGATTGTTGGAACCTTAGTTTTGATTTGAGTTAGGATCCACCTTTAATGTCTAAGTTTCTATCATAACAGATCTTATAACTTAGATCAAATCCCATTAAGATAGAAGGCTGAAACAGATATAATTAATAGGCTGAGAAAATAAGAGAAAGATAAAAATTATACATGTTCTCTACGTTCGACAAACGGCTATCTGCGTTCGACGAACGGCGCTCTACGCTTGACGAAATCCAACCAGCTCAGCACTCGACGATCCCGTCTCAGCGGTTCAGCGGTCGACGAATAGATTGTCTCAGCGGTCAACGAACAGACCCCGGCTCAGCGGTCGATGAACAGACCCCGTCTCAGCGGTCGACGAAAAGTTGCGTTCGATGAACTCAAGTCTGCGTTCGATGAACAACTCAATATTCAGCGGTCGACGATCCAGCCCGTCTCTGCGTTCGACGAAAAGTTGCGTTCGACGATCTCAAGTCTGCGTTCGACGAATATTCAGCAGAAGCTCAGAATGACGAATCAAATGTTCAGGTCGACGAACTTGAAGCTGAGCTAGACGAAATATCATCAGCATTATTTTAATATAATTCTCAGTTCGACTAAAATTATATATATGCTGTCAGATTTAATAAAGCAATATTTTATTATTTCTATTTATATATTGCTGCCTTTCCTTTGTTAGAATTAGCCGTTGCAGACATTAAATATTATAGCCGTTGCAGCAAAGCTAAAGACAACAATTTGTCTGCTCGAGGAATATATGAAATGAAAGAGATATTATCTCTCCTTCCTTGTCGGGCAAGAATTCAAATCAGCCTAGAAATCTTCTCCAGAATATAAACAAAAAGAAAAGAGGAGAGAAGTAGATAGGGCGAAATAGAAAGAACCAGGAAGAGAAAATCATAGAAGCAAAAAGAAGAATACATCAGCAGAGTTCTTTATAAGAACAATATATTTTATCTGTCTTTTTTTTGCTAACTCTTCTTTGCAGAACATATACCTCCTGAGACACCAATCAATATTTTTTGCTCAGGATCAAAACTGCAGAAGAAGAAAAGAGTTATTGCAATCAAGTGAAGAAGCTCCATCCACAAGCTGTCATCAATCTCAATCAGACAGGGGGAGCTCTTCAACATCATCATCAAAATCTAAACTCAACAACCCATCAGGATCATCAAGAGTCTTCTCAGAAAAGAGAAGAACACTTTAATCTTTTTGTTTTCTTTATTCCTTCCCATCTTGTATAGGGTTATAACTCCCTTCAAAAGTTAACTCCCGGTGATAGGGCACCTTAGCAAAAACCTACAATTTGGTTTTGAGCACCTGATCAAAAGCTCTGTGGTGTGTGGACACCTGAACAAAAACCCCTTAGTGTGAGGGCACCTGATCAACAACCTCTAGTGGATTCCTACCAGTGGGTAGAAGAGTAGATGTACCCAGGTTGATTGGGGAACTACTATATATCTTGTGTCTTCTGGATGATTGCTTTTGTTTTATTTCTTTTTGCTGTGCTGTGATTGTTGTGCCTACTTTGTGTTTGTTTTTATTACTCACTCAGCACTACACATATATATATATCATTATTTTGAAATAAACTTAAACAAAGAGCTTTATATTTATGAACTAAAACTCCTTTCATTTAGGCTGAACCCTTCCGGTGCCAGCTGGGTACCGTGTTGGCGGGCCTAGGCTGGGAGGGTGTCGGCGGTCTAGCTGGGTCCCATGTTGGCGGGCCTGGACCGTTACAACACCATCTTGAGCGCGCATTTAGCTATAGGAGTGTTTCGAGTTCAACTCATTTCGTGTGTATGATTTGGAAAATCTATGTGTTGGCTGAGGATTGCGAGTTGGAATAAAATGTCGACTCATGTAGTGATCCTAGTCGAGTGCTCATGGTTTGCATAGAAATCTGCGTAAAGTAGATTTCTCTTTATACTTTTAGTTTTATATTTTTCTATTAATGTAAATGTTGTTTACTTTACTCAAATTGGTGAATCTGGGGTGAATCAAATGATAGCATAGGGATGAGTGTAAATGATTGCTAGACGCATATTGCTCGAGCCGGGAGGAAGGATAATCTTTCTCGGGGGCTAAGAACTTTCCCCAAGCTATTCTTGAAGCATGGGCATAAGATAGTTCTTTTGCGCGAGAATGACGTAGGCCTTCATTTTGGCCCGGTTGAACCTTTGTGCCAGTCCTGATATCTTTCTTCGCTAACCTCTTGTGCCTACCCATTCCTCTTGCCTCAGCTCTACCTAGTTTCACCAATGCCAAAATGCCAATCCTAGTCTTGAACCTAAATGCCAAGCAAGAGCGGTTTTTTATTTCTTATTTTGGGAGTGTGTTTTGGAAAATGTTGTGATACTGGTTGTGCTCTTTTTGAAATTATGCAAAAATTGATTTGAAAAAAAGAGGGTTTGAGAAAGAGAAAAAGTAAAAAAAAGAAAAAAATGTAAAATGTTTGAAAAAGAAAATAAGTTGTGAAAAGCAAGTGAGCTTATATGAAAATCTATTTGAGATTTGTGTTTGGATTTAGGCGGGGAACACACCATATTGTCAAGTTTAAGTCTGGGGGTGTGGTGCACTCGTGCACTTGGTGGTTGCTTGTTAGATTATCTTTATGATTAGCTCATTTGGGTTTGGTGCGTTTAGCCATTATGTTTACCTTTGTTTACCTCAACGTAACCCAAGCTCCATTTAAAACCTAAAGTCCTACCGACTGGTGTAGTGAACCAATCTGGTTTCGTGGAGAGAATGTGACTGGACAAGCTTATGGTCTTTAACAACGATGGATTTCGGTGGAGTTTTCCTAAATCTTAACTTGGGCAGTGCTCATCTGAGCGATTATTTTACTTTCTCCATATGCATGACCGAACGATTCACCTTGATTAACATCTTGAGTACTAGTAATAGACATTTACTATAGTAGAAATTTATAAAATATCTTGGATAATTAGAAATCTACTTACTGTATTTCTGTGCACGCGAGCATGCGACTTCGCGTGGTATTCCATGTCACAATTTATATGCTAGCTGGCTGTTTTTTTTCTCTTCTGCGTAGAATAGTTTGCTCTGGACGCACAAACAGTTAAGTCGGGGGATGTGATTAGTCCCGATTATATATGGTTTTTCGGACTCATCTGGGCCTATTTTCTCACTCGTGTACTACACTTTCAGCTTTAAAAGGCTCATATTTGCTTTAGTTATCACTTTACAAATAGAGCACTCTTTTGGCCTTTCAGGGTGTGCAATTGCACATTCTGTGCTGGGGGTATGCCTCAGTCGGTTCCCCATGCCTGTCTTGTTGATATTTTGACTGATAGCCCTGTGGTTGGAGCTATTTTCTGTGGATTGGTGCTGTGTTTTTAATTGTGTGCAGGTGGTTTATACTCTTGAGCTGAGCATTGCAACCTGGGTAAATAGCACTACCGTGCGATTATTGTTAACGCACGATCGAAGAGATCGTGCGATTTACTCCGAGTTGGATGTAATGATGCTCATCGTGCGTTTTCCTTAACACACGATTGAATCCCATTGTGCGTGAAGGAAAACGCACGACCTACCTGGAGGCAAGGAAAATCTGCAGCCTGTCTTACCCCGTGCATTATTGGTCACGCACGAGCGTTCCACTTGTGCGTGAACAAAAATGCACGACCTTCCTATTACTCCATGCGTTGTTTATCTCTACCAATCGCACATCCAAAAATGCACGGTTGTGCATTTTGGTCGTGCGTTTATTTAAATTAATGCCTCTATTTAAGCGCGCAGGGCCTTTTTCCATTCTTTTTCATCGGGGAGCCGTCGGGAGGAACGGGAGAGCTCCATTTCATCCCTCAACTGAGCTCCACCTTGGGAGAGGAGATCCAACCACCATTTCTTTCCAGAAGTCTCGCAATAGCTTCGTCTTTGGCCCTCGCCATTGTTACCGCCTCTCAAGCTCCGTTTCCATTCATTTTGTGTTGCATCTTGGGAAGTTACCGACAAGAGTACTACTAGCAAAGACCAGCAAAGAAGATGGGCTCACTAGAAGGAATTGAAAACTCTTGTCCATACCCCGTACGTCAACCGTGGACCGAGCTTGGACAAGGATTGACAACCCTTGAGTCCGGCCGCGAATCCTGGCAAGCCTTCGTATGCTTGGTTGTATTTCTTCTCCTCTTCCTTAATTTTAGTTTGGTTTATGAACTTGTGGAATGCGGTATTGATGTGTAAAAACTCACTGTGCTTAGTTTTATTAATCATGTCTTTGTGCTTGATTTTGTGGTTTTTACTTTCGTGGTGCACCTAGCTTATTTCCTCCTGGCTACTCGTTGTATGCTTGTGTCGTCCTAGCTATTGCTAGGAGCGTGTTTGGTGAAGAGGTGATTGCGACCCTCGTTGCTCTTCCTTCCACCATATTACCCAATTGGGTGATCCACCCGAGCGACGCGGTGAAGGCGACCTACATTTTATATCCTATTTGTAGCGTAAAAATACAATCACAAAACCCCCCATTTTGTTCGTTTCACCCTAATAGTTATTATCTTGGATAGAGAACTCACACTCCCTACCTGCACTCCTCGAGAGATCGATACTTGGGGACTTGCTCCCACTTTTATTACTTGAGCGACCGGTGCACTTGCCATTTGCGCATCATTGACCATTGTCCATCTTGAAGTCCAAACACTTTACCTTGCATTGGATTACAACATCATATCTGGACAACCAGTCCATGCCCAAAATCACATCAAAATCTTCCATGTCTAGCACCTTTAGATCAGCAAAAGATAAGAAATCACCTAAGAGGATAGGACATCTCTTGATACCCTGGTTCGTCACCACGGAGTCGCCAGAGTGAAACTTAACACGAAATGGATCGCCAATTTGATCGAGGGTCAAACGATGACGCTCTACAAAAGTCCTAGACACGAATGAGTAGGTAGAACTGGAATCAAAAAGGAGGCGCGCCAAACGGTTCTTTACATTAAATTCTCCTATAAAATCGGATATGTTACTAGTCGAACCGAAATCAAAAACTAAAGTTGAAAGCTAAGAGTTAGATTAGGGCCTAACCTGAAATCACATGGTTGGAAATATGCGCTTCTTCCCTGGTCACCACAATTAACATGCCCCTTCAGTTATCCAGTTGCTGCAGCTGCGGCGGCGGCAAAGCTGAAGCGGCACTAGCTGCAAAGGAGGCTGGGATCACGGGCATTTAAGCTAAATATGCCCCTTTTGCCCACATTGGAAATAGATCTTGTCCTTTGACCAACAATGGGCAACATCATGCCCCTTCTGCTTATAAGAAGCACAAGTTAGATCTCCTTTGGGAGTGCTCTGAATATCCAGCACTTGATGCTGCTACTTAGCTCCCAATCTCTTGAAATATTTCTCGTAGGGATGTCCATGGCGACCACAGAAGCTACAAACTTCGCTACCTCTCTTCTTTGGAGCAAGGCCAGATACCTTGGGGCTTCCACCGTCTCCGACCTTTCTCTTTTCCTTCCTCATCATTGCACCTCTGTTTTTGGCATTGTCAACATCCTCAACTTTCAACGTAGCTTCTACTGCTCCAGCATAGCTTTCTGACTTGTATGCGCTCATCAACTGCTAGACATCTCTACGAAGTCCTTCCAGAAACTGCTTCACTCTTCCTGCCTCAGAGGCTACTAAGTTAGGAGCAAATCTACTCACCTTACTAAATTTAATCTCATACTCACTAACCGTGAGTTGCCTCTTCTTTAGGTTCAGAAAATTGTTCATCAGACGACCTTACTCGACCGACAGCAGGAATTTCTTCAGTAACATCGCCTTAAATGACTCCCATGAACATCCGCCTGCGAGTCTCTCTCTCTCTCCCTGATCCACCAGCTTATAGCAAGACCCTTCAATTGGTAAGCGGAGACCATCACCTTCTGGCCCGCGGAGATTCCCTAATTCGAAAACATCTCTTTGAGGACAATTAGCCAATCATCCAAAGCCATCAAATTGGCTCTTCCGTCATACGTAGGGGGTCCTTATCGTTGAAAATACGATATAAAATTCATCTCTGGTGGCAGCATAATTGGAGGCACCAGAGGAGAGGAGGAATATGTATAGTCTAACCCACTATAGGGTTCCGCACCCCAGGCTACTTTGCTTAGGGGGCAGTCAACAACCTCTGAATTTGTGATTGCATCGCAACCAACTGCCTTGACAGAGCCTCATTACTCTATCGCAGACCCTCAATTTCATCCTCACTCTGTGCACCCAAAGACTCACCCATAGATTGGGGAGTTGACCTTATCGCAACACACTTCGGCGCCATAACTATAAATGCAAACAAACAGCTCATCAAAACCCTAGCTTAAATCTAGAACTACTCAACTTAGTTCAGACCATACATGTATAGACACTTGCTTTTGCTGCTACCTTGCTCTGGGATTTTCATAAATGATGTCATGCTTTAAATTTGGGATGATACTCCATCATCCCCCTTGACTCTTGTGCATATAATATGAATGCATGAGTTCTTATATCTTTGTTTTAAAACTATGTGTGTATGTGTGTGATCATGTAGATCTTAACTTGGCATGTGTGCTAATGCTATGTTATGTCATGCATGTCGTGTTACGCATTCTAAAAAAGGCCTTAATGCATGTTATGAGCGGCATACACATGGAATATTATGCATCTCATACTACATAATATCGCGTGTAACAAAAAATTAAAATCTAATAGGCACCCATGTGATGATTGTTATGCATCCCATACAACATAACAGTCACATGTTGCATCCTATGAGGATCCATATACAACCACATATTATGCATCTCATACTACATAATATGCCCCATATACTTCTTATCATTATTATCAGTGTAGTGTTCATGATTCAGCCAAGACATACTGATGACACATCGATGTGTGTATGCTATAAAACAAGACGAATAACACCTTATCAGAAATAGTGGTTTGACCAAATTGTCAAACAAACCTAGCTCTGATACTAACTGTCACAACCCGCATTTTCTTAACCTTTAATATATTATCAGAGCAAGAGAAAATACGCGTCGTGATGTCACGTCGTGCAGGGGACAACAATAGACGCTCATATAAGAACCTTCATCTATTATATTTCATGAAAATCTTATATCATTGTGATGAAAACATAGTTTAAGTTAAGGTTTTGATAATTGTGTCCCTCGGCTCAGTGGATCAACTAATCCATTATTAAGAATATACAAGTGCATAGCGGAAAATATTTGGCTTTGATCATTTATCGACCCATGTGATTATGAAGACTCAATAAGCAAGCTTAATGATATGCAGATTCCAAATTTAGTAAAAGTACAAGGAGCTTTTATAATTCTTTAAAATATGGTGATATTTGATTAAAAGATGTTATGAGTATGAGATGAGAATGTTGTTGTTTCTATACTTGGAAATAACTAACATGCAACTGATGAGTCCCATTTATATACACATATTTGGACTCATATAAGCTAGTTTTCACGCACTTGCACTTCATTTTTAGTTCATTAATGCTTATATTTCACTTGTTCACTCCTCTCACACTAAGTGCACTTTTAGGCCTGTTGTGGTGTGCAATTGCATGCTTTGTTGTTGGGGGCAAGAACAATGTGCTCCCCATTCTTTTTCTGTGTTTATCTAGTGCTGGAGGTGTTTTCCCATCTGTTTTATCTTGTATACAGATGGTTGGATCATCCAATTTTCCCCCAGATTTCATGATTGTGTGCAACGCACGATCGTGCATTTCCTTGACGCACGGATGGTTGCGGTCGTGCGTTCTCGTCTGGGCAGAAAATGGGAGATCTGTGTTTGGTCGTGCGTTTTGACGCACGGGCGGAATTTCCCGTGCGTGAGTAAAATGCATGGTCGCCTTTTTCTTCCTATTTTTTTAGCTTTTCTGAATTTACCCGTGCGTTTTGACGCACGGGCAACGCAGCTTCGTCTTCACGCCAGTTCTTTTCATTAATTATCGCACGGTCCACGCACGGTCGTGTGTTCGACCGTGTGTGACCAATTTCTGACTGTTTTTCTATATAAGCTGCAGATTCCGCCCTAGATGGAACGATCTTCTTTCTCGCGCCCAGAGCTCTAGTTCCGCGCCATTTTCGCTGCTCCATCTCCGCCCACCTTCGGGAGGAGCTCCGGCCGCCATTCTCTTGCAAATCTCAACCCAGAGCATCCTCTAGGCCTCCTCCATTGTTCGTGCACCTCCAAAGCTCCATTGTGAGGGATTCAGTGCTGCACTTGTGAAGTTCTCCGGTGAGATCGTGGCCAAAGAAGATTGACGGAGAAGACGGGTATAATAGAAGAAGGTGACAGCTCTTCCGGACCCCGGACGATAGTTGGAGCCCGAGCCCGGACAAGGATTGACAACCCTAGATTCCGGCCGTGAACCTCCGAAGAGTCTCCGTGCTTTGGTTGTAATCTCAACCTCCTTTACATTGTAGGGTGTTATTCCTTAATTATTTGGGTGTATGAACAATGTTTGCTAAACCTTGTTATGATATTTAGTATTTCATGTCTATGTGAAATAGATATGTGTGGTTTATGCAAGTAAGGAGCGCCCCATTCCATCCTCCATCCCGCCGTCATGTTCGTGTGCCGCACTAGCAATTGCTAGTGGCGTGCTTGTCAACGAGGTGCTTGCGACCCTCATTCCGCTTGCCTTCTCGTCCATCCGCCTAGTGAAGCATGGCATAGCGGCCCATATAATCCATTCGCCTAACGAAACAGTGCGCTCAAGGCCTGCACTGTTCGATTCTGCTTGCCTACTCGTCCTTCCGCCCTTGCGACGCAGTGCGCTCAAGGCCTGCCTAGTCTCCATCCCGCCAAGCGAAGCATTGCATATCGACATTGCATAGGAGTAGTTGTAGCTCTTTTACTTTATTTTCCACAAACCAAATCACCCCCTTTTGCATCCATCCGACATAAAGGACTTCAATCTCAAGTCCTGCCTCAATAGTAAACTCCACCTTACTGTGTTCCTTCGAGATCGATACTTGGGGATTCACTCCTATATTTTATATTACTTGAACGATCGGTACACTGCCGTTTCATGCCGCAGTCTTGCTACCGCCTATAGCGGTGTGCTAAGATTTGCGCATCAAGTTTTTGGCGCCATTGCCGGGGAACACAGTCGTGTGAGATTTCTGGAGAGGGAGAATCTGAGAGAGAAGCCCTTCCATTTGTAAATTGCATTCTTTTGTTTTATTTCGTCGTATTCTGTTTTCCTGTTTTACTTAGGTTGCTTAGTAAATTATTGTTGGGTGTAGCATTTTGCACAATAGTGTTTTTATTTTGAATCATTTTATCTTCACACTATGTGGGCTTCATTTAATATTCATTGTCGTTGGTGTGGAGATATCTCTCACGCTAGTGATAGAAGTCCAATGGGAGATAATAGCCCTAGCACTCAAGGCCCAGTATATGGAGCACCGACTTCGTCTGGTACTCTATATGGTGCACATAAGTCCTATGGCTATTCTGCCGAGCCTTTACCATCATACTTCTTTTCGGCTTCAGCACCTGCTGTGCCAAAGAAGCCCGTAAGGCAGTGCTTGTTTTGTCAGAGCACGGATCATGTCTTGAAGGACTATGCCGAGTATCTTCGCCACTTGGACGAGGATGATGAGCCGGATATCCGGATCATCCCGAATCCTAACTCTGGCGGCACACCTTCAACATCTAGCTATGTGTCTGTGTCACCTTCACATTTTGAAGGGTATGGCGTGGACACAGTCACCAGATATGTGGCTGATCTAAGCACATAGCTGAGCTTATCTCCCCTGTGCATATATCACCGTGCGTGGATTCGATTCTTTGTGAGGAATCGGTGCTTGACTTTTATCTAAGCATTATTCATCCCCCTATTGTGCATTTTACTACATTTGTCTCTGATGCCATTGTTGATGATGTGTCGCAGGATGAGGCTGGCGATCTAAGTATTGTGCCTGCGCCGATGGAGGAGGACAACCTTCTAGGTGATGAGGATTTTACCTCAGCACCGGTGGAGGAAGTCCAAATCTTAGGATTGGCCAACGTTGATCCCGTTGACCCTTGCAACATTGATGACAATGCCGACTTTATTTTACTTCCCCAACCTAATGGGAGTGAGACCGGGACCACTCCCCCGATTGATGATTATTTAAGTTTTTCTTCTCTTTTATTTTTTGACCCCCCTTCTTCATCTGAGCCTGTGCGGGTTGAGTCTTCACAGGTACTTCAGGAGGACTTGGAGCATTATGCTCAAGTCAATGATGAGAGCATCCTCTTATGTGAGGAGGTTGATCCCCCCTCCGTAGAGGAAGCTCCACTCATTGCCTTCTCCTCCTGCTGCCTCCATGGAGATGACACCTTGCTGGGCAAGGATTTATTTTGTGGTGAGACGAGTGAGGACCAGCTCTCCTCCTCTTCTTACTTTCTATTCCCGCTACCTGTGTTCAGCAGGTATTTTTATTTAGGTAGGGGAGTAACTGTTCTGTCGCCGTATCGGTACCTAGTACCGACATGCGTATTAGAACAGTTACCTGTTCATTTCCTTTTCCATACTCCCATTAACTAGAACTGTTTTAAATTTAAATAAGTCATGCTGGGATGACAATAACCCCAGTAGTTATCTTACCTTTTCCTACATTTTTATTTTCATCTAGTTTAGTTTAGTTAGTTGTATATCATTTTTCTTTGTACATTTTTCTTTTGTTTTTGCGGAGCTCACCCCTGCAGGTCCTTTTCTGGATGGCGGATGCTGCAGCTTTTTCTTAGTTTACATGCCAATCTTCTAGTATGCTCTTTTCTGAGCATGGGTAACGTTTCTTCCCCTAGTCTTTTATTTAATTTTCATGGTTACGTCATTTGTGTCTATTGCTTAGATTAAGTCTGGAGGAGAGCCGCTATGTGTTACCCACTGCACGGGCACATCTCAGTGCATGCCAGAAGTATTTTATTTCAGGTATATTATTTGTTCATCTTTACCGCACACCACTACACCCACTTTAGCGTGCACTCGCTTGTTTGTATGCTCCTGTATATTTAATTCTTGGTTGTGATGTAGAAATTGCTGTATTAGCCTAAAAATTGCAAGATGGAGTTGCATGTTGACTCTTGTAGTGCTCTAGTTGAATACTCGTGTCTTGCCTAGGAATTTCAGTAGAATTAGTTTTTATTTATGCTTCTAATTTATAATTAGTAGATTTGTGTAGATTTTAATTTATTTTACTCAAAACGGTGAATGTGGTTGAATCTAATGGTAGCGTGGTATTGTGTGTAGGCGAGCACGATGTTCGTGTTGTCGAGTCGGGAGGAAGGATTACCTTTCTCAGGGGCTAAGAACTTGCCCAAGCGACTCTCGAAGCATGTGTGCGAACGATTTGCAAGTTGAGCGTGACGTAGGCCATCTATTTGGCAAGCTTGAGCTTTGTTCTACCATTCCTATAAGCTAACCATTGCTAGCCTATTTTTGTGCCTACCCGACCTTTTGGTTCAGCTCCACCATACTTCACCAAGGCTTAAAATCAAAGTGTAAAAAAAAAATATATCCCTAGCATTTTAATTGAAACATCTATCTCTATCGAATGGAGTAGTCGTGTGCACACCCGGTTTCAATGTCAAGTCTGGGGGTGTGTTACACATGTATTATTGGGGCTGCTATGATTTAGCACTTTTGTGTGCTCATTTGGGTTGTGATTAACCTTCACATTTATCTTTGTATTCCAAACCGTAAACTAAGCCTCGTATTAACCAAAAAAGTCCTATTTATTCATCTTTTGAGTTCATTAGCGTCGTGGAGAGAGTTTGGCAGGGCGTGCTTATGGCTCTCGACGTTGATGGATTTCAACGGAGTTAATTCCGAGTTCCGATCTTGGGTAACACTCCCCTTCGCGATTTGCTTACTTTCGTACTATGCGTTACCACAAGATTCACCAATATTCTATTTTTGAGTAAAAATAAATTTCTATTTACGCATTTACACTTTTATAAATTAGCTAGCATATTTAGAAACTTTTTCTAATGAGCTTCTACACACACAAGTATGCAACTTCGCATACTACTCCATGTTTGTAATGCTTTGGCTAGCTATGTTTTTCCTACTCCGCCGGATTTGTTTGCTCTGGACGTGCAAACAGGTAAGTCTGGGGGTGTGATGAGTCCCATTTATATACACATATTTGGACTCATCTGGGCTAGTTTTCACGCACTTGCACTTCATTTTTAGTTCATTAATGCTTATATTTCACTTGTTCACTCTTCTCACACAAAGTGCACTTTTAGGCTCATTGTGGTGTGCAATTGCATGCTTTGTTTTTTGGGGCAACACAATGTGCTCCCCATTCTTTTTCTGTGTTTATCTAGTGCTGGAGGTGTTTTCCCAGCTGTTTTATTTTGTATGCAGGTGGTCGGATCATCCAATTTTCCCACAGAATTCCTGATTGTGTGCAATGCACGATCGCGTTTCCTTGAGGCACGGACTGTTGCGGTTGTGGGTTCTCGTCTGGGCAGAAAATGGGAGATCTGAGTTTGGTCGTGCGTTTTGACGCACGGGCGGAATTGCCCGTGCGTGAGTTAAACACACGGTCGCCTGTTTCTTCCTATTTTTTTTAGCTTTTCTGAATTTACCCGTGCGTTTTGATGCACGGCCGGATTTGCCCGTGCGTGAGTAAATCGCACGGGTGGCGCAGCTTCATCTTCACGCCAGTTTTTATCATTAATTATCGCACGGTCCATGCACGGTCGTGCATTCGACCGTGTGTGACCAATTTCTGACTGTTTTTCTATATAAGCTGCAGATTCCGCCCTAGATGGATCGATCTTCTTTCTCGCGCCCAGAGCTCTAGTAAATCGCACGGGCGGCACAGCTTCGTCTTTCAAGTCAGAGCCTCCTCTAGGCCTCCTCCATTGTTCGTGCACCTCCAAAGCTCCATTGTGAGGGATTCAGTGCTGCACTTGTGAAGTTCTTCGGTGAGATCGTGGCCAAAGAAGATTGACGGAGAAGACGGGTATAATAGAAGAAGGTGACAGCTCTTCCGGACCCCGGACGATAGTTGGAGCCCGAGCCCGTACAAGGATTGAAAACCCTATATTCCGGCCGTGAACCTCCGATGAGTCTCCGTGCTTTGGTTGTAATCTCAACCTCCTTTACATTGTAGTGTGTTATTCCTTAATTATTTGGGTGTATGAACAATGTTTGCTAAACCTTGTTATGATATTTAGTATTTCATGTCTATGTGAAATTGATATGCGTGGTTTATACAAGTGAGGAGCGCCCCATTCCATCCTCCATCCCGCCGTCATGTTCGTGTGCCGCACTAGCAATTGCTAGTGGCGTGCTTGTCGACGAGGTGCTTGCGACCCTCATTCCGCTTGCCTTCTCGTCCATCCGCCTAGTGAAGCGTGGCGTAGCGGCCCGTGTAATCCATTCGCCTAACGAAGCAGTGCGCTCAAGGCCTGCACAGTTCGATTCTGCTTGCCTACTCGTCCTTCCGCCCTTGCGGCGCAGTGTGCTCAAGGCTTGCCTAGTCTCCATCCCGCCAAGCGAAGCATTGCATAGCGGCATTGCATAGGAGTAGTTGTAGCTCTTTTACTTTATTTTCCACAAACCAAATCACCCCCTTTCGCATCCATCCTTCATAAAGGACTTCAATCTCAAGTCATGCCTCAATAGTAAACTCCACCTTACTGTGTTCCTTCGAGATCGATACTTGGGGATTCACTCCCACATTTTATATTACTTGAACGATCGGTACACTGCCGTTTCGTGCCGCAGTCTTGCTATCGCCTATAGCGGTGTGCTAAGATTTGCGCATCAGCAACCTAACATGCAACTTTCCCAGAGAGCAAGTAGGTACAACAAATCAACAAGAAAAATAGCATAGCAGACATCAATTAGTCTAACAGCTACTGCAAATAACTGTGGGCGTCAACATCCTGACACAAACCCATAGAAACAACATGTATGTCTGAATAAAGGAAAACAACGAAACTACTTCACCAACTCTGGCTACTAACTCCAAACCTGAAAACACGAACTCTAGCTGCTCAGACCGCTACTACTTTGAGCCTGAGGCATTCAAAAGAAAAGAATGTCTCAGCAAGAATGTACAAGAGGTAGAAAAGGACCAAAATCAAATAATCAGTGAGCTAAGAGGGTTACAAACCCAAAGCAGGTTAGTTGAAAGAAAAATCTCAGCATCCCACTCACAATACAAAAAGTAAGAAGGAAACCACATGAGGTTAGTTGTCTAAAACGTGCACTAAGTGCGATAAAGTTATATGCTTTATTAATATTAAGCATATAAGTTGATAAACAAACAAAAGAGATCGATCAACTCAAACACGTGAATCATTAACCCTGTTAAGACAAAGGCGGTACTGAGGTGGTGGCCACTTTGTCCATCTCAACCATAAGACCAAACATCTCAAAAAGGCACTGTGGTGGATGCCACATTATCCAACACAACCCAACTGTCCATAAAAAAACACCAGGCGTAATGATTCACAAACAGGCATGGAGGTGGTGGTCCTTTATCCACTGTCAACCAATAGGCCAAAAAGTAATAACACCATTATTATGATAACCTGGAAAAAAAATAGCCAAGCCTTAACAAGGGAAGAATAATTCTAGAAATTTCTTGGTGAAAATAGTCCTACTCGACGAATTCGGCCTTAAGCTCATTCGAAGAATTTCACTTAACTTCATGAGAAGTCTCAACAAATTTAAACTTGTCTTCACGAGAAGTCTCGATGAGTTTACTTGAACTCGCTAAAATGACGAGAGATCACTCGATGAATTTACTTGAATTCACTGAAATGACACGAGATCACTCGACGAATTTACTTGAATTCATTGAAATGACACGAGGTCACTGGACGAATTTACTTGAATTCACTGAAATGACACGAGATCACTCGACGAATTTACTTGAATTCACTAAAATGTCACAAGATCACTCGACGAATTTTCTTGAATTCACTGAAATGACATGAGATCACTCGACGAATTTACTTGAATTCACTGAAATGACACAAGATCACACGACAAATTTACTTGAATTCACTGAAATGACATGAGATCACTCGACAAATTTACTTGAATTCACTGAAATGACAAGAGATCACTCGACGAATTTTCTTGAATTCACTGAAATGACATAAGATCACTCGACAAATTTATTTGAATTCATTGAAATGACACGAGATCTCTCGACGAATTTACTTGAATTCACTGAAATGACACAAGATCACTCGACAAATTTACTTGAATTCACTAAAATGGCACGAGATCACTCGACGAATTTAATTGAATTCTCTGAAATGACACGAGATCACTCGACGAATTCGTCGTAAGGATTTGACGAATTCACAGACCATTGGGTCGGACTCCAAACACTTCACAAGATGAGTTTTAGAAGGAGGCGGTATTGAATAAATCTAAGGAATTAAGAGTACACAAACAAGGAAAAGGAAACAAAGCACATCTTCTTGATATTTCACCAAAGGAAAACTCCTAACCAACTACCAAACGGGGTTCATTATAAGTTTAGCATATGATACAAGCTAAGAAAAAAATATTATAAGGTCTAGAATAAAGGAAGGAGAAAGAACTACAAGAACAAAGCAAGAGGGAGCAAATCACCACTTACCTTAACCAAAACCATCGAATCACATCCACCCAAGCCCTCCACGCCAAGGATTGGCTCAAACTCGGGCTAGGCGCGAAGAATCTACAAAGATTTGGGAAAAAACAAAATTAGGGTTGCTAACACTTGCGCTAAAAATCCACGAAATGGGCAAAACTTACCACGCACGAGAAGATCGCGACGAGAGATTTTCGGATCAATGCTTCGGCGAAGATTTCGTGAACCGGAACTCCCGCGGCGGCGATCGGAAGGCTCGTGATCAAAAACTCTCCGCTCTCACATCCGTGCTGGTTCGGTTCTTCTTGGTGAGGAAGAGGAGATATGTTTATATAATAATAATAATAATTATTATTATTATAATAGTAATAATAATAATAATAATAATATTGATATTATATTATTACGATGGGCTAAATGCACACCGATTCTGACAAAAATTGCACCGAAGGAAAATTCTGGCGCTACGAATCCAACGACGATGTCAAAATCAAAATCCGACAGGACGTTCCTGAGATATAAATTTCCATACTTTACGGCGAACGATAAATCTACAAATCTTTGAAAATTCATCGAGGCTCTAAAATCGCTCGGATCGCAACGAAACTTTGACGTGCTTTTCTAAAATTAATTAATTTAATTTTTTGCTGAAATTTTTTCTAATTCTGGGTAGTTTCAAAAACTTGGTCGACTCGACCAAACAGACGTGAAAATGTGCAAAAGACGGCGCACTGTTAACTCCACATTAACGTAATGCCCTCCATCATTTTGACGTCATCAAGAGGTTTAAAATAATTGCCAAAAATTCATGGGCGTTACAGCTGACCCATGCCATCAATGGCAACTTCTTAAAGATTCTCCCCCACTTTTAATTGTGCTTCATATTAGCTTTAGTGTGCTGATAGGAGAGAAAGCCCCCACTCAGAGAAGAGAATCGAGATCTGTTGGAGGAGATCGGCTTGGAGCTCATGAGTAATGGTCGGTAATGGCACCCAAGGAAATAACCCATCTTCAAGCTTGATTAACTGTGTGTTTCTCCTATCATCCTTTTGTTCTAGATCTATAGATGAATTAAGAAAGAATCTGAGCTGAATTGAGCTCGGATCCTTGGGATTCTATTGAGAATTTCATGTTGAATTTCCCATACCCAAAATTCCTGTTCCTGCTGCTTTTGGCCGGCAAACCGCAGCAAATCGATGACCACCACCTCGACGGAGGTGGTGGTGGTAGTGGTCGGTCGTGGACTGAAGGAGGCTGCAGAGAAATACCCTCACAAAATGGCCTAGGCACATTCATTTTCAGTCGTCGGCTGAAGCTATAGCATGACCAGGAACCGTTGATCTTGCTTCAAGATCTATGTTGCATGATGATTTTATGAGCAATTATTTTACTTCACTATAATATCTTCAGACACTTTATTCAACTAATTTAACCTCAGATTTAGGTACCTTAGGGGCTGAATCAGATCAAGTCATGAACATTACATTTGTATCCCTTTGTCTCCACTTTCCATGGAATTTTAAAACACCTCAATTGGTGCCCTACAACCCCCAGAATCTCTATTATTTCGGAGGTGACCTACACCTTAAATTGTTAATTCATAACTATTGACTAATGGAATGGGTCTGAAATTTTGGCCATGCATGAGGGGTACCTATATATAGTTCCCATCCAAAAATCATAATTTTTGGAGGAAATATATCTATGATTTAGGTAAAAATTTAATTATGCATGTATATGTGATATACATGATTAGACAACTTCAAAATGACCCAAATTTAACACCCTGCCAGTACAAATAATATAACAGTAAGTCTAGCTGGGATCCCACGCCATACTATACACACTAGCTAGGAATTATAAGGTGATAAACAGAAGAAGAACAATAACTACTCGAGAGTACATAAAGCGTAAGAGGAATCATTTGATTTAAAACATCTTTTAGAACTGTCCACTATCCCAGGAATGAAATAATAGAGTTACGGCCTTAAGGCCTTACATTTAAACAAATGTACCAAACCCAAAACCGGCATATATTGACACGCAGTCCGGCAATATAAGGACAGCAGAGAAAGGGAGGTTGGCCTTCAAGGGCCAACATAACAAAAGGGGCACCGCCCGCTACTTTCCACTTGGCTCACCGGCACCTGTACCAACATCAAATAAGAGGTAAACGAGGGTCATCTATGAGCTGACCACAAACCGCATAACGATCCCACCCCCCGACCATCTAGCCGGCTCAGGGGCGTGTCACCGCTAATCTTGCAAACAAGCCATACATGTAACATGTAATCATAAAATAAAGTGCAACTACCACTACACAGGGTGATGTTTCAAGCACAATCAATCTTTTAGGTTGAGCATCGAAGTAAAGGGAACCTAGGTATGCACATAATGTTGGTTGGGTTCACCCGGAGGATTCTCGCAACCGCCTAGCAACTGTATGAGGCTAACAAACATCAATCCACAAACACTCCACCCTAAGAAAGAACCTTAGGTGGGCAAACTAGAGCTTCTGGTCTGTCTAGGTAAACACCTTCTACGGCCTCTCCCATGATCCCACGGCTTTACAAGAGGTAACTACCTCCTACCATTCTGCATGAAAATGGGTTTGGGTCCGCCATTGCCCAGATCTAACCGTCGAGGTCACTCAGCACGATGCAGGTACAGCTTTGCCTTGGCCCGTAAGGGTTTAGCACATTCAAGTGTTACAAAAAATGATGGCAATGCACCTAATCCCTCCCAGGGGAACTTAGGCTTCGCCCACAAAACAACTGAAGGAGGTACAAGACCGCTCCACTTCAAATCTCGTGGCAAAAGTTTGCCTTCCACCACTTTCCAAGTATGGGGCTTCCGTTAGGCTCTCCGAAAGACATCTAACGCAGAAGTCCCGCAATGAAATGACAAATCTCACGAAGTCATTCTCCGGCACGCATTCTAGGCTTAACCTATATGCAACATCATAATTCAAGCATCACCGATCTGGGCTCACGGCCACGAATAGGCTTCACACACAATGCCTAAATCCATACGTCTATCGGATTTCTACATGCAATAATGTCGAGGACGGACACACTCAACCCGGACTTCTGAAGAACTTAAGGAAATCCTACACTTCACCTATTTGGTGAAAGGGATACCTTATGGAAGCATAGAAAAAGGAATGAGACAAAAATAACACATCCTAAGACTAGGAGGAAGGTTCGTTACCCTTGGAGCTTTCTTCGGCGCCATGGATCTGAGATTCCAATCGGATAGAAAGAACCGCACTGGGCAGCTCTCTACAGATCTGGAAACGTCTAGCGATTCGGAGCTTCGAAGATCCGTTAATGGCCGAAAGAGCTTCTTCTTCCTCCTTGCCTCTCTTCCTTCTCAAGCTTGGGAGAGAGAAAAGATTTAAATTTATTAAGGGAAATGGTCTTAGGTTAAGACCTAATACTTTCCAGCAACATTTCTCAGCCGTCGGATTAAGATCTAAAAGATTTGACCGCTTTGATCGTCGGTTCAGCATTTCAATACGAAGCAAAATAAATCGGGCGCACGATCAGTGGCGCACGATCAGTGGTCGTGCGAGAAGGATTTCTCCTGATCGTGCGAGAACAACCTGTAGCAGAATGGGAAGCCAAAAATAGCGCACGATCAAAGACACACTGTTGGACATGTGTGTCACATCACTTTGTTTGAGAATAACAAATCCCAAGTTGTATTTAATCTTGTTTGTCGTGTGTTTATAGTGTGCAAGAACTATAGGTGCAATTCTCCAAAGATAGATAGCAGCTGAATTCAAACATCTGGAAGAATGCACTACCACCAGCGTTAGTGCCAATGCTCCATGGTAGATCATTTCGTCTCAGCGGTTCTGTCTCAGCGGCTTTGTTTCAGCGGTTTAGTTTCATCTCAGCGGTTCCTTAGCGCTAGTGCTAACGCCTGACGCTAGCTTGAGTTCGTGCAGAGAGCCATACCGGCGACGGTTTCGTAACCGCTCCACACGAGCGCTACCGCCAACGCTATCCCTACCGCCTGGCGCTATCTCAAGTTCGTGCACAGCGCCACACCGCCGACGGTTTCGCAACCGCTCCACACAAATGCTACCGCATGCGCTAGGAGCTACCGCAGGCGCTATCGCGAAGTTCTATAAATTGGAGCTTTGCTTCTCATTTTTAATTATCCATCCCAGAGAGACTGCTTGTGCCAAAGCTCTAGAGCTGTTATGCTGTCGAAGATGGATCTCCCACAAAAAGCTTAAGGAGATTTCTGGAGGAGGACTATGTCACGCTACATTCGAAGGACGATCGCTTCGACCTCGCTCATACTACAGCGATCCTTCATCCTCATCTTCAGAAATCTCATATAGGGAGTTTTTATTATTGTTATCTTTATTTTCATTCCATACTTTTTGTAACTGTTTAGTTAATTCGCCTTGTGTTGGCGACTAGGTCTGGGTAGGACTTAGGGAGTAATTCGCCTTGTGTTGGCGACTAGTTTTAGGTGATTAAATCTAGGGGGTGATCGAGGCCATATTCGGGGAAGGATTGGCTAGAGCGGCTTGAGGCCATATCCGGGGAAGGATTGGCTAAAGCCAATCGGTTTGTGGACAAGTCGGTATAGAAAAGGAAAAGATTTTTACTTTTGTACGCCTTCGATTTCTAGCGATATTGAAATCAAATTTATGTAAACACCTTCTTTTATATAAATATAATCATGTCTTTATTTGTGTTTACTTGATTTCTTTCCTTTGGCGTTATCTCTAAAATATTGGTTACTAAGTTTTCAATTCTAATTACTTTATCTAAATTGTTTAGTTCAATCTCTTTCATCATAAACCAATTTAGTACTTGTTTCTAAACTTGGTTATTATGATATTCTCACAAATTAGCTAAATTGTTATTTTGCCTTTTTTTATATTATAAAACACTTTAGTAATTTTCATAAAATTATATGGAAGAATTTTATTCCCTTATTCACCTCCCCCTCTAAGGGCGCCTATCGATCCAACAAGTGGTATCAGAGGGCAGGTTATTCCAAACAGTTTAAATACCAGGAATAATGACGTCTCATGATCTCGCCTCTACTAGTGGGGGAAATTTTCTTATAAATGAAAAATCCTTGGCACCACCTTTATTTGTAGGCAAAAATTATAATGGGTGGAAAATTCTTATGGAAAAATTTCTTTAATCTTTGGATATTAAAGTATGGAATATTACAATTACAATGCCCCCAAGTATTTTAAATAAAAATGAAATGTTTTTAAATGCCAAATCTATGAATAGTCTATATTGTGCTCTAGATCAAAATATTTTCGAACTTATTTATACGCTCCCTACTGCATTTGAAGTTTGGAAATTTCTTGAGAATACTTATAGTCTACCTTCCACAGATGATGAACAAGAGGAATTCCTTATGGATCCAAGAGAAGAAATCGACCAGGACTCCTTCTTGGAAGAAGATAATCTAAGAGAGAAATCGACGAGGAATTCCTTATGGATCCAACAGAAGAAATCGACAAGGACTCATTCTTGGAGGAAGATCAATCAAAGAGAGAAATAATATTGGACTCATTTGTTGGCAACACATCAAGCAAAAGAGAAGACGAAAATTCAACTATGGAAGAGGAATGCGAAGAAGATGTCAAAGGAACCCTTGGTTCAAATCTTGCCTCATCCCATAGCAATGTAAGAAAATCAAAAACTTCTCTTTTTATAACAAATTCTATTTTTACATCTCGTAGGCTCAAAATTGCTAAACGTAAAATTTTAAAGTTAAAAATTGCTAATTCCAAATTACGTTTAGAAAATAAATCTTTAAAAGCAAACGATAACGTAGAATCAAATATTGATGTGTTAAAATCTCTTTCATGCTCTTTAGTTGAAATTGGTACTCCTTGTTTTGATTGCAATCTATTTAAAGAAAAATTCAAGGATATAGAAAAAGGGCTCTTATTTTCTAAAAAACATAATGAAAAATTGATAATTGAAAATGATGCTTTAACTTGTAAGTTAAGACAATTAAAATCTTTTGTTGAAAAAGTTCTAATTTCTAGTAATGACTTTCATCATAAGATTTTGAATAACAAAGATAAATTAACTTACAAAATCATTTCTAAAAGGGATCATTTTCATACATCAACTCAAAAGGAGTTTAGTTTAAAAAGAATTATGACCCTCATAAAATTTTTAAGAGTCACTACTATAAGTCTCAATATATTTTCAATCATGACTCAAATTTAAAAACTCCTTTTCATGAAAATCAAACTACAAAATATAATCCTTCATATTATAAGAGTATGTCTATAAGAAACAGTGGAAATGAAAATCATCAAAATAAGAATCAATCTTGTAAAACATATTGTAACCCACTCTTTTAACAATCACATCTAAAGAAAGACAATCACTCTTATAAACTTTCAAAGAATCCATATAATAAAATATATGATGATTATCAACATCAAGCTATTTTGAAAAATAATTTGAATAAACATAAATCTCAAATGAATTATTTTTCAAACAACTATCATCACAAAAAGATGTCATATAATCATTATATGGATTTAAGTGATAAACAACCAATGTATGAATGGAGACCCATAAAGAAAAATGGCATATCATCTTTACTTGAAAAAGCCCATTCATCATTATCTTCCCAAAGCCACCACGATGTATTTGGGTACCCAAAGGAACCATCCCACTTGGTCACCTTTGGATACCTAAATCTCTTATTCATTAGTATCCTATCATTTGCATGAAGTAGAAACAATTAAAAATGAAATATCAATACTCTACTTCATGATGTGCTTTATTTTTTTTTCTTTTGTTTGTTTTGTATTTTTTTATCCAAAATGTTTATGGTCACTTTATATTTCAAAAGATATGACTTACTCATAATAAGCCTAATGTTTATCAAATCAAATTGAATTAAAATGGAACATAAAGTCATATGATTTTAAAAGAGACCTACCTCTCATCTTCTTAAATTGTTTATATATATCCTTTTAAATCCTTTACCCATCAATGTCTTGAATTAACATTATCATTTGAATATTGAAATTATTTTCAAGACTAATGAAATTATTTTAAAAAAATGGATTTAAATGGATAATTAAAGGGCTTAAGCTAAAAATTAAAATGCGTAATGTTTTGATTGTTTTCTATTTTATTTGCTGCATTTGATAGCCCTTATAATGAAAAATATTATCAAATAAAATTCGGAAACAAACATTCACAAAATGCGTGTTTAATCCTTCAAAAATGCGAGTTTTAGATCAAAACATCAAATAGCCATATCTTTTTATCCGCTCGTCCGTTTTTCGCGTTTAATATCTTTTCGGAAAGAACACAGAAATCTCCATCCAATGGAGAACCAATCTTGCCCGTTCAAATTCGTTTGGTGCTGTCAAAATTGCCCAAACTCAACTTTGTTTAAAAGTTATACTAGTCTTCTTATTTCGGCAATTTCTGTGTCTTTGGATTCTTCATCACATGATATCCTTTATATATTGTGTGTAATATGTGTCACCATTATTTGCATGTTATTTAGACCTTAGAATCGTCTTGTATCATTAAGTTCAAATCAAAAGTTTAATCATTTCATTCTTGGTCTAAAGAAAATTAATATGAAACCTTCTATACTACATGCAACATTATCTCCATTAATCCTATATTATAACATTACATTCAAACTCATCATCCTAGCATCACCTCTTATTTTATGCTTAAATTTATAGGCTAGGTATAACTTGTACAATGTTATTTAAATTTGATGATAACTATGTGATTTGAAATTATAATAGAATACTAAAATTCCAACAAACACATAGTTTATGGATTATTCATTAGAATATATATTAATATTGTATCATAAATCATATATTATCATGCAAAGCAAAAGATAAATAGATTCAATTATTGAATGCAAATTTTATTATAAATTTCAAAACATTATATATGTGATCTTTGACTTTGATATGATCATATGACTACATGTTCATCATTTTCTAGGCTTAAAAATCAAACATGCTTATTCAAATGAAAATCACTATATCACTATATTATAAGTCTAGAAGGATTGGAATTTTTCATACATCATGATGATATAACATATATTCTATGCAAAATTGTCTATAATCATAAATCATAATTCATGTTCTATCAAGAAAAATCTCAAAACAATAATACCACCTAGGAATTATGAATCTTATGATAAAAATATGAATATTGTTTTCTTTACATTAGTTTGTGTATGGATATGCTTTGATATTGATTGCATGTATCTCACATATATATAGATTCTAGAATCAACTTAGGAATAATAAAGATACATCAAACTTAATCATCACTTTATTCTAGATCTATAATTTGAAACTCTATTTTGGAATACATGCAATATTAATGATAAATTTATGACGTGGCATTAAACCCAAAACTCATCTTCCTAGCTTTATCACTTATTGAATATTAGTAATTGTGCTAGTTATCTCATATTATCATCTCATAAAAGTAGAAAAACTATGCGGCAATATATAACTCATCACATTAAACAAAACCCATAGTTTATAAATCAACCCATAGTTTAAAAGCATAGGTTGTCCAAAGATTATTCACCTATGACTTCATATCTCACGATAGAGGGGGCATAGGGTTGTATCCATTAGAGACATAACCTCTAAGTCATGTCTTTTCCTTAACCGGGGAGGGTTATAGTGGGGCCTTGCGAGGCACTGGGGGGGAAAGAGTGCTAGGTTGAGCGTTCTCTAGTGTGTGCATATGGGATTAACACCCAACCTACGACATGTGTGCAACTCCTCATGCCTATCCATCACTTAGTACGGGGCTAGGGTGTAGATATTTAGTCGGGATAGTTTTTAATCTTAGGACAAACTTATATTACTCTTTGCATGATCATTTTATTTACTTATCACTTAAATCATGCATATTTTGGGTTGTTTAATAAAAACAATTCTCAAATAATTAAGTACTGTTTGCCGCGCTAGCACTAGCGCCGGTGCTAGCATGGATGTCTGATTTTTCTGTTTTTCAAAATTTCAAAAAATCTTTAAAAATGTGTTTATGTATATGTACTACTTATTTATTGTGTTTCTGACTTTTGTTATTTTTTGTTTTATTCATATTATGAAAAATCAACTACAAAAGTTCAAAATTCAAAAATACAAAAGTATGTTTTTGAGATTTGTGTTTTTATTTATATTATAAAAAATCAACTACAAAACTTCAAAATTCAAAAATACAAAAAATATGTTTTTTTTTAGATTTGTGTTTTTATTTATATTATAAAAAATCAACTACAAAACTTCAAAATTCAAAAATACAAAAATATGTTTTTGTGGTTTTCTGTTTTTCTTTCATTAAAACTATAAAAAAAACAATAAAAAAACTGTATGATCTTTATTGCTAATATCAAGCATGTATGCATTCTATCATTTAGAATTATCTACAATGTTAAAACTTGTTTCTTCATATTACTATGAACATTGTTTTGTTTATCATGCTTTGATATATCTAATTAAGTGCATCAATTGTATTGAAAAATATGTGTAGATTCAAGCTTAGCATGCCTCTAAGTATGAGTAAATGTATTATGATTGATAATGATATTTCTTCACTCACTTATTTTTGATAATCAACATGTGTGTTTAAATCTAAAATGCTTGCTTGTGTTTTGTAGTTGTACAATGAATTTAAACTTGCATAAGTTTATTGCCTACACTACATTTGAATTGCACTTATGAAATTTAGAAAAGTGGTTAAGTTAAAAAATTGGGTTTGCAAAACAAGTGTATTCGGAGAATGTTGTCTCACAAAAGTGAACAAAAAATAGACAAATATAACTCCACCAAACACTACTTGAACCTCCTGATAAGTCTTCATAAGCATTGTGAGGTTGAGCACCTTGGAAAGAATAGTAAAGTGTTTTGTGCAAACCTTGGTTATTACACAACTTTGTTAAAAATTATGTGCATTAAAAGTGTGTGAAAGTAATATACTTGTGTTTCATTGTGCACTTTACTCTACATATGTTTTGTATTTTGTGATTTAAATCAATTGTTAACATTGCTCAAAATACACTTATGTGCACATCATTATCTTTCATAACACTTCTTCTCATGAGTATTGGATTCTAATGCTTTGTCTATACTACTCTTTATGTAAGAAATGCACTAGATAATGTAGCATGATCTCTACAATGTTTTGGTATCTCTTGAACTTAAAATTAAGTAACATTGTAGAATAATCTCTCCTTGATATGTTCATTTCATGCTTGGTATCTTTTTGAAAAACATTGAGATTCCAAAAAGGTTAAAACATCTTTCAATCTTGAACTAAAACTCATATTTTTACTTATGCTTTTCATGCTTACAAAAAGTTGTTTCTTATAATCTTCCGCTTGCCTACAACTCTTATCTTTTTATTTAAAATCTCTTATATATACTATGCTTAAAATCTTTATCATTATCTATATTACAAAAGCTCGATCATGCTTTATCATTTATAAGAAATGCCTCCTTACTACCCTCACCCTACCTTCTTTTGATAATACCAAAAGGGGGAGATTAATTGAAGAAACTTATACAGGAGAAATATAGAAGAATAAGGGGAGACTAATTCATGTAATCTATCATTTAGGGGGAGTAAAACATAAATTGCATTTATGTAGGGGAGCATTAAGATAAGGGGAGAATGCACATTTTCATGCTTATCAGATACTATAGTTGCGCTATCATCTTGCTTATCATATACTATAAACACTATTGTTGATTTCTTGCTAAGAGGATTTGTTATTATCAAAAGGGGGAGATTGTTGGACATGTGTGTCACATCCCTTTATTTGAGAATAATAAATACCAAATTGTATTTGATCTTGCTTGTCGTGTGTTTATAGTGTGCAGGAACTATAGGTGCAATTCTCCACAGGTAGATAGCAGATGAATTCGAACATCTGGAAGAATGCACTAGCGCCAGCGTTAGTGCTAACGCTCCGTGGTAGATCATTTCGTCTCAGCGGTTCTGTCTCAGCGGCTTCGTCTCAGCGGTTTAGTTTCATCTCAGAGGTTCCTTAGCGCTACCGCCAGCGCTAGCGCTAACGCCTGGCGCTAGCTTGAGTTTGTGCAGAGCGCCACGCCGCCAACGATTTCGCAACCGCTCCACACGAGCGTTACCGCCAGCGCTATCTCAAGTTCATGCACAGCGCCACGCCGCCGATGATTTCACAACTACTCCACACGAACGCTACCGCAGGCGCTAGGAGCTACCGTAGGCGCTAGCGTGAAGTTCTATAAATTGGAGCTTTGCTTCTCATTTTTAATTATCCATCCTAGAGAGACTGCTTGTGCCAAAGCTCCAGAGCTGATATGCTACCGAAGATGGATCTCCCACAAAAATCTTAAGGAGATTTCTGGAGGAGGACTACATCACGCTACATCCAAAGGACGATCGCTTCGACCTCACTCATACTACAACGATCATTCATCCTCATCTTCAGAAATCTCATATAGGGAGTTTTTATTATTGTTATCTTTATTTTCAATCCAAACTTTTTGTAACTGTTTAGTTAATTCGCCTTGTGTTGGCGACTAGGTCTGGGTAGGACTTAGGGAGTAATTCGCCTTGTATTGGCGACTAGTTCTAAGTGATTAGATCTAGGGGGTGCTCGAGGCCATATTTGGGGAAGGATTGGCTAGAGCGGCTTGAGGCCATATCCGGGGAAGGATTTGCTAAAGACAACCGGTTTGTGGGGATACAAGTCGGTATAGAAAAGGAAAAGATATTTACTTTTATACGCCTACGATTTCTAGCGGTATTGAAATCAAATTTATGTAAACACCTTCTTTTATATAAATACAATCATGTCTCTATTTGTGTTCACTTGATTTCTCTCCTTTGGCGTTATCTCTAAAATATTGGTTACTAAGTTTTCAATTCTAATTACTTTATCTAAATTTTTTAGTTCAATCTCTTTCATCATAAAATAATTTAGTACTTGTTTCTAAACTTGGTTATTATGATATTCTCACAAATTATCTAAATTGTTATTTTGCCTTTTTTCATATTATAAAACAATTAAGTAATTTTCATAAAATTATAAGGAAGAATTTTATTCCCTTATTCACCCCCCCCCCTCTAAGGGCGCCTATCGATCCAACACACACGACCAGTGGTCGTGCGAGAACAAAGCCTGTAAACGTGCGAACCACTCGGGTGGGAAAATGGGCAATGTGCATGACCAGTGGTCGTGCGCTTGATCGTGCGCGAACAATCACGCACGACCAGTGGCCTATTGGGCTAAAATCAATGGCCCAACCCCCCCACTCCGAGCGTAGCATTACCACGCCGCGTTAGCTCGCAGAACAGTAAAATTTGGGGTGTTACAACTCCACCACATTTAAAAGAATTTTGTCCTGAAATTATGAAAACAGTTGCAGCAGATTCAAAAGTTACCAGAGAGAAATATCTCGGGGTACTCCACATGCATTTCCTGCTCCCTTTCCAAAGAGAGTTCTTGTCATCCGCAATTATTCCAACGGACCTTTACCATATGAATGGACTTGTTCCGCAACTACTTTACCTCGGTGTCTTCGATGCGAATGGGCTTGACTTTCTTTGTTAACCCACCATCAACCGACACTTTGATGACCGCAATTATATGAGTAGGCTCTTGCACCGTCTTCCTAAATACGGAAATGTGAAACACGTCGTGTAGGCCGCTCAGCTTTGCGGATAGCGCAAGCGGATATGCCGCATCACCAACATGCTCCACGATCTCAAATGGCCCCAAGTACCTCAAACTGAGCTTCTTCAAGCGTCGGATCCTTGATACTCGTTTGAATAGTTTGATCTTTAGGTAAACCCAGTAGCCAATGGTGAACTCCAGGTTCCAATGATTGGCATCATAATACTTTGCTTGCATTTCCTGGGCAATCAATAGCCTTTCACGTATAGCTGTTATCGTCGAATTTGCTTCATCAACGTCCTTTTGCTTCAATAGCTTTGTATCACCCGTTTCTACCCAAGACAATGGCGTATGACACTTCCTTCCATATAGGGCCTCGAAGGGCGCCATATAAATACTGGCTTGGTAGCTATTATTATAGGCAAACTCGATCATATAGAGATGATCTTCCCACTTATTTCCAAAATCTAGAGCGCACAATTGGAGCATATCCTCCATAGTCCTGTTGGTCCTCTCGGTATGTCCATCCGTTTGGGGGTGAAAGGCCATGCTGAACCTCAGCTTAGTGACCAATAGTTCATGGATAAGCCTCCAATCTTTCGATGTGAAATGCCTGTCACGATTGCTGATGATGCTACGAGGAACACCGTTCAATCGCACAATACTATCAACATTTAACTTTGCTTGCTTTTCTACGGAATCATCTTTCCGGTTTTGAATAAAGTGCGATACTTTCATTAAATGATCTATAATCACCCAAATGGAATCGTTTCTGTGCTGCGATCTCGGCAATCCGTGCACAAAATTCATCGAGATATCGTCAAACTTCCATTACAGGATCGACAAATACTTTAGAAACCCACCATGTCTTTGACATTCAACCTTCACCAACGCGCAAGTATGACACTTGGCCATGTAGAGAGCAATGTCTTTCTTCATTCCTGGCCAACAGAAGGGTTTCTTCATATTCATGTACATCTTTGTGCTCCCTGGGTGGATCGAGTACTTGGTAAAGTGAGCCTCATACATCAACTGTGCCCGTAATGTACCAACATTTGGGACACACAACCTAGCATCCTTCCACATAATACCATCTTCGAAGGAGAAATCAACGTTTGACCCATCAACTGTCTCTGATTTGTAACGCTTCATGCTTTCATCTAGCTCCAAAGCTGGTCAAACTCGGTTGGCAAGGTCGTATTGGACCTTCGTCTAGTTCAAGCATGCTTTTGTAGACGCTCTCCTATCGACGCAAGTAATCTCCAAGGACTCTAGTTCACGGATTAGACGCTCATCGTGCATCAAAATACAGTTTGCTTGTGCAGGAGCCCAACGACTCAATGCGTCTGCGACAACGTTTCCCTTCCCGGTAGTGTAACGTATGTCAAAGGTGTAGTCCCCAAGGAACTCCATCCACCTCCTCTGTCTCATATTCAACTCTCTTTGATCCAGCAGGTACTTGAGGCTTTTGTGGTCCGTAAAGATGTCGATGTTCACGCCATATAGGTAATGCCTCCAAAGCTTAAGAGCGAATACCACGGCCACTAGCTCCAAGTCATGGACCAGATAGTTCCTATCAAGTACCTTCAACTTACGGGAGCCATAGGAAAACACCTGACCGAGTTTCACTAAGACGCAACCCAAGCCACTCCCCGAAGCATCACTATATATTTCGTAGCCTTCCGTTCCACATGGCGAGCATAAAATGGGCGTCATGGTTAAATAGCTCTTCAGTTCCTAGTCAGCTTAGTGAGAGGAAGTGCAATTCTTGAGAAGTTCTCCACAAAGCTCCTATAATAGCTCGCAAGTCCTAAGAAACTTCGGACTTTCGCTACATTTTTCAACACAGGCCACGATCAGATCGCTTCTATCTTCGATGGATCGACTGTGATTCCTTCGCCACTAACAAGATGACCCGGGAATGCTACTGACGATAGCCAAAATTCGCACTTGGGGAACTTGGCATATAGTTGGTTCCTCCTCAAGGTGTTCAAAACTACGTGTAGATGCTCTGCATGCTCCTCTTCCGATTGAGAGTATACCAATATGTCGTCGATGAACATGATCACAAATTGTTCTAGGTACTCTCGGAACATTCTGTTCATTAAGTCCATGAATACAGATAGTGCGTTGGAGAGACTGAATGGCATAACCGTGAACTCATAGTGTACAAACCAGGTACTGAACGCTGTCTTTGAAATATCGCATTCCCTTATACGAAGCTAATAATAGCTAGACCTTAAGTCTAGCTTAGAATATACCGTCGACCCAACCAGTAGGTCGAATAAGTCATCAATTATTGGAATAGGATAACGGTTTTTCTCGGTCAGCTTATTCAGCTCTCGATAATCTATACATAGATGAGAGCTCCCGCCCTTCTTTTTCACAAAGAGAACCGGTGCACTCCAAGTGGATGAACTTGGATGTACATAGCCTTACTCTAGCAGTTCTTGCAACTAAACTTTCAACTTTGCCAATTCCTTTGGCGTTTTTCGGTAAGGTGAGCGTGACACGGGTTTGGCACCTGGCACAACTCGACGCAGAAATCAATCTTTCGCTGAGGGGAAGCCGTAGGGAGTTTATTAGGAAACACGTTCACATACTTCGCCACTACCGGAACATCACTTATACTGGGATTAGGCATCGAATCCTCCATGAGCTTGAAGAATAACTCCATGCCTTTTCTCACCGCCTTAACCACCTGGAGAGCAGACATCATAGTCTTGCTCGCTCCTCGCATACCAGCAAACGTGGTTTCATCTTCGGTGTTCTTTCCCATAGTAACCTCCTTCTGATTGCAATCTATGCAGACTCGCTTCCTTGAGAGCCAGTCCATTCCAAAGATTACGTCAAACTCAGCTAGTGGTAGTAATGATGCTTCCAAGTCAAAATTTGGATTCTCTATCCGCACCTATACGCGACTCAACCTATCCGCGCTCATACGAGATCCGTTGGGCAACATTACCTCCAATCTATCCTTCACCAGGGTAGACAGTACTCTGATTCGCAACACAAAGTTCTTAGACAAGAAGGAGTGCGATGCCCCAGTATCGAAAAGAGCTCTCGCCGGATAGTTGAAAATTAAGACGAAGCCTAATTGCACATGTAAACAAACGTATAGTCACACACAAAGTATAAATCATGTCAAGATGTAAAAGACAAATTTTAATTCATACCTGCGATGACATCATTCTGCCATATGGCTTCTTGCTAGCCAAGCGAGTAGACTCTCGGCTGGGTCGGAGGTTACTGGGATGCAGAAGACTCCGGAACTTTTCCTTTCTCCGCATAAGATGGACCCGCCGCACGAGCATAGTCCACTGCTCAGTTTTCCACCTTCGGGCGACCACTTCGACACACTTGGGCTTTATGTCCCACTTTCCCGCAAGTGAAACATGTAATGGCACCCCGTGCTAGAGTTGTTCCCGATACATTAGAGGGATTTGGTACCTTCGGGGGACCACTTCGACATACCCGGGCTTTGTGTCCCACCTTTCCACAAGTGAAACTCTTTATAGGGCTCCGAGCAGTGTTTACCCCCGATACGATAGAGGGAGTTGGTTCCGAGAACCTAGACTTCCTCTTCTTTCTCCTAAACTCAGGCTTACACTACTGGTCGCGCGCTCTTCCCACAACTACATATTCTACTCTATGTTCCACCCTGGGCTCTACCGCAGGTTTTGCTCTCGGCTCCAGTACATCTACAAGCGTCGGGGCCACATTAGGAGTAGGGGTAATAGGCCGTGCAAGCCACCCAGTCTTTTTATTGATCATCGTGAAGACCGCTTCAGCGACTAATCTAATCATCTTCGCAGAGGAGTGGTCGCTGGTACCTCAGCGGACGCACTACTTTCAGCAGTGTTAAGGGGTTAAGACTGCCCCGCACCACTCCTAGTCACCTATAATCCCGCAACACACAATTTAGTGACCAAAAACATAGTACAATAACAATCAAGGAACGCTCAGGTTCCGCAAACAAGCATGTTTTTCATTCATAAGTGGACATTCTTATTAGTTTTTATCATTTTAGGTGAACACACATCACATGCACTCCACCCCTCTTAAAAGGAATTCGGCCTCGAATTCGCTAAACTACGGATCGATTCCTAAAGTCTGATACCAAATTGTAACACCCTGCCAATACAAATAATATAACAGTAGGTCGGGCCAGGACCCCACGCCATTCTATACATACTAGCTAGGCATTATAAGGTGATAAACAGAAGAAGAACAACCACTACTAGAGAGTACATAAAACATAAGCGGAAGCTTTTGATTTAAAACAACTTTTAGAACTGTCCACTATCCCTGGAAAGAAACAATAGAGTTACGGCCTTAAGGCCTTACATTTACACAAATGTACCACACCCAAAACTGGCATACGTCATCACGTAGGCCGACAATATAAGGAAAGCTGAGAAAGGGAGGTTGGCCTTCAAGGTCCAACACAGCAAAAGGGACACCGCCCGCTACTTTACACTTGGCTCACCGAGACCTACACCAACATCAAATAAGAGGTAAATGAGGGTTGGCTATGAGCTGGCAATAAACCGCGTAATGATCCCCCCCAGCCATCAAGTTGGCTCAGGGGCGTGTCATCGCTAATCCTACAAGCAAGCCGTACATGCAACATGTAATCATAAAAGAAAGTGCAACTACCACTACAGAGGGTGAGGTTTCAAGCATAATCAATCTTCTAGGTTGAGCATCAAAGTAAAGGGAACCTAGGTATGCACATGATGTTGGTTGGGTTCCCCCGGAGGATTCCCGCAACCGTCTAGCAACCGCATGAGGCTAACAAACATCAATCCACAAACACTCCGCCCTAAGCAACAACCTTAGGTGGGCAAACTAGAGCTCTTCTGGCCTGTCTAGGTAAACACCTTCTACGGCCACTCTCATGATCTCGTGGCTTTACAAGAGGTAACTACCTCCTACCATTCAGCATGGAAATATGTTTGGTTCCTCCATTGCCCGGCTCTAACCGCCATGGTCACTCAGCTTGACATGGGTATAGCTTCGCCTAGGCCCGTAAGGGTTTAACACGTTCAAGTGTTACAACAAATTGATGGCTATGCACCTAATCCCTCCCAGGGGAACATAGTCTTCGCCCACATAATAACTGAAGGAGGTACAAAACTGCTCCACTTCAAATCTCGTGGCGAAGGTTTTGCCTTCGACCACTTTCCAAGTATGGGGCTTCTGTTAGGCTCTCCGAAAGACACCTAACGCACAAGTCCCGCAATGAAATGACAAATCTCAAGGATTCATTCTCTGACACACATTCTAGGCATAACCTAAATGCAACGTCACAATTCAAGCATCACCGATCCGGGCTCACGACCACGAATGTGCTTCACACACAATGCCTAAATTCATAAGTTTATCGGATTTCTACGTGCAATAATGTCAGGGACGGATACAATCAACCCGAAGTTCCGAAGAACTTAAGGAAATCCTACACTTCACCCATTTGGTGAAAGGGATACCTTATGCAAGCATAGAAAAAGGAATGAGAGGACAAAAACACGTCCTAAGACCGGGAGGAAGGATTGTTACCCATGGAGATTTCTTCGGCGCCATGGATCTCTAATTCCAATCGAATAGAAAGAACCGCACCAGGTTGCTCTCTACATATATGGAAACGTCTCGCGATTCGGAGCTTCGGAGCTCCGTTAATGGCCAAAAGAGCTTCTTCTTCCTCCTTGCCTACTCTTCCTTCTCAAGCTTGGTAGAGAGAAAAGATTTAAAGTTATGAGGGGGAATGGTCTTAGCTCAAGACCTAATACTTTCCAGCAACATTTCTCAGCCGTCGGATCAAGATCTAGAAGATTTGACCGCACTGATCGTCGGTTCAGCATTTCAATATGGAGCAGAACAAACAGGGTGCACGATCAGTGGTTGTGCGAGAAGGATTTCTCCTGATCGTGCGAGAACAACCTATAGCAGAATGGCAAACCAAAAATAGCGCACGATCAAAGGCACATGATCAGTGGTCATGCGAGAACAAAGCCTGTGAATGTGCGAACTGCTCGGGTGGGAAAATGGGCAATACGCACAACCAGTGGTCGTGCGCAAACAATCACACACGACCAGCGGCCTATTGGGCTAAAATCAATGGCCCAACCCCCCACTACGAGCGTAGCATTACCACGCCACATTAGCTCGCAGAACAGTAAAATTTGGGGTGTTACACCAAATCTTTGGAATATTATTGTTTAGGTCATCATAATCCCTTTGTCATAATGAGGGACCATTTGTCTTTCTCCATGTGGAGGTATTCCATTTGCAAGAATTGTGTATGATAGGAAATGGGGTGCTTATAGCACAAAATGGAATTTTGTGTATCTTTCCAAAATTACTTACTGCATGTCAATGAAATTTTGTCCATGAATGTATATACTATAGACACACCCCCTGCCCTAAAATCATTGTTTTTGGCCAAGATTTTTCTGTTGTTTTGGTAAACAATTGATCTATCATATATATATAATCTAAATGGTTGTATCACTTCAAAATGACCCAAATCTTTGGTAGGTGGTTATTTAGGTCATCAAACATCCTTGGTAAAATTGTGGGATCATTTGGCTTAGTGCATGTGGAGCAATTCCATTTGCGATTTCTCTACCTTAAGAATTAATGTGCATATAACACAAAATATGTTTTTGGATATTTTACAAAAATTATTGAATGCATGCCAATGAATCTTTATCCACGCATGTATTATGATAAAATGTATCACCTCTAGAATAATGAGAATTTTTAGAATAAATATTTTATAGTTTAATTAAATATCACATATGTCACACATTTAAATTAATGAGATAATTATGACCAAATAAATTAGTAAAATCCATATATCTTTCATATGTGAGATTATGTCATAACACACCTCTAGGAATTTATTGATAATTTTTTAGCATCATCTTCTCTGAATATTATATTTATTTGGATTTACCACACACGTGAATATATAAAATAAACATAATTATATTAATCTGGAAAATTCCAATCTTCTATATAGACATTTTATATTTACCTCTAGGAATTTATTGCGAATTTGTTAGCAACATTTTCTTTGATTAATGATTTTATATGGATTTACCTGACATGTGAATATATGAAATTAACATGGTTAGATTAATATGGAAAATTCCAATCTTTTGTATAGACACTTTATAAAGTAATATGTACCTCTGAAAATTTACATGGAATTTTTAGGAGAGAATGTTATATAGTTCAAGTGTAAAGGTGGAATTGTCACACTTAGGCATTTATAAGGAATTATTATTATAGCACTGTTGGAAAATTGCAACTCTCAGTTAATTACTATTTTGAATCATATCAAACCTCTGGAAACTTACTTGGAATATTTGGGCATCAATTTTATATACTTCATGTTCAATATTGGATAGTGTCTCGTAAATAATGAAATTAATTATTACCCCCAAATTTAATTAAAATTCCTTGAAATTCCGGTAGACCGCATTTTATATCATTTTGAACCTCTACAATTAATATTAGATGCACTGGTCTTGATATTATGATAGTTTCTTCACAAATGTCATGATTAGTAATGTTAGTGTATGTGGTCTGCATATAGTAAAAACATGTTCTAGTGATTTGACCACTATTATCACCTTGGATATAGATGAAAATTGATATGTGACAGTAAGACTACATTTATATCAGCTCCAAAAATTGATAGAACTTTTGGAGAACAAATGTCCTATAGTTTGGATTAAAATAAGATTTATATCACATTCAAGCATTAATGGAATTTTAAGGAGTTAAACGCTTTGGAAAATTACAATTTTCTGACACACTCTCATTTTGATCATATTACATCTCTGGTTTAAATTTTGGAGCATAAAGATAAGTTTTGATGGGGAATCATACTTAGGTCATAATCTATTTGGATTGAAAGTAAGCAACGTTCAACAAAACGCTTACTAGTGAGCAAACTTGAGGAAAAACTTAGATATTTATAGTAATGATGTTAGAGGCATGTTTGGATGTTGTTAATCTTCTGATTAGAGTTATAGAGGAATTAGACAAGGAGAGACGAGTGATTGGTCACATGGACGTTACAGGGAGTAGTTAATGTTGGAGTCCAAGTGATAAATCAACTCTCCCCTACAAGAGTTATAAATCTAACTTAAGAATACCAGATTAACCAGAGAGAGGGTTCTTAGGAAGGGTAACCATCAATAAGATTAATTATCTTGAGAAAGGGAGGTTTGGGGTGTTAGCCCATCATATCTCCTAGTATCGTTGCAAGCCTTTAACCCGATAGACCTCGGGAAGTGGAAGATTCACTTCTAATCTCTAAGTATAACTCAACACTAAGGAAGATTAGATTAAGTAGGTGAATAACAGTACTGTTAAACCTCATCCTGTGTTAAGGGATGGAATTGGTTGTGGAGGACTGGTTAGTCCTGTGAGCGGGAGGCTCAGTGTGGTTATGATATGGAGGACTGGTAAGTCCTGTGAGCTGGAGGCTCAGATGATAAAGGTGGTGCATAAATACACCAGTACGCAGAGACTCTGGAGTGTCCATTAGAGGTGGACGAAAGGTCTAGGATGGGAGGTTTCCATACTATCCTAGGAGTGGAAGTGCACGATACATTGCCTCTGTTCGCCTCAACGGGACGTACCTGAGTGATACTCGAAAACAGGAACTAAAGATCTGTTCATACAGATTTGAGTCAGTGAGTTGCATAATCATTTCATTGCATATGCATCATTGCATACAACAAGGTCCTCAATATATAAAACTAGTATGGGCTCCTTTTATACGATGAGCTACATAAGCAACTCGAACCTTAACTTAAAAGTTTGTATGGGCATTCCTATAAGTTAAGTTACTTTTTGTGATTGTAGATTGTTGTATTTCCTTTATTTACTTATTGCTCTTTTTTACTGCTCTTTACTTCAACACTTATATAGTAGAACTGCTAGTATAGCATTACCATACATGCTTAGTAGAACTGCTAGCTATTTTAGTGAGAGCCATGTCACCTACTTTATCATCTTGATTTTGTATACATTTTCTCCTCGTCCTCTCGCCTGGTGCATAGTGTCATGGGGGAGGAGTGGATGAAACCGTTTATTCTTTTTGACTAACGGTCGGATGTGGCATAACAACCAGGAGCGTATGGAGTCGGGGCAGCAACAGGTCAGGGAGATAGAGCATGAGGAGCCAGTGCAGCGCACCAGGACACTCCCTCAAACAGATGTGAGTGAAAGACTTTAGATTACTTCAGCAAGATTTGGAGAGATTTTGATGTACTGGGCATAAGCCATTTTCATTCATATTGTATGTCATATGTGGATATGTCTATTTTGAATTTTATATATGATTCCGTGTAATGTGGATTTGTGGTAAATGTATAAATATCTCTTACTCTTGCTTATAAATTGTGATTGGCCTGGATGATTGATACAGCTGGCAGAATCAGTGTATTGTAGTGGCAATTAACCTGTGAGTTAGTGTCAATGCAAGGAAACAGTTCTGGGCAGTAAGACTCCCCTCGGACCGGTACATGGCCCGAGGAATGGAAAGAGAAATATGGAAAAAGAGTCTTGCAAACAGGTATCAAACGACACGATACTAAGATATAGAAGACCACAAAATATAGGGACACCCTATTCAAGCTTAGTTTGCAGATAAACTAAAGCAGTGGAAGCATTGGTGTGCTCATGTGAGAAATCACATAATTTTGTCCACTTATCAATGAGATTAGGCCAACCTGACTAGTATATCATCATCGTTTAACTAATCATGGAGTTTTAGGAGGTATCTTAGTCTAATATCGACCTTGGGAATAGATTGGCTGAAGTGTTAGGATACCCAAAGTGACTAAATGAAAGATTTCAATGCAAGTGTAAGTGTTCAAGCCTTACACTCTGATATTCTCACTTCAATTCTCGGATGATATTGTCACACTTACACGAGCTAATAGGATCATCTCAAGGAGATTTGATGTCTATAATATAATGACAGATTAGTAGAGGAATTAAAATCTTATATTTTTTGCCTATATGTTGATACGTACCAATCTCATTTATGTAAAAGCTATCACAAGGATAGGGCACCAAATGTCGAATAAGAATTCCAACCCAGAGAAGAACACTTTATAGGATAGCTCGCATATGAGCCTTGAAAAGGATGTGGTAAATGGTAGTTCTGAGGGCAAAGAACATTATTATATCCATAAGTCTCAGGGACTGTCGTACAAAGTGCCATGATCGGAGGATTTCATGGCAGAGATCACATACCTTCCTGCAATCAGGTCATTGCTTTACACCCATCTTCCGTGCCCGGTTATCATCCATCAAGACCATCAAGGCCCATTAGCAGGGGGACGAGGTGTTCATGATTCTCTTTGAGATGAAGGGGGCGGAGGCCTCCATAGCTGAAATCTAAGTAGTTCAGAACTATTCTGACAACTTTTAGTAGAAGATACCGAGACTACCCCTACGCCGAGATGTAGATTAGCCACATATTAAACCATGAAGAGTTTAAATGAATGTTATGGGTCTTGAGCATTCATTTAATCAATAAGTCTCAGTGGTTATCATAAAAGCAATTTGATACGAGGAGTTAGTTACTAGGATTCTAAGATGATGATCTATGCCCCTAAGGATTATGTGCATGCATGGAATACCTATATGTTTGAGTGAAAGGAACCCAACCAAGATTATAGGGGCGTATCCTATTTCTTTGTTTGTTGGGCCCATAACCCACGCGTCATAGGATTTTTCTTAGGCTTCTTAGTAAGATGAAGTAGATAATTACTTAATACACAACCTAAGGAGAGGTCGTGACTTTGTTAATGCATAATAACTTCATTTATTCAAACTGCGGGTAAGTCGTTTACAAATCCACAAGAATTTGAGAAAACTGGCTTTCAAAGATCTAAATTTGAGGCACCATTGGTGGTAAAAAGGAATATATGTATAATTAGGGGTACGTGTTACATTATCGCCTTGACAAAATTGATTTCAAAATACTCTTTGACTATTTTATTGCCTATGATTGTTAGTTAATGAAGTTCATTAAATAATATTACCAGATCGCAAGAGGAAACCGACATGAATTATGAATTCAGTACAAAGTCTAATTAGAATTTGGACTAGACAAGGATAAGACTTGGTTATAGTCCTTATACTCTTAAAGACGAATAATGACGTTATAATCCCATGTGATGTGTAGTGTCATAGATTCACCTCCTTCTTGAGCCTAAGACGCGATTCGTAATATTAATGGGGCAAATTGTTAAACATAAACTGTACGATTGAGAAACTTGATTATGAATTGAGTTGGAAGTCTAGTGGAGAAGACTTAGGAATTTTGAACGAGGATAATTTAGGCCATGACATGACCTTGGAATTATAATGACTCCTAGAAGGCATAAAAATTAAGTGGTTGATATTCTATGTTTAGGAGATCTGAATTATGGGTATGATTACTTGGACATGACTCTGATGATCTGAGAATTTAATCACATGACCATAAAATCATCATCAAAAGGATTCATAATCTTGGGGAAACAATCAAAATTATCAACATATATATTATCTGAAAAGAGCTATACATTTGGAATAAATATCATATCTTAATCTTCCTTACGAAAGGATGGACTCGTGACAAATATTTGAAGTTTTGGAATTAGTTTTAATTTATAAATTAAGCCTTTTTGTACAATTGACTTGGAAATGATTTATTGACATCAACTTTTGTTGGGAATGTTGACCACAAGATTCCTGATTTGAAGAAGGACTCATGATAATAATAAGCACATCATGTATTTGATATTTTACTTTAGTTTTGAATTGACAGGTACAACAAAAGTGGATGGCTAATGTTGGGTTAGGCATATAGTCTATCAAATCGTGTTTTGCCTATGTAATATCGCGTAGTGCAAAACGTATGTTGACTTGTGATCTAACACTATATTAGACTAGTCACTATCAAGGAAAAGTCATTAGACTAGTCACTATCAAGGAAAAGTCAATTGAGGAAGGTCGGGGCATGGAGATGCAAAGATAGCCAATAAGTTGGATTAAGCATAGAATTGGATAAGGAAAATATCAGCTACATGATCTAGACGATAAGGCTTCTATGTCGTCTAGACCACTGTTGTATAAGCTAGAAGTTCTCGATGATAGAAAACTGGCGAAGGCAAATATCGTCTACACCAATACGATATCGGCTAGAAGTTCTCTACGACAAAGTTGAATGTCGGTTAGAATCTTTATATCGACTAGAAGGCATGTATCGGCTAGAAGGCCTATATCATCTAGAAGACAATATCATCTAGAAGATTCTTATATGTGCAAGGCATGGGAATAATGTAAGATATTATGACTTAAGTTTATTTTTCATTTTTAATTACAATATTGAATGCACCAATCAGAGAAGTTCTTCTAGAAGGTCTTAATTAATAAATCATACTTGATTTATGGTCGTTAGCTGATGGGTCTATATAAAGGCCCTGAGGGCTCACAATTAAGATAACAATTCTGATTCCAACTTCATATATTTGTTCGACTTATCTGAATCCTTCACAAGAACATAATTACACTGGAGTGAGCATCAAGGTTTTTCAAGGAAGAAGCCTAAGGTGCTGCTTTTACAAGTTCCCCTATCTATCTTGCAAGATCTTCAGAGCCTGTACAATGAAGAATTGACTCAGCATATTGCTCAACCTCTACTCAACAATTTCAATTTTCATGAAGATTATCTAAGTAAGAAGATTATTTTCTGCAAGAAAAGTTACTGGATCTAGATCTTATTTCTCAAGCATATTATTTGAAGGTCTGTTCAAGAAAGAAGAAGCCATTCTGCTATGCTTTAAAAGAAGACTCAAGTCATTCATCTCCTTATCTTTTTGTGTCTATATTGTAATACATACAGTAAATTTATAAATTGATTGATATAGGATCTTATAAAGATCTGAGTGGTAGGGTTTTTTGTGTAGGCCTGAGTTGTAGGGCTATTTCATCCTTAGTGGTAGGATTCTTTTAATAATCTGAGATTGTTGTAGGGTTCATTGTGAATCTGAGTGCATGATCTTGAAAAGGATCTGACTGTAGATCTCTAATAGAAGAGATTGAGTTCTAGGGTCATGGTGGCCTGAGTGTAAGTCTTGAAGAGAATAAGACTGAGTTTTGGAAGATTTTACCTAGCCTAGCTCATTGCTAGATAGGTGGTGTGGAGAGAGTACAACCTGTTGGGAAAATGATTTCTCTTAACCCTTAGAAATGAGTTAAAGAAGAATTCTAAGAATGAAAAATAAGGCTAAGTAAATATGCGTCGAATAGTATTCGACGCAACGTCAAAATGTAGTCGACGTTTCCTTCAGATTGAGTCGAAGTAACTCTAGGAAGATTTCGACGTATGTGTTGTCGATGTTACTCTGATTTCTAGTCGACGCATCTAATGTAGTCGACGCACCTTTGTCGACGCACCTTCCTTATTCTCCTCTCGACGTCCAGACAGGATGTATTCGACGCTTGCGTCGAATAGTAATCGACGCACGTCGATCTTTATGACAGAATTCAAAATCGCCAGATCTCTTTCCTTATCTTATAGATCTGATCTATATGGAATCAATTTATGTCTTATAGCCGTTCTGAATCTTTCTTTTCCTCTATTAGATTCTTGGCTAATTTGTTAAAATTCATTATGGACATTATTTGAAATTAGAATGAATACTTTCCTTCTATGGATATAACTATTATGGGAATTTCTCTTTCTTTCTAATACTCTGCCTGCTAATTGATTACTCTCCTTTAGTATTATTTGATTGAAACAGAGCTATAAATAAAGAGGAGGTCGGCAGAAGAAGTAGTCAAGTGATTCACCACTTTTACATTTGAAAAGAGGAAAAGCTCCCAAGTGAAAAAGAGAGAATTGAGAAATAGTCCTGCAGCAATATTCAAGCATTCTTCTTCCTCTGCTTCTGAAGTCACCCTGCTGCAAATTCTGATAGCTCTCACATAAGAGAGAAAAGCTACCAATCTTCTTCTCTCTATAGAAGAAAGATTTAATTCACTTCTTGTGCTTCCAATCTTCTTGCTAGGAAGAAGATTCATTCTTGTTCTTATTTCTTTCTTATTTCTTATTTTTACTTAAACATTGTAAAAGAGTTTTTAGAATCTCTCTTCAAAAAATTTAGTGTACTGGTTCTAAGAGTCTCCTTTTCAAAAGACTCAGTTGGTTCTAAGAGTCTCCTTGTCAAAAGACTCAGGGCGGTTCTAAGAGTCTCCTTATCAAAAGACTCAGTGCAAGATAGTGAATTCCTACCAAGGGGGTAGAAGAGTGGACTACCCAAAGTTTGGGGAACCACTATATTTTCTTGTGTTGTGCTGTGATTTCTTTTCTTGCATTTACTTTCTTTATTTGTTTAATTCTTGTTGGTGTGTGGGAAGCTATAATCTGTGATCATACACATATATATATTAACATTGCACAAAATATATTTTAATCTCTATTCACCCCCCTCTAGAGAATTCTAGTGAGGTTAACTGTGCTCTTTCAATTGGTATCAGAGGTAGGTTGATCTAAAAAAGGGTTAACTCCTTGATCAAAAAAGATCCTACCTCTTGTTTTTATATATGTATATATTTTAAATTATTTTCATGGCATAAATCAAAGATTATGCTTCCACCAGACCACCAATGTGCAATCTTGAAAAGTTTGCAGTTTGGAAAACAAGAATCAGAATTTATATGAATTCCATTGATGCTGACTTGTTTAATATTACTGTGATAGGTCCCCCAAAGCCCTATAGAAAGGATGCAAGTGGCAATGTCACACAAACACTTGTTCCAAGATCTGAGTGGACAGAAGATGAGAAGAAGGCAAGAACATATGATCTAAAGGCCATGAACATACTTGTCTCAACTCTCTCAAATGACATCTTTCAAAGGGTTGTTGACTGTGAATCATCCAAAGAAATTTGGGATGCTCTTACAAATATGGTTGAAGGAAGTGCTGATGAAAAGAAAGATAAGAAGGCCCTATTGATCTCCCAATATGAGAACTTCCAAAAGAAGAATGAAGAGAGTATCTCTGAGATGTTTGACAGATTCAGTCTAATCATCAACCAATTGAAAAACTTGGATAGAGAGATCTCCCTCACTGAGATTAATGACAAATTGCTAATGAGTCTCCCCAGTTCATGGGACTCAAGAATATGGGCAATAAGAGACACAAGAGGACAAAAGGAAATCTCTACAGATGCTCTCTTAGGAAAACTCAAATCCTATGAGCAACTACTGAAAACTAGAGAAGAGAAGAAAAGAAGAGAAAACACTCCAATCACCTCAAAAGACAGGAACATAGCTTTAAAGGCAACAGAAGAAAGGACTACTGTCACTGAAGAAGAACTATTCAGTTTCCTAGCCAGAAAATTTAAGAAATGGGTCAAGACAGATGGATCAAAAAGTAGGGTGTCAAAACCAAGGTATGACAAAACTCCCACTAAAGAAATTATTTGCTATTCTTGCAGGAAACCTGGACATATTGCCCCAGAATGTCCAGAGAATGCTGAAACAAAGAAAGATCTGAAAAGAAAAGATCTCAAGAAAAAGGGGAAGAAGAAAGAAAGAGGCTTTATTGCAGAAGCCTGGAGTGAAACAGACTCTGAGGACAGTTCATCCTCTAAGAGTGACAATGAAGAATCTAAGCAAGAAGACCTATGCTTGATGGCCTTTGAAGGCCCCAAGAATGATGATGGTGCTAAATCTTGGAGTGAGACAGGATCAGAAGAAATCATATCTTCTGAAGATGAAAAAGAAAATAGCCTTATTCTCATAGAGGAATCTAAGGATAAGGATGAGGTAAGCATCTTTGATGAAATAGATTTTCAAAGTGATAAATTCAGAAATGATTTTATGGGAATGTGTTTAGATCAATTAAAAGCTAAACAAGAAATCAAGGACTAAAGAATAAATTCATATGATCAAGAACCAAAGAAATAAAAAAGATATAAGCTCAATAGATCATGTATTAAGGGCTAACATAAGAGAGAAAGAAATAGAAAGGGCTAGAATAGAAAATCAGTTCCTTAAGGATAAGGTTTCTCTGGCAAAGGCCTTTGAAGAATCAATAAAAATGAGAAGCCAAACTCTTAAAGAAATCACTGAAAAACAAACAATAAGACACAAAAATCTTGGGCTAGGGGCTGATCCATCAATCAGCCTAATTCCATCCAACAAGCCTGCTTCGATGAGCCCTGTAAAATTCACTAAACCCATCAAATTAGCAAACCAAGAAAAAGAATCACAACATATGAAAGAACACTTCTTCAAGGAAATAAAGGAATTTGATGAAACATCATATTATTCAGCTGATGACTCACAAACTTCATCTGAAAAGACAACTAAACCAAAAGAAACAACATTCAAAGGAGTAAAAACAGAAAAAGGTAAAATGAAAATTTATGAAGACACAGTTGCGTCGACTTCATATCAACGCATGAATGATTGTGCGTCGATTTTTACTCGACGTAACCTCTCAGATGCCTCGACCTCTACTCGACGCTTGAATAAAGATACGTCGACATCCAATCAATGCAACTTTCTCCATGCGTCGATACCAGATCAACGCAATCTGAGGAATGCGCCGAATATAAATCGACGCAACTATCAACATACGTCGAATAGATATCGACGCATAAAAACTCAAAGCAACAAGAACACCTATATTCCAAAAATCTTCCATCTTAACCCCCATTCAGGACCCATTCATCCTGATCATGATTTCTATCCTAATCAACATTCTAACCAAAATTTCTACCCAAAACTTGGTAACCAAAATTCCCATCCTAATCAAACCTTCTATCCTAATCAACACTGGTATTCTAGTCAACACTTCTATCCCCATTTAAACTCAAACTCTCACAAAAGTAAGATACTTAAGTGTTACATATGCAACAAAAATGGCCACCTTGCCAAAAAGTGTTGGTATAATCAATCAAATTGGCCTTAAAACCCAGTCCTAGGCTAACTTAGAAACCTTTAGGATTAAGAAGAGATAAAAAGAAATAAACACCTAGAACTCTTCAGGAAAATTAAAAGTCACGTCGACTTCTAATCGACGCACCGTCGATGACTAAGATCAATAGGTACAATCGACGCATGCGTCGACTACTATCGACGCATACGTCGATAAGAAACCCTTGCATCCCAGAACAAACTAAATCGACGCTCACGTTGAATTTCACTCGACGTAACATCGACCTCATAAAAACGAGCGGCAATACTAAAATATTTTCGGTCACATCCACTGAAGTACCGAATAAGCACGAATTGAGTCCTGTTTCGACGCTTCACCTGACTTAAATAGACTCTTCAGTTAGAAACCTTCACGACTCTGCATCCTTCATCCTTCTTGCTCCTCAGACCAGCCGATTTCTTCCTCTCTCTTTCACTAACCTAAAAATGGCTCCAAAGACCAACTCAGGCTTCGACATTGACCTTGAGTCCTTCCAAGCAGCCGCAGAAAAATACAAGAGCATCATTACTCTCTTTACTGAAGCAGGACTAGACAAGCTCATCTCCACTAGGTGCAAGCTCCTGGAATCAGAGCTCACAGAGCTAATAACTCATGTTCAGATATCTGAACAAGGAGAAATCCAGGGAACACTATATGAGACACTAGTCTCAATCTCAGCAGAACATATTAGGGCCACCTTTGATCTTCCATCAGGTATATCCTACTATCATCTTTGTTTAAAAGAAATAAGGAAAGAAGATGAGCTTCTAAAAGAATGACTAAACAGGTCTTAACTATTCCCCTATTAGGTGATGAATCCGTTGAACTCACACCTGATGAAATCAAGCATTTACTCATCACTATGAATTTCTCCAAAGATAGGCCAATCCATCTGAAAAAGATAGACTTTTCTGATGAGTACAGATTGCTGGCAGATATAGTAGGGAAGATACTACTATGCAAGATATCAGCCCATGATGCAGTGCCCAAGCAGCAACTAAACATCATGGGGGCCCTTGTACTAAAGAAGAAAATAGACTGGGCCAGCTGTCTGCTCAAGATGATAGGCTCTAGATATTCTCACAAAGAGAATGCCTACATGAGGATTATGAGTCAAGTACTCTTCCACTCCTTCCCTGACCTCTGTAGGTCAAAAGGAATTCCTATCCCTCCTGGAAAGAGGATGTCCATTGCCCTCTTCTCCAAATGGACCAGGCAAATCCCCAAGCCTGGTACCATTCCTGAAAGGACTCCCTCTCCTCCTAACTCTCCTCCTCCTCCTCCTCCTCAAGGAGACAATCCTTCTCTACCACCATCATCCACTCAAATAATATCTACTACCCTCACAACTCCTACTCTACCTACCTCTTCTCAAACACCTGCTCAAACATCAGTTTCTCCTTCTTTTCCTCCTCCTATTTCCCCATCTTCTCTACCTCCATTATCACCCATACCTCATGTATCAACTCACTTCTCTCCTCCTCTATCACCTCTTCCTCCACCATCACCTTCTCACCTTTCACACCATGAATCATCTGCATCCCCTGAGGCTCTCATCACTCAGTGCATCAAATCAGCAGCTGAAAAATTCCAAGTGATGCTGGATAAGCATTGCTCCCAAATTCATTCCTCCATCCTTCACATGCACACCCAAATAAATGGGGTCAGTGCCTCTGTGCAAGGCCTAAAGACCTCTCTCTCTTCCTCTAGTGTGACAAGGTCTTTCTTAACCTCCCTGGCCAAGAAGGTCAAGAAGGGGGAGAATCTAGATGAAGAGCAGCCAAAATCTGACAAAATCCTTGGGAATGAGATAGTACCTGAGCTACACCATGATGAACAAATAATAGAGGTACTCAACATAGCAAGAGATGTTGCAAATCAAATGGCACTACTACAAGGGGAGGGAAGCAGAGCAAACAATGAGGCTGAAAAGGAAGATGGTGAGAAAGAGCTGAATACTACCATAAATCAAGATAGAAATGAACCAGATGATGTGATGACTCAGGAGTCAGTTGCAACTGGGGCTGGAGATGATAAAGATACTGAAGAAGTAGAAGGAGTAAAAGAAATTCTATCCCAGGGGGAGTTACCTGCTCAGGGGAAGCTACCTGCTCAGGGGGAGCTAAATGAACTTCCTACAAATGAGAAAGAGAAACCCTTCTCTCCTAAAACAGTAGTATTCAAGAGAAAGAGAAAGACTCCTCCTACCCCTCCTGAGTAATATTTGAAAACCATGCTGATATATTTTACCCTATAGTTGAATACTAATTGGTATGAACATGAAAATCTGTTTATATGATTCTGAAAAATTTGTTTATCTCTTCTTCTAAAAATTTCACTTTTGATTGAGTGACATATTTCTTATCTTTACAAATGCTGTGCTGGGTTAATTATATGCTAGTACAATTTCCCTCTAAATAGGGTTAAGACAAATAGGGGGAGATTGTTGGGAAAATGATTTCTCTTAACCCCTAGAAATGAGTTAAAGAAGAATTCTAAGAATGAAAAATAAGGCTAAGTAAATATGCGTCGAATAGTATTCGACGCAACGTCGAAATGTAGTCGACGTTTCCTTCAGATTGAGTTGAAGTAACTCTAGGAAGATTTCGACGTATGTGCTGTCGACGCTACTCTGATTTCTAGTCGACGCATCTAATGTAGTCGACGCACCTTTGTCGACGCACCTTCCTTATTCTCCTCTCGACGTCCAGACAGGATGTATTCGACGCTTGCGTCGAATAGTAATCGACGCACGTCGATCTTTATGACAGAATTCAAAATCGCCAGATCTCTTTCCTTATCTTATAGATCTGATCTATATGGAATCAATTTATGTCTTATAGCCGTTCTGAATCTTTCTTTTCCTCTATTAGATTCTTGGCTAATTTGTTAAAATTCATTATGGACATAATTTGAAATTAGAATGAATACTTTCCTTCTATGGATATAACTATTATGGGAATTTCTCTTTCTTTCTAATACTGTGCCAGCTAATTGATTACTCTCCTTTAGTATTATTTGATTGAAACAGAGCTATAAATAAAGAGGAGGTCGGCAGAAGAAGTAGTCAAGTGATTCACCACTTTTACATTTGAAAAGAGGAAAAGCTCCCAAGTGAAAAAGAGAGAATCGAGAAATAGTCCTGCAGCAATATTCAAGCATTCTTCTTCCTCTGCTTCTGAAGTCACCCTGCTGCAAATTCTGATACCTCTCACATAAGAGAGCAAAGCTACCAATCTTCTTCTCTCTATAGAAGAAAGATTTAATTCACTTCTTGTGCTTCCAATCTTCTTGCTAGGAAGAAGATTCATTCTTGTTCTTATTTCTTTCTTCTTTCTTATTTTTACTTAAACATTGTAAAAGAGTTTTTAGAATCTCTCTTCGAAAAATTCAGTGTACTGGTTCTAAGACTCTCCTTTTCAAAAGACTCAGTTGGTTCTAAGAGTCTCCTTGTCAAAAGACTAAGGGTGGTTCTAAGAGTCTCCTTATCAAAAGACTCAGTGCAAGATAGTGAATTCCTACCAAGGGGGTAGAAGAGTGGACTACCCAAAGTTTGGGGAACCACTATATTTTCTTGTGTTGTGCTGTGATTTCTTTTCTTGCATTTACTTTCTTTATTTGTTTAATTCTTGTTGGTGTGTGGGAAGCTATAATCTGTGATCATACACATATATATATATTAACATTGCACAAAATATATTTTAATCTCTATTCACCCCCCCTCTAGAGAATTCTAGTGAGGTTAACTGTGCACTTTCACAACCCAAGGCATTTTTAGGAAACCTCTATAAACCATTGTGTGCTTTATGAGCTTAAATTTTTATCATCTTGCTGAAAAGTTTGAAAAGGATTTAAAAAACACCCATCACACCATCCCCCCCCCCCCCCCCCCTCTAGGTATGATCTAAGTGAACTAAAGTAAAATAACAATTGGTATCAAAGCTTGGTTAAGTTCATTATAGCCTAACAACTACAGAACAAGATCTACTTGGTTCACAATCAAGATCAAGAAACATTTCTGCTGGAGAAAATTATAATGATCTAGGATCCATGAAATTACATATATGCAGAAAAGTTAATTTTGCAATATGAAAAGAAAGAGTGAAGTTATTCATGGAGGCATCTGATCCCAGAATTTTCATTACCATAGAGGAAGGACCTTTTATTCCTATGACAACTCATTTTAACAATGATGTTCTAGTTCCTAAGAAATATACAGAGATGACTAAAGATGAGATGATACTTGCCACCATGGATAAAAGGGCAAAGAATATCTTCGTTAGTGCTATTGATGATTCTACTTTTCATAATCTTGTTTACTACTGAACAACCAAGGAGATGTGGGATTCCTTGGTGGTATACATGGAGGGGATGGCACAAGTTAGAGATGATAGAAAATCACTCCTAAATCAGGAGTATGGAGATTTTTGACAAGAGAAGAAGGATTCCATTTCAAAATGTTATAAGAAATTCTTCAAAATTGTGAATGACTTAAGAACTTATGGAAGGACAATCACCAGTTATGATCTTAATGATAAATTTCTCAGATCTCTTAACAAGGAGTGGGATATCAAAATATGTGCCATCAGATAAATGGGGAATCTAGGCAACATAGAACCCTAGAATTTATTTGGGAAACTTCATTCCCATGAACTTCTGCTGAACACAAGGAAGACTGAAGAAGATAGCAGCAGGTAACACCATAAAGAAAGATATATGGCTCTGTAAGCTGAAAGTTTAATGAAGAAGAAGGAGCAAGTTTCTGAAGAATCTAACACCAACTCAAATATATCAGATATATATGATGGAGAAATCACTTTATTCTCCAAGAACTTAATAAAGCTCCTAAGAAGAAAAAGGAGGGAAAAAGGAAAATCATCATCTTCCATCAATCCAAGAAGGAAAAAGCAATCCCCCAAAATCTAAAGGGGATAGGTATGACACTAAACCTAATAAACATGTTTCTTCTGATATTGTTTATTTTGGATGCAGGAAATCAGGGCATATAATTACAGATTGTCCTTCTAAATGGAAGGATAAAAAGAAATTTGATGAGAAGCGATCTAACAAGGATAAAAATAATGAAAGAAGCTTCCTAGCAAAGAAAAATAAGACTATGTGATAGTGAGTTCGGTTCTTCCAGTTCAGAAGAAGAAGATAAACATTTGGCTTCTTTGGCCATAAGTGATGATGAGTAATAGGATTCCTTCTCTACATTGGTAATCATCAATGCTCATGTCTCAATCACAGATTTAGATTCTGATGCAGAACAAGCCTCGGAAAATGAGTCTGAAAATGATCTTTTAAAATTATATGAAGAACTTCTTGAAGCCTTCAAGAAAAATAAAAAGTTGTGCAAGTCTCGGACTCAAGAGATAAACACTCTTGAAGCTAGGAAATCTAATCTACTTGAGAAAGTTGAAAAACTAACTCAGTAAAATTCAGACTTTATCAAGCTTAAGCAAGACTTCAAAGCAAGTTGCAATACTGAATTAATAGATCAGTTTGGAAAATTACTTAGAGCCTTGGTAGATAGCAAAGAGTTGTGCAAGACTCAAGTAAAAGAGATTGAATTCCTTAAGAAAAATGGATATCAATATAGTGTCCCAACATCAAAGAATAGAAATTTTTTGGAATTAGATAATAAGCTTCTCATTGAGAGAAAACTAATTGCAAGCTTCTCTAAGCCCAAAACTGTTCTGCCATTAATTGATGGATTTTCTCCTATTCATAAGGAAGGTATAAGATACCTTAAAGAGGATAATAAAGTAAATCATGTCAATAAGAAGATCAACTTTAGTAAGGTAATGCTACCCTCCAACAAGTACGATCAAGAGTCCATTTATGGACATTTTTCAAATGAATGTTCCATAAGTGGAACAAAGGATGTACACAATGGGAAGAATTCCCATAAGGAAGCCCATAAAGAGACTGTGATGAAAAATAATGAACCTTTTATAATTGGTGTCAACACTAACACCAAAAGAAAAGAGAAGACACCTGTAAAGAGGACTGCGGCTAAAGGCGAAGCAGTGGTTGTGCAATCTAGGATTAATTCTGGACACAATCATATGCTATGCAAGGAAAGACAGGAAGTCTCCTTCAATAATCCATTTGTTCAGTAAAATCACCAAATATTTGTTATGAGCAAAATGAAGAAATATATAAAGTTTGAATGCTAGTGTTGAGGAAAGATTGGCCACTTTGCCATAGACTATTGGTTCAATCCAACAGTCCCTAGGGAAACTAATGCAAAGTTAGCATTCAAACTTGTTAGAATTCATCATGCATATCAGTTTGGAAATAGATCAAGCATGATTTTGAATACTAACAAGAATCTAGGACCCAACCAAGCTTGGGTGCCTAAGAAGAAATGATTTATTTTTGCAGGTATGTCCAAAGACCAACCACACTCCTATCTGGTACTTGGATAGTAGATGTTCCAGACATATGACTGGAATGTTTGAACCAAAAATGTACCAGGTCCACACTTGCTCAAGCTAGAGAAGGAGGCGGAAAACTTTTGGGTCGTGGGTTACTTTGAGCTACGAATGAAGGAGTGAGAGAGGAGAAAAGAGACGGTCGGGAGAAGGAAAGAGGTCACCGGGGGAGATGGGAGTTGAAGGAGTCACTGAGTTCACCGAGGGAGATCGCCTGGTAGGTGGGAGATCGCCCAGGCAAGGAGGAAGAGGTCATCTCGGTATCAAAACTGGAGGCTGCTCAAGTCACTGGCTGGGGGATCGAAACTCTCCGAAGTCCTTTTTTCTGTACCACTGCACCTCTATTTATGGGTGTGGGGCCCTGCCCAAATGGGCAGGTGCAGGAATAACGGGCTACCCAAGATACATGCGACCGGCAAGAGGTTGATCGCTTGGAGGGAGATCGCCAGAGGGAGGTCACCCAGAGGGAAAACTCCTGGAGGGAGATTGCCCGGAGGGAGATCTCCCAAAGGGAGATCGCCTGGAGGGAGGTCGCCCGGGGAGAGATCGCCCAGAGGGTGATCGCCTGGAAAAGTTGCTCTCAAAATAGTTTAATTTATAAACTATAAGTATTTCTTTACCCTTGGTAAACTTTTGTATTTTTTTCTTTTCCCCTTTTGTTAGATCATATGTCATGGGAATAAGGAGATGCTAGTTCTTTATTCTATGGTAAACATATGCAACCCAAAAATAAAAATGAAGAGAGAAAAAAATGTGTATATGTCGTGGAAATGATAGGATAATAGTTTATCATTCTCTGGTATTACATATACTAAAAAAATGAAAAAAAGGGGTTGAGAGGATAAAATTCATCACCCCAATCAAAAACCTCTTCATATCCTTTGTCTTCATTGTGCCATTCTGTTTAAACCCATCCCTAGCCAATTTCATTGTTTCTAGTCCTAAACTAAATTTTTAAGAGAGCAATATTTTGGTAGGTGTCTTTTCCTTAAGTTTCTTTTATGTTAGAGTGTTTATAATTTCAATCTAATTTTGTTTGAAAATTTCTATAATTTCGATTACAAAATAGTGATCTTGAGAAGTAGTTAGCAAAACAAATTTCTCTTTTTAAATTATCAACATAACTTATGACTTAATTCTTGAATTCCTAAAATTTGCTTTTGACTTATTCTTGGTTTAATAAAATTTTAGTTAATTAGAAATAATATCGATGTCTTGTAATTCTTTCCTCATTCTTTTGCTCTGGAAAAGCAAAAGCTCAAGTATGGGGGTGTTTGATGAGAACTTTTTGTACTCATCTTTTAGTATAATTTTGATGTAATTTTAATATAAATTCATGTCAATTATTTGTTTTATCTTATAATAATCATTCCTTTTTATTTCTGCCACTAATTTAAGCTTAGTTTATGTTTTGCAGGTTTTCTGGGCACTTTGAGCAAAATTGTCAAGTACACGCCCAAGGTCACGGGCGTGACCAAGGGGCGTGACAGCCTAGATGTGTTCCAGACCCGATGTTGCTACCCCGGGAGCATTCCGTGAAAATTCGCAAAGTACACGCCCCAGGTCACGGGCGTGACCAGGGGGCGTGACATCCAAGTCATGGTCGGGACCCGCCATCAGCATCCAGAGCACGCCTCCACGTCAATTACAATTACACGCCCCAGGTCACGGGCGTGACCAGGGGGCGTGACTTCCAGTCACGGGCGTGATGCGCCCCGCACTTCTTCCCGCCAGAGTTTCCCGCCAGCAGCACTATTTCAAGATTACACGCCCTAGGTCACGGGCGTGACCTAGGGCGTGACACAGCTGAAATGCTCTCAATTACTCCAGAAGGCGCCCTCTCCGCTGCTGCTGCTATCACTCCCCTTACACGCCCTTTGGTCACGGGCGTGACCAAGGGCGTGTAACATCAAATTTCTGCCTATTTAAAGGGAGCTTCTCCAGATCTTCAAAAAACCAGTTTTAGGATTAGACACTTCGTTTCATGTTTATTTTTCATGTTTTAGTAGTCTTGTAATCCTTTTTATTTATGCAAATTGTAATTTCTTTTTCATAGTTTCTAATTTCTTTTATCAATAAAATAGTTTTGTTTTCTCAATCTATTCTCTCTTTTTTTCATGAACTCTTCTATTTTGTTTAATTCTTCTATCTCTATGAGTAACTAAATTCCAATTAGTACTCGACCGAGATGATCTGAGGAGAATATAATCTATGGTTCAGCTTCTCTTTCTCCTCTTTAGAATGCTTAAGATTTATTCTTGAACTATTATTGGATTAAGATTATATTGTCGATATATAATTCTCATCTTTGTTTTAGCAATCTAATAACCGAGAGGTTTTGATTTCGAATCGATCATTTCAAGAATAAAGAGAGTTGAATGCACTCCTTAAGCGAGGATGACATAATTCCCCCGGATTGGAGTCAAATCCAATAGAGGGGTTCACTACGATAAAGCGAGTTTTAGGGATTTTGATTCTAGAATGAAAGTTCGATTGACCAACCTAAACTTAGTTGAGCTTATCCTCGAGAGAGGTGTGTTCATAATTCGGGAACCTCCACGGTCAAGTAATTTATTAAGAGAATTAGAAGTTGTTCTTATTTTGTTTATTTTTCAAGGTGATTGCGGATATAGTAATTTATTAGTCGTTTTAATCTTATTTTTATTTTCCTTTTGCAAAATCACTCTCAAATTCTAATTGATAAGATAATAGAGATTTTTTTTGAAGTAAGAGTACTCAACCTCCCCGAGTCTAATACGACCTTGGTTTTATAACCTATACTACATTCGATACGGCACACTTGCCGTTGTCATTTGCGGATATAGTTTTGCTGCATCAGGGGAGCTCGCCAGGAAGGGGGAGATCGCCCAGAGGGAGATTTCCCGGAGGGAGGTTGCCCGGGGGGAGATCGTCCAAAGGGTGATCGCCCGGAGGGAGATCGCCCGGAAGGAGAGCTCGCCAGGAAGGGGGAGATCACCCGGAGGGAGATCGCCCAGAGGGAGATCACCCAGAGGGAGATCTCCTGAAGTGAAATTGCCCGGAGGGAGGTCGTCTGGGGGAGATCGCCCGGAGGGAGATTGCTCGGGGGGAGATTGCCCGGAGGGAGATCGCCCAAAGGGAGATCGCTAGGAGGGGGAGCTCGCCAGGAAGGGGGAGCTCGCCCGGGATCTCTAAAACTACTTGGTACCTGAAAATGGTCAGCTCGAAAAGGGATTGTCGATTTCTGGGCAAACATAGATAAATAAGAGTATTGAAGGAATATACCTTAGTTGATAATTGTCCAAAAGTCGTTTTTGTTGGATCTAGAAGAGTAAAAACAAAAGGCTATGGTAAGATCTCCAGTGGCATAGTAACCATCATAAAAGTAGCTTATGTGGAAGGATTACAACACAATCTAATAAGCAAAAGTCAACAAAGTGATCTTGGCTATGTCATTGAGTTCTACAATGATAAGGGCCTAATCAAGAAATCTGAAAACTCAGAAATCATTTTGACTGACACTAGGAGTGGAAATATCTATTATCAAAATTTTTTATGTTCTAATTCTCCAATTTGTCTGATATCCAAGAATAATGCATCCCTTTGTGTGCAATGGCACAAGAGATTGGCTCATATTAACTTTAAGACAATCAATAAGCTTTTCTCAAAAAACATAGTTAGAGCAGGTCCAAATTGCAATTGTTCTAAAAAAAGTCCTTGCCATGCATACCAAATAGGCAAGCAAACAAAGGCTTCCTTCAAATCAGTTGGTGTACAAGATTCCACTAGATGTTTATAGATGTTGCACATGGACTTGTTTGGTCCAATGTTAGTTCATAGCTTAGGAGAAAAAGTCTACACACTTGTGATCAATGATGATTACTCTAGATTTGCTTGGGTGTTCTTTCTAAAACACAAATTAGATACATTAGACATATTCATTACATTTGTCAAGCAAACTCAAAATGAAATGAACTGCAATATGGTCAAAATCAGAAGTGACCATGGTACAAAATTTCAGTCTGGGGCTATGACCAAATTCTATGAAAGTCTAGGAATCTTTCTAGAGTTTTCCTCTCCAAGAACTCCACGACAAAATGGAGTTGTAGAGAGAAAGACTAGAACACTTATTGAAGCAAGTAGAAATATGTTCAGTGATTCCTCACTACTAGAATATTTCTAGGCAGAGGCAGTCAAAACAGCATGTCATGTGCAAAATAGAACTTTGATCAACAAAAATCACAATAAGACTCACTGTGAGCTTTTGAAAGGCAGAAAAGCAAGCTTGGCCTACTTCAAAATATTTTGAAGTTAGTGTTATGTATAGAACAATGGGAAGCACCATCTAATGAAGTTTGCTGAGAAATCCTATGAAGACATCTTTGTAGGATACAACCCTCATAACAAAGCTTATAGGATTTATAATCCTAAATCTAAGTTGGTTGAAGAATCAATACTTGTTATCTTTGATGAATCTAACATGTTGTTTGAGAATTCTCCAAGATGTCTACATGCAGGTACAAGCTTAGAGCTTAAGAACTTGAAGATTGCTGATAGTGAAGAAATACAAGAAGTAATCTCTTCTGATCTTATCAGTATAATAGAAGAAGCTGAAGGACAAGACACAAATCCTGAAGTAGAAGTCATTCAGCCTACTGAAGAAGTTGTACCTGAAAGAAATAGAGGATTGGTTATTGCCACAAAATTTTAAAGAGACCACCCACAATATCAAATCATTGGGGACATCAATCAAGGAATTCAAACAAGAAGTAACACTATGAATGAGGCTCTCTAATTGAGCTTCCTTTCATAAATGGAGCCAAAGAAGTCTGAAGAAGCCAATTCAGATCTCTTCTGTATTCTGGTTATGCAAGAGGAATTGAACTAATTCCAAAGATGTAAAGTCTGGAAATTAGTTCCTATACCACAAGGACACAATATAATTGGAACAAAATGGGTGTTAAGAAATAAAATGGATTATCAAGGAGTGATTATAAAGAGTAATGAAAGGCTGGTTGCAAAGGGTTATAGACAAGAAGATGGCATAGACTTTAACAAGACCTTTGCACAAGTAGCAAGATTGGATGCCATCAGGTTGTTTCTTGCATATACAGACTAGAAAGGCTTTAAGTTATATCAAATGGATGTAAAATTTGCCTTCCTCAATGGAGACTTAAAAGAGGAATTATATGTAGAACAACCACCAGGTTTTGCAAACTCAACTTTTCCCAATCATGTTTTCTATCTTAAGAAAGCTCAATATGGTCTTAAACAAGAACCTAGAGTTTGGTATGAGACTTTATCTACCTTTCTCATTAAAAACAAGTTTTCAAGGGGAATGATAGATAAGACATTATTCCTAAGGGAAATTAAAGGCAAGACCTTGCTGGTCTAGATATATGCTGATGGCATAATATCTGGATCTACAGAAGATCACCTTTGCAAAAGGTTTGCCAACCTTATGCAAGGGAAATTTGAAATGAGCATCATGGGAGAGCTAAAAACTTATTAGGTCTCCAAGTGAAGCAAACTGAGGATGGTATATTCATTTCTCAGACCAAGTTCACAAAAGAGCTCATAAAGAAGTTTGGTTTGAAGAGTGCAACCTCCATGAGGACTCTAATGGGGTCCAATGTGTCCGTAGACAAGGATGAGAAAGGGAAACCTTTTCATAAAACTATGTACAGATGCATCATTGGATCTTTACTCTACCTAACTGCTAGTAGGCCAGACATTATGTTTGTTACATTTGTTTGTGCCAGATATCATATGAATCATAAGGACTCTTACTACACCTCTACCAAGAGGATTTTGAGATACCTCAAGGGTACACTTCATCTTGGCTTATGGTACCCTAGGAGTAATGATTTTAAACTAATAGGCTTTTCAGATGCAAACTTTGCATGATGCAAGGAAGATAGGACACACACTTTAGGGACTTGTCAATTTTTTGAAAGAAGACTAATATCTTGGAGCAGTAAAAGGCAAACCAGTGTTACAATATCAACTGCAGAGTCAGATTGTATCTCTGCTGGGAGATGCTGTGCACATTTGCTTTGGATTCAACATCAATTAGAGGACTACAATCTACATATAAGAAAGACTTTTTTTTATTAGGATTCCTCAAGTGCCATCTCAATTGCCAAGAATATAGTGGCACACAGTAGAACCAAGAATATAGAGATCATGTATCACTTTATTAGGGAGCATGTATAGAAAGAAGACATTTTCTTGGAATATGTACCAACAGACAAGCAAGTGACTGATATCTTCACTAAGCCTCTTGATGAAGCAAAATTCAATCAATTTAAAATTGAGCTTGGTATGCTTAATATGAATTGATATACTTCATATAAAATTATATTGATTATATTTTATAATATCTTCTCACTTAAATGATTTATTGGTATAAAGACCAGAGATCTGGTCAATACAATGGCTATCTAATCATTTATTGGAAGTGTACAGAATTTCGGCTAATTACAAAAAAATGCCGTAGAGACGGTCTAGACGACAAAGAAAATGTCGTAGAGACACTCTGGACGACATAGAAAATATCATAGAGATATTATGGACGACATAGAAGAATGTCATCAGGAAGCAGTATGTATCTATTGGCACATCAAAATTAATATTTTATTGGATAAATTTTCTCGAATTTGTCGCTGAAATAGGTGCGCGCCTATATATATTCTTATTTTATATTAAAGAGATTGTTTTGTGAACCAGATGCTGAGAAGAAATAGATATTAATGGTAAAGAGATTGTTTTGTTCAAAGGAAAGTCAGAGTTGATAGAGCCAGAAGCTGAGAAGAAATCCACTAAGGCTGACACTCATAACTACATGTATGAGGATTATGAATCTGAAATAGATCCAATCATTCCAAGAAAGGTTGGAGAACCTAGCAATGCCATTCCTGCAACCAGTGAAGATGTGCATGGATCATTACTTGCTCAAATGAAGGCCTTGTTGGATAATCAATCAAAATAATTTGAATGCCACCGACTCGTATCCCCACGAACCGGTTGGCTTTAGCCGTTCCTTCCCCGGATACGGACTCAAGCCGCTCTAGCCAACCCTTCCCCAGATATGGCCTCGAGCACCCCCTAGACCTACACCCGAGACCTAGTCGCCAATACGAGGCGAATTTCTACCCTAAGTCCAACCCAGACCAAGTCGCCAACACGAGGCAAATTTACTACACGATTTAAAAGAGATGGATAAATGAAATAACAACAATATAAAAACTCCCTATATGGATCTCTTGGAGAAGTGGACGAAGGCCCGCAGAGTATAATCGTAGTCGATGCAGTCTTTCATCACGATGATGATGCATGTTGGAATCTTCTCCAGGAATCTCCTTAAGCATTTATTGATTTGTGGGAGTATCTCTCTGAACCTTCCTCTCTATGTTGTGGCACGAAGCTCTGGAATTTTGGATCTCAAGAGGATGAAGAAGACAGATCCAAGGGGTCCTTTTATAGCCTTGGAGCTAGTGCCTGCGCTATCGCTACCGTCGGCGCTATCCCAGATTAGGCAATATTCTCCGCGTGAGAATCCTTCATTTTAAGTAAGCCGGACGCCTTCCTATTGTGCATTGCGCTACCGTCGGTGCTATCTGCCTTCTATATATGCATCCCGCCAGCTTGAATTTCACTTTTGCGCTTTCAGGCGCTACCGCCTGCTCTAGCAGCTACTGCCGGAGCTACCGCCCGCTCTAGCAGCCAGTTTTGAGTTTTGGCTCCAAACTTGGGCGCAACATTCTTATGTTATCCTTGAGTCATGTTGACTTGTTTTCCTGCACACTTAAACACACAAGATCAAATACACATAGGATTTGTTATTCTCAAACCTAGGAGATGCGGAAGACCATGTTCCAACAAACTCCCCCTTTTGATAATAACAAATCCATTAATGATAAATCAGAGCATTAATATATAAGCATGATGGAACCTACTTTTGTGTGTGTGAAAGTGATGACTTAGGATAATAGTCGATTTTGGTATTTAGAATTGCTCCCCCTAAATACATGCTCCCCCTAAGTGAATGCTCCCCTAATATGTAAGCTATCATATTAATTAATCATGTTAGTTTTCCATTTTGATAGCGGATTATATTTATCATGTAGTTCTCCCTCTTTTGTTATTAGCAAAAGTGGGTAAAGGAAGCAAGCACATAATAGTTTGGATAATAAGGCATGATCGAGCTTTTAGAGACAAGGAAATAATAAGGAGTTTTAAAAATATCAGAGTTTTTAACAATATAACATTTTCTAAGTATTATCATGTTGGTTCATCCCCTTTATATAAGAGTTTTAAGCATAAAAAGGTAATGATTTCCAAGTAACCAATCTACCCAGATAATATGTCTACACCCTAGCCCCGTACTAAGTGACGTATGGTCATGAGGAGCTGCATACATGCCGTAGGTTGGGGTGTTAGTCGCATATGTGAACACTAGACAAAACTCACCCTATCACTCTTTCCCCCCAGTACTTCGCAAGGCCCCACTGGAACCCTCCCCGGTTAAGGACAAGACATGACTTAGAGGTCAGGTTATCTAATGTCTACAACCCTAGGCCCCTGCTATGGTGAGATATGTAATCATGGATAATAGTTATTTGAAACATTTATCATTTAATTCTAATGATACGTTCATAACTTATGGGTTTATATTTTTATTTGAATTTTTTTATAAAAAAAGTCACAGAGCTAATTTGAAATCCATTAATATATCAGAGTTTTGGTATTACAATATTTTCATAGAAATAAATCAGAGTTTTTAGCATAAAAAATATTCTTGTTTAAAACAACCAATATAAAGTTTACCAAGCAAGTCAAGCACTTGTTAAAAGAAAGGAATGTTAAGATTCAAGTGAGGATGCACACAAAATAAAAGACTTTAAATAAGCATTAAAGTGCAAGATAAAACAATTATATGGTTATGATGCAGAAGACTTATCGAGATACAAGAAACATCTTATTGTAATCAATGATGATCCATAAAAAGATATATGAGTTAAATTTCATAAAGAAGATGTTTTTGTAAATCATTGTTCAATTAAAATCTTTAAGTTTAACAATAAAGTAACCAAGCATGAAATAATGTTCTCAAAAAGAGATTACTACAATGTTATTTTAATTCACATTTTCAAAACAAACCAAACATTGTAGAAAGCATGCTAGGTTATCTAGTGCATTTAAATAGAAAGAGTATTATAGAATTTTAGCATTAGGATCCAATACTCATGAGAAGAAGTGTTATGGAAGATAATGATGTGCACATAAGTGTATTTTGAATAGAGTAAACAAATGTTTTAATCAAAAATACAAGAAATATGTAAAGTAAAGAGCACAATAAAACACAAATAGTTTTACTTCCACAAACTTCAATGCGCAAAAAAATGTACAACTACCATGGTGCTTTGCATACACAATGCTCATTAAGGCTTATCAGGGTGCAAAGTAGTGCTTGGGGGATCACATATTTATTTTATTTTAATGTTGAGACTAGTGATTCGGTGTACTTAAGAGTAAGTGGTTTTTATTTTGAAAGAAAGATATGGTTTGCACAAGATACTTTACTATTCTTTCCAAGGTGGTCAACCTCACAAAGCTTATTAAGACTTATCAGGAGGTTCAAGTAGTGTTTGGTGGAGTTATCTGTGTCACTTTATTTTATGATTTTTGTTTTGTACTAAGTTCTCTGAATACACTTGTTTTGCAAACCAATATAATTTATGAAAACATAACCACTTTTCTTAACTTTCAAAAGTGCAAACAAAGGTTGTGTAGGTAAGATACTTGTGCAATTTTAATTCATTGTACTATTACAAAACATACACAAGCATTCTTAGATTAAAAACATATGTAGACAATGCCAAAATAAGTGAGTGAATTAATATCATTATCAAACAAAAAACATTTACTCATACTTAGAGGCATGCTAAGCTTAGTTCTACACAACTTTTACAATACAATTTTATGCACAAATGAGTAGATATATCAAAGCATGATAAAAACAATGTTCAACGTAGTTTGAAGGAATGAATAGGAACATTGTAGAAGGTCTAAAAGATGGGTTAAATCATGCTTGATTTTCAATGAAGTCCATACAGTATTTTTGATATTTAAAAAAAAAATTTTAATTTAAAGTTTGAACTCTTATAATTTGATCTTGGACTTCCCGAGGTCTACACTGTGAGAGGTTCGCCCGGTACTAGGTGATGTGATGGGATGATAGCCCAAATCCCCCTTTCGCAAGATACATGTAAAAGGAAAAGTTAAGTCCAAAATAATAATTTTTGATACTTGTTTTTGTTTTATATTTTTGTATTTGATTTTTGCATATCGGAATAGAACTCAAACAAATAACCAAAGAAAGAGAAAAAAAATATTTTTTTTGTAATTTGGCTTTTGTAATTTTGTATTTTAATTTTTCAATAATCATATATAGACAGAAATGCAAAAATGAGTAGTACATATAAGATAATATATTTTTAGTGATTTTTCAGAATTTTAAAATTACAGAAAATCGGATACTTGAGCTAGCGTCGGCGTTAGGTCCTAGCGCCTACGTTAGCTCACAGAGAGTGCTTATTTTAATCATATAGCCTAGATTTTCTTCTATTTTGCTTCCGATTTTGCTTAATTATGTTTGTGCAATGTAAGGTATGTCTAATGAAGTGATGAGACGAGAAGAAATCGCAAAAAGTTGAGAAAGTTAAAATTTTAGTACATGGGTTTCATATTCATTAAAGCTTCATATTCATTAGACCTTAATTCTTGAGTTTTGCACAACATATGCAAGAGTGAAATGATCATAAATAAGTGAAATAATATTCATGCAATTTTTTAATTCCGATTTGACATGATTATGATTAAACATACTAGGGGTAATCAAAAATGATGCAAATATATTAAATACCTAGGCAAAACTTGCGCAATATATAAATTTAGTCTAATACCCCTAAAATACACCTTTTAAATCCATTTTGACACTTATTTCATTTAGTCTTAATAATATCATATGACAAATTTAGTTTTTTCAATTTTTATAAGATTATTAGGAAATGGATTTAGAAGGACAAAAATAAAAAGGATAAGTAAATCACTTGGAAAAATGATATGACTTTTTATTCAATTTCATTTATTTATGAATTTTGGTTTTAATATGTGAAAGTCATATATCAAGTTATATAAAGTTATCATATCATGATGGCTCAAAGAAATAAAAACAAATAAACAAAAAGGAAATTAAGCATATCATAAAGTAAATAATTTATATTTTATTTTTTAGTTGATTTCTACTTCATGCAAATGATTGGATACTAATGAATGAGAGATTTAGGTATCCAAAGAGGACCGGGTGTGACGGTTCCTTTGGGTACCCATATACATCGTGTTTGCTTTTGGGGAGATGGAAGTGAATGAGCCCTTTTGAGTGGAGTTTCAGTTTCATCTTTAACTTTGGGTCTCCATTCAAACCTTGGTTTAATATTATTCTTATATGCCAAGTTTCCATGATGATTTTGTAAAACAATGTTTATTGGAAATTTGTGAACATTTAATTATATGTTGGGAGAAACATGATTTTGTAAATAATAATGATTTGGAATTTCTTTTTCAGGCATTTGATATTTTTCATTTCCTTTGTTAGGCTTAGACATATTATGAAAATTCAGATTTAACTTGCTTTTGGAATTTGCTTGAAATTGTTGATTTATGTGTTGAGAATTTTTCTTTATGATTTCCTTAAGCAAGTTAACTTTGCTTTCCAATTCATAATTTTTAGCTTTGATTTCATGTCTAGCTTTATTATATGCCATTGTGCTATTTTTGAGAGTGGATACGATAGACTCAATATGATTGTTATATTTGTTACTAAAGTCATCAAAAGTTTCATCCATCTCTATAATTTCAATTTTATAGTTTTTGCACATATCACAATAATTTTTTAACGATGAATTTTCTAAAGACAATTTTTCATTGCGTTCTTTTACACAAATAAATTCCTTTTGAAGTTCCTTGTATTTTTCTTTAATATCATTACAATCAAAAAAGATATAGAGTTTTCAAATGAAAAGCATGATGGAGATACAAACATTTCATTTTTGGATTCTACATTCACATTTGCTTTCAAGGTTTTATTTTCTAAACGTAGTTTTGCATTAGCCATTTTTTGTTTATTAATCTTACGTTTAGTAGTTTATAGTAATTGCAATGTAGAAATAGAGGTACAAAAAATAGAATTTGATTTCCTTACATTGCTTGTGGATGAGGCAAGATATGAACATTTTGTTCCTTTGTCTTCTTCATCTTCCTCTTCCAAGCAAGAGATTCCATCATCCTTTCTGCTTGATGAGCACTTTATGGATCCATCATGAGAGGAGCATTCTTGAAGAATTTTGCATGCTTGCATATTCTCCAGTTCTTGTGATTGTTCCATACCTGTAGAAGGAGAATCATACATTTCTTCAAGAAATCTCCATACTTTGTATGCATTAGAAAAACAATATATTAATTTGAAGATATCTTGTGATAAAGCGCAAAAAATACTATTTAAAGCTTTTGCATTTAGATGTCGTTCCTGTTTATTTGATTCATTTGCTGGTCTAACTATTGCTATATCCCATGCATTGATATCTAAATTTTTAATAAACTTTTCCATTAAAAATTTCCACCCTTTATAATTTCTCCCTTCGAATAAAGGTGGTTTAAGAGATTTTTCTTCTTCATAAAAATTTACCCCACTAATAGAAGCGAGATCATGAGATGCCATTATTCCTGGTTGTTAAGCCGATTGGAATAAAACCTCTCTGATACCACTTGTTAGATCGGTAGGCGCCCTTAGAGGGGGTGAATAAGGGTTTCAAAAACTTATATTATATTTTAAAATACTTGCTTATGATAAGAGATCAAAATAGTGATTTTGAATAAAGATCTAAATTGTTTTATAATGAAGGAGAGGATAGTAAACAATTTAGAGAAATGAAGATCAAATCAATTTTATTACACAAAGATAGAAATGATTATTATTAATAAAATTGATTACAAAATTAGATTTTAATGACGATAGAAATCAAAGAGAAATATGAAAGACACATTTTGTTTTCTATACCGACTCGTATCCCCACGAATCGGTTGGCTTTAGCCGTTCCTTCCCCGGATACGGCGTCAAGCCGCTCTAGCTAACCCTTCCCCGGATATGGCCTCGAGCACCCCCTAGACCTACACCTGAGACCTAGTCGCCAACACGATGCGAATTTTTGCCCTAAGTCCTACCCAGACCTAGTCACCAACACGAGGCGAATTTACTACACGATTTATAAGAGATGGATAAATGAAATAACAACAATATAAAAACTCCCTATATGGATCTCTTGGAGAAGTGGACGAAGGCCCGCAGAGTATGATCGTAGTCGATGCGGTCTTTCGTCACGATGATGACGCGTGTTGGAATCTTCTCCACGGATCTCCTTAAGCCTTTATGGATTTGTGGGAGTATCTCTCTGAACCTTCCTCTCTATGTTGTGGCACGAAGCTTTAGAATTTTGGATCTCAAGAGGATGAAGAAGACGGATCCAAGGGGTCCTTTTTATAGCCTTGGAGCTAGCGCCCGCGCTATCGCTACCGCCGGCGCTATCCCATATTAGGCAATATTCTCCGCATGGGATTCCTTCATTTTAAGCAAGCCGCCCGCCTTCCTATTGTGCGTTGCGCTGCCGCCGGTGCTAGCACATACCGTCGGCACTATCTGCCTTCTATATATGCATCCCGCTAGCTTGAATTTAACTTTTGCACTTTCAGGCGCTACCGCCTGCGCTACCTCCGGTGCTAGCTGCTACCACCTGCTCTAGCAGCTACCGCCTGCTCTAGCAGCTACCACCTGCTCTAGCAGCTACCGCTGGAGCTACCGCCGGAGCTACCGCCCGCTTTAGTGGCCAGTTTTAAGTTTTGGCTCCAAACTTGGGCGCAACATTCTTATGTTATCCTTGAATCATGTGGACTTATTTTCCTGCACACTTAAACACATAAGATAAATACACGTAGGATTTGTTATTCACAAACCTAGGAGATGGGGAAGTCCATGTTCCAACAGGATTCACATGAAGAACAATCCTAATGGACCACCTCCTCCTCCCAGATACATCCCTAAACCACTAGGCTATGCTGAATGGAAAAGGAGAAAAGCTGTTGGGGATAATGATTAGAAATTAAGTAATATTAAGAAAATGATTGACTCTAGGGCTTATGATTTACTTATTAAACTCATAAATGTAAACATTGTTCTGATTTAATATAAAATGAAACGTTTACTATATGCCTTGTGTCAATTCTGTTTATAATAATGGATATGTGCCTATTGTTGTATGAGGTTCTGACTTTTTCAAATAGGAGGAGATTGTTGGGAGTGTTGACCACAAGATTCCTGATTTGAAGAAGGTCTCATGATAACAATTAGCACATCATGTATTTGATATTCTATTTCAGTTTTGAATTGACAGGTACAACCAAAGTGCATGGCTAATGTTGGGTCAGGCTTATAGTCTATCAAACTGTGTTTTGCCTATGTAATCTATGATAGTGCAAAACAAATGTTGACTTATGATCTAACACTATATTATACTTGTATTATCAAGGAAAAGTCAGTTGAGGAAGGTCTGGGTATGAAGATGCAAAGATAGCCAATAAGTTAGATTAAGCCTAAAATTGGCTGAGGCAAATATCGGCTAGATGATCTAGACGACAAGGCTTCTATGTCGTCTAAACCACTGTTGTATCGGCTAGAAGTTCTCGACGACAGAAAAAATTGGCTAAGGCAAATATCTTCTAGACTAATGTGGTATCGGCTATAGGTTCTCTACGACAAAGTTGTATGTCAGTTATAAGCTTTATATCGACTAGAAGGCCTGTATAGGCTAGAAGGCCTATATCATCTAGAATACTATATCATCTAGAAGATTCATATATGTGCAAGGCATGGGAATAAAATCAGATATTATTACTTAAGTTTATTTTCATTTTTAATTACAATATTGAATGCACCAATCAGAGAAGTTCCTATAGAAGGTCATAATTAATAAATCATTCTTGATTTATGGCCATTAGCTGATGGGTCTATATAAAAGCCCTAAGGACTCATAATTAAGACAACAATTATGATACTAACTTCAGATATTTTTTCATCTCATCTGAATCCTTCTCAAGAACATAAATACATTGGAGTGAGCATCAAGGTTTTTTATGTAAGAACCCTAAGGTGCTGCTTTTACAAGTTCTCATGTTTATCTTGCAAGATCTTCAGATCTTGTACAATCAAGAATTGATTCGGCATATTGCTCAACCACAACTCAGCAATTTCAATTTCCATGAAGATTATATGAGTAAGAAAATTATTTTCTGCAAGAAAAGTTACTTTATCTAGATCTTATTTCTCAAGAAGATTATTTAATGATCTGTTCAAGAAAGAAGAAGCCATTCTGCTATGCTTCAAAAGAAGACTCAAGTCATTCATCTCCATGTCATTTTGAGTCTATATTGTAATGCAAAAAAGTAAATTTATAAACTGATTTATGTTGGATCTTATAAAGATCTGAGTGGTAGGGTTTTTTGTGTAAGCCTGAGTGGTAGGGCTGTTTCAGCCTAAGTAATAGGATTCTTTTAAGAATCTGAGATTGATATAGGGTTCATTGTGAGTCTGGGTAATAGGATTATTTTAAGAATCTGATATTGAAAAGGATCTGAGTGTAGATCTCTTGTTGAAGAGATTGAGTTGTAGGGTCATGGTGGCCTGAGTCTAAGTCTTGAAGAGAATAAGATTGAGTTTTGGAGGAGTTTACCTAGTCTAGCACATTGCTAGATAGGTGGTGTGGAGAGAGGACTACTCAAGGCATTCTTGGGGAGCCTCTACAAATCATTGTGTGCTTTCTGTGCTTGAATTTTTATCAACTGGCTAAATATTTTGAACAGGATTTAAAAAGCACTCATCACGACTTCACCCCCCCCCCCCTCTAGGTGTGATCTAAGTGAACAAAAGTAAATAATAACTTCATATATAATAACATGATGATCAGAGGATTTATAAATAGACTTCTTAAGGACCTAGGAAATGATGACTCACATAACTCTTGATACAAAAATTACGCTTGAATGTCTTTGAATTGGACTCAATTCCAATAAGTGACCATACTATGGATTCTATAAGAATGATTAATCCTTGCCATGAAATGACAAACGAACAATGATGTCTTGAAATTAGAAGAATCGATCTCGTATGTATACTGATTATTGGTTAATTAAGATTTCAAATCCGAGATATAATCAAGGTTGATTTTGGTAAGTACTATAACATGTAGACATGATGTTATTCCCACTATATCAGAAATGGGGGCACGGGTGAAGATATAAAATTCATTGGTCGTAAGACTCAGTTGCATCATACACTCATCGTTGATACCACGACTTTAAGCCAAACTATGTCTTCCCTCCACTACTTTGCATCTTTATAAAAAATGAGAGATATATAAGGACCGTCCACTAGATAATCTTGATTTTAAATTTCATATGAACCAAAAGGTTCTGGGATCATAGTATATAAAGTACATGGATGCTTGGGATCAGAAGATTCGAGAGCGGATGCTAGAGGCCCAGAGTAGTCAGGAAAAGTATTACGATGTCAGGATTCGGAAGGTTGAGTTTCAAGTAGGAGACTGGGTGTTCTTGATGATTTCCCCTGTGTATGGTTTCTCGCGGGTGCGGAGAAAGAAGAAGCTCAGCCCATGATTTATGGGGTCGTATACTATCCTAGAGCGGCTCAGCTCCTGGGCTTATAGGCTGGACTTGCCATCGGAGTGGGAAAACTACATGACATTTTTCCTGTCTCCTCGCTCTAAAGAGCTTTACTTTGCCCAGAGTGTTGGAACTACCCTATTACTGATTTGGGCTAGGATCACTATCTGTTGACTAAGACTAAGTTGACCCCAATGTATAGTCTAAGGGTCAAGGTTTTAGGCTGTCTGAGTTAGATAGAACTTAGGAAAACTCTAAGTTTCTGCGTTCGACGAACTCCATCCTTCGTTTGACGAAATCCATCCTGGGTTCAACGAACGTCATGCTCCAGTTCGACGAACTTGCCAAGCTTCTGTGTTCGACGAACTTCATTCTGCGTTCGACAAACACCTATCTGTTTTCGACAAACATCATACTTCAGTTCGACGAACTCATTCTCAGCTCGACGCACTCAGTTCTCTAGCCAGTCCAGTAGTTTATTCTTCAGTTCGACGAACTCCAGTTTGAGATCGATGAACTCAACTATGTGATCGACAAATAAGTATCAAGATGTTCAGATCGACGAAAGTTCTTCTCAGATCGACGAACTCAGTTCTTCCAGCCAGATTCAGCAGTTTATCTCTCAGTTCGACAAACTCCAGCTTGAGATCGACGAACTCCAGATTGTGTTCGATGAATTAATTAAGTTCGATGAACTCCAGATTCAGTTCGACGAACTCAACATTCTGTTCGACGAACTCAGTTCTCAGATCGATGAATTTTCTCCTCAGCTTAAAATTTCTGAAGGATCAATTATATTTTCTCTGATCTCAGATCGACTATCAGCAACGGATCTATTCCTATCAGATAAGTCAGGATTTAATCCTTTCCTTTTATTATTCTCTTATCTCGAGAAAGTAGCCATTGACACATTTTGAAAAAGGACACTTTCATAGAAAAGGAAAAGAAATTAAAGGATATTGCTGAATCAGATTGCAGTTCCAAGAATATCTTTTCAGAATATTTAATTCCTTAATTAAAAGATTTGATTTTCAAATCATTCAGAATTCACTAAGGAAAAAGGAAGAAAAAGATTTACAGTATTACAGAATTAAGAGAGAGAAAGAATTGAGAAGAAATAGTCGACCAGAGGAAGAAACATTCTAAAGAGAAAGCAGAAAGAAAAAGCTTTTCAGATCTTCATCTTCTACAGTAGCATCTTTCATTCTCTAAGAACAACAACACAAATCATTCTCTCAGTTTTTAGCTGCTAGTTCTAATCTTCAAGAGCAATAAAAATCTGAGAAACATTGTCTCTCAGATTCATCAGCTATCAAGGAAGATCATTTATATTCAAGAGGAAGCTCCATCCATTATCTGTCAAGAAATTCTATCAGACAGGGGGAGCTTCACAACAACAAATCCACTAGTCTTCTCTAAGCTTGTTGACAGAGAAGAACTTCATAAACCCTCTTTATCCCATCTTGTACAGGGTTCTAACTCCCTTTAAAAGTTAACTCTTTGGTGGCAGGGCACCTGATCAAAAACATGTGGTTGGTTCACAACCCGTATTTTCCCGAAATAATTCATGCTATCAGAGTAAAGGGGAAAAATACGCGTCGTGATGCCACGTCCTGTAGGGGGCAACTACAGACGTTCAAGCAAGCACTCAAACGAACATTTTTGTAAACAAAGATATATATATATATATATATAAAGAGAATTTATCTTTTAACATAACTTTCATTTGGTTAGAAAGCCGGGCCCCTTGGCCCTGAGGTTTACATAGCCACCCTGATAAAAACATGTGTACACAGCGGAAGAAAATAGGTTCATTTTATTCCTAAAGGCGCCGAAGACCACAGACGTCTCTGGGGCGAATGTAGTACTAAATTTGTATATCATAAGAAAATACCGATTTTGTTTTAAGCTTGCAAATAGGTGATACATAATAGTAAGAGCATCAAAGCAAGTTAAAGGAACAGGTTTTGCTAAAAGATTTTCATAAATACCCAAAAGGTAAAGCTTTTCCCAGAGTGCACATGTACAAAATAATTAAGTAGGAGAAAAGAAACTAGCAGCAGCATGAGCAAGTAAGCTAAACAAAAGCCATACGGGCGTCAACAACTGACACGAACCTGCAGGAAGAGAGTCAACAGTCCAGATGTAAGGGGCTACAACAAAAGAAACTGCATCCTTACTTACTAGGGAGAAAAGCCCTCCACCGGGGAAACTGAACGACCCCGCTCTAAATCCTGTGGCAGCTACAAACCTGAACCTGAGGCATCCATAAGAAAAGAATGCCTCAGCCCAAAGGGTGCAAGGAAACATATGATTGTAAGTAAGAGCAGGCAAAGTAACAAGTAATATAACTGGTCTGAAAGGGGTATATAAATACATATATATATACATATACACATATATATAACTATATATACGCTTACATAAAGATTTCAGTAATAGAAGGTTAAGAAGATCCCGCATAGAACCAGCCCGAAGAGCAAGAGCATAACTAAAATTAAGCACACGATGCAAGATGGACCAGTGGTGGCGGACCCAAACAATATCACTATCCACTCACATAAAGGGGATATTTACCCCAAATAAAAGAGGCGCCGTGGTGGTGGTCTCATTGTCCTGCCATCCACTATTAACAGAAATGTGATGGAGGACCCCGTTGTTCCCTTAACCCATCCTTCCAGTTCAAACAAGTCCATAAATACCTACTGCGGTGGTGGCCTTGATCTAACCAACAGTCATACTATATTGACTATTAATAATTAGAAACTTGCAGGAAAGGGATAGCATAGCAAAAGAAAGGGTGCTATAAGTGATAGCAATTAGGCACAGAGCAAAGGAATCAAGATTTAGCATTTGCACTATAAGTATAAAGCTACCCAAAACCGAATTTCATCCACTTGCCCTTCAAGTTAACGATTGCTAGCCTCGCAAGTCATCAGGAACTAGCAAGGGAAATTCCCTAGTAATTTAGCCTCTAATTTCCCAACCCGCCAGGAATTTAGAAAACAAAATTTCCAGGAAATTTAGGGTTCGACTCCCCGCACCGCCGAGGATTAGCAAACAAGATTTCCGGAAACTTAGCCATCAAAGGAAAACCCCTCTATATTTAAGCTAACTGTATGTAATATGCAGAATTTAACAAGTGTACGTGATCCGAAGTTAGCCCAAAAAAATTAAGCCCAGCATGAAACAAGGATAAACCCGATATCCTTGCTAGCGTGCACCTGAATTCTTATGATAATACCCGTCGGAATATCTGCTAGCATAAACTCCCACAACTTGATCCCAAGGATTAACAGAAATAATCTACTATAATCTCCCAATGAAACTGACATCAGGAATTAGGAAAAAAAGAAGAAGAAAAGAAATCTGCTAGCATCTAATCCCATAGTAACTTATATCAGTTATTGGGAAAAAAGAAGAAGCTGCTAACATAAAACCCCAAGAAGACTAAGTCCACGATCAGCAAGGCCACAGTGGGGGGGGGGGGGGGGGGGTAAAAATGCAGGAATTTAAGCCTCCAGAAACCCACCATCAGGCCTTTAACTCACGAAATATCCAAAAAAAAAATAACCAACAAACATTAGGACTCAACCAACAGATGTAAGAGAGAATACCCAAGAATTTCAAGCAATATGCAGGCCATTCGACCTCTACCCAGATCAACCTCAGTTAAGCCAAAAGAAAAGAGATGAAGGGGGGAAAAGGGTGAAGAGTTTCCTTGCCTCGGATTCAACCGGCGACTCGCCGGATCGCGACTAACACACCGAGAACCGAGGAATGCCCTAGCTCCAGCGACGAGGACAAATTTCGGCGACTCCAAGATCCCTCCGATGACCAAAGCTACCGATGCCCGATGATTCCAGCTGAACCCTAGCCCGCCAGAAACGCACACTCGGAAGGGTTTTTTTTTGGGGGGGGGGTGATATAGATTTTCCGTGTTTTGAAATTAAGTGAAGGGTTGAAGATTTTTTCCAAAACTATATCCGATTAAGGCAAGTGTACCTTATCGTCTATAGTATAGGATATTTAGGAATATCAAGGTCGTATTCCACGGGGCGCGTTGATTACTTCTACTTCGAGGAAAGTCACCATTATCTTATCGACGAAAATTTGATGTTTGTTTTGCTTAACTAAAATAAGACAAAATGCAAGCTAAATGAAGAGATTAAACGTTGCATGAGAGGAAAGAAAAGTTACCATTGCATGAAAGAGAAATTGCTAAAGAGAAAGAGAATATGAAAGAGAGAAAACTTAATTTTATTGAAAATCAAAACGATTACAAGCCTTAATTAAAGAGTACAAAGCAAGGGAAAATTAAGATTACAAGCTTAAGAGAAACTAGTACATGAAAGTTACATTAAAACATTGCATGAAAGGAAAAGAGAGAACATGAAAGCTTAAGAAAAACATGAACATGAACTTGAAAAACTCACTAACATCTCTAGCAGCACCTCCCCCACTCCATAATTCTGAACCATGGACTCAAGGAGAGCCTCTAAATTTATAGCAGAAATTTTCAAGTTACACGCCCTCGGTCACGGGCGTGACCGAGGGCGTGTAAACATTGTTGACAGTGGATCTTGCAGTGGCGTGGACTTTGCGTGACAGCGGCAGAAAATCGGACATTACACGCCCGTGTAAGTTGGGTCACGGGCGTGACTTTGGATGGCTTCATTAAATGCAGTGTGGGCTGGATTGCGGCGGTGGCGTGCAGGGATCACGCGGGAAAGTCACGGGCGTGACATTGGGGTCACGGGCGTGTACCTCGGCGTGTACCTGGGCGCCCTCAATTAATGCAGCGTGGGCTGGAATTCGGCGCGGCAGAAAGTGTTCATCGAACGGAGCTCAGACTTCGTCGAACGCAGGGGGCAGATCGTGTTTGTCGAACGCTGCTTCACATTCGTCGAACGCAGGGGCAGAGCACGTTCGTCGAACGCTGCACCACTTTCATCGAACGTAGGGGCAGAGCTTTTTTTGTCGAACGGAGCTCCACTTTTGTCGACGCAGGGGCTATTTCGTCAAACGCAGATCTTTAGGTTACACGCCCTTGTTCACGGGCGTGACTGAGGGCGTGACTTGCGTTTTTCTCCAATTTTCCCCAAAATTCTGCAAAAATAAAAGTAAACTATATTTAGAACAGAAATTATAAAAGAAGTGATTTTAAACTAAAATATAAATAATATTTGCAATTTTAAATTAAAACTAAACTAAATACTATAATTAAAATATGCATAAATACTACTCATCAGGGGGTCATCGAGGAAAGGGGAGAGAAAAAGAAAAAAAAGAGAAGATAAAAAGGGGGCTTCATTTTCCTTGCAGCCCGATTCCTTCAGCCAAGATATATATATATATATATATATATATATATATATATATATATATATATATGTATATATATACATATACAAATATATGTATACATATATTCATAAAAAGTTTGATCCAGCAACACTGAGACCTGAATGTATGCATAATGTAACAACAAAACACCAAAAAAAAAGAAAAACTTCACATCTACACACTTATGTGTGTATATGTATATATTTTGTAAATATACTCGATCTAGAATTTATCGCCGGACGCCGACGCCGACGATGACGAAACGGTAACGCCCTCTAGCATTAACACTCCACAACGATAGATTTAGTATTTAACACATTACCAATTTCATATTCCCGCTTAAAAGACTATAAGAAAGGCTGGGGCGTTACAACCACTCCTCCTAACAAAAAGTTTAGGCCCGAAACTTTGCAACGACAATTCCAAATAAAGAAAAGCACATGAGATGAAGGCTTATCGGAGGAAACTAGCCGAAAAGATGATGATAAGACTCTTTCATTGCTGATTCTAGGTCCCAGGTCGCACCCCGAACATCCTGATTGCCCCAAAGGACCTTCACCATAGGGATGGAATTCCTTCGCAACACCTGATCCTGCCTCTCCAAGATACGAACAGGCTGCTCCACAAAAGATAGGTTGGGCTGCAGCACTGGCACGGAATCCAGAACATGGTGATCACGAATGGGACTACAAACCTGGGGTCCAGCTTACGGCTCTTTCCGAATCTTTTAACACCTGCCATCGGGGACACCTTTAGGAACACCATGTCCCCCACCGCAAATTCCAAATCACTCCTACGCCGATTGGCGTACTTCTCGTAGCGCTCCTGAGCCACTCGGAGCTTCTCACGGATCTGCGTCACAGCAACGCTCATATCTTCCAAAGCTTCAGGACCCAAGACTGGCTTCTCGCCCACTTCAGCCCAAAACAGGGGAGTCCGACAACGCCTCCCATACAGAGCCTCAAAAGGAGCCATCTGCAAGCTCTCCTGATAACTATTGTTGTACGCAAACTCCATGAGCCCAAGGCTTTCATCCCAAGCTCCTCCATGCTCCAAAATGTAACACTGGATCATATCCTCCATGATCTGATTAACCCTCTCTGTCTGCCCATTCATCTGCGGGTGATAGGCTGTAGAATACCTGAGATCGGTGCCCAAGTCCCCTTGCAGACTCTGCCAAAAACGGGAAGTGTATCTGGAATCACGATCAGACACTATGCTCGCAGGTACTCCATGCAGTCTAATGACCTCCTGCACATACAGAGACGCAATCTTCTCCATAGAATAACCAGTCCTGTACGGCACAAAATGAGCACACTTGGTCAACCTGTCCACGATGACCCACACTGCATCATGCCCCCGAGGGGATCTCGGCAAGCCAGTAATGAAGTCCATAGAGATGCTCTCCCACTTCCACAAGGGAATATCCAATGGTGTCAACTTGCCCCCGGGTCTCCTATGATCAGCCATGACGCGCTGACAAGTGTAACACTGCGCTACAAACCTCGCAATATCGCCCTTCAAGCTTGGCCACCACACGATCTGTTTCAAATCACGATACATCTTCGTAGAGCCAGGATGATAAGATAGGCTAGAGTCATGAGCCTCCTCGCAAATCTTCGCTCGAATCTCCTCCACAGCGGGTATGCAAAGCCTACTACGGTACCTCAAGGTACCCTCAACATCAAATGAGAAATCTGGCAACTCACCTCTCTCAGCTCTGCTCCGGAGGTGCTGCAAATCCAGATCATCCTTCTGGTGCAACTTTCTCAAAGCAATCCTGGACGGCTCTACAACCTCCAAACAAGACGGTTCACCCCTGGGCTTCACCGCGATGCTCATCAAAAGGAACTCCTCCACCAGGTACTGCACGGAGAGTCCGAAAACAGAAGCTGACTTCCTGCTCAGGGCATCCGCCACTACATTTGCCTTACCGGGGTGATAGAGGATCTCCATATTATAATCAGCCACGCACTCCATCCACCGATGCTAGCGCAGGTTCAGCTCTCGCTGAGAAAACACGTAAATCAGGCTCTTGTGATCTGAATAGATCTTGCACACCGCCCCATACAAGAGATGCCTCCACAGCTTCAGGGCATATATCACCGCAGCAAACTCCAAATCATGCGTCGGGTAGTTTCGCTCATGCACCTTAAGCTGCCTCGACCCATACACAATGACCTTGCCCTCCTGCATGAGGACGCACCCAAGGCCTATCAGTGAAGCATCGACGTAGACCTGAAACTCCACTCCCTCAACCGGGAGAGCCAAAACTGGGGCAGAACACAGCCTTCTCTTTAACTCCTGAAAGGCCTCCTCGCACTGCTCGCTCCAATCGAAAGCCGCTTCCTTCCGCGTCAACCGAGTCAGAGCCGCAGAAAAATGCTTGATAAACCCTCCACAAACCTCCGGTAATAGCATGCTAAACCAAGGAAACTTCGGATCTCCTTCGGCGACGACGGCCTCTTCCAGTCCAAAATAGCAGCGACCTTCGCTGGGTCCACAGGGATGAAACCTTTGCTCACCACGTGACCCAAAAAAGAGACTTGCGAAATCCAGAACTCGCATTTGCTCATCTTGGCATACAGCTTGTGTGCCCTCAAGGTAGACATCACCAGACGCAAATGCCGAGCATGCTCCTCCTCACTCGAAGAATAGATCAGCACATCACCCATAAAAACCACCACAAACTTGTCCAGAAAGTCCAGGAATACCCTGTTCATCAGATCCATGAAAGCAGAGGGCGCATTCGTCAGCCCAAAGGACATCACCAGGAACTCAAAATGTCTGCAATGCGACCGTAAAGCAGTTCGCGGAACATCTGAGTCGTGAATCCTCAACTGATGGTAACCAGACCGAAGGTCGATCTTCGAGAACACGCAGCTACCCTGCAACTGGTCGAACAAATCATCAATCCGCGGCAAAGGGTACCTGTTTTTGATCGTGACCTTGTTCAACTCTCTATAATCGATGCAAAGCCTCATCGTCCCATCCTTCTTCTTCAAGAACAGAACCGGCGCACCCCATGGCGATGAACTCGGCCTAATAAAACCAAGCTGTATAAGCTCATCCAACTGAGTGCGCAGCTCCTCCAACTCCCGCGGTGCCATACGGTAGGGTGCCTTTGCAGTAGGGCGGGTTTCGGGCTCCAAATCTATCAGAAACTCCACCTCTCGCTCAAGAAGGTGACCAGGAAGGTTGTCGGGAAAAACGTCCGGGAACTCCAGCACTACAGGAATGTCCTCAACGCAAGGCGCAGAAGCATAAGCCGCAAGCAAAAAATAGACAAGGCAGACCCGACCATCAAACTCCGCCAAAGCTTGGGCACAGACCACCGACATAACTGAGGAAGTCTGACGCGGGAAGCCAAACACGCTCCGGGGCTGGCCATCATCCATCATGAAATCTAGACGATTATCCCCGTACTGGATCACGGCGTCATAACGGGCTAGCCAATCCATGCCCAAGATCACGTCAAAATCCTCCAAGTCGATCACCTTCAGATCTGCATATCCCAAAAATCCATCCAACACGATCGAACACTTCCTCACGCACAGATCTGACACCACTGAATCTCCGGACGGGTACTTGACACAAAATGGATCATCGACTCGCTCCAAAGCCCAGCGATGCCGATCAACAAAACTCTTAGCCACAAAAGAGTGAGTGGCACCAGAGTCAAACAGAATGTGCGCCCAACAATCTCGAACCTTAAACTTGCCTAACAAAGCAGTATAGACACACGACATAATAAGGATGAGGCATTAATAACATCTAAATCGACATAACAAGGTTAAACTATAACGAGAGCGAGGACGAACCTGATATCACCTGGTTCGAGCACTGCGCTTCTTCCTTCGTCACTGCATTTAACCTTACCTTCCCTTGATCTATCTGCTGCTGCTGAGGCGGTGTCGGTGCCACGGCTGGGAGGGCAAGCTGCTGGCCGCTCGACTGAAGCTGCGGGCACTTGGACTTCACATGTCCCTTCTGTTCGCAATGATAACAAACCTTACCCTTTGACCAGCAATGACTGTCATCGTGCCCCCTCTGCTTGCATGAAGTGCAAAACAAATCATTCTTCGGAGCACCCTAAAGAGCCATCACCTGAAGCTGCTTCTGCGAGCCAAGCCTCTTAAAACACTTCTCGAGAGGATGGCCCATATGGCCCCAAGAACTGCAAACCACCTTACCCTTCTTACCTGGAGCAAGGCTGCCTCCATCGTCGGCTTTCCTTTTCTCCCTTCTTGATTCCTTCCCTCGATTTCTGGCATTCTCGATCGCTTCTACCTTCAGAGCGGACTCCACCGCATCCGCAAAGCTCACGGAGCTCTAAGCGCTGGCCAACTGCTGGATCTCGCTGCGAAGAACTCCCAAAAATCTCTTCACCCGACTTTCCTTAGAGGCAACCAAATCCGGGGCGAACCTACTCAGCTTACTGAACTCGACCTCATATTCCCCTACTGTGAGTTGTCGCTACTTCAGATGCAAGAAGCTATTCATCAGGCGATCCGGCTCAACTGAAGGAAGGAATTTCTTCAATAGCCTCCCCTTGAACTGCTCCCACGAGCAACCTTCTACAAGAGCTTCCTTTTCCCGGATCCACCAGCTTTTTGCCAAACCCTTCAGCTGAAAGGCAGCAATCATCACCCTCTGGTCCGCCATTGCGCCAGAGTACGAGAACATCTCCTCCATCGCCAGGATCCAATCATCAAGCGCCATGAAGTCCGCCCTCCCGTCATAAGTCGGGGGTCCTAGCCTCTGGAAATGCGAGATAAAATTCATTTCTGGCGGCAACGCAGCAGGGGAACAAGGGGTGCACGACGGACAGCCTCCGTCTGACTAGTTGCGGGCTGCTGCCGCTGAGTGGCAGTCAACATCACCTGCATCTGCTCCTGCATCGCGACCAGCTGTCGCGTCAAGTTATCATTATTCAGACGCAGCTCTTCAATCATTGCTTCGCTATGCGCACCCGATGTCTCGCCCTCAGACTGGGGAACAAATTTCGCAGGCTGACGCCTATACGCCATATCTAGCAGAGACAACAACAAACAACAAGTTAAGGCTAGGCTCAAACCTCTAAGAAGGGAAGACATACAAATACTTGCTTTTGCTACTGCTTTTTCTCTGGGAAAAGTAAATATATAATATCACGTTATACTCAGGATGGTATACCATCCTTTACCTCTCATGCACCTCACCCGAATGCATATAAACTTAGCATCTTACTTTTAAAATCATGCGTGTACATGTGTCATCGTGTAGATCTCTAGCTTGGCACGTGTGCTCATGCAATGTTATGTTATGCATGCAGTGCTATGCAAACTAAGAAAAGGCCTTAATGCATGCTATGAGCTGTGTACACATGGGATCTTATGCATCCCATACTACATATTATCGCATGCAACGAAAAAGAAAATCTAATGGACACGCATGCGACCTACGTTATGCATCCCATACTACATAACAGTCGCATGTTGTCACCTATGAGGATCCATATACAGACACATATTATGCATCCCATACTACATAATATGTCCCGTATACTTCTTTCATACTTATGAGTGTAGTGTTCGTGCTTCAGCCGAGATCTACCGATGACCCATCGGTGAGTGTATGCAATGATTAACGATTCTCACTGGACGGTTAACCAGGCCAACCAGACTATTTCCCAGCAACCCGGCTAACCTCCCTCTGATAACAACTGTTGCAACCCATATTTTCCCGAAATAATTCATGTTATCAGAGCAAAGGGGAAAAATACGGGTTGTGATGCCACATCCTGTAGGGGGCAACTATAGACGTTCAGGCAAGCACTCAAACAGACATTTTTGCAAACAAAGATATATATATATATATATATATATATAAAGAGAATTTATCTTTTAACATAACTTTCATTTGGTTAGGAAGCCGGGCCCCTCGTCCCTGAGGTTTACATAGCCACCCTAAACAAAACATGTGTACACAGCGGAAGAAAATAGGTTCATTTTAGTCCTAAAGGCGCCGAAGACCAGAGACGTCTCCGGGGCGAACGTAGGACTAAATTTAGTATATCATAAGGAAATACCGATTTTGTTTTAAGCTTGCAAATAGGTGATACATAATAGTAAGAGCATCAAAGCAAGTTAAAGGAACAGGTTTTGCTAAAAGATTTTCATAAATACGCAGAAGGTAAAGCTCCTCCCAGAGTGCACATGTACAAAATAACTAAGTAGCAGAAAAGAAACTAGCAGCAGCATGAGCAAGTAAGCTAAACAAAAGCCATACGGGCGTCAACAACTGACACGAACCCGCAGGAAGAGAGTCAACAGTCCAGATGTAAGGGGCTACAACAAAAGAAACTGCATCCTTACTTACTAGGGAGGAAAGCCATCCACCGGGGAAACTGAACGACCCCGCTCTAAATCTTGCGGCAGCTACGAACCTGAACCTGAGTCATCCATAATAAAAGAATGCCTCAGCCCAAAGGGTGCAAGGAAACAACATGATTATAAGTAAGAGCAGGCAAAGTAACAAGTAATATAACTGGTCTGAAAGGTGTTTATAAATACATATATATATACATATACACATATATATAACTATATATATATACGGTTATATAAAGATTTCAGTAATAGAAGGTTAAGAAGATCCCGCATAGAACCAGCCCGATAAGCAAGAGCATAACTAAAATTTAGCACACGATGCAAGATGGACTAGTGGTGGCGGACCCAAACAATTGTTGGAGTTTCTGAGGTGATCTCAAAGCAATCAACAGTTAGTCTTGCTGCCAACGCAATATGAGCCTATAGGGTCGCACATAAAAGCGTTTGGAGAAATTAGAGAAAGGATTGTGTTGGCCTTACTCATATTGGATATGAGTGAAGGACCAATCCTGTGACTGCTTGGAATTAAGTTAAGAATGTCTCAACGGGAAATCGTTTAAAGGGTTTAAACGAATGGATTCATTCATGACAAATTTGGCTAAAGGGTTTAACCGAATTATATCAAATTCGGCTAAAGTGATTAACCGAATTATGTTGATTCGACTAATGAAATTCGGCTAATATGATTAACCGAATTTATTACAGATTCGACTAAAGGGTTTAGCCTAATCCGGTCAGTTCGACGAAATGGTTTCGCCGAATTTATATAGCCGAATGATTAGTCGAATTCGGCGAATGTCATTAGTCGAATTCGGCGAATGTCATTAGTCGAATTCGGAGAATATCATTAGTCGAATTAGGCGAATGTAAATCTGGACAGATTTTATGTTTCTCCCTCTGGTGTGCGGATAGTCGATTTTATGTCTTGCGTATAAAAGGACATGATTAGGGCTTCGGCAAACACGGTTTTTCAGATCGAGCCTTTTCGTGAGAGAGAAACGACGGAAGCCTTCCGGCTGTTCTCGTTCCGTCCGCCGATCGTCGTTCCGCCGCCGATAGACGTTGCCGCCGGTCGCCGCCTCCTTTGGATCGGACCAAGCAGTCCGTGAGGACGTTGAGAGCTTCCTTCTCCGACCTAGTTCTTGTACGACAAGAAGCTAGGGTTCTTCATCGCTTGTGTGGACTTCTGCAGAGGGATCGATCTATTTCGATCCTTGAAGAACTCAAGGCAGAAATTCGGTTTTCATCTTGGAGCACCTAGGTTGGATTCGATCCAACTCCACTAAGGTAATTTATGCCTAGCATTTTTGATTAGCTTCTTGATTCAATGTTCATGGCCCGATCCAAACTCTTTTGGGTTGTTCTCTTTATCTCTGCTGCGCCTACATATGATGTATGGTTGTAGAAAACCCAACAGTGGTATCAGAGATAGGTTGCGACCATGAATGTTGTTTCAAAAGTTAGGTTATTCCAGTCCGTGCAAATCTAGGTATTTGGAAGCGTTCTAAATGTCAAGATTTCTTACTAGAACATCAAAAGTTGCCCCTTGGACCCCGTTGGACCCCGTTAGGGGCTCTGCCCCTAAGACCCCACCAGGGGCGCGGCCCCTTGGAACCCCGCCAGGAACGTCTGGGATTTCGTGGTAATTTCTAATTGTTAGAAATTGTTGTCTCCTTAGCAGTAACCGTCCCTCAAGTGGTTAATGAACCCTTGTATTATTTTGGATTTTGAATCCAACAATGAGAGACGAGCTTGTCTACTGCTTTAAGTCGAGTTGTCTTTGCCTTTGTCCAATGCATGTAAATCTGAAGATTTGGAAGAGTTCTAAATGTCCAGATTTAGCCCTTTCGTCTATCAAAGTTGATAGTCTTATGTTATGCACATAAGGGATGCATGTGGATTTTTAGAAAGCCTGTTTTTCTGTGGTTGTGCACACTGATCAAATGTTGATCATGGTTAAGTGTTAACCTATTATTAAAAATCCCTTCATCAAATATTAAGTGTTCAGATGCCTTCCGATGGATGACACTCTTCCTGCCTCGATCGATGAAATGTGGGCTTGCCAAAGCAAGGTGCATTAATCTATCTTGGTAAGGGTGCGAGCGGATAATTGTGATATCCCACTGTCGACATCGGGTCTAACTTAACTAGATGACCTCAAAGGTTGAGTGCCTAGAGGCATAGGGTTGGCTTGCACCATATGATGGATGCGAATAAGGAGTTATTCACCAACCATACAAGAGTTGCATGAGGATGCAATTGGCAAGCGTTGCCTACCTAAATAACTGCATAGTGAGAGAAAAGCCAAAGCTGACTCATTGTGTTGGTGAAATACGGGTCTTGTCCACTAAGAGAGTAGCTCGCATGGATTCTCCAAATTGATAGTGAGGGCTATCAATTTGAATAAAATAGTGGGGGTATTTAATTGAAGTCCAAATTAAAATAAATTGTATTTTGAAATTTTGGTACTGATTAAATTCTGCATGAATTCTTGTAGAATTCCATGGCAAGTGGTTCACATTACACCTTGTCCCTGAGAGCTATCCTTGAGAAGGACAAGCTAAGTGGGACGAACTACATGGACTGGTACAGGAACCTGAGAATTGTTCTCAGGCAAGAGCGAAAGCTCTACGTCTTAGAAGAAGAAGCCCCCGAGGTGCCGACCGAGAACTCGTCCCGTGTTGATAAGGATGCTTATAAGAAGTATACCGATGACGCCTTAGACGTCGAGTGCCTTATGCTTGCCACCATGAACTCTGAGCTTCAGAAGCAACACGTGAACATGGGGTGCAAGGAGATTGACGAGCACCTAAAGAAAATGTTTCAAGTGCAAGCTCGTCAAGAGAGGTTCGATGTCACGAAGGCATTATTTCAGTGCAAAATGGGAGCTCGAGACTCGGTTGGTACTCACGTACTCAAGATGATTGGGTATATAGAGAACCTGGAAAGACTGGGTTTTCCTCTGGGTCAAGAGTTGGCCACAGATCTTATCCTGCAATCGTTGCCGGATAATTATGAGCAGTTCGTCTTGAACTACAACATGAATGAAATAGACAAGACACTGCCCGAGCTCCTAGGCATGTTGCGAACTGCCGAGATAAACATGAAGAAGGCCAAGCCTGCTAGTCCCATATTGATGGTACATAAAGGCAAGGGTAAGGCGAAGGGCTTCAAGAAGACGAGGTGAGACCTAAGTCACATCTTGAGCCCAAATCTTCTGCGCTGAAAAGGAAGAGCACCGTGAAGGAAGGGAAATGCCACCACTGTGGCAAGGCTGATCATTGGAGGAGGAATTGTCCTTCGTATATTGAGGGTCTGCAGAAAATGAAGGGAGGTATGACTTCCGCTTCGAATATTTACGTTATAGAGATAAACCTTTCTGCTCCTTCATCTTGGGTATTGGATACCGGATGTGGTTCTCACATTTGTACAAATGTGCAGGAACTGAGAAGGAGAAGATTGCTGAGTAAAGGAGAGGTAGACCTGCGCGTCGGCAATGGAGCAAGAGTTGCTGCTGTAGCCGTAGGGGTTTACCGTCTTTCTTTGCCCATTGGGCTTGTAATAGAACTTAATAATTGTTATTTTGTTCCGGCCATAACTAGAAACATAATATCCATTTCATGCTTAGACATGATTGGATTTTCTTTTATAATTAAGAACAATTGTTGTTCTATATTTAAGAATGATGTTTGTTATGCTGTAGATCAATTGTTTAATGGTCTTTATGTTTTGAACCTGGACCATCTGATCTATAATGTAGATAATAATAAAAGACTAAGAACAAATGACTCAAATCCTACATATCTCTGGCATTGTCGTTTGGGCCATATAAACGAGAAGCGCATATCCAAGCTCCATAAAGATGGACTATTGGACTCATTTGATTATGAATCATTTGAGCGATGCGAGTCTTGTTTATTAGGCAAGATGACTAAAGCCCCTTTCACTGGTTATACTGAGAGGGCTGAGGATCTTTTGGGGATAGTACATAGTGATGTATGTGGACCCATGAGTTCTATGGCTAGGGGTGGGTATTTCTACTTCGTTACATTTACTGATGATTTCAGTAGATACAGATACGTGTATCTTAAGAAGAGCAAATCCGAAACTTTTGAAAAGTTCAAAGAGTTTAAGAATGAAGTGGAGAACCAATTGGGTAAAAAGGTTAAAGCACTCCGATCTGATCGAGGTGGCGAATACCTGAGTCATGAGTTCCGTGATCATCTGAAAGAGTGTGGTATTGTATCACAGCTCACTCCACCTAGGACACCGCAGCATTATGGTGTGTCTGAGAGGAGAAATCGTACTCTGTTAGACATGGAACGGTCGATGATGAGTCATGCAGACTTGCCTGTTTCCTTTTGGGGTTTTGCTTTAAAGACTGCTGCAATGACATTGAATCGCGCTCCGACAAAAACAGTTCTAAAGACACCATATGAGATATGGACTGGGAAGCATCCCAGTATGTCATTCATTAAAATTAGGGGTTGTGAGGAATACGTACGACGTCAAATGCCTGACAAGCTGGAACCCAAATAAAATAAGTGTTATCTGGTGGGATATCCTAAAGAAACGAAAGGATATTACTTTTACCTACCATCTGATGGCAAAGTGTTTGTCGCAAGGACGGGTGTCTTCTTGGAGAAAGAGTTCTTATCAAGAAAGACGCAAAATGTAGAACTTGAAGAAGTTCAAGAACCACAAGTAGTGAATGAACCAGAATTGGATTCTGAGCCAGGACTACAAGATGTTGTAGCTAGAGAACCTGCTCAAGAGACACAAGTCCTACGTAGATCTGGTAGACCAAGTTGAGCCTGAGAGATATGGATTTCTCATGTCTCAAATAGGTAATGTGTTGCTTATGGATCATGATGATGAACTAGCGACCTACCAAGAGGCTATGAATGGACCGGACTCCGACAAATGGTTGAGGCTATGAAATCCGAAATGGACTCCATGTAAACAAACAAAGTTTGGAACATGGTGGAACCACCTGAAGGGGTACGACCCATACGGTGCAAGTGGGTCTTCAAGAAGAAGACCGACATGGATGGGAATGTGCAGACATTCAAAGGGCGACTGGTGGCTAAGGGTTTCAAGCAAATTCATGGTGTTGACTATGATGAGACCTTTTCCCATGTTGTCATGGTAAAGTCCATTAGGATATTGCTTGCTATTGCTGCGTATTATGACTACGAGATCTGGCAGATGGATGTCAAAATGGCTTTCCTAAATAGAAACCTCCTTAAGGAAGTGTACATGACACAACCCGAGGGTTTTGTATCCCCAAATGAAGCCACTAAAATATGCAAGCTGAATAAGTCCATCTATGGATTGAAATAGGCCTCTAGAAGTTGGAATCTTCGTTTTTATGAGAAGATCAAAGAGTTTGGTTTTGTCAAGAATGAAGATGAACTGTGTGTTTACAAGAGAATCAGTGGGAGCATTGTTGTCTTTCTGATATTGTATGTAGATGACATACTGCTGATCGGGAATGACGTACTTACCCTGAAATTTGTTAAGAACAACCTAGGGAACTGCTTTTCTATGAAGGACTTGGGTGAAGCGACTTATATACTCGGTATTAAGATCTATAGAGATAGATCGAAGAAGTTGTTGGGTTTGACCCAGAGTACGTACATTGAGAAGGTGTTGAAGCGTTTCAACATGCTTGAGTCCAAGAAAGGATTTTTGCCCATGTCTCATGGTGTGAATCTCTCTAAGGACCAGTGTCCAAAATCTTGTGAAGATAAGGACCGCATGAAGTTGATTCCATATGCTTCGGCAATTGGGTCAATCATGTATGCAATGTTATGTACTCGACCCGATGTCTCTTTTGCTTTGAGCATGACTAGCAGGTATCAGTCTGATCCCGGTGAATGTCATTGGATAGTCGTGAAGAATATCCTGAAGTACTTGAGAAGGACTAAGGATGTATTCTTGGTGTATGGTGGAGAGGAAGAGCTCGTTGTAAGTGGTTACACGGATGCCAGCTTCCAAACTGATAGGGATGATTCGAATTCTCAGTCAGGGTTTGTGTCTTGCCTGAATGGAGGGGCTGTGAGCTGGCAGAGTTCCAAGAAAGAGACAGTTGCTGATTCTACAACTGAGGCCGAGTATATCGCGGCGGAAAATGCAGCGAAGGAGGCTGTATGGATTAGGAAATTCATCGGCGAGCTAGATGTAGTTCCTAGCATTGTTGGTCCCGTAGTTCTCTACTGTGATAACAATGGTGCAATTGCACAATCTAAGGAACCTAGATCCCATTAGCGCTCCAAGCACATACTTCGGCGGTTCCATCTTATTCGTGAGATTGTCGAACGAGGAGATGTGAACATTTGCAGAGTGCCGACTGAGGAGAATATTGCAGATCCACTGACAAAGCCTCTCGCGCGGAGAAAGCATGATGGTCATACTAGATAAATGGGTATACGATACCTGAATGATCAACTCTAGTGGGAGTCTTGTGGGTTGCATGTAAAATATATATTCTGTTTGCTGTTTATTATTTATTCATATGATGAATTGTGTACCAATTATTTCTTTTTACAATTAATGACAAGTTCTTTTATTATGATATACTGTTTCTATATGATAGAATAAAATTCGTGATAAATACCCTTAGAATGTTCGCTTCCATAGGACATCAAGTACGTGACTTGAATGTGAGAGCCTATGATTTCGAAGCTTCATTCTTAAAAGGTCCCTGGTCGAGGTATCATCGTAGAAGCTAAGGGTGATGATGATACATTAAGACTAGCATGTGTGTTGACTGATGACCGGTTCTCACAGGTCATGATATTGTGATATCAAGTCATCACGTGGGTACTTGTTAGTGAACAAGTTGTACTGGACAGACCCAACCTGAGACTACTTTGTGGATTGTTACTTAAATGTGTCACAATTAGGTCTCATTTGACAATGGTGTTTGTGGTCCTTTGACCTGAAGTCGTGGCATTCATCAGGTGAGGAAGAGCGTACTTTGATGCCATCTAAAGTCTTCTCTTGAGAAAGCTTGACGATAAGGTTGGTTGTTGGGTATGTTACGAATCATTTGGATGTTTGTGTGTGAGCAGAAATGGGATTTGTCCTCCTGTATGATAGGAGTTACATCCATGGGCCCCTTGATGGAATGAGACTGAGAAATGCATGACCATGCTTGGTTGAGTCAATATATGATATTGAGCTCACCAATTTCAGACAGTCTATTCTAGATCAGGAAATTGGGATTGAACAATTATGAGGGTGACACGGTCCATGCCTCTAGTTCTATCCGGATGTAAAGGACAAAGGGACATGACAACACTAATACATTGGTCATGATAGGCTTATATGAGTTATGAACTCTTATTGCTTGGGTAGCAATGATGTATTGCTAGATGCCGCTGATTGTTTGTGAGACTTTTGTTGATACTTTGTGATCAAGTGGGAGACTGTTGGAGTTTCTGAGGTGATCTCAAAGCAATCAACAGTTAGTCTTGTTGCCAACGCAATATGAGCCTATAGGGTCGCACATAAAAGCGTTTGGAGAAATTGGAGAAAGGATTGTGTTGGCCTTACTCATATTGGATATGAGTGGAGGACCAATCCTGTGACTGCTTGGAATTAAGTTGAGAATGTCTCGACGGGAAATCGTTTAAAGGGTTTAAACGAATGGATTCATTCATGACAAATTCGGCTAAAGGGTTTAACCGAATTATGTCAAATTCGGCTAATGTGATTAACCGAATTATGTTGATTCGACTAATGAAATTCGGCTAATATGATTAACCAAATTTATTACAGATTCGACTAAAGGGTTTAGCCGAATCCGGTCAGTTCGATGAAATGGTTTCGCCGAATTTATATAGCCGAATGATTAGTCGAATTCGGCGAATGTCATTAGTCGAATTCGGCGAATGTCATTAGTCGAATTCGGCGAATATCATTAGTCGAAATAGGCGAATGTAAATCTGGACAGATTTTCTGTTTCTCCCTCTGGTCTGCGGATAGTCGATTTTATGCCTTTCGTATAAAAGGACATGATTAGGGCTTCGGCAAACACGGTTTTTCAGATCGAGCCTTTTCTCGAGAGAGAAATGACGGAAGCGTTCCGACTGTTCTCGTTCCATCCGCCGATCGTCGTTCCGCCGCCGATAGACGTCACCGCCGGTCGCCGCCTCCTCTGGATCGGGCCTAGCAGTCCGTGAGGACGTTGAGAGCTTCCTTCTCCGACCTAATTCTTGTACGACAAGAAGCTAGGGTTCTTCATCGCTTGTGTGGACTTCTGTAGAGGGATCGATCTATTTCGATCCTTGATGAACTCAAGGCAGAAATTCGGTTTTAATCTTGGAGCACCTAGGTTGGATTCGATCCAACTCCACTAAGGTAATTTATGCCTAGTATTTTTGATTAGCTTCTTGATTCAATGTTCATGGCCCGATCCAAACTCTTTTGGGTTGTTCTCTTTATCTCCGCTGCGCCTACATATGATGTATGGTTGTAGAAAACCCAACAACAATGTCACTATCCACTCACATAAAGGGGATATTTACCCCAAATAAAAGAGGCGCCGTGCTGGTGGTCTCATTGTCCTACCATCCACTATTAACAGAATTGTGATGGAGGACCCCATTGTTCCCTTAACCCATCCTTCCAGTTCAAACAAGTCTGTAAATACCCACTGTGGTGGTGGCCTTGATCTAACCAACAACCATACTATATTGACTATTAATAATTAGAAACTTGCAGGAAAGGGATATCATAGCAAAAGAAAGGGTGCTATAAGTGATAGCAATTAGGCACAGAACAAAGGAATCAAGCTTGAGCATTTGCACTATAAGTATAAAGCTACCCAAAACCGAATTTCATCCATTTGCCCTTCAAGTTAACGATTGCTAGCCTCGCAAGTCATCGGGAACTAGCAAGGGAAATTCCCTGGTTATTTAGCCTCTAATTTCCCAACCCGCCTGGAATTTAGAAAACAAAATTTCTAGGAAATTTAGGGTTCGACTCCCCGCACCGCCGAGGATTAGCAAACGAGATTTTCGGAAAATTAGCCATCAAAGGAAAACCCCTCTATATTTAAGCTAACTGTATGTAATATGCAGAATTTAACAAGTGTACGGGATCCGAAGTTAGCCAAAAAATTAAGCCCAGCATGAAACCAGGATAAACCCGATATCCTTGCTAGCGCGCACCTGAATTCTTATGATAATACCCGTCGGAATATCTGCTAGCATAAACTCCCACAACTTGATCCCAAGGATTAACAGAAATCTTTTAGTATAATCTCCCAATGAAAACTGGTATCAGGAATTAGGAAAAAAAAAGAAGAAAAGAAATCTGCTAGCATCTAATCCCATGGTAACAGATATCAGTTATTGGGAAAAAAAGAAGAAGCTGCTAACATAAAACCCCAAGAAGACTAAGGCCACAATCAGCAAGGCCACAGGGGGGGTAAAAATGCAGGAATTTAAGCCTCTAGAACCCCACCATCAGGCATTTAACTCACGAAATATCCAAAAACAATTAACCAACAAACATTAGGATTCAACCAACAGATGCCAGAGAGAATACCCAAAAATTTCAAGCAATAAGCAGGCCATTCGACCTATACCTAGATCAACCTCAGTTAAGCCAAAAGAAAAGAGATGAAGGGGGGAAAAAGGGTGAAGTGTTTCCTTGCCTCGGATTTAACCGGCGACTCGCTGGATCGCGACTAACACGCCGAGAGCCGAGGAATGCCCTAGCTCCGGTGACGAGGACAAATTTTGGCGACTCCAAGATCCCTCCGACGGCCAAAGCTACCGATGCCCGGCGATTCCAGCCGAACCCTAGCCCGCCATCAACGCACACTCGAAGGGGTTTTTTTTGGGGGGGGGGGGGGTCATCGAGGAAAGGGGAGAGAAAAAAAAAAGAGAAGATAAAAAGGGGGCTTCATTTTCCTTGCAGCCCGGTTCCTTCAGCCAAGATACATATATATATATATATACATATACACGTATATGTATACATATATTCTTAAAAAGTTTGATCCAGCAACACTGAGACCTGAATGTATGCATAATGTAACAACAAAACTCCAAAAAAAAAGAAAAACTTAACATCTACACACTTATGTGTGTATATGTATATATTTTGCAAATATACTCGATCTAGAATTTACTCGCAGGATGCCGACGACGATGACGACGAAACGGCAACGCCCTCTAGCATTAACACTCCGCAACGATAAATTTAGTATTTAGGACATTACCAATTTCATATTCCCGCTTAAAAGACTATAAGAAAGGCTGGGGCGTTACAGTTTGAGCACCTGATCAAAAGCTCAGTGGTGTTTGGGCACCTGATCAAAACTCCATTGTTGTTTAGGCACCCGATCAAAAAACCCATTGGTGATAGGGCACCTGATCAAATCCTAGTGGATTCCTACCAAGGATGGTAGAAGAGTAGATGTACCCAGTTTGATTAGGGAACTACTATAGATCCTTGTGTCTTCTGTGTTTGTGTTTATTTTCTGTATTGTGTTGCGCTGTGCTGTGATTTCTTATTTTGTTTTTATGCTCACTCTGTTATACACAAATAAATATCAGTATTTTAATTCCGCTATAAAAATAAGTTAAAAACTTTTAATACTCTATTAACCCCCCCCCCCCCCCCCCCCCCCCTAGAGTAAATCTAAGATCGAACCTCACTTTCAATTAGTATTAGAGGACTTTCAATTGGTATCAGAGGTTGGTTGATTGTCTACAGTCTAACAGCTGAATCCAAAGATCAATCAGATCATAATTTCCTCTAGAGTTTTATTTTTCTAAAAACTCATGGCACAGAACAAAGAATACTCAAGCACAAGACATCTAATGTGCAATCTTAAAAAGTTTGCATTATGGAAGGCAAGGATCAGATTATATATAAATTCTATTGATGAGGATATCATTAATGTTATTTTGACAGGACCTCCTACTCCTACAGCAACAACAAGTGCTGAAACAATAATAAACAATAATATTGTTCCACCTCCTGAGTGGACAGATGCTCAAAAGAAGCAAAGAAGTGTAGATGCCAAAGCAATGAATATCTTGGCACAAACAATGTCTGATGACATTTTCCAAAAGGTTGTGTACTGCACCTCATCCAGGGATATTTGGATTTCCCACAACAACATGGTTGAAGGTTCTACAGATAAGAGAAAAGACAGAAGATCTCATCTCATCTCCCAGTATGAAAACTTCAAGAAGGGAGAAAATGAAAAAGTTGCAGACATGTACAATAGACTCAGTCTCATAATCAATGAACTGAAGACTTTGGACAAAGTGATCTCAATCACTGAAGTTAATGATAAGATCTTAATGTGCTTCCCCAGCACATGGGACTCAAGGATCTGGCCAATCAAGGAAGCCAGAAGCCTTAATGAGATCTCTACTGAGACCTTGTTAGGCAAGCTAAAGTCCTATGAGCAGCTTATTAAGTCTAGAGAAGATGAACAATCTACCTCATATCCAGCATCCAAGAAGGAAAGAAGCATTGCTTTCCAAGCAACATAAGAGGAAGACAAAGCTCTTGGAGAAATGGAGTTTATGAGCCTCCAAGCCAAAAGATTTTACAAGATGGCTAAAAAGGATTTCAGAAAGAAGGATTCAAGATCCAGAGAAAAACCAAGGTATGACAAATCAAATTCTAAAGAAATTATCTATTTTGGTTGCAGGAAACCTGGACACATTCTACCTGAGTGTCCAGAGAATCAAAAGAAGGACAAAAAAAGAGAAAGAAGAAAAGAGGCACTCCAACAAGTCATCCTCCCACAAACACAAACATAATGGAAGATGCTTTGTAGCTGAAACATGGAGTGAGACAGACTCAGAATCTTCATCCAGCTCTTCTGATGATGAAGAGAATGAAAATGACAAAGATCAATGCTTGATGGCTATCTATGTCTCAAGCAGTGAGTCAGAACTTGCATCTTCATCCAGCTCTGCTGATGATGAAGATGAAAGAAGTTTCTGCATGATGGCTATCAATGCCTCAGGAAGCAATTCTGAAGATTCAGAATCTGATAATGACAGTTATCAGGTAATATCTAACTTTGATTATAATTCAAATGATTTTAGAAATGATTTTAAAACTCTTTGTTTAGATATAATTAAATATGAGAAGGAGATAATCTCTCTCAGAAATAGGTTGGTTGAAACGAATCAACTGGCTGAAGATAATGCCAATCTTAAGAAAGAATTAGCTGCCTCAAAAGAACATATTGTTCTCATTGAGAACAAGCTATCTGAGGCTAAGAAATTTGAAGAATCCCTAAATGGGAGAAGTATCAAACTGATGGACATCACAAGCACAGTGAATGCCAGAATCAGTAGCAAACTGGGCTTGGGTGCATCATCAAGTGAGCCACATCTTCTTAAGAAGAATACTTTATCTACACCAGTAAAATTCATCTTTGCCAAGGGCAAAGAGGCAGTAGAAATAGATAAAACTATCTCAAGCAAGCCTGTTAAGAATAAAGGAATTCAGCAGAATTCATCGAACGGAGCTCGACGAAATCACTTCATTTCGCCGAACGGAGATCGACGAAAGCTGAGCACAGAAGTTTTGGTATAGTTATTTGTCGAACGACGCTCGATGAAATTACTTCAATTCGTTGAACGACGATCGACAAACTCTGAAGACAGACCTTCAGTATAGTTATTATTTGAACGACGCTCGATGAAATTACTCCAATTCGTCGAACGATGATCGACGACCACAATTTGTCGAACGGAAAATGTACTGAATTTCAGAAGAATTCTTATTCTCAATAAACTAAAAATCCTTTCACTTAGTGGATCATTCCTCCAAGGAAATATCATCCACAAGGCTATAAGGATCATCCTGAGATGTCTTTCATTTCAGAATTTTGTGGAAAGACAAAAGGACCCAAGGTAGTCTGGGTCAAAAACAACTAGTTTATTTTTTATGTGGTGCATGTACAAGGCTATCCAAACATAAAGGAACAGTGGTATTTGGATAGTGGGTTCTCAAAGCATATGATAGTAAACAAGGCCAACTTAAGCAATTACAAGGCAAAGCTTGGACCCAAAGGTGGACAAACCAAAGGCTATGGAAAATCAAAGTTGGAGTAGTTACCTTCAAAGAGGTAGCAAATGCCAAGGGTCTCAAGCATAACCTCATTAGCATAAGCCAGTTATGTGATGAAGGTTATCAGCTAACTTTTAAACATTCCTTATGTCATATTACCAATAATAAAAACATTAATGTGTTGTCTGGTATTAGACATGGAAATATTAATTTAGTCAATTTTGACTCTGCCAATTCAGACATTTGTTTATTTAATTCAATAAGTAAAACAAATGAATTATGGCATAAAAGGCTAGGACATATTAACCAGATAACACATTAATGTTTTTATTATTGGTAATATGACATAACGAAGAGTTAAATGTTACCTGATAACCTTCATCACATAACTGGCTTATGCTAATGAGGTTATGCTTGAGACCCTTGACATATGCTACCTCTTTGAAGGTAACTGCTCCAACTTTGATTTTTCCATAGCCTTTGGTAACTGCTCCAACTTTGGGTCCATGCTTTGCCTTGTAATTGCTTAAGTTGGCCTTGTTTCATATCATATTCTTTGAGCACCCACTGTAACGCCCCAGGTTTTCTTATAGTCTTTTACGTGGGGTCACGATAAAATCAACTGTTTAAATACGAAATTATCATAGTTTAGTGTAAAAATGAGAGGGGCATTACCGTTTCGGGAACGTCGTCGTCGTCCGGCGAGTTCATTCCAGTTGAGAGCGTAGTTGCAGTTATATGTATGTCTATGTATATATATACATATATGTATGTATATACATATATATATGCGTGTATGAAAGTTCTTACATATAAATACTATAATAAATGTATACAAATAAATATAAACATATGTGTATGCATGCTTAAATATATATACACACTCACACACGTATATGAGGGCATTTAATTAGTGTTTTGATTTTTTTTTCTTTTTCTTTATGAGCTCGGTTATATAATTTCCCCTTTGTTGGTGGCTGGCTTTTTATTTTCATTTCCAAGGAGGGGCGCACCCTTTCTTCCGATCCCGATATTTCTCCAGGAGCATCGAGGGTAGGGTTTTGTCGAGGTCGGGGTGGAGCGGCGCCGGATCCATCGGAGGTGAAAGGTTTTTGGTTGCCGGGGTTGAGGATCCGAGCGGCTTTTCCTCTGCTTGTCGCAATCCGTCGGGTTGCCGGTTGGCTTGAGGCAAGGAAACTTTTCTCTTCTTCGTCGCCCCCCTCCTTCCCCTCTTTGCTTAATTGAACTTGGCAGGTTTCTTCCTATTATCTGTGCTAAATATCATTTCATTTTCTTACCTCTTATGGGTCATATGAAACCCTTGGCCGGTGGTGATTGCTTGGTTTCTCCTTTTCCCCTTCCAGGTTTTGTATTAGCTCTTGGAATCGTCTTTTTATTTGGGAAATTAGGATGGTGGCTATTTGGTTTCTCCATCCAGAATTTAGTATGAGCATTTGAAATGCTTCTGTTTTTTGGGAAATTAGGATGGTGGCTATTTGGTTTCTCCATGCAGGATTCAGTATTAGCATCTGAATTGCTTCTTTTCATGGGAAATTAGGGTGGTGGCTGGTGGCTGCTTGGGTTCTTTCTGGTGATGGGAATTAGTGAGCTCCCTTGGTTCCCTGCAAGTAGTTTTTTTTGCTTGGGTTGTGTGGGAATTGGTGAATTCCATTGGTCATGCCAGTAATGACTTGTTTATGTGCTGAAATTTAGTGAATTCCCCATAGTTTCATCCTAAATTAAATTCTTAATTTATGCAAATCTGCATCCATATACTAGGAAATTTTCTTGGTATATGCTTAAGTCAATCACCTGGTTCATGAAATTTTTGGATTTAAACGCTATTTGTTTGGGTAAATTTCTTTTTGGGGGGCTGCCTTTGTCTATTAAGGGTGTTAATTTGTTAGTGGGGCTGCTGTTATAGTGTTATTTGGGATTGTTTCTTTCCCTTGGGGCTGCTTTATACACGTATGGTTCTATTAGTTGTATACCTATATTTCCATTCAAAAATTCTCCTTCCGGATGCTTGATATTATCTAGATTATGCTAGAAATTTCTTCCCCCTGTTGATCTGTATTACCTAGTTTTATGCTGAAATTCTTCCCTCTTACCTGATGGTTTGGTTCCTGATTGTTAGGCTCTACCTAGTATTATGCTGGAGAAGTCCTCTTTCCTGATGCATGGCTCTACTTAGTTTTATGCTGGAGTTTGTCTTGGATTTCCGTGGTTATACCGGCTGGATTTTTTTGTTTGGGGTGTTATGCTGAAAATGTTCTGGACCCTTTCTTTTTCTTGGTTAGCTGCTAGTTGGTTACTCCTGATTTTCTTAATCATATGTAGTGGCTAATCTTGCTTTTCGTTTAGAAGTCAGGATGGTTTTCTTTTGGTTATATGCTTGGGCTAGTGGAAATTCTGGATGGATAAGAGTAGGGATGGTTAACCTTGCCATTCATTTAGAAATCGGGTTGGATAAGCATGCATACCTCTGTGCTTATATTGTGTATTTCCTTATAGATTTGGATGGCTAAATTATGCATATCTATGCATATTCTGCGTGTTTCGATAGCGAAAGGTCTAGTTGGTTTTACTGATCTGCACCCTTCACTGGTTAAAGCGAGATATTTCACCTTTAATTGCATGTGATCGGCTTGTTAAATTCTTCCTATTTTCTCTTATAGCGAGCTAAAAGTTTGATTATTTCCCTTGGTATGGCTTTCTTTTCTTCTAGTTACTAGATGCCCCGGGTTGGGGATGCTCTTTTGGCTTATGCTTAATACGAGGAAATTGTTTTATTCGAGCCTTACCAATAGCTAACCAGCATATCTATCATTTTATAGTTTCCATTCTTTCTTCTTCCTTGTCTGCCTGACCGGTTGATTTTAGGTTAGTGGCGGTTGTGTTTCACTTTTGTGTCTTGTTTGGTGTTCTCGGTTCTTGATCCCTTATGTCATCCCCCTTAGAATCTGGATAGCTTCTATACCTGCTTAGTTATGCTACCAGGTAGTCTGATAAGACTTCCCTAGGTTTAGAGAAGTTTGCTCGCCCTAAGATCGTGTAATTATTTCTTCTTTTATGAAGTTCCCCGTCTATTTTAAAATGAACTCTTCTAGACAACTTTGATATAAGTCCTCTTCGTTGACTTGATATAAGTCTTCTCCCATCGGCTCTTGTTGAGTTTCCTGTCGATTTCATCGCTCATTCTGAATTGTTTCCTCATATATCTATATGTTCTTCTGTCGGGTGTTCCCGGGTATCTTAAGCTTTGTTATCAAACCTTTTAAGTCCCTTTGGCTGAGACTTTGGTAAAGCTATGCTCTATTCTTGAGTTGCCCTGTATTTGGTTAGTGTTCATCTGTGGTGTCTTTTCGTGCCCTTCATCGTATCCTTGCGAGAAGTTTGTTGGGAGAGTCTAGATTGAACTCATCATGTGTTTTCTTATGAACTGTTGAGTCTTGTTCAGGTGTTTGTCCTTCGTGTTATGATTTTCTTCATCTTGTTCCGACACCAGACCTGGCATGGTGTCGGCTTTCTAAAGTCTTCGACCTTGTCGTAAGTTGAATGTCGTTGTATTGATTAATTGCTGAACCTGGTGCTGTCTAATCCTCTCGTCTTGAGTTGTGGTTACAACTATCTGAAATCCCGTTCCGCCGCCTGGCACTCCTCTGTTTGCTATGTGGGTTTATGAGCTAAGTATGCTATGTTTTTTAATTCTCCGGGATAGTCGTGGTGAGTGGTTCTTGATCCCTATGATCTTTGTTGTATAATGTCCTGAGTGTTCTCAGGTGATCTGCACCGTGGTTTAGTTATATACTTATATATATACATATACTTATGTATATGATTATGCACCCTGCTTCTAGTGCTTTGTGTGAGTCTGTTGAGCGTGTGAGCTAAAGGTCACCGCCACAGTGCCTCTTTTGGGCTGTTGGTTTGGGTGGATTGGAGTCACCGCCGCAGCACTCTTGTTTAGTTTTTGGGCTGCGGGCGTTAGTGGAGATACGACCGTCGCAGTGCCTTCTTTTGGGGGACATTTTTCCCTCGAGCTGATCAGTCTCAAGTTCTTATAAACATATATGCTTATATATGTGTATTATAATATTATATATATGACCATCACCTCTGAGCCGCAATGGCGGACACGTGGTGGGCTTTGATTATTTTGGCTAATACCGTCTGGTGCAGGCTTTTCTTTTCCTTTTACCGAGTGCACTCACTTGAGCTGGCTCGGGTTGTCGTAAGATTATTGATGTTTACCTGCTTAGTTCTCCTTTCTGTACTCTTTTATTTCTCTTTGCTGCTAAATCTTGGTTTTCTTGCACCCTTTTGGGCTAAGGCATTATTTTCTTATGAATGTCTCAGGTTCAGGTCTTTAGCTGCTGCAGGAGTTAGAGTGGTGTCATTCAATTTTTCTGTCGAGGCCCTTCCTCTCTGTTAGGTAAGGGGCAGTTCTTTAGTTGTTGCCTTCTTTTGGTTGTTTTCCTTCTTTCTTGCGGGTTCGTGTCAGTTGTTGGTGCCCGTTTGTCTTTTATACTTAGTTTACTTGCTTGTAGTTTTGCTGTTACTTTTGGGTTGTGTACCTACTTGCTCTCTGGGAAGCTTTATGCTAGAATGCATTAGTTACTTTATTGGTATAAAAATGTCATTCTTGCATATCATGATTTTAAATAAATGTCGCATACTTTGAAGATCTTAGAGATTCCTTTCTTACTGTACTAAACATAGATTTATGCATATCATTTTTGGATGTTAATCTTCATGGTCATGTAGGCTAAACTGAACCTATTTTCCGTGCGTATCTATAATTTTCTACTTGTGGAGTAGATGATCCACCGGACCGAGGGACGCGGTCTTATGCTTAAAATGTAAAACTCTCTTTTTTATCCCAACACATATATGTCTTTTATAATTTTCTACTTGTGGAGTAGATGATCCACCGGACCGAGGGACGTCGTCTCCTGCAGGACGTGGCATCATGACACGTATTTTCCCCTTGCTCTGATAATGTGTATTAAATTCATGGGAAAATGCGGGTTGTGACACCCACTATCCTATCATATGCTTAAGTTGGCCTTGTTTCCTATCATAAGTAAAACAAATGAATTATGGCATAAAAGGCTAGGACATATTAACCTTAGAACTATATCTAAGCTTTCTGAGGACAATCTTGTTAGAGGACTGCCTTCTGGTTCATACAAGAAGGAAGGACTCTGCAGGACTTGTCAACTAGGAAAGCAGACCAATAGTAGTTTCAAATCTTTATCCAAGAGTGATTCACCTAGGATTATGTACTTACTGCATTTGGATCTCTTTGGACCCACTGCAATACAGAGTCTAGGAGATAAGCATTACACTTTAGTTATTGTAGATGACTTCTCAAGATTCACTTGGGTGTTCTTTCTTAGGAATAAGTCTGACACCTTCAGTGTTCTGACAGACTTTCTCAGGTCCATCAAGATTGAGTACTCTACTCTAGTTGCATTGATCAGAAGTGATCATGGCACTGAGTTTGAATCTCTTATGATGAGAGAATTCTGTGGAAAAGAAGGGATCAGGCAATGTTTATCTGCTCCTAGAACTCCTCAACAAAATGGGGTAGCTGAAAGGAAAAATATAACACCTATTGAATCAGCAACTGCATTGCTTGCTGATGCTCACTTGCCAATCTCTTTTGGGGCAGAGGCAGTGAACACTGCAAATTATGTGTTGAACAGGATTTTGATACATAAACTCAATGGTAAAACATCCTATGAATTAATTCAGAATAAAAAGCCTAAGGTTAACTATTTTAAGATTTTTGGATGTAAATGCTATGTGCATAACAATGATAAGAAATATCTAAGGAAATTTGAATCAAAATCTGCTGAAGGTATATTCCTTGGATATTCTCTTTCTAGTAAAGCATATAGAGTTTACAACAAATCAACTCTTAAGATAGAAGAGTCCATGCATATATCTTTTGATGAAACTAATATATTAATTGAGGAGAGGAACACCACCTCTACCAAAGATACTTTGCAGGTACCAGCTCAATATGAAGAGCTCAATGGATTAGATCTACAGAGTAAAGATTCTCTAATTCCATCAAATGAAATAATTGAAGACAGTGAAGAAGAAGATAATCCAGATCTTGTTGACAATTCTAATTAATTGACAGCTGAACAAGTCCCTCAAGAGGAAACTATTGTTGAACATACTCCAACTGTTGATCTCATCACAGTAAGAGATCATCCAATATCTCAAGTTATTGGAGATATTTCAGCAGGTGTTCAAACAAGGCATTAACTACACCAAAATCAGATGCAAACTTGTTTCCTATCACAGGTTGAACCTCAATCCATAAAAGATGCAGAACAAGATCTAAACTGGATTCTTGCAATGCAAGAGGAACTCAACCAATTTGAAAGGAACAAGGTTTGGGATTTGGTTCCAAGACAAAAAGGGCCATCCAGTCATTGGCACCAAATGGGTCTTCAGGAACAAGCTAGATGATCAAGGCATAATAAACAGAAATAAAGCAAGATTGGTAGCCCAAGGATATTCTCAGGAAGAAGGAATTGATTATGATCAAACCTTTGCTCTTCTTGCTAGACTTGAAGCTATAAGGATATTCCTTGCTTTTGCTGCCTTCAAGAAATTCAAAGTATATCAGATGAATGCGAAGAGTGCATTCTTAAATGGAGATATCAAAGAAGAAGTTTATGTGGAACAACCACCAGATTTTATCTCTCCAACTCACTCTTCCTATGTCTTTAAGCTTAATAAAGCTCTCTATGGTCTCAAGCAAGCTCCCAGAGCATGGTATGAGACCTTAGCTAATTTTCTTTTGGAGAAAAAATTCTGTAGAGGCATTGTTGATAAAACCTTATTTTTTAGGATACATAAAAATCAGACATTACTAGTTCAAATTTATGTAGATGATATTATATTTGGCTCTACTGATTCAAATCTATGCAAAAGGTTTTCTGACCTAATGCAATCAAAATTTGAAATGAGTAGTATGAGTGAGTTATCTTACTTCCTTTGCCTTCAAGTGAAGCAAACTCCAAATGGCATATTCATATCACAATCTAAGTATGCTAAGGAATTAGTGAAAAGATTTGGTATGTCTGATGCTTCTACCATGAAAACACCCATGCCCTCCAATGCTGTTATTAACAATGATGAATCAGGGAAACCTGTTGATCAGAAAGTATATAGAGCAATTGTTGTCTCTTTACTTTAATTAACAGCTAGTAGACCTGACATAATGTTTGATACATGCATTTGTGCTAGGTTCCAAGTTAACCCCAAAGAATCTCACCTAATTTTATTAAAAAAAATTGAGATATATAAAGGGTTGTCCAAATCTAGGACTCCGGTATCCAACTGCATCAGGATTTGAATTAACTGGATTCTCAGATTCTGATTATGCTGGATGCAAAGTAGACAGGAAAATCATATCAGGAACTTGCCAGTTTCTTGGTGATAGGCTAGTGTCTAGGTTTTGTAAGAAACAAACATCTGTGTCTACATCAACAGCTGAAGCAGAATATATTGCTGCTGGCAGTTGCTGCTCACAAATATTGTGGATACAAAATCAACTTCTAAATTATGGTATCAATCTAAATAAATCAATTATATTTTGTTACAATACAAGTGCAATATATATAACACAAAATCCAGTACTTCATAGTAGGACTAAACACATAGAGATTAGACACCACTTTATCAGAGATAATGTGGATAAAAATAAAATTTTGCCTACAATTTATTCCTACTGACTTACAAAGATCTGATATTTTCACCAAACCCTTGGATGAAAAGAAGCAGATTTTCTTTATAAATCAGCTAGAAATGATAGATCGAGAGTCAATCAATTAAAAAAAATAAAAATTATATCTTTTATTTATCCCTCAATGTGTGAAGTAAGTTCAGTCGGTCTGTTGTCAAAAACCACTAAGACAAGCTCTCAGTCTCAACTGAGACAGCAGAGACAAGCTCTCAGTCTCACCTGAACTGCTGAGATAAGGCCTAGGGCCGCTGAGAAGTTGTCTGGATCCGCTGGGACGGGACAGAAGAATCCGCTGAGACTGGAAGCTGTCTCAGCCCAACCGCTGAGACGATACCTATTAGATCCAGGGAACGACAAAGACAAGCTCGATCGTCGAACTGAGATCGACGAAAATTAATTTTTCATCGAACGCAGTCTGACGAAGGCTAAGTCTTTTCAACTTCTGATCTCTCTATATAATCAAACTTTTATTTCATTTTATCTTTGTGCCTATAGAAATTGCTTCTCCTTCTAGTTCCTTTGCACTTGATCTCTTTTTCTTTTGCAGGAATAATGGCAATCTTTCTTCTAAAAATTGCATCCTTCCCTACCTCCTATACAAATGTCCCTTCTTCTAGGGGCCTAGCTTCAGGTCTTCCTGAAACTAAGCAGGGGGAGATGCTTTATGAAGAAGCTCCAGTTTCATGGGGAGATGCTTTATGAAGAAGCAAAAATTTTGATAGAAGCAGTTTCAGTTCTTGATGAAGAAGCTCCAGTAGTTTTAGTTTTTGTTTCAGATATGACAAATACAGATGCAGATTCAGTTATGGTGTTTCTGATATAGCAGATACAGTTTTTGATAAAGAAGATCAATAAAGAAGATCAACAGAGTAGTTTTAGTTTTCTTTCTGTATTCTACAATTTCAGTATTAGAAAGCAAGTTTTTGAAAGTGTAAAGTTTTCTAAATCTAGAGTACTATATTTCTTATCTGCTGAAATGATTTAATTTCTATCAGATATTTATGCTCGATGTTTTGTTTGTTTTAATTTTGTCAAATAGCGTCCTAACCCAAATAGGGGGAGATTGTTGGAACAACCCTATTACTGATTTGGGCTAGGATCACTATCTATTGACTAGGACTAAGTTGACCCCAATGTATAGTCTAAGGGTCAAGGTTTTAGGCTGTCAGAGTTAGCTAGAACTTAGGAAAACTCTAAGTTTTTGTGTTCGACGAACTCCATCCTGTGTTCGATGAAATCCATCCTGTGTTTAACGAAAGTCATGCTCCAGTTCGACGAACTTGCCAAGCTTCTGTGTTCGACGAACTTCATTCTGCGTTCGACGAACTCCTCTCTGCGTTCGACGAATGTCATACTTCAGTTCGACGAACTCATTCTCAGCTCGACACACTCAGTTCTCCAGCCAGTCCAGCAGTTTATTCTTCAGTTCGACGAACTCCAGTTTGAGATCGACGAACTCAGCTCTGTGGTCGATGAATAAGTATCAAGATGTTCAGATCGACGAATGTGCTTCTCAAATTGACGAACTCAGTTCTTCTAGCTAGATTCAACAGTTTATCTCTCAGTTCGATGAACTCCAGCTTGAGATCGACGAACTCCAAATTCTATTCAACAAATTAATTAAGTTCGACGAACTCCAGATTCAGTTTGACGAACTCAATATTCTGTTCGACGAACTCAGTTCTCAGATCGAAGAATTTTCTCCCCAGCTTAAAATTTCAGAAGGTTCAATTATATTTTCTCTGAACTCAGATCGACTATCACCAACGGATCTATTCCTATCAGATAAGTCAGGATTTAATCCTTTCCTTTAATTATTCTCTTATCTCAAGAAAGTAGCCGTTGACATATTTTGGAAAAGGACACTTTCATGGAAAAAGGAAATCAGTCAGAATTCTCTAAGGAAAAATAAAGAAAAAGATTTACAGTATTACAGCAGCAAGAGAGAGAAAGAATTGAGAAGAAACAGTCGACCAGAGGAAGAAACATTCTAAAGAGAAAGCAGAAAAAAAAGCTTTTCAAATCTTCATCTTCTACAGTAGCATCTTTCATTCTCTGAGAACAACAACACAAATCATTCTCTCAGTTTTCAGCTGCTAGTTCTAATCTTCAAGAGCAACAATAATCTGAGAAACATTGTCTCTCAGATTCATCAGCTATCAAGGAAGATCAAATATATTCAAGAGGAAGCTCCATCCATTATCTGTCAAGAAATTCTATCAGACAGGGGGAGCTTCACAACAACAAATCCACTAGTCTTCTCTAAGCTTGTTGACAGAGAAGAACTTCATAAACCCTCTTTATCCAATCTTGTACAAGGTTCTAAATCCCTTCAAAATTTAACCCTTTGGTGGCAGGGCACCTGATCAAAAACATGTGGTTGGTTTGAGCACCTGATCAAAAGCTCAGTGGTGTTTGGGCACCTGATCAAAACTCCATTGGTGTTTGGGCACCTGATATAAAAACCCATTGGTGATAGTGCACCTGATCAAAAACCTAGTGGATTCCTACCAAGGGTGGTAGAAAAGTAGAGGTACCCAGGTTGATTGGGGAACTACTATAGATCCTTGTGTCTTCTGTATTTGTGTTTATTTTCTGAACTGTGTTGTGTTGTGCTGTGATTTCTTGTTTTGTTTTTATACTCACTCTGTTATACACATATAAATATCAGTATTTTAATTCCGCTATAAAAATAAGTTAAAAACTTTTAATACTCTATTCACCCCCTCTAGAGTAAATCTAAGATCTAAGCTCACTTTCAATTAGTATCAGAGGACTTTCACAGAGCAGCATATCACTTCTACTTCAGGCCTGATAGTATCTGACCCATCAGTTCAACTGGAGCTGGTCTGGATAGATGATACTGATGTCTGGGTCTTACGGCTGAAGAAGGTCCCGTTGTTCAATGTCATGTGTTCCAACCATGGACAGGAGGAGCATACATGGGAACCCTTAGATCTCATGCAATAATGCTACCTGGGACTATTCTCCTCAGGTACAACCGAACCCATTGTACTTTACTTTTCCTTTCCTCATGCTTAGAACCCATAGACCCAAACTTACATTTTGGGGACAAAATTATTTCTTTGTTTATTGGGATTTGTAACATCCCCATTCCAACTAGACCCTTAGTGTAAGTTAGGGCATGACAAGTGTCATGACATGAGATTTAGGGCAAGAAGGTGACCCTAGGACCCAAAGTGACTAGGTGATCTCACCTAGAGAACCCCAATAGACACAAGTCAACCTAGGTCAATTCACCTCAAATTGAACTCACAAGCCAAATTTGACATCACCTATACATTCTTAACCCTAAGGGTGAGTCAATGGACCATGAACCACATGGATTGGTCAACCAAATTAGGCAACTTGACCAAAGTCAAACTTAGGTCAAAGTAGCGCATTAACCCTAATATGGCTCAATTGGACTTCAATTGACCAAATTGACCTCACCACTTCCCTCCTAACCATTAAGGGAGGCCATTAGGTCAATAATAATCCATTAGGCTCAAACAATTTCATGAAATCGACCAAAGTCAACTTTGGGTCATTTTAGGTCAATTTAATCCTAAATGAATCAATTTGCCCAATCATGACTCCACCATGACCCAATCAACATTAGATGGTGTCATAAGACCCATGACCATCATATGGGGGCATCCACATCATCAGTTTGTCCAAGTGAACCCCAAAGTCAACCTTGGTCAAACTTAGTCTAAATATGAAAATCAAAGGTGCTTAACTTAATTCTCATCGGCTAAAGCCCTCAATGGCAACCCATCCTGCAGCCCACTAGCCTAAAGAGCCCTTGCCCTCTGAATTCAAATGAGGATGACATGCAAGATGGCACATAGGTGATTTCCCCAAATTTCAAATGAGACAAGGGATGGATTCATGGAATGAACTCCACATGGCCCTCAATTCTTCTCCCAATGCTATCCTCTAAACTCACTATAAAATTGCCCATCAATTCCCTGCAGGAATTAAGCCATGTGGAGGAGGATTTCAGAAATTTGGAGGTGGTCGACCCATGCCATCAATGGAAACTTCTTAAAGACTGTCCCCCACTTTTAATTGAGCTTCATATTAGCTTTAGTGTGTTGAGAGGAGAGAAAGCCCGCACTCAGAGAAGAGAATCCAGATCTATTGGTGTAAATTGGCTTGGAGCTCAAGAGTGGTGGTCAGTAATGGCACCAAAGGCAATAACCCATCTTCAAACTCGATTTACGGTGCATTTCTCCTCCCATCCTCTTGTGTTAGATCTACATATCAATTAGCAAGGAATCCAAACTTAATTGAGCTTGGATCCATGGGATTCAAGTGAGAATTTCATGCCGAATTTCCCCTCCCCGAAATTCCTATTCAATCTGCTTGCTGCCGCCAAACCACTTCCAATCGATGGACACCACCTCGACAGAGGTGGTGGTGGTGGTGGTAGTGGTCAGTCGTGGAGAGAAGGAGGCTTCTAGAAAATCCCATTACAAAATTGTCCAAGAACATTCATTTTCAGCCATCGGCTGAAGCTAGAAGATGACCAGGAACCGTTGATCTTGCTTCGAGGTCTGTGTTGCATGATTATTTCATGAGCTAGAGTTTTATTTCACTATATTATATTCTGTCACACTTTATTCAGCAAATTCAAGCTCAGATTTAGGTACCTTATGGGCTGAATCAGATCAAGTCACGAACTTCAAATTTGTATCCCTTTGTCTCTACTTTCCAGGGAATTTTAAATCCCATTAATTGGTGCCCTACATCCCCTAGCAACTCTATTTTTCAGGGAGGTAACCTAATGGTGACTTAGATATTAAATTTTTAATTCCTAAATAATAACTAATGGCATGAGTCTGAAATTTTGGACATGCATGAGGGGTACCTAGATAGAGTTCCCATCGAAAAATCAGAATTTTTGGAGGAACTTTCTTTATGACTTAGGTAAAAAATTTATGATACATGTGTAGGTGATATGCATGCTTAAACAACTTCAAAATGACCCAAATATCTGGAAAATTGTTGTTTAGGTCATAATATTCCCTTGGTCAAAACTTGGTGTCATTTGGCTTTCCGCATGTGGAGGTATTCCTTTTGCAACAATTGTGTATGATAGGAAATGGGGTGCATATAGCACAAAATGCAATTTTGTGTATCTTTCCCAAATAACTTAGTGCATGTCAATGAAATTTTGGCCATGCATGTACATACCATAGATACACCCCCTGCCCAAAAATCATACCTTTTGGGCAAGATTTTTCTATAGTTTTGGTAAACGTTTGATTTATCATATATATGTAATATCTATGGTTAGTTCACTTCAAAATGACCCAAATCTTTGGTATGTGGTTTTTTAGGTCATCAAACATCACAGGTAAAATTGTGGGATCATTTCGCTTAGTGCATGTGGAGGAATTCCACTGCAAGATTTGTCTACCTTAAGAATTAATGTGCATATAGCACAAAATATTATTTTGGATATTTTACCAAAATTACTGAATGCATGCCATTGAAACTTTGGCCATGCAGGTATTATGATAAAATGTATCACCTCTAGAATAATGAGAATTTTTGGAATAGATTTCATTTAAATTAATGAGATAATTATGACCAAATATATTATTAAAAATCTAAATCTCTCTCATTTGTGAGACTAAGTCATAACTACCTCTTGGAATTTATTGACAAATTTTAGCATCATTTTCTCTGAATATTATATTTATTTGGATTTACCTCATATGTCAATATATGCAATAAACATGGTTAGATTAATCTGGAAAATTCCAATCTTCTAAATAGACATTTTATAGAGTGATTTGTACTTCTTGGAATTTATTGACAATTTTTAGCATCATTGCCTCAGAATAATGAATTTATGTGATTTACCTCACATGTGAATATATGCATTAAATATGGTTAGATTAATCTGGAAAATTCCAATCTTCTGTATAGACACTTTATAGAGTAATATTAATCTCTGGAAATTTACTTGGAAATTTGGAAAAGAATTTTATATAATTCATATGTAAAGGTGGAATTGTCACACTTAGGAATTTATAAGGAATAATGATTATAACATTGTTGGAAAATTACAAATCTCTGTTAAGCACTATTTTGAATAATGTCAAACTTCTGGAAACTCATTTGGAATATTTTGGCATCAATTTTATATACTCCATGTTCAATATTGGATGGTGTCTCATAAATAATGAAATTAATTATTAGGCCCAAATTTAATTGAAAATCCTTTAAATTTTGGTAGACTACATTTTATATCATGTTGAACCTCTAGAATTAATATTACATGCACTGGTCTTGAGATTATGATAGTCTCTTCACAAATGTCATGATCAGTAATGTTAGTGCAGGTGGTCTGCATATAGTAAAAACAACCTCTAGTGAATTGACCACGATTATCACCTTGGATATACATGAAAATTGACATGTGATTGTAAGATTACATTTATATCAACTCCAAAAAGTGATAGAATTTTTGGAGCACAAATGTTCTGTAGTTTGGATTAAAATACGATTTATGTCACATTCATGTATTAATGAAATTTAAGGAGTTAAACGGTTTAGAAAAATACAATTTTCTAACACACACTCATTTTTATCATATTACATCTTTGGTTTAAATTTTGGAGCATATAGATAAGTTTTGATGGGGAATCATATTTAGGTCATAATCTATATGGATTGAAAGTAAGCAGTGTTTAACAAAATGCTTGCTAGTGAATAAACACGAGGACAAACATAGATCTTGATTATAATGAAGTTAAAGGAATGTTTGAAAGTTGTTAATCTTCTGATTGGAGTTCTAGGGCAATTAGGCAAGGTGTGATGAGTGATAGGTCACATGGATGTTACGGGGAGTAGCTAACATTGGAGTCCGAGTGATAGATCAACTCTCCCCTACAAGAGTTATAAATCTAACTTATGAATACTATAGTAACCAGAGAGAGCGAGTTATAAGGAAGGGTAGCCATCAATGAGATTAATTACCTTTAGAAAGGGAGGTTTGTGGTGTCAGCCCATCAAATCTCCTAGTACCATTGCGAGCCCTTCATCGGGTAGACCTTGGGAAATCCAAGATTCACCTCTAATCTCTAAGTATAACTAAACACTAAGCAAGATTAGATTAATTAGGAGAATAACGATATTGGTGAACCTGATCCCGTGTTTTCCCATACGAGTTTTATATGATGAGGAATTGGTTGTGGAGGACTGGTTAGTCTTACAAGCGGGAGGCTCGGTGTGGTTGTGATGTGGATGAATTGTTAGTCCTGCGAGCTGGAGGCTCGATTGATAGAGGTGGTGCATAAATACATTAGTCCACAGAGCCTATGGAGTGTCCAACAAAGGTGTACGAAAGCTCTAGGATGGGAGGTGTCCACACTACAATAAATTACACTTTTAGTAAGGACTAAATTGTAACGAAGAAAAAATTTATTACTAATATATATTTAGTAACAAAATTTCGTTATCGTTACAAAAGCTTAACTTTTTGTAACAAGTATTTTATGATTCGTTACAATAACTAAATGTTTACAATAAGAGCAGGTATTTGTAACAAGACTAGTTTTATGTTACAAATAGTAAAATATCCTTACAATAAGTAGCAATTGTGACAACACCATGAAAGTATTTGTAACCATTAGAATTTTCTTACAATTAGTATTTTTTGGTAACCAATGTTTTGTTACAATAAATATATTAATTAAATTTTAAAACATGAGCGCGCATTTTAGGCCCTAGAGCGTATTTTTTCGCCCGTGCATGTGTTTTTCACTTGTGCGTGCGTTCTTTATCTGGTGGCATGTGTTTTTTTGACTGCGCACACTATTTGGCTCGGGAGGACAATTTTGTTTGCGTATAAGTTATAATTCGCTCATCAGCGTTTTCTTCAAAAACACATTTTTTCGGGCGCGCTTTTTTCGTCCTGATGCTTTTTCTCACCCGGGCACATTTTAGCCTAGCTAGTTACGCATTTTTTCACGCGCACGCATTTTCAACTGGGTGTAAGTACGTACGTACCCAAGCATGCATTTGTCCTATGGGCGCGCGAGAGATGACTATTAATTAAATATCGTAACATGAAAAATATTTAATGTATCTTTTAAATTTTTGTATAAATAGAAATATATTATTACTAAAAAATAATTTTATTTATTTATTATCACCGATTTGCAGGAGCCTCGAGTTGGCCGCAATATATCTTATTTTCGACGTGATTTTTTAATCATAAATCTTAATTTCCTATGAATATTCTGCGTTTTATAGTGAGGAAGTATATGTTACTGTGTGATCTGACGAATTGCCCGGTTTAAAGTATTAAAAGTGCGGCATAAGATTAGACGAAGGTTTAATGCATTAACAATTGAGTCATTATCATCTTATATTGATAATATATATTATACAACATAATATAATAATAATAATACAGCCTGATTTGGAACAAGTCACTACAACATTTTTGGTCTTTAGCAACACTTGAAAAATGTTGCCTAAAACTATAAACTGTTGCCAAAACACTGAAAACTGTTGCCAGGAAAAACCAATATTATTGCTACCACTCTATCAAGTGTTCACCCAACAGAACCCAATCAGGATGTAGCTCAATTGAATGCACTATCATCTTTTAAGTCCAAGTTTTTAGACAATTTGCAGCAGGACTATTCACGTGGCACATTAACTCAACAATTGCTGAAATATACGATCACTAACACATATACACTTGCCACTATACACACACCAAAAACACATAATACACACTCACATGCCCGCACAAACACACTCAACACAATCATACACACAAGCCTACAAAAATAAATTCACATACACATACACACATTCACACACATCAACACAAACACAAATACACGCAATAGCCTCACATTGCAAATAAAAAAAACTAAATTAGGGCTAAAATCCCCTTTCAATTTAGAGCAAACAACATTTTATCCACAAAAATACCTAGAAGCATTTCATCAAACATCTAAAATGCAAAGGGATCTAAAATTTTAGTAGAACAACTAAAACTCAGAAAACTGTATCATCTAAAATGCAAAATGATGATCTGCTTGAATGAACCACTTCCCACCGAGAATGGAAGAGAGGAACAGAATCTAAAAAAAATTGAATGAGCGGGAAGATAAACAGTGAAGGAAGATAGCTGGGAGAATGGGGGGTCTCGAGAACTCACCGCCGGCGAAATCGCTGGACTACTGGAGGAAGAAGATTGCGAGGCTAGGGTTTCTTCTTGCTTGAGGTGAAGAGAGATGGTAGAGAGAAGGCGATATGGAGAAGAAGACGCGGAGAGAATGATGGAGGGAGAGAGGTTTACCGGTCGATTTAGTGCTTTGGCCATTGTCAATGGAGATGAAGCTTGCGTCTCCTGGAGGCCGTCATCAATGGAGACGAGGCTTGCATCGTCTGGAGGCGGTGTCGACTAGAGGCGATGTTGATCTGGATCGTCGATTACGGAAGAGGGTGCAGAGCTAGGTTAGAATGGAGATGAAGGGGGATCGTGACGAAATGGCGAGGAAGTCACGCCCCCATGCGAGGAAGACAAGGGAGAGTCGGGAAAGGTATCGAGGGTTTGGAGTTTAGAAATAATATTTTTGTAAATTTAATTTTTAAGTAATATTTATAATGTGCGAATAGTTTTTTCAGGTGTGAGAATAATAGATTTGGCTGAGTTAAAAATGGTTTGACAACATTTTTAACGTGTTGCAAATTATTTTTTATAAAGACAACATGTCATAATTGTTGTCTAAAGTGAATCGTCTATTGCAACATTTCAAAAATGTTCTCTATAAGGGATTAGAGAACATTTATTGAATGTTGCACAGAAAGTGTTGCCTAAAGTTGTTAACTTATTGCAACACTTAAAAAATGTTCTCTAATATAGGTTTAGACAACATTTTATGAATGTTGCAAAGTCAAGTGTTGCTAAAGACCAAAAATGTTGTAGTGAGTTTAAGAGCATTTAATTCTGGATATTTAATTAGCTCAACATTATGATGGAGTTTAATCAGATGAATTCCCCAAAGTACGTAGAGCATTAAAAATAATAAATGTTTTTAAAAAGGAGCGACATGAAATGATATAACAGCATGAGTATATATGTCCCAGAGTCGTCTAATCATATTGCAATTAATTATGAGCTTTTGTTGCACCGTCCTTTGTAGGCCAAAATACAGTGTTTTTAAAAAAATAAATTACAGAATATAAATTTAATTATTTTTATGATCATTTTAAGATCTCATATGAATATGTTACGGTCTGAAAATACACGTGTTAAAAAGTGATTTTTTAATACAGTTACAGTTGTAAATTACATATGTTTTTACGACTGTAAATATAACTATGAATATAGTTACAGTCGCAATTTCAACTAAAAATACTGTCACGTACCATCCTTTAGGAATGTTACACGTATAAAAACTTCTTTCCCTTCGCTGAAGGATTTAGGCAATATAAATATATATATATATATCATCCAAGGATGTCTTGTAATAAATATAATGTTGCTGTTTGATTAATGTTCTTACTTGTAAATAGATTGAGTGACTCATCTTAGGTGCAAAAACAGTCAAAAAGAGAATTATAATTATAATTTTAATTATATATAAACTAACGTGTATTGGGGACTATATGGGTTCTGTTGTTGTTGTTGTTGTTGTTGTATAAACTAACGTGTATCAAAATTTTATATAAAAGTTAATTAAACATTTTTATAAAAATTTTATATAAAGTTTATATATAAAACTTTACGAGCAGCTCCGCACGGGCGCGGCTTTGCCCGTGCTCACTCGGTCTGAGCGGGCTGAGCCGGCATTCGAGCGGGCTGCGCCCATATACTACAGTACTCGGCCGACGACGGCGGGCTTCGCCCGCAACATATACATATGAGTACTCAAAATGATCGTAAAAAATAACACATCAAAATTTTATAATTAATTTTTTTCTAAAACATTTATATTTTAACAAAAAAATTCTTTTAAAGTTTCTTTATAAATTGCAGTTAAAGATATATAAAGTTATATAAAGTTTTTTATAAAACTTTGAAATTGTTTTTATAAAAGTTTTTCTTCCTCTCTCTCCCCACTCTCTCTTACATGAATGAAATATACGAAGAAAAATTTCCCTCCATAAAATTTTGAAAAAAGAAATTCAAAAACTAAAAAACATTAAATTTAAAAATGAATGCAAATCTGACATTAAATTATTAACATAATTTTAGAATAAAAATAACTACGCGCACGGGCCCCGCACGCACGCAAAGATACGTGGTTTAATGAAAATAGATATAAAGAAAGTCATAAATACATGTCATATCGATAAGTGGTACTATTGCGGCATGAGTATTTTTGCGTGTGCGGGGTTTGCAAGCTGCAGGGGCGTCGTCACATTGGGACAGTAGTATATATATTGAGGCGGGGGTAACGTCATAGTGGCACAGACGACACAGTCAAACACAGACACAGACACAGACACCGACACACACACACCGACATAGATTGAAGACACAGACACACATAGACACACAAACAAAGACACAAACACAGACACACATGCATGCAAACACATACACTGGCACACAGACACCGACACACACACACACACAAACATAGACACAGACACAGATATAGACAGACACAGACACAAACAAAACCACAAACACACAGACACAAACAGACATCCACAAACACACATAGACACACATACGACACAAACGACACAGACATAGGCATACAGATAGATATAGATATGCATAAACACCGATACACTACACACACAAACACAGATACACGTACACGTACAAACACAGATACAAACACACACACACACACCGACATAAATAGATGACACAGACAGACATAGACACACAAACAAAGACACAAACACAGACACACATGCATGCAAACACATACACAGGAACACAGACACCGACACACACACACAGACAGACATAGACACAGACACAGATACAGACAGACATATACACACAAACACAAACACACAGAAACAAACATACATATGCATGCACAAACACACATAGACACACAGATGACACAAACGACATAGACATAGGCATACATACAGATATAGATATGCATAAACACCGATACACTACACACACAAACACAGATACATGTACACGTACACATGCATGCATAAACACATACAGACAAACACACAAATACACACACACACACACACCAACACAAACACATACAGACAAACACACAAACAGACACAGATACACACCAACACAAACACATACAGATAAACACACAAACACACACACACACACAAACACACACACACACACACACAAACATATATATATATATATTATTTATAAGCAAGGTTACTTGCGGTGGCTCGAAAGCTCGATGAACCACCTTGAAAAAAGCTCGATTCTGAGTCGAGATCGAGTTCGTTGAGCTCGAGCTCGATTACGAGTCCAGCTCAAGTTCAATGAGCTCGAGCTCGATTACGAGTCGAGCTCGCGCTCAGATATTAAAAAAATTGTTTCAATTTCTAACTTCAAATTATATCATGTGAGATATTGGAGGGAAATTTCATTAGATCATACATGCATGCATGAAATATTTGGAGGGAAATTTACCTCCAATAAAATAATTAATTAATACATTAATTACTAAAACAATACTAAGATCCCGGCCTCTTGATCGACCCCATCCGCCATTCTCAAAACCCTTAGTCGCGACTGGCAGCTTCTTCAAATCCACCGGTGAATCGGCGCCACTCGTCATCGATAACCCCTCCGGCGTCTCGTATTTCATTCTCTGGCATCTCGTTTTTCAGGATGGAGAGGTGGGCTTCCATTCTGCTCAACCGCTGATCTACGCTAGGGTTCTCTCATCGTTGGGGCTGGAAAGGCTCGTGAGCTCCTCGGTTACTTTCCTCCACTGTGAGTCTCCTCCCTCTTCCCCCTTTTTCTATACCCTAATTGAGCAGCTAATTAGAGATGCCTTGTAGAGGCTAGGGTTTCCGTTTTGAGATGGACCAGTGAGTCTACAAAAGGCTCATGAGCAGGAAAGGCTCGTGAGCTCCTCGGCTAGGATTTCGTAGACTGTTGGCATTGCTTAAATATGTAGTATGAAACATAGCTAGATTACATATGTATATGCTCATTTGTAGTTGTTCAAATTAAATTTTTTTGAAGGAATTGGGTATATCTGTTGAGAAGGTGTTGTCACTTTTTTGTTTTGCTTACAATTGGATTAATGGATTGCGTTTCTCAGTTCTACATCTTTTTTTATAGTTGAAAGTGGAAGAGAGCTTTTCTTGTTAGTTGCTGAAGCTTTATGGGTAAAAAAAGACTATGTTTTTTTTACTTTTATGTAGTTATACTTAACATAAAGCATGCACCAGAGTGTAAACGGGTATATAGTAGACTTAAATCGTCCAAGCCAGAGGTGCAGCTTCCCCTTATATAAAACAACTCAATCAAAAATATCAAGAACCATTTATAAAATTATTTTGTACAATCTCTGACTGAACAAGGTAATTCTCATTTTTTACCTAGGCTTTTTTCACAGTTATAATATTTTACTCATAACTTACCATCATCTGTAATCATCTATGCAATTTCTCATCAGTTATTCTCATCTAAACATCAGATGGTAATAATACTTATCATTCAAGATTCACTTTCCATCTCTATTATTTACATATCATTCAAGATCACTCTTTGCTTGATTTTTGTAATTTTTATTCACTTTTTCTTTTGTTTCTTAAAGTTTAGAGTATTGTATCACTCTCCAGGTAATACATTGGCTACCCAAGATCAACTATATTTTTTATTAATTAATACTTATCTAGAATGCATTAGTGAATAAGTTTTTGAATTACAACATATTGGTATGAGATTAATGGAAGTATATTATAACAATATATAAAGGTGCTCTTGTTTCATTTATATTGTTAGCCCAAACACTCTTTCAAGTTCTTCAGATAGCTAGCTATTACCGGATGGCTTGGGCTACTCCTCGGTTGTGAAAGCTCTAGTTATTGCTTACCCCATGTTTTTCATTTTCATGAATTTATAACCTAATTAATCTCTAATCTTCTTCTTCCATCACAACACACATTCTGCCGGCATTGTTTGGGAAAGCCTCAAGTTTGGATTTTCAACTCTCCCCTTGCACCATATAGTGGTATAATTTCGAATCACTTCTATTTTAAATATTTTTTAGATTTTTGTGGATTGAATTCAAGTTATGGATCTATTTTAAATATTTTTCTCCTCTAGGCAGCTTCATGTTATGGATAAAGATTGGATTTATGAACAAGATAGGTTTAGTTCCACTTATACAGAAGGCATGGACTTATTTCTCGAGTTTGCACGGGAAAATGCTATTTATTATGAAGATAAAATTCTTTGCCCATGCAATGTATGTCGAAATAATAAACCAAAGAGTTCTATTGAAGTTAAAGCAGACTTGCATGTGAAAGGGTTTTATAAGTACTATAAAGATTAGATACATCATGGAGAAACTAAAATGACTAAAAGATGTGATGCCAGTAGTGAATCTTCTCAAAATCCTAGAAATAATTTCGAGGAAAATGATGATATTGAAGCCATTGATGATTTAGTAGATATGATACAAGAGATTGGAGATGTAGAACTTCCTGAGAATACTACAGAAGAAAATAGTGGTTCTTTTTCAAGTCTATTATGTAACGCCAGACGTGGACTATACCCAGGTTGCAAAAAATATTCTTTGTTATCATTCATTGTTAAATTGCTTCATATCAAAGTAATGAACAAGATGTCAGATAAATCGGTAAACAAGCTTCTTGAATTACTAAAAGATGTGATGCCAGAAGGTAATCTTATTCCAACGTCTCTTTATTGGACTAGGAAACTTCTTTCTGGTTTAGGTTTGGGGTACAAGAAGATTGATGCATTTAAATATGATTGTGCACTATTTTGGAAGGAGAATGAGAAGAAAGATGCGTGTCCTGTGTGTGAAGAACCACGTTGGAAATACAATGATGAAAAAGGAAAATTGATTCCTCAAAAGGTTTTGTGGCATTTTCCCTTAAAACCAAGACTACAAAGAATTTATATGTCTTCTTAAACTGCATCTTACATGAGGTGGCATACTGAGAAGCATATAGAGATAGAAGGTACTTTAAGTCATCCAGTGGATTTACCTGCACGGAAGAATTTTGATGCAAACTATCCTAGTTTTATCACAGATCCACGTAATGTTAGACTTTGATTGGCGACTGATGGGTTTAATCCATTTGGAAATATGAGTACTTCTTATAGTATGTGGTCGGTTGTGCTAATTCCTTATAATATGACATTATACAAAGGGATGAAAGATGAGTTTTTTATGATGTCATTGCTAATTCTTGGCCCACGTGCACCTGGAAAAGATATTGATGTTTATCTTAGACCATTGATAGAAGAATTGAAAGATTTATGGAATGGCATTGAGACATACGACACATATGCTAAACAAACATTTAAAATGCATGCTGCAATTATGTGGACAATTAATGACTTTCCAGCTCTTAGTAACTTATTTGGGTGGACCACAAAGGGATATGGGGCATGCCCATCTTGTTTATATGGTACAGATTCTAAAAGGATTCGAAGTAAGATATGCTATATGGGACATCATCGTTATCTACATAACGATCATCCATATCAAAAGAGTAAATTGTTCGATGGAAAGTTAGAAATGCGTTCAAAACCCTTGGAGTGGAGTGGAGCACAATTACTTTCAAATTTGAGCACACTCGAACATAATTTTGATAAATTTGGAAAACACCCAAGCAAACGAAAGAGGAAACGCAACATTGAAGAAGGAAATTGGGTGATGAAAAGCATCTTCTTTGAACTACCATACTGGCATAAGCTTTTGATACGACACAACATTGATGTAATGCATGTTGAAAAAAATATTTGTGATAGTGTGTTGGGCACGTTAATGAACATTGATGGAAAAAATAAAGATACAGAAAAAGCACGAGAAGATTTGCGAGATCTTAACATTAGGAAGGAGTTGCACTTGATTAGAAGTGGAAGTACGATAATAAAAACTCAAGCATGCAACAATTTATCTTCGGATGAAAAAAAAAAAAATTTTGCAATTTTTTAAAACATGACAAGTTTCCGGATGGCCATGCTTCAAATATTTCGAGATGCGTAAAAGATGGAAAGATTTATGGCCTTAAATCTCATGATTGCCATGTTCTATTACAACGATTAATTCTTATTGGTATTCGTGGGTTTCTATGCCCAGATGTCATTGAGGCACTATACGAGCTAGGGGATTTCTTTAAAATTGTATGCTCGAAAACACTAAAGGTAGAGCATATCGAGAAATTGGAAAGTAATATTCCAATTATTTCGTGCAAATTGGAGAAAATATTTCCTCCAGCTTTTTTCGATGTAATGGTTTACTTGGCTATTTACCTTCCAAAGGAGGCAAAGATTGCTGGCCCAGTTCATTCACATTGGATGTACCCTATTGAAAGGTAAATTTATTTATGCATTCTTACATCATCTTCATACATAGCATAAACCAAAAAATATGTTGTTGTTATTATTGAGTGTCTTTTCAGGTTTCTAAAATCACTTAAAGGCTATGTACGTAATAAAGCTCGTCCATAGGGTTCAATAGCGGAAGGATATATTGTAAAAGAGTCATTGACATTTATGTCAATGTATCTAAATGAAATAGAAACAAGGTTTAACAAAGATAAAAGAAATGATGATGGAGCAGAAGATCAACAAGAGTGTGAATTGTCTGTGTTTGCATTAAAAGTGAGGCCCTTTGGACCTCTCCACCATTGCCATGCACTTTCAAAAAAAGATCTAGATGCAGCTCATAAATTCATATTAAATAATTGTAACGAAGTGAATGCTTTTAAAAGGTTCGAAACATGTAGGAGCTAGTAGATTGATATTAAACCATTATCATTATTCTTACTTTATATCTAAATTTAAGTTACTTATTGTCTTTTATAGTATGCACATGAAGGAGCTAAAAAGGCAAATGATAGGAACATTGACCAAACTCACGAAGAACAGTTTCATTCTTGGTTTCAAGCTCATGTAAGGCCCAATAACGAAATTATTCTCCTATATTGTTAATTTAAAATTTCACTTAACCAATCAACTTTTTTGTTTATCTTGTATAGATAAATAGATTGCATCACGAACAGCCTAGAGGCATTTCTAAAGAGTTATGGGCATTGGCAAATGGTCCACAGTCATACTTAACAAAATTCTACTCTGGTTGTATTGTTAATGGAGTACGATTTCATATAAAAGATCGAGATGATCGTCGAACCACACAAAATAGTGGTTTACTTGTTGAGGGGAACATCAAAATGAAATGCTTGAGTTTTATGGAGTATTGACAAGAGTAGTTGAATTGACCTATCTTCATGGAAATAAAGTAGTATTATTTTGGTGTGAATGGTTTAACACTGGTGGGAAAAAGACTATGCAAAAAGATAAATATTTTGTGAGCATTGATATAAGACCTCATTGGTATAGTGATGATCCGTTCGTTCTTCCAAACCAAGTGCAACAAGTGTTCTATGTCGATGACACAAAACTAGGTGAGCATTGGAAAATTGCACAGCTTGTATGTCATAGACACCTTTGGGATATTAAGGAACAAGATGACCTAGAAATGGAGGAAATGAATGATAGCATAGGTGAGTCTATGGTTCGAGAGGCTTTTCAACAACATGAGTCTTCTAATAATGAATTGATATATGCTATTGAGGATCATAACTTGCAATTTCTAGCAAGAGAAGATATAGAACCTGATATTATAAATGTGGAAGATCTAACTAAAATCCGCGACGAGAGGGAACATAATAATGATAACGTTTACGAAGATGAGTCTACAAATGAAGATGATGAAACACTTGTGCAATGAAGATGAGTCATGGTGCGTCAAGTTTATTTCTTATTTATTTTGATGAAACTCTAGTCCAATTCTTACTTTTCATATTTGTGATTGAATATTATTCTAATGTGATATTTAACATTTGTATCTTATTTAAAGTTTGTATCTTATTTACTTTGCAGAAAAATGCCTCCGAAGAATGCCATTCTACGTCGCCCTGTAACAAGGAGTAAAGCGTTGTTTGTTAATGATGAACCAACAAATATGTTGTTGTTGAAATGTCTACTCTACCACCTTCGTCTACTCTACCACCATCGTCTACTCTACCACCATCGTCTACTCTACCACCTTCATCTAGTCTACCACCATCGTCTACTCTACCACCATCGTCTAGTATACCACCATCGTCTAGTCTACCAACCACACCTTTATCTGGTGCACAACCATCATCTCTTGGATCACATCATCTTCATGATGATGCTGCGGCTAGTGAATTTGATGATGGAAGTCCACCACAGATATCTGATAATACTGGTAAGCATTCCTTAATTATATTTCATACTGATGTTTATTATTTACTAGAACCATATATTTATTAAATTTGTTTAATTTTGCAGATGCAAGCTCTAGTAAAAAAAGAGGCCGTAGGGCGAGCACAGGAAAATCTATCGAGAAAGCTATTGAAGAAAATGTATGTTTTATTTATCTTGAAAGTTACATATTATCACACTATATGATAACATACATTTTTTAGGATAAGAAATTGCTTGAGTTTGAGTTCCCCGAAGGCTTCAAGAAACCCCGTCGTTTTGCAAATCACCTAGCAAATGGGATAGGCGTTGTTATTAGACATAGTCCAGGATTGGATTTCTTGGCCCCCTAGAGCGAAATTGAAAATGAACGTATACTTCCTGTATATGCTGGATTAGATGTAAGTAAATTTGTATATGACATTTTTTTTTTCAATTTGCTTGGAATAACTAAATATATATGTTGTTCCTTTGTAGCAAATGGATTGATATAAAGGGATGGTCTACAGATCAATTAGTAAAAGGCTATATGGATGAGATGTTTCAGCGTAGTTATAAGCATTAGAGAGGGAGATTATCTGCAATTTATAAACAATATGTTGCATTGGGAAAGAATCCAAGAGTTTGTAGCCCGTTTGATTGAATCTCACTCGAGAAGTGGTGTGCCTTGTGCGATTACTTCGACAGTGAGAGTTTTAAGGTGAATTTTAGTAATTAACAAAACCCTGTTTAATATATATATATATATATATATATATATATATATATGATTAGTAAAAGCTTCGGTACATGCACTCATATGTGAATTTGAATAATAACAGAAAAGGTCCAAAACAAACGCTGATAATAGGTCACAAATGCCGTTTACTCATACGTCAGCTTCCAAATCCTATCATTCACGACTATTGTAAATGATAATGTAATGATATTATTAGTGAATTTTGATTATTACCTCATATTCTCTAATATTATGTTCATATGTAGGTTAATCAAAGTCATGTTGAGAACTTTGCTAACACTCATAAGAAGAATGGTGTGTTTGTTAGTGAGAAAGCTAAAGCAGCATATGTAAGTCAGAATTTAAACTAGTAGAGAGAATTGATGTTTGTCAGTGATATATAACTTATGTTTCTATTGTAACATTATTTTACAGCTTGAAATGGAAAGGCTGAGAGCATCAACACTTGAATCTGACGGTGAAAGCTTAATGTCTGAGAGAGAAATTATAAAAAAATCACTTGGAACTAAGTCTGGTTATGACAAAGGATTAGGCTATGGGGTCGTTCCTACCAAACAAAGGAAGAAAATAATTAACGAGTCCACTCAATTGAAAGAGAAGTTAAATTCGGCAGAAGAAGATTTGTGCAATGCCACCTCTCATATTGCATCCCAGAGAAAGCTTATTGAAAGGCGGGAAGCATTGATTCAAACTCACAATATGGAAATAGCGGTTTTAAAAGAAGGACAGAATGAGTTGAAGGAGATGTTGACTGCTGTTTTGGAAAAATATGGCCAACTTTGATGACTTTTTGGTGTTATTTGGTTGAAAAACCCACCTCTGTGAGCTCTTTCTTCCTTTGCCTCCTCATCTCTTCTTCTATTATTATTTTTGGTGCATTTGAATTCATTTTGGTCTAGTCATTGGTTTCTATTTGATGGTTTCTTATAGTCACTAATGCATAAGTACATCATGTCTTTCCTTATAGTTCCAATCCATGTCTTTTTTATAAATAAAATTGCTGCTGCGGGTTTGCTGCAGCTGCGGATATGCTTCAGCTGCAGCAAACTGCAGCAGCGGGTTTGTTGCAGCTGCAACAAACTACATCAGCAGGTTTGCTGCGGGTTTGCTGCAGCTGCAGCAAACTGCAGCTGTGGGTATGCTTCAGCTGCAGCAAACTGCAACAGGGGGTATGCTTCAGCTGCAGGTATGCTTCAGCTGCAGCAAACTGCAACAGCGGGTATGCTTCAACTACAGCAAACTACAGCAGCGGGTTTGTTGCAGCTGCAACAAACTACAGCAGCAGGTTTGTTGCGGGTTTGCTTAGGATTGCAATAGAACATGCAAAAAAAATGGGAATGCGGAACATCACTTAGGATTTCAGTCTGTAATGCATTAAGAGGAGTTATTCAGTTCTCTGATTTGGTTGAACTTATGTAGAATCTAGAATTTCAGTAGTATCTGCAGTTGTGCTGAGTGTTCTGTGTGTATTTGTATTGTGTATGCAACTGTGAGGGATGTGTGTGCAGCTGCGTTGAGTGCAGTGTTGTGAAGTGCATGTTATTTTTTGTGCGGTGAGTGTTTTGTGCAGAGTGTATTGTGTTGGGAGAGAGTAGTGTAGTGTGTCCCTTGTAGCTGTAGTTTGCCGCAACTGCAGTAAACTGGCAGCAAGCAGTTTGCTGCATCAAACTGCAGCTGCCAATTTGCTGCATTGCTGCAGGTGCCAGTTTGCTGCATGCATTGCTGCAGCTGCCAATGCGTAGTGTTTTGTAGTGAGTGTGTTGTGCTGTGAGTGAGTAGTTCGCTGTGTTGTGTAGTGAGTAGTACGATGTGTTGTGCAGTGTTATGTTGTACAATGAGTAGTAAGTGTACAATGAGTAGTAAGTGTGCAGTGATTGTGTAACGATTTGCAGTGCAATGAGTGTTATGTTGTGCAGTGACTGTGTTGGGCAGAGAGTGTGGTGTGCAGTGACTGAGTGGTGGGCTGTGTTGTGCAGTGAGTGTGTTGTGCAGTGAGTAGTGTTGTGCAGTGAGTGTTGAGCTGTGTTGTGCAGTGAGTTGTGTTGTGTAATGAGTGTGTTGTACTACAGTGAGTGTGTTGTGCTAGATCATAAAATGCTATTGTATTATACTACAGTGAGCGGTGTTCTTCAATTTCTTATTAAAACTGCTAATGTACTAGATCACATCACACCCATGAATCCTCTTTATATTATCTTTTTGCCCCCTTTAAAGTGTTGCTGCCTCCTTTAATAATTGCTCTCTTTTATTTCTAGGGAGTTGGAGCTTGGAGCAAAAAGTGATGGAAGAAGATGCATTAGTCAGAAAGCGTAGAATTTGATGTGTTTTGTAAAACATCTTGAACTTATTGTTGTTATGTAATATTGTTTTGTTATAGATGAGATGACACTTAACTTGTACTCTATCTATATAGCTACTGCAAGTATTTCAAATTTAATATTTGTAATGTGTTTCCTTTTTATTAATTTAGCATATTTTTTCCTTCCCGTACTTTATTGAAATTTTAAATATGAAAAGTATATTAGTTTTTAAAACCTATAATGATTTCTATTATTAAATATTTTAATTACAAATTATTAATGAATATAAAATATTATTACATAATATAAAACTATATTATACTTTAAAAAATATTTCATATTTATAATAAAATCATGCCTACCCATCTAAATTAGGAATTGATAATTTAATAATATAAATGAATTTTTTGGGTAAGGATATAACAATTGTAACGAAATAATTATTGTTATGTTATAACAATTGTAACGAAATCAAACATTTGTAACGAAATATTCATATATTTGATATATAAATATAATTTCTTTAGTGGGGAAAAAGTCAAACATTTGTAACGAAATATTCCTTATTACAACTCATCTTATTGTGAGGAAGTAATGTTTGTCACAAATAAATAATTTGTAACGACAAACAAAATTTCGTTACAAGAACTTCTAGCATCGAGCCTTAGGTAACGGTCGTCACATAAAGTAAATTTCGTTACAAAAACTTTGCGTAACGATATTAGTTTCCTTTTGTAATGTTTTTAGTCCTTACTAAAAGTGTAATTTGTTGTAGTGATACTAGCCTAGGAGTAGAAGAGCTCGATCCACTACCTCTGTTCGCCTCAATGGAAGGTACCTGAGCGATACTCAAAAAATGGGAACTAAAGGACTTTATGTACAGAGTCGAGTGGGTGAGTTGCATAATCATTGTATTGTATAACATACACATCATCGAATACAACAAGGTCCTCATCATATAAAACTAGTATGGGCTCCTTTTATATGATGACTTACTTAAGCAACCCGAACCTTAATTTATAAGTTTGTATGACATTCTTATAAGTTAAGTTACTTTCTATGATGGAAGATTGTTGCATTTCCTTTATTTACTTATTGTTCTTTATTACTGCGCTTTACTTCAGTACTTACAAAGTAGAACTGCTAGTATAGCTTTACCATACTTGCTTAGTAGAACTGCTAGTATAGCTATATATACATTACATATGTTATGTTAGTGATAGTCATGTCACCTGCCTTATCATACTGCTTTTGTATACCTTTTTCTCCTCATCCTCCCGCTCGGTGCCTAGGATTCATGGGGGGAGGGGTGGATGAAACCGCTTAGTCTTTTTGACTAATGGTCGGTTGTGGCATAACAACTAGGACTGCATGGAGCTGAAGCAGCAGTAGGTCAAGGAGATAGTGCATGAGGAGGTGATGCAGCGCACAAGGACACTGCCTCATATGGATGTGAGTGAGAGACTTTATATTACTTAGATGAGAATTTGAGAGATTTTGATGTATTGGGCATAAGCCCTTTTCATTCTTATTGTATCTCATTTGTGGACATGTTTATTTTGGATTTTATTTATTATTCAGTATGATATGGATTTATGGTAAATGTATAAAAGTCTCTTACTTGTGCTTATATATTATGGTTGGCCTGGAAGATTGATATAGCCAGTAGAATCAGTGTCTTATAGTGGCGACTAACCGCTGAGTTGGTGTCACTACAAGGCGGCAATTCTGGGTAGTAAGACACCCCTCAGACCGGTGCATGGCCCGAGGAAAGGAAAGAGAAATATGGAAAAAGGAGTCTTACTAATACGTCCCTTCTGCCCAGCATATCGCATTGCTAAGGCAATTCCTGAATTTGTCTCAAGGCGATCATTTAGTAGAAGATTACTTTCATGAGTTTACTAGGCTTAACCGCTATGTTGGAGAGAAGACAAGGAGAAGAAAATGAACAAGTTCTATGAAGGTCTGCGAGATGATCTGAGGCTACTCCTAGTAGGCCCGATGACATTGGGTTTTGTTGGGAATAGTGCCCAGCAATGTTCCTGATTTGAAGAAGTGCTCAACTCAATGATAAGTCCAAGAAGTATTTAATGTCACATCTAGTTCATGCTTGCAGAGATGAGACAATATGTCCAGTAGTTCAATAACCTGCCAAAGTACAATGTCATCGATAAAGCATGCTTGTCGTCATGATGATGAGCAAAGCAAAGCTGAAGGACAATGGAGGTTATCGTCGTGATGCACATATCGTTGTGACATCACAATGCCGACAGGATATCGGAGCGAAGACATGAGCTGATGAAAAAGGAATATCCAGAAGATATCAAAGGAAGGATTGTCGTCGAGAAGATGCAGTATCGTCGACATCATCAAAGTAGCCTTATCATTGAAAAGGAAATATTCAGAAGTATCGTCGATATCAGCGTAAAGGAGAGCTAATGTCAATGAGGCTAGGAAAGCAACTATGAAGACATCATTTCCTGAAGAAGTGACTATCGATGTAATGATCATGTCATCGAGAGAATAAATTGATTACGACGACAATCTACAAGAAAGAAGATCACGATGACACGGTCAGAGATAGCATATCATTGTATATGCAGAAATGCTAGGATATCTCATAACGTCGAGATATCAGCGTCAGAGGCAGAAGCAAGAAGACTTGAAGATCTACCAAGGTCTAAGACAACGATGAAGCAATCTGTATCGTCATAAAGATGGGAACACCTATGAAATGGAATTCAAATGTTGTGGACGCATTGTCATGCATTTAATGTCGCCGCCTGATTGTCCAATCAGCGTGTGCTCTTAAGGAATGAGGCGTCTGACATTAAAGGACACCATAGGAGACCGTTGGAAGGTTCCTCAATCATATAAAAGGGAACGGTGGATGCCCTAGAAAGAAGTCTTCGTTCGAGAGAAGAAAAACAGTCGTTCACGTTCTCACTCAGATCTTGGAACGAAAAGAATCCCGCAGAGCATTTCAATTAAACAGTTATAACTGCGGTGATGTGGAAGAAGAAGAGAACAAAGATTCCTATTGGGTGTTCTCTAAAGTTTCAGTCATCTCCATTGACTGATAAGAAGCCGATCAACATCAGGCAAAAGAAGAAGGGCTGAAGAAGATCCAGTGTTGAAATCGACAAATCAAGAAGCATCTTCTTCAAGTCAAGTTGCCGATCTCCATCAGGCAGAGTTATTATTTCAACTTTTATTGTTGTAAGGCTTGCGGGCCAAACCTGTAAGATCTGTTTTCAGATCTGAGTGTCTAGCTTGAGGGATGGAGAGCTGTGAGGCTTGAGGGCCAGGGCAGTGGACTTGCGGGTCCAATATTGTCAAAATTGAGGGCTTGAGACCTATGAAGGCTTGCGGGCCAGGGCAGAGGCTAGACTTATGGGTCTGAGCTAGGTAGGGCTTGAGGGCCTGATTGTTGAGCTTGAGGGCTCGGGTGCAGTAGGGGATTGCGGGCCTAGGCTGTAGGCAAGACTTACGGGACTGTGCTGTGTAGGTCTTGAGGGCCTGAGTGTCGAGCTTGAGGGCTCAGGTGCAGTAGGGGCTTGTGGGCTTAGGCTGTAGAACTTGCGGGTCCGTGTTGTCACTACTAGAAAACAGATTTTTTGCCACGGTAATTTGCCGTGGCAAAAGGTCTAAAATCGTGGCTAAAGGTCTTTTTGCCACGGTTTAGCCACGGAAAAAATTCGTGGCTAAAGGTCGCGTGGAGAAAGAGTTGTAGCTACGGATTGGCCGTGGCTAAAAGTATTTGCCACGAAAAAAAATTTCGTAGCTAATACCTACAGTTTTAGCCACGGTTTCTCCTCGTAGCAAACGTATTTCAATGTATGTACTTGGTTCTTTTGCCACGGTATTCTGCCGTGGCAAATATAATGATTATTAGCCATGGCTCTATACCGTGTCTAATACATATTATTAGCCACGGTCTAGGACCGTGCCTACTTTGGTACCTATTAGACACGGTTTATGCCGTGGCTAATAGTATTTCCGATTTTTTTAAAAAACTATAACCACGGTTTAATACCGTGGCAAATGTTGTTTTTTATTTTTTTTTAAAACATGTTGCATGCCATCACAGTTTCATGGATGTGAAAACAAGTACTACAGCCCACACATAAGGATTAAACCAAATCATTGATCACATTACTCATGTCAATCAAATGTCTCTTGGTACAGTCCTAAGAGATACTACAATCACAAAAAGTATGTACAGAACAACTCAAGTCCTTAGTAATTAAAATAACAAAAATTAAGTTCAAGGAGAGCGAAAAATATAAGGTAAAACTGATGGTCATATGTATAATTTAGTATACTCCATCATAATTAGCGGCAAACTCTTGTGATGCAAGTAGCTGCAAACTCTTGTCAATCATTCCTGCACAGAAAACATCATTCCATAAGTGAAAAGGCTGCAAACTTTTGTGAAGCAAGTAGCTAGAATTATTCATTTTATCAGCTCCTGGAGTCACAACCTTTAAAATAAATAGCGGATTTATTTTTATTTGCTGGTGCATACTTACGTGAACTGTTAAACTCCTGCTTTGATACTTTCCAATCAGCAACTCTTTGATCTATTGAAGAAGCACGTGTATCAAGTGTATGGAGAAGCTCTACAAAATTGTCACAGTAGAATTTCATTCCTTTTGATTGGACATTTTCAACAGTCCCAATAAAAGATATATACATTTTTTATCAAATACTGTTAAACCTTCCATAATGTTGTTCATTGATTGTTTATGATTACCTTTTTCATTTAACAGTCACAATTAAAAAACCATGCTGTTCTTGATTTAATACCCATCTAACATGCTCATCATTTTGAATGTGTATCAACTCATCAAGCTTTGTCTTATATATAACACTATAAGAATTTTTGTCAACATACTTTGTATCCTTACAAACTCCGGTGATCTCAAACCATGAGAATTTGTCCCTCTCAACCGCATCTCTATGAATTTGTCCATTGCAGCAGTGTTCAGTACTCCTTTCAAAATAACTTGCATGATGGATTCTGAGCTCTATATCTCTCTCATTCATCTCTTAAATCACCTACAAATCAAAATTACAAGTGCAAGTATGAGTTGGAGAGAGGTGAACTTCTATATGCAATACACACGGTTGTTAGACCAGTAGAATATATATGCACACAGACACACAATACACACACATAGCTGCTAGACTAGTAGAATATATATGCACACAGGAGCATGTACATAGAAATAAAACTTTTCCAAATATAAACATTACTTATGCTTGTAGCAACCCACACAGTTACCGTTGCCAGACCAATAAATTTAATAGGCAGCACTTCCGAAGATGCTTCACTGTTTTGCTCAGAAGTAAGAACTACGGTTGTGTTTGCTTCTAGTGAAATAGGACTTCCACTTTTATTGATAACCTGCATCTCAGGCCCAACAGTATCCAGCATTACCTAAAATAGAGATAAAAGATTACAAATACACTTAGAAAAGACCAAACTTTGTATGATTAGTTTCTAAACACAGATGATAGTCTCAGAAACAAAGGAAAGAAGAAGAATCAAATATGCATCATGGTTATCATTTTTTTTAAACGGATGATCATTTTTGGATCACTAAAACAAACAAAAAATTCAACAAAAATAGTATAAGTGATTATGACCTTCAGAATTTTAGAAGCACGTTATACACAAGATTCGTATAGTATAAATGATTAGCACCCACATACCAGTGTTGATGCTTCACAAATCAACATTCTAACAACAACTTATCAACCTACTTGGAGAAAATTAGAAACCAATCAATCCAGCCCCAAAAGTGGATAATATGAAATGCATACAGCCAGGTCTAAGAACTTAAAACAGTTCTAATAATTGAAGTGATTATCCAAACATATTATCAACAAACAATGTAAATGGCATGATAACTAATTCCATTAAAAAAACATTAATTTCAGAAAAAATCACTAAAGTGACAACAATAAACAAAAAGAGGAAAAGAACAACCCTAAATTTCTGGAGAGGAGCATTGCCGAGAAGAAACAATCTAAGCTAAAGGACGTAGAACTCGGCATTACCTATTATTAGATGAACCCGCTATCCTGCTCTAACCCTCGTACGAAAGTGACTGCAATTTCAAGCTCTCGGGAGATTAAATCTGAGCAGTGTAGTGAAAAAGAACTAGTGCTTGTCTCGAAGAATGAGAAAGAGCAGCGAGATGAGCAAGATTCATACCCTACAATGACCTTTAGACAGCAGCGAGATGCAGCGACCTCTAAACAGCAACGAGATGCAGCGAGATCTTCGATCTTTGATCTTCGGAGGAGTGGACAGCAACAAGATACAGCAAGATCTTCGATTGATCCACAGAACTGAGGGAGATGCAGCAACCTCTGGATAGCAGCGAGATGCAGCAACCTCTGGATTAAGCATGTAAATTATGATCAGGCTCTCATTGTTTGAACGTAATAAACTAATGCATGAGATAATCGTACAAGATTACCACATTTAAAAAAGGCCAGATTTTGTTCAACTCAAGATTAAGCCAATTCACCTGGAGCACAACAAAACAAATTTCAGAACATGAGTACTTAAAAGGATCAAAGGAGACCCACAATAAATCTTAAAAATTGAACCTACCCTCTGTTGTTCTGAGAAAACAACCCATGAAGGGTAAAATTGAGCTGGTATAGCTGTCCTTATATCTTCAACTGGCATCCTTGTTTGCACTGTCTTCTCCAGCACCCACTTCAACATTAATAGCCTCTCCTACAGCCCGATTCTCAGCAATGGCATCAGCAAGTTCATCTTCAGTAGGTGGTTCTATTGCTATAAAAATGCAAGTGAGCAACTCTTCATATATATTCCGAATTTTGGTTTTGTACGAGGGAAAGAATTTTGGATTAGCCCCATCATGATTAAGCAAATTGAATTGAATTGCTCAAAATAAATTCACCACACAAAAGTGAAATCAAAAGTGTTTCAAAATTTTGAAATTATTTATCGTAAGTGGATCAACATTAAAGTCTTTAATTTGGGTAGTGCAACATCTGCTGAAATTCTGCATCTTCGTGAGCGCTATTTTCATCCCCAACCTAAAAAATTATACATTAGAGATATGTTAAACATATTAATAATTAAATGAGTAATAAAAAATACTACTTACTTGTCCTGTGCTAGAAGGTATCGAAGAATCTGCTCGGTTTCTAGAAGAGGGTGTTGTCGATATCAATGGGTAGCCAGCACGCGCCAAATGAGCTTGCATCTCTTGTTGTAGGCGTGCCATCTGTTCTTCCATTTGAACTTTAACTTGTGCCTCCATTTCTGTTTTCATTTGGGCAATTTGAACATCAAACTGAGATTGCATTTCCTCTTGAAGCTGAGAACGGATTGACTCAACCGCTTCATGACTAGGTTGTAAATTAAGATCTTTTTCCTCATTAATCCCCACGTACGCAAACGCCCATGTCCATCCTCTCCCATCACCTGAGTGAAGCATGAATCTCTATATTCTGCAGTGCGTGTAACGACCCAGGCCCGACTCATCAACACGAGATCCAGCCGGACCCAGCCAGGCTGCTACCGGGCTGCAGCCCAAGCACCCCAAAGCCTCTCTGCGCCACTATATCTCAGCAACGGCGCATTGTTGAGGCCGGGTCTTGAACCCGCAACATCCTTGATAAGGAGTTTTCAAACCACTCCTCATCACCAATTGAGCTGCAGCTCAATTGGTGATGAGGAGTGGTTTGAAAACTCCTTATCAAGGAGGTTACGGGTTCAAAACCCGGCCTCAAGAATGCGTCGTTGCTGAGAAATAGTGGCGCGGAGAGGCTTTGGGGTGCTTGGGCTGCAGCCTGGTAGCGGCCTGGCTGGGTCCCGCTGGATCTCGTGTCGACGAGTCGGGCCTGGGTCGTTACAAAAAAAAGTGCACTTTTTTTTGTAACGACCCAGGCCCGACTCGTCGACACGAGATCCAGCGGGACCCAGCCAGGCCGCTACCGGGCTGCAGCCCAAGCACCCCAAAGCCTCTCCGCGCCACTATTTCTCAGCAACGGCGCATTGTTGAGGCCGGGTCTTGAACCCGCAACCTCCTTGATAAGGAGTTTTCAAACCACTCCTCATCACCAATTGAGCTGCACTTTTTTTTGTAACGACCCAGGCCCGACTTGTCAACACGAGATCCAGCGGGACCCAGCCAGGCCGCTACCGGGCTGCAGCCCAAGCAACCCAAAGCCTCTCCGCGCCACTATTTCTCAGCAACGGCGCATTGTTGAGGTCGGGTCTTGAACCCGCAACCTCCTTGATAAGGAGTTTTCAAACCACTCCTCATCACCAATTGAGCTGCAGCTCAATTGGTGATAAGGAGTGGTTTGAAAACTCCTTATCAAGGAGGTTGCGGGTTCAAGACCCGGCCTCAACAATGCGCCGTTGCTGAGAAATAGTGGCGCGGAGAGGCTTTGGGGTGCTTGGGCTGCAGCCCGGTAGCGGCCTGGCTGGGTCCCGCTGGATCTCGTGTTGACGAGTCGGGCCTGGGTCGTTACAGTGCGCTCCTCCTCAGGCACCTTTTCAAGAAGCATGTTCATATCTTCCTGTGGTATGAAGATATAAAAATAAGAAATGTTACCAATATTTTGACTTTATTTTGAAATTAGTTGTGAGACAAAAGAAATGGGAACATACAATGGCCTCCTGAGCTTCAAAATCAATTTTGCCCTTCTTATCTGTTCGTGTTCTTATAAAAACATTAATTCTATCTACTTGATGGTTACCTTGTTTCTCCATCTAAAATAATAACAAAAATTACAAAATTGTGATATCATATATGCATTATATAAATATATTTTAGATTTTACCTCCAATCGAACAGAGCGAAATGAGGTCCTCCCCATTTTATGGTATCATCCAAGATTTTCACGGTTGATTGAGTTTTTCTTTGATACCACTCTAACAGATTCTTGTCCCCAATATTGGACAAGAGTTCTCCATTGATCAGAAATAACACGATCTGGAACAATGGCAAAGCGCTCCTCATCATTCGTATATATATCATAGTTATCACGCTTAACATGATATTTCCACTCTCTCCACCGCATTCCAATTGAATGCAAGCATTTACTTCGAAAATCCAGAGGAACATCTGTATTTTCCTACACTTACTCAAAGAAAAGGAATTGAATAAAATTGAGTTTATTTTATATGTGACATTCAATAATGAAAAAATAATAAAGTAACATACCTGCACCTCTCTCCATATAGCATCAAGCTTGTCATCGGGTATATCCGTCCATCGTGGATATGTGAGTGGCAGTTTAAACCCATTTCTAGCTAATATACCGAGTTGGCTAACAAATGGTTGCTCGCTCTTGCCTGTAGGGTACCCAAATCTATCAAAATCAACATGAAATTGCTCACCTATCCCCCACATTGGGATGCCATGTGCATGGCCTCGCCCTCTCTTTTTATTAATATTCTCGCAAGAATTTTGAAGATCTGTATTAAAAATTGTCAATAATTAAATTAAGTTATAATAATACAAAAGTAAAAAAAATTATGATTCGAAATACCTGCATTCTCAAGTGAATGTGATGTGTCAATGGGTTGGGAAATTGGTGCAGGTTGTGCAGTTGCACGTGAAATTGAATGTAGAGTGCTGCCGGGTTGGGATATTGGTGCAGGATTTGTATTAGGCTGGGAGATTGAATGTGCGGCGACGGATTGAGAGAGTTGCAACTTGTCATTCATAGTTTTTCCTCGAGTATTTTTCTTCCCCATACCTATAAAAAGTTTATAAATCAAATTACATTATTTAATCAAATATAATTTAAAGAACTACATATTAAATGACTAAGTATAGTAATTTGTAAATCTAAAAAAATAAGATAACATGCAATATTACTCTTCATTAGTCATTTCATCATCAACTTCTACAAGCATATCATCAACAACATCACCATCAACTCCCTCCCTAACCCAATTAGTATCATCATCGCGTACACATATTGTTTCATCCAAATGTTGTCGGCTTAATGGTTCCACTTGAGGTTCAACATCAAATGAATCTCGAACTGCCATATTCATAACGACTTCCCAATCTGGTTCTAGAGGATCTTTGATGTAACAAACTTGCTCTGCTTGAGTGGCTAATATGAAAGGCTCGTCTATCATTTTATTTTGTTTATACATCAAATGATTGACGTTCACAAGAGTGAAACAAAATTCATCTAGCTTTTTTCCAACTTGAGGGTCAACCCAATCACACTTAAATAGGATGAATCTAAAATTATTACTATAACGAATCTCAAAAATATCCGTTAACCTTCCATAGTAAGTGACACCCCCTACACGTGGTTTTTTATCTTTGGAGCTAGTATAACTAGTTGTACTTGCTTTAAGCACCACGCCACTATTTTGGGTAATTCTTTTATGTTCTTTGTACTTCGTGCGAAAACGAAATCCATTAATAAAAAATCCATCATATCTCCATGCCCAATTATCAGGACCTTCACTAAGATGTTCAACTTCTTTGGATAGATTGATGTCAATAAACCTAACCTGCAGAGATAGTCAAAACTTGAAAGAAATTAATGAAATGATTCATTAAAAATTTGATATCCATTTATATATTGAAGAACTTACATATTGTTTATACCATGAATGAAATGATTCATTATGAGCTTTATCAATTTGATGTTCGGTCATACGAGGCATTGTCTTTTTAAGTTCTTCGATGTGCTTCCTATATAAGAAGACATTTTGATATTAAAAAAGTAACATCAAAGTAAATTGATAGGAAAAATATGACAACTCACTTTAGAAAAGGTGTGATTGCATCTGTGTTGAAAAGAATATGACGATGCATTTGTGTCCAAGAAACCTCATCAAGTTGTACCCTTTTCCCCTTTTTAAAAGGACGACCAATGTCATGACCTCCATCATAATTTCTATTTTTCCGATTAGATTTTGTTTCAACGCCATCAAGATATCGTTCACAAAAGTTCATACATTCCTCCATTAGATATCCTTTCGCAATAGAACCTTCTGGATGAGCACGGTTACGAACATATTTCTTCAAGGTAAGTAGATACCTAATTCCAATATATACAATAAGTTAATAAAAACTATAATATATATATATATATTCAAGTATTTGAAATGTTAACTACCTTTCAATAGGGTGCATCCATCGAAATTGCACTGGACCACCAACGGAGGCCTCTTCAGCGAAATGTATTGTTAGATGCTCCATAATATCAAAAAAAGAAGGTGAAAATATCTTTTCAAGATGACATAGTGTAAGAACTATGCATTCTTGTATGATCTTCAAGTCAACATGCTTAATAACCTTTGAGCACAATTGTCTATAGAAATTAGATAACTCAATAAAAACCTTCACAACATCTGGTGGCAATACTTTTCTTATGGCTATTGGAAGGAATTGTTGCATAAGAATATGCATATCATGACTCTTAAGACCCCAAATATTTCTCTCTTTCAAATGTACACATCGAGAAATATTAGATGCATAACCATCTGGCACTCTGATGTTTTTTAACACTTGTAGGAAAATATCTTGATGTACTTTATTCATTGAAAATCGAGCTGCAGGTAAGAAGGCCTTACCAGATGCAAGGTGTTGTGGGTGCAATTTTGTTCGAACACCCATTTCTTTTAAATCTTGTCTTGCTTTTAAGCCATCTTTTGATTTTCCTACAACATTCAATATTGTATAAAGCAAATTTTCACACATATTCTTCTCTTGGTGCATTACATCAATGAAATGACGTGTTTGAAAACTCTCCCAATATGGCAATTCAAAGAAGATACTTTTTTCTTCCAACCCTTTTTTTGACCAATATTACTAACTCTACGATTATCTTCTCTCTTCCTCTTTTTAAGATCATCCTTTTTGTACTCAGTAAGTACATCATTCAGTTGTGTCGTGATATCACTTCCCTTTAACATAGGAGGTTTCTCTTCAAATTCGCGACATCCATTAAAAGCTGCCTTGTCTCTTCAAAACCTGTGCCCACTAGGTAACTATCGACGATGACCCAAGTAATAATATTTTCTACCATTTGTTAGCCACTGTGATTTAGTTTGCAAATTACAATTTGCACAAGCATACTGACCTTTTGTACTCCATCCTGATAAGTTTGCATATGCAGGATAGTCATTGATTGTCCAAAATAATGTTGCACGTAGAGTAAACATCTGATTTTTTGATGCATCATATGTTGCCACACCATCATTCCATAATTCATTCAATTCATCAATCAATGGTTGAAGATAAACATCAATTTTATTACCAGGTCCTTTCGGTCCATCAATTAATACTGTAAGAAAGAGAAAAGATTGTGTCATGCACATCCATGGTGGTAAATTATAAGGAACTAAAACAACTGGCCATGTGCTATGGGCAATGGACATGGTTCTATATGGATTAAACCCATCAGATGCCAAACCAAGTCTAATATTGCGACACTCTGCTGCAAATTGTGGATAACCTTTATCAAACTTTTTCCAAGTTGGAGAGTCAGCTGGGTGCCTCATAGTATCATCTTTAGTACGTTCTTCTGCATGCCATCGCATGCAACTTGCTGTTTTTGATGACATGAATAACCTCTTCAATCTTGGTTTCAAAGGAAAATATCTTAATTGTTTTGCTGGAATTTTTGTAATTATATTTTGCATGCCACTTTCAATGTCATTGAATTGTTTGTATCGTGACTCCCCGCATATCTCACAATTTTCAAGTGTAATATCATTTACTTTAAAAATCATGTAATTGTTGGGGCACGCATCCCAAGTCTCGAAAGAAAATCCCAAATCTTTAGTAATTTTTTGAGATTCATAATAAGACTTAGGTATCTTTATGTTCGGAAAAGCATCGATAAGAAACTCCAATAGCCACGTGAATGAGGTATCTGTCCATCCATGCATGACTTTACCTTGCAGTAACCTAACTATGAAAGACAATGATGTATACTTTCTACAATTAGGATACAGTGGACACTCTGCATCTTCAACTAGTTTTATAAATTTGGCATCTTCTTCGCTAGGACCATCCATTCTCTGACTGCTTAATGATGGCAGATTCTCATGCAGACTAGCACCAACAGGTGGTATTCCAATTGCTTCATGTATCATTCCCATCATATCATCTCTCAAATCAGAATGTTGTTCATCCCCACTGCTAGATATAGAACAATATGATTCCCCGTGAAGGGTCCATATCTTGTACTTAGATAAAAAACCATTTATAATTATATGTTCACGAGAAACATCCCTCTCCACAAGATAAGTATTACAACATTTTTTGCAAGGGCAATAAATGCGAGTCTCACAATTATTTGTTTTACTTTGATAAGCATAATCCAGAAACTTGTCAACACCATGAATGTATTCAAATGAAGCTCTATTTCGCAGATCAATCCAACTTTTATCCATATTTAATGCTAAAGAAATCTACATAAATGAAATAAATAATTAGTCGTGATTTTTTTCACGTGGCTAATGTAGAAAAATTCATAAGAAAAGAAACCGAATAACACTAAGAACACAAAGTTTACTAGTTTTGCCCATTTAGGTATTTAGGCCATATTATATTGTTGTGAAAGCTAGTACTGATGCAATCTTTGAGATGTTCATATATGGATTAATGTTTGGAATAGGATTTAGGCCTTGATTTGGATAATTTCAGTCATTGCAACCTACCAATTCTAATTTCACCATTGCTTACCCATGTTAAGACTACACCTATTTCATTTGATTTAACACCACATTCACATCACCAAAGACAAAAAAACATTCATTTATTCACACTTAAAAGTTGAGTTTCATGTTTTTTATCTTGATGATGAGAATTTCTTTCATTGTGAAGTGAAGAAAGAAAATAAATTAATAGGCATGTCAAAAATGGGAACCATACAAACCAAGAAAATTAACCAAGACGAATATGAACCATACAAACCAAGAAATGAAGTTCAAATTAATAGAAATACCAATTGCAAGAAGAAAAATGCCCTAAAATATAATTGAAACCTCCAAACCAGTCTCCGAAAAACACTCTTTGCTTTCATTCTCTCTTGTCCAACCCATATTTCATGGGTAAATTACATCTAAAAAAAGTTTAAATTTCATATAAGTAAACATCAACTTTTAAGCAATTTCTTATAGGAATTCAGTTAAACAAGTGGAGGGTAACATAAAATTTCTCATACCACAACAATGTATTTTGGCAGCGTGGAGTACAAAAACCCCTGAAAGAGCCTCCATCAAGATTCAGAAGGTACACAAGAAATGCACCTTCAAGACACAGGCACAAGTAGGGACAAAAACACTACAAAATGCACAACACGCTAGCAATGCATTGTTGGTCTAGGAAGAGACAATAACACGCTAGCAGTGCATTGTGGGTCAAGGAAGGGACAATTGCAAGTCTGTAACACAATAATGATTTGAGCCAAAAAAAAAGTGAGCAGTAGGTAGTGACAACACATTTTGAAAGGCTAACATTTAATGCCATGCATCATGCCAAAATTTGCCTCTTTTACTTAATATAGGGAAGGGCAGGCGCAGGTTGTAATTTATTGTTCTACATACCGCATGTATTATTTTTAATGAACTCAAATAATTACTCTTTAACTATTATTTCATTTCATGCTACATCACATGTCTTAGTACATTAATTTACCTTTGTTCAAACACTTTCAATATAATAAAAAATCATCCAAATTATTTTATAAAGGAACGAAACATCATTGCAAAGGAGAATTATTGTGAATGAAAATTCTTAAAGGTTACAGAATTACATTTTACTTTTACAACAATGTAAGAACACTAGAAACAAGTAAAAAGGAAGAAAAGAAAATAACTACTTCAGAAGTGAGAATAGCTTCATAATAAATGTGCATCCATATACTAGTCATTAATTGTCTCAACAAGGACAACACTAAAAGAAAAGTTTCTCGGCAACTAGCATGTTTGATATGTAACGATTCTTTAGCCAAGCCACCTTCTTATCAGTAGGTATTATTCATGAAAACAACTCTCTTGACTGTTTCCAACATGAACTCAATTGCAAAGTCATATAAATTGGGATCTTCATATATCTCTGGATGTCTTTCAAGCTCTTTGAAAGCTTATTTCAGTAAGTAATGTTCAATAACAACATCGGGCTTCACTACACCCTCATAAACTGCTGTGAGTACTGATACTACTAACTCATGATAATATAGTTTCCTAATATTCATTGGTGCACTTGATCCACTATCATTACTCATCTAAGAAAAATTGAAAATGAGTATAGAAAAAATCAAGTGGGAAGAGAAATATGCATACCCTAAGACGGAGGAGACAACGATTTGAGGAGGACAACAGCAAGATGCAGCGACCAAAGAACTGACGGAACACTGGAACCCTAGCAACGACCGCAGAATCGATCTTCGGAGAAGTGGAAAGCAGCGAGATCTTCAATCTTTCGATGGAGATGGCAGAATCGATCTCCGATTCGACGGAGATGGCAATCGATCTTCGCGAGGAGACGGCAGCAGCAGCCTTCGGGGGAGAATAGTCACGGGCGCGTTATAGGGTTTTGGTGAGAGCGATCGTGCTTAATGAAACTTATTTGCTACAAATAAATAAAAACCGTGGCAAATAGCCTAATGTTTTGCCACGGCCACAGTTTATCGTGGTTAATACATACGTATTAGCCATGATTTTTTAAGCCCTGGTAAAATATACTTATTAGCCACAGTTTTTGCAGCCGTGTCTAATAATAATGTATTAGCCACGGTTTTTCAACCCTAGCAAAAAAAAGTGTGGCTAAAAATCAATTTTCTAGTAGTGTGTAAGGCTTGAGGGCCTGAAGTTTTGGCGGAGTTTGCCGATCCTAGCACACTGCTAGTTAGGCGGAGAGGGGAAGAGGACTACTCAAGACACCCTGTCTTGTGGAACCTCTATAAGTTCTTGCGTGCTTTCTGTGTTGTGTTATTCTAATCTTTAGATCTATTAACCAGAAATCAAGTACACCAAAAGGGGGAAAGAAAAATAATTTGAAATACCTATTCACACCCCCTCCCCTTTCTAGGTGATAAGTCGACACCCAATAACTAACAAGTGGTATCAGAGGGATGTTGTTCAAACAAAAGCTTAACAGCTTGAACAAATCTACTAGTGGGTGTCTACTTTACACAGCTATGGAATCAAGGATAGCTGTTTGCTCCAGGGAGAGCTTTGCCCTTTGGAAAGTAAGAGCTAGAATATTCATGGAGGCAATGGATCCCGGAATGTTTTTAATTGTTCAAGAAGGACCATATACCCCCATGACTATGATAAGAGATGAGATCCTTCTAGCCAGCTTGGACAAAGAAGCCAAAAGTATTATAGCTGGTGCAGTAGATCTGCCAACACACCAGAAGTTGACTCATTGCACAACAGCAAAGGACTTGTGGGACTCCCTAGGAGTCCTCATGGAAGGGTCAAAGGAATTCTTTGGGTTGATGGCTCTATCAGATGAAGAAAATCATGATGAATCACATCATGATCAGGTGTGCATCACTCACACATCTTTACTACCTTCCTCAATTAAGAAAACCAAGAGTGCATCAGATGATTGCTCATCTTCTGAAGATGATGCAGAAGACTGCTCATCATGCAACAATAAGAACCATGCTGATCTAATAGGGAAGTTTGGTGATCTCTTGGGAGCTCTGAGATAGAGCAAGAAGCTTGTTAAGAAGCAATCTAGGGAGCTAGAATCACTCAGACTCATTAAGGCTGAGATGAATAAGGAAATGGGTATGTCCCACAATGAGGGCACCAACTCCTGTGAGCTCAAGAAAATCATAGACAAGCTTTATGATGAAAGAAGCCAAAGGGAAGAACTTATCAAGAAACTTGAGAATGATCTTCTTAAGGAAAGAAGCTTGGTTGCTCAATTCTCTAAGCCCAAAACTATACTACCCATCATTGACACCTTCTCCTCCTATGGAAATAGAAGGGGATTGGGTTTCAATGAAGGGGCAGCAGATGCTGGGAATGGAGAAAGGGGCAAAACTAATGCAGAGCCTCATACCACCTTTCAGAAGGTAGTGCTTCCCTGTAATAAGTATGATCAGGACAGTGTATATGGTCACTAGATGAATGGAAGCTCCATTAGTCTGGGAAATGCTCCTGGATATGGGAAGAGAAAGGGTATGGGGATGAGTGCATTGAAGGCTCCCCATGAGGAAATCCAAATGGCCCATCATGGACCATTTGTGTTTGGTGCCCCAGCCCCCACACTCAAGGGTAAGGAAGCAACACCTACCCAATCTCTCCCTGCAAATTAGCAGGCTGATAGCCCCAGTATAATCAATTCTCACTTGATCATATCTGATGCCATCAACACCATATCAGATACCAAGTTGACATATGTTGTTGACAAACAGATAAAGTTAAGAAGAAATAATTATGCTAGAACATCTAGTCAGCTCTTGGCTGAGAGAGATAGGAAGAATGCTGCTGCCTTCTCTACTGAACATAAGTATTGTAATCCCACTTCAAAAATTGTTCAGAAAAGAAGGTACAACATCCATGAATGTTGGTGTTGTGACAAAGTGGGATATTTTGCCATTGACTGTTGGCAGAACCCTAGTGTGCCTAGTGCAAAGGAGAGACTTCCTAGAAGGGCTGAGGTGAGTAGAAGAAGCCCCCATTATGTTAACAAGAACCTAGGATCCAAGTCACCTTGGGTTCCTAAAGGATATTAAATCTGTTTTGTAGGGAAGTCCATTTAGACAATAAATAGCAAACAAGGCTAATGGACAATAAGTGCTCCAGGCTCAACTTTGGACTAAGAAAAACCTCACCACATGCCAAGATTCACTGGTCAAGGGGGGGCTAAAAGTAAAGATAAGTGGACATCACATCAAGGCGGAGCTACTAGCTCAAGAAGATATAAAAGCTAACGTGAAGGTAACTATGTTGATGTTCAATACATAACCTCATCTTTATCATTTTGTTAAAGGTAATTATTACTTGGGTAAGCAAAATCTATCACTCAAGGAGCACATATGTATGGCATTGCTAAAAGCATTGCACTGATCATACAAAAAAGTACAAAAAAAAACTATATCGTCGAAATGATAATTAGTATCGTCGTAATGAGTCCTCGGCATCGAATTTGTGCCCCGACGATATCTAATCATCAGCGGTCTCATAATTAGACCTGAGCTTAATCAATCATAACAGCTTAATTTGGGTTAATAAGATATTTACCAAATGACACTTCGACTTTCAACTCGGAAACAATAAATAAGGTCAGCTGTCGTAAGGTTAAAAACACTTTCTACATTCGCCCTAAAAAGACGTCGTGCTCTCTACGCCTTCAAAGAATGAACAAGTCGACTAAACTAGAATCCTCTCCGATCAAGTATGAAATGGCGCCAAAGAAGGAAGGATTTCTCTATGAAGGAAGCGAAGTAGTGAGGGGTGATTTCTCAGAGGGGCCAGAAGAGATTCAGAACGCCATTAAGCTATTAGACACCGTCGGCCTGGAATTCGCTCTCTCAAAGTCAACAGTATTATTAAAAAGAGAACTGTTGGAGTTCTACTCAAATGCCAAGGGTGGTTCAAAAGGAACATCTATGAAAAGCTTGATTAATGGGATACAGGTCAAGGTGAATCCCAAGAGGTTGGCCAGGGTTCTTCAGCTGCCGACCTTCGCCAAGGGGGAGGAAAAAGAGAAAGTCACCCAGGAAGACCATAACAGGGCTTTGGCATGGTGTGGACACTCCAGTAAGACATATGGGTCTCTGGAAAGAAGGAATTTTAATCAATAAGGGAAACTCATGGCTGATATTATAGGAAAAGCCCTCCTCTGTAACGTAGGGTCGCATGATAGGATATCTAAGCCCATGTTCGAGATTATGGCGAGGATAATCCTAAGTAAGAAGACCAACTGGGGTCAGATCATCTTCAAAAGAATACAAGAAAGCTTTCATATTCCAAATCTGGGAAGAATACAATCTCTATTTCTAATGATATCTTACCCTGAAAGCTTTGACAATAAGTATGGTGTAAAAATCCATCACATGAGAAGGATGGATGTCAGGATACTGGAAAGGTGGGAGAAAGTTCTGACTAAGTCTCCCAAGAAGCTAAAGACTGCATAGGATGTGAAGAGGAAGGGAGAAAGATCATCTGAAGAAAGTGAATCAAGCAACAGCTCAGACTCGTCTGACTCTGAAGTGCCTGAAGAGAAAAGGAATGTTTCCCTCCAGACCTCTGCCCTAAGTCTGGGATCCGGGATAATGGGAACAGCAGGAACAGAGCAAGAGGATGTTGAGACTGAGGGGGAGAAGAACAGTGAGCTCCCTGCTTAAGTAGAAGAAGCAATCAATAAGATCATAGGGGCTGAGGATGCTGGTCATTCTGAACCAGCAATCCAAGATGACCCAAGGGAAGATCCTCAAGAAGACAACCAAGAGAATCCTGCTGATGAGACTAGCAGAGATCTGCCAAATCCTGAAAAGGAAAAAGAGTCAAACCAGTCACCCATCAGAAAATCTCCATCTCCAATGATTGATGGGAATAAAGAAGAGGAACCAGGACAAGCTAGTTCACCTCCAGAGAATAGGCCAGTAGAGTTCTCCCTATTGCCTCAGATAAGAATGCTTCTACAAGAGCAAAGGCTAAAAATTAAAGGTCATGTTAACTCAGCCATCAATGAGCTAAGGAGAGAACTATCTGCAGAAACTGCAAGCCTAAGAAATGATGTGAAGAACCTACAAGAATACACTGCCAATGAGACAACACTTACTCACAATGGTCTATCTGAGGTAGGATATAATCAGATAATGATCGCCAACAATATAGAGAAGGCCTACATATCAACCACCAGATGGATGGTTGAACACAAAACTAATCTTCAAGAAAGCCTAGATCACCAAAATAAGGATCTAGACAGTCATCTGCTTGAGACCAAGAACCATTTGGAAGCAGGAATTCACAGGCATAAAAGCAAGATACTGGTCCTTCAGGAGAACCTCCAAAGAGGGATATCTGATGAAGTCATAAATTGTGAGAGATCAATGATAAAGGCCAGTGGTGAGCTTGCCATCTGGACCACAAATACCACTAGGGAAGCAATGAATCTCCCTCCTTTACATTTTGACCAGTCTGCAGAAGAGTACCCATCTGAAGAGTAACATGCAGACATTCTTGAGACTGCCACTGATAAGGGTAAAGAGAAGGAAGTACTGGAGGATGAAGAAGTAAAAATGAGAAAGAGAAAATACAGGGAGGAAATGGAGAAAAAGGATGACTATGAAAGATGGAGTCCCAAGTCCAGAGCCATCATATTAAAGGCATGGGAGCTGGTGAAGGTAAATAAAGGTGAGAGGTACAAAGTGTATAGTCCTCAAGAATGGGCTAAGTATGAAGAGAAAGAAGAAGCAAGGGGAGTATACAGAAGGGACAAGCAAGCAGGCAGAATCCCTGCAGACACTCCTGAGCCTCTAAAGTATCATCCCAAGCCATTTGAATACTTCACCAGACAAGCTGGAAAAGAGCAGGAAGCCAGTGCCAAGAAAGCAATGGGTGAAGCTGCTACGTGGGCACCAGAGATATAGATGACTAAATCTTTAAGGGGCTGAATGTAGAATTGTTAAAAACTTTTGAAAACATTTGGCACTATTTATAAATGAAGTAACACCTGTCAAATTCTATGTTCACTCAAATATAGCTGCAATGCCATTATTATATACTTATTTGCCTAAAATGTAAAACCTTTTATATGAGTGGCATTTATCATTGAGTGGGTTATGACTTCTTCAAATAAGGGGAGATTATTGGGAACAATGCCCATCAATGTTCCTGATTTGAAGAAGTGCTCAACTCAATGATAAGTGCAAGATGTATTTAATGTCACATCTAGTTCAAGCTTGCAGAGATGAGACAATATGTCCAGAACTTCAATAACCTGCCTAAGTATAATGTCGTCGACAAAGCATGCTTGTCGTCATGATGATGAGCAAAGCAAAGCTGAAGAACAATGGAGGTTATCGTCGTGATGCACATATCTTTGTGACATCACAATGCCGACAGAATATCGGAGAGAAAACATGAGATGATGAAAATGCAATATCCAGAAGATATCAAAGGAAGGATTGTCGTCGAGAAGATGCAGTATCGTCGACATCATCAAAGTAGCCTTATCATTGAAAAGGCAATTTCCAGAAGTATCATCGATATCGGCGTAAAGGAGAGCTGATGTCAAAGAGACTAGGAAAGCTGCAATGAAGACATCATTTCCTAAAGAAGTGACTATCGACGTAATGATCATGTCGTCGAGAGAATAAATTGATTACGATGACAATCTGCAAGAAAGAAGATCACGACGACACAGTCAGAGATAGCATATCGTTGTATATGCAGAAACGCAAGGTTATCTCATATCGTCGAGATATCAGCGTCAGAGGCAGAAGCATGAAGACTTGAAGAACTACCAAGGTCTAAGGCAACGATGAAGCATGTCGTTGAGACGCTATCTGTATTATCATAAAGCTGGGAACACCAACGAAACGAAATTCAATTGTTGCGGACGCGCTGGCATGCATTTATTGCCACCGCCTGAGTGTCCAATCAACGCATGCTCTTAAGGAATGGGGTGTTTAACATTAAAGGACATCATAGGAGACCGTTGGAAGGTTCCTCAGTCCTATAAAAGGGAACGGTGGATGCCCTAGAAAGAAGTCTTCGTTCGAGAGAAGAAAAGCAGTCATTCACGTTCTCACTCAGATCTTGGAACGAAAAGAATCCCGCAGAGCATTTCAATTAAACAGTTATAGCTGCGGTGAAGTAGAAGAAGAAGAGAACAAAGATTCCTATCCGGTGTTCTCTAAAGTTTCAGTCATCTCCATTGACTGATAAGAAGCCGATCAACATCAGGAAAAAGAAGAAGGGCTGAAAAAGATCCAGTGCTGAAATCGACAAATCAAAAAGCATCTTCTTCAAGTCATGTTGCCGATCTCCATCTGGCAGAGTTCTTATTTCAACTTTTATTGTTGTAAGGCTTGCGGGCCAATCCTGTAAAATCTATTTTCAGATCTGAGTGTCTAGCTTGAGGGCTGGAGAGCTGTGAGGCTTGAGTGCTAGGTAAGTGAAGTTGCGGGTCACATATTGTCAAGCTTGAGGGCTTGAGACCTGTGAAGGCTTGCGGGCCAGGGCAGAGGCTAGACTTACGTGTCTGATCTGGGTAGGGCTTGAGGGCCTGATTGTTGGGCTTGAGGGCTCGGGTGCAGTAGGGGATTGCGGGCCTAGGTTGCAGGCAAGACTTGCGGGTCTGTGTTGTGTAGGGCTTGAGGGCCTGAGTCTCGAGCTTGAGGGCTCGGGTGCAGTAGGGGCTTGTGGGCTTAGGCTGTAGGACTTGCGGGTCCGTATTATAATGCTTGAGGGCCTGAAGTTTTGGTGGAGTTTGCCAAGCCTAGCACACTGCTAGATAGGCGCAAAGGGAAAGAGGACTATCAAGAAACCCTCTCTTAAGGAACCTCTTTAAGTTCTTGCATTCTTTCTGTGTTGTGCTATTATAATCTTTAGATCTATTAACCAGAAATCAAGTACACCAAAAGGGGGAAAGAAAAATAATTTGAAATACCTATTCACCCCCCCCCCCCCCCCCTCTAGGTGATAAGTCGACACCCAATAACTAACAGGTTTTCTCACCTTGATGAATATTGTCAGATCTCTGTAGTTGGATATGAAAAGAGTCCAAAGTAGGAAGGACCTATCTGCAAAGAAATCAGATTTCTAGGAGTCGAACTCTACTAAGTATGGGTACCGTAGGTTCAAGAAGAAGTCTAGATTTTTGGAGCCAACTCCCTCTACTGTATAAGGAGTGACTATTGGGCGAGGTTCACTCACTTGCATCACTTACGGCAAGGTGGGAGACTTTGCTCACGATTGTCAAAGTGGTCTTCTGAAGGCAGAAATAAAAGGCGCGTACTTCTTATGTAGAGAAAGGGAAAGTAGCAGAGTCATATGTATCCCAGTATACTCCAACTCAACTGAGAGTGTTCTCTCTTGGTAAACAAGAAGCCATCAGTCAGAGCGATGTTATGACAGGTATGATATAGTATTTAGCATGCATTGCTTATTATACTGTCTACCTTGTGTATAATTATTGTTTAATTTTTGTGTAATTGGGCTTCGTCCTAATACATAACTATCCGACGAGAGCTCTCTTTGACACTGGAGCAACTCACTCCTTTTTGTTTTAGGACTTCGTACAGTATATCAGAGTGCCTTCTTTCACATCAAGAAATAGATTTGATATAGTGCTTCCAAATGTGTAGAATGCCTTGGGTAGTCCTCTCTCCACACCACCTATCTAGCAATGTGCTAGACAAGGAAAAACTCCTCCAAATCTCAAATCTCATAATAGAGACACTAGCTCAGTCTTCTCCATAAAGACTTACACACAGGCTACCACGACCCTACCTCAATCTTTACCACCAGAAATCTACACTCAGATCTTCTCCAAGATCCTACCTTAGATCCAAAGGATCTTATGTTGGAACATGGTTTTCTGCATCCCTTTGATTTGAGAATAACAAATTTTACTTATATTTAATCTTGTTTTCTATTGTGTTTTTAACATGCAGGTTTGAACAAAAATGACACTAGGATGTTGTATTGTTGGTCTGGACTTGCTCACAAGCTGAAAAGAAGAATGTGGTCTAACGCCAGGCGTTAGGTCTTAACGTCGGCATTGACTTCCATTACCACCAAGATGAAAATTGCATGGAGGGAGGCTGCCATGATTATAGGAGCATTTTGAGAATGATCGGACTTAACGCCAGGCGTTAGCATCAACGCCAGCATTAAGATTGCATAAAATGAATGTTTCCAAAGATGCAGAATCTCCTTCCTATGTTAAAGTGCAGAATCTCCTTCCTACGTTAAAGATCCAAACCATCAAGTTATTTCTATACTGAGTCAACGTCTGACATTATCCATAATGCCGGCATTAGCTTCCAGTAAAATAGATAATGGCATTCATTCTCTTCAAATATTGATCCTAAGTAGCCCTATTCCAGCACATCAAAAGATATGTCAGGGACGTAATTCAAGACCACCATCTCCCACACAAATTCAAGAGAAGAATTTGAAGGAGGATTGGATCAACGTTAACCCAACGCGAAGAACGCACACTTCGACTTTGAAGATATTCAGCGGGTCTTCGCCGTCTCAGGAATTCTTCATAGGAAGTTTAACTTGTCTTTTATATTTTCTTGTACCTCTTTCTTTGTGATTGTTTAGTGAATTCACCGCGGTTGTTGATGACTAGGTCCGTGTGCGGCTTAGAGGGAATTTTTCGCGGTTGTTGGCGACTAGGTCTAGGGAGTAGATCTAGGGGGTGCTCGAGGTCTTTCTGGGGATAGAAAGGCTAGAGCGCCTTGAGGCTGTATCTGGGGAGAGAATGGCTAAAGCTTATCGTTTCTTAGTGAGAAGAGTCGGTATAAAAAACTAAAGAGTCTTTTATATTTGCCTTTAATTTTTAGCGGCATAGAAATCCTTTTTTGTAATCAATTTTATTAATGTTAATCATGTCTTTTTGTATTCAAAAAAATTGATATTTACTTCTTTACTTTTGTTTCAATTTACTTCTTAGAAAATCACAAATGTTTTCTATAAAAATCTAAAGTTTTCTAAAACGTTTATTCACCCCCCCCCCCCCCTCTAAGGGCGCCTCAAGATCCAACAAGTGGTATCAGAGCGAGGTTATTCCAAAATGGCTTCACAATAATGGCGCTTCATGATCTCGCATCCACTAGAGGGGATGACTTTTTAGTAAATGAAAACTCTTTAGCACCACCTTTATTTATGGGCAAAAATTATATGGTGGAAAATATTAATGAAATTTTTTCTTAAAGCTTTAGATGAAAAGTTTGGAATATTACTAGTGAAAAGCCACCTAGCGTATTAAATAGAAACGAAATGGTTTTAAATGCAAAATCTATAAATAGTCTATTTTGTGTGTTAGATCAAAATATCTTCAAACTTATTTATACTTTACCTACCGCAAATGAGATTTGGAATTTTCTTGAAAGAACTTATGATTCTCCTTCCGCAGGTATGGAATAATCATAAGAACCGAAGAATATGCAAGCCTGCACAAATATTCAAGAAAGCTCCTCACATGATGGATCCATGGAAGGCACATCAAGCGGAAGGGATGATGGAAACTCCTGTTTGGAAGATGAAGATGACAAATGAACTATATGTTCAAATCTCGCCTCATCCACAAGCGCTATAAGGAAATCAAAATCCCTTCTTGTTTGTAATTCTATTTATACATTTCATTTGCTACAAATTGCAAAACATAAAATTAAGAAATTGAAAATTGTTAATTGCATTTTGCATGTAGAAAATAATAGTTTAAAAGCAAAAGTTAACGTACAATCAAATTTTGAATTATCTAGTTCTCACTCTTGCTCTTTAGTTAAAATTACTTCACCTTGTAACTCATATAATGAATTAAGAGATAATTATGAGGAACTTGAAAAAGAGTTTATTTTTGTAAAAGAATAAAATGAAAGATTATGTTTATAAAACTCTTCTTTGAAAAATAATTGTGTTAGGTGTAAAAACTATAAAACTGAAATTAAAGAGATGGATGAAACATTGGAAGAATTAAGAAATAATTATAAAAATCATATTGACTATATTATTTCCACTATTAAAAATAGCACAATAGCTTATAATAAAGCTAGACATAATCTTTAGATCAAGAATGATGAATTAAAATCAAAAATCAACTTGCCTATGAAAATTATGAATAAAAATTCACAACACATAAATTCACAATATCAAGCAATATCTAAAAGCAAGTTGAATATGAATATGAATATCTTGACTAAGCCTAAAAATGGGAGTAAGGAATACAAAGCATTTGTAAATAAAAATCCTAACAACTATTATTTACAAAATCATGTTTCTCCCAACTAAAAATTAGAATTGCACAAATTTCCTATGAAAAATATTCTCAAGAATCATTACAATTATACTCTTAAACATAAAGATAATCACAATGGAAATTTGATGCATAAAAAAAATACTAAACCAAGGTTTGAATGGAGACCCAAAGTTAAAGATGAAACACAAACTCAAATCAAAATGGCCATTTCAATTCTATCTCCCCAAAAGCAAACACGATATATTTGGGTACCCAAAGGAACCATCCCGCGTGGTCCCCTTTGGGTACCTAAATTTCTTAATCATTAGTGTCCAATCATTTGCATGAACTGAAAACAATTAAAAATGAAATATCATTATTCTACTTCATGATATGCTTAACTTCCTTTTTGTTTGTTTTTTTTTTCTTTTTTTTAACCATCATGCTATTGTCACTTTATATAACATGTGATATGACTTTCACACATTAAGCCATAAATTCATAAATGAATCAAATTGAATGAAATTGAATATAAGTCATATCATTTCTCAAGTAAACTATCTATCCTTTTTATCCTTCTAAATCCTATAAGTATCTTATATTACCATTATAAATTGAAAACTAAATTTGTTATATATTATCAAGATCAATGAAATAATTTTCAAAAATGGATTTAAAAGGAATATTAGGTGTATTGGCTAAATGTATAAAATGTGCAAGTTTTTTCTTATGTATCTAATATCATTGCATCATTTGATAACCCCTATCATGTATTATAATAATCATGAAAAATCAGAATTGAAAAAATTTCAATAATCATGTGTTTTAAAACGAAAATCTTAACTCTGTTGTTAGCGACATTAGTTTTTAACGCCGGCGGTAGCATGATTTTTTAAAAAATTCTAATTTCTTTAATTATTAACTTCTGAAAAGTGTTTTACTACTATTATCATTCTACTCCACTTTCAGAAAAATAATATTGGCCTTTGGTAACTTTTTTTAAAAAATTAAAAAAATATGCGAGATTTCGACCTAAACTTCAAGCGATCATAACTTTTGATATGCTTGTCAGAATTTCGCCCACAATAGCTTTTCAGAATGAGGTCGAGAAGCTCTATGCAATGTCAAGCCAGCTCTGATTGTTTGAGTTCATTTTGACCCCTCAGATTGCCAAAATTCAACTCCATTTAGAAGTTATCTGAGTTTTTTTACTTTTTCGGGAATTTATGTGTCTACGAATTTTACATCACAGGCTCCTAGGTACCCTTCCAATAACTTAGAAATTCTTACTCTAGTTATCTTATACTGCCATGACATAAAAGTAGAAAATTTGAAAGTTAAAATTCATAATAACTAGTTGCTTCATAATCAACTCTAATTAAAATCAATATCTATGCTAGTTATATCATGCAATGTTATGTTAAAGCAAAAATGGAGTAAATTTTGAAAAATCAAGAAAATTATATATATATATATATGCATGGTTTGTTAATATTCAAAAACAAAAGAGAAAATTTATAAAACCTTTCAAAAATAACCAAAAATATTTTCTCATTGTATTCATTATTCACCTTAAAATCTTTCTCTTTAATATTTTGAAAAGGATGAATATGAATTGTTTTATATACTTCACTTACATCATTATGAATAATTAATGCCTAAATTTCTATGTGATAAAATTAATGATCATTTGTAAAAATTATTCAAAATAAAAAGATCTTTTAAATTCAAACATTAAACATAACTACAAATGATCCTATTGCTTCCAACATATGGTTTATGATCATTATAATTATATGAATGTTTTATGACTTGCATGTATCTCATTTATATGTAGCCATAGAATCAATTTTAAATCTATAAGAATAAATCAAATAGAATCATCACTTCATTCTATGTCTAAAAAGTTGAATCACTATTTTTGAATACATGCAACATTGTCTCAATTATTCTTATGGCATATCATTGCATTCTAGTTCATCACTCTCGCGTTATCAACTAATAAATATTATTATTCATGCTAATTATCTCATATTGCCATAATGAATTAACATTAAAGTAGAAAGATTGAAAGAAAAAATTCATATTAACTATGTGACTTTAAAATCAAATATAATTAGAAATCAATCTCTTATAAAATCCATAGTTTATAAATTGTTTCCATAAGATTATAATAATTAAGTATGTCCATGATCATTCACCCATATTATGTGTCTCATAATTCCGAGGGCATAGGATTGTATGCATTAGAATACCTAACCTCCAAGTCATGTCTTATCCTTAATCGAGAAGGGTTCTAGTGGGGCCTTGCGAGGCACTAGGGGGAAAGAGTGGTAGGTTGAGCGTTCTTTAATGTGTGCATATGGGATTAACACCCCCAACCTATGGCATGTGTGCAACTCAATATGCCCATCTGTCACTTAGTATGGGGCTAGTGTGTAGGCATATCATTAGGGTATTATAATCTAGGACATACTTATATCATATTTTGCATGCACTCTTTATGATTATATTATTCATGCAGTCTTGGGTTAATTGAACATGCTTATATTGTGTTTTGTATATTTTATCATTTTTGAGCTTTAATGATCTTGTAAAACACAAGTATTTGAAAACCCAAAAGATATAAAAACCATTTTTTAATAAACATAAAATCTGCTTAAAGTGCCTTCTAATGAACTCAAAAAAGTCTGAAATTTCTACACTAAGAAGGCCTCTATATAATAACTCAAAATCAAAGAAAAGTTTTTTTAAAAAATTCATGAAATCATCTACTGTCTTAACACCAGCGTTAGCCTTCTATGCCAAATTTCCAATATCTTAATGTTGAATAGTATCTGATCTATATATCTCTTAGTACAAACTTCATGCAATCTTAATTACATTATTGGAATTAACATTCTTAAAAATAATTTTACAACCTTTTTATGAAAAAGTATTCAACGATTTTGAGCCTTCAAAAAATCTTTAAATTGTCTAAAATTTCGACATTACGAAAGCCTATTTATAATAACTCTAAGTCAAAGAATTTTTTTTCCAAAAACTAAAGAATTCGAGTTTTTTTTGGGCGTTAGGAGTTAATACGCGTTAGCTTCCTTAGCCCAATTTTAATTTTGGGTTTTCTAAAAATCTTCTAGTATTTTTCTCTTTCATTTTCACTGATTGTTTTCTCTGATTTGAACTTTTCTTCTTTCCTTAATTTGTTTATATTCCAAAAATTTAAAACAACAAAAATTTCAAATAATCCAAAATGATAAAAAATATGTTTTTTTTCAATGTTCGCAAAAATATGGTTTGATTATAACACTTCACAAGAGCAAAACATCTTAGTATTTTCATTACAAATGGTAAAAATTAATTAGACAAACACTTAAAGATATGCTTCAATGTCTAATTTTCATTTCAAGTTTCTAAACATTATTTTATCTTATCATGCCTTGACTTTAATCCGATTATGTGCAATGAAATAGTATGTAAAAAATTTTGTATGATTGCCTGACATGCCTCTAAGTATGAGTAATGCTTATGTTAAACAATGATTCATTCACTCTCTATTTGTTTGGTAATCTACATGTGCTTAAAGTCTTATTCTTGCATGATTGTGTAGTGTAACAACTTTAACTTATTAAGTTGTGTGTCAATATTACCTACACCATCTTTCAAACAAAATATTTCTTGTACATATAGAAGTGTTATTTCAATATTTTAGTGTTTGCAAAAACAAGTGAATTCAGACACTTTTGTCCCAAAATTAAAAAATATGAATATCAATGACAAAGATAACTCCACTAAGCACTACTCACCCTCATGATAAGTCTTAATGAGCATTGTGAGGTTGAGCACATTGGAAAGAATTATAATGTTTCTTGTGCAAACACATTTGTTCACTTCTATTTATACACCGGATCACTCAAAATAAAAATCTATAAAAATGCTTATGTGATCCCCCAAGCAATACTTCGCTCCCTAATAAGTCTCAATGATCATTGTGTGGGCGAAGCACCTTGGTAGTTGTACTCTTTTATGTGCTTTGAAATATTATTCTAGAATTGATGTGTTAAAGTAATTATAAGATTACAATCTTAATATTGTTTTACTATTTCATTACATATGTCAAGTGTTTTGATTATTTCACTTATATACTCTTATCAAAACACCTTTTACACACATCATTGTATTTCATAAAGCTTCTACTCATGAGAATTGGATCCTTATGTAAAATTACATAATTCTCTAAAAACTTAAGTAAATGCACTAGATTGCAATGCATGATTTCTACAATGTTTCCTTTACCTGAATTATGAATTAGTTACATTGTAGATCTTAATCATTTTAATATGTCAAATCATGCTTGCCTATTAGTTATGGAAATTTTTTAAAGTTAATGCTCAAATATGAAGAGTCTTTGAAAGTGTCAAACCAAAACAAAAATATTCTTTACAAAAATGATAATCTTAATAACATTGTTTTGTATTTCTGCATTACTAATTTGACTAGGCTTTTTTTCATGCTTTTTCATGCTTACTTTTTAATATCTCTTTTTCACTTGTATCTTTCAAACTTTTTTGATCATTATTTTCTAACGTGGTAGAATGGCTTGGTAAAGTACATAGAATTCTTATTACTCACGCTTATCACATTCTTTTTCCGATATGCTACTCTCTCTGAGCTCAATCATGATTTACTTTATGCTTAAACAAAACTCTTAACCTCTCTTAGTTTGTCCCAACTTTTGTCTTCTTCATTCTAGTTTTGTTTCACTCTACCATCTTCTGCTAATAACAAAAGGGGGAGAATAAAATAATAAATTTTAATGATTAAAGGAGTAGGATTCACTAGTTTAAGGGGGAGCATGAATCTAGTCTATAGGATCATACACTAAGGGGGAGCACTTAAGTAGGGGGAGCACAATTTAATAAACTATAATTATAATGCTTATCTCTATGTTGCATAGTGTCATATATCTTTGTAAAGACACATCTCTTATATATGAATCTGATTTATCTCTATTGGATTTGTTATTATCAAAAGGGGGATATTGTTGGAACATGGTTTTCCGCATCCCTTTGATTTGAGAATAACAAATCTTACTTGTATTTGACCTTGTTTGTCATTGTGTTTTTAGCATGTAGGTTTGAATAAAAATGACACTAGGATGCTGTATTATTGGTCTGGACTTGCTCACCAGCTGAAAAGAAGAATGTGATCTAAAACCAGGAGTTAGGTCTTAATGCCGACGTTGAATTTTGTTCCCACCAAGACAAAAATGGCATAGAGGGAAGCTCTCATGATTACAGGAGCATTTTGGGAATGAACTGACTTAACGCCAGGCGTTAGCATCAACGCCAGCATTAAGGTTGCCGAAAATGAATGTTTCAAAAGATGCAGAATCTCCTTCCTATGTTGAAGACCTGAGCCATTAAGTTATTTCTATACTGAGTCAACGCCTGGCGTTAGCCTTAATGTCGACGTTAGCTTCTAGTCCTATAAATAGGTGGCATTCATTCTCTTCAACTATTGATCCCAAGTAGCCCTATTCCAGCACTTCAGAAGATCTGTCAGGGCCATAATTCTATACCACCATCTCCGACACAAATTCAAGAGAAGAATTTGAAGGAGGATCGGATCAACGTTAACCCAGTGCGAAGAACGCATGCTTCGACTTCGACAATATTCAGCGGGACTTCGCCATCTTCAAAATTCTAGATATGGAGTTTAACATGTCTTGTATATTTTGTTGTACCTCTCTCTTTGTGATTGTTTAGCGAATTCGCCATGGTTGTTGGAGACTAGGTCCGTGCGCGGCTTAGGGGGAATTCATCGTGGTTGTTGGGAACTAGGTCTAGGGAGTAGATCTAGGGGGTGGTCGATGCCTTTCTGGGGATAGAAAGGCTAGAGCTGCTTGAGGTCGTATATGGGGAGAGATCAGCTAAAGCCAACCGGTTCTTAGTGAGAAGAGCCCGTATAGAAAACCAAATAGTCTTTTATATTCGCCTTTGATTTCTAGCATCATAGAAATCCATTTTTGTAATAAATTTTGTTAATGTTAATCATGTATTTTTGTGTTCAATAAAATTAATTTCTAGTTCTTTGCTTTTGTTTCAATTTACTTCTTAGAAAATCACAAACATTTTCTATAAAATCCTACAGTTTTCTAAAACCCTTATTCACCCCCCCCCCTCCTCAAAGGGCGCCTCAAGATCCAATATCTTACACTCAAATTCCAACTGGAATCCTGCACATCGGGCTCCAAGAGCCCTACAACTCATGCATACAAGAAAGCCCTACACTTAGATCTCATAAGAGATCTTACGGCTATAGTTTATAAATTTAATGTTTACAATATAACTTCGACTAAAATAATCAAGAATGAATGATCTGGAGTCTTCTGTAGAAGCACAACAGAGATGTGTCTTCTTCCTTGATCAGATCTTTGAAATAATACTCTTGAAGATTGAAATCTTGATCTAGAAAACTTATTGCAGAAATAAACTTCTTACTCAGATAAGTGTTCTTCAGGAAGAATATGATCGGTTGAGTAATACTTGAGTAAATGGATGAATCATATGTTCGAACCAAAAATTTACTAGAGCCACACTTGCTCAAGCTGGAGAAGGAGGAAGAAAAATGTCGGGCGGTCGGTTACATTGAGCTACGAGTGAAGGGGTAAGAGAGGGAGAAAAGAGATGGTCGCGAGCAGAAAAGAGGTCGTCGGGAGATGGTGCAGAGGTCTCCGGAAATAAGGTGCAGAAAGCTCCAGAAAAGAGGTGCAGAAGGCTCTAGAAATGAGGTGCAGAACGCTTCAAAAAAGATGTGCGGAAGGCTATAGAAATGAGGTGCAGAAGGCTCCAGAAATGAGGTGGAGAGGGATCTAGAAAAGAGGTGCAGAAGGCTCCACGGTCCAAAAAATTGAGATCGCTCTAGTCACTAACTGTGAGTTGGAAACTCACCGAAGACCCTTTTCTGGTACCCCTGCCCCTCTATTTATAGAGGCGGGGGCCTGTCCAAATGGGCAGGTCTAAAAATAACAGGCTACCCAGATATGCTGAGACCGCTTACTGAGACTGTTGAGATCATTGAGATCGCTGAGATAGCTAAAATCGTCGAGACAGCTGAGATTGTCGAACTGAGACCGCTGAGATCGTCGAGATAGCTGAGATAACTGAGATCGTCGAGATAGTTGAGATAACTGAGATCGTCGAGAGAGCTGAGATAGCTGAGATTGTTGAGATGAGATAGCTGAGATTATCGAGATCACTTAGACATCTGAGATCGTCGAGCTGAGACCGCTGAGATTCTCAAGACAGCTAAGATAGCTGGGATCGTCGAGCTGAGACCATTGAGATTGTCAAGCTAGCTGAGATAGCTGAGATTGTCGTGACAGCTGAGACAGTTGAGATCATCGAGATGAGTGCGCTAAGATCGTTGAGATCGTTGAGGTAGCTGATACATATGAGATCGTTGAGCTGAGATCGCTGAAATCGTTTGGGACCTGAAAAAGTCAGCTCAGAGGGGATCATCGATTTCTGGGTAAACATGATCCCCGCATTTTTTCAAGCTTTGAAAAAAATAGAACTTACCCACGATAATCGAGATCCAATTTTCCTGTCGAGACAGAATACGTGTGTATAAAAGAATGCAAGTACCTGTGGGAACTTGCCAGTGCCTGAAGAGAACCTTCGAGCACCTATTTGTCTGCAAAAAATACGAAGAGCAGGTATATGAAAAATAATACACGAGTACCTGAAGGAGGACTCGCGAACACCTGTTTCTATCTGCAAAAAGATATAAGAACAGGTATATAAAAAATAATACGCGAGTTCCTGAAGGAGGACTCGCGAACACCTGTTTCTATCTGCAAAAAGATATAAGAATAGGTATATGAAAATATAATACGTGAGTACCTAAAGGTGGACTCGCGAACACCTGTTTCTATCTGAAAAAAGATATATGAATAGGTATATGAAAATATAATATGCGAGTACCTGAAGAGAACTCACAAACACCTGTATACCTCTGCAAAAGATATGAGAAACAGGTAATGAAAAATAAAACTATGTCAGGTACCTGAAACAACTGCTGAAACTTAATTTTATTCCCGCTCGAAGTGTATAAGATGGATAATTTCATTTACAAAGGGTATAAGAGCTTATTAATAATCACTTGCTTTGATGTTTCTGAAATAAAATCTCTATATGAAGAAATGAGACAGTACCCATGTCTGCAGAAGGAGAAAACCAACATTCTGATATCGTCATATTCACATATTCTAGAACAATAAGTGTGAAGTCATCATGGCTAGATAATTTTTGACTTGCCTATAATAATGTTGTTAATGATATTACATCAGTTGATGCCAAGAGAACCTAACTCAGTATATGACTTGAGGAATCTGAAGCTATAAATAGACTAACTAGGAGTCCGAGATAGAAAACCCAGCAATTTAGAAATCCAGAAATCCCGAAATGATTTGTATGGAATTTAATGATACCTGAAATATTAGTACCCAACAAATAATTGCTTAGTTATTTGGTAGTGCATTTTGGTGCATACAAAAATTAGTCAGTTTTTCTTGCAAGTAATAGCATACCAATCCTAACATTAGTTGTTAGCATTCACAACCAATCCATTATCAAATGTAATCATCTATATTCAAGCTAAGTAAGTCGATTAACTTGACAAAATGTCATGGCAATCAATGACAATCATCACAGAGTACGAGAGAGAGAGTGGGGGAGGGGTTGGGCTACCACTACACATCTGCAAATAATTCTAGCGAGATGTGGTCTTAGTGGGCGTTACGACCTGAGAGAATAATCAGAGGTGGTATATCCACCCTTCTCATCAAATAATAGATGTGGTATTTCCACCCTTCACATCCACTCATTTTAGAAGTATTAATGTAAACAACAGAAAGTAAAGTAATGGAAAAAGCGTAAGACATAATTGGATAAATGTCTGTGATGGAGGATACGGTAGTGGATATGAATATAAGGTCTGATATACCTGGCTGCTCAGAAAGTCTTCATGATGATTGCTGCTGGTAGAACCTGGGTTATTGCTATACTTATTACAAGTAAAGCTAAAAATAAAGAAATGTAGAAAAACTTTAAAAAGATGGGAGTTATATGAAACAAGAAATAAATGACATTTTATCACATCTCTATTCTATGCACTTCTTTTATTGAATGAAAAAGCCCTTTGCTTTTAATATTGCTTTTGGTGGAGGATAGATTGCCAAATTATTGAGCAAGATAGTCATGTAGCCTTCCTACTTTCCATAGTTCATCTACCAGCTTTCGAAGAGCTCGACAGTGTTCTGTATCATGTCTGAGTGATATTTGCAGAAGAGTTCTCCATGACCATACTTAGCCTTTTATCTCATAGGGCGAGGAACTCTAAACTCTGGAATATCTTGAATGATCAGAAAAACTTTTCCCATGGGAACATTGAGCTGAGTATAGTCTCCTGGAAATTTTTTGAATTCAAGTGTACTCGGATTCTAAAACTGGGTTGGACAAGCTTCCAGAAATTCAGGTGATGCATCTTCATGCGGGAGTTGAGTAGGTATATTCTGAGGAAAGGAGTAAGATCTAAAGTGTTTATCTCACAGAAAATCCTGTGACGAAGGCGTATGTTGGTGATAAGAATTCCTTTGTCGTTGTTGGGTCCTCCGATTTAGAGAAGAAGCGTAACTAGGATTTGATGCCTCTCCTTCAATAAACTGATTTGCTATTCTGATAAAATGTCCGTAAGTCTCGGGTTTATTTATGTTGACTTCAAATTTGAGAAGACCTTCTTGTAATCCATTTATCAAGGCAATTTTATACAGTTCTTGATTAACATCTACAATTTCAAGAATTTCCTTTTGGAACCTGTCAACGAAGTGAGCAAAAGTTTCATTATCTTCATGCTTGATTTGAAAAAGAACTGTTTGGCCTCTCTTTCTCTTCCTCGAGGTAGCAAACATCAAGAGAAGTTCTCTTCAAAGATCCATAAAGCAGGTAATTGATTGAGGTGGTTGCTTGTAAAACCATTCCGTAGCTTGACCGTTGAAGGATGTAACTAATAATTTGCACTTAATACCATCTGAGATAGTCCTCAATGAGATAGCAGACTCGAAAGCTTGAAGATGGCTGATGGGATCTTCTCCTCCCGAGAAGACAGGAAGATGGGGCTCCCTAAACTCATTAGAAACATACTCCGAACGAACTTGAACGGAGAAGTGGGAAGTTTCTTGCTCTTTTTCTAAGGGAAGTGTCTGCTCTCACACCTTCACTACAACTGCTGATCACCGATTACCCAAGATCTAAAGGTCGTGTGTTGTGTTCGAACAAAAAATATACCAGGACCACACTTGCTCAAGCTGGAGAAGGAGGAAGAAAACTGTTGGGTGGTCGGTTAATTTGAGCTATGAGTGAAGGGCTAAGAGATGGAGAAAAGAGATGTCCGCGAGCGAGAAAGAGTTCACCGAGAGGTGGTGCAGAGGTCTCCAGAAATCAGGTGCAGAAGGCTCCAGAAAAGAGGTGCAGAAGGCTCTAGAAATGAGGTGCATAAGGCTCCAAAAAAGAGGTGCAAAAGGCTCTAGAAATGAGGTGAAGATGGCTCTAGAAATGAGGTGCAGAAGGCTTCAGAAATGAGGTGCAGAAGGCTCCGCGTCTGAAAAATTGAGACCGCTCTAGTCACTAGTTGTGAGCTGGAAATTCTACGAAGTCCCTTTTCTGTACCCATGCCACTCTATTTATAGATGCGGGGGCCTGCCCAAATGGGAAGGTCTAAAAATAATGGGCTGCCCTGATCTGCTGAGACCATTTGCTGAGATCGTCGAGACAACTGAGACAACTAAGATTGTCGAGCTGAGACTGCTTAGATCATCGAGATAGCTGAGATCATCGAGCTGAGACCGCTGAGATTGTCGAGATAGCTGAGATTTTCGAGATAGCTGAGATCGTCGAGATGAGTCCGCTAAGATCGTCGAGATCGCTGAGATAATTGAGATCGTCGAGCTGAGACTGCTGAGATCATCGAGACAGTTGAGACAACTGAGATCATCGAGCTGAGACCGTTGAGATCATCGAGATAGCTAAGATCATCAAGACCGCTGAAATAGCTGAGATCGTTAAGATGAGACCACTGAGATCGTCAAGATTGTTGAGATAACTGAGACAGCTGAGATTGTCAATCTGAGATCTCTGAGATTGTCCGGGACCTAAAAAGTCAGCTCGTATGGGATCGTCGATTTCTGGGTAAACATCAGATCTTTGATTGTACAAGCTCTAAAGATTCTACAAGAATACTTGAGATCAAACTGTAGCAGCACTTTGGATATCTTCTTTTTGAAAAAATTAGCTGCCGCCACCAATGAAATTGTGTTCTCATTCCATTCGCAAATGATTCGTCAAAGTTAAAGAAGAATGACATAATTTCTTCTTCAATTTGTGAAGCCCTAAGGCCTTTATATATAATCAATTACCAACGGCTAGAAATCAAGAAGGATTTAATTAATTATGACCTTCTAGAAGAAATTCCCTCATTGGCGCAATAAATGGTGGATTTCAAAATGAAATTTAAGTTAAGGCACAATTGTTGGAACATGCTTTCCGCATCTCTTGGTTTGACAATAACAAATCCTATTGTATTTGATCATACTTATTTTGTGTTTATAGTATGCAGGATTCTATGCTTTCAAATTTCCATAAAAATGTGTTTTTGCTACCGCGTAGCGTTAGGTCTACCGCTAGCGCTAACAACCGCTGAGAAGAAATCGCTGAGAACAGAACTGGCGCTCGACGAAATGTGAGGACGGTTCGACGAAGATGCGACCGACGAAATGCACTACCGCGGCGCGTCATAACTACCGCTAGCGCTAGTGTTTGTTCGACGAAATGGATGCTGCATTCGACGAAATGCATGCTTTGCCGCGGCGCGTTAGAACTACCGCTGGCGTTAGTGATCAATGAAATGGAGGTCGATGAAATGAAGGCTATGCTCGACGAAATGCTTATCACTACGTTCAACGAATTTGTGATCGACGAAGGCGGAATCCCGTTCGACGAAAATTCGATCGACAAAATATGTTCGACGAAGATGACGTTCGACCAAAGGAGTTCGACCAAAATAAATGTCAGTCGACGAAAATTGATGCCAGGCATTGCTACCGCGGCGCGTTTGCACTACCGTTGGCGCTATCATAAATGGAAACATTTGATGAGAAGGAAACAATGGAGAAAATGGAATGTCGACGGGACGCTATTTTGGCAAGTACTATCGCGATGCGTTAAGACTAACGCCATGTGGTAGCTTTTGGAAACTTCCTGCCCACAGTTGATTGAGGAGCAGATTTGGAAGGAGATTGTGGAAGAAGGAAGGATATCTCGCTATCGCGGGGCGTTAGCATTACCGCGGCGCGCTAGTGTTTGGCGCTCAAAATGTTGCCTAAACTACCACTATCTGTGTGCTTCATTGCCTAATGTGGATACCGCGGGGCGGTAGTACTACTGCAGGCGGTAGTCGCTGATTCTATAAAAAGACGCACGCTGTTGGATCTTACGATGCGCTTAGAGGGGGGGTGAATAAGGGAATAAAATTCTTTTTATAATTTTTAAGATAATTACTAAGTTGTTTTTTTATTAAGAGGAAATAAGATGACAATTTAGTAATAACAATTTTGCAATAATGAAATTTTACGCCAATTGAGAGAAATCAAATAAACACAAATATAATCATGATTGCATTATATAAAAAGGTTGTTTACAAAATTTGATTTCAATATCACTAGAAATCGGAGGCATACAAAAGTGAATTTCTTTTCTTTTTCTATACCGACTTGTATCCCCACAAACCGATTGGCATTAGCCTATCCATCCCCGGATAAAGCCTCAATCCGCTCTAGCCAACCCAAACTCGGATATGGCCTCGAGCACCCCCTAGATCTAATCCCCTAGACCTAGTCGCCAACTCACGCGGAGAATTCCCCCTAAGCCGCGCAAGGACCTAGTTGCCAAAAACAAGGCGATTTCACTATAAGATACAAATAAAGAAGTGAAGTAAATAACAAGAAAACTCCCTCTTGAGATTTCTGGAGATGAGGATGAAGGATCGCTGAAGCACGAGCGGGGTCGAAGCGATCGTTCTTCGGATGCAGCGTGATGGCTTCTTTCTCCAGATTTTCTTCTTTGGCTTTGAGTGGGAGATGATGTTTCGGCAGAGTAGCAGCACGAGAATTTGGGCACAAGTAATGTCTCTGGAAGTTCTGACCCAAAACGAGAGATAACACATCATTTTATAAATCTTGGAGCTAGCGCCTGCGATAGCTGATAGCGCCTGCGGTAGTGGTCGTGTTGAGCGGTTGCGGAACCGTCGGAGGCGTGGCGCTGTGCACGAATTTGAGATAGCGCCAGGCGGTAGCGCTAGTGCTGGCGGTAGCGAAAACTGTCGGTGGTGTGGCAGAACGAACTTTCGTCGGACGTCTAGCGCCTGGCGGTTGTGCTAGCACCGACGGTAGTGCAGTCTTCAAGATTTTTTAATTCTGCTGCCTTCTGCCTGTGGAGTATTGCACCTATAGTTCCTGCACACTATAAACACACAAAATACAAGATCAAATACAATTTGGGATTTTTTATTCTCAAACAAAGGGATGTGACACACATGTCCAACAATCTCCCCCTTTTGATAATAACAAATCCTCTTAGCAAGAAATCAACAATAGTGTTTAGTATATGATAAGCAAGATGATAGTGCACCTATAGTATATGATAAGCATGAGAATGTGCATACTCCCCCTATCTTAATGCTCCCCCTACATAAATGCAATTTATGTTTTACTCCCCCTAAATGATAGTACATGAATTAAATGAATTATTCTCCCCTTAATCTTAATCTTCTATATTTTTCCTATATAGATTTCTTCAATTAATCTCCCCATTTTGGTATTATCAAATTTAAGGTGGGGTGAGGGTAGTAAGGAGGCATTTATATATCATGATCGAGCTTTTCGAAATATAGATAATGACAAAGAGTTTAAGCATAGCATATATAAGAGATTTCAAATATAAAGATAAGAGTTGTAATCAAGCGGAAGATTATAATAAACATCTTTTTGTAAGCATGAAAAGCATAGGTAAAAATATGAGTTTTAGTTCAAAATTGAAAGATGTTTTAACCTTTTGAAATCTCAAAGTTTTTCATAAAGATACCAAGCATGAAATGAACATATCAAAGAGAGATTATACTACAATGTTACTTAATTTTAAATTCAAGAAATACCAAAACATTGTAGAGATCATGCTGGGTTATCTAGTGCATTTCTTATATAAAGTGTAGTATAAATAAAGTATTATAATCCAATACTCATGAGAAGAAGTGTTATGAAAGATAATGATGTGCACATAAGTGTATTTTGGGCAATGTTAACAATGGGTTTAAATCATCAAAATACAAGACATGTGTAAAGTAAAGTGCACAATAAAACACAAGTAAATTACTTTCACACACTTTTAATGCACATAATTTTAAACAAAGTGGTGTAATAACCAAAGTTTGCACAAGACACTTTACTATTCTTTCCAAGGTGCTCAACCTCATAATACTTATGAAGACTTATCAGGAGGTTCAAGTAGTGCTTGGTGGAGTTATATTTGTCTAAATATATAATTTTTTTGTTCATATTTGTGAGACAACATTCTCCGAATACACTTGTTTTGCAAACCCAATTTTTTAAACTTAACCACTTTTCTAAATTTCATAAGTGCAATTCAAATGTAGTGTAGGCAATAAACTTATGCAAGTTTTAACTCATTGTACAAATACGATACACAAGCAAGCATTTTTAGATTTAAACACACATGTTGATTACCAACATAGGTGAGTGAAAGGTATCATTATCAATCATAAAACATTTACTCATACTTAGAGGCATGCTAAGCTTGGTTCTACACATATTTTTCAATATTTGATGCACTTTAAATAGATATATCAAAGCATGATAAGCAAAACAATGTTCATAGTAATTTGAAGGAATAAGTTTTAACATTGTAAATAATTCTAAATAATAGAATTCATACATGCTTGATATTGGCAATAAAGATCATACAGTTTTTTTTTGTTTTATCATTTTTAAATCAAATAAAAACAAAAAATCACAAAAACATATTTTTGTAATTTTTGAATCTTGAATTTTTGTAGTAGATTTTTCATAATATGAATAAAACACAAATAACAAAAAAAATATTTTTGTAATTTTGAATTTTGAATTTTTGTAGTTGATTTTTCATAATATGAATAAAAGAAAAATAACAAATGTCAGAAATACAAAAACAAAGTAGTACATATAGACTAAAATATTTTTAGTGATTTTTAGAAATTTTGAAAATCAGAAAATTCCAACACCCACGCTAGCGCCGGCGCTAGTGATAGCGTGGCAAACAGTACACAATTTTTTAGGAATTTAAAATTTTTTTTTTGATAATGATTAGGGGTCTTAAGTGTAGTCTTATGCAGAAATTGTATAATATTCAGAGATGTTTTGATTGCTCAAATTGCATAAAACATTAGCGTTTTACATGTTATTCATCCTAAGATGTCTAAGAATCCTAATTCCAATCTTAACATTTGAAACCTTGCATCGGGAAGAGGTTTAGTAAATATATCAGCAAGTTGAGAGTCCGTGCCAATGAAACTAATCCTTACATTTTCCTTTTTAATGTGATCCCTTATGAAATGATGACGCACATCTATATGTTTGGATCTAGAGTGGTGTACCGGATTATTTGTGAGATCAATGGCACTTTTGTTATCATATTTTAGTTTAATATTTTTTAGATGAAAACCAAAGTCCTCTAAAGTTTGGCTCATCCATAGTGCTTGTGCACAACAACTCCCTAATGCAATGTATTCGCCCTCCGTTGTGGAGAGTGCAACCGAATTTTGTTTCCTACTAGACCATGAAACTAATGAAGGTCCTAGAAAATGACAAGTATCACTAGTGCTTTTTCTATCAAGTGAACAACCGGCGTAGTCCGAATCGGAGTAGCCGTGAAGTGTAAATGAATTATTGTGCGGGTACCATAATCCTAATCAAGATGACCCAATGAGATATCTAAAAGTTTGTTTTACTGCTTTTAAATGAGATTCTTTTGGATTGGCTTGAAATCGAGCACATAAGCATACGGCAAACATAATATCGGGTCTAGTTGCACTTAGATAAAGTAGAGATCCTATCATACCTCTATATAAAGTTTGATCTATAGGAGTTCCTGATTCATCTTTTCCTAATTTTCGTGATGCACTCATTGGTGTAGAAGCATGTTTAAGGTTTTCAAATCCAAAACGTTTAAGCATATCATGGACATATTTAGTTTGACATACAAAGATACCATCAATTCTTTGTGATATTTGAAAACCAAGGAAATAAGAAAGTTCTCCTACAAGACTCATTTCAAATTCATTTTTCATCACTAAAATAACTTCTTTACACATCTCTTCATTAGTGGATCCAAAAATAATATCATCAACATATATTTGTAAAATGATTATATCATCATTGTTGTGCTTAATGAAGAGAGTATTATCCGCACTTGCCATAATATAACCGTGGTTCAATAAAAATGATATAAGTCTTTCATACCATGCACGGGGCGCTTGTTTTAAACCATAAAGTGCCTTTTCTAGTTTATAAACATGATTTGGAAATTTTTCATTAATAAAACTGGGGGGTTGTTCAACATAAACTTCTTTTTTTATAAACCCATTTAGAAATGCACTTTTCACATCCATTTGAAATAGTTTTATTCTTTTAAAGCTTGCAAATGCTAGAAAAATTCTTATAGACTCCAATCTAGCAACGGGTGCAAAAGATTCATCAAAATCTATCCCCTCGATTTGTGAATATCCTTGTGTTACTAAGCGTGCTTTATTTCTAGATATTCTAGACTCACCATCTAATTTATTTTTGAAAATCCATTTTATGCCTACAACCGGGTGATTAGATGGTCTTTCTACTAATTTGCAAACATTATGTCGCTCAAATTGTTCTAACTCTTCATTCATAGCCAAAAACTAAAATTCATCGTTTAAAGCAGTAGAAACATTTTTTGGTTTTATTTCGGAAACAAAACAAACATTTGAATAAGATTCATGAAGAGAAGAGCGAGTTCTTACCCCGATGGATGGTTCACCAATTATAAGTTCCCGTGGATGATCCTTTGAGAATTTTAAGATGCTTGGAGGTACATATTCATCTTTCTTGGCCTCCTCTTCTTCTTCTTTGGAAGGTTCTTCATCACCATGCTCCAAAGGAGGTAATAGATCATCCTCTTTGCCCGTGGAAAGTCTTTCTATACAAGGAACAAGCTCATCAAATTTCACATTAATTGACTCTTCAACTTTTCTAGTTCTTTTATTAAAAACTCTATAAGCTTTACTAGTTGAAGAGTATCCAAGAAATGTTCCTTCATCACATTTTTCATCAAACTTTCCCAAGCTATCTTTTGTATTTAAAATAAAGCATTTACAACCAAAAACTTTGAAGTAAGATACATTAGGCTTCTTTTGAAAATAAAGTTCATATGGTGTAAGATTTAAAGATGGGCGAAGCATGATTCTATTTATAACATAACATGATGTGTTTACGGCTTCGGCCCAAAAGGACTTAGGTAATTTATATTCACATAACATAGTGCGTGCTAGCTCTTGAAGTGTCCTATTCTTTCTTTCTACAACACCATTTTGTTGTGGTGTGCGTGGTGCGGAGAACTCATGTTTTATGCCTAACATATCACAATAAGAAGTAAATTTTTCATTTTCAAATTCTCCTCCATGATCCGAGCGAATGCATTTAATTTTTAAATCACTTTCATTTTGAATACGAGTACATAATTTTGAAAGTTCACAAAACGCTTCGGATTTGGATGATAGAAATATTGTCCAACAATATCTAGAAAAATCATCTATTAAAACATATGTATATAATCTACCACCAAGACTTGCAGTGCTAACGGGACCAAAAAGATCCATATGAATTAATTGCAAAGGTCTTGTAGTAGAAATAACATTTTTACTTTTGAAAGAGGATCTAGTAATTTTACCTTTTTGACATGGTGAACAAAGTGAAGGTAAATTTCCATTTAATCTAGGCAATCCTCTAATTAAATCTCTTTTGGCAAGTTTTACAATAAGCTTTGTGCTAGCATGTCCTAGCCTTCTATGCCAAAGTTCAAGTTCATCATTTTTGGTAATAAAACATTTTAAAGATGATTTTGAAAGATCATGAAATGAAACTATATAAACATTGTGTATTCTTGGTGCAGTTAGTAAAATATTGTTTGTAATAGGATTAGATATTTTGCATAGATTAGTAGAAGATTCAAATAAAACATCTAATCCTTTATCACATAATTGGCTAATTGAGATAAGATTATGTTTTAGCTCTTTTACATAAAAACATTTGATATAGTGAAGGATTCGTTACCAACTGTACCAATTCCCATGATCCTTCCTTTTCCGTTGTCACCAAACGTCACGATCCCTCCCTTCTTCCTTTCTAGGCTAAGGAACTTTGCTTTATTGCCCGTCATGTGCTTGGAGCATCCTGAATCCAAGTACCACACGCCTGCACATCTAGAAAGAAGATGAGAGTAGAGATCCGGATACCCAAGTGGAACCACCCATAGAATAAGTGGAAGCCTTAGGTACCCAGATTTGCTTTAAAGTATTTCGTTTTATTTTCCTGCAATAACTAGATGTGTGACTTAACCTATAACAGTTTGCACACGAAATAAAGGGGGTCGAGACCCTTTTCTGGAATATTTTTTTTGCTGGAATAAGTTGGATTTACAGAAGGAAAACATTTTGAAAAAGAAAATTCAGGTTTCTGGTATGAGGTGCTAGCGCCGGCGTTAGTGGCTAGCACCGGGCGGTAGCCCTCACCTCGATATCCGATCCCAAATTTTCCAGAACCATGGCACTGGTTCCCTAAAATCATTTCTAGAGATTTTTGGCCTATTCCAAATTTTGTAATGGCCATGGTGAGATCATGTACTTGTGCTTTAAGTGAAAAGTTTTCTTTCACAAGCATGACACACCTATTTTCAAAAACCTTTTTATTATTTTTGATTTGCAAAAGAGAGGCTTCTAATTTCCTTTCTAATTCCCCCTTCTCTTTTGTAAGAGTTTTGGCATGAGAGAGGGCTTTAGAAAGTGACTCTTCAATATCTTTTGCCAATTTAGTGGAGTGATCACATTCTTGGCAAGAAACCTTTCTCTTTTCTAAAATAATTACCTTTTTAGAAATCTTTTGATTTTCTTTAATAAGAGATTCATTTTCACGATTTAATAAAATACTATCTTTCATATTTTTATCAAAAGCTTTGCAAGTTTCAAGGAAGTCATTAAAGAGTTCATCATAAGTGGGAGGAGTTACCTCAGTGTCGCTATGAACACCGGTGTCGTCGCCGTCGTTTCAATGTCCCATGAGGCACATGTTTGCTTCCTCATCTTCACTTGATAAAGACCCACTTGATTCTTCAGAGGAGGAGGAGGAGTCATCCCATGTTCTAGCTTCTAGCACTTTCTACTTCTCCTTCCTTTTGTGCCGTTTTTCTTTCTTCTCCTTCAAGAACTTTGGGCACTGGCTCCGAATGTGCCCCGTCTTCCTATAATGATAGCATTCCGGTGGAGGTCTCTCTTCTTCATTGTCTCTCTCTTTTTCCTTCTTTGAAGATGACCCTTTCCATCTTTCACCCTTTTGGAAATATTTTCGAAAGGTGTTTCTCCTTTCCGGATTGCACATGAACTTTCGGAAGTTCTTCACCAAAAGACTTTCTTCATCTTCATCCTCATCCTCTTGGCACTCTTTCTTTGATTTTAGTGCCAACGCCTTCTTCTTTGGCTCCTTGTTGTATTCATCAAATTGGATTTTGAGTTCCCTCTCATGGGTTTTGAGATTCCCAATGAGGCTCTCAACTTGGAGCGTTCTTAAGTTGTGTGACTCCGAAATAGCCGTCACCTTCGGGTTGAATTTTGGAGGAAGAGAACGAAGGATCTTACGGACCAAGTCGCCATTTGAGAAAGTCTTTCCAAGAGCTTTTGAGGCATTGACGATCTTGGTGAAGCGTGTGTACATACCATCAACGGCTTCACTTTCATCCATTCAGAATTTTTCATATTCCGACTCCAATTGGAAAAGCTTGGAATCTTTAACCTGCGATGTACCTTCATGAGTAACTTCCAAATGATTCCAAATTTCATATGCAGTAGTACATGCAGAAATTCTATTAAATTCATTTCTATCTAACGCACCAAATAGAGCATTCATGGCTTTTGCGTTATTTTTACATTTGAGTTTATCCCGATCATCCCATTTATCTTTGGGTTTTTCTAACATAACCTCTCCAACTACAAATGTAGGAGGAGTGTATTCTTCTTCTACCATGTTCCAAACCTCAATATCTAGGGTCATTAGAAAACAACGCATCCTATTTTTCCAATAATTATAATCTGACCCAGTAAATAGTGGAGATCTACTAATTCCCTGACCCTCAAAAAAAGCGAGATCATAAGACGCCATTATTCCTGGTTTTTAAACCGTTTGGAATAACCTGCGCTCTGATACCACTTATTGGATCTTACGGCGCCCTTAGAGGGGGGGTGAATAAGGGAATAAAATTCTTTTTATAATTTTTAAGATAATTACTAAGTTGTTTTTGATTAATAGGAAATAAGATGACAATTTAGTAATAACAATTTTGCAATAATGAAATTTTACGCCAATTGAGAGAAATCAAATAAACACAAATATAATCATGATTGCATTATATAAAAAGGGTGTTTACAAAATTTGATTTCAATATCGCTAGAAATCGGAGGCGTACAAAAGTGAATTTCTTTTTCTTTTCTATACCGACTTGTATCCCCACAAACCGGTTGGCTTTAGCCTATCCTTCCCCGGATAAAGCCTCAAGCCGCTCTAGCCAACCCAAACTCGGATATGGCCTCGAGCAACCCCTAGATCTAATCCCCTAGACCTAGTCGCCAACTCACGCGGCGAATTCCCCCTAAGCCGCGCAAGGACCTAGTCGCCAAAAACAAGGCAATTTCACTACAAGATACAAATAAAGAAGTGAAGTAAATAACAAGCAAACTCCCTCTTGAGATTTCTGGAAATGAGGATGAAGGATCGCTGAAGCACGAGCGAGGTCGAAGCGATCGTTCTTCGGATGAAGCGTGATGGATTCCTTCTCTAGATTTTCCTCTTTGGCTTTGAGTGGGAGATGATGTTTCGGCAGAGTAGCAGCACGAGAATTTGGGCACAAGTAATGTCTCTGGAAGTTCTGACCCAAAATGAGAGAGAACACATCGTTTTATAAATCTTGGAGCTAGCGCCTGCGGTAGCGGTCGTGTTGAGCGGTTGCGGAACCGTCGGAGGTGTGGCGCTGTGCACGAAATTGAGATAGCGCCAGGAAGTAGCGCTAGCGCTGGCGGTAGCGAAAACTGTTGGTGGCGTGGCAGAATGAACTTTTGTCGGACGGCTAGCGCCTGGCCGTAGCGCTAGCACCGGCGGTAGTGTAGTCTTCAAGATTTTTTAATTATGCTGCCTTCTGCCTGTGGAGTATTGCACCTATAGTTTCTGCACACTATAAACACACAAAATACAAGATCAAATACAATTTGGGATTTGTTATTCTCAAACAAAGGGATGTGACACACATGTCCAACACACACCTCCATCATTGTTGCTTGCTAATATGGAAGGAATAGAAGCCATATATTCAGAGGACTCGTGAGAGCCTTCTCCAAGCAGTCCAAAGAACTCTGTCAACATTCGTGAACGCAAAGAACTTGAAGACCAATACGATCGCATCTACATCGACATCAAGTTCTACTTTTGAGGGAGTCTTTAGTTTGTGTTTTGTTTTACATTCAAATTTTAACCTTTATATCTTTTGTTCGGTAGAGGAACTCGCCACACGTCGACTAGGGCCTTGTGGGGACTAGGGGGAATTCGCCATACGGCGACTTGGTCTAGGTAGGACTTAGAGCGGAATTCGCCACACGGCGACTGGGTCTATGGAGTAGATCTGGGGGTGCTCGAGGCCTTTCTGGTGATAGATTGGCTAGAACGGCTTGATGACGTATCTGGGGAGAGATCGGCTAAAGTCAACCGGTTCGTGGGGATACGAGTCGGTATAGAAAACAAAAATGGTTTTCATATTATTCGCTTCGATTTTTCGCGTCATTGAAATCAGATTTTGTAATCAATTTTATAAATGTTAATCATGTCTTTTCTTGTTTAATAAAATTGATTTCATTTCTAATTTCATTATCTCTTTACTTTTGATTTAACTTCGATCAAAATATCAAAAGTTTTCTATTAAAGTTTACAGTTTTTTAAACCCTTATTCACCCCCCCCCCTCTAAGGGCGCCTACAGATCCAACAGCAATTCCCAGCATTCTTCCCGCCTCTAGTATATATAAAAAATCTTCAAGACAATATACTGTTCTAGATGATATATGTCTTTTGGACGATATAGATCTTCTAGACGATATAGGCCTTCTAGACGATATAGCTTTTCTAGACGATATAGGCCTTCTAGACGATATAGCTCTTCTAGATGATATTGTCCTTTTGAACGATATAGCTATAATCTAGATGATATAGAAACGTTGTCGTTGAGATCATCTAGCCGATACAGGTGTGGTTTAGATAACACAGAGGCCTTGTCTTCTTTATCATCTAGCCAAAATTTGACTTAGCCAATTTTGGGCATAATCCAACTTGTTGACTATCATTGCAGCATGATATCCAAACCTTTTCTAAATGATTTTTCCTTGATAGTAACAAGTCTAATATAGTGTTAGGTCATAAGTCAACATATGTTTTGCACCATGAAGGATTACATTAGTCATGCATTTTAGTTATAACTATCACATCAAAACTAATACATAGATTAAATACATTTATTATTATACTGAGGCCTTCTTCAAATCAGGAATCTTATGGTCAATATTCCTAACAAAAATGTCAAGTGTTCACAGAGCATAAGAGCTTAAAATACTTCCTGAACTAGAAGGGTTTGAAAATGCGACAAAGATGGTGGCTATAACTCATCAATGACTAGGACTTGGAGATTTTATATCATTAGGGCAAAGTAAATGTAGTAGTAGATGTGTTAAGTCATAGATCTGAAACAAAACTAATGGCTTAGTCTCTGATAGCCGACTTGGAAAGGTTAAAGTTAAATTCCGGAGCATCATTCTGTAAATCAACCCTAGCGCAACTAATGATCACTCCTAATTGTTTGCGGAAGATTCAAGAAGAGAAACAAAGTGAAGAATGAAGAAAAATGATGAAGTCATTGGTAGGAAAACCACAGTCCTAATTCCATATTGATGATCATATCATCTTGCGATGCGAGAATCGATATGGAATTCCTCCAATTGACGATATTCGAGGACAGGTAATGAAGGAAGCACATCAGTATAAACTCTCTATTCATCCTGGTGCTATAAAAATTAAGGGTGTGAGCGGTTCGGTTTGGGTCAGTTTGGACCCAATCCAAAACCGAACTGACATGATTCGGTTTTAGGAAGGTCCAAATAGACCCGAACCGAACCCGATCGGTTCGGTTTGTTGTATGTTCGGTTTTTATCGGTTTGTTGCGGTTCGGTGTCGATTTTGTATGGTATGAAGAGGAAAGGACTTTGAGAATCTCACACTCTCATCATATAAAGCATTCTAATATAAAATAAGTTTTGCATAATTATAGACTTATAGTTATTGTTACCAATCATTCAAAAGTATACAAGCTTGAAGTTAACAGAACTACATGTCTACATCAGAATTTCATCAACAACTTTTTTAGCCATTCAAAAGTAAGGAAGAAAGCTTGAAGTAAACAAACTTACCATTCAGAATTACAAATAGTAGCAGAACTACAAAAGTACAAAACTACATCAGCTATTCAGAAGCAAAAATACAGAAACTATTTAGAAACACTCTAACCATTTCCATAATCTTGAGGAGAAGGACTCACCTGACTGCTGAGGGGCTGACACTCTTAAGGAGAATGACTTACTGATGCTCGCGGCTTTCCGTCTTGCTGATGCCAACTCTTGAGGAGAAGGACTCACCGACGGTCCCTAACTTCTCGATGGCATCCGTGTCTTCCATCTTTTTGTTTGGCAGCCTAACCATAACTCGCTGTCATCGATGCATAAATGCCTTCCGCTTCCACCTAACTTCGGTCTTCCACTCTTCCCTCTTAAACTCTTAATAAATTGATATGTATAATATAATTATATAAATTATTAAATTTAATCCTCTTCGCATATTCCTAATTTCCAATTTACCGTACTCCAATGCTCCGACTTCCGCACCTCCACCTATTTTCCTTGCCAAGTTGGAAATTGCCAGTTGGCATTTGCCCTCCTGTAAAAATTAAATTGAGAAAAGCTGAAATCTTTAAAGATGATTATTACTCAGTTACTATATTAGAGAGTCCTATGCTGTGAATATTTTTTAAAAATATTTGTTAAGGCTAGCCCTTACTGTGAATGCAATTAAGCGGTTGAACATAATTTATTAGCGATTTAGATTAAAAAGAAGTTGGTATATACATATTTTAAAATAATTTTAATAATAGTCGGTTCAGTTCGGTTTGGTCAGTTTTTATAACTAGAAAACCAACCCGAACCGATATGACTTCGGTTTTCATAAGCACCAAACTGAACTGACACCAAACCAGGCAGCTATGTTTCACAATCGGTGCGGTTCGGTCGGTTCGGTCGGTTTTGTCGATTTTCAGTTTTTGCTCCTCACCCTTAACAAAAATGTATCATGATTTGAAGACAAATTTTTAGTGGTCTGGAATGAAGGCAGTGTTGGATCTGTATGCACCCTTAGAGGGGGGGGGGGTGAATAAGGGTTTTAAAAACTTATGTTATATTTTGGAATACTTGAAAAGCTAAGCGATTAAAATAGAGAGAAATCAAACAAATTAAGTGAAATAAAATAGAGATATGATTTTATTAATATGAAATGTAGGTTTACAAAACTTGACTTCTTATAACGCTAGAAATCAAAGGCGAATAGTAAAAAGACTTTTTCTTTTTCCATCCTGACTCGTATCCCCACGAGCTGGTGTCTTTACCCTATCCTCCCTGGGATACGGCCTCAAGCTGCCTTAGGAAATCCTCCCCCGGATACCTCCTCAAGCACCCCCAAGATCAAACCTAGAACTAGTCGCCAACATGAGGCGAATTCCTCCCTAATTCCTACCCAGACCTAGTCTCTAACACGAGGCGAATTTACTAAGCGATTACAAGAATGAAAATAACAACAATATAAAAACTCCCTCTTGAAGAACTTTTGATTTTGGAGATGAAAGACCGCTGTAGAATAAGCATGGTTGAAGTAACCGTCGGACGGCTGCGGCGTGTACAAATCCTCCTTGAGAAACTCATGGAACTTTGGGTGGGAGATCAACTCTCGGTAGTATAAGACTCTAGAAATTTGGCACTATAACTCTCTCAAGGATGTGTGTAGAAAATGATAGAAGAGGGCTCCTTTTTCTAGCCTTGGAGCTAACGCCTGCGCTATCGCTACCGCCGGCGCTATCCCATTTTAGGTAATATCCTGCGTGTGCGTATCATAATTCCAAGGAAACATTCCCGACATTCCTCATGTGCGTCGAGATAGAGCATGCGCTAGGCACTACCGTCTGGCGCTAGCGCCTTCTAAAACAACTCCCAAAATGTCTCTAATCAGAGCTAGCGCCTGCGCTAGGGGCCAGCGTCAGCGCTAGTGGACATGTTAGAATTCTGGATTCAAACTTGGTGGCAACCTTCTGATGTTATCCTTGAGTCATGTGGCATTGTTTCCTACACACTTAAACACACAAGATCAAATACACATAGGATTTGTTATTCTCAAACCTAGGAGATGTGGAAGACCATGTTCCAACAAACTCCCCCTTTTGATAATAACAAATCCATTAATGATAAATTAGAGAATTAATACATATAGCATGATGAAATCTACTTGTGTGTGAGAGAGAGTAATGACTTAGGATAATAGTCAATTTTGGTATTTAGAATTGCTCCCCCTAAATGCATGCTCCCCCTATGTGAATGCTCCCTTTATATGTACGATATCATCTTAAGACTTAATTATGTTGGTTTTCCCATTGGTTAGCGATTATTATTTATCATGTTAGTTCCCCCCTTTTGATATTAGCAAAAGTGGGCTAAGGAAGCAATAAACAAAAAAAGAGGTTTTTTTTAGGAAATGAAATGAAATGATAAGGAGTGAAAGATAAGGCATGATCAAGCTTTTTAGAGGAAATGAAAGATAAGCAGTCTTTAGCAAAAAATTTTCATATAATAAATCAGAGTTTAGCGTAAACATTTTCTTAAAAATAAATCAGAGTTCTTAGCATAAAGAGAACAATATTAAATTTACCAAGCAAGTCTACCACTTGTTGAAGAAAAGGATTTTAGAGTTTTAAGACTTGAGATAAGCATGAAAAAATTTCAAGGTAAAAGTTATATGGTAATGTTGCGGAAGACTTATAGAAATACAAGAAGCATCTTTGTGTAAACATGACGATTTATATGAAGAAATATGAGTTTAAGTCCAAAATAAGAGGATGTTTTTGTAAATCATTTTTCTTTTAAAAACTTTAAGGTTCAACCAAGCATGAAAGTAAGATATCAAAAAGAGACAACTACAATGTTATTTCAATTCACAAATTCAAGACATACCAAACATTTTAAAGAGCATGCTAGGTTATCTAGTGCATATATATAAGTAGTATAGAATTAGCATTAGGATCCAATACACATGAGAACAAGTGTTATGGAAGTTAATGATGTGCACATAAGTGCATTTTGAAGAGAGTAAAAAAATGATTTAATCAAAAATACAAGACATATGTAGAGTAAAGTGCACAATAAAACACAAATAATTTTTCTTCCACACACTTCAATGCACAAAGAAAATGTAAAACTACCAAGGTGCTTTTCACACACAATGCTCATTAAGACTTACCACGGTGCAAAGTAGTGCTTGGGGGATCACATACTTTATTTTGTTTTATTGAATTTTTTGTGATCTGGTGTACTTAAGAATAAGTGGTGTAAAGAAAGAATTAAGGTTTGCACAAGACACTTTACTATTCCTTCCAAGGTGCTCAACCTCACAATGCTCATTAAGACTTATCAGGAGGTTCAATTAGTGCTTGGTGGAGTTATCTTTGTCAATTTATTTCATGATTTTTTGATGTGTACAAAGATCTCTAAATACACTTGTTTTACAAACCAATGTAATTTGAATGCACTACCACTTTTCTTAATGTTAAAAGTGCAAATAAAAGTAGTGTAGGTAATATATTTATGCAAATTTAATTCATTGTACAATTACAATACAGAAGAAAGCATTCTTAGATTGAAAGCATATGTATACTTTGCCAAAATAAGTGAGTGAATAAATATCATTATCAATCATAAAACATTTACTCATACTTAGAGGCATACTAAGCATCGTTCTACACACCACTTTTTCAATATAGATGATGCACATTTGATTAGATATATCAAAGCATGATAAAAACAATGTTCAAAGTAGTTTGAAAAGATTAATTGCAACATTGTAGAAGGTATAAATGATAGATTAAACCATGCTTGATTTTCACAATAAAGTCCACACAGTTTTTTTTTTATTTTGAAAAATAATTTTGATTTAAAGTTTGAACTCTTAAAATTGATCTTGGACATCCCAAGGTCTACCCTGTAAGGGATTCGCATCAGTACTAGAAGATGTGATGGGGTGACATCCCAAATCTCCCTTTCACAAGATACCTGTAAATAGAAAAGTTAAGTTCAAAAAATAATTTTTGATAATTCTTTGCTTTATAGTTTTGTATTTGTTTTTTTTTGCATATAGAAATAGAAATCAGATAAATAAACAAGGAAAGAATAGAAAACAAATATTTTTGGTAATTTTGGCTTTTGTAATTTTGTATTTTAATTTTTCAAAACTCAATTAAATGCAATAATAAGTAGTAAAAATAAAAGAGCATATTTTTAGGGATTTTTCAAAAAATGAAAAATACAAAAATTAGACAAGTGCGCTAGCATCGGAGCTAGCGCTAGCGCGGCAAACAGTACACTAAATTTTAGGATTTTAAAAAAATCTAATTTTTGATATTGATTAAGTGTCCAAAGATTAGTTTTATGCAGAAATTTCAGAAGATTTGAAGATGTTTAGTTAGGTAAAAATTACATAAAATGATTGCGTTTATGAATGTGACTTAACCCGAAAGATCTATGACACCTAATTCAAGTTGTAGTAATCTAAGTCTTACATCGGGAAGAGGTTTAGTGAATATGTCAGCAAGTTGGGAGTCCGTACCAATGAAACATACTTTTACATGCTCTTTCTTAAAATGATCCCTAATGAAGTGATGGAGAACATCTATATGTTTGGATCTATATTGGTGTACAGGATTATTTGTAAGATCTATGGCACTTTTGTCATATTTGAGATCAATGTTTTTGAGATGAAAACAAAAATCCTCTAGAGTTTGGCTCATCCATAAAGCTTGTGCACAACAACTCCCAAGAGCGATGTATTCGGCCTCCGTGGTAGAGAGTGCAACCGAAGATTGTTTCCTGCTAGACCATGCAACTAATAAGGGTCCTAAAAAGTGGAAAGTACCGCTAGTGCTTCGATCTAGTGAACATCCGGTGTAATCTGAATCAGAATAGCTGTGTAGTCTAAATGAATCATTTTGTGGGTACCATAATCCTAATTTAGATGACCCTAATAGATATCTAAAAATACGTTTTACCGCTTTGAAATGAGATTCTTTTTTATTGTCTTGAAGCGAGCACATAAACATATGATAAACATTATATCTGGTCTAGATGCACTAAAGAAAAGAAGAGATCCTATCATACCTCTATATAAAGTTTGATCGATAGAAATTCCAGATTCATGTTTTCCTAATTTTAAAGAAGCACTCATAGGTGTAGAAGCTTGTTTAAGATTTTCAAATCCAAATCGTTTAAGCATATCATGAACATATTTTCTTTGGCAAATAAAAATGCCATCATTTCATTGTGAAATTTGAAAACCAAGAAAATAAGAGAGTTCTCCTACAATGCTCATTTCAAATTCATTTTTCATTACTAAGACTACTTCATTACACAACTCTTCATTTGTGGCTCCAAAAATGATATCATCAACATATATTTGTAAAATAATTAAATCATTATTATTATGCTTAATGAAGAGTGTGTTGTCGGTACTCCCCATGACATCATCGTGATTTAATAAAAACGATGTAAGACTGTCATACCATGCAGGGGATGCTTGTTTTAAACCATAAAGTGCTTTTTCTAATTTATAAATATGATTTGGAAATTTTTCATTTATAAAACCGGGGGGTTGTTCTACATAAACTTCCGCTTTTATAAACCCATTTAGAAAAGCATTTTTTACATCCATTTGAAATAATTATATTTTTTTAAAATTTCCAAATGCAAAAAAAAAAATCATATAGATTCTAAGCGAGCAACAGGTGCAAAAGTTTCTTCAAAATCTACCCCCTCGATTTGAGAAAAAACTTGAGCGACTAAGCGAGCTTTATTTCTCTTAATTCTAGATTCACCATCTAATTTATTTTTAAAAATCTATTTTACGCCAACAACGGGATGATTAGATGGATGTTCTACTAGATTCCCAACTTTATTTGTTTCAAATTGATCTAACTCTTCATTCATAGCCAAAAACCAAAATTCATCATTTAAAGCGATTGAAATGTTTTTAGGTTCAATTTCGGAAACAAAGCAGATATTTGAAAAAGTTTCATGAAGAGAAGATCGAGTTCTTACCCCAATAGATGTTTCCTCAATAACTAACTCCTTTGGATGATTCTTTGAGAAGTTTAAGATTCTTGGAGGCACGTATTCATCTTCCTTGGCATTCTACTCCTCCTCCTCCTCTTTGGAAGGTTCCTCTTCGTCGTGCTCCAAAGATGGCGAAGGTTCATCATTTGCACCTATAGGAATTTTTTCTACACAAGGAATAAATTCATCAAATTTTACATTAATAGACTCTTCAACCTTACTCATTCTTTTGTTAAATTTTCAATTGGTTTTACTAGTTGAAGAGTATCCAAGAAATATTCATTCATCACATTTTTCATCAAACTTTCCTAAGGCATATTTTGTATTGAGAATAAAACATTTACAACCAAATACTATAAAATATTATACGTTGGGTTTCTTTTGATAGTATAGTTCATAAGGTGTGAGATTTAAAGATGGACGAAGCATGACTCTATTCATTACATAACATGATGTGCTTACGGCTTCGGCCCAAAAACACTTAGGTAATTTATATTCAGATAACATAGTACGTGCTAGTTCTTGAATTTTCCTATTCATTCTTTCTACAACACCGTTTTGTTGAGGTGTGTCAGGAGCAGAGAATTTGTGCTTAATACATAACATTTTGCAAAAAGATTTAAAATTTTCATTTTCAAATTCTCCTCCATGATCTGAGCGAATGCATTTTATTTTTAAATCTAGTTCATTTTGAATACGAGTACATAGTTTTGAAAATTCACAAAATGCATCAGATTTGGAAGAGAGAAATTAAGTCCAACAATATCAAGAGAAATCATCTATTAGAACAAAAGTATATATTCTACCACTAAGACTTGCGGTGCTAACGGGGCCAAAAAGATCCATATGAATTAATTGCAAAGGTCTTGTAGTAGAAATTTCATTTTTGCTTTTAAAAGAAGATTTAGTAAATTTTCCTTTTTGACATGGAGAGCATAGTGAGGATAAATTTCCATTTAGTCTAGGAAATCCTCTAATCAATTCCTTTTTGGCTAGTTTTAAAATGAGCTTTGTACTAGCATGGCCTAAACGTCTATGCCAAAGTTCTAACTCGTCATTTTTAGTTATAAAACATTTTATAGATGATTTGGAAAGATCATGAAAGGAAACTACATATACGTTGTGAGTTCTAGATGCAGTTAGTAAAACATCTTTTATTTTAGGAATATTTTATAAAGATTTGTGGGTGACTCAAATAAAACATCTAATCCTTTAACATACAGTTGACTAATAGATATTAAGTTATGTTTTAATCCTTTTACATAAAGAGCATTAGAGATAGTAAAGTATTCGTTACCCACTGTACTGACTCCCATGATCCTTCCTTTATCGTTTTTACCAAAGGTTACGATCCCTCCTTTCTTCTTTTCTAGGCTAAGTAACTTTGCTCTGTTGACCATCATGTGCTTGGAGTAGCATGAGTCCAAGTACCGTACGTCCTCCATTTCCTTAGCCTTCCTGCAAATCTAGAAAGAGGATGAGAGTAATGATCCGGATACCGAAGATGTACCACCCATAGAATAAGTGGAGTCCTTAGGTACCCATATTTTCCTTAAAGTTCCCTGTTTCATTTTCCTGCAAGAGCTAGACGTGAGTCCAAACCTATGACAGTTTGCACACGAAATAAAGGGGGTTGAGACCCTTTTCTGAAATTCTACATTGCTCTAACTGGATGAGGTTTGAATTTTTGAAAAAAACATAAGATTTTCTATATAAAGGGCTACCGCTTGCGTTAGTGGCTAGCGCCGGGTGGTAGCTATCACTTTGATATCCGAGCCCAAATTTTCCAGAACCATAACATTGGTTCCCCAAAATCATGTCCAGGGATTTTTGACCAATTCTAAATTATTTGGTGGTCATATTGAAGTCATGAGTTTGTTTTTTAAGAGAGGAATTTTCTTTTACAAGCATGACACATTTATTTTCAAATCCCATTTTGTTATTTTCAATTTGTAAGAGAGAGGTTTTTATTTTTCTCTCTAAGTCCCCCTTTTCTCTTGTAAGAGTTTTGATTTGTCAGAGGGATTTAGAAAGAGAAACTTCAAGTTCTTTTGCCTTACATAAGGAGCGCTCACACTCTTGGCATGGAACCTTTCTCTTTTCAAAGGATATTAATTTTTTAGTAAGCTAATGATTTTCTTAGATGAGAGATTCATTTTCACGATTTAAAATAATATTATCTTCTATACTTTTATCATAAGCTTTACAGGTTAAAACAAATTCATCATAAAGTTCTTCGAAGGTGGGAGGAGTTACCTCAGTGTCACTAAGAACACTAGCGTCATCATCATTGTCTTTTGCCATCAAGCAAAATTTGCTTCCTCCTCGCTCCTTGACTCAGATCCGCTTGATTCTTTAGAGAAAGAATCATCCCATGTTGCAGCTTTCAGCACCTTCTTTTTCTCCTTCTGTTGGAACCGTAGGTTTGATTTGAGTTAGATCCACCATTAATGTCTAAGTTTCTATCATAACATATCTTATAACTTAGATCAAATCCCATTAAGATAGAAGGCTGAAAATAGATATAATTAATAGGCTGAGAAAATAAGAGAAAAGATAAAAATTACATATGTTCTCTGCGTTCGATGAACGGCTCTCTGCATTCGACGAACGGCGCTCTGCGCTCGACGAATGGTATTCATTCTGCGCTCGATGAATCCAACTGGCTCAGTGTTCGATGATCCCGTCTCAGCGGTTCAGCGGTCAACGAACAGATTGTCTCAGCGGTCGACGAATAGACTCCATCTCAGCGGTCGACGAAAAGCTGTGTTTGACGAACTCAAGCTGTGTTCGACGAATAGCTCAATATTCAGCGGTCGACGATCCAGCCCGTCTCTGCGTTCGACGAAAAGTTGTGTTCGACTATCTCAAGTCTGCGTTCGACGAATATTCAGCAGAAGCTCAGAATGACAAATCAAATGATCAGGTCGACGAACTTGAAGCTGAGCTCGACGAAATATCTGCAGCATTATTTTAATATCATTCTCAGTTCGACTACAATTATTATATATGCTGTCAAATTTTATAAAGCAATATTTTATTATTTCTATTTATATATTGCTATATATATTGCTGACTTAACATTACAGCCGTTGCAAGCATTAAATTATAGAGCCGTTGCAGCAAAGCCAAATACGGCGCAAAGCTAAATACGGCAATTTGTCTGCTCGAGGATTCTGCAAAAAGAAAGAGATATTATCTCTTCCCTTGTCGGGCAAGAAATCAAATTAGCCCAGAAAAGAGGACAACATCTTTACACGACAGCAGGAGACAATTCATCATATAGCAGATTAATATACAACAGTTTTTCAAGACAGATATATACACAGAACATAACACATTTGCTGTACAGAGAAGAGAGAAGAAGAAGAACAAGAGTAAAAGAAGAACAACAGCAAAAACAGAGAACAACATATTATTCTATCTTGTTTTGTTTTTACTAACTCTTCTTTGCAGATTATCAATACCCTGAGACACCAATTAAGATCATTTGCACAGGGATCTAAACTGCAAGAAGAAGAGTATTTACGATCAAGTGAAGAAGCTCCATCCACAAGCTGTCATCTAATCTAAATCAGACAGGGGGAGCTCTCTTCAACATCATCATCAAGATCGAAACTCAACAACCCATCAGGATCTTCAAGAGTCTTCTTAGAAAGAGAAGAACACTAAAACCTTTTCTGTTTTCTTTATTTCCCCTCCTGTACAAATGGTTATAACTCCCTTCAAAAGTTAACTCCCGGTGACAGGGCACCTTAGCAAAAACCTGCATCTTGGTTTTGAGCACCTGATCAAAAGCTCTATGGTGTGTGTACACCTGAACAAAAACACCTTGGTGTGAGAGCACCTGATCAACAACCTCCTAGTGGATTCCTACCAGTGGGTAGAAGAGTAGATGTACCCAGTTGATTGGGGAACTACTATATATCTTGTGTCATCTGGTTTGCTTGTTGTATTATTTCTTTATTGCTGTGCTGTGTTGTTGTGCCTTCTAGGTGTTTGATTTTATTACTCACTCAGCACATATATTTACATATATCATTATTTTGAAATAAAACTTAAACAAGAGCTTTAATATTTAAGAACTAAAACTCACTTTCAATTGGTATCAGAGGGCTGTTGATTTTATATACAGGCTAACACCTGAATCACAAAGATCACTTAGTTCTTAAAAAAAAATTTATCTAATGGCACAAGCAGATTTTTCAATTTCATATCCACCAATCTGTAATTTGGATAGATTTACTTTATGGCAAGTTAGAATTAAACTATATATGAATGCCATAGATGAAGAAATTTACAATTCCATTTTCCCAGGACTTCCATCTTCAATCTCTTCAACAGATGATAAAGAAAAGCTGAAATGTGCTGATGCCAAGGCCATGAACGTATTGGCTAAATCAATGTCAAAAGACATTCTTCAAAAGTGGCTGATTGCACTTCAACAAGGGGCATCTGGATCTCCCTCTCAAGGATGGTAAATGAATCCACTTCTACTTCTTCCACTAACTATACTTTTGATGCAAAACCATCATTTACTCTAAGTGAAAAAGAAGAAAAAGAAGAACAAAAGGCCAAAAGATTCTGCATGATGGCCATATATGGCTCATATCACAAATCAGATGCAAAATCTGAACCAGAAAAGGTAACTGAGGAAACTCTTATTCCTAATTTTACCTCTGATCAAATCAAATCTGATTTTAAGATGACATATACAGATTTAATATCTGAGAAGGAAATTAAATAGGAGTTAATAAAAATAAATAATTTGACTTCTGAATATAATAAACTTCAAGAAAATTTAAAAATATCAGAAGAACAAAATATTTTATTGAAAAATAAATTTGAACAATCTTTTAAGAAGAAAATTTTTCATGTTAAACAAAATCAGAGAAATTTTTAAAATTTGTATTTTAATGAAATAAAAAGGCCAACATATCTATCTATAAGGCAATTTTTTAAACTGTTTAATATTTTTACTCAAATTATAATTAAACAGCAGTTTTAAGATTCTCTTGAATTTTCTATCTCAAAAAAAAGTCAGATAAACTTCACATTCTTACAGACTTTCTCCAAAATTAGTTTGAGCATTCTACTCAAATTGCATAGATCAGAAATGATCAGAGCACTGAGTGTGAGTCTCTTCTTATAAGGGGATTCTATAGAAAGAAGGTATCAGGCAGTGTCTTTCTGATTTTAAAACTCCTTAGAATCCAATAACAACTAGCAATTCATCATTAAAATCCTACTTAAATCAAAATCTAGGAATCAGAAATTGCTTGGTTTTAAAAAGAAATAAAGAAATAATCTCTGACCCTTAAGCCTTAAGTTATTCAAGACTTTTTATGCTTAGGTATCCTAAACCAAATAGGGGGAGATTAGTAGAACCAAGTCTTAATTTGGATTAGGATCCCAACTCAACTAGGGAGAGATTGTTGGAACCTTAGTTTTGATTTGAGTTAGGATCCACCTTTAATGTCTAAGTTTCTATCATAACATATCTTATAACTTAGATCAAATCCCATTAAGATAGAAGGCTGAAAATAGATATAATTAATAGGCTGAGAAAATAAGAGAAAAGAAAAAAATTACATATATGTTCTCTGCGTTCGACGAACGGCTATCTGCGTTCGACGAACGGCGCTCTGCGCTCGACGAATGGTATTCATTCTGTGCTCGATGAAATCCAATCGGCTCAGCATTCGACGATCCCGTCTCAGCGGTTCAGCGGTCGACGAACATATTGTCTCAGCGGTCGACGAACAGACCCGGTCTCAGTGGTCGATGAAAAGCTGCGTTCGACGAACTCAAGTCTGCGTTCGACGAACAGCTCAATGTTCAGCAGTCGAAGAACCAGCCCGTCTCTGCGTTCGACGAAAAGTTATGTTCGATGATCTCAAGTCTGCGTTCGACGAATATTCAGCAGAAGCTCAGAACGACGAATCAAATGATCAGGTCGACGAACTTGAAGCTGAGCTCGACGAAATATCTGCAGTATTATTTTAATATCATTCTCAGTTCGACTAAAATTATTATATATGCTGTCATATTTTATAAAGCAATATTTTATTATTTCTATTTATATATTACTATATATATTGTTGACTTAACATTACAGCTGTTGCAAGCATTAAATAATAGAGTCGTTGCAGCAAAGCCAAATACGATGCAAAGCTAAATACGACAATTTGTCTGCTCGAGGATTCTGCAAAAAGAAAGAGATATTATCTCCTTCCTTATCGGGCAAGAAATCAAATTAGCCTAGAAAAGAGGACAACATCTTTACATGACAGCAGGAGACAACTCATCATATAGCAGATTAATATACAACAGTTTTTCACGATAGATATTTACACAGAACATAACACATTTGCTGTACAGAGAAGAGAGAAGAAGAAGAAGAACAAGAGTAAAAGAAGAACAACAGCAAAAACAGAGAACAACATATTATTCTATCTTGTTTTGTTTTTGCTAACTCTTCTTTGCAGATTATCTATACCCTGAGACACCAATCAAGATCATTTGCTCAGGGATCTGAACTGCAAGAAGAAGAAGAAGAGTACTTACAATCAAGTGAAGAAGCTCCATCCACAAGCTGTCATCTAATCTAAATCAGACAGGGGGATCTCTCTTCAACATCATCATCAAGATCCAAACTCAACAACCCATCAGGATCTTCAAGAGTCTTCTTAGAAAGAGAAGAACATTATAACCTTTTCTATTTTTCTTTCTTCCTTCCCATCTTGTAAAGGGTTATAACTTCCTTCAAAAGTTAACTCCCGGTGACAGGGCACCTTAGCAAAAACCCGCATCTTGGTTTTGAGCACCTGATCAAAAGCTCTGTGGTGTGTGGACTCCTGAACAAAAACACCTTGGTGTGAGGGAACCTGATCAACAACCTCCTGGTGGATTCCTACTAGTGGGTAGAAGAGTAGATGTACCCAGGTTGATTGGGGAACTACTATATTTCTTGTGTCATCTGGTTTGCTTGTTTGTTTTATGCTTTATTTCTTGCTGTGATTATTACGCCTTCTTACTGTTTGTTTTTATTACTCACTCAGCACTTATATATATATATCATTATTTTGAAATAAACTTAAACAAGAGCTTTTAATAATTTAAGAACTAAACTCACTTTCAATTGGTATCAGAGGGCTGTTGATTTTATATACAGGCTAACACCTAAATCACAAAGATCAATTTGATCTTAAATTCTTTCAGAGTATTTATCTTATTTTATTTCATTTATTTTAGTTTAAAAACTCATGGCACAAAACAAAGAGTATTCAAGCACAAGACCTCCTATGTGCAATCTCAGTAAGTTTGCACTATAGAAAGCAAGGATTAGACTGTACATGAATTCTATTGATGAGGAAATCTTCAATGTGATTTTGACAGGACCTCCAGCTCCCACAACAACAACTAGTGATGGAACCGCCACTACCAACAATGTTGTTCCACCTCCTGAATGGACTGAAGCCCAAAAATAGCAAAGGAGTGCTGATGCAAAAGCCATGAACATTCTGGCTCAAACAATGTCTAATGACATTTTTCAAAGAGTGGTAGAATGCACCTCAGCAAGATAAATATGGATTTCTCTCAACAATATGGTTGAGGGATCTGCTGCTGACAGGAAGGACAGAAGGTCCCATCTTATTTCTCAGTATGAGAACTTCAAAAAGGGATAATCTGAAAGTGTTGCTGATATGTACAATAGGCTCAGCCTCATAATAAATGAGCTGAAGACCTTAGATAAAGTGATCTCTATCATTGAGATCAATGACAAGATCTTAATGTGCTTCCCCAGCACATGGGATTCTAGGATCTGGCCAATCAAAGAAGCCAGAAGCCTCAATGAGATTACTACTGAAACATTGTTGGGCAAGCTCAAATCCTATGAGCAGCTCATCAAATCCAGGGAAGCTGAACAATCAACTTCATCTCCAGCAATAAAGAGAGAAAAGAACATAGCTTTCAAAGAAACTGAAGAAGAAGAAAAAGCTCCAAGAGATGAGGAGTTCATGAACCTTCTAGCCAAAAGGTTCTACAAGATGGCCAAGATGGATTTCAAAAAGAAGGACTCCAGATCAAGGGAAAAGCCAAGGTATGACAATTCAAATTCTAAGGATATTGTTTGTTATGGCTGCAGGAAACCTGGACATATTATGCCAGATTGTCCAGAAAATCAGAAGAAGGAGAAGAGAATTGAAAAAGAGGAAAGAAGACACTCCATCAAGTCATCCTCCCACAAACACCAAAAGAAGGGAAGAGGATTTGTAGCAAAAACTTGGAGTGACACTGAATCAGAACAGTCATCCAGTTCTTCAGATAATGAAGAAGAATCAAACAAAAATGACCAATGCTTGATGGTCATTTATGACTCGGGCAGTGAGTCAGGAAATGCTTCTTCATCCAGTGATGATGAAGATAATGAAGAAGAGAAGAACTTCTGCATGATGGCAATCAATGCCTCAGCCAACAATTCTGATGAAGAAGAATCAGAATCAGAAGCAGAAGTTGATGCTGATCAGGTAATATTTAACTTTTATTTCAATTCAGTTGGATTCAGAGATGAATTCAAGGTTCTTTGCTTAGACTTACTCAAATCTGAGAAAGAAATAATCTCACTCAGACATAAGCTAGCTGAAATGAATAAATTAAGTGAAGAGAATGTAAATCTTAAGAAAGATTTGGCAGCCTCTAGAGAACAAATTATTCTCATTGAGAATAAACTTTCTGAGGCTAAGGAATTTGAAGAATCCCTAAATGGGAGAAGCATCAAACTGATGGACATTACAAGCACAGTAAATGCTAGACTTAATAACAAACTAGGCTTGGGTGCTTCATCAAGTGAGCCACCTCTAATTAAGAAGAACATAATTTCTACACCCATAAAATTCATCTCTGCTAAGAGCAAAGAGGTTGTAGATGAAAATAAAAACATTTCAAGTAAGACTATCGAGAATAGCAGAATTCAGTAGAATTCATCGAACGGAGCTCGACAAAATGTATCCACTTCGTCGAACGGAGCTCGACGAACTCTGAAGACAGATTTTCAATATAGTCATTATATGAACGGCGCTCGATGAAATCCCAGTCATTCGTCGAACGGCGCTCGACGAACTCAGCCCAGTTCGTCGAACAGAAACTATACAGCAAATCTGCACAATTCTTATTCTTCACATACTATCAATCCTTTCACTGAATGGATAATACCTCCAAGGAGATATCATCCACAAGGTTACAAGGACCAACCTGAAATGTCTTTTATTTCAGATTTTTGTGGAAATACAAAAAGACCCAAGGTAGTCTGGGTCAGGAACAAATAGATTGTTTTTCTATTTTTGCAGGTACACATCTATCCAAGAATAAATGAAAAATGGTATTTGGATAGTGGCTGTTCAAAGCATATGACAGGAAACAAGGCCAACCTGAACAACTACATGGCAAAGCTTGGACCAAAATTAATATTTGGAGACTCCAACTGTGGACAAACAAAAGGCTATGGAAAAGTCAAGGATGGAGAAGTCACCTTCAAAGAGGTAGCTTATGTCAAGGGACTGAAGCACAACCTCATCAGCATAAGTCAATTATGTGATGAAGGGTATCAGGTAAATTTTAATAAATTAAAATGTCTTATTAAATCTTCTGATAATATTATTGTTTTATCAGGTATTAGGCAAGGTAATATTTATTTAGTAAATTTCAATTCATCTAAATCAGAAATTTGTTTATTTAATGAATTATGCAAACCTAGTGAACTTTGGCATAAGCGATTAGGACATGTAAACCTTAGGACCATTGCTAAATTATCTAAGGACAATCTTGTTAGAGGTTTACCTTTAGGTTAATACAAGAAAGAAGATCTTTGTAGGGCATGTCAACTAGGCAAGCAAACTAAAAGTAGTTTTAAATCATTATCTAAAAGTGATTCACCTAGAATCTTATATTTGCTACATATGGACCTTTTTGGACCTATAGCAACAAAGAGTTTATGGGGGAAGTCATACACTCTAGTTATTGTTGATGACTTCTCTAGATTCACTTGGGTGTTCTTTTTGAGAGAAAGTGAGATAACCTTAAAGTTCTTACTGACTTTCTTAAGAGCATACAGATTGAGTACTCTACTATAGTTGCATTGATTAGAAGTGATCATGGCACTGAGTTTGAGTCTCTTCTCATGCAATAATTTTGTGAGAAGGAAGGTATCAGGCATTGCTTCTCAGCTCCTAGAACTCAACAAAATGGGGTAGTTGAAAGGAAAAATAGAACTCTAATTGAATCAACAACAACATTACTTGGCGATGCTAATTTGCCCCTATCTTTTTGGGCAGAGGCTGTTAGCACAACAAACTATGTGTTGAATAGAAGTTTGATACACAAACTTAAGGGTAAGACTCCCTATGAGTTACTTAAAGGGAAGAAACCTAAAGTTAACTATTTTAGAACATTTGGTTGTAAATATTTTGTTCACAATAATGATAAAACATATCTTAGGAAATTTGAACCAAAATCTGAAGAAGGAATTTTCTTAGGCTATTCTTTAGTCAGCAAAGCATATAGGATTTATAACAAATCTTCTCTTAAAATTGAAGAATCTATGCATGTGTCCTTTGATGAAACTAATATGTTTTACAAGGAGAAGAATTCTTCTACCAAAGAAAACCTACAGGTACATACACTATGTGAGCAGCTAGATCAATTAGCTCTACAGAAAGAAGGGTTTCTAAATCTTGTACAACAGGTGATGAGTCCCAATTATATACACATTTATGGACTCATCTGGTCTGATTATCTAGTGTATGCACTACACTTTAGGCATGTTTTCGTTCATATTTGATATTCCATGCTAAGTGCACTTCTAGGCCTATTTTTGTGTATTTTCATGTTTATCATTCTTACTGTCTTTCATGCTATGTTTTGTGCCACTTTCAGTGGTTTCGATTAGTGCTTATGCTGGAACAGGGGTTGTGCAGGTGTTCCCAGTACAAATTTGTACAGGAACACTAAGCACGATCACTGGCTCTGCTGCGCACGACCACTGGTCGTGCGCCACCGATCGTGCGCGTTCAATTGCAGCCCAAAGATGCTTTCTGAATTTGGTCGTGCGTTTTTACGCACGGTCGTGCGTTCGATCGTGCATTTTATTATTTTCTGTAGTTTTGTTTTGCAAGTTTTCGGGCACAGCGCGCACGATCACCAACTTTCAGTGTGCACGACCACTGGTCGTGCGACATTGATCGTGCGCCCTGTTTTCTATAAATATATAGCCCGCGAAATTAGGTCGGACGACCTTCCAGCTCTGCCGTTTTCGAGCCCTGTTCGCCTCTTCCTCCCCCTACATCATCCTCCACCACCAGGAGGTGCTCCGGGACTATTCTTCACGCCTATCTTGAGCCCGGAGGTCACCTCGGCCATCTCCGTCATCCACAAGCTTCAAAAGGAAGGATCTCCGCCCAGATTTCATTGTCAAGATTGGGAGCCATGTATTAAAGCCGAGCGGATAGTGACACGAAGAAGACAGGTCCATTGGGAGGTAGTGACAACCCTCCTCTACCCCGGACGTAGTTGTGGACCGAGCTTGGACGCGGATTGACAACCTTGCGATTCCAACCGTGAATCCCAACGAGCCTTCGGATTCAGTCAATTTCTTACTCTCTTTCAACTTGTAATGATATTGTACGGTAGATTCTTATATTTTTGGATGATATGCACAATGATCTTTATTTGCAATGTTTATTTCATATTTCTATGAAACCATTTGGTTATTTGTGTATATGAGATGCGCCACCACTTCATCCACCACTCCATCCACTAGGTTCGTGTGCCGCACTAGCAATTGCTAGTTGCGTGCTTGTCGACGAGGTGCTTGCGACCCTCACTCCGCATGCCTACTCGCCCATCCGCCTAGTGAAGCGTGGCATAGCGGCCCGTGTAATCCATTCGCCCAACGAAGCAGCGCGCTCAAGGCCTGCACAGTTCGATTCCCTTTGCCTACTCGTCCATCCGCCCTTTCAAAGCAGCGCGCTCAAGGCCTACCTAGTCTCCATCCCGCCATGCGAAGCATTGCATAGGAATTGTTTAGTTATTTTCTTTTATAAGGACTTCAATCTCAAGTCCTTCCTCGATAGATAGCTCCACCTTATCGTGTTCCTTTGAGATCGATACTTGGGGATTCATTCCCATTTTATATTACTTGAACGATCGGTACACTGTCGTTTCGTGCCGCAGTTTTGCTACCTCCTATAGCGGTGTGCTAAGATTCGCGCATCAAGTTTTTGGCGTCGTTGTCGGGGAACACAGTCGTGTGAGTTTTCTGGAGAGGGAGAATCTGAGAGAGAAGCCCTTCCATTTGTGAATTGCATCCATTCTTTATTTTATTTCCTATTATTCCTTATTCCTGTTTTATATTAGGTTGCTCTAGTAAATTTTTGTTAGGTGTGGTAATTTGCACAATAGTGTTTTTATTTTGAATCATTTTATCTGCACACTATGTGGGCTTCATTCAATATTCGTTGTCGTTGGTGTGGAGATATTTCTCATGCTAGTGATAGATGCCCATCAGGAGATGATAGCCCTAGCACTCAAGGCCCAACATAGGGAGCACCGACTTCGTCTGGTACTCCATATGGTGCGCGTAAGTCCTATGGCTATTCTGCTGCGCCTTTGCCGTCATACTTCTCTTCGGCTTGAGCACTATGTGGGACACTATGTGGGCTTCATTCAATATTCGTTGTCGTTGGTGTGGAGATATTTCTCATGCTAGTGATAGATGCCCATCAGGAGATGATAGCCCTAGCACTCAAGGCCCAACATATGGAGCACCGACTTCGTCTGGTACTCCATATGGTGCGCGTAAGTCCTATGGCTATTCTGCTGCGCCTTTGCCGACATACTTCTCTTCGGCTTGAGCACCTGCTGTGCCAAAGAAGCCCGCAAGGCAGTGCTTGTTTTGTCAAAGCATGGATCATGCCTTGAAGGATTGTGCTGCATTCCATCACCAATTGGACGAGGATGACGAGCCGGATATCCGGATCGTCCCGACTCCTACTTCTGGCAGCACACCTTCAACATCTGGTTATGTGCCCATTTCACCTTCAAGCTTTGAAGGGTATGATGTGGACACAGTCACCAGATGTGTGGCTGATCTAGGCTCCGACATGGCTAAGACCATCTCCCCTGTGCATATATCACCATGTGTTGATTTGATTCTTTGTGAGGAATCGGTGCTTGACATTTATCCAAGCACTATTCCTCCCCATGTTGTGCATACTACATTCGTCTCTTACGACATTGTTGAGGATGTGTCGCAGGATGATGCTGGTGATCTATGTGTTATGCCTGCTCCTATGGAGGAGGACAACCATCTAGGTGAAGAGGAGCTTTCCTCAACACTGGTGGAGGAAGTCCAACTCTTCAGCATGGCCACAATTGATCCCGTTGAACCTTGTAGCATTGATGACAATGCAAACATTATTTTACTTCCCCAATCTAATGGGAGTGAGACCCGGACCACTCCCCGCTTGATTTTTATTTAAGTCATTCTTCTTGTTTATTTCTTGATCCCCCTTCTTCATCTGAGCCTGTGCAGGTTGAGTCTTCACAGGTACTCCAGGAGGACTTGGAGCATGATGCTCAAGTCAATGATGAGAGCATCATCTTATGTGAGGAGGTTGATCCCCCCTCCGTAAAGAAAGCTCCACTCATTGCCTTCTCCTCCTGCTGCCTCCCTGGAGATGATACCTTGCTGGGCAAGGATAGTTTTGGTGAGTTGAGTGAGGATTCCTCCTCTTCTTACTTTTTATTCCCTCTACCTGTGATGAGCAGGTATTATTTATATTCGGGTAGAGGCGTGACTGTTCTATCGCCGTATCGGTACCCGCTACCGACACACATGTTAGAACAGTTACCTGTGCACTTTTCTTTTAATAGACCCATTAGCTAGAACTGTTTAAATTTTAATAAGCCATGCTGGGAAGACAATAACCCCAGTAGTTATCTTACTTTTCTTGCAATTTCAGTTTATCTAGTTTGTGTAGTTAGTTTTACTTTGTTTTTAGTTTGTATATCTTCTTTTGTTTTTGCGGAGCTCACCCCTGTAGGTCATTCTTCTGGCGGATGCTGCAGCTTTTTCTTGGTTTACACGCCAATCTTCTGGTATGCTCACTTCTGAGCATGGGGTACTCTCTTTCCCTAGAGTTCATTTTGAATTTCATGGTTCTATCTTGTGCTGGTTCGTTTAGTTTAAGTCTGGGGGAGAGATATTTATTGTACCCACTGCACGTGCGCATCTTAGTGCATGCTAGAAGTATTTTATTTTCAGTTATATATGATTTTGTTGCATTTTCTTCACACACCACAACACCCACATGAGCGTGTACTTAGTTGTTGGCGCGTCATGAGTTGAATTCATTTCCTCTGTGTGATTGTGAAAATCATTGTGCTGGCTTTTAAATTATGTAGTGGAGTAAAATGTTGACTCCGGTGTTCCTAGTCATGTACTCGTGTGAGTATAGGGATTTGTGTAGATTAGATTTCTTTTTATACTTTTAGTTTTATGCATTTCTTTTAGTGTAAATATTGTTTACTCTACTTAAATGGTGAATCTGGTGTTAATCAAAAGGTAGCATCGGGATGTGTGTAAAGTATCGTTAGATATGTATTGCTCGAGCCGGGAGGAAGGATAATCTTTCTCGGTGGCTAAGAACTTGCCCCAAGCGATTCTTGAAGCATAGGCATATGATAGTTCTTTTGCGTGAGAATGACATAGGCCATCATTTTGGCCCGGTTGAGCTTTTGTGCCCATTCCTATCGCTCTATCCTCGTTAGCCCAGTTGCGCCTACCCGTTCTTTGATTCAGCACCACTTTTATCTCACCAAAGCCTAAAAGCCAATCCTAGTCGCACACCCGAATTTGAGCTTTAGTTGTTTATCATTTTCATGATTGTGGTGTTGATGTTGTGATATTTTTGTGAAAATGTGGATGCACTTCATTGCTCATCTTGCTGAAATTGTTTTGAAAAGAAAAGAAAAAGGAAAAAAATGAGAAAAAGAAAAGAAGTAAAAAAGAAAAAGAAAAAGAAGAAGTGCTTAATTGAAAAATCTTTGTATAAATTTATGATTGGGAGTTGGCGGTGCACACACCCATGTTGCAAAAGTCTAAGTCTGGGGGTGTGGTGCACTTGCATTCGATGTTGGTGTGCGGGGAGTTGTAATAAAGCTCATTTGGGTTTCGGTGTATCAAACCTTCGTGTTTATCTGTGTTTACCTCACCATAACCCAAGCCTCATTTAAAACCTAAAGTCCTACCGACTCGCGCATTGAACCAATCTAGTGTCGTGGAGAGAATGTGACCGGGCAAGCTTATGGTCTCCGACACCGATGGATTTCGGTGGAGTTTGTACGGAATCTCAACTTTGGCAATGTTTGTCTCAGCGATTATTTTACTTCCTCCGTATGCGTGACCGGATGATTCACCGTGACTCCAATTTTAAGTAGAAGTAATATTTATTTACTCTTTTAGAAATTTATAAACGATGTGTATAAGTAGAAATCTTCTCTATTATTTTTCCTATGCACATGAGCATGCGACTTTGCATGGTACTCCATTTTGTAATTTTAAGCTAGCTATTTCATTTTCATACTCCACCGGATTTGTTTGCTCGGGATGGGCAAACAGGTAAGTTTGGGGGTGTGATGAGTCCCAATTATATACACATTTATGGACTCATCTGGGCCGATTATCTAGTCTATGCACAACACTTTAGGCAGGTTTTCGTTCATATTTGATATTCCATGCTAAGTGCACTTCTAGGCCCATTTTTTGTGTATTTTCATGTTTATCATTCTTAATGTCTTTCATGCTGTGTTTTGTGCCACTTTCAGTGGTTTCGATTAGTGTTTATGCTGGAACAGGGGTCGTGCAGGTGTTCCCGATACAAATCTGTACAGGAACACTGCGCACGATCACTGACTCTGCTGCGCATGACCACTGGTCGTGCGCCGCCGATCGTGCGCGTTCAATTGAAGCCTAAAGTTGCTTTTTGAATTTGGTCGTGCATTTTTACGCACGGTCGTGCGTTCGATCGTGCATTTTATTATTTTTCTGTAGTTTTGTTTTGCAGGTTTTCGGGCACAGCGCGCACGATCACCAACTTACAGTGCGCACGACCACTGGTCGTGCGCCACTGATCGTGCGCCCTATTTTCTATAAATATACAGCCCGCGAAATTAGGTCGGACGACCTTCCAGCTCCACAGTTTTCGATCCCTATTCGACTTTTCCGCCCCCTACATCATCCTCCACCACCAGGAGGTGCTCCGGGACTATTCTTCACACCTATCTTGAGCCCGGAGATCACCTCGGCCATCTCCGTCATCCACAAGCTTCAAAAGGAAGGATCTCCGCCCAGATTTCATTGTCAAGATTGGGAGCCATGTATTGAAGCCGAGCGGATAGTGACACGAAGAAGACGGGTCCATTGGGAGGTTGTGACAGCGCTCCTTTAACCCGGACGTAGTTACGGACCGAGCTTGGACGCGGATTGACAACCTTGTGATTCCAACCGTGAATCCCAACGAGCCTTCGGATTCGGTCGATTTCTTACTCTCTTTCAACTTGTAATGATATTGTAGGGTAGATTCTTGTATTTTTGGATGATATGCACAATGATCTTTATTTGCAATGTTTATTTCATATTTTTATGAAACCATTTGGTTATTTGTGTATATGAGATGCGCCACCACTTCATCCACCACTCCATCCACTAGGTTCATGTGCCGCACTAGAAATTGCTAGTGGCGTGCTTGTCGACGAGGTGCTTGCGACCCTCACTCTGCATGCCTACTCGCCCATCTGCCTAGTGAAGCGTGGCATAGCGGCACGTGTAATCCATTCGCCTAACGAAGCAGTGCGCTCAAGGCCTACACAGTTCGATTCTGTTTGCCTACTCGTCCATCTGCCCTTTCGAAGCAGCGCGCTCAAGGCCTGCCTAGTCTCCATCCCGCCAAGCGAAGCATTGCATAGCGGCATTGCATAGGAGTAGTTTAGTTATTTTCTTTTATTTCCATAACCAAAACCCCCCATTTCCGCAACCCATTCTACTTAAAGGACTTCAATCTCAAGTCCTTCCTCGATAGATAGCTCCACCTTACCGTGTTTCTTTGAGATCGATACTTGGGGATTCATTCCCATTTTATATTACTTGAACGATTGGTACACTGCCGTTTCGTGCCGCAGTCTTGCTACCGCCTATAGCGGTGTGCTAAGATTTGCGCATCAGCAGGATCCTGAAGAAAGTGAAGAGGAAAATCATCCAGATTTTGCTGACAGTTCAAATCAGATAACAACGGAAAATCTTCCACAGGATATCACAGCTGAACAAATTCCCCAAGTGGAAATCATTGCTGAACCCACTCCAACTGTTGATCACATCACATTTAGAGATCATCCAATATCTCAAATTATTGGTGATATTTCAGCAGGTGTGCAAACAAGGCATCAAGCAAATCAGAATATGATGCATACTTGTTTTCTCTCTCAGATTGAACCTCAATCCCTACAAGATGTAGAACAAGATCCTAACTGGATCATTGCTATGCAAGAGGAGCTCAATCAGTTTGAGACAAACAGAGTTTGGGATTTGGTTCCTAGACCAAAGAATCATCCAGTCATTGGAACTAAATGGGTCTACAGGAACAAGCTAGATGCAGATGGCAATATTGTGAAAAACTAAGCTAGACTAGTAGCTCAAGGATACTCACAGGAAGAAGGAATAGATTATGATCATACTTTGCACCAGTTGCAAGGTTAGAAGCAATCAGGATCTTCCTTGCATTTGCTGCATACAAGAAATTCAAGGTTTATCAAATGGATGTAAAGAGTGCATTCTTGAATGGAGAAATCAAAGAAGAAGTCTATGTGGAACAACCACCAGGTTTCATCTCTCCAACTCACTCTTCTTTTATATTTAAGCTTAATAATGCTCTCTATGGTCTTAAACAAGCTCCCAGAGCATGGTATGAGACCTTAGCTAGTTTTCTTTTAGAGAATAAATTCTGTAGAGGCATAGTAGATAAAACCTTATTTTTCAGTATACATAAAAGTTTAAACTTTACTAGTTCAAATATATGTAGATGACATTATCTTTGGCTCTACTGATTCAAACTTATGCAAAAGATTTTATAATCTAATGCAATCTAAATTTGAATGAGTAGTATGGGTGAACTATCGTACTTCCTTGGTCTTCAAGTGAAGCAAACTCCAAATGGAATCTTCATATCCCAATCTAAGTATGCTAAGGAATTAGTGAAAAGATTTGGTATGTCTGATTCTTCCACCATGAAAACACCCATGCCCTCTAATGCTGTTGTTGATACTGATGAATCAGGGAAACATGTTGATCAGAAGGTTTATAGTGCAATTGTTGGCTCATTACTTTATTTAACAACAAGTAGGCCTGATATAATGTTTGCTACTTGTATTTGTGCTAGATTCCAAGTTAACCCCAAAGAATCTCATCAAATTTTATTAAAAAGAATTTTGAGATATATAAAGGGTTGCCCTAATCTAGGACTTTGGTATCCAACAACATCTGAATTTGAATTAACTGGATTCTCTGATTCAGATTATGCTGGATGCAGAGTAGACAGGAAAAGTACATCAGGAACTTGCCAGTTTCTTGGTGATAGGCTTGTGTCTTGGTTTCGTAAGAAACAAACATTTGTGTCTACATCAACAGCTGAAGCTGGATACATAGCTGCAGGCAGGTGCTGCTCACAGATATTGTGGATACAAAATCAGCTCCTAGACTATGATGTCAACTTAAATAATTCAATTGTATTTTGTGATAATACTAGTGCAATATCTATAGCACAAAATCCAGTTCTCCATAGTAGGACTAAACACATAGAAATTAGGCACCACTTCCTTAGGAATAATGTGGATAAAAATAATATTTCCTACAGTTCATCTCTATTGATTTGCAAAGAGCTGATATTTCACCAAGCCCTTGGATGAAAAGAAACATATTTTCTTTATAAATCAGCTAGGAATGATAGATGGAGACTCAATCTGTTAAAAATTTAAGTTTTCTACTTACCCATCTCTTCATTGAACTGAGCCCGACGAAATTTAGATTTTCGTCGAACGGAGATCGACGAAGTCATCAAGTTCGTCGAACCGAAATCGACGAAAACTCATTTTTTGTCGAACCCAGTTTTACTGAAGCTTTTTATTTCAGCCTGTCATCAGTAATCAAATTTTTTTATTTTAGCTGAATGTCTACAGAATTGTTTCTATTTCTAGTTCCCTTTGCACTTGATCTCTATTTTATTATGCAGGAACAATTGCAATGACAATCTTGCATCCTTCCCTACCTCCATCAAATGTCCCTTCTTCAAGGGGCCTAGCTTTAGGCCTTCCTGAAACTAGGCAGGGGGAGAAGTTTTTATGAACAAGCTCCATTTGATGCAGTTACTCAGGGGGAGTTATTCTATAAACTAGGCAAGGGGAGAAAGCTGAAGATCCGCCCGTCTCAAGGGGAGACACTCTCAGGGGGAGATGCTTTCAGAAAGGGCAAGATGACAAGCAGACCTAATCGGAATTACAAAGCTATTCAGATTAGAAAGCACATTGCAGTATTTGTATGCAGATTCAGAATACAGTTTTGGATTTTAAAGAAGAGCAGATAACAAATTCAGATTATAAAGATTCAGTTCAACAAATTCAGAAAGTTGATTTACATAGCAGATACAGTTCAGTTACAGATCAGAATTCAGAATAATATAATTCAGACAATATCAAATTTCAGAATTCAGATGTCAGAATTCAGAGAAAGACAAAGGTTCTTTTTATCAGTTTTTATTTTCAATGTAATTTCTAAGCTCAGAGTACTATTTATTTTATATCTGATGAAATATTTAAAATATATCAGATATATATATGCTCTGTTGTTTTTGCTGTATTATTGTTTGTTTATTTTCAATTTTTGTCAAATAGTGTCCTAACCCAAATAGGGGGAGATTGTTGGAACAACCCTATTTCTGATTTGGGCTAGGAACACTATATGCTGACTAAGGACAAAGTTGACCCCAATGTATAGTTTATGGGTCAAGAGTTTAGGCTGTTAGGACTCAAGAATTCATTCAGATTCTGCGTTCGACGAACTCCATACTGCGTTCGACGAATTGCTCTCTACATTCGACGAACGGCATGCTCTCTGCGTTCGACGAACGGCTTCCGTTCTGCGTTCGACAAATGGCATGCTCTCTGCGTTCAATGAATGACTTGCTTTCTGTGTTCGACAAACGACATGCTCTCTGCGCTCGATGAACGACTTGCTTTAAGCTCGTCTCAGCGGTCCATGATCCCGTCTCAGCGGTCGACGAAATTTGCACAGCTCAGCGGTCGACGATTTTGCTCAAGCTCAGCGGTCGACGAATTTATCCAGGCTCAGCGGTCGACGAATCCTTCCGTTCAACAAGCTCCAGTCTGCGTTCGACGAATACCTTCAGATCGACAAAAGTTCTCCACAGCTCAACAAAATTAATTATTTCAGCAAGAATCATTTGAGGACGACGAACTAAATATTGTGTTCGACGAAAAATCTTGAGATCGATGAAAATTCTCTATACATCAGATTTATTTCAGAAGATTATATTCATTTCATTCTCTGAACTCAAATCGACTCAACAACGGCTCTTTCTATCAGATCAAGTAAGGAAAATATATTTCCTTTTATTATTTCAAGTTATAGACGTTGACATCCAGCAGAAAAGGACATTTGATGTAAAAGGAAAAAGTAAGCAGCGTATCAGATATGCAGTACTATACTGATATCTCTTCAGCACATTTTGTTCCTTAAAATAAGGAATTTGCTGTACTAGGAAAGAGGACAACATCTTTTACACGACAGCAGGAGACAACTCATAATATAGCAGATTATTATAAAGCAGTTTTTCACGACAGATAAAATACAGAACATATTGCTGTACAGAAAAAAATATATAGAAAAAAGAAAGGGAAAATATACAGGAAGAAAGAAGAACAAAAAGAGAACACGGATCTTCTTCTTCCTCCTCCAGCAGCACATATTTTTCTGAGAACATCTTCAACACCTCCTCTCAGGATTTCTGCTGCAAGAATCAGAAAAGAAAGAAGTAGAAGAAAGAAGAACAGAAAAAGTTTGTACAGATCTTCTTCTTCCTTGAGAAGCATTTATTTTCTGAGAACATTTACATTCATCTCTCAGTCATCAGCTGCAAGCATAGATCTCCAAAAAGCAACAAACAATCTGAGAAGCATTCTTGTCTCTCAGATTTATAAGCTATCAGGAAGATCATTTATTTCAAGAAAAAGCTCCAGCAAATCTACTGTCAACAATTTCATATCAGACAGGGAGCTTTTCAACATACATCCACTAGAGTCTTCTCTCAGCATCTTGACAGAGAAAAACATCTAAACCCCTCTCTATCCCATCTTTTACAGGGTTAAAACTCCCTTCAAAAGTTTACCCCATTGGTGGCAATACACCTGATCATAAAATCCTGTTGGTTTTGAGCACTTGATCAAAAGCTCTGTGGTGTGTGGACACCTGAACAAAAACCCCTTGGTGTGAGGGCACCTGATCAACAACCTCCTAGTGGATCCTACCAAGTGTGGTAGAAGAGTAGATGTACCCAGGTTTATTGGGGAACTACTATAAAAATTCCTGTGTCTTTGTGCCTGTGAATTTCTGTGTTGCTTGTGTTGTGTGTTGTTTTCATTATTCATTTTATTTTAGTTTTATAAACCACTCTGCTACACATATACTTATATCAGTATTTTTAATTCCGCAATAAAACTAAGGGAAAAAGTTTTAATACTCTACTCACCCCCCCCCCCCTCTAGAGTTAATTTAAGATCTAACCTCACTTTCACCTTCCCTTTGTATCATTTTTCTTTTTGCTCCTTTAGATACTTTGTGCACTGTCTCCGAATGTGCCTGGTCTTCCTGCAGTGAATCCGGTGGCGGTCTTTCTTCTTCATATTCACTTTCCTTTTCTTTCTTTGATGAAGAGGAAGACCCTTTTCGTCGAGCATCCTTCTGGAAGAATTTCCGGAAGGTGTTCCTTCTTTCCGGATTTCTAATGAATTTTTTGTAGTTCTTGATAAGGAGACCTTCTTCATCTTCATCATCATCTTCGTTGCTCTCCTTCTTTGATTTTATTGTCAGCACCTTTTTCTTTGGCTACTTGTTGTATTCTTCGTGTTAAATCTGGAGTTCTACCTCATGGGTTTTGAGATTCCCAATGAGATTCTCGATCTGGAGCGTTCTTAGGTTGTGTGACTCCGAGTTGGTCATCCCCTTTGGATTGAAACTCGGAGGTAGAGAGCGAGGAATTTTTTTGACCAAGTCGCCATCGGAGTAGATCTTTCCAAGATCTATTGAAGCGTTGACGATCTTGGTGAAGTGTATGTACATCGAGTTGATGTCTTCTTCAGCATCCATCCTGAATTTTTCATATTCAGATTCCTGTTGGAATAGCTTTGCATCTTTCACCCGCGATGCACCTTCATGAGTAACTTCTACCTGGCTCCAAATATCATAAGCAGTTACACATGCAGAAATTTGATTAAATTCAGATTGATTTAAAGCACAATATAAAGAGTTCATTGCCTTTGCATTATTTTTGCATTTAAGTTTATCATTATCATCCCATTTATGTTTAGGATTTTCTATTGTAGCCTCTCCTACTACAATTGTAGGAGGAGAGTACCAAACTTCCACCATGTTCCACACTTCTATATTCATGGTCATAAGAAAACACATCATCCTATATTTCCAGCAGTTGAAATCTGACCCAGTAAAAAGAGGTGATCTACTAACACCCTGACCCTCGGGAAAAGCGAGATCATGAGACACCATTATTCCCAGTTGTTAGAATGTTTTGGAATAAAACCCCTCTGATACCACTTGTTGGATCTGTAGGCGCCCTTAGAGGGGGGTGAATAAGGGTTTTAAAAACTTATGTTATATTTTGAAATACTTGAAAAGCTAAGCGATTAAAATAGAGTGAAATCAAACAAATTAAGTGAAATAAAATAGAGACATGATTTTATGAATATGAAATGTAGGATTACAAAACTTGACTTCATATAACGCTAGAAATTGAAGGCGAATAGTAAAAAGAATTTTACATTTTCTATCCTGACTCATATCCCCACGTACAAGTGGATTTAGCCTATCCTCCCGCGGATATGGCCTCAAGCCACTCTAGCCAATCCTCCCCTGGATACGGCCGCGAGCATCCCCTAGACCAAACCTATATCTAGTCACCAACACGAGGCGAATTCCTCCCTAAGTCTTACCCATACCTAGTCGCAAACATGAGGCGAATTTACTAAGCAATTATAAGAATGAAAATAACAACAATATGAAAACTCCCTCTTAAAGAACTTCTGAAGTTGGAGACGAAAGACCGATGTAGAATAAGCATGGTTGAAGCGATCGTCGGTCAGATGCGACGTGTAGAAATCCTCCTTCAGAAACTCATGGAACTTTGGGTGGGAGATCAAATCTCGGCAGTATAAGACTCTGGAAATTTGGCACTAGAACTCTCTCAAGGATGTGTGTAGAAAACGAGAGAAGAGGTATCTTTTTATAGCCTTGGAGCTAGCGCCTGCGCTATCGTTACCGCCGACGCTATCCCTGTTTAGGAAATATTATGCGTGTGTGTATCTTCATTCCAATGAAACCCTCCAAACATTCCTCATGTGAGTTGAGATAGCGCCTGCGCTAGCCACTACCGCCTGGCATTAGCGCTTTCAATCAGAGCTAGCTGCTGCGCTAGGGCTAGCGTCGGCGCTAGTGGACATGTTGGAATTCTGGCTTCAAACTCGGGGGCAACCTTCTTATGTTATCCTTGAGTCATGTGGCATTGTTTACTGCACACTTAAACACACAAGATCAAATACACATAGGATTTGTTATTTCCAAACCTATGAGATGCGGAAGACCATGTTTCAATATGCGGATGTTACAAAATTTGTGCAATAGTGCCTAAATTGCCAATAAGTGAAGGTTGAGCACCATCACCTAGGAGGCATACTTTAACCACTACCAATCCCTACTTGGAAATGGGAAGACATCTCAATAATTTGGTAGTGGGTCCTCTAAGAATGTCAGCTAGAAATGATGCAATCTGGGTAATCGTTGATAGACTCACCAAATCATCCCACTTTTACTGTTTACAATATAACTTCGACTCAAATAATCAAGAATGAATAATTTGGAGTCTTTTGTAGAAGCACAACAGAGATGTTTCTTCTTCCTTGATCAGATCTTTGAAATAATACTCTTGAAGATTGAAATCTTGATCAGGAAAACTTATTGTAGAAATAAACTTCTTACTCAGATAAGTGTTCTTTAGGAAGATTATAATCGGATGAGTAATACTTGAGTAAATGGATGAATCAAATGTTCGAACCAAAAATGTACCAGAGTCACACTTGCTCAATCTGGAGAAGGAGGAAGAAAACTGTTGGGTGGTCGGTTACTTTGAGCTACGAGTGAAGGGGTAAGTGTAACGCCCCTGGTTTTTTCGATAATTATTTGCGGGCCGTTGTGACGTAATTTTGGCGTAAGGGCATTACATCAACCCTTCGAGTTTATGTTTGAGCCTTAGCGTAGTTAATGTGTTTAAATTAGGTCGCACGTGTGAGTTTTCGCGTCATTTCGAGTTAAGGAGAAAACTCTGGGTTATTTAGAATAATTACTGAGATTTCAGCTTCAGGAATTCTAATCTCGAGTTTGGCTCGTCGGAATGGAAGTCTGACTCCGCCGTTGGATTTGTAGCGCCAATTTTCAGTTTAGGTGCGATTTTCATGAATATCTGAGGTGTCTTGGTCGCCCTCGAAGTTTTAACTAGAATGGATGAATTATTTATTAATTAATCAAGAAATTTGGGCTTTATATAAATACCTAAAATTTCAAAGAAACCTTATTCCTCTTCTTCCCCATCGAGCCAACCAGTCCTCGTGCGATAGCGAGAGTGGCATGTCGAGATCTTCTTTCGGCCGACGATTTAAGAGTCGTAGTGGACGGAATCGTGTTCGGAGAGTAGAATCGGAAAGCTCTCGACGAGATCTTCATTCTAGTGGTAAGAGTTTCCTGTTTCTTGGGATTTTTGGAGTCAAGTTGTGACCTAACTCCTCCTTTTGGCCCAAAAAGTTTCAGGTTGTTGTGCTTGAGTGAGTTCTTAGCCGATCCATAGCTTTTGGAGTGGAGAACTTCGAGTTTGCATGGTTTAAGGCAAGTGGCAATTTCTCCTTCACTTTCGTTGTTGATGTGTCATTTTCTTGCTTGAGTTCTTATCGCTTTGCCTAACTCTTGACCTTGGGGTGTTTCTTGGTTAATTTAACTTTTGGTGTCTCCTAGATCTCACCCTAAAATATCTAGGGTTTCCCCTAAGAAAATATGTTTGCTTCTTAGAATTTTCGGCCTTTACTCGGGAAATTCACATCCATTTCTCGAGAAATCCTTGTATTTCTCGAGAAATCCGTGTAAATCTCGAGAGACCTTTGTGTTCTTTCTCGAGAAATCCTTAGCTTCTCGAGAAATCTAGACACCTCCTGTGAAATCTTCTGCCTCTCAAGAAATCCCCTTCCCTCTTGAGAAATTCCTTTCTTTCTCGAGAAATCCAGTTGTTCTCAAGACATATTCTCCATCTCTCGAGAAATCCCTGCAGAAAAGTTCCTTTGCTTCTTGAGATATACCTGAAGTCATTTTTCCCGTTTTCTCGAGAACTTCCTTCTGTTTCTTGAGAAATACCTTCCATTCCTCGAGAAATGTCTTCTACTTCTCGAGAAATGTAGGTCCATTTCTAAGTCTTTGAGTTATGTCTCAGATCTCTTCTCTCTCTTGGAATTTTGTATCTTCTAAAGTGTAAAGGGGTGTTGTATATGCATGTTTTGTGCATTTGATCATGAATACTTCCTACCTAAAACTCTTGTACCTGCTGTAGTTATGCATATTTCTAGGTTTCCATTATGAATCATTTTGAGCGGTGTTTACTTCATTTGTGACCCTATCCTTAGTGTATCCTGGTGATTGTTTTCTCGGGCTTCATCCTGTGCCATAATTAAAGAAATTATCTAATATGAACCATTTCCTTTAGCCTTGCACGGTGGGCCGTGTTTGGGGGGCAGTGGGGATTTGTTGTAGCCTAGCACGGTGTCCATTTTATAGGTGAACCGCGGGCTTGGCCTGTGGTCCCGAGGGCCGTGTTTTGGTGGTTGGGGATAGAGAAACCCCCACCCGTTTTTTTGCCTTTGGGTGGCAGAGGATAAAGGACCGCCCCCATTTTAAATTGAGCTGATAAGTCTCATAAATAGAAGTAACAAGATAAATGAACTTTACCTGTATCTCAAAAAGGGTATTGGTGCTCTTGGTCCGTTGTTTAGCTCTATGCTTTGGAGCTTCTTTTCTGTAAGTTTGGCTTGGGTTGGTACCCCTTAAGCCTTTTATTTTCCTTGTTTCGTAAAATTTTAATGTTCTTCTACCGCTTGTGCTTTCCTTGCTGAGGCGTTCTTTGTTTGTATTGAATACCTCAGGTGCTGAGTTGTAGCAGTTAGAGGTGTAGTTCGAAGACCTTGGGAGTCGTGGCTGCTGTCTTACCCCGCTGCTGCGAGGTAGTGATAGCTAGTTTTCTTCTTGTGTTTAGACATACACATTGGAAGACAATGGGTTGGTGTCAGGTTGTTGACGCCCATTGTGCTTCTTTGGTTGCATTATAGCTTACTTGCTAGTGGTTGCTACTACTTCTCAAACTCGTGTATCTTGCTCTCTGGGAATGATTTATGCCTAGGTGCATTATAGTTATAAAAATGATCTTTCTTCATTCTCATTGCATCTTTTATAGGCCAAATCATTATATTAAGTCACGTACAAGTATCTTTATACCCACTCTAAATCTAGATATGTGCATATCATTATCTTTATGTTCAGGCATCACGTGCATATAGGACCTTAATTGAACTCAACTAAGTATTTTTCCGCTGGAATGTTCATATATATATTTTCTTCTGTGAACTAGTTGATCCACGAACTGAGAGACACAATTCTTAACCCAAACCTAATAAGTTATTTTGAGTAATGAGTCTTCAAGTAAACCTATTTTGAAATGAATAAGAATTAGGTTCCCGTCTGAGCGTCTGCAGTTGTCTCCTGCATGACGTGGCATCATGACGCATATTTTCTCTACTCTGATATTCCTAATTGCTGAGAAAATGCGGTTTATGATAGTTGGTATCAGAGCCAGGCTGGTTCGACAAGTTGGTCGAGCGACTAATTCTGATATAGTATAGTTGTTTGGTTTCATTGCATACACACACCGATGTGTCATCAGTACGTATTGGCTGAAGCATAAACACTACACTCATAGCATGATAAGAAGTATACGGGGCATATTATGTAGTATGAGATTCATAATATGTGTTTGTATATGGATCCACCATAGGTGGCAACATGTGACGGTTATGCAGTATGGGATGCATAACTATCATCACATGGATGCCCATTAGCACGTCTTTCCTTTTCATTACATGCAATATTATGTAGTATGGGATGCATAATATTTCATGTGTACGCCGCTCATAACATGTATTAAGGCCTTTATTAGAATGCATAGCACAACATACATTACATAGTATTGCATAAGCACGCGTGCGAAGCTAAAGACTTATATGATGACACACGTACACCCATGATTTCAAAACGAACACAAGAAAATTCATGCATTCATGACCCTTGCACATGAGACAAGAGGGATGATGTAGTATCATCACCAAATTTAGTATAGCATCATGAAAATCGCAGAGCAAGGTTGTAGAAATAGCAAGTATCTGTACATGTATGTTCTGAACCAGGCAGAGTAGCTTTAGTGTAAGGTTAAGTTTTGATTAGAGGTTTATGCGTATTAGCAGAAATGGCGCGTAAGCGAGTCGTGACTAGATCAACTCCTCAGTCGGAGGGCGAGTCATCCGGAGCGCAGAGTGAAGCTTTGGTCGAGACTCTATACCATAGCAACGAGGCTCTGACAAGACAAATGGTTGCGATGCAGTCGCAAGTTGAGGCATTGTTGTCTGCAGGTGCAAGGCGGCAAATCGTGGTGCAGGCCCCCATTGTAGGACAGATCTTACCTACCCCTCATACTCCTCTGGTACCCCTAGTAGCGATACCATCAGAAATGAACTTCATCTCGCACTTTTAGAGATTGGGACCTCCCTCGTATGATGGACGAGCTGACTTTGTGGCCTTGGATGATTGGCTTATAACCATTGAGGAGATGTTCTCATATTCGGGGATCACCGTGGACCGGAAGGTGATGATCGCCGCATACCAGCTAAAGGGTCTCGCAAAGAGCTGGTGGTTGAGGGAGAAGGAAGACCTTACTGGAGGATGTACGTGGGAAACCTTCAAAGGGATGTTGATGAGGAAGTTCCTGGCATCAGTAGAACGGGACCGGTTAATGAATGACTTCCTGCATCTGAAGTAGAGGCAGCTCTCGGTAGGTGAGTACGAAATTGAGTTTTGCAAGCTGAGTAGGTTTGCCCCAGCCCTGGTAGCCTTGGAAGAAGGTAGGGTGAAGAGATTTCTGGGTGGTCTCCGCAGTGACATCCAGCAGCTGGCCAGCACGTACAGGTCAGAGAAGTACGCTGAGGTAGTTGAGGCGGCGCTGAAGGTGGAGGCAATTGATAATGCCAAGAACCGAGGATCGACAGTGAAGAAGGGAAAAAGGAAGGCTGGAGAAGAAGGGAGTTCTGGTGCACCTAGCACGGCTCCGAAGAAAGGAAGCAGAGAAGCATGCAGTTTCTGTGGCCGCCCTGGCCATCCAGTTGAGAAATGTTTCAAGAGAAAGGGAGTTCAGAAGCAACAGTGAGTGCTGGCAATCTAGAGAGCTCTGAAAGGAGTGGTGCTTTGCCTGCTATGAAAGCAGAACGGGCAAGCTGAGGCCCAGTGTTGGACCAAGGAAAAAGTCTACTTTCAGTGAGGACAGAAAGGGCACATGAAGTTCCAATGCCAGCGAGTCCAACCCCCATTGCAGCCAGTTCCACTTCGAGCCTTGCCGCCGCCGCAGCATAAAGACAAAGGGAGAGGAAAGCTGAACGTGATAACCCAGGAGCAAGCGCAGTCCTCGACCCAAGTGATCTCAGGTTAGACTTCAATCTAGCTGTTAAGTTTCAGTTTAGTTTTGTTACGTTAGACTAGTTTCTTTTTTGCATTTATAGGGAGATTTAAGGTAAAGAGTCGTTGGGCGCGTGTTTTGTTCGATTCTGGTGCTACCCATTCGTTCGTGGCTAGTACTTTCGTCGAGCGCCATCGTTTGACCCTGAGTTGGGCAAGGATTCATTCCTCATTAAGTTTCCTTCCAGTGATTTGTTATCCTCGAACCAGCGCATCCGGAGATGCCCCGTCCTCTTAGTAGATTTCTTGGCGTTTGCTGATCTCAAGGTGCTGGACCTAGAAGACTTTGACGTGATATTGGGTATGGACTGGTTGTCCAGTTATGATGTTGTCATCTGATGCAAGGAAAAGCGTCTGTACTTTATGATGGACAACAGTCATCCCATGAGCATTTTTGGATCTCCATGCCAGAGTTCCCCGTTAATTTTTGCGGTATGTGTTCGGAAACTGTTAAATTTCGGTTTCTTGGCTTACCTTGTTTTGGTGTTAGAAACTGTTAGTGGTTCGCCGTGTATCGAGGGTGTTCCAATGGTGCGAGAGTTTCCTGATGTCTTCCATGTCAGTCTTCCTGGTCTTCCGCCTGATAGAGATGTGGAGTTCGTTATCGATCTTGAGCATGGTACTCGTCCTATCGCTAAGGCACCGTACCGTATGGCCCCGCATAAGATAGAAGAGTTGTGGACTTAGTTAGATGAGTTGTTGCAATATGGATTCATTAGACCAAGTTCTTCGCCCTGGGGTGCTACAGTGTTGTTTGTGAAAAAGAAAGATGGTTCTATGAGGTTGTGCATAGAGTATAGGGAGTTTAATAAGGTAACCATCAAGAACAGATATCCGTTGCCTCGAATCGATGATCTGTTTGATCAGTTACGTGGTAGTTCAGTATTTTCAAAGATTGATCTTCGATCAGGTTACCATCAGTTGAGGATCCGTGAGTCGGGCATCCCTCGAACTGTCTTTCGTTCCCATTATGGTCATTTTGAATTCCTGTGTTGAAATTGTTGAAGTGGAAGTTAGAGGACTTTTGGACCTGGGCGGTCTGGGAGGAGGTCGGGCGGTCTGGCATGACCGCACGACTTGGCGGTCTGCCTTTGCGGTCTGGCTTGTCTAAAGCCTAGCTGCGGTCTCCTGGCTTGATCGCTGGTATGGGTCCAAGGCGGCTGAAGGTGTAGGTCGCGCGGTCTGTCTGTGACCGCGTGGCGGGCTATTCGTCTTCAGGTGTGCGCGGTCTGTGCGTGACCGCGTGGCGGGCTGTCTTCTTCAAGGCTGTGGCGGTCTGGTGTGACCGAACAGTTTGATCCAGGTTTTCCAGAATGCGATCTGGTAACTGACCGGGCTTTCTGGTGGTATTCGCGGACTAAGGGTCTCAGTCGCGCGGTCTCAGGTTGCGGTCTCAGGAGGAGACTGGTATGCAAGCTGGACGTTGTTCGCGGTCTCAGGTGGAGACCGGCATGCGGACAAGAGTTCGCGGGTTGATGGCGAACGGGCTGTGTTCGCGGTCTTGGGCGAACACAGGGGGTGAACAGCTTCGGGCGGTCTGGCGATCTCCTTTGGTGTCGCGATCTGCTGTGAGAGTGGCGGTCTCTCATGGTTGATGTTGAAGCTGGCGAGTTCACCAAAATGAAGCAGGAGTACTGTTGCTGATCGCGCGGTGTGACCGGTCAGGTCGCTCGGTCTGGAGGGTGGTGATCCTATCTCATAGGGTGGTGACTGGATCAGGTCTCACGCCTATAAATAGGACCCATCTGCAGCAATAATCAAGACACACCAAGTGTAAGTCGAGTTCTCTTCTTTCCTGCGGTCTCTATTTGTCTGACCGGGCGGTCTGCTGATTGAACTCTTCTTGTGCAGCTTCTGCGGATAGTGTGGGCAGCAGCAATCACCTCTTCCTCTGAAAGTGTTCGTGCGGTCTGCGGCTTGGAGTTGTGGTGTTGGAGTTCGGGAGAATCAAGAGTTCGGAAGAAGGAGTGCGGTTTCGTGGTGTTCTGTGATCGGCAGGTCGCTGCGGTCTGGTAGCTTGCTCAAGTCACAGGGAGGTCGCGCGGTCTGAGCAGTCTCAAGTTATCTTCAACTTTGTAATTTTCTCTTTGGTGTTTGTGCTGGCGAAATCATGTCTCGCCAAGCATGCCTTGCCTTGTAATTGAAGTATTGCTATCAATAAAGATTACTTGTTTGCCTCCATTTGCTTCTGGTTATTTGGCTTGTGTACTCTAAGTTGACTAACTCCTGCTCGCTCCATAAAGATTGGAAAAATTTCACATGGTATCAGAGCTAGGTTGGATTGATTGAGCAGTGAGTGACTTAGAGTAGCCATCGCCTTTGTGAAGAAGGAACCAGTGGTAGAGCAATGGAAGCGAGGGGTCTTGGAATTGAGATGCTTACATCGACTAACTTCAAGAAGTGGAAGTCGTGTATGCAAAGCTATCTTCTAGGTGAGGACCTCTGGGAGGTAGTTGGAGGAGATCAGACGCAGGAAGTTGTCCCGGAAAGGGATAATGGGGTTGAGGTGAGAACTTGGAGGAGGACGAATGCGAAGGCAGAGTTCACTCTGAAGAGAGCAATTTAACCTGATCTGTTTGATCACATTCTGGGATGTGGATCGGCTGCGGAGATCTGGAGAGCCCTGGATGGGCTGTTTAACAAGAAGAATGTAGCAAGGCTACAGTTCTTAGAGAATGAGCTGGCAAGGTCGGCTCAGGGTGATCTTTCTATTTCCACTTTCTTTCTGAAGATGAAGAACTTGTGCGCTGAAATCTCAGCATTGGGTCCTGATGAGCCTATCTCTGAGGAGAAGCTGAAGAGGCACATCATCCGCGGCTTGCGGAAGGAATATGTTGCCTTTGTGACGTCGGTGCAGGGATGGGCAAATCAGCCGTCTCTGTTGGAGCTAGAGAACTTTCTTACATCGCAAGAAAGTATAGCAAGGCAGATGGCGGGGATGTCAGTGGCTGGGGGAGATGGCGAAGTGCTCTTCTCAGGCAAGAAGAAGAAGTGGGATAAGAAGAAGAAGACCGCTGGAGGAGACTATGGGCCTTCAACTTCTGGGCAGCAGGAAAGGGGGAATGCTCCCAAGGCTGACGGGAAGAAGAAGGGTGAAGGTCCGAAGTGCTTCAAGTGTGGCAACTATGGCCACATCAGGAAGGATTGCAAGATGGTCACCCAAGCTGGGCATGCTGCGGAGAAGGAGGAAGCAGAGGCCAGGCACTTTGAAGGAGGTTGGGGAGGAGCCTTCTCGGCTTCTGTTGGAGCTTCTTCTTCTATCAACTATTTGGAGGACTGGATCGTGGACTCAGGGTGTGGTCATCACCTCACCGGAGACGAGACCAAGCTTTCTTCTGCACAGCCCTATACAGGTAACAATGCAATCATTACTGCTGATAATACTGTGCATCCAGTAGAGAAGGTGGGGGTTGTTTCCTTGGGCAGTGATAGAGGGTCACTTACTTTGAAGAGTGTCTATCATGTGCCTGGTATGAGGAAAAACCTCTTCTCCGTGACCAACGCTGTAGACGCTGGGTATCACGTTCTGTTCGGCCCAACAGAAGTGAAGTTTCTACGCAATTTTGAGGCCGTAAAGGCAGACGTCGTCCATGTCGGGAGACGGGCAAAGGACTTGTTTGTTTTATCGACAAGTTCCTACGTCGACAAGATGAAGACGAATGATGGTGCCGTTATATGGCATGAGAGGTTGGGGCACGTAGGGATGGACAAGATGAAAGCAATGGCGGTGAGAGGTCTGGTCAAGGGCCTGCCAAATCTATCTTCCTACGGTGAAGGTCATGTTTGCGCGGGATGTCAGTTCGGCAAGGCTCATCGACTACCGTTTGACAAGTCGCAGACAAGGAGTAGTGTGCCGTTGGAGTGCATCCACGGTGACTTGATGGAACCAACTGCTACCCCAAGCCTCGGAGGCAGCAGATATATGTTGGTGTTGATCGATGATTACACCAGATATGTCTGGGTATATTTCGTGAAGGAGAAGGCGGAGGCATTTGCCAAGTTTGTGGAGTTCAAGGAGCTCATGGAGGGTCGGCTAAGACTGCGGGTGAAGAAGATGAGGACAGACAACGGAGGGGAGTTCACCTCCAGTGAGTTCTCTACTTTTTGCAGGAAGGCAGGCATCCGGAGGGAGCTCACTTGTGCACATACTCCATAGCAGAACGGAGTTGCAGAGCGGAAGATCCATCATCTTTCGGAGACCTGCAAGTGTTGGCTGCATGCCAAGACTATCCTAAAGTCCTTCTGGGCGGAGGGAATGACTTGTGCTGCCTATGTCATCAACATGATGCCTTTAAGTCTCAACAACATGTTGACTCCGCATGAGATGATGTTCAAGGAGAAGCCAAGGGTGGCATACCTTAGGGTGTTTGGATCCACCTGCTACGTGCATGTTCCAGATGCTCTTCGGACGAAGCTAGATGCGAAAGCAAGGAAGCTAGTCTTCGTGGGATACGATGAGCGGAAGAAAGGATGGAAGTGCATGGACCCGGAGATGCGGAGATTTGTGGTATCTCACGACGTCGTGTTCGATGAGGTGCTATCTTACAAGGGGTCTTCTGATGTGGAGCTAACAGAGAGCAGGGTGGAGGTGCCAGATAAAGCTGTGGAGGATCTTCAGGTGGAGCTACCTGTGTCACCAGGTGGTCCATCTCCTTCTAGTTCCGAGATGGGGGCTTCTAGTTCAGGGAGCTGGGGGAGCGATGCTCCTAGCACGTCTGGAAGAGGAGCTAGGGAAGAAGCAGCTGAAGATAATGCGGTTCAAGGGAAGGAGCTGAGGAGGTCGAAGCGAGCGATCGTCGCCCCTGATCGCTATACAGGAGGAAACGCAGTGAGCTTCGTCTCATGTTTCTTCGCTGGTCCCTTGGATGAGTGGGAGCCGTCGAGCTTTGAGAAGGCCAGAGGTGTGAAGGAGTGGGACGTTGCAATGCAAGAAGAGATGGCAGCTCTTGAGAAGAATGAGACCTGGTCTCTTGTGCCCAAGCCCAAGGGCACCACTCCTGTTACATGCAAGTGGGTCTACAATCTTAAGAAGAAGGCTGACGGCAGCATTGAGCAGTACAAGGCTCGTCTTGTAGCTCGGGGGTTCTCGCAGCAATACGGTGAAGACTACGAGGAGACATTCAGCCCGGTGGCAAAAATGACTTCAGTTCGGTTCATCATTGCCTTGGCGGCGTTCAGTGGATGGGAGATTTGGCAGCTTGACGTCAAAAACGCTTTCTTGTACGGCGAGATTGACAAGGATATCTTCATGATCCAGCCACCAGGCTTTGTGTCTGAAGATTTTCCGGAGCATGTCTGCAAGTTGAAGAAGGCCCTGTATGGGTTGAAGCAAGCGCCAAGGGCGTGGTATGGGAAGATCGCAGAATACCTCCTATTCTGTGGATTTGGTGCTTCAGACTCAGACTCAAGCTTGTTCGTCAAGAAGAGCGGGGAGCTTCAAGTCATTGTGCTGCTATACGTCGACGATATGATCTTGACGGGGAACTCGAAGGAGGAGGTAGCGCAGCTTCGGGCCGAGCTGTCTATCAGGTTCAAGATGAAGTACTTAGGTGAGCTTCACCACTTCCTTGGACTCGAGGTGCAGAGGAAGGAAGGTGGAGTGCTGGTGACCCAGGCCGGTTATGCGTAGCGGATCGTGGAGCGATTTGGCATGAAGGAAGGGAAGTGCACTTCCACACCTCTGGAGAAGGCTATGAAGCTTCGGAAGGATGAGGGGAGGATTATGCAAAATCCGTTGGTGTTCCGAGCTCTGGTTGGGAGCCTGATCTATCTGACGATCACGAGGCCGGATATTGTATATGCGGTTGGCAGAGTAAGTCGATATATGGCGGAGCCACGGGTACCTCATCTGCTAGCAGCCAAGAACATTCTGAAGTATGTCAAGGCGACCTCGGACATGGGTCTCCTATACAGGAGGGATGCGGGCTTCGAGGTGCACGGGTTCATGGATGCTGATTACGGGGGAGATTCGGATGATCGGAAGTCGACGTCTGGATTCGTCTTCATGGCGGGCCCTACAGCTATATCATGGTGCAGCAAGAAGCAGGATTCCGTGTTGGTCTCCACCACGGAAGCGGAATACAAGGCTTCGGCCTTGGCAGCTCAGGAAGCCATCTAGCTTAGGAGGTTGGTGGGAGACATCCACAAGGAGGTTCGGGAGCCGACTCTGCTACGCGGTGACAATGAGAGTGCTCTCAAACTGGTTACCAATCCAGTTTGTCACGCGAGGACCAAGCATATCGAGATCGAGCACCACTTCATACGGGAGAAGGTGCTGGAGGGATCTCTTTCGGTCGAGCATATGCGGAGTGCGGACAATGTCGCAGACATCTTCACAAAGGCGCTGGCAAAGGGGTCGTTCACACGGCTAAGGAGCCTACTGGGGCTGGTTTCAACTTCCCACTTCAAGGGGGAGTATTGAAATTGTTGAAGTGGAAGTTAGAGGACTTTTGGACCTAGGCGGTCTGGGAGGAGGTCGGGCGGTATGGCGTGACCGCACGACTTGGCGGTCTGCCTCTGCGGTCTGGCTTGTCTAAAGCCTAGCTGCGGTCTCCTGGCTTGATCGCTGGTATGGGTCCAAGGCGGCTGAAGGTGTAGGTCGCGCGGTCTGTCTGTGACTGCGTGGCGGGCTATTCGTCTTCAGGTGTGCGCGGTCTATGCGTGACCGCGTGGCGGGTTGTCTTCTTCAAGGCTGTGGCGGTCTGGTGTGACCGCACAGTTTGATCCAGGTTTTCTAGAATGCGGTCTGGTAGCTGACCGGGCTTTCTAGTGGTATTCTCGGACTAAGGGTCTTAGTCGCGCTGTCTCAGGTTGCGGTCTCAGGAGGAGACTGGTATGCAAGCTGTACGCTGTTCGCGGTCTCAGGTGGAGACCGGCATACGGACAGGAGTTCGCGGGTTGATGGCGAACTGGCTGTGTTCGCGGTCTCGGGCGAACACAGGGGGTGAACAGCTTCGGGCGGTCTGGCGATCTCCTTTGGAGTCGCGATCTGCTGTGAGAGTGGCGGTCTCTCATGGTTGATGTTGAAGCTGGCGAGTTCACCAAAATGAAGCAGGAGTACTGTTGCTGATCGCGCGGTGTGACCGGTCAGGTCGCGCAGTCTGGAGTGTGGTGATCCTATCTCATAGGGTGGTGACTGGATCAGGTCTCACGCCTATAAATAGGACCCATCGGCAGCAATAATCAAGACACACCAAGTGTAAGCCGAGTTCTCTTCTTTCCTGCGGTCTCTATTTGTCTGACCGGGCGGTCTGCTGATTGAACTCTTCTTGTGCAGCTTCTGCGGATAGTGTGGGCAGCAGCGATCACCTCTTCCTCTGAAAGTGTTCGGGCGGTCTGCGGCTTGGAGTTGTGGTGCTGGAGTTCGGGAGAATCAGGAGTTTGGAAGAAGGAGTGCAGTTTGGTGGTGTTCTGTGATCGGCAGGTCGCTGCAGTCTGGCAGCTTGCTCAAGTCAGAGGGAGGTCGCGCGGTCTGAGCGGTCTCAAGTTATCTTCAACTTTGTAATTTTCTCTTTGGTGTTTGTGCTGGCGAAATCATGTCTCGCCAAGCATGCCTTGCCTTATAATTGAAGTATTGCTATCAATAAAGATTACTTGTTTGCCTCCATTTGCTTCTGGTTGTTTGTCTTGTGTACTCTAAGTTGACTAACTCCTGCTCGCTCCATAAAGATTCGAAAAATTTCACATCCTGGTAATGTCATTTGGCTTGACAAATGCACCCTCTGCCTTTATGGACATGATGAACTGTGTGTTCAAAGATTTTAAGATCACTTTGTAGTAGTTTTCATCGATGATGTGTTGGTGTATTCCAGGAGTGCTGAGGAGCATGCTATGCATTTGCTCTTAGTATTTTCTACTCTAAGAGAGCACAAGTTGTATGCGAAGCTGAGTAAGTGTGAGTTTTGGCCTTCTCAGGTGTCCTTTCTGGGTCTTGTAGTGAGCAAGGATGGAATTACTGTAGACCCAGCTAAGACTTCTACCGTGTTGGACTAGAAGACGCCTACAATGCCTAAGGAGATAAGGAGTTTCTTAGGGTTGGCGGGTTACTATAGGAGATTTGTCCAAGGATTCTCGGTGCTATCTGCACCCCTGACTATGCTTACCCAGAAGAACGCAGCTTTTGTTTGGAGTGATTCCTATGAAGCGGCCTTCCAGGAGTTAAAGAGACGTTTGTGCAGTGCTCCTGTCTTGGCTTTGCCAATCGAGGGAGTAGAGTATGAAGTTTATGTAGACGCATCTCTCTTTGGACTGGGGTGTGTTCTAATGCAAGTAGGAAATGTCATTGCTTATGGGTCAAGACAACTGAAAGTTCATGAAAGGAATTGACCTACGCATGACTTAGAATTTGCGGTAGTAATTTATGCCTTAAAGCTTTGGAGACATCTTCTTTATGGAGTGTCATGCAAGATTTTTACGGATCATAAGAGTCGGAAGTATGTCTTTACCCAGAAAGAACTAAATTTGCGCCAACGTAGATGGTTGCAGTATGTAGAAGATTATGAAGTTGACATCCTTTATCACCCGGGTAAGGCTAATGTGGTGGCCGATGCCCTGAGTAGAAAGGTCGTGCATGTCTTCAACCTTTCTGTGCAGTCCTTAGTGGAGGAGTTTATGATGATGGGCATCTCAGTCGGTAGTAGTACCGCACCTTCAAGTTTAGGGGATGAAGAGCCTTCTTTGATTACCCTTACGAGACTGCATCAGAAGGAAGATCTGGACTTGCAGCATCTCCAGAATAGGACCGAGAAAGGGGAATTACCAGACTTTTCAATCGATGATAAAGTTACCCTGATGTATCGAGGTAGATATTGCATTCCCGCATCGGAAAATATTCGAGCAAAGATCTATAGTGAAGCGCATGACTCAAGTGTTTCCTATCATCCTGGTTCCACGAAAATGTACAAAGACCTAAAGCAGATCGTTTGGTGGTCAGGTATGAAGAACGATATAGCTAAGTATGTTTCAGAATGTTTTACTTGCCAGCGCGTTAAGGCAGATCATAAGAGGCCTGGAGGTAAACTGAACCCTTTTGATATTCCAAGCTGGAAGTGGGAGAGTATTTCTATGGACTTCATTACTGTTTTACCGAGATCCCTCGGAGGACACGATTTGGTATGGGTCATAGTTGATAGATTGACAAAGTCTGCTCACTTTGTGCCTTTTAAGATCGGCTACTCAATGGAGAAAATAGCAGAACTTTATTTAAATGAAGTCATCAGATTGCATGGTGTGCCCGTGGGCATTGTGTCGGATCGGGATTCCAGATACATGTCTCGCTTCTAGAGGAGTTTGCAGGGAGCTTTGGGTACTGACCTCAGATACTCTACCGCTTACCACCCTTAAACCAATGGTCAGACGGAGAGAGTGAATAAAATTTTGGAAGATATGATCAGGTGTTATATTTTGGATCAAGGAGGAGCTTGGGATATGCATCTTGGTTTGATGGAATTTGCCTATAATAACAGTTTTCAGGAGAGCTTGCAAATGGCCCCCTTTGAGGCTGTATGTGGGAGCCGTTGCTAGACTCCCTTGTTTTGGGTCGAGGTTGGTGAGGTTGGTGTTAATCAATAGTGGCGAGATTAAGAAGGAGATATTAAGCACTGGGGAATGATCGACATCACCCTAAGACCGAATCGATGATGGATTAACGGCTATAACCAGCAGCGTCTAGAAGCAAGATCGTCAATGGAGTACGCAGACAGGATCGACGACAGACCTTCACGACTGGATCGACGGGCACGATGGGTTCTCCGTCATCGTTGAGGGGAACACAAGCTGGTCTGCTTCTTCGTTAAGGAAGCAATAGGAGAATGACGATTGGTCATCGACGGGGTCAGCAACCAAGATCGATGCCAGCAACAATGCTGATGGAGAGAAACCACGTCAATGGAAGCTAGTTAGAAATGGACCTGATATTAAGTGCATCAAAGATGGTCCATGTCAAGCTTGCCAACTTGGAAAGCAGACTAGGACCATCTTTAAAAGCGAATCTAACAAAGAGTCCACTAAGTGCTTATTTCTACTGTACCTGGATTTGTTTGGTCCTACGTCAGTTCATAGCTTAGGAGGGAAAGCCTACACCCTTGTAGTTGTTGATGATTATTCAAGGTTCACTTTGGTATTCTTCCTCAAAAAGAAATCAGATACCCTAGATATCTTGAAAAAATTTGTCAGGCAGATCCAGAATGAGATGGACTGTACTGTGGTCAAACTCAGAAGTGACCATGGGACAGAATTTCAGTCAGGGGCCATGACAGAATTCTGCCAAGAACTAGGTATATCCCAAGAATTCTCCTCACCCAGAACACCTCAACAGAATGGGGTTGCTGAAAGGAAGAACAGAACCTTGATAGAGGCACAGAAAGGTTGAAGACATGCACGACCTTTCTACTCAGGGCATCGTCCACCACATTAGTGTTCTTGAAATTGTTTATGCTTCCAGAATTCTGCCACATACTCATGGATGCCCATTAGCACATTTTTCCTTTTCATTACATGCAATATTATGTAGTATGGGATGCATAATATTTCATGTGTATGCCGCTCATAACATGTATTAAGGCCTTTATTAGAATGCATAGCACAACATACATTATATAGTATTGCATAAGCACGCGTGCGAAGCTAAAGACTTATATGATGACACACGTACACCCATGATTTCAAAATGAACATAAGACAATTCATGCATTCATGACCCATGCACATGAGTCAAGAGGGATGATGTAGTATCATCACAAAATTTAGCATAACATCATGAAAATCCCAGAGCAAGATGGTAGAAATAACAAGTATCTGTACATGTATGTTCTGAACCAGGCAGAGTAGCTTTAGTGTAAGGTTAAGTTTTGATTAGAGGTTTATGCGTATTAGCAGAAATGGCGCGTAAGCGAGTCGCAACTAGATCGACTCCTCAGTCGGAGGGCGAGTCATCCAGAGCGCAGAGTGAAGCTTTGATCGAGAGTCTGTGCCAGAGAAATGAGGCTCTGACAAGACAAATGGTTGCGATGTAGTCGCAAGTTGAGGCGTTGTTGTCTGCAGGTGCAAGGCAGCAAATCTTGGTGCAGGCCCCCGTAGTAGGACAGAACTTACCTACCCCTCCTACTCCCCTGGTACTCCTAGTAGCGATACCATCGGAAATGAACTTCATCTCGCACTTTAGAGATTGGGACCTCCCTCGTATGACGGACGAGCTGACTTCGTGGCCTTGGATGATTGGCTTATAACCATTGAAGAAATGTTCTCATATTCAGGGATCACCGTGGACCAGAAGGTGATGATTGCTGCGTACCAGCTAAAGGGTCTCGCAAAGAGCTGGTTGTTCAGGGAGAAGGAAGACCTTACTGGAGGATGTACGTGGGAAACCTTCATAGGGATGCTGATAAGGAAGTTCCTGGCATCAGTAGAACGGGACCCGTTAATGAGTGACTTCCTGCATCTGAAGCAGAGGCAGGTCTCAGTAGGTGAGTACGAAATTGAGTTTTGCAAGCTGAGTAGGTTTTCCCCAGCCCTGGTTGCCTCGGAAGAAGGTAGGGTGAAGAGATTTCTGGGTGGTCTCCGCAGTGACATCCAGCAGCTGGCCAGCGCATATAGGTCAGAGAAGTACGCTGAGGTAGTTGAGGCAGCGCTGAAGGTGGAGGCAATTGAAAATGCCAAGAACCAAGGATCGACAGTGAAGAAGGGAAAAAGGAAGGCTGGAGAAGAAGGGAGTTCTGGTGCACCTAGCACGGCTCCGAAGAAAGGAAGCGCAGAAGCATGCTGTTTCTATGGTCGCCCTGGCCATCCAGTTGAGAAATGTTTCAAGAGAAATGGATTTCAGAAGCAACAGCGAGTGCTGGCAATCTAGAGACCTCTGAAAGGAGAGGTGCTTTGCCTGTTATGCAAGTAGAAGGGGCATGCTGAGGCCCAGTGTTGGACCAATGAAAAAGCCTACTTTCAGTGAGGACAGAAAGGGCACATGAAGTTCCAATGCCCGCGAGTCCAACCCCCGTTGCAGCCAGTTCCACTTCGAGCCTTGCCGCCGCCGCAGCATCAAGACAAAGGGTGAGGAAAGCTCAACATGATAACCTAGGAGCAAGCGCAGTCCTCGACCCAAGTGATCTCAGGTTAGACTTCAATCTAGTTGTTAAGTTTCGGTTTAGTTTTGTTGCGTTATACTAGTATCTTTTTTTCATTTATAGGGAGATTTAAGATAAAGAGTCGTTCGGCGCATGTTCTATTTGATTCTGGTGCTACCCATTTGTTCGTGGCTAGGACTTTCGTCGAGCGCCATCGTTTGACCCTGAGTTAGGCAAGGATTCGTTCCTCATTAAGTTTCCTTCCAGTGATTTGGTATCCTCGAACCAGCGCATCCGGAGATTCCCCGTCCTCTTAGGAGATTTCTTGGCGATTGCTGATCTCAAGGTGCTGGACCTAGAATACTTTGACGTGATATTGGGTATGGACTGGTTGTCCAGTTATGATGCTGTCATCCGATGCAAGGAAAAGCGTCTGGACTTTGTGATGGACAACGGTCATCCCATGAGCATTTTTGGATCTCCATGCCAGAGTTCCCCGTTAATTTTTGCGGTATGTGTTCGAAAACTGTTAAATTCCGGTTGCTTCGCTTACCTTATTTCGGTGTTAGAAACTGTTAGTGGTTTGCCGTGTATCGAGGGTGTTCCAATGGTGCGAGAGTTTCCTGATGTCTTCCATGTCAGTCTTCCTGGTCTTCCGCCTGATAGAGATGTGGCGTTCATTATCGATCTTGAGCATGGTACTCGTCTTATCGCTAAGGCACCGTACCGTATGGCCCCGTGTGAGCTAGAAGAGTTGCGGACTCAGTTAGATGAGCTGTTGCAATATGGATTCATTAGACCAAGTTCTTCTCCCTGGGGTGCTCCAGTGTTGTTTGTGAAAAAGAAAGATGGTTCTATGAGGTTGTGCATAGACTATAGGGAGTTTAATAAGGTAACCATCAAGAACAGATATCCGTTGCCGTGAATCGATGATCTGTTTTATCAGTTACGTGGTAGTTCAGTATTTTCAAAGATTGATCTTCGATCAGGTTACCATCAGTTGAGGATCCGTGAGTCGGGCATCCCTCGAACTGCCTTTCGTTCCCATTATGGTCATTTTGAATTCCTGGTAATGTCATTTGGTTTGACAAATGCACCCTCTGCCTTTATGGACATGATGAACTGTGTGTTCAAAGACTTTTTAGATCACTTTGTAGTAGTTTTCATCGATGATGTGTTGGTGTATTCCAGGAGTGCTGAGGAGCATGCTATGCATTTGCGCTTAGTATTGTCTACTCTAAAAGAGCACAAGTTGTATGCGAAGCTGAGTAAGTTTGAGTTTTGGCTTTCTCAGGTGTCCTTTCTGGGTCATGTAGTGAGCAAGGATGGAATTACTGTAGACCCAGCTAAGACTTCTGCCATGTTGGACTAGAAGACGCCTACAACGCCTAACGAGATAAGGAGTTTTTTAGGGTTGGCAGGTTACTATAGGAGATTTGTCCAAGGATTCTCGATGCTATCTGCACCCCTGACCATGCTTACCCAGAAGAACACAGCTTTTGTTTGGAGTGATTCCTGTGAAGCGGCCTTCCAGGAGTTAAAGAGATGTTTGTGCAGTGCTCCTGTCTTGGCTTTGCCGATCGAGGGAGTAGAGTATGCAGTTTATGTAGACGCATCTCTCTTTGGACTGGGGTGTGTTCTGATGCAAAAAGGAAATGTGATTGCTTATGGGTCAAGACAATTGAAAGTTCATGAAAGGAATTGACCTACGCATGACATAAAATTTGCGGCAGTAATTTATGCCTTAAAGCTTTGGAGACATCTTCTTTATGGAGTGTCATGCAAGATTTTTATGGATTATAGGAGTCGGAAGTATGTCTTTACCCAGAAAGAACTAAATTTGCGCCAACATAGATGGTTGGAGTATGTGGCGGATTATGAAGTTGACATCCTTTATCATCCAGGTAAGGCTAATGTGGTGGCCGATGCCCTGAGTAGAATGGTCGTGCATGTCTTCAACCTTTCTGTGCAGTCCTTAGTGGAGGAGTTTATGCTGATGGGCATCTCAGCTGATGGGCTTAGTGTTCTTGAAAGTTTCTCCGATGCTGGGCGTTAAGAGATTTGGAAGGAACCAAAAGTTGGATCCCCGGTATGTGGGACCTTTCAAGGTTGTGGAGAGCATCAGAGCGTCAGCTTATAGATTAGACTTGCCTGCTTCGTTCTCAGATGCTCACGATGTGTTTCACGTGAGCCAGTTGAGGAAGTGTTTGCTTAGTGACCAGTTTGTTTTTGATTCGGTGCCGCAACTGTAGCCCAACCTTTCATATGTTGAAGAGCCTATCCGAATTCTGGGGACTCAGGAGCGGGTGTTGCGAAAGAAGACGATCCCGATGATTAAAGTTCTTTAGAGAAATCAGGGCATTTAGAGCGCAACTTTGGAGCTGGAGTCTGCCATGAGAGAGACTCATCCTAGCCTCTTCTCCTATATTTTCGGGTAAATCTTCTGTCTAGTAATCTTTGGTTTTTATGTATCTTTCGTGGTCGTTGGGTTTTATGTTTCGGGACGAAACTTCCTTTTAGGGGGAGTGACTGTAACGCCCCTGGTTTTTTCATTAATTATTTGCGGGCCGTTGTGATGTAATTTTGGCGTAAGGGCGTTACGTCAACTCTTCGAGTTTAAATTTGAGCCTTAGCGTAGTTAATGTGTTTAAATTAGGTCGCGCGTGCGAGTTTTCGTGTCATTTCGAGTTAAGGGGAAAACTCAGGGTTATTTAGAGTAATTACTGAGATTTCAGCTTCAGGAATTCTAATCTCGAGTTTGGCTCATCGGAATGGAATTCTGACTCAGCCATTGGATTCGTAGCGCCGATTTTCAGTTTAGGTGCGATTTTCATGAAAATTTGAGGTATCTTGGTCGCCCTCGAAGTTTTAACTAGAATGGATGAATTATTTATTAATTAATCAAGAAATTTGGGTTTTATATAAATACCTAAAATTTCAAAGAAACCATATTCCTCTTCTTCCCCCATCGAGCCGACCAGTCCTAGTGCGATAGCGAGAGTGGCATGTCGAGATCTTCTTACGACTGGCGATTTGAGAGTCGTAGTGGACGGAATCGTGTTCGGAGAGTAGAATCGGAAAGCTCTCGGCGAGATCTTCATTCTAGTGGTAAGAGTTTCCTGTTCTTGGGATTTTGGAGTCAGGTTGTTGTGCTTGAGTGAGTTCTTAGCCGATCCATAGCTTTTGGAGCGGAGAACTTCGAGTTTGCCAGGTTTAAGGCAAGTGGCAATTTCTCCTTCTCTTTCGTTGTTGATGTGTCGTTTTCTTGCTTGAGCTCTTATCGCTTTGCCTAACTCTTGACCTTGGGGTGTTTCTTGGTTAATTTATCTTTTGGTGTCTCCTTGATCTCACCCTAAAATATCTAGGGTTTCCCCTAGGAAAATTTGTCTGCTGCTTAGAATTTTCGGCCTTTACTCGGGAAACTCACGTCCATTTCTCGAGAAATCCTTGTATTTCTTGAGAAATCCATGTAAATCTCGAGAGACCTTTGTGTTCTTTCTCGAGAAATCCTTAGCTTCTCGAGAAATCCAGACACCTCCCGAGAAATCTTCTGCCTCTGGAGAAATCCCCTTCCCTATTAAGAAATTCCTTTCTTTCTCGAGAAATCCAGTTGTTCTCGAGACATATCCTCCATCTCTCGAAAAATCCCTGTAGAAAAGTTCCTTTGCTTCTCGAGATATCCCTGAAGTCATTCTTCCCATTTTCTCGAGAACTTCCTTCTGTTTCTCGAGAAATACCTTTCATTCCTCGAGAAATGTCTTCTCCTTCTCGAGAAATGCCTGTCCATTTCTAAGTCTTTGAGTTATGTTTCAGATCTCTTCTCTCTCTTGGAATTTTGTATCTTCTAAAGTGTACAGGGGTGTTGTAATTGCATGTTTTGTGCCTTTGATTATTATTACTTCCTACCTAAAACTCTTGTACCTGCTGCGGTTACGCATATTTCTGGTTTTCCCTTATGAATCATTTTGAGCGGTGTTTACTTCATTTGTGACCCTATCCTTAGGGTATCCTGGTGATTATTTTCTCGGGCTTCGTCCTGTGCCATAATTAAAGAAATTAATTAATATGAACCATTGCCTTTAGCCTTGCACGGTGAGCCGTGTTTGGGGGGCAGTGGGGATTTGTTGTAGCCTTGCACGGTGGCCATTTTAGAGGTGAACCGCGGGCTTGGCCTGTGGTCCTGAGGGCCATGTTTGGGTGGTTGGGGATAGAGAAACCCCCAACCATTTGTTTTCCGCTTTGGTTGGCCGAGGATAATGCACCGCCCCCATTTTAAATTGAGCTGATCAGTCTCATAAATAGAAGTAACAAGATAAATGAACTTTACCTGTATCTCAAAAAGGGTATTGGTGCTCTTGGTCCGTTGTTTAGCTCTATGCTTTGGAGCTTCTTTTCTGTAAGTTTGGCTTGGGTTGGTACCCCTTAAGCCTTTTATTTTCCTTGTTTCATAAAACTTTTATGTTCTTCTGCCGCTTGTGCTTTCCTTGTTGAGGCATTCTTTGTTTGTATTGAATGCCTCAGGTGCTGAGCTGTAGCAGTTAGAGGTGTAGTTCGAAGACCTTGGGAGTCGTGGCTGCTGTCTTACCCCGCTGCTGCGAGGTAGTGATAGCTAGTTTTCTTCTTGTGTTCAGACATACACGTTTGAAGCCAATGGTTTGGTGTCAGGTTGTTGACGCCCATTGTGATTCTTTGGTTACATTATAGCTTACTTGCTAGTGGTTGCTACTACTTCTTGAACTCGTGTATCTTGCTCTCTGGGAATGATTTATGCATAGGTGCATTATAGTTATAAAAAGTATCTTTCTTCATTCTCATTGCATCTTTTATAGGCCAAATCATTATATTAAGTCACGTACAAGTATCTTCATACCCAATCTAAATCTAGATATGTGCATATCATTATCTTTATGTTCAGGCATCACGTGCATATAAGACCTTAATTGAACTCAACTAAGCATTTTTTCGCTGCAATGTTCATATATATATATTTTCTTCTGTGGACTAGTTGATCCACGAACTAAGAGACACATTTCTTAACCCAACCCTAATAAGTGATTTTGAGTAATGAGTCTTCATGTAAACTTGTTTTGAAATGAATAAGAATTAGGTTCCCGCCTGAGCGTCTACAGTTGTCTCCTGCATGATGTGGCATCATGACGCGTATTTTCTCTACTCTGATATTCTTAATTGCTGAGAAAATATGGGTTGTGACAGTAAGAGAGGGAGAAAAGAGATGGTCGCGAGCAGAAAAGAGGTTGTCGGGAGGTGGTGCAGAGGTCTCCAGAAATTAGGTGCATAAAGCTCCAGAAAAGAGGTGTAGAAGGCTCCAGAAATGAGATTATCGAGATAGCTGAGATCATCGTGACAACTGAGACAGTTGAGATCATCGAGATGAGTCCGCTGAGATTGTCAAGATCGTCGAGATAGCTGATACAGCTGAGATCGTCGAGCTGAGATCGCTGAGATCATCCGGGACCTGAAAAAGTCAGCTCGGATGGGATCACCGATTTCTGGGTAAACATGATCCCCGCATTTTTTTCAAGCTTTGAAAAAATAGAACTTACCCACGATAATCGAGATCCACTTTTCCTGTCGAGACAGAATACGTGTGTATAAAAGCATGCAAGTACCTATGGGAACCTGCCAGTGCCTGAAGTGAACCTGCGAGCACCTATTTGTCTACAAAAAATATGAAGAGCAGGTATATGAAAAAAAAATACACGAGTACCTGAAGAAGGACTCGCGAACACTTGTTTCTATCTGCAAGAAGATGTAAGAACAGGTATATGAAAAATAATACGCAAGTACCTGAAGGAGGACTTGCGAACACCTGTTTATATCTACAAAAAGATATAAGAACAGGTATATGAAAATATAATACGCGAGAACCTGAAGGAGGACTCGCGAACACCAGTTTCTATCTGAAAAAAGATATATGAATAGGTATATGAAAATATAATATGCGAGTACCTGAAGAGAACTCGCAAACACCTGTATACCTCTGCAAAAGATATGAGAAATAGGTAATGAAGAATAAAAATATGTCAGCTACCTGAAACAACTTGCTGATACTTATTTTTATTCCATCTCGAAGTGTATAAGAAGGATCATTTCATTTACAGAGGGTATGAAAGCATATTAATAATCACTTGCTTTGATGTTTCTGAAATAAAATCTCTATGTGAAGAAATGAGACAATACCCATGTCAGCAGAAGAAGAAAACCTACATTCTGATATCCTCATATTCACATATTCCAGAATAATGAGTGTGAAGTCATCATGGCTAGATAATTTTTGACTTGCCGATAATAATGTTGTTAATAATATTACGTCAGTTGATGCCAAGAGAACCCAACTCTGTATATGACTTGAGGAATCCGAAGCTATAAATAGACTATCCAGGAGTCCGAGATAGAAAATCCAGGAATCTAGAAATCCAGAAATCCCGAAATGATTTGTATGGAATTTAATGATACCTACAATATTAGTACCCAACAAATAATTGACTAGTTATTTTGTAGTGCATTTTGGTACATACAAAAATTAGTCAGTTTTTCTTGCAAGTAATAACACACCAATCCTAACATTAGTTGTTAGCATTCTCAACCAATCCATTATCAAATGTAATCATCTATATTCAAGATAAGCAAGTAGATTAACTCGACAAAATGTCATGGCAATCAATGACAATCATCATAGAGTAGGAGAGAGAGAGAGAGCGGGGGAGGGGTTGGGCTACCACTACACATCTGCAAATAATTCTAGCGAGATGTGGTCTTAGTGGGCGTTACGACCTGAGAGAATAAACATAGGTGGTATATCCACCCTTCACATCAAACAATAGAGGTGGTATTTCCACCCTTCACATCTACACATTTTAGAAGTATTAATATAAACAACAGAAAGCAAAGTAATGAAAAAAGATTAAGACATTATTGGATAAATGCCTGCAATGGAGGATACGGTAGTGGATATGGATTTAAGGTGTGATATACCTGGCTTCTGAGAAAGTCTTCATGATGATAGCTGCTGATAGAACATGGGTTGTTGCTATACTTATTACAAGTAAAGCTAAAAATAAAGAGATGTAGAAAAACTCCAAAAGGATGGGAGTTATATGAAACAAGAAATAAATGACATTTTATCTCATCTCTATTCTATGCACTTCTTTTATTGAATGAAAAAGCCCTTTGCTTGTAATATTGCTTCTGGTGGAGGATAGATTGCCAGATTATTGAGCAAGATAGTCATGTAGTCTTCCTGCTTTCCATAGTTCATCTACCAGCTTTCGAAGAGCTCGACAATGTTCTGTATCATGACCAGTGTCTGAGTGATATTTGCAGAAGAGTTCTCCATGACAATACCTGGCCTTTGATTTCATAGGGCGAGGAACTCTAAACTCTGGCATATCTTGAATGATCAGAAGAACTTTTTCCATAGGAACATTAAGCTGAGTATACTCTCCTGGAAATTTTTTGAATTCAAGTGTACTTGGATTGTAAGACTGGGTAGGACAATCTTCCAGAAATTCAGGTGATGCATCTTCCTGTGGGAGTTGAGTAGGTATATTCTGAGGAAAGGAGTAAGATCTAAAGTGTGTATCTCGCGGAATATCCTGTGACAAAGATGTATGTTGGTGATAAGAATTCCTTTATCATTGTTGGGTCCTCCGATTCAGAGAAGAAGCGTAATTAGGATTTGATGTCTCTCCTTCAATAAACTGATTTTCTCTTCATATTAGATGTCCATAAGTCTTGGGTTCATTTATGCTGACTTCAAATTTGAGAAGACCTTCTTGTATTCCATTTATCAAGGCGATTTTATACAGTTCCTGATTAACATCAACAATTTCAAGAATTTCCTTTGGAACCTATGAACGAAGTAAGCAAAAGTTTCATTATCTCCTTGCTTGATTTGAAAAAGAGATGTTGGGCCTCGCTTTCGCTTCCTCGAGGTAGCAAACCTCAATAGAAGTTCTCTTCAAAGATCCATAAAGCAGGTATTTGATTGAGGTGGCAGCTTGTAAAACCATTCCATAGTTTGACCGTTGAAGGATGTAACTAATAATTTGCACTTAATACCATCTGTGATAGTCCTCAATGAGATAGAAGACTCGAAAGCTTGAAGATGGAGGACGGGATCTTCTCCTCCCGAGAAGACAAGAAGATGGTGCTCTATAAACTTATTAGAAACATACTCCGAACGAACTTGATGTAACATCCCCCAAACGACTAGAAGCCTAGGATGGTTTTGTCATGACTAGGTCATGACAAAACCCTAGGATGCACAAAGAGAACATAAGAGCTTAGGCTTGAGGCAAAAATCTCCATGGTCTGCGGATAGTGATTTCTAGTTACCAAGCCTAAGGTTGTCCTTAGGGCATCGTCGTGACCCATGACCCCACCATGACGTGTCTAACCCAGTAAAGGGATCCCCTCGTGGTACCTCAATTACCCAACCGTAGAAAGAAAGGGGTATATTGAACACGGCACTAGCGCCGACGCTAGTGGCTAGCGCTGGCGGTAGTGGTGGTTTAGGTGAACTACTGAGATGAACACTGAACCGCTGAGATGAACTAAATACCGTCGAAATGCTAGCGCAGGTGCTAGTGCTGGCACTGGCGCTAGCGCTGGTAGTAGCAGTAGCGCCTGGCGGTTGCCGAACTAGCAAGTGTTACACCGTCGAGGGGCTAACGCTGGCGCTAACACTAGCGTCGGCGGTAGCTAAACCGACGGAAGACGGTCGGGACTCGTTTTGCTGGCCAAATTCATGGCCAAGGGAGTCCAAAAGTCCTCCCAATTGATGGGGGTTCATTTCCCTTATCATTTAGAAGAATATTAAAAGTTTTTCCAACCTTTAAAGATGGTAAAATTAGTGACCTTTGGGGATGGCCGAAATTTTCACCATGAATGGTGTTAATGGAGGAATCACAAGCTTCATCTTCTTCCCCACCAGGATTTGGCTATATAAAAGGGCTCAAGGGGTGGAGGGAATGAGTTTCCCCTATTTTTTAGAAGAATTCTCATATCTATGCACCTACCGGCATGGCACCCATGAGCTCTCGACCAACCATGGCGGACCGGCGATCGACACGACTACAAGCCGCAATTCAGGTCCTCCCCTCTTCTCTGTTTCTTAGTGGGTAGATCTTATCATTTTGGCCACTAGAGTTGGGGCCAAATGGTCTTCAATCGGCATGGCCGGAAGCTTGTGATCAAGCTTTCTTCCCTCGTTTAAATTTCTGATTCCGGTCGCCTCCAGCCGGCCAACCACCGTACATCGCCGATCGCCACCTCAACGGAGGTGGTGGAGGCATTGGCTAACTGGGAGAGTGTCTATGTGGCTGGGAAATCACCTCCCAAGTTGTTACAGGACGGTCCAACCATGGTCATTTGCTGATTGTAAAAGATGAAGGGATGCCCTTCGTTTGTACTTTAAGATCTGTGCAAGTTTATGTAATGATATATTTGATATTCTTATTTTTTTCCCTTTACTGCCAATAGTTAGAAATAATTATAAAAAATACTTACTTCCCCTGATGAAAAAGTAAACAACAAAAAGGTTGTAACCCTTGGTTTGTACTTTAATTTAAAATTTGTTTCAGCCCAAATGGAGAGCGGTAGCTCCCTGTAGAGCCATTTTAGTGGGGCTGGTCCCTAGTGTAGGACAACCACTATTTCTTCCATAACTTTTGATTGGGAAATGATATTGACTTGAAAATTGAAACTTAGGCTATTTGCACCTACACCCTTAACATATCCAAAGATGGGAATTTTAGGAGAACATTTTTCTATGGTATTTGTAATAATTTAATAATTCATATATTATTTAATTATAGGGTTTAATGACCTCCAATCCCCTCCAATTTTGGTTGGTTCTCATTAGGGTTATTACATGACCCTGGTAAAAATTTCAGCCCAATTGGGACTGATTTGGTTGGGTAATTAGTTAACCCAAGTTTGGTCAAACTAGGTCAAATTAGGTCAAAAGTGCACATGATGGAATTAGGTGGTCAAATCTCACCAAGGTAATGTGAAACTTTAGCCACTGGTTTGGGATCACATAAGACACCCCCATGAGTAATTTGGGGTGATGTGGGGTGGATATGCCCTAGGACCCTAGTTCTAACCTTAGGGTTGCACATTAAGCCTTGTGAAGGGCATAGGGACATATGTCCTTTAATGGTTATGGAACTTGGTAGATAAGTTCATAGGGTGTAAATATGCCCTAAGAAATTTAATGAGAATTTTAAGAACACTTTTTCCCCTATGAACTAGGTTATAAACTTTTAGGGCCCTTTCTTATAAAAGGAATCTAGATGCTCAATTTATCTTGGATGTTGATGCAAGTTTGGTAGTGTTCATATAATCATGATATAAATCTCTGGTAATTTTTGTGTGAATTTTAGATTGATTGAATTAGTTCTTCATTCACAAGTCATCCCTTTTGCCCTAAGATTGTGATAAATAAATAAGGGCCTAATACTCTCTGGAAAATTGTGAAACTTGGTGATATGACATTTTAGGGCATTAGAAAGCTCTATGAATTTTTGTATAATTTTTGAAAAATTATTTATCAGTAGGTTACTTAACAATGTTCCCTGGGTTGGATTTACTTGAAATATTTATTTATGGGACTTGATGGTTTTTCTAAATTCTAAAATTTAGTCAGTAGACTTTTCTGATCAATATAAAGGTATGGTAATTTTCCCATAATTTTTGGACAAGTATTTTTGGTGGTTCCTTCTTTAATTTCTAATTTTGGGTAATTATGCAATATTATAATTAGAGGCCAACCCCTTACTGCAAAATTTGATATTATGGATTTACTGTTGTTTTGACATCATAGATTTTCTGTAATTTTATGGGGGTCATATAATAAGAGGACCTTACACTTCATGTTCAATTTCATACTTGGCCAATGTTGGAAAAATTATAATAAATGCCAAATAATAAAGTAAAAATATGATCCTCTGGATTTAGTATTAGAATATCATGATAGACTCCCAGTAATAATTTTTAGTCAGTTGGATGAATATTTGGGATACCTCCTCTTATGCAACTCATATAACTCATTTGGTCTGCGTATAATAAAATTGTAAAACTTGAGTAATTTGTGGATCATTAGGTGGGAATGGAAGGTAGATGGTGTACCTAGTCTGATTGAGAAGATGTGAGGTCACCAAAAGGAGTTTATGTGATGAGAGTGTGCTTCGTAAGTTAAGGGAAAGTTGTGCTCGGGATTGACGAAAGATCGTCTTTCTCATGGGGAGTCGGAAAACACTTAGGAGGTTAATTCAAGTGTAGTGATAAGAAGGGTTATTCTAATGGGTAGTTACCAATAACATTAAGTGCATGGGAAAGAGGGAGCTTTGGGGTGTCATCCCATCATAGCTCCTGGTACCGCTGCGAGCTCCTCATAGGGTAATCCTCGGGAAGTCCATGGTTAACCCTAAATTTTAGGAATATGATGATATTTAGGATTAACCCAATACTACAGACACCCACACCCCATTTTTACGGGAGTTTAGTTGGTTTAGAATCACGAGTGGTAGGCTCGGTGGCTGTTAGCATGGACGGGTTGGTCCGGTGAGCCAGTGGCTCGGAAGGTTAAGGCGACGGGCGGGTTAGCCCGGGGAGCTTATGGCTCAGAAATAGATGGTAAACATGTTTGCATGTGCGTAAAGGTGGTGGGTCTTCGGTATTGGATGGTCGTTCACACCGGCATCAATACGTTGACTCGGCAAGTGTGGAATTTGCACTTAGCCATAAAAGTCTGGTGGTCCAGCCAGTAAAAGTATGCATATGCTCCGCGGTTTTTGCGTTGAGGCGTACGATAGGTCTTGGCTAGGTAGTGTGAATACCAACCTAGAGGTGGGCGAGGCCCAACCCACCACTTTCGTTTGCCACTACGAGAGTATCCTGGGAGTCTTGCTAGCTCCAAAAAGGGGGAACTACAGGTCTGTGCGCATAGAGTCAAAGTGTGTGAGTTGCACTCGTATGGACATAGCATAAACTGCATAACTCTGCATGTCATGACATAAGCATTGCATTTCAACCCCTACCCCTATCGTATAAATTGGTTATGGGACTCTTTATACGATAGGCCCTACTAAATGACCCCTTGGTCTATAGGATTGTATGGGCATTCCTATAAATCAAAGGTTACTTTTCTATTCTTACTAACTGTCCTTTACATGCTCTTTATTATGCTTTATTTACTACTTTAATTATATATATATACACCTGTGTAGTGGTAGTTGTTCCTGTAGCTAGTCCACGCCATTTGCTTTGTTTTATACCCCTTGCTGCCCTCCGCTTTGTCCTCCCGCTTGGTGCCTAGGGCCACTAGGGGATGGATGGGGGGAATGAGGCTTAGTCTTTTTGACTAACGGTCAGTGGAACATATCATTTTAGGGTACCGACGAGACGCAGCAACACCAGAGGCCGGTATATACGGAGGTGGGACAGTCTATTACAGGAGCACCAGTTTTAGGATCAGTGAGTGTTAGCAGTTTGCTTCCGCGAATGACCTTGTAGTGAGGATATGATGTACAAGGCATGAGCCCTTTATTATTGTAACCTTCGTTATTTCAGTTATATCATGTGGACATTTATATATATAGCATGTGATTTGTGGAATTGAACTTCTATTTGTTCGTTTATTCTTTTCTTCCTCTGTGATCGATATGGCCGGCAGGATCGGCGCTTTGTAGTGGCGATCTTCTCGTGTGTTGGTGTCACATCAAAGTGACGGTTCTGGGCATAAGACTCGGTTTTGTAGCAAAAACAATGCGGACTTACTGTTAGTTATTGAGTGTCGACTTATCACCTAGGGGGGGGGGGGGGGTGAATAGGTATTTTAGATTATTTTGCTTCCCCCCCCCCCCCTTATTGGTGTTCTTGATTTCTAGTCAATCGATCTACGGATTACAGTAGTACAACATAGAAAGCACGCAAGAACTTATAGAGGTTCCTCAAGACAGGGTGTCTTGAGTAGTCCTCTCTCCCTCTGTGCCTACCTAACAATGTGCTAGTCTCGGCAAACTCCGCCAACGTCTCCGGCCTGCAAGCCTTACAACTCGGACCTACAAGTCCTTGCATCCTAGGCCCTCAAGCCCCTTCACTGCACCCAAGACCGTAAGCTCGACACGTTTGGACCCGCAAGTCCCTGCAGCCTAGGCCCTCAAGCCCCTTCACTGCACCCGAGCCCGCAAGCTCGACACTCAGGCCCTCAAGCCCTACACAGCACAGGCCCGCAAGTCTTGACTGCAGCCTAGGCCCGCAAGACCCTTCACTACACCCGAGCCCGCAAGCTCGACATGTTTGGACCCTCAAGTCCTCTGCCCTAGCCCTCAAGCCTCACAGATCTCAATCCCTCAAATTTGACACTCAGATCTAAAACAGATCTTACAAGTTCTAGGCCCGCAAGCCTTACACGAGATTACAGTAATGAAAACTGTTTCTTCTACCGGATGGAGATTGGCGTCTTGACTTGAAGAAGATGCTTCTGATTTTCAATCTGATTGGTGCAAATCTTATTCAAGCTTTCTTGAGAGAGAGGGATCAGTCGATGTGGCTTGACTGCAACTTGAAGAACTCCAATCGGGCATTTTTGTTCTTCTTTCTTTCTTTCTTCTTTACGGCAGATGTTACTGTTGTATTGCTCGGCGGAATAAATATTTTTCCTTTCTATTCTCGCTCATTTTCTAGGGCAACCACTGTTCCCTTTTATAGGACGGATGTGTCGCATAACGGTCACATATGATGTCCTTTACTATCAGACGGCCATCCCTCGAGAGCATGCGCTGATTGGACAATCAGGAGGCGACATTAAATACTGACAGCGCGTTCGGCCACTTTTGAATTTGTCTCGACGATATTTTCATTGTTACGTCGACATGGATAATATCTCGACGACAGGACTTTGTCGGCATCTTGCACTAGTCTCTTCTTCAATTCTTCATCAGATAGTGATATCTCGACGATACTGGTCATCACTTCTCCATTTGAGCTTAAGACGACACGAGGTCATCAAACTGATATCGGCGAGAACTCCTTGTTTGTACGATGTCCCTTAGGCCACCTTATCTTGTCGACGACATTAATGACCTCATGCCGATAGACTATACTTCAGCAACTGCTAGTCTTCAAATGACCTTCTTCAGTCTTCTCGCCGTCATGCCTTCTTTATGACGATGTCAATTACTATCAGTCTCACTTAGCCTTTTCGACGATAAGGCTTCTTCTTGACGATATTGTCAACTATTGTCGACGATACGTCTGCTGTTATCGACGACATGATTGAGCCTTTTCGACGATGTTATACTTAGGCAGGTTATTGAAGTACTGAACATATCGTCACATCTCTACAAGCATGAACTTGATATGACATTAAATACAACTTGCATTTATCATTGAGCTGAGCACTTCTTCAAATCAGGAACACTGCTGGGCACTGTTCCCAACACTTACACTTGAACTGAGAAGGGGGGAAGGATCTTGCTCTTCTTCTAAGGGAAGTGTCTGCTCTCCATAAACTTGATAAGAGTAAGAACTCATTATCACTTTAAGGGACTGAATCCCACACCTTCACTAAAACTGCTGATCACCGATTACCCAAGATCTGAAGGACGCGTGTTGTGTTTGAGCCAAAAATATACCAGGGACACACTTGCTCAAGCTGGAGAAGGAGGAAGAAAACTGTTGGGTGGTCGGTTACTTTGAGTTATGAGTGAAGGGCTAAGAGAGGGAGAAAATAGATGGCCGCGAGCGGGAAAGAGTTCACCGGGAGGTGGTGCAGAGGTCTCCAGAAATGAGGTGCAGAAGGCTCCAAAAAAGAGGTGCAGAAGGCTCTATAAATGAGGTGCGTAAGGCTCCAGAAAATAGGTGCATAAGGCTATAGAAATGAGGTGCAAATGGCTCTAGAAATGAGGTGCAGAAGGCTCCAAAAATGAGGTGCAGAAGGCTCCGCGGTCTGAAAAAGTGAGACTACTCTAGTCATTAGTTGTGAGCTGGAAACTCTCCGAAGTCCCTTTTCTGGTGCCCCTGCCCCTCTAATTATAGACGCGGGGGACAGTCCAAATGGGAAGGTCTAAAAATAATAGGCTGCCCGGATCTGCTGAGACCGCTTGCTGAGATCATCGAGCTGAGACCGCTGAGATCGTCGAGATAACTGGGACAGTTGAGATCGTCGAGATGAGACTGTTGAGATCGTCGAGACAGCTGAGATCGTCGAGTTAAGACCACTGAGATTGTCGAGATAGCTGAGATAGCTGAGATCGTCGAGACAACTGAGATCGCCGAGATGAGACCGCTGAGATCGTTGATATCATTGAGATCGATGAGATAGCTGATATCGTCGAGCAGAGACCGTTGAGATTGTCGAGACAGCTGAGAAAGCTGAGATCATCGAGCTGAGACAGCTGAGATCATCGCGATAGCTGAGATACTCGAGATAGCTGAGATAGTTGAGATCGTCGAGATGAGACCGCCGAGATCATCGAGATACCTGAGACAGCTGAGATCGTCGATCTGAGATCGCTGAGATCGTCCGGGACCTGAAAAAGTCAGCTCGGAGGGGATCATCAATTTTTGGGTAAACATCAGATGTTTGATTGTACAAGCTCGCTATCTATGAAGACCAAAAGCTGCAGTTATCTTGAGAAGGAAAGCATCTGATCGGGAGACATACCTTTCAGCATAAGAAGGATTTAATTAATTAAAACCTTCCAAAAGAAATTCCCTCATTGGCGCAACAAATGGTGGATTTCCAAATGAAATTTAAGTTAAGGCGCAATTCTCGGCTTTCTTCCCGCCTCTAGTGTATATAGAAATCTTCAGGACAATATACTGTTCTAGATGATATATGTCTTTTGGACGATATAGCTCTTCTACACGATATAGGCCTTCTAGATGATATAGCTTTTCTAGACGATATAGACCTTCTAGACGATATAGCTCTTCTAGATGATATTGTCCTTTTGAATGATATAGCTATGATCTAGACGATATAGAAACCTTGTCATTGAGATCATCTATCCGATACAGCTGTGGCCTAGATAACACGGAGGCCTTTTCTTCTAGATCATCTAGCCAAAATTTGACTTAGCCCATTTTGGGCTTAATCCAACTTGTTGACTATCTTTGCAACATGATATCCAAACCTTTTCTAAATGATTTTTCCTTGATAGTGACAAGTCAGACATAGTGTTAGGTCATAAGTAAACATATATTTTTGCACCATGAAGGATTACACGGGCAAAACACTGTTTGAGTGACTATAAGCCGAACCCTACATTAGTCATGCACTTTAGTTATACTTATCACATCAAAACTAATACATACATCAAATACATTTATTATTCTACTGAGGCCTTCTTCAAATCAGGAATCTTGTGGTCAATATTGCCAACAAAAATGTCAAGTGTTCACAGAGCATAAGAGCTTAAAATACTTCCTGAACTAGAAGGGTTTGAACATGCGACAAAGATGGTGGCTAGAACTCATCAATGACTATGACTTGAAGATTTTATATCATTAGGGCAAAGCAAATGTAGTAGCAGATGTGTTAAGTCACAGATCTGAAACAAAACTAATGGCTTAGTCTTTGATAGCCAACTTGGAAAGGTTAAAGTTAAATTCAGGAGCATCATTCTGTAAATCAACCCTAGCGCAACTAATGATCACCCCTAATTGGTTGCGGAAGATTCAAGAAGAGAAACAAAGTTAAGAATGAAGAAAATTGATGAAGGCATTGGGAGAAAAACGACAGTCTTAATTCCTTATTGATGATCATATCATCTTGTGATGCGGGAATCGATATGGAATTCATCCTATTGACGATATTCGAGGACAGCTACTGAAGGAAGCACATCAGTATAAACTCTCTATTCATCCTGGTGCTACAAAAATTAAGGGTGCGAGCGGTTTGGTTTGGGTCGGTTTGGACCCAAATCGAAACCGAACCGACATGCTTCAATTTTTGGAAGGTCCAATGCGACCTGAATCGAACCCGATCGGTTCAGTTTGTTGTCTGTTTAGTTTTTATTGATTTGTTGCGGTTCGGTGTCAGTTTTGAATGGTATGAAGAAGGAAGGACTTTGAGAATCTCACACTCTCTTCATATAAAGTATTATAATATAAAATAAGTTTTGCATAATTATAGACCTATTGTTATAGTTCAATCAGTCAAATGTATACAAGCTTTAAGAAACAGAACTACATGTCTACATCAGAACTTCATCACCAACTTTTTAAGCCATTCAAAAGTAAGGAAGCAAGCTTGAAGTAAACAGAACTTACTATTCAGAATTACAAATAGTAGGAGAACTACAAAAGTACAAAACTACATCAGTTATTCAGTAGCAAAAAGACAGAAACTATTCAGAAACACTCTAACCATTTCCATAATCTTGACGAGAAGGACTCGCCTGACCGCTGAGGGGCTGACACTCTTGAGGAGAATGACTTACTGATGCTCGCGGCTTGCCGTCTTGCTGATGCCAACTCTTGAGGAGAAGGACTCACCGACGGTCCCTAACTTGTCGATGGCTTCCGTGTCTTCCGTCTTTTTGTTTGGCAGCCTAACCCTAACTCGTTGTCGTCGATGCCTAAATGCCTTACGCTTCCACCTAACTTCGGTCTTCCACTCTTCCCTCTTAAACTCGTAAGAAATTGATATGTGTAACATAATTATATAAATTATTAAATTTAATCCTCTTCGCCTATTCCTAATTTCAAATTTACCGTACTCCATTGCTCCGACTTCCGCACCTCCACCTGTTTTCCTTGCCCAATTGGCATTTGCCCTACTCTAAAAATTAAATTGAGTAAAGCTGAAATATTTAAAGATGACTATTACTCATTTACGATATTAGAGTGTCCCGTGCTGTGAATATTTTTTAATATATTTGTTAAGGTTGGCCCTTACCGTAAGAGCAATTAAGTGGTTGAACATAATTTATTAGCGATTTAGATTAAATAGAAGCTGGTATATACATAATTTAAAATAATTCTAATATTAGTCGGTTCGGTTCTAATATTACCGGGCGGCTCAGTTTCACAATCGGTGCGGTTCGGTCGGTTCGGTTGGTTTTGTCAATTTTCGGTTTTGCTCCTTACCCTTAACAAAAAATATATCATGATTTGATACAATATTTAGTGGTTTGGCATGAAGGCGGCGTTAGATCTGTAGGCGACCTTAGAGGGGGGTGAATAAGGGTTTTAAAAAATTATGTTATATTTTGAAATACTTGAAAAGCTAAGCAATTAAAATAGAGAGAAATCAAGCACATTAAGTGAAATAAAATAGAGACATGATTTTATTTAAAGGAAATGTAGGATTACAAAACTTGACTTCTTATAACGCTAGAAATCGAAGGCGAATTGTAAAAAGACTTTTTCGGTTTCTATCCCGACTCGTATCCCCACGAACCGGTGGCTTTAGCCTATCCTCCCCCGGATACGGCCTCAAGCCTCTCTAACCAATCCTCCTTCGGATACGGCCTCAAGCACCCCCTAGAACAAACCTAGATCTAGTCTCCAATACGAGGAGAATTCCTCCCTAAGTCCTACCCAGACGTAGTCGCCAACACGAGGCGAATTTTCTAAGCGATTACAAGAATGAAAATAACCACAATATAAAAACTCCCTCTTGAAGAACTTCTGAAGTTGGAGATGAAAGACCGTTGTAGAATAAGAGTGGTTGAAGCGATCGTCGGTCGGATGCGGCATGTAGAAATCCTCCTTTAGAAACTCACGGAACTTTGGGTGGGAGATCAACTCTCGACAATATAAGGCTCTAGAAATTTGGCACTAGAACTCTCTCAAGGATGTGTAGAAAATGAGAAAAGAGGGCTCCTTTTTATAGCCTTGGAGCTAGCGCCTGCGCTATCGCTACCGTCGGCGCTATCCCTACTTAGGCAATATTCTGCGTGTGCATATTTTCATTCTAAGGAAACCCTCCCAACATTCCTCATGTGCGTCGAGATAGCGCCTGCGCTAGAAACTACCGCCCGGTGCTAGCGCCTTCTAAAACAGCTCCAAAAATTGCTCTAATCAGAGCTAGCTCCTGCGCTAGGAGCTAGTGTCGGCACTAGTGGACATGTTGGAATTCTGGATTCAAACTTGGGGGCAACCTTCTTATGTTATCCTTGAGTCATGTGGCATTGTTTCCTGCACACTTAAACACACAAGATCAAATACACATAAAATTTGTTTTTCTCAGACCTAGGAGATGCCGAAGACCATGTTCCAACAAACTCCCCATTTTGATAATAACAAATCCATTAAAGATAAATCAGAGAATTTATACATATAGCATGATGAAATCTAATGACTTAGGATAATAATCGATTTTGGTATTTAGAATTGCTCCCCCTAAATGCATGCTCCCCGTATGTGAATGCTCAATTTATATATAAGTTATTATTTTAAGACTTAATTATGTTGGTTTTCCCATTAGATAGCGATTATTATTTATCATGTTAGTTCTCCCCCTTTTGATATTAGCAAAAGTGGGCTAAGGAAGCAATAAACATAAAAAGAGTTTTTTTTAGGAAATGAAATGAAAAGATAAGGAGTGAAAGATAAGGCATGATCGAGCTTTTTAGAGGAAATGAAATGATAAGGACTTTTAGCATAAAAAATTTCATAGAATAAATCAGAGTTTTTAGCGTAAACATTTTCATAGAAATAGATCAGAGTTTTTAGCATAAAGAGAATAATATAAACTTTACCAAGCAAGTCTACCACTTGTTGAAGAAAAGGAATTTTGAGTTTTACGACTTGAGATAAGCATGAAAAACTCAAAGTAAACGTTATATGGTATTGTTGCGGAAGACTTATAGAAATACAAGAAACATCTTTTTGTAAACATGATGATTTATAGGAAGAAATATGAGTTTACGTCCAAAATATGAAGATGTGTTTGTAAATTATTTTTCTTTTAAAAACTTTAAGGTTCAACCAAGCATGAAAGTAAGATATCAAAAAGAGACTACTACAATAATATTTCAATTCACAAATTCAAGACATACCAAACATTGTAGAGAGCATGTTAGGTTATCTAGTGTAAGACCGCTTTTTTTTGCTTCGCTACCGGGTCTTATGCCCAGAACTGCCGCTTTGAGGTGACATCTACACTCGGGAAGGTCGTCACTACAAAATGCCGATCCTGCCGGCCATATCGATCACAAAATAAAAAATATATATTTGAACATATATAGAAGCTCAAGTCCACATCACATGAAATATAAAACCATAAGGGTAAATGTACACAGATAATAACTAAATAAAAGATAACAACAATAAAGGGCACATGCCCTGTACATCATGTCCTCACTACAAGGTTACTCACAGAAGCAAACTACTAATCTCCCACTGATCCTGAAACTGGTACTCCTGTACTAGACTGGCCCGCCTCCAACTGCACTGGCCTCCGCTGGTGCTGCGACTCCTGGTACTGTTCCTTTATCCCCTAAATAGATATGGTCCACCGATCGTTAGTCAAAAGACAAAGCCTTATCTTCCCAACCCCTCCCCTAATGGCTCCTAGGCCCGAGCGGGAAGGATGAAGCGAAGGATAGCAAGGGGTATAAAACAAAGCAGATGACGGCGGATCTAGTATATAGGAAATATCTACCACTACACAGTGTATAAATATAATCGAAGCAGTAATTAAAGCATGGTAAAGAGCAAGTAAAGAACCGAAAGTAAAGATAAGTACATAATAGAAAAGTAACCGTTGATTTATAAGAATGCCCATACAAACCTATAGACCAAGGGGTTGTTTAGCAAGGCCTATCGTATAAAAGTCCCATAACAATTTATACGATAGGGGTAGAGGTTGAAATGCAATGCTTATGCCATGACATGCAGAGTTATGCAGTTTATGCTATGTTCATACATGTGCAACTCACACACTTCGACTCTATGCGCACATACATTTAGTTCCCCCTTTTGGAGCTAGCAAGACTCCCCGGATACCCTCGTAGTGGCAAACAGAAGTGGTGGGTTGGGCCTCGCCCACCTCTAGGTTGGTATTTACACTTCCTAACTTAGACCTATCGTACGCCTCAATACAAAACCGCGGAGCGCCTGCGTACTCTTACTGGTTGGACCACCAGACTTTTCATGGCTAAATGAAAATCCAAACTTGTTGAGTCAGCGTATAGACGTCGGTGTGAACGACCATCAATACCAAAGAACCGCCACCTTTATGCAAATATAATTATGTTTACCATCTATCTCCGAGATATAAGCTCCCCGGGCTAACCCGCCCGTCACCATAACCTTTCGAGCCACCGACTCGCCGGACCAACCCGTCTGACCCTACAACCACCAAGCCTACCGCTCGTAATACCAAATCAACTAATATACCCAAAACTATGGGGTTTGGTGAGTGTATTATTAAGTTAATCTTGTACAACATTTTATTCCTACAAATTAGGGTTAATCTTGGACTTCCTGAGGTCTACCCTGTGAAGGGCTCGCAATAGTACTAGGAGGTACGATGGGATGATAGTCCAAACCTCCCTTTCTCAAGACACTTAATGTTATTGGTAACTACCTATAAGAGTACCATTCTTATCGTTACACTTGAATTAACCCTAAGTACTTTACGACCCTCTAAAGGGAAAGACGATCTTTCGTCGATCCCGAGCACAACCTTGCCCCTTAGCTTATCGGGCACACTCAACATATAGACTCCTGCTGGTGACCTCAAATCTCCTCAACCATACTAAGTACACCATCAACCTTCCATTCCCACCTAATGGTCCACATGTTACTCAAGTTTTACAGTTTTACTATACGCAGACCAAATGAGATGTATGAGGGGCACGAGTGGTGGTACTCCATATAGTCATCCAAATGACTCAAGATTTTTACTGGGAGTCGATCAGGATATTATAAGACTAAATCCAGAAAAACATAATTTTCCTTATTTATTTGGCATTTACTATAATTTCTCCAAAATTGGCCAAGTATGGAATTGAACATGAAGTGTAAGATCTTCTTATGATAAGGCCTACACAAACCTATGAAAAACCTATGATATCAACATAACAGCAAATACAGAATATCACAATTTTACAGTAAGGTATTGGCCTCTAGTTATAATATTGAATAATTATCCAAAATTGGAGGCTAATGAAGGAAACACAAAAACTACCTATCCAAAAATTATGGTAAAATTACCAGACCCCTATAATATTCTGAAAAGTTTACTGACTGAGTTTTATAATTTTTCAAAACTATTTAGTCACATAAACAAATATTTTATGAAAATCTAAACTAGGGCACATTGTGAAGTAATCTACTGATAAATACTTCCAAAAATCATATAAAAATTCACAGAGCTTTCTAATGCCATAAAATGTCCTATTACCATGTTTCACATTTTTCCAAAGAATATTAGGCCCTTATTTATTTATCACAATCTTAGGGCAGAATAGTTGACTTGTGAATGAAGTACTAATTCAATCAATCCAAAATTCACACAAAAATTATTAGAGATTTATATCATGATCATATGAGCATTATCCAACTTTCATCATCAATCAATGTAAAATGACCATGTAGATCCCTCTTATATGAAAGTTCCCTAATTGATTCTTAACTAGTTCAGAGGGAAGAAAAGTGCCTTCAAATTCTCATAAAATTATTTAGGGTTATTCACCACCCTAAGAACTTATCCACCAAGTTCTAAGTCCATCCAAGGACATATGACCCTATGTCCTTCATCAAGCCCAAAGTGCAACCCTAGGGTTTGAACTACGGTTCTAGTGCACATCCATCCAAAATCACCCCAAATCATTGGTGGAGGTGTTTTATGTGATATTAAGTCAGTGGCAAAGGTTTCACATCATTTTGATGAGAATTGACCACTTAACCCAACAAGTGCACTTTTAACCTAAACCCCTTAGTTTGACCAAACTTGGGTTAATTAATTACCCAACCAAATCAATCCCAAATGGGATGAAATTTTTACCAAAGTCATGTCATGACCCAAAGGACCACCCACCAAATTTGGAAGGGTTTTGATGTAATTAGACCCTATAATTAATTATTATATGAATTATTAAATGTTTACAAAAAACTTTGGAAAAAGTTTATCCAAAAATTCTCATTTTTGGATATGATTAGGTGGTTGGTAATATTAGGTAATGCTACAAATTTCAAGACATTTGGATGGCTGGTTTAGTGGGGGCACTCAAATCAAGCTCTGGTCAACCCTTTTTACATGTTGCACCATTTTGAGTGTTGAGGTCAGCCCAGTGGTCCAAATTTGATGAAACCAATTTTAAATAAAACTAGACTTCATGGCCTACAACTTTGATTTAGGACATTTTTCCAGTTGAGGGCATTAAGTATTTTTAGTAATTAATTTAAGGTTCTGCATAAAATGTGAAAATATCAAATAATGAAATAAATCATTTCATTAAACGAAAATGATCTGCACGAATCCTGAAGTAGAGATGGACGGCATCCCTTTGTCTTCCTCCTCTAGCCGATGGCCAAGATTGCATCGACCTGGGCGATTTTGGAAGTGGATTTCCCGGCCACCTGACCGCCGCCCCGACGGCCAATACGACCACCACCTCCATTGAGGTGGTGGCCAGCGATTAGGGGTGGTTGGCCGGCCGAAGATGGCCAGAATCAGGCTTTATGCTAGGATAATAAAGCTCCAAAATGGAGATTTTGTCCAACCCGATTGGGGACCAATTGGCCCCAATTCTTGCCATTTTTGATGTAGATCTATCCACTGGAGTAGAGGAGAAGAACCAGACCTGTGTAGAGCCTTGAAGCCTTGCCGATTGGGTGGTCCTCCATTGCCGGCCTCAAGCTTTTGGGTGCCATGTCAATTCTTATCTTGGGGGCTCAATTTCTTCAGGTAAGTTGGGGAAACACCTCCTCTCCATCCACTGAAGGAGTTATATGGCTTAATTGGGGAAGGGGGAGAGTCATCACTTCAATTGCCATGAAGGCCATTAATGGCCATTTTTGGCCATAATGAAAACCTCCCAATTCAACCCCCATGTGTGCTGGAAAACCCCCTAAACTTCTTGTAACAGCCAGAGGAGATGAATCCCCATCAATGGGGAGATCAATTGGCCTCCCTTGGCCATGAATGCCATTAATCCCTCCCTTTCTCTCTCCTCCATTTTTAGGGAAATGAGATTTCTCTCTCCTAGTCATCATTTATAGAAATTGAGTGGCAACTCCTAGTAATTATCAGCCTCCTAAGCTAATGGGCTACTCCAATTAGGCCTAGCCCAAGTGGATTGGGCTTGATTTGGGCAAAATAGGGAATTTTGACCTAAAATTTAGGTTGAGTTGACTTTTGTCAAATTGACCACATGGTTTGACCCCAATGGGTGTTTAGTGACCCATTGTCTTCTCTTAAGGGTTAGGAAGGTCTATGTAGGGTCAATTTGGCAAAGTGGAGGCCAATTGACCTTCCACAGATCACTTTGACCAAAATAGGGTTATATTTGACATAGGTCAAATTGGTCAAATTGGTGGCCCCATGATGAGAATTTTTGGTCCATTGGGTCCCTAATATCCTTATGAGGGTAGGGGCAAGGTCAATTTGGCATGGTGGAGGTTAATTGACCCTAATTAGGCTACTTTGACCAATTTAAGGTTAATGTTGACTTTAGTGAACTTGACCTCTTTGGTTGACCCCAATGGGCTCTTGGTGCTCTAAGGGACCCCTAATGGGTTGAGGATGTTATGGTGGGTTCAAAGGACCAAGGTGAGTCCATAAATTCCAACCCTAAGCTTGGTAACTAGAAATTACTATTTTTAGACCAATGTGCTTTTCCCCTTCAAGCTTAAGGCCAAGTGGTATCTTCAAGCTTCCTAGTGTTTTTTCATGACCTAGTCATGACAAAACCGCTCTAGGGGTCTAGTTTTTTGGGGGATGTTACAAATCCCAATAAAAAAACAATTTCATCACCGAAATTCATGTTAAGCTTGCGAGATTTTCACCGAGAATGACTGAACGTAAGATCCCCTAAGAATTGAAGTTATTCCTGATTCGAAGAGCACAAACTATCTCTGCTGCATCAGTTCTAGTGGATCCCTGATAAGCTTCTCCTGTCCATGATTTCTCCGCAGGACCTTGACAAGCGGGACCTTCTAGTGTCGCAAGACCCACATCTTCGTGTCGTCTATCCTGACCGGCTCCACGTGAACTGGTCGGTCATAAGCTACTAGCCCATTTGTAATAGATATCTATTGTACCGGTCTTAGTAGGGCTCTCCTAAAGGAGGAGGCGTGGAAGGCGTCATGCAAACCCGCTACCTCTGACGGTAGTCTAATCTATAAGCAAACGAGGCAATCCACTCCAGGAACCTGTAGAGCCCCATTTATCTTAGACTGAGCTTCTTCCGCCCGCATACCCGCGAGACTCCATGCATCAGACATATCTTCATGAACACCCGGTCTTCAGCCTGGAACTCTACTGCACAATGTCACACATCGTATTACTTGGACTGCCTATTCTGGGATTCTAGCATCCTAACTCAAATTAGTCGCACCTAGGCACCTGTGTCCTCCACAAATTCAGAGCCGAGTGTCCTTAAATACTCATACTAGGTCCAAGAGAGTGGAATCTTATGCCCCCGTACCTCTGAGGGTGAAAAGTTGTGTTGAACATCAACCAAGAGCCCAGATGATCCTGGACTGATCTTCAATTCTTGGATATAACCCGTCCATCCCAATCCAACACGATCGTCCCGAGCACACCACGATAATGGGCAAATAGCTCAACAAATCCCATCAACACCAACGGAAGTGTCCTTCCAGCCCGGGGTGACCATAGCTACATTGGTCAATCTATCCTTGATGTTCCAAATACACTTGTGCCCAGAGTGGGGATGTGGTAACCTGTGTATGAAATCCATAATTATATCCTCGGGCTTCTACTCTAATGTGGGCAGTTACTGTGGTAGTTCCCCAACACTCTTACACTTGGCCTTCACCAGTCAACAGGTCTCACCGTGCATCACAAAACCTATTACGTCTTTCTTTATTCCGGGGAATTACATGCTCCGGAATACACCATTTTTTTGGTGACAAAAGCTCTTGTTTGTATGGGTAGACCACGCCTCTATAAAAATTTCTCTACCCGTTCAGATTCTTATTCCTTCACGTACGTCTGAGTAATTAATCAACCCAACTCTACAACCTATCTAGTTCTTACCATTGATGGGACTGATCAGATCGTCAAGCGTCCCAATCTTTTTCTACGTGGAGTTTGATTCATAAGGTATGAGGGCAAAATTTTGAAACCCTAAGGTTTTCACAAGTCTATTTCATCAAGGAAATATCATCATCTTTATTCTCCAAATTCCTATCACCTAGCCTATGTTTGTCTTGGTCACTTTCATGTTGTCCAAAGTTTGGTAAGAATTAGATCGTTCTTACCCTAGTAACCTTAATTTTTTTATATTCTAAATCCAATAATTCATCATGTAAGATCTCTGGTTATTCATCATCATGGCTTCCAAGCTTTGAAGATTATTATTATAGTTAAAATTTTCTACCATAATAGGGCGTGATTTTTAACAAATCATACGTTAATTACTTCTGATAGCCCCAAACCACAAGAACTTTCAAATATAACGATAACTCGCAAGCCCTAATTTCAGTTCCCAACTTTCAGATGGTCATCTGCATCCCTAAGTGACTAAACCCGACAACTTTACATTTCTAATGCTTCCACTAAGGTCAAGTCGTTGTTCGATCAATGATGTTTATCCATTGTCCTGGTAATAGTACTGTTCACCATTCCAAATGTGCTTTTAAAGAATCCCATCTTCGCGCAAGTAACATTGAATAAGATTGACTTCAAAATCACTATGTTCACGACGCAAAATTTTCTAACTTAGGTCTAAGGGAAACCCAAGTCAGTAACTAGTTTGCCCAATAAACAAAAGGTAAGCCCCAATAAACAAAAGATAAGTCCCAATAAACAAAAGATAAGCCACTATCTATTTTGGGCTAAGTATCTTTGATATCACCATGTTATATTCATCCCAAGTATGCAAATAATCCTTAGGGAACACAACCTTAGACTTGGAGTTCAATATGAGACTTGTTGGTATGCTTCATACTTTAGACTCTTCAAGATACCTTCTACGACAACCGTTTCAGGGTCAACATGTGACCCAATTCCAAACGGGTCTCCTCTGAACTTGAATTCTTATCTGACCCTTGATGTTTGTCATGGTGGTTGTCTCATTGTAATCATGTCACTGGTACGAGGGTTGAGTCTATGATGTTGGATCTGTAGGAGCCCTTAGAGGGGGGGTGAATAAGGGTTTTAAAATACTTATATTATATTTTGATATACTTGAAAAACTAAGAGATTAAAATAGCGATTTAGAATAAAGATCTAAATTGATTTATAATGAAAGAGAAAATAATTATCAATTTAGAGAAATGAAAAACAAATCAAACTTATTACCCAAAGAGAGACATGATTACTATTAATAAAATTGATTACAAAACTACATTTCTGTGACGCTAGAAATCGAAGGCGAAAAGTAAAATCCCTTTTGTTTTCTATCCCGACTCGTATCCCCACGAACCAGTGGATTTAGCCTATCCTTCCCCGGATACGGCCTCAAACTGCTCTAGCCAATCCTTCCTTAGATATGGCCTCGAGCACCCCCTAGATCTACACCCTAGACCTAGTCGCCAACACGAGGCGAATTTCTGCCCTATGTCCTACCCAGACCTAGTCGCCAACACGAGGCAAATTTACTACACGATTTAAAAGAGATGAAACAAATAACAACAATATAAAAACTCTTTATATGGATCTCTTGGAGAAGTAGATGAAGACCCATAGAGTATGATCGTAGTTGATGCGGTCTTTCATCACGGTGATGAAGCGTGTTGAAATCTTCTCCATTGATCTCCTTAAGCCTTCATGGATTTGTTGGAGTCTCTCTCCGAATCTTCCCCTATATGTTATGGCACGAAACTCTAGAATTTATGATCATAAAAGGATGAAGAAGATGGATCCAATGGGTCCATTTTATAGTCTTGGAGCTAGCACATGCGCTATCGCTACCGTCAGCGCTATCGCTACCGCCAGTGCTATCCCGGTTTAGGAAATATTCTCCGCATGAGAATCCTTCATTTTAAGCAAGATGGACACCTTCCTCTATTGCTTTGCCCTACCGCATGAGTTACCCGATACCGCTTGCGCTTGATGATATCGCCTACATTAGATGTTATTGATAGATAAAATTTAGAATATATAATTTTTCCAAATTCTACGAACTATAAGCAAGAGCACTTATCATTCATAGTATAGGATATTTACAAAAAATCAAGTGTCGTATTCCACGGGTCTATTGATTACTTCTACTCACGCAAATTAATATTATTTTATCGGTAATAAAATAAAGTTTTTATGAAATGATAATAGAGAGGAAACATTTGATCGAGAATCCTTCTTAGGTAAAATATTTTGTAAACTTCATAAATTGATTTGGACAAACTTGACCGTGGAGGTTCCCAACATATGGTAGAGACTCTCTTGAGAGAACTACCACCTAACCTTAGGTTGATCGATTAAGAACCCTCGGTCAGTCGAAACCCTTAAGCTTGCTTTATACGGTGAGCCCCACTATTGGGCTTGACTCCAATCTGGAAGATTTGTATCACCCTCTCTCGAGGAATGCATGCAACTCTTTCTACCGATGAGTGATCTACATGTATTTACGGATCTCTCGATCAACTAAAATACGGATCCAACTTGATTATCATACCCTAGAAATATGAAATCAAATCATTGCAAATCAACGATAAATCATAATTTTCCAAACCAAGCCATGAAGAAGAGATTACAAAATAACACTACTTAAGAATTCATCCGATCTAATGTTATAAAATTAGCTAAACATGATTAAAGGAAAGATGATTTTATAACTTTGAAAGGAGAAGTACAATTGCTGGAAATGGAAATATAAACTACAAATTGTAATTACAAAGCATAAAGTAAAATTGCATAAAAGGAGAAAATACAATAAAATGCAGAAAAAACTAATCTAAAAATGAACCAATCTAAGCATGGATCAGATCCCCAGCTTCAAGGCAGCAGCAGGAATTTATAGGCACAAGTTATGGAAGTCACACCCCTAGGTCACGCCTGTGACCTAGGGAGTGTAATGTACGGAACCGGCGTCTTGAAAGCTCAGGAACATTGGGCGTGTCATGACCGAGACAGAGAATGGCTGAAAATGGCGGGAATGGGAGTAATTCTAGCATTTGCAAGAGAAGTCACACCCCTGGGTCACGCCCGTGATAGGGGGCGTGTAAGCTAGAAATGTACTGCGGCAGAAACTACTTGTATTGAATGCTTGTCGGGTGAGCTATGCCCGTGGCCTGAAGGTCACGCCCGTGGCCTGAAGGTCATGCCCGTGACAGGGGGTGTGTAATAATAAATCTATGTGGCAGGCTTTTATGGAAGCTGGAGGCTGAACATGGCCGTGATACTTGTCACGCCCGTGACAGGGGGCGTGTAAGCTTGAATATGGTCGTGTATGACTAAACATGGTCGTGTACAGCTGAACATGGCAGTGTACGCTTGAACATGGCTGTATACAGCTGAACATGGCCGTGTACAGCTGAACATGGCCATGACTTGGGGGTCACGCCCGTGACAGGGGAGCGTGTACTGAGGAATTTTGCAGATTTGTTCAAGATTTTTACTGAACACGACTGTGTGCTTGAATTTTGAGAGGACCCAGCGCAACCAACTACACCAAAAGCCCGGACTGTTGGTGAAGGCACAACTTGATCTTTATATCAATGGAAGAGCGCTACGGGTCAAGTGAGGAGACGCTGGACCTAGCAATCCCCCCCCCCCCCCAGCGTCCAGCACGACCCGCAATTCAGATATGCTCCACATGGCCCGCAGGCTCAGAGGTGGCTTGACACATGTCTGCGACCACCTGACCCACCGGTACACACACAGGTAGAGAGAATTTCAGGAATTATCAGCGCCCCCCCCCCCCCCCCCCCCGGTCTCGAACCCGCAACCTGCTTTGATACCAAATGAGAGGACCCATCGCAACCAACTACACCAAAAGCCCGGACTGTTGGTGAAGGCGCAACTTGATCTTTATATCAATGGAAGGGCGCTACGGGTCAAGTGAGGAGACTCTGGACCCAACAAATTTGCTACTAACAGCCCCAGATTACCTGAAAATACAAAACAAAATAAATTAGATATATATTAAACTAAAATTATATAAAAACTAATTAATTACTACTAAAATATTATATAAAAATAACTATAAATAATGTACTATCAAATACCCCCATACTTAATCTTTTGCTATTCCAGAGCAAAACTAATTTATAAGTATGAGAAGAATTTATAGGACATTCAAAAAGATTTACTTCTAATTATGTACTCCAAATTTTATAAGACCCGTATCAAAATAAGTTAAGAAATTAAAATTCAGATTTATAAGAAATAATTCATAATTCATAAATTGAAATGAGTAGAATAAATATTAGTTTTGAAATTCTCTAACAAAATCTTCATAAACAAAATTGCATTGAATTAAGTAAAATAATCCAAGATTGAAATTATAGAAACTTTAAACATTATGAGAAACTTTTAGAAAACTACAAAATATTAACTATGCTCTTTCAAAATTATCTTGGATAAGAAAATAAACTTGGCTAAATGGGGTAAAATTGGCATTGAAGAAGTTACTTTGTATATAGGAAATGATGAATTTTATCCTCTCAATTCCCTCTTATTTTAAATTTCTTCTTTTTTATATCTCAAATGTATATGTTTATGAGTGATGAATTTTATCCTCTCATCTCCATGCCATATAATCTCTTATAAATTTCGGTGCATATGTTTAGGAATGATGAATTTTATCCTCTCATTCCATGATATATGATCTTTTCAAACCCTTTTTATGCCAAATAAAGGGTTAAACAGAAAGGTAGGGGGCTAAGGTTAAAAGGCTACAAAAATTCCAAAAATATATTTTAAGAGCATAGAAAACAATTTGAGCAATCTTTAAGAAACCATGAGTTAAAGTTAATATAAGTGGAATCTAAACACATTTAACACAATTTCTACAAAATTGAATTATGATATTTTAAGAAGAGAAAATAAAACTAAGAAATATTCTAAACAAATTAATATAATAAAAAACCCATTAAATCAAATTCATCTAAAAATTGAAATCTAACATATTTTGAAGAGAAATATAAGATTAAAAATTCATAAAAAGAAAACTCCTTAAAAAGCCTATAAAGTAAACTTATAATTAAAATTAATTTTGCATAAATTAAGTTTGGAGAAATTTAATATTACAAAATATATTTTATTAGATTTTGGATTTTTTATATTAATTTTTTTTAATATTCTTGGACTTCCCAAGGGCTACCCAATGATGGGCTCGCAAGGTACTAGGCGGTTTTGTGGGATGAAAGCCCAACACGGCCCTTTCGCAAGAAATTAGTGTTTTCTAATTTTCTATTTTTTTGGTGTTTTAAATTGCATAAAAAGAAAATAACACACAAAGACATAAAAATTTAAAATAAAACTTTTTTTTTAATTTGGTAAATTTTTTATAACAAAATTGAAAATAAAGAAAGAAAAATTATTTTTGATGATTTTTGAAAAAGATTTTCTAATTTTTTGGAGTTTTAATAAAAATAGAAAATATGAGATACACTCCCATACTTAAAAATAAACATTGGCCCCAATGTTTATAAGCCAAGTAAGAGGGAAAAGTAAATAAAATGCTGAAAAAGTAAAGTGCAAGAAAAATAAAGATAAGCAAGGGGTGCCTCCCAAGAGCGCTTTGTTTACCGCCTTTTAGCTATACGTTAAGGGTTAGCTAAAAGGAAATTTAAATTGAAAATGCACAAGAAACTGCCTTAATTCACGCTGAGGTGAATATGCCAAAATCAGGTGCTCGGCGACTCTTTCGCTATAGTCTTGATTTTTTCGTTGTCCGTTAGCTTGAAATTGAGAATCCAAATTACCCATATATACCTCAAGTAATTTGGATTGTTGGAGATGAGCAGCAAATGGATCGGTGAAGACGTATTGTTGTAAAGGCTCATCCTCTACATGAAGATTGTTAGAATAAAAAGAATCAAGATTAAGCGAGTCAGAAAATGTTTCACAAGGAGGAGTTTCTTGTGAAAATTCATGATTAAGCAGTGGTTGTTCATTTTCTAAAATAAAATTTTTATCTGAAAAATCAATACCAAGGGGAGTAAATTCATGGGACACAATTTCTTCACAAATTATAATTTCATGAGAAAAAAGAGAAAGGGCGCACGAAGAAGAAGAAAAATTTTCGTGTTCTAATTCGCCCGGTGTCTGCAGGATCTTGCGAAAATCTTGGTACAATTGTTTTTCTTGATCTTGAGAATAATCATTTAAATTTGGAGAAAAAGTCGGAAAAATTTCAAGATCAGAAGAAGAACAAATTTGTGGAAAAGGTCAGAAATGCAAAGCATGATTGAAGGAATTTCCTTCTTTGCACTGAAAACTATCTGGGTGACCTTGCCACCATGAATAATCAACATCAGAGTAAGAAGGAAATTTACTCGAATCATTATTTAAGGAAAAATTATTTTCATTATAAAAATAATTATTTTCATTATAAAAATTATATTGTTTTTCATTAGAAAAATTTTGAAATGAAAAATAACATTCCTCACTAGAATGATGACCCCCACAAAAAGAGCAAATAATTTGGCGCATTCAAGCGGCTTCCAAAAGAATGACTTTATTTTGAAGCTCGGCAACTTTTGCGGCCAATTGCGATAACATCATTTTTGAATAAGGAAAAATTTACAACCGTCACTTAATAGAATGAAATTGAAAATAATAGCAAAAAAGAGAAATGGGGGCGGAGAAAGAGATTGATAAAAGTAATAAAATTCACGCTTTCAAAATATCAACAAAAATATCTCCCCCGTCAACGGCGCCAAAAACTTGATAGATAAAATTTAGAATATATAATTTTTCCAAATTCTACGAACTATAGGCAAGAGCACCTATCGTTCATAGTATAGGATATTTAAAAAAAATCAAGTGTCATATTCCATGGGCCTGTTAATTACTTCTACTCACGCAAATTAATATTATTTTATCGGTAATAAAATAAAGGTTTTAAGAAATGATAAAAGAGAGGAAACATTTGATCGAGAATCCTTCTTAAGTAAAATATTTCGTAAACTTCATAAATTGATTTGGACAAACTTGACCGTGGAGGTTCCCAAAATATGGTAGAGCCTCTCTCGAGAGAACTACCACCTAACCTTAGGTTTATCGATTAAGACACCTAGGTCAATCGAAACTCCTAAGCTTGCTTTATGCGGTGAGCCCCACTATTGGAATTGACTCCAATCCGGAAGATTTGTGTCACCCTCTCTCGAGGAATGCATGCAACTCTTTCTATCGATGAGAGATCTACACATATTTACGGATCTCTCGATCAACTAAAATACGGATCCAACTTGATTATCATACCCTAGAAATATGAAATCAAATCATTGCAAATCAACGATAAATCATAGTTTTCCAAACCAAACCATGAAGAAGAGATTACAAAATAACACTACTTAAGAATTCATCCGATCAAATGTTATAAAATTAGCTAAACATGATTAAAGGAAAGATGATTTTATAACAATGAAAGGAGAATTACAATTGCTGGAAATGGAAATCTAAACTACGAATTGAAATTTCAAAGCATAAAGTAAAATTGTATAAAAGGTGAAAATACAATAAAATGCAGAAAAATCTAATCTAAAAATGAACCAATCTAAGCATGAATCGGATCCCAGCTTCAAGGCAGCAGCAGGAATTTATAGGCACAAGTTATGGAAGTCACGCCCCTAGGTCACGCCCGTGACCTAGGGAGTGTAATGTACGGAACCAGCGTCTTGAATGCTCCAGAACATTGGGAGCAAAATCGCCAAATTTCATCAATTTGCAGTACACGCCACCTGGTCACGCCCGTGATCATGGGCGTGTCTTGACCGAGACAGAGAATGGCTGAAAACGGCAGGAATGAGAGTAATTCTGGCAGTTGCGGGAGAAGTCACGCCCCTGGGTCACGCCCGTGGCCTGAAGGTCATGCCCGTGACAATGGGGTGTGTAAGCTGGAAATGTACTGTGGCGGAGACTGCTTATATTGAATGCTTGTCGGGTGAGTCACGCCCTTGGCCTGAAGGTCACGCCCGTGGCCTGAAGATCACGCCCGTGATAGTGGGGCGTGTAATAATAAATCTACTTGGCAGGCTTTTCTGGAAGCTGGAGGTTGAACATGGCCGTGACACTGGTCACGCCCGTGACAGGGGGGCGTGTAAGCTTGAACATGGTCGTGTACGACTAAACATGGCTGTGTATAGTTGAACATGGTCGTATACGCTTGAACATGGCCGTGTACAGCTGAACATGGCCATGTACAGCTAAACATGGTCGTTACTTGGGGTCACGCCCATGACAGGGGGCGTGTACTGAGGAATTTTGCATATTTGTTTCAGAATTTTTCCTTAACACGACTGTGGGCTTGAATTTGCTACTAGCAGCCCCAGATTACCTAAAAATACAAAACAAAGTAAATTAGATATATATTAAACTAAAATTATATAAAAACTAATTAATTACTACTAAAATATTATATAAAAATAACTATAAATAATGTACAATCAGTTATCGCCTGGCGCTAGCACTTTCTAAAATTACTTCCCAAAATTGCTCTAATCAGATCTAGTGCCTGCACTAGGTGCTACCGCCGGTGCTAGTGGGCATTTTGGAATTCTAGGTTCAAAATTTGGGGCAACCTTCTTATGTTATCCTTGAGTCATATGGACTTGTTTTCATGCACACTTAAACACACAAGATCAAATACGCATAGGATTTTTTATTCTCAAACCTAGGAGATACAGAATACCATGTTCCAACAAACTCTCCCTTTTGATAATAACAAATCCATTAATGATAAATCAGAGCATTAATATATAAGCATGATGAAACCTACTTGTGTGTGAGAGAGATGATGACATATGATATTTGTCGATTTTAGTATTTAGAATTTGCTCCCCCTAAATGCATGCTCCCCCTGTGTGAATGCGCCCCTAATATGTAAGATATCATCTTAATCATTAGTCATGTTAGTTTTCATATTTGATAGCATTTATTATTTATCATGTTATTTCTCCCCCTTTTGTTATTAGCAAAAGTGGGTAAGGAAGCAAGAGACATAAAAAAAGAAGATAAAAAAGGTAAGGCGTGATCGAGATTTTAGAGGAAATGAAATGATAAGGAGTTTTAAGCATAATAAGGTAATGATTTCCAAGTAACCAATCTACCCAGACAATATGTCTACTCCCTAGCCCCGTACTAAGTGATGGATGGTCATGAGAGCTACATACATGTCATAGATTGGTGTGTTAGTCCCATATGCATACACTAGAAGATACTCAACCTAGCACTCTTTCCCCCCAGTGCCTCGCAAGGCCCCACTGGAACCCTCCCCGATTATTGAGAAGACATGACTTAGAGGTTAGGTTATCTAATGTCTACAACCCTACGCCCTCGCTATGGTGAGATATGTAATCATGGGATAATAATAATTGGAAACATTAAGCATTTAAATCTAATGATAAGTTCATAGCCTATGGGTTTATATTTTTATTTGAATTTTTTTTATAACTCACATAGCTATTTTGAAATCCATTAATGAATCAGTGTTTTTAATGTAAATGATATTCGTGTTAGAACAACCAATATAAATTCTACCAAGCACGTCTACCACTTGTTGAAGAAGGAATTTTGAGATTTAAGACTTTGATATAAGCATGAAAGCGCAAGGTAAAAAATATATGGTGATGATGCGGAAGACTAATAGAAATACAAGAAACATCTTTTTGTAATCATGTCTATTAATAAGAAGATATATGAGTTAAATTCCAAAAAGGAAGATGTTTTTGTAAATCATTTTTCAAATAAAATCTTTAAGTAATAAGGTATCTGTAACGCCCCTGATTTTCGTTAATTATTTTACGTGCCCGCTGTGACGTAATTTTGGCGTAAGGGCGTTACGTCATCTCGTCTAGTAGTGTGTTGAGCCTTAGCTTAGTTAAAGTATGTCTTGTAGATCGAGCGTGCGAGATCTCGCATCGTTTCGAGTTAAGGTAAAGATTTTGGGTGGATATCAAGATTTTAGCTTCGGGAGGCTTTAGCCCGAGTTTGGCCCGTCGGAATTGAATTCTGACTTCGCCGTTGGATTCATAGTGCCGTGTTTTAGTTAAGGTGCGAATTTCGTAGAAATCTAAGGTGATCTAGTTTCCCTCGCGGTTTTAAGTGAATGGGGGAATTATTAATTAATTAATTAATAAATTAGGTTTTTATATAAAGCCTAAAATCTTCTTCCCCTATTCATCTTCTTCCTCCCTCGATCAAATCAGCCGCCGAGCGAAAGAGCGAGAGCGGAGCTTCGAGGAGTGTTCGATCGTCGATTCCTAGGGCTGTAGTAGTCGGAATCGTGTTTGGAGGCTGGATTTGGAAAGCTCTCGGCGAGATCTTCGTCTTAGTGGTAAGCTTTTCCCGTTTTGTGGATTTTTTGGAGTTAGGGTAGTGACCTAACCCCTTCTTTCGACCCGAAAAGTTTCAGGTTTTGTGCTCGGGTGAGTTCTTGGCTGGATCCTTAGCTTTCGGAGCGGTGAGATTAGTTCTTGTGCAAGTTTTGAGGCAAGTGGCTTCCTCCTCCTTCTCTCATTCTCCTCGAAGCTTGATTTTCGGCTAGTATTAACTCCTTGTTGTGTGGATTTCGCTCACATGTTTAAGTATTCTGTTTAGTAGTAAATAACCTTGATCCCCCCCCCCCCTGCTGATCTGTTTTCCTTTCCCGTATTTACCCTTGCCCAGGTTTCCACTTCTCGAGAAGCAGCCTTCCAATTTCTCGAGAAGCAGTGTAAAGCATACCATTCCTTTCTCGGGTAATAGCCTCCTCCTGTTTTGAATTTTTCGAGAAACTACCTCCCTGCTCCTTTGGATTTCTCGAGAAACTGCCTTTTTCTGCCTTTGACCTCTTGAGAAACCCCTTGATTTCTCGAGAAACCCCTTGATTTCTCGAGAAGTTGGTCCTCCTCCTCCTTTGGATTTCTTGGGAAATCACCATTTTCTGCCTTCAATTTCTCGAGAAGTTTGGTGTCCCTGCCTTGGGATTTCTCGGGAAATCTTTATCTCTGTCCTTGGCTATCTCGAGAACCTCACTTTCTCCGTTCTTGACTTCTCTAGAAGCGTTCTAATTGCACTGATTTTTTTGTCTTGGAAGATCACATTTGAGGTGATTTTGTGCGAGACCACCGCCAGGGGCGCTGCCCCTTGGACCCCGTTAGGGGCTCTGCCCCTAAGACCCCGCCAGGGGCGCGGCCCCTTGGAACCCCGCCCGGAACGCATGTGATTTCGTTGAGTTTTTGTGTTTGAATCTCGTGTCCCCTCGGGTGTACTTGGATGATTGCCAGTGACCCTTCGGTGCTCCTGATCTCGAATCCCTCTCATTTGAACTTCTTTTTACTCATTGTGGTCTGTTAACATTTGAGTTACTCTTATGATTCATATTGATCGATGTGTACTGTGCCTTGACCCTATTTCTTAGGGCCTTCCAGTGATTATCCTTTCGGGCAGCGTCCCGTGTTTAATTAAAATTTAAGTAATAAGAACTACTGTCTTTAGCCTTACACAGTAGTTGTGTTTGGGGGACAGTGGGGGAAATGTTATAGCCTTGCACGGTAGTCGTGTTTGGGTGGTTGGGTCTAGTGGTACCCCCATCTGGTTTTGGGCTTTGGGTAGCGGAGGTAGTTAACCGCTCCCGTATAATTTGAGCTGATCAGTTTCTTTAATTGATGAAACTAAATAAATGAGCGTGTTGTTCCTCTTTTGGTATTTAGTGCACTTGATGCTTGTTGACTCTTTGTTTAGAGCTCTCTTTCGGTAAATTTGGCTTGGGTTGGTACCCCTTATGCCTTGCTCGTTTTTCTGCTAGTTTTCTGCCACTTGTAATTCCTTGCTGAGGCGTTCTTTGTTTTATTGAATGCCTCAGGTTCAGAGCTGTAACGGCTAGTGGTGTAGCCTGAACTTCAGAGTTTTAGTAGCTGTTCACCCCGCTGCTGCGAGGTAGTTGTTTTTAGTTACTTTTTGTGCTCAGACATACTAGTTGGTGCCAATGGGTTAGTGTCATGTTGTTGACGCCCATTGTGCCCCTTTTTATACTTTATAGTTTATTTGCCAGATTATGCCACTACTTTTAGATCTTGTGTATCTTACCCTCTGGGAATGATTTATGTTAGGTGCACTATAGTTATAAAATGGTTTTTCTTCATCCTCATTGCATTCTTTCTAACTGAAACCCTTAACTTTAAAGTCGCCTAAAGGTATTTTCTACTCTTACAGTACGCCTAGTTATGTGCATATCATTTACTTCATGCTCCGTCGTTTGCATACATGTAGGACTTTAAGTAAACTAAATCAAGTACTTTCCGCTGCAATTATATATACTTTCTCGGTGGACTAGTTGATCCACGAACTGAGAGACACAGTTCTTATCTCAAAACCCCTAATAAATGATTTCAAATGATGACTTATCATATAATCATGTTTGTTTAGTTAAGTAATAGGTTCCCGCCTGAGCGTCTACAGTTGTCTCCTGTATGACGTGGCATCATGACGTGTATTTTCTCTTACTCTGATATTCTTAAATTCGGAGAAAATGCGGGTTGTGACAGTATCCAAGCATGAAAGAAGGATATTAAAGAGAAACTACTACAATGTTATTATAACACATACCAAACATTGTAGAAAGCATGCTAGGCTATCTAGTGCATTTATAAATAAAGAGGAGTATAGAATTTACCATTAGGATCCAATAATCATGAGAAGAAGTGTTATGAAAGATAATGATGTGCACATAAGTGTATTTTAAATAGAGTAAACAAATGATTTAATCAAAAATACAAGACATATTTAGAGTAAAGTGCACAATAAAACACAAATAATTTTACTTCCACGCACTTCAATGAACATACAAAATGTATAACTACCAAGGTGCATTGCACACACAATGCTCATTAAGACTTATCAGGGTGCAAAGTAGTGCTTGGGGGATCACACACTTTATTTTTCAATATATATTTTTTTTGTGATCCGGTGTACTTAAGAATAAGTGGTGTAAGAATGAACGTTTGCACGAGACACTTTACAATTCTTTCCAAGGTGCTCAACCTCACAACGCTTATTAAGACTTATCAAGAGGTTCAGTAGTGCTTGGTGGAGTTATCTTTGTCAATTTATTTCATGATTATTTTTGTACAAAGTTCTCTGAATACACTTGTTTTGCAAAACAATGTAATTTTGAAAGCACACCCACTTTTCTTAATTTTTTAGAGTGCAAATAAATGTAGTGTAAGTAAGATACTTGTGGAGATTTAATTCGTTGTACAATTACAATACACAAGCAAGCATTCTTAGATTAAAAGCACATGTAGACTTTGCCAAAATAAGTGAGTGAATAAATATCATTATCAATCATAAAACATTTACTCATACTTAGAGGCATGCTAAGCTTGGTTCTACACAACCTTTTCATTACAATTGGTGCAAATATGAGTAGATATATCAAAGCATGATAAAAACAATGTTCAATGTAGTTTGAAAAGATGAATTGTAACATTATAGAAGGCTTGAATGATGGGTTAAATCATACTTGATTTTCACAATAATGTCTATACAGTATTTTTGATATTTTGAAAAATAATTTTGATTTAAACTTTGAACTCTTAAAATTGATCTTGGACTTGCTGAGGTCTACCCTGTGAGGGGTTTGCACCGGTACTAGGAGATGTGATGGGGTGACATACCAAATATCTTTTTCGTAAGATACAAGTAAATAAATAAATTTAGGTTCAAAAAAAAAATTTATGTTTTATATTTTGTATTTGATTTTTGCATATAGAAATAAAAAATCAAACAAATAACCAAAGAAAGGAAATAAGGAAAAATATTTTTGTAATTTTATATTTTAATTTTTCAAAAAAACAATTATAGGCAGAAATGCAAAAGTAAGTAATACATATAAGAAAATCGGACACTCGAGCTAGTGCAGACGCTAGCGCTACCACGACAAACAGTGCACTATTTTTCAAGATTTTGAAAATTTTGATTATTGATCTTGAATAAGTGTCCCAAGAGTAGTTTCATGCAAAAATTTCAGAATTTTTGGAGATGTCTAGATAGTGCAAATTGAATGAAACATTAGCGATTTTGTATATGACTTTACCAAATAAACATTGCATGAGATATACCTTCATTTTGACTTTTCTAAAGGCTTGTGTTTATCAAAATAATATAACTTGAAAAAGATAGGAAATGAAGACACATGATATCATGTTCGAATAATCCAAATAAGCATGATTTAAATTATTTTAATGTGAAATGATGTTCATGCATAAAAATAGGTTTAATAATGATTTATGAACTATGGTCATCCCTCAAAATTTTTGAAAGAGAAAAAGTGAAGTTCATGATTTTATTAATTTAGATAAATATCTTATAACAAATTTAGAGTTTGATTTATATGAATAATATAAGATATTTATAGGCAATAAATATTAAAAAGATAGATAGGTCATCAAAATAAAATATGATTTTGAATTTTGATCAATTTTATTTATAAACTCATTAAGTTGTAAGAGATAAAATCATATTTCCAATAATATATAAGATGATCATAACATGATAGCTTAAAAATATAAGAAAACAAAAATATAAAATTAAAGCATATCATGAAGTAGAAATTTGTATATTTCATTTTCAAAATATTATACTTCATGCATTTGGTGATACCTAATGAATAAGAGCTTTAGGTATCCAAAGTGGACCAAGTGTGGTGGTTCCTCTGGGTACCCAAATATAATGTGTAGGTTTATGGGTAGATAGTGATGAATGGGTCCTATCATGTGAAGTTAATGTTTCATTTTTAATTTTGGGTCTCCATTCAAACCTTGGTTTAACTTTATTCTTATGCATCAAATTTCCATTGTGATAATCTCTATATTGAAGATTATGATTGTAATGATTATTGAAAGTATTGTTCATAGGAAATTTGTGTAATTTTAATTTTATGTTGGGAGAAACATGATTTTATAAATAATGGGGATTTTGAATTTGGTTTACAAATACTTTTTGTTTCTTACTCACATTATTGGGCTTAGTTAAGATATTCATATTCATATTCAACATGCTTTTAGATATTTCTTGATATTGTTAATTTTTATTTATAATTTTCATAAGCAAGTTGATTTTTTATTTTAATTCATCATTCTTGATCTTTAGATTATGCCTAACTTTATTATAAGCTATTGTGATATTCTTATGAGTGGAAACAATAGAGTCAATATGATTTTGATAGTCATTTCAAAATTCCTCAAATATTTCATCCATCTCATCGATTTCAATTTTATAACTTTTGCATGTAGCACAAACACTTTTCAATGATGAATTTTCTAAAGATAATTTTTCATTTTGTTCTTTTACATTTAATAGTTCTTTTTCAAAATCCTTGAATTTTTCTTTAATATTATTACAATCAAAACAAGGTTTTAAGAATTCAATTTTAGGGCAAGTTGAAGAAGTCACATCACATTTAGATTCTGAATTAGCTTTTAATCGTTTATTTTCTAAGCGTAATTTTTTATTAGCAATGTTCAATTTCTTCATTTTACGTTTAGCAATTTTTAGTATATGGAAATAAAATGAAGAGTTAGACTTTCTTACAGCGCTATCGGAAGAGGCAAGATGTGAACATGAACTTCCTTTTTCGACTTCTAGGTCTTCCTCTTTTATAGATGAATTTGCATGTTCATTGTCTCTTGATGAGTTGCTCTCTTTATCTAAGTCAATTTCCATGATTTCCATGGTGTTGCTACGAGAGAATTCTTCTTGAATAATGGTGGATGGTTGTATGTCATTCTCCTCCTGTGTTTGTGCCATTCCTGCGAGAGGAAGATCATACATTTCTTCAAAAAATTTCCATACTTTGTATGACTAGAAAAAATAATATATTAATTTGAAAACTTCATTCGATAGACCACAAAATAAATAGTGTTTGGCTTTTGCATTTAGATGACGTTCTTTTTTATTTGATTCATCTAATGGTCTTACTGATGTTAAATTCCATGCTTTGATATCTATGGTTTTGATAAACCTTTCCATTAAAATTGTCCCCCCATTATAATTTCTCCCTTCAAATAAAGGTGGTGCAAGAGATTTTTCTTCATTATAAAAATTTTCGCCACTAATAGAAGCGAGATCATGAGACGCCATTATTCCCGGTTATTAGGCCGATTTGGAATAACCTCCCTTTGATACCACTTGTTTGATCTGTAGGCACCCTTAGAGGGGGTGAATAAGGGTTTTAAAAACTTATATTATATTTTGATATACTTGAAAAACAAAGAGATTAAAATAGAAATTTAGAATATAGATCTAAATTAATTTATAATGAAAGAGAAATAATTATCAATTTAGATAAATGAAAAACAAATCAACTTTATTACCCAAAGAGGATCATGATTACTATTAATAAAATTGATTACAAAACTAGATTTCTGTAACGCTAGAAATCGAAGGCGAAAAGTAAAATTCCTTTTGTTTTCTATCCCGACTCGTATCACCACGAACCGATGGCTTTAGCCAATCCTTCCCCGGATATAGCCTCAAGCAGCTCTAGCTAATCCTTCCCCATATATGGCCTCGAGCACCCCCTATATCTACACCCTAGACCTAGTCACCAACACGAGGCGAATTTCTGCCCTAAGTCCTACACAGACCTAGTCGCCAACACGAGGCGAATTTACTGCACGATTTAAAAGAGATGAAACAAATAACATTAATATAAAAACTTCCTATATGGATCTCTTGGAGAAGTAGACGAAGACCCAAAGAGTATGATCGTAGTCGATGCGGTCTTTTGTCATGGTGACGAAGCGTGTTGAAATCTTCTCCAATGATTTCCTTAAGCCTTCATGGATTTGTGGGAGTCTCTCTCTGAATTTTCCTCTATATGCTATAGCGCTGATGATGTAACACCCCAAAAATCGTAGTTCAGCGAGGTAGGCGGAGTGGTAGTGCTGCGCTCGGAGTAGGCTAAAATTTCACAGTCCAAAGCAGTGCGCACGACCATTTCTCCTCTTCGCGCATGACCACTGGTCGTGAGCCAGTGATCGTACGCTCTTGTCAAGGAAAAGAGAGCTGTCGGGATGCTCACTGTCCAAAATAGTGCGCACGACCATTTCTCCTCTTCACGCATGACCGCTGGTCGTGTGCCAGTGATCGTGCGCCCTGTTTATTCTGCTCCGTAAAGAAGAGCGGAGAAGACGATCCGACCGATCAAAAATATTGGAAATCGATCCAACGGCTGAGAGGGTTTGCTAGAGGGTTTTAGGGCTTTGGAGAGGGGTTATTCCCTCATAATTTCTAGGCCTTTCTCTCTCCTAAGCTTGAGAAAGAAGAAGGGGCAAGGAGGAAGAAGAAGGAGATTCCGCCATTGACGAAGCTCCGGAGCTCCGATTCGCGAGACATTTATAGATCTGGAAAGTGCAGCCCGGTGCGGTTCTTTCCCTCCGATTGGAATCTCGGATCTATGGCGGGGAAGAGAGCTCCAAGGGTAACGATTCTTTCTCCCGATCTTAGGACGTGTTTTTTGTCCTCTCTTTCTTTTTCTATGCTTGCATGAGGACTCCCTTTCACCAAATGGGTGAAGTGTAGGATTTCCTCTAGTTCTTCGGAACTCCGGGTCGATTGCGTCCGTCCCCGGCATATTGCATTTAGAAATCCGGTAGTCGTGCGGATTTAGGCATTGTGTGTGAAGCCTATTCGTGGCCGTGAGCCCGAATCGGTGATGCTTGATTTGCGACGTTGCATTTAAGTTAGGCCTAGAATGCGTGTCGGAGAATGACTCCGTGAGATCATCTATTGTATTGTGGGACTTGAGATTAGGCGTCGTGTGAAGATCCTAATGAAAGCCCCTTGCTTGGAGAGTGGTGGAATGCAAACCTTCACCACGAAATTGAAGTGAGTCGTTGTATACCTCCTTCGTTGGTTGTTCTAGTGAAGCCTAAGTTCACTTGGTTGGTTTAGGTGCATAACATATTGTGATTGGGAACACCCTTCGGCGTTTCCTTGCGAACGGGCCGAGGTAAAGCTACACTCGCATCGTTGTTGTTAACGCAATGATTTGAGCAACGGGCACAAGCTTGCACCGAACCCGCACCATGCATATCAGCGATAGGGGGAATCATCGGGACGTCGTGTGATCATGGGATAGACTTGTTTGGGAGGGTTCCTCCAATAGGTAAATGTTCAAGCGTTCACTAAGCTCTTTAGCTTAGCTGGTTATGTGTGGTCGTGAGAACCCACGATCATGGTTTTGGATTGATGTTATGATTAGCCTCATGCGTTGCTTAGGCGGTTGTGGGGAACCTTCGAGTGAACCCAACCAACATCATGTGCATTCCCAGGATCAACTCTATTTGTTGCTACACCTAGAAGATTGTTTGTGCTTGAAACCTCACCTTGTGTAGTTTGCACCTTCCTTAGTACTACTTGCTTCTAGTACGACTTGTTTGCAGGGAAGAAGCTCTGCCACCCCGAGAAAGGGTGGGGTCATTATAATTTGGTCAGCTGTGCTGACCGTTGCTTTGTTTGCCACCTCTTGGTGGAATCTTCTTATGCAGGTGCAGGTGAACCTAGCGGGAAATAGTGGGCGGTGGCCCTTTTTGCTGCGTTGGCCCTCGAAGGCCAGGCTCTTTTCTGCTTTTCATGTATTGCCGGCCTGCGTGCCGAAGTATGTTTATGGAGTTTTGTATGTTTTGGAATGTAAGGTCTTAACTCTACACTTTATTGTTTCCTTCCTGTGATAGTGGACTATTCTAAAAGAAATGTCAAATCTTTATGCTTCCGCTTATGTTTAGTATACTCTGGTGTAGTTCTTTTCTGTATATCTCCTTTTAACGCCTAGCTAGTGTGGTTAGTAAAGTGTGGGGTCCCGACCAGACCTACTGTTATATTATTTGTACTGGCAGGGTGTTACAATTTGGTATCGGACTTAGGGCGTCGATCCGTAGTTTAGCAAATTCGGGACGAATTCCTTTTAAGGGGTGGTGTGCACGGGATGTGCATTCACCTAAAACGACAAAAACTAATAAGAATGTCCACTTAGGACTGGAAAAACATACTTGTTTGCGGAACCTGAGCGTTCTATGATTGTTGTTTGCTACGTTTTCAGTCACTAAATTGTGTATTGCACGATTATAGGTGACTAGGTGTGGTGCGTGGCAGTTTCAACCCCGTAACTCTGCTGAAAGTAGTGCGTTTATTGAGGTACCAGCGATCACTCCTTCTGCTGAGATGATCAGGTTAGTCGCTGAAGCGGTCTTCGTGATGATCAACACTCAGTCTGGGTGGCTTGCACAGCCTACTACTCTGACTCCGAATGTCGCCCCTGTAACTGTTGCTGTAGTGGAACCTGCGGTAGAGATGAGGGTGGAACGTCGAGTTGAGCAAGTAGTTGTGGGACCAGCACGTGACCAGCAATTAAAGGACTTCCTGCGCTTTTACCCTCCAACATTCTCAGGAACCGAATCCCCAAAGAGAGCGGCGGAGTGGTTGTCAGGAATAAAAAGGACTTTAATGTCAATGCTTATAAGCAAAGAGAGGTTGGTAGCTTTAGCCACCTTCCTACTTATAAGAGAAGCAAGACTTTTGTGGGAAGAAGAGTTGGTGCACAAGTTTGGTGGGAGACAACTTACCAAAATCTCTTGGGAAAACATCCATGAGTCATTCCTTCTGAGGTACATGCTCTCAACAGAGCATTTGGCACTACAGAACCAGTGTTTACACCTGGAGCAGGGAGTGCACTCAGTGGACGAGTACCTGAATGAGTTCATCAGTCTGGGCCGCTATGAGAGGTCTATGTGGGAAGATGAGGAGACCAAGGTCAACAAGTTCTACAATGGTCTGCGAGATGACCTAAGACAAATGCTTGTGGGTCCAATGTTACTTGGCTTCAACGTCTTAGTGAAAGCAGCAAAATCTCTAGAAATGGATATGAAGAGTATGCAGCGCTCGAAAGACTTCAATGTAAAGAAGTCAGAGATTCATGCGCCGGTCTCTCAGTCCAAGTCTGAGTTCAGAAGAGTTAAGAGAAAGTTTAACTCTGTGGAAGCTAGGACTACACGGTGTTCCTTAATTTGTTTCACTTGCAGAAAGATGGGACACAAAGCCCGAGTGTGTCAAAGTGGTCCCCCAAAGGCAAAAAGCGGAGAAGAGGACTATACTCGTGTGATGGGTTCTGCTTTTATGGAAAAGGCAAGGCGGTGGAGTCTTCGACTTCCCAACATTCTCTAACCCAGCCGAGAGTCTACTCCTATGGCCAGCAAGAGGTCATTCAACAATGCGATGTTGCCACAGGTATGGGTGATCATCTTTTAATATGATTTCTACCCCGTGTGCGGATAGAGATAGTAGTGTGGCCACCGTATCCGATGACAGCGAAATTTTATGTCTTGCATTTATGTGCAATTAGGCCTTGTCCTAATTATCGACTATTCGATGAGAGCTCTGTTGGTGCGGGAGCATCGCTCTCTTATCTGTCTAAGGACTTCGAGTTATGAATTGGAGTGTCATTTACCTTAGTCAAGGATATATTGGAGGTAATGCTGCCCAATAGACCTTGAATGAGCGCGGTTAGGAGAAGCTGTGAAAAGGAGCGAAGATGTTCTTCACCTTGTTGAAGGAATCGGGGCCTAAGCTCAGCTTTGGTGTTGTCCTAGTAGTAGCGGACCAAGCTGACCGAGAAGAACGGTTATCCGATTCCGAGAATCGATGACTTATTCGACCAACCGGTTGGGTCGACAGTATACTCTAAGCTTGACTTAAGGTCTAGCTATTATCAGCTTCGTAAGGGAATGTGATATTCCAAATACAGCCTTCAGTACCTGCTTTGGGCACTATGAGTTCACCGTTATGCCGTTCGGTCTATCTAATGCACCATCAGTATTTATGGACTTAATGAATAGAACGTTCCGAGAGTATTTGGATCAATTTGTGATCGTCTTCATCGATGACATTTTGGTATACTCTCAGTCGGAGGAGGAGCATGCAGAGCATCTGCACGCAGTTTTGAGCACCCTGAGGAGGAGTCAATTATATGCCAAGTTCTCCAAGTGCGAGTTTTGGCTATCGTCAGTAGCATTCCTGGGTCATGTTGTTAGTGGGGATGGAATTGCGGTTGATCCGTCGAAAATAGAAGCGATCCGAGCGTGGCCTGTGTTGAAAAACGTAGCGGAAGTCCGAAGTTTCTTAGGACTTGCCGGCTATTATAGGCGCTTTGTGGAGAACTTCTCGAGGGTCGCACTCCCTCTCACTAAACTGACTAGGAAAGATCACAAGTTCGACTGGTCGCCCGAGTGCGCTCGAGCTTTTGAAGAACTGAAGAGCCATCTGACCAGGGCGCCCATTCTATGCTTGCCATGTGGCACAGAGGGCTACGAAATTTATAGTGACGCCTCGGGGAGTGGTTTGGGTTGCGTCCTAGTGTAGTTCGGAAAGGTAATTGCCTACGGCTCCCGACAACTGAAGGTTCATGAAAGGAACTACCCGGTCCATGATTTGGAGCTAGCGGCCATGGTTTTCGCCCTCAAGCTTTGGAGGTATTACTTGTATGGCGTGAAGATCGATATCTTTACTGACCACAAGAGCCTCAAGTACCTGCTGGATCAAAGGGAGTTGAATATGCATCAAAGGAGGTGGATGGAATTCCTTGGGGACTACACCTTCGACATCAAATATACTCCTAGTAAGGGAAATGTAGTTGCGGGCGCGTTGAGTCGTCGGGCTCCTGCTCAAGCAAATTGGATTTTGATGCACGATGAGCGTCTAATCCGCGAGCTACAAGTTATGGAGATCATTTGCGTCGATAGAAGAGCGTCTCCTTCAGCATGCTTGAACTGGATGGAGGTTCAATACGACCTCGCCGACCGAGTTCGACAAGCATTGGAGCTGGATGAGAGCATGAAACGCTATAAAGCGGAGACCGTTGATGGGTCAAACGCTGATTTCTCTTTCGAAGATGGCCTTATGTGGATGAATGGCAGATTGTGCGTCCCAAATGTTGGTACATTACGGGCGGAGTTGATGTACGAGGCTCATCTTACCAAGTACTCGATCCACCCTGGGAGCACAAAAATGTTCATGGTTATGAAGAAACTCTTCTGGTGGTCGAGTATGAAGAAAGACATTGCCCTCTACGTGGCCAAGTGTCATACTTGCGCGTTGGTGAAGGTGGAATGTCAATGTCCCGGTGGGTTTCTGAAGTCATTCCCGATTCCGGAATGGAAGTTCGATGATATTTCGATGGATTTGGTGCATGGATTGCCGAGATCGCAACATGGAAACGACGCCATCTGGGTGATCGTGGACCGATTGACGAAGGTATCACACTTTATTCCGAACCGGAAGGATGATTCTGTGGAGAAGCTGGCAAAGTTGTACGTCGATAACATCGTACGGTTGCACGGGATTCCCCGTAGCATCGTCAGTGATCGCGATGGGCGGTTCACATCAAATGATTGGAGGCTGATTCATCAATTATTGGGTACCAAGCTAAAGTTTAGCACGGCCTTCCAACCGCAAATGGATGGACAGACCGAAAGGACCAATAGGACGATGGAGGGCATGCTGAGGATGTGCGCCCTGGACTTCGAAAAGAGATGGGAGGACCATCTCTATATGATTGAGTTTGCTTACAACAACAGCTACCAAGCAAGTATAAAGATGGCCCCTTTCGAGGCTCTTTATGGTAGGAAATGTCGCACACCGTTATCTTGGGCTGAAACGGGCGACACTAAGTTATTGAAACGCAAGGATGTGGAGGAGGCAAATACATCGATTCGGGCTATTCAGGAGCGGTTGCTCATTGCCCAAGATCGGCAGGCAAAATACTACAATGCAAATCATCGGAATGTCGAGTTCGCCGTTGGCGACTGGGTTTATCTCAAGATCAAACCATTCAAAGGAGTATCGAGGATCCGACGCTTGAAAAAGCTAAGTCCGAGGTACTTAGGACTGTTCGAGATCTTGGAGCGCATTGGTGAAGCTGCCTACCGGCTTGCTCTATCTTCGGAGCTAAGCGGGTTGCATGATGTATTCCACATCTCTGTGTTGCGGAAGGCTGTAAAGGAGCCAAATCTTGTTGCTGCGGTCAGCGAAGTGTCGGTAGATGGTGGGCTAGCGACGAAAGTCAAACCCATTTGCATTGAAGACACTGAAGTGAAGCAGTTGCGGAACAAGTCCATTCGGATGGTGAAAGTCCGTTGGAATAATTGCGGGAGAGAGGAACTCTCTTGCGAAAGGGAGCAGTCGATGCTTGCGGAGTACCCCGAGCTATTTCTCTCAGGTATTTATAACTGTATTTTCTGCTAATACTATTTTTGAAATTTCGGGACGAAATTCTTTTAAGGGAGGTGGAGTTGTAACACCCCAAAAATCGTAGTTCGGCGAGGTAGGCGGAGTGGTAGTGCTGCGCTCGGAGTAGGCTGAAATTTCACTGTCCAAAGCAGTGTGCACGACCATTTCTCCTCTTCGCGCACGACCACTAGTCGTGAGCTAGTGATCATGCGCTCTTGTCAAGGCAAAGAGAGTCGTCGGGATGCTCACTGTCCAAAGTAGTGCGCACGATGATTTCTCCTCTTGGCGCATGACCGCTGGTCGTGTGCCAGTGATCGTGCGCCCTATTTATACTACTCCGTAAAGAAGAGCGGAGAAGACGATCCGACCGATCAAAAATATTGGAAAACGATCCAACGGCTGAGAGGGTTTGCTGGAGGATTTTAGGGCTTTGGAGAGGGGTTATTCCCTCATAATTTCTAGGCCTTTCTCTCTCCTAAGCTTGAGAAAGAAGAAGGGGCAAGGAGGAAGAAGAAGAAGATTCCACCATTGAAGGAGCTCCGGAGCTCCGATTCGCGAGACGTTTCTAGATCTAGAAAGTGCAGCCCGGTGCGGTTCTTTCCCTCCGATTGGAATCTCAGATCTATGGCTGGGAAGAGAGCTCCAAGGGTAACGATTCTTTCTCCCGGTCTTAGGACGTGTTCTTTGTCCTCTCTTTCTTTTTCTATGCTTGCATGAGGACTCCCTTTCACCAAATGGGTGAAGTGTAGGATTTCCTCTAGTTCTTCGGAACTCCGGGTCGATTATGTCCGTCCCCGGCATATTGCATTTAGAAATCCGGTAGTCGTGCGGATTTAGTCATTGTGTGTGAAGCCTATTCGTGGCCGTGAACCCGAATCGGTGATGCTTGATTTACGACGTTGCATTTAGGTTAGGCCTAGAATATGTGCCGGAGAATGACTCCGTGAGATCATCTATAGTATTGTGGGACTTGAGATTAGGCGTCGTGTGAAGATCCTAACGAAAGCCCCTTGCTTGGAGAGTGGTGGAATGCAAACCTTCACCACGAAATTGAAGTGAGTCGTTGTATACCTCCTTCGTTGGTTGTTCTAGTGAAGCCTAAGTCCACTTGGTTGGATTAGTTGCGTAACTTATTGTGATTGGGAACACCCGTCGGTGTTTCCTTGCGAATGGGCCGAGGTAATGCTACACCCGCATCGTTGTTGTTAACGCGATGATTTGAGCAACGGGCACAAGCTTGCACCGAACCCGCACCATGCGTATCAGCGAGAGGGGGAAACCTCGGGACGCCATGTGATCATGGGATAGACCTGTTTGGGAGGGTTCCTCCAATAGGTAAATGCTCAAGCGTTCACTAAGCTCTTTAGCTTAGCTGGTTACGTGTGGTCGTGAGAACCCACGGTCATGATTTTGGATTGATGTTATGATTAGCCTCATGCGTTGCTTAGGTGGTTGTGGGGAACCTTCGAGTGAACCCAACCAACATCATGTGCATTCCCAGGATCAACTCTATTTGTTGCTACACCTAGAAGATTGTTTGTGCTTGAAACCTCACCTTGTGTAGTTTGCACCTTCCTTAGTACTACTTGCTGCTAGTACGACTTATTTGCAGGGAAGAAGCTCTGCCACCCCGAGAAAGGGGTGGGGTCGTTATAATTTGGTCAGCTGTGCTGACCGTTGCTTTGTTTGCCACCTCTTGGTGGAATCTTCTTATGCAGGTGCAGGTGAGCCTAGCGGGAAATAGCGGGCGGTGGCCCTTTTTGCTGTGTTGGCCCTCGAAGGCCAGCCTCTTTTCTGCTTTTCAAGTATTGTCGGCCTGCGTGCCGAAGTATGTTTAAGGAGTTTTGTACATTTTGGAATGTAAGGCCTTAAGGCCGTAACTCTACACTTTATTGTTTCATTCCTGTGATAGTGGACTATTCTAAAAGAAATGTCAAATCTTTATGCTTCCGCTTATGTTTAGTATACTCTAGTGTAGTTCTTTTCTGTATATCTCCTTGTAACGCCTAGCTAGTGTGGTTAGTATTGCGTGGGGTCCCGGCCGGACCTACTGTTATATTATTTGTACTAGCAGGGTGTTACATATGAGCCCCATTTATATACACTTTTATGGACTCATCTGGGCTAGTTTTCCTGCTTTGGCACTTCAATTTCAGTTCTTAATTGCTTATATTTTACTTGTTCGCGCTTTCACTTTAAGTGCTCATTTAGACCCATTGTGGTGTGCAATTGTGCTCTTTATTGTTGGGGGCAAGCACAATGTGCTCCCCATTCTTTTTATGCTTTTATACTTCTGCTGGAGGTGTGTTCCCAGCGTTTGGATTTATTGTGCAGGTGGGCAGATTGTCCATATTGCCCCGAATTCATCCTATATGAATCGCACGGTCGTGCGTTTACTTGACGCATGGTCGGCTGCGGTCGTGCGCTATGATCAGCTGGTTAATATGGTGATCTGCCCCGCTCGTGCGTCTTCTTCACGCACGGTTGGCCTCAACTGTGCGCGAACAAAATGCACGACCTCCTGTTGTTTGCCTGCTTTTGAGCTTTCTGAATTTGCCCGTGCATTTTTACGCACGATCGGCTTCGACCGTGCATGAGTAAAACGCACGGGCGCTCTGGGTCGTCTTCCTAGACTTTTATTCTCAATTAATATCGCACGGTTCACGCACAGTCGTGCGTTCGACAGTGCGTGACCAAATTTCTGACTTTTTCTATAAAAGATGTCGATCTCGACCTAATCTGGAGTTCACCAGATCCATCTTCTTTCCTGCGCCCGAAGGGTTCCAGTTCCACCATTTTCACCGCTCCATCGCCGCCCACCTTAAGGAGGAGCTCCGGCCACCATTTCCTTGCAAATCTAATGCCGGAGCATCCTCTCGGCCACCTCCATCTTCCAAGTGCTTCAAGGAGAGGATTCCACCCTCATCTTCATCGCCAAGCAAAGAGTTCTTCGCATCGGACGTGACTGGATTGTAGTTTACCGGAGAAGATGGGTCCATTGGGAGGAAGTGGCAGCCCTCCTCTACCACAGAAGATAGTTGGGACCGAGCTAGGACGCAGATTGACAACCCGACGATTCCTACCGTGAATCTACAACAAGCCTCCGAATTTGGTCGTATCTCTTGCCATTTTCTCTTATTTGTGTTGATGTATATGAATGTAATCCTTATTATTTGAGGATGTGGCACATGTAAACCTTGCTTTGTATTGATTATTTCATGTCTATGTGAAAGTATTTCGTTTATATGTGTATTTGAGGTGCGCCAGCAAATCCATTCCACCCCACTCCATTCCACTCCGCAACCCGCCATTCCATTCTGTGTGCCTACTCTTCCATTCTGTGTGCCTACTCTTCCATTCCGCTTGACTACTCATCCATCCACCCTTGCGAAGTAGTGCGTTCAAGGCCTACGTAGTTTCCATCCCGCCTAGCGAAGCATTGCATAGCGGCATTGCATAGGAGTAGTTGTAGTTATTTTCTTTTATTTTCCATAAACCAAAACCCCTCTTTTCCGCTATCCATTCAACCTAAAGGACTTCAATCTCAAGTCCTTCCTTAAAAGTGAACTCCACCTTACTTTGTTCCTTAGAGATTCGATACTTGGGGATCACTCCCATTTTATATTACTTGAATGATCGGTACACTGCCGTTTCGTGCCGCAGTCTCGCTACCGCCTATAGCGGTGTGCTAGATTTGCGCATCAAGTTTTTGGCGTCGTTGCCGGGGAACACGGTCGTGTGAGTTTCTAGAGAGGGAGAGCTGAGAGGTAGAAGTTCTTCCATTTGTAAATTGCATCTTTTTGTTTTGTTTCATATTCTGTTTTTCCTGTTGTAAATTTAGGTTTCCTTAGTAAATTATTGTTGGGTGTAGTATTTTGCACAATAGTGTTTTTCTTTTGAATCTAGTTATCTTCACACAATGTGGGCTTCATTTAATATTCGTTGTCATTTGTGTGGAGATATATCTCATGCAAGTGATAGATATCCAAAGGGACATAATGGCCCTAGCACTCAAGGCCCAGTATATGGAGCACCGACTTCGTTTGGTACTCCATATGGTGCGCATAAGTCCTATGCCTATTCGTCTAAGCCTTTACCGGCATACTTCTTTGCGGATTCAGCACTTGTGGTGCCAATTAAGCCAGCAAGGCAGTGCTTGTTTTGTCGGAGCATGGATCATGCCTTGAAGGACTGTGCTGAGTATCTTCGCCAATTGGACGAGGATGATGAGCCGGATATCTGGATCATCCCGACTCCTAACTCTGACTGCACACCTTCTACTTCTGATTTCTTTTTTGTGTCACCTTCATGTTCTGAAGGGAATGATGCAGACACGCTTATCAGAGTTTTGGCTGATCTAGGCTCTGACATGGCTGAGCCCATCTCCCCTGTGCATATATCACCGTGTATGGATTCGATTCTTTGTGAGGAATCGGTGCTTGACTTTTATCCAAGCCATATCCCCCCCCCCTTTGTGCATTCTTCTACATTCATTTATGATGACATTACCGAGGGTGCATTGCAAGAAGAGGCGGGTGATCTATGTGTTATGCCTATTCCTATGGAGGAGGACAACCTTCAAGGTGAAGAGGATTTTTCCTCAGCACCGGTGGAGGAAGTCCAAATCATGGTGAGGCCACTGTTGATCCAGCCGAGCCTTGCAACATTATCAATAATCACGACAACATCTTACTTCCCCAACCTATCGGGAGTGAGACCAGGACCACTCCCCCGATTATTGATTATTTAAGTCATTCTTCCCTTTTATTTCCTGACCCCCTTCTTCATCTGAGCTTGTGCGGGTTGAGTCTTCACAGGTACTTCGGGAGGACTTGGAGCATTTTGCTCAAGTCAATGATGAGCGTATCCTCTCTTGTGAGGAGGTTGATCCCTCCTCCAAAGAGAAAGCCTCATTCATTGCCTTCTCCTCCTGCCACCTCCCTGAAGATGACACCTTGCTGGGCAAGGATGTTTTTGGTGAGATTTGTGAGGAGTACTCCTCCTCCTCTTCTTACTTTTTATTCCCTCTACCTATGACGGGCAGGTATTATTTATATTTAGGTAGAGGGGTAACTGTTCTGTCGCCGTATCGGTACCCGCTACTGACACGAATATTAGAACAGTTACCTGTTCATTTCCTTTTCCATACGCCCATTAGCTAGAACTGTTATGTTTGTAAATAAGTCGTGCTGGGAAGACAATAACCCCAGTAGTTATCTTACTTTTCATGCATTTCTATTTCATCTAGTTTAGTTTAGTTAGTTGTATTTCATTTTATTTTGTATATTTTCTTTTGTTTTTGGTGAAGCTCACCCCTACAGGCTCATTTTTCTGGATGGGGATGCTGCAGCTTTTTCTTGGTTTGCACGCTTCTTCTGGTATGCTCACTTGCTGAGCATTGGGTACTCTCTTCCCCTAGCCCTCATTTAAATTTCATGTGGATATTTTATGTTGGTTTGTTTAGTTTAAGTCTGGGGGAGAGATATTTGTTGTACTCACTCACGTGCACTATCGCATAGCATGCTAGAAGTCAATATTTTAGTTATTTTGTAATGTTCATGATGATTGCACACCACTACACCCACATAAGAGCACGCTTACCCGCGAGCATGCTCCGAGTTTAACTCAATTAAACTGCTTAATTGGAAAATTGAGATGTTGGTTTAGGATTGTGTAGCGGAGTAAGTTGTGACTCGTGCAGTGCTCCTAGTCGAGTGCTCTCATTTGTTTAAAAATATGTGTAGAGTAGATTTCTATTTATACTTTTAGTTTATTTTATTTCTGTAAGTGTAATTGTTAATTATTCTACTCAAATTGGTGAATGCAGTGTGAATCGAATGGTAGCATGGGGATGAGTGTAGATAATCGTTAGACTCGTATTGTTTGAGTTCGGAGGAAGGATTGCCTTTCTCGGGGGCTAAGAACTTGCCCAGGCTATTCTTGAAGCATGGGCATAGGATAGTTCATTTTCATGAGAGTGACGTAGGCCTCCATTTTGGCCCGGGTGAGCCTATCTTTCGCTCCTATCATCTTCCCTTGCTAGCCTCCTTGAGCCTATCCATGACATTTGATTCAGCTCTACCAAGTTATCACCAACGCCAAAATGCGGATCCTAGTCATGCACCTAAATTCCAAGCAAGAGCGAATTTATATTTCTTTATTTTGGGGGTGTGATATGAAAAATGTTGTGGTGGTAGTTGTGCTTTTATTGAAAATATGTTGAAAATGATTTGAAAAAAAATTGAGAAAGAGAAAAAAGAAGAAATAATTGAAAAAGAAAAAAATGAAAAAAAAGAGCTTATATGAAAATCTGTTTGAGATTTGTGTTTGGATTAGGCAGGGCACACACCCATATTGTCAAGTTTAAGTCTGGGGGTGTGGTACACTCGTGCACTTGGTGGTTGCTTGCTAGATTATTTTTATGATTAGCTCAGTTGGGTTTAGTGCATTTAGACTTTATGTTTACCTTTGTGTATCTCACCATGACCCAAGCCCCCATACAAAACTAAAGTCCTACCGACTCGTGCAGTGAACCAATCTAGTGTCGTGGAGAGAATGTAAACAGGCAAGCATATGGTCCCCGACACTAATGGATTTTAGTGGAGGTCATCCCGAATCCTAACCTTAGGAAATGCTCATCTCAGCGGTCCATCTATTTCTCCGTACGTATGACTAGACGATTTACCGCAATTCCTATTTTGATTAGAATAATAACTTTGTACCCTTTTTGAAATCTATAAACTATGTTGTATTATTAGAAACCTTTGTTGCTATATTTTTACGCATGTGAGTATGTGACTTCTCATTTTACGCTGTGTCGCAATCTCCTAACCAGTTGCTTTGTTTTTCCCCTTAGCTTGAATTGGTTTGCTCGGGACGTGCAAACAGGTAAGTCTGGGGGTGTGATGAGTCCCATTTATATACACTTTTATGGACTCATCTGGGCTAGTTTTCCTGCTTTGGCACTTCAATTTCAGTTCTTAATTGCTTATATTTTACTTGTTCGCGCTTTCACTTTAAGTGCTCATTTAGACCCGTTGTGGTGTGCAATTGCGCTCTTTATTGTTGGGGGCAAGCACAATGTGCTCCCCATTCTTTTTATGATTTTATACTTGTGCTGGAGGTGTGTTCCCATCATTTTGATTTGTTGTGTAGGTGGGCAGATCGTCCATATTGCCCAGAATTCATCCTGTATGAATCGCACGGTCGTGCATTTACTTGACGCACGGTCGGCTGCGTTCGTACGCTATAATTAGTTGGTCAATATGGTGATCTGCCCGGCTCGAGCGTTTTCTCCACGCACGGTTGGCCTCAACTGTGCGGGAACAAAACGCACGACCTTCTGTTGTTTGCCGGATTTCGAGCTTTCGGAATTTGCCCATGCGTTTTTACGCATAATCGGCTTCGACCGTGTGTGAGTAAAATGCATGGGCGCTCTGGGTCGTCTTCCTTGACTTTTATTCTCGATTAATATCGCACGGTTCACGCACGGTCGTGCGTTCTACCGTGCGTGACCAAATTTCTGACATTTTCTATAAAAGCTTCAGATCTTGACCTAATCCGGAGTTCGCCATATCCATCTTCTTTCCTGCGCCCGAAGGGTTCTAGTTCCGCCATTTTCACCGCTCCATCGCCGCCCACCTTAAGGAGGAGCTCCCGCCACCATTTCCTTGCAAATCTAAAGCCGGAGCATCCTCTCGGCCACCTCCATCATCCAAGTGCTTCAAGGAGAGGATTCCACCCTCATCTTCATCGCCAAGCAAAGAGTTCTTCGCATCGGATGTGACCGTATTGTAGTTTACCGGAGAAGATGGGTCCATTGGGAGGAAGTGACAGCCCTCCTCTACCCCGGAAGATAGTTGGGACCGAGCTAGGACGCGGATTGACAACCCGACGATTCCTACCGTGAATCTACAACAAGCCTCCAGATTCAGTCGTATCTCTTGCCTTTTTCTCTTATTTGTGTTGATGTATATGAATGTAATCCTTATTATTTAATGATGTCGCACATGTAAACCTTGCTTTGTATTGATTATTTCATGTCTATGGGAAATTATTTTGTTTATATGTGTATTTGAGGTGCGCCAGCAAATCCATTCCACCCCACTCCATTCCACTCCGCAACCCGCCATTCCAATCTGTGTGCCTACTCTTCCATTCTGTGTGTCTACTTTTCCATTCCGCTTGACTACTCGTCCATCTGCCCTTGCGAAGTAGTGCGTTCAAGGCCTACGTAGTTTCCATCCCGCCTAGCAAAGCATTGTATAGCGGCATTGCATATGAGTAGTTGTAGTTATTTTCTTTTATTTTCCATAAACCAAAACCCCCCTTTTCCTCAATCCATTCGACCTAAAGGACTTCAGTCTCAAGTCCTTCCTTAAAAGTGAACTCCACCTTACTTTGTTCCTTAGAAATTCGATACTTGGGGATCACTCCCATTTTATATTACTAAAACGATCGGTACACTGCCATTTCGTACTGCAGTCTCGCTACCGCATCAGGCGCAAAGCTCTGGAATTTAGGATCATAAGAGGATGAAGAAGACGGATCGAAGGGGTCCTTTTTATAGCCTTGGAGCTAGCGCATGTGCTATCACTACCGCCAGAGCTATCCTGGTTTAGGAAATATTATTTGTGTGAGAATCCTTCATTTTAAGCAAGTCGGCCAACTTTCTCTATTGCTTTGCACTACCGCCTGCGCTTCTCGATACCGCCTGTGCTATGTGCTATTGCCTGCGTTAGATGTTATCGCCTGGCACAAGCACTTTTTATAATTTGTTGGGGAAATGATTTATCTTAACCCCTAAAAATGAGTAGAATATAAATTCTAAGAATGAAAAATTAGTCTAAGTAAATATGCGTCGAATAGTATTCGACGCAACGTCGAATTGTAGTCGACGTTCCTCTCAGAATGAGTCAAAGTAGCTCTAAACAGAATTCGACGTAACCTATGTCAACGTAACTCTGACTTCAAGTCGACGCATCTAGTGAAGTCGACGTACCTTAGTCGACGCACCTTCCATATTCTCCTCTCGACGTCCAGCCAGTCTGAAATCGACGCTTCCGTCGAATAGTAATCGACGTACGTCGATTTCTATGTCAAATTCAAAACACGCCAGATCTCTTTCCTTCTTTCTGTAGATATGATTCTTATGGAATTATATTATTCTTTTATAGCCGTTCTGAATCAGTCTTTCCTTCTAATTGATTCTTGGCTAAATTGATTAAGTTTATTATGGATATTATTTGAAATCAGAATGATCTCTTTCCTTCTACAGAAATATTGATTATGGAATCTTTTCTCTCTTACTATTTCTCTGACTGCTAATTGATTATTCTCCTATAGTATTCTTTGAATAAACAGAGCTATAAATAAGAGGGAAATCAGCAGAGAAGAAGAAGTGATCCACTCCATACATTTGAAATAGAGGAAAAGCTCCCAAGAGAAAAGTGAGAAAAACTGAGAAAAGTGGAAGTGTGATATAGCAAACAACAATCCTTCTTCTTCTCCTTCTTCTGAGATCATACTGCTGCAATTTCTGAAACCTCTCACTGAAAGAGAAAAAGGCCTACAATCTCCTTCTCATTATAGAAGAGAGATTTCATTCACTATTTCTTGTGCTTCTAATCTTCTTGCTAAGAAGAAGATTCTTTCTTGTTTCAATTACTTCTTCTACTTCTTCTTCTTATTCTCATTTCATTTTCAAATTGTGTAAAAGAGTTTTTAGAATCTCTCTTCAAAAAATTCAGTTGTACTGGTTCTAAGAGTCTCCTTATCAAAAGAATCAGGCTGGTTCTAAGAGTCTCCTTATCAAAAGACTCAGTACAAGATAGTGAATTCCTACCAAGGGGGTAGAAGAGTGGACTACCCAAAGTTTGGGGAACCACTATATTTCTTTGTGTTGTGCTGTGACTTTCTTTTTGCTGTTACTTTCTTTATTTGCTTAATTCTTGTTGGTGTGTGTGGGAAGCTTAAATCTGTGATTATTACACACACACACACAGATATATATATATATATATATATATATATATTTGTTAACTTTGCACAAAGTATTTTTAAATCTCTATTCACCCCCCTCTAGAGAATTCAAGTGTGGTTAACTGTGCACTTTCAAATGGTATCAAAGCGAGGTTGATCAAAAAGGGATAACTCCTTAATCAAAAAGATCCTACCTCATATATATATATATATATATATATATATATATATATATATTTCTAAAAAAATTTATGGCACAAATCAAAGATTACGCTTCCACCAGACCACCAATTTGCAACCTTGAAAAGTTTGCACTTTGGAAAACAAGAATTAGGATCTATATGAATTCTATTGATGAAGATTTGTTTAATGTTATTTTGACAGGTCCTCCCAAGCCCTATAGAAAGGACTCAAGTGTTAAAGTGAATCAAACACTTGTCCCAAGGGCTGAGTGGACAGTTGAAGAGACGAAGGCAGGAACAAGTGATGCAAAAGCTGTGAACATTCTTGTCTCAACCCTCTCAGATGAAATTTTTCAAAAGGTTGTTGACTGTGAATCAGCCAAAGAAATCTTGGAGGCTCTTACAAAGATAGTAGAAGGAAGTGCTGATGAAAGGAAAGATAGAAAGGCTCTATTGATCTCCCAAAATGAGAACTTTCAAAAGAAGCATGAGGAAAGCATATCTGAGATGTATGACAGATTCAGTCTGATCATCAATCAATTAAGGAGCTTGGATAGAGAGATCTCTCTCACAGAGATGAATGACAAATTGTTAATGAGTCTCCCAAGTTCATGGGACTCAAGAATATAGGCAATAAGGGATACTAGAGGACAAAAGGAAATCTCAACAGATGCCCTCTTAGGAAAACTCAAATCCTATGAGCAACTACTGAAAACCAGAGAAGAGAAGGAGAGAAGGGAAAACACTCCAACCTCCTCAAAAGATAGGAACATTGCATTAAAAGCAACAGAAGAGGAAACCCCTGTTACTGAAGAAGAATTATTCAGCCTCCTGGCCAGAAGATTCAAGAAATGGGTCAGGAAAGATGGGTCTAGAAGGAGAGAGTCAAAACCAAGATATGATAAGACTCCTACTAAAGAAATTATTTGTTACTCCTGCAGGAAAACTGGACATATTGCTCCAGAATGTCCAGAAAATGCTGAGAAAAAGAAAGGTCTGAAAAAGAAAGATCTCAAGAGGAAGGAGAAGAAGAAAGAAAGAGGCTTCATTGCAGAAGCTTGGAGTGAAACAGACTCTGAAGACAACACCTCATCTAAAAGTGACAGTGAATAGTCTGAGCAAGAAGACTTATGCTTAATGGCTCTTGGAAGCTCAGAAAAAGAATGTGTTGCTGAATTATGGAGTGAAACAGGTTCAGAAGGAAGCATCTCTTCTGAAGATGAAAAAGAAGACAGCCTTATTCTCATAGAGGAATCTGAGGATAAGGATGAGGTAAGCATTTTTGATGAAATAGATTTTCTATGTGATGATTTCAAAAGTGATTTTAAAGGACTCTGTTTAGATCAACTAAAAGCTAAACAAGAAATTAAGGATCTAAAAGAACAAATCAATATGAGAAAAATAGAGGATACATGTTCAAAAAATTATGAACTAAGGTGTGAACTCTATAAAACAGAAAAGGAAATACAAAGTGCTAAAATAGAAAATCAACTCCTTAAGAATAAGGTTTCCCAGGCAAAATCTTTTGAAGAATCTATAAAAGCCAGAAGCCAAACACTTAAAGAAATCACTGAAAAACATACAATCAGACATAAGAATCTGGGGCTAGGGGCTGATCCTTCAACCAGTTCAATACCATATACCAAACCTGCTTGGATGAGCCCTGTTAAATTTACTAAACCCATTAAATCAACAAACTTAGAAGAAGACTGACAGAATAAAGAAGAAGACTTCACCTTCAAAGAGATAAACCACCTTAATGAATCATCATCATACCATTCAGAAGAAGACTCTCAAACTACCTCTGAGAAGGCAACTATGCTAAAAGAAACAAGTTATAAAGAAACAAAACTCCAATCAGAAAAAGGGAAAAATAAAATCTGTAAAGATAAAATTGCGTCGACTTTATATCGACGCATGAATGATAGTACGTCGGATTATACTCGACGCAATCTCTCAGATGCTTCGACCTCAAATCGACACATGAATAAAAGTACGTTGACTTACAATCGACGCAACTATTTTCATGCATCGATTCCAGATCAACTCAATCTAGAGAAAGCGCCTAATATAAATCGACGAAACTCTCAACATACGTCGAATAGATATCGACACATAAAATCTCAGAGCAACTTAAATAAAGGTCATATCTATCCTCCAAACAATATCTATCTTAACCCCCATTCAGAACCCATTCAAAATTTCTATCCTAATCAAAATTTCTATTCTAATCAAAACTTCTATCCTAATCAAAAATTCTATCCTAATCAACACCACTATCCCTTTCTAAACTCAGATTCCCATAATCTTAAGATAATCAGGTGTTATATCTGTAATAAAACTGGCCACATTGCCAAACAATGTTGGCACAATCAATCCAATTATCTATAAAATTAGTCCAAGGCTGACTTAGAAAACCTTAGGAATAGGAAGAAATAACCCCTCAAGAAAATGATTAATAAACTCGACGTATGCGTCAACTCATATCGACGCATACGTCGATAGGGAACCCTGTCATCTCAACTCAGACGCATACATCGACTTCCACTCGACGTAACGTCGAATTCATGAAAAAGAGCGGCAATACTAAAATATTTTCGGTCACATCTACTATTGTACCGAATAAGCCTCGAATTATGTCTCGTTTCGACGTTTCACCTGACTTAAACAGATTCTTCATTTAAAATTCTGCACACTCCTGAGCTTCTCTCATCCTTCTCATTTCTCAGTCCAGCCATCTCTTCCTCTCTCTCTCACTGACCTAAATGGCTCCCAAGATCAACTCTGGTTTCGATATTGATCTTGAATCCTTCCAAGACGCCGTCGAAAACTATAAGAGCATCATAGCTCTCTTCACTGAAACTGGTTTAGACAAACTCATTTCCACAAGATGCAGACTCCTAGAGACAAAACTCACTGAGTTAATGAATCATGTTCAGATATCTGAGCAAGGAGAGATCACAGGAACACTCTATGAGACACCTGTCTCAATCTCTGTAGAACACCTTAGGGACACTTTTGATCTTCTATCAGGTACATACCAACACTATCCTTGTTCAAATCAAAAAGTGGAAGCAAATTATTTTATAAAAATAAATAAATAAATCTCCATCATCATTCCCTTATCAGGTGATGAACCTGTGGAACTCACCCCTGAGGAAATCAAAAGTCTGTTAATCACCATGAAGTTCTCCAAAGATAGACCAATCCACCTGAAGAAAATAGATTTTTCTGATGAATATAGGCTATTGGCAGACATAGTAGGAAAAGTTCTTCTATGCAAAATCTCTGCCCATGATGCAGTGCCCAAGCAGCAACTGAACATCATGGGGGCCCTTGTGCTGAAAAAGAAGGTTGACTGGGCCAGCTGCTTACTAAAAATGATAGGCTACAAATATTCTCACAAAGAGAATACCTATATGTGGATCATAAGTCAGGTACTCCTCCACTCCTTCCCTGACCTATGTAGGTCAAAAGGAATTCCCATTCCTCCTGGAAAAAGGATGTCCATAGCCCTTTTCTCAAAATGGACCAGGCAAATCCCCAAGCCTGGCTCCATTCCTGAAAGGACTCCCTCTCCTCCTAATTCTCCTGTGTATCCATCTTCCTCTCCTCCTCAACATACAGACATCTCTTCCCTACCAACATCATCCACACCAATAGTCTCTACTACCATCACAACTCCTATCTTACCTACATCTTCACATACTGTTGGAAATTGCATTCACAATTACCTTGATTTGTGAGAAGTCACCCTTAAACTAAGATTGAATTGCTTTTGTATTTGATATGCTTTTCTAGTATTGTCTTGCAGATTATCATGGCTAAGTGTAAGCCAATGTCAGGTCACAATGGGTCTGCAAACACAGTTTCATAAAATGTAATCCCTCATTATATGAAACATGGTGATGACTCATGTGTGATCTCACTATTGGGGTACACTTCTTTTTCAAGACTATTGAAGACTTTGGAGTGCGGCTGCAGCATGTGTTCAAGAGAAGAAAAGAAATTTTTGTAAAACAAATTTTTCCTAAGGATATGTCTCGAGAGATCAGACATGTCTCGAGAGATCGTGGTTGTCTCGAGAGATCTTTAGTCTGAAATCTTTGCAATGTCTCGAGAGATCATCGAGTTCTCGAGACATCCCTTTCCTGCTCTCTCTGTTTCATGTCTCGAGAGATCCCTTATGTCTCGAGAGATCCCTTATGTCTCGAGACTTCTGTCCGTAAATTTCTGTTTCGTTTTCTCTGTTCTGGACGGATCGTAAACGCCCCTTCTTGTTTCTAACGGCTATATGGAGTGCTTTAAGGCTGGTTTATCCTTTAATTGCTCCTCTCCAGATATATAGGATTGTTTTTGGATTATTCAAAAGAAGTTCTAGAATCGTTCTAACCCTAATCCCTCTCCCGATCAAAAAGAACGAGAAAAACGCCGCTCGTCGTCGTCTACGTTTGGAGATCGTTCTACTCTTTGGAGTTGCCGATTTCTATCAAGAAGGATTCGATTGATCCATGCTCAGGTTCTACAGTCTCTATTGGATCGTTTCGGATTGCCAAAGACAGATTTGAAGGATCGTTGTTCTTCCTCATCGTTCTCAAAAGCCATTCAAGAAGAAGGAAGAAAACGCTTCTGTTATTCAGATCTGGTTTAGTATTGTTCAAACCTTTTTTTTTTCAATCTGTTGTAGGAGTTGTTATCTCCGAGTTGTAGGAGAGGTTGTTCTCCGAGTTGTAGGAGAAATTTTTCTCCGAGTTGTAAGAGAGGCTCTCTCTGAGTTTATAGGAGTTTGACTCCGAGACTGTAGGATCGTTCTTGATCCGAGATTTAGTGAGTAGTCAAGTCTAGCTGTGGTGCTAGATTGGCGAGGCCGGCAGTGGAGTACCCAAGTACGGGGAACCACTATAAATTCCTGGTGTTATCTGTGGCTGTGATTAATTTTGTGTGCTGTGCTTTACGTTTAATTTTTAATTCCGCAAAAGACGTAGAGATCACCTATTCACCCCCCTCTAGGTGATTTAGGTAGGCAACTAGATACTCCAATTGGTATCAGAGGGTCGCTGTTCGTTGCTAGGTTAACACCTTGAACAGGATTCATCCTTCTAGTTGCTAGCAAGCCATGGATAGAGTCAAGGAATCCTCTCTGAAATTGCCCATCTGCACTAAGGCCAACTTTCCTATGTGGAAGGAAAGAGTCCGTTTTTATATGGAAGCTGCAGATCCCAGAATCTTCCAAGTCGTGGAAGAAGGTCCCCATGTGCCAATGACCGCTTCGTCAACAAATCCTACTGTTCAGATACCTAAGAAAATGATGGATTTGACTAAGGATGAGATAGCTCTTGTTGCTCTTGACAAGAAGGCTAAAAACATAATTGCAAGTGCAGTGGACGATTCCATGTTGCAAAACTTAATTCACTGCAAATCAGCCAAAGAGATGTGGACATCCTTAATTGTTCTAATGGAAGGTACTGACGAGGTAAGAGAAGATAGAAGGTCTCTACTTAATCAAGAGTACGAGGCGTTTAAGCAGAATAAGAAGGAGTGCATTGCTGATGCGTACGAAAGATTCTTCAAGATAGTCAATGGTTTGAGGAACTACGACAGGGAGTTCACAAACGGTGAACTAAATGACAAATTCCTGCGCTCCCTGACGAAAGACTGGGATAGCAAGATTGTTGCTATTAGAGAGTTTGGAAAACTGCCAAGTCTAGAACCTCAAAATCTGTTCGGGAAGCTGTTGTCTCATGAATTACAAATGAACATCCGAAAGTCTGAAGAGGATGTAAATCAAGCTTCAAGCAAAGAAAGAACCTTAGCTTTGAAGGCAGAGAATTCAAAGAAGAGCAAAGCAGTGATACCGATCAGAGAAAAGGAATCTGATATTGAAGAAGAATCGGAAGCCAGCTCCTCCTGTTCCGAACTGTCTGATGGGGAGTTCTCTTTAATTTCCCGTCAGTTTAAGAAACTGTTGAACAAGCGGAGGCACATGAACAACAAGCCGTCTTCCTCGGATCATAAATATTCTCGTCATGATGGCGAATATCACAGGAAGGGCTCAAGCAATAATGACAGGTATAAATCTAAACAGAACAAACACATTTCTTCTGACATTATTTGCTACTGTTGTAATAAGCCAGGGCACATGATTGCTGAGTGTCCCTATAAGAAGAAAGAAGGTGGAAGAAAAGAAGACAAGAAATCCACTCATGGAAAGAAGAAATCAGATAGAAGCTTCGTCGCTAAGAAAGCCAAAACTCTGAGCGACAGTGACTCCGATGAGTCGAGTGATGAAGAAGAAGCTTACTTCGGTCTGATGGCTATGTCTGATGATGAATAAGCACCCCCGTACACCGGAAAGGTAAATGATCACACTATCCTATCTGATTCTGATTATGCTTCGGCTGAACAAAAGGATAACCTCTCAGACGATGAATCTGAGCTCATGTCTCAATATACCAAAATGCTCCAAAGCTTTGACAAGTGCCGAAAGGTTGTCAAAACTCAGGGTAAGGAGATCATGGCTCTCAAGGAGGTGGAATCTAACTTGAGAAAAGAAGTTGAATAACTTTCTTCTCTCAAAGAGGAAGTCCAAGCCTTGAAAGACAAGATCAAAAGCTCGGAAGAGACTCTTGCCCTGAGAGATCATTCGATAAATGTCTTGGAGGAACAGCTTGCGGCTGAGAAGAAGTTGGTTGAAGCATTCTCTCAACCTAAAACTGTTCTGCCAATTATTGGTACTTTTACCACTAAGGCAAAAGGAAGCGGTATAGGGCATGAAGCTAGTACTAGCAATTCTTCAAAAAATACAATTGCTAAGAAGAATGGTCTGGTTGCTAAGAAAGCTACTACCAAAGAAAAAGGGAAAGCTCATCAAGAGCCTGTAGCATTCAAGAGAGTCATATTCCCTACGAATGCTTATGATTTGGAGAGTTCCTATGGTCATTTCACACGACCAATTCCTTTTTCACCTGTGAATGATCATAAGGAATGGGCTCCTCCCTGAAACTTTGGTGATAGTGCTTTTCAAGCACCCTATCAAGAGATTAATCGGAAAGGGTACGGTCCATTTGTTCATGGTCCGAGTGCTAAGAAAGCACCAAAAGTGAATGCTGTTGCACCAAAGCCGAAGAAGACAATACCACCTTGTGTGTGTTGCCCCCATGAGGCATCCTCATCAAAAAGGGCTGCTCCTGCAAGAGCTAACGTTCAAAAAGTTAAGCAGGAGAGTGTAAAGAGAAGGTACAACAGATTCGACTGTTGGTGCTGCGGCAAAATTGGTCACTTTGCCGTTGATTGTTGGTTTAATACAACGTATACTAGGAGACCACAAGTGAACGTTGCAAGGCAGACCACTTGCAATGTTAACATTTATCGTGGTGCTCAACTGACACGGGACCAAGCACCCAAATCTGTTTGGGCTCCTAAGGCGAAATGATTTGTTTTTGCAGGTATGTCCAAAGGCCAATAAAAATCCTATCTGGTACTTGGACAGTGGATGCTCTCGGCATATGACCGGGACAAGAAGCCTTTTGCAAAACTACATTCCAGTTGCGAACAGTCCAAAAGTTATTTTTGGCGGTTCAGACAGAGGAATAACTAAAGGCTATGGTATGATTTCTAATGGAAATGTATCGTTTTCCGATGTAGCTTATGTGGAAGGATTACAACATAATCTGATAAGCATAAGTCAACTTTGTGATAAAGGATACATTGTTGATTTTCATAAAGATAAGTGTTTGATAAAGTCGGCTGAAAATCATGAAACGATTTTATCAGGCATTCGCTGTAGAAACATATTTTGTTTAAATTTTCTTTGTATATCATCTTCTACACCAGTATGTCTTTTGGCAAAAGATAGTGCATCTCTTGTTGACAAATGGCATAAGAGATTAGCACATATAAATCTCAAAACTATTAATAAATTGTTTTCTCAAAACTTAGTGCGCGATGCACCAGATGTTAAGTGCATTAAAGATAGACCTTGTCATGCATGTGTAAAAGGCAAGCAAACAAGAGCTACCTTTAAGAGCATTATTGGCAAAGATTCAACCAGGTGTTTATACCTGCTTCATATGGATTTGTTTGGTCCTTTGCAAATTAGAAGTTTAGGAGGAAAATCTTACACATTGGTTATTGTAGATGATTACTCTCGTTTTGCCTGGGTATTCTTTCTGAAACACAAGTCAGATACCTTTGACACTTTCACTAGTTTTGTCAGGCAAGTCCAGAATGAATTTAACTGTTCGGTGGTCAAAATCAGAAGTGACCATGGTACAGAATTTGAATCTGGAGCCATGACAGAATTCTGTGAAAGCCTCGGTATCTTTCATGAGTTTTCCTCTCCTCGAACACCACAACAAAATGGGGTAGCTGAGAGAAAGAATAGAACACTTATTGAGGCTTGCAGAACCATGTTGAGTGACTCTTCACTACATGAATATTTCTGGGCTGAAGCTGTCAATACTGCATGCCATGTGCAAAACAGAGCACTCATAAACAAAAACCATGAAAAGACTCCTTATGAACTTCTAAAAGGCAAGAAACCGACCATTTCTTATTTTTGAATCTTTGGTAGTAAATGCTTTGTGCTAAACAATGGAAAGCATTACAAAACTAAGTTTAGTGAAAAGAGCTTTGAAGGTATTTTTGTAGGATATAGTAGCCATAGTAGGGCATATAGAGTTTTTAATAAGAAAACCCTAGTGGTAGAAGAATCTATTAATGTTGTATTTGATGAGACGAGCATGCTACAAGGCAGCTCCTCTAGCATTTCTTCTGTAGACACAGGTTCAAAGCTGCAGGACTTAAGCTTGGATCAGCCAGTTGAAGAAAATTCTCAACACTTCATCAAGATTCCCCCAATAACAATCTATGAAGAAGATCATCCTGATGAAGAGCCAATCCAAGTGGAGGAAGATACTCCAACAGTAGAAGAAACTCCTATTGGTTCAAATCATGCTAGGAACCTCGGGCTACGACACATGAGGGATCATCCAGTTGATCAAATCATAGGAGATCCTCATGAAGGAATAAGAACAAGACGAGGTACCATTAACGAAAATATGCATTTAAGTTTTCTTTCGCAGGTCGAACCAAAGAAATTCCAAGAGGCAAATGAAGATCCATCCTGGATAATTGCTATGGAAGAAGAATTAAATCAGTTCAAACGATGTAAAGTATGGACACTTGTTCCAAAACCCAAAGACAAAAATGTCATTGGAACAAAGTGGGTGTATAGAAACAAGCTGGATGAAGAAGGAACAATCATAAAGAACAAAGCCAGACTTGTAGCTAAAGGATACAGACAAGAGGAAGGTATCGACTTCGATCAGACGTACGCTCCAGTAGCAAGGCTCGAAGCGATCAGACTCTTCCTTGCTTATGCTGCTTTCAAGGGTTTCACCGTATATCAAATGGATGTCAAATCAGCGTTCCTAAACGGAGACATTAAAGAGGAAGTATACGTTGAACAACCCCCAGGTTTTGTTAATCCTGATCATCCCAATCATGTTTATTTATTACAAAAAGCTTTATATGGTTTGAAACAAGCTCCTCGAGCTTGGTATGAGACGCTGTCTAACTTTCTTCTTGAGAACAAGTTCACAAGAGGAAAGATAGATAAGACATTATTTCTTAGGGAAGTAAAAGGCAAGATTTTGCTAGTGCAAATCTATGTCGATGACATCATATTTGGCTCTACGGATGATAACCTCTACAAAAAGTTTTCTAAACTTATGCAAGGGAAATTTGAAATGAGCAGTATGGGTGAGCTGAAATATTTCTTAGGACTTCAAGTGAAACAGTCTGAAGATGGAATCTTCATTTCTCAGACAAAGTTCACTAAGGAGTTGATTAAGAAATTTGGAATGGAGAGTGCAACCTCTATGAGGACTCCAATGAGCTCAGCTACGTCTCTGGACAAGGATGAGAAAGGGAAACCTTTTGATGAAACCAAGTACAGAAGCATAATTGGCTCTTTGCTCTACCTTACTGCCAGTAGACCTGATATAATGTTCTCTACATGTGTTTGTGCTAGATATCAGGTGAACTCTAAGGAATCCCACTATACTGCTGCAAAGCGAATCTTGAGATACCTTAAAGGCACACCAAATCTTGGCTTATGGTACCCAAGAAGTAATGATAGCGAACTAATTGGTTTTTCAGATGCAGACTTTGCAGGTAGCAAAGATGACAGGAAAAGCACTTCTGGGACGTGTCAATTCCTCGGAAGGAGACTTATTTCCTGGAGTGGCAAGAAGTAGAATTGTGTTGCAATATCAACCGCCGAGTCGGAATACATTTCTGCTGGCAATTGTTGCGCACAACTTCTCTGGATAAGAAATCAACTTCAAGACTACAACATGAAGTTCAAAGACATTCCTATGTTTTGCGACTCTTCCAGTGCAATTGCTATCGCAAATAATCCAGTCTCTCATAGTCGGACAAAGCACATCGAGCTACGATATCACTTTATCCGGGAGCATGTGGAGAAGGGTGACATAAATCTGAGTTATGTCCCCACGGATAAGCAAGTTGCAGACATCTTCACGAAGCCACTGGATGAGACCAAGTTCTCTTTCTTCAAGACGGAACTTGGAATGCTCAACATGGAGTAATGGTCAAGTCAATCAAAACCTTGGCGACAGGAAGTTTTCTTATGACAAGTCATGTCTCGGGACCTGGCAGGATTTCTCGAGACAAGAAGAAAATTTCGAGATAAGGTGATGTCTCGAGACACGGGTAATCTCTCGAGACATCAATGAAGAAAATATCTCCTGAGCTCTCGAGACATAACCGATGTCTCGAGACATAAGTTTTTTTTTAAGGGATCCCAAACGTCAGGTACGCGCTAATTCCTCTTTCAAATTTTCTATTTTTCGTAAAATCAAAATATATATATATAAATACGAAATCGGAAACTTGATGTTCACGCGAATCATCTCCCGAGACCTCCTCGACCTTTCGTCTCCCTCTCGAGCAGTGATCGTCCGCGAGTCGACTCAGCATTTCGGCGGTTTTCGGTGGTTCTCGGTGGCTCCTGGTGCTTCATCTCTCTCCGTCGGCATCTCTCCCTCCCTCTTGCTGCTATGGCTCCCTCTCCTCATCCGAAAATTGGAGTCGGCAACGAGGTTATTCGGTCAGGTCTTGCGAGCTTATCCGATGATTTCAAGTCTCTGTTTCGCTTACTTGATGCCGCCGGTCTCACTTTCGTTCTTGAGCATCCTTGCCGGATTTTGTTTGATGAGGTTGAAGAATTCTTCATCAATGTGAAGCCAATCAAGGAAGGAAGTATGTTGATCTCTTTCGTTAAGGGTGTCAAAATCAAAGTCTCTCCAGAGACTCTTGCTAAATATTTGCAGTTGTCTGAAGTGGAAGCTGAAGAAGAGCTAGTTGACAATGATTGGTTGACTACAACAAGGTTCTGTGGTCTTGATTCAGATTTTTCTACAGTTAAAAGGAATAACTTGAATGATGTGGGGAAGCTCCTGCTGGACATTATCTCAAAGGCACTATTCTGCAAGACAGGCTCTCGAGGACATGTGTCTGAAGAGATGTTTCTATTGATGATTGGCATTGTTACTGGAAAGAAGAGAGATTGGGCCTCAATCTTATTCTCAAATATCAAAGCTTGCATAAATTCTCCTAACTTTGCCCGGATCATCTCACTGTTTCTAAATCAGTTTAACCCTGCTATTTTTAACATGTCCAAAGGTACAGTTATCCATCACCTTAAGAAGATCGATGTCAACTCCTTGCAGAGATGGGACATTCGTATCAAGAAGCCGGAAATGGCCGGTGCTCCTTCTGAGGGGGAGACTCTTAAATCTGCAGTTGCAAGAGAAGCAGAAACTCCAGCTCCTTCTTCTGAAGATCAAGCACCCTTCGTAACATCATTTCCACTTTCATCTCGGACTCGCTCTAAAGCTTCAAGTCGTGCCAAGCTGCCAATCCTTTCTAAAGCCAAAGGTCAATCCTCATCAGCTCCAACAGAATCCATTCCAGTATCTGAAGAGCACAGTCCCAGTGGCCAACAGGCAGGGTCTGGTGCTGATTTTGTTTTTGACATAGAAGATGATGATGATGTTATGTCAGTTCATGAATTGTCACCTCCCCTAGTACATGTTGAGGGGGAGTCAGAGTTTGACACAACCAAGAATGCTCCAGATGAGCTAGGTTGTGCAGAAGATTCTCTTCTAGGAAAGATTGAAGCACTGCTCAAGAAGCAGAGTGCACAGTTTGAAAATTCTTTGACAACTGTTCACAGGAAGATTGCCTCAGTTGAAAGTGAACTAGGCAGAGAGTTAGCTAAGATAAAATCCAATTATGAAAATCTCTCTGATTTGATGAGCCTAGGGAGCAAGCAAATTGATCATGCAACTGAAGGTGTAGGCACAGTATTGACTCAGACTGTGATACTGACAAAGCTTCAAGAATCAGTGTCTGACAAGGCTGAAGCCAATACATTCAAAATTGTTGATGAAGTCGGAAAGTTCAAAGATGATACTCTCCAAACCCTATCTGTAGAAGTCAGAAAGGGGGAGGACATTATCATGGATAGAATGACAGATCTAGTTGAAAGCTCCGTTTCTACTCTTCAAAGCTCATGGAAATCTCAGTTTGATCAGTTCTCCTCTCGTGTGCAGAAGCAAATTGCTGACGTTAATGCTTATTCTTTCAAAACAGCAACGTGGCTTCATAATCAGATTTTTCCTGAATTGGAAGTTGATCCAGATGTTCTTGTTCCTCAGTTTTCTCCCAGGCCAGACGAAATACTTGGGAAGGCTCCTATTGTTGAAGAACAATCAGATAGGGCTGGGACCAAAAGAAAAAGAAAATTTGGTGAAGGTTCTTCTGCCAGTCGATCAGTTCCTAGTTCTAGCTCTACAGGTCAGTGCAAAGCTAAGGTTGAGAAAAGTTTTTCAGAAATCTGGAGCCCAGTCTCAAAAGACATTATTCTTGAAACCTATAAGTTAGTTCATGAAGGTAAAATGAACAGATCTGAATGCTACAGCTCTCAAGAATGGGAAAAACATGAGACAGCTCAAAGGAAGCGAAGGATTCATTTCAGGGCTTTTGGTTATAATAATTCTGATGCTCCGGATCCGCCTCCGTTTTACCATCCCAAGCCTCATGCTTATTTCTCCAGACAAGAAGAAAAGAGGAAAAGGAGGTCTGGAAGGATGATGATGAAGATGCTGACAAGACATATTTTGTTTTCATTCTGATTTAGTGAACATCAAGTCTTCTGAACAATTCAAATTTAGATATATATATATATATATATATATATATATTTGATGTTTTGATGTTCTTTACTTTTTCATTTCTATATCTTTGTGTAGTGTAGCATATTTATTCTTTAACTGCTGTAATTCAACTTAGTGTACAGGGTTCTGACTTCTACAAATAGGGGGAGATTGTTGGAAATTGCATTCACAATTACCTTGATTTGTGAGAAGTCACCCTTAAACTAAGATTGAATTGCTTTTGTATTTGATATGCTTTTCTAGTATTGTCTTGCAGATTATCATGGCTAAGTGTAAGCCAATGTCAGGTCACAATGGGTCTGCAAACACAGTTTCATAAAATGTAATCCCTCATTATATGAAACATGGTGATGACTCATGTGTGATCTCACTATTGGGGTACACTTCTTTTTCAAGACTATTGAAGACTTTGGAGTGCGGCTGCAGCATGTGTTCAAGAGAAGAAAAGAAATTTTTGTAAAACAAATTTTTCCTAAGGATATGTCTCGAGAGATCAGACATGTCTCGAGAGATCGTGGTTGTCTCGAGAGATCTTTAGTCTGAAATCTTTGCAATGTCTCGAGAGATCATCGAGTTCTCGAGACATCCCTTTCCTGCTCTCTCTGTTTCATGTCTCGAGAGATCCCTTATGTCTCGAGAGATCCCTTATGTCTCGAGACTTCTGTCCGTAAATTTCTGTTTCGTTTTCTCTGTTCTGGACGGATCGTAAACGCCCCTTCTCGTTTCTAACGGCTATATGGAGTGCTTTTAAGGCTGGTTTATCCTTTAATTGCTCCTCTCCAGATATATAGGATTGTTTTTGGATTATTCAAAAGAAGTTCTAGAATCGTTCTAACCCTAATCCCTCTCCCGATCAAAAAGAACGAGAAAAATGCCGCTCGCCGTCGTCTACGTTTGGAGATCGTTCTACTCTTTGGAGTTGCCAATTTCTATCAAGAAGGATTCGATTGATCCATGCTCAGGTTCTACAATCTCTATTGGATCGTTTCGGATTGCCAAAGACAGATTTGAAGGATCGTTGTTCTTCCTCATCGTTCTCAAAAGCCATTCAAGAAGAAGGAAGAAAACGCTTCTGTTATTCAGATCTGGTTTAGTATTGTTCAAACCTTTTTTTTTCAATCTGTTGTAGGAGTTGTTATCTCCGAGTTGTAGGAGAGGTTGTTCTCCGAGTTGTAGGAGAAATTTTTCTCCGAGTTGTAAGAGAGGCTCTCTCTGAGTTTGTAGGAGTTTGACTCCGAGACTGTAGGATCGTTCTTGATCCGAGATTTAGTGAGTAGTCAAGTCTAGCTGTGGTGCTAGATTGGCGAGGCCGGCAGTGGAGTACCCAAGTACGGGGAACCACTATAAATTCCTGGTGTTATCTGTGGCTGTGATTAATTTTGTGTGCTGTGCTTTACGTTTAATTTTTAATTCCGCAAAAGACGTAGAGATCACCTATTCACCCCCCTCTAGGTGATTTAGGTAGGCAACTAGATACTCCACATACACCTGCTCAACCCTCCTCTATTCCTCCACCTCCTCTATCAAACACACTTCATCACAATGATACAGTCCTCTCTCCACCTTCATCACCTCCACCTCCACCATTATCTCCTACTCCAACACACCTTGAACCATCTCCATCCACTGAAACTCTCATCACCCATTGTATCCAGTCAACAGCCCAAAAATTTCAAGAAATGCTGGATGGACACTGCTCCCAACTTCACTCCTCCATCATGCACATGCAAACCCAAATAAATAGGGGCAATGCCTCTAAGCAAAGTTTGAAGTCCTCTGTCTCTTCCTCTAGGGTGACCAAGTCTTTCTTAACCTCCTTGGCTAAGAAGGTCAAGATGGGGGAGAAATTAGATGAAGAGTAGCTCTCAAGTCACAAATCTCTCTCACACAAGTCCCTTCCTACTTCAAAATCTGATAGTCTTGCACTGCTTAAGACAATTGGGAATGAATTAGTACCAGAGCTACATACTAAGGACCAGATAACAGATGTACTCTCTATAGCAAGAGAAGCTACACAACAAGTAATTCTCTTTCAAGGGGAGACTAGCAGAGCAGAGAGAGAAGTTGAAAAGGAAACTAATGTTGAAAAAGAAGCTGAAGCTCAGGGGGAGCCAAATGCTGACATAACTGAAGCTGGAGCTGAGAAAGAAACTGAAGAGGCAGAAGTAAAAGAAAAGTAAGTTCTATCTCAGGGGGAGAAAACTGCTGAGACTCAGGGGGAGCTGAGTGAATCACCTGTTACTGAGAAGGAGCAACCCACTTCTCTAAAAACTTTAGTATTCACTAGGAAAAGAAAAACTCCTCCAACCCCTCCTGAGTGATGTGTTGAACAATGTTGATATACTCTTTCCTCCATGCTTAAATACTGTTTATGAAGTCTGTGTATATGATTCTATTTTCTTCTGATTACTTAACATATTTCTTTTCTATATAAATGTCTTGCTGTGTTGATTAAAAGTTGGTACAATTTCTCCCTGAATAGGGTTAAGACAAATAGGGGGAGATTGTTGGGGAAATGATTTATCTTAACCCCTAAAAATGAGTAGAATATAAATTCTAAGAATGAAAAATTAGTCTAAGTAAATATGCGTCGAATAGTATTCGACGCAACATTGAAGTGTAGTCGACGTTCCTCTCAGAATGAGTCGAAGTAGCTCTAAACAGAATTCGACGTAACCTATGTCAACGTAACTCTGACTTCAAATCGGCGCATCTAGTGAAGTCGACGTACCTTAGTCGACGCACCTTCCATATTCTCCTCTCGACGTCCAGCCAGTCTGAAATCGACGCTTCCGTCGAATAGTAATCGACGTACGTCGATTTCTATGTCAAATTCAAAACACGCCAGATCTCTTTCCTTCTTTTTGTAGATCTGATTCTTATGGAATTATATTATTCTTTTATAGCCGTTCTGAATCAGTCTTTCCTTCTCATTGATTCTTGGCTAAATTGATTGTTTATTATGGGTATTATTTGAAATCAGAATGATCTCTTTCCTTCTACAGAAATATTGATTATGGAATCTTTTCTCTCTTACTATTTCTCTGACTGCTAATTGATTATTCTCCTATAGTATTCTTTGAATAAACAGAGCTATAAATAATAGGGAAATCGGCAGAGAAGAAGAAGTGATCCACTCCATACATTTGAAATAGAGGAAAAGCTCCCAAGAGAAAAGTGAGAAAAACTGAGAAAAGTGAAAGTGTGCTACAGCAAACAACAAGCCTTCTTCTTCTCCTTCTTCTGAGATCATACTGCTGCAATTTCTGAAACCTCTCACTGAAAGAGAAAAAGGCCTACAATCACCTTCTCACTATAGAAGAGAGATTTCATTCACTATTTCTTGTGCTTCTAATCTTCTTGCTAAGAAGAAGATTCTTTCTTGTTTTAATTACTTCTTCTACTTCTTCTTCTTATTCTCATTTCATTTTCAAATTGTGTAAAAGAGTTTTTAGAATCTCTCTTCAAAAAATTCAGTTGTACTGGTTCTAAGAGTCTCATTATCAAAAGACTCAGGCTGGTTCTAAGAGTCTCCTTATCAAAAGACTCAGTACAAGATAGTGAATTCCTACCAAGGGGGCAGAAGAGTGAACTACCCAAAGTTTGGGGAACCACTATATTTCTTTGTGTTGTGCTGTGATTTTCTTTTTGCTGTTACTTTCTTTATTTGCTTAATTCTTGTTGGTGTGTGTGAGAAGCTTAAATCTGTGATTATTACACATATATATATATATTTGTTAACTTTGCACAAAGTATTTTTAAATCTCTATTCACCCCCCCCCCCCCCCCCCCCCACCTCTAGAGAATTCTAGTGTGGCAAACTGTGCACTTTCATAATTGCTACTCGAAATTTCTCTAATCATATCTAGCGCCTGCGCTAGGTGTTACCGTCGACGCTAGTGGACATTTTGGAATTTTGGGTTCAAAACTCGGGGCAACCTTCTTATGTTATCATTGAGTCATATGGACTTGTCTTCCTGCACACTTAAACACACAAGATCAAATACACATAGGATTTGTTAATCTCAAACCTAGGAGATACGGAAGACCATGTTCCAACAAATGAGTCCTGTGAATTTTTCTGTAGATCTAGGAGTGAGCAGGAATTGTCCAACTCAAAGTTATAGCCAACAATCAGAAGCACATGAAGCAAAGCAATCTTTATTGAAAATAGCAGAAATCTTCATTACAGAGCGAGGTATACATGGCTACACATGATTTCGCCAGTACACAAAACCAAGAGGAAAATACAGAGCTGAAGAAAAGATAGCCAGTGGTCTCACACTCTAGACCGCCTGACCGCACAACCTGGGAGTTCGCGCGACTAGAAAACAAGACCACCCGAACAGCCTGCCTGCGACTTGAATAACACCAACCGAGAACTCTGCAACCTCCCGAACTCCAGCAACCCGCACTGCAAGCCGCAAGACCACTCGAACACCTTAGAAGAAGAGGTGACCGCTGCTGTCCGCACAATCCGCAGAACCTGCACAAGGAATGTTCAAACAGCTAACTGATCGGTCACAAAAATGAGACTGCAAGAAATAGGCACGAGCTCAGCTTACAGTTGGTGCGATTGATTTTGCTGCTACAGTGACTCCTATTTATAGGCGTGCGACCTGATCCAGTCACCACCCTATGAGATTGAGTCACCGCCCCTGATCGCAACCAAGATGGGTCAACCCGCGCGATCAGCAGAAGATCGCTCTGCGCTTTGTGAGCTCGCTAATATCAAACGACCAGGAGATCGTCACTCCTCCAAGAAGCCGCGCGATCATGACAACTCGCAACGTTATGATGCCCACAACTAATGTTCGCCTATACAAGACCTCCACCAGGGACCGCGAACACCACCAGGTCGATTAGGGAAACAACCCCCCAAGCCGACCAACACCAGTGACCGCATATACCAGCAGATCGCCAAAGGACCAGCTATGCGAACACAAAAGAGGGGACCGCGCGACAAAGAGAACCTTAGTCGGCGTGCACCACAAGAACCCGGACAGCCACCAGATAGGACTGCCCCTTCTAGAGCAAACACCCTTTGCGGTCAACAGCTTAACCCGCACAGTTAGAACAGCTCGCCACGCGGTCTCACAAACCAGACAGCGCGGCCTCACCTCGGCAACCTTGGACAGAGAACGGCGGTCAAGCTGAATAGACCTGCGGCTAAACCAAAGAGATCAGACCGCAGATAGAGACCGCAAGGCCGCGCGGTTAGCCAGACCGCGCGACCTCCTTCTAGACCGCCAACTTCCACTTCAACATTTTCAACACTCCCCCTTGAAGTGGGAAGTTGAAGACAGCCCATGTAAACTCCTCAGCTGTCACAACCCGCATTTTCCCAACATTTAAAATACTATCGGAGTAGGGAAAGCTACGCATTGTGATTCCACGCCACGTAGGGGACACCTACTGAAGTTAAGGCAACTCATCATCCCTCGCAGTTCAAAGAATTTATTATTTTTAACTCAAAGTAATTCAAATATTATTTATGCAGAAAATTAGCAAAGTCGTGTCCCTCGGCTGGGTGGATCAACTAGTCCACGCTTTTAAAATATAGTTTTACGCAGCAGAAAAATACTTGATTTAATTACTTATTGGCCTAAGTGTTCATGAAGAACAAGTGAGGTGAACCATGCATGATCGAACGTGTAGATTTACTTTATATAAAAGTAGATTTATCATGCGCAGAAAGTAGTGAGGTTAACATTTCAAATCATGATATGCAATGCTCCAAATACCTTAGCATATCTAAGCAAGGGGGCTATCAAGCCAAACCAAATCTAACCATTCCAGAACAAGTGTCCAAAAGTAAACAACAAGTAACAGCAGCAGTGTAGCAAAAGTCTAACCAAACGGCACCATGGGCGTCGACACCTGACACGAACCCATGGGCCGACAAGTTCACAGAAAAACCCTACCTCAAGAGGGTCAGGAAACTGCCACCAATGCAGCTCCACACTAACACCTGCTACTGTCCAGAACCTGAGGCATTCAAAGAAAGAACACCTCAGAAACAAGTTACAAGTGGTGCAGAAAACAAGAAAGTAAGCAAACCTCCGCGAGACCGGAGGGAAACAGTAGCTACAAGGATCAGTGATAACAAAACTAGCCATAATACTCAACAGGAAAAGATACAGCAGAAGTAGCTAATAATCAGCAGAAAATCACTCACCAAACAAAGGTGGGAAAACAGGCAAGGTCAAACCTCGCCATCAGCAAATAACCATCAACATTCACATTATTAATCATGTTACTCTTATTCAAAATTATAGAGACTGATTAGCTCATCAGAAAAGGAGAAGCCGTGCGGGGATAATATCATCTCCATCGTCACGACCCTCAGAGCACTGCACCGGTGGCACCGCCAACATCGTGTACGACCTCCAACAGAATTATCATTTTAAAAGAGCACCGCACCGGTGGCACCGCCAACATAGTGTACGACCTCCAACAGAATTATTAGTTTTAAAAGAGCATCGCACCGGTGGCACCGCCAACATCATGTACGACCTCCAACAGAATTCACATTTTCAAGATTCTTTCAAGGGAACAGGAGCGAGGCCCATCGGAACATAAGGTAGCATTTTGGTTAATCAAAATGTGCAAAAGTCATATTGAGTAAAAAAAGGCAAAAATGGAGCAGATAATATAACTCTGCACAATATCAAATATTGGAAGCAAAGGTGAGAAAAAAAAGGGTTTTAGCAAAGAGAAAGAACAACATCACCACTTGCCTACAAATCACCGGAATCGACCTCCGAACAACTCCTCGTCGTAGATCGGCCCAAAAGGAGGCACGACGAGGCGAGATCTACAGAAAAAAATGGCCAAAATGAAGGTTAGGGCCGAAAACCCTAACGCGAAAAGTCCAAGAAACGGGAAATACTCACCACGAACGCGAAGCTCTCGCCGAGAGCTTTCCGGATCTATGCTCGGTTGAAAATTCCGTCCACCGGAGCTCCGTCGGCGGTGATGAGTCTGGTTTATACAGTGATTTCCGGCCTCATTTGGGTTTGTTTTAGTGTCATTGCACTTCATTTGCTGTTCATATACGCTTATATTGATAGCATGGCGTTTCTGCGCCTTTTGTACAATCCTTCCCCCTTTGTGGCATATTTTTCCGATATATTACTGTATGCATGTGTTATGGATCTGGTGGTGTGCACGGATCGGGGTTATTTGTACTTTTATTGCAGGTCCTGGGATCGTGTGCACGTTCGGGATGGTGCGGGGTGATTTTTGGCCTAAAAAGCCTCTGATCGTGCGCATTCCTTCGCGCACGATCAGGCGCACGACCATTGGTCGTGCATTAATTCCCAGCCCAGATCGAGATCGGTGCGAAGGTATGCGCACGATCACAGGCATTTCTTCGCGCACGACCACTGGTCGTGCGCCCCTGACCGTGCGTTGTTTTCTATTTTTCTTTGCTACAGGTTGACTGCGCACGATCACAGGCATTCCTTCGCGCACGACCATTGGTCGTGCGCCACTGACCATGCGCAGTACTTATTCTGCTCCCTATTTAAGCCGCTGTTCCGCGATTTTAGGGATTCCTGCACAATTTTAGGCGCGATTTCTATGCGCGACTCCGCCGTTCCACCTCTCCAAGGTCCCTCCTTCCATTCCTCCCCTTGGGAAAGCTTCATCCATTGATCCTAAGGTCCATATAGGGTTCCAGATGCATTCTCCGCCATCTACGGCCAGCATTCCAAGAGGAAGACATCTCCATTGGGTGAAGGAGAAGTGAACCCAGCTCTGAGAAGAAGACGGGCAGCGGTTGGAGGTAGTGACAGCCTCTACACCCCGGAAGCAACCAAGGACTGAGCTCGGAGGAGGCGTGATGACCCCCCATTCTGACCACGATCCGCAGCGAGGCTTCTCATCTCGTGGTTACTTCTACCCCTTCTCATTTTGTGATTTGTACTCTTAATGGTTGTAATGAACTAAATGAACATCTATTTGTCTATGAATGGAAGTTTATTTATGAACTTGTCTTTACGTTATGCTGTGTTGTGATGCGCTCCGCCCCCGCTCCACTTACACCCACATGTTCTAGCACTCGCTCTAGCAAAAGCTAGAAGCGATAGCGAAGAGGTGCCTTCGACCCTCAACTCTCGCATTTGCACTCACCTCATCCATATGCTCACCGGCCATCCGCTAAGCGAAGCACGGCATCGCGGCCTGCAATAAATCCATCCACCAAGCGACGCGGTGATTGCGACCCGCATAGTGTTTAGTTTTCTCATTTCCCGTTCTATAAAATCAACCAAACCCCCTCTTGTTTTGTTAAACTTAGAACCCCCCATAATTAATTTCCTAACGAGCAAATCGTATTCCCCAACTTGCAGTCCTTTGAGAACGATATTCGGGGAGCTACTCCCTACTTTTATTACTTGACAACGACCGGTGCACTGCCGTCGTACCGCATTTCGTGCCCGCTAATTAGCGGTGTGGAAATAGCGCGTCAAGTTTTTGGCGCCGTTGTCGGGGACTGCAAGCGGTTATAATTCATTTTTGTTGGGAAATTAGTTTAAGGGTATTTTTGTTTTTGATATTTCTCTTTTTGGTGTAGTGTGCGCATGCATAGACATCATCCTGGTGAATTTGCAGCATTTGATCCTGAGATCGAGCGTACTTTGCGGGCGCGTCTACGTGCGGCTGCCACCATGGATGTTAATGAAAATCAGGCTAATCCAGGAGTGGGAAATGCACCGGCCGTAGCTCAAGCGGCTGATGAGAATGAGGTGGTTAGGCCACGACCTAGGACCATGAGGGATTACACCACTCCTACTGTGGGGAGTGTGTACCCCGGATTTGGCCCGGCTATTACTAACAACAATTTTGAGATAAAGCCAGCCATTCTGAATATGATCTGCAATAATCCCCAATTCTCCGGGTTAACCAGTGAAGACCCCCATCTTCACCTAGCTGAATTTGCAGAGATTTGCAGGACATTTTGGTACGCAGGAATTGTTGATGAGACGGTGAAACTCGGGTTGTTTCCATTCTCCCTCCGCGACAAGGCGAAGGCTTGGCTCCACACAATACCACCCGGCGCAGCTACCACTGGGACGCTCTGCAGACGAAGTTTTTGGCAAAATTCCACCCGGTGGACAAGGTTGTAAACTTGCGGAGAGAAATCTCAACCTTCCGGCAACACGATCAGGAGACCCTTGCGGAAGCATGGGATAGGTTCACAGACCTCCTCCGGAAGTGCCCTCAGCATGAGCTACAACCTTGGAGCTTGGTGGAAAATTTCTACTTTGCAATTGAGCCCAATTATAGGGCCATGATTGATGCTGCTGCAGGCGGCACCCTTATGAACCATACTCCCGAGGATGCACTGAGGATTCTCCAGGACACCGCCACTCATAGCTCGTTCTGGACTGCTGGAAGAAACGCCCCAAGGAATGCTCGTGGACTCTTTGAGGTGAGCACATCGGGCGCATCTGCTGAGGTGGCATCAGTACCTTATGACAACGTCGTACTACTTAAGAGGCCTGCCCTCCCTCCTGCTCCAGTAATGGCCATTTCGTGTCAAGGATGTGGAAACCTCGGGCATCATGCTTATGAGTGCCCCTCAGGTGAGCAACCCGCTGAATTATTTTAAAGAGACAGTACCATTTAACAATGCTTATAACCCGGCCGTGAGGAGTCACCCGAACTTCTCATGGAAACAAAACATGCCTAATCAACGATGGCAAGGAGGCTCGCATCAATTTGATGTGCAAGCCTCCGATAGCCAACCGAGGCCGCCACAACCGGGGTTTGCTCAAAATGCACCACTGTAGAGGAAGAGCGCATTGGAAGAAATGATGGAAAAATTTGTTGATCTGGCTCAAACAAATATGGCCAATCAAACTGCTTCAATGCGGAACTTGGAGACGCAACTAGGCCAATTGGCCCAGGTACTCTCCGAGCGTACGCAAGGTGCTCTTCCAAGCAATACTGAAAATAACCCGCGGGAGCAAGGCAAAATCATTGCTGACACGGATGGTGGTCAAGTGAGCCCATGTGTTATTGAATGTACTATTAATAATATTGAGGTTTCCGCGCTTTGCGACTCTGGTGCATCTCGCAACATTCTTGCTCTGCAAGACGTTGAGAGGTTGCACCTAACAATGAACTCTGAGGACCGGAAGTCGCTGGTATTGGCTAATGGAGTGGCTGTCGAAACTGAAGGTGAGATTCGTGAGGTTGTAGTAAATCTTAATGGAACGGCTGTGGTCACTGACTTTCAGATTCTCGGCCCCATGGAAAATGATTCCATGCCAATCTTGAGGGTTCCTTTTCTAAAGGAGAGTGGCGCAACCCTCCACATCGCCACGGGTTGTGTCACCCTACCTTCCAATGCAACAAACCCTTCTGGATCATCTAATCTTCCTAATTTCTCTGTAAGTAAAAGTAAGCTCGGGTCCAATGAGGAAAAATCAGACTTTGACGTGAAGGATCCAAGAGAGGAGAAAAGTATCACTCTGCTGAAAGAAGAAGCAAAGCAGCTCACAACGAAAGAGTTGGAGATAGAGAGGAAAAGCAATGAGACCAAGGAGTGGGAAGACATGGGAGAAGGCGGAGCGATGAGCCTTCCAAACAATGTGTTTATTCAAAACAAGAAATGTAAACAATCTAAACAGGTTCATTGGGCTGATCTACCCCCTCTTGAGGGTGCAGAAATGAAGCCCCCGGCTGATCCCAATCCGACAAACACTATCACTCCTCCCGCACATGGTGCTCGGTGGCGCTCCCCTTCTGTGGAAAAACTGAAGCGGGAAAGAATCCTGCATGCTGCGCGCTTTGAAGCCCTCCGGCGCGAGAAGAAGGAGGTTAGGGGCAAGGGAGAGACATCTTCCTTGGACCCTAAAGCTTTCACCTCCTGCCCATCTCGCGTGACTGGGGAGAACCACCACAAATCAGTATATAGCTGATGCGTGCCGGGATCTCCGGGCTGTGCTGTGTGCCATCTGTGATGTTTCTGTGTTTTTTGTTTCATGTTATTTGCTGCGTCGTTCTGTCTCTTTAGTTTTTTATTATAAGACTTTTGCTATCTAACTATAATACAGGTATTTGGTCCACCTTCAAGGACGTTAAACAAAAGGGCTCTTGGGAGACAACCCATTTGGGACCATTTGGTTCCATTCTTTCTTGTTATTTTCTTTGCTATATTTTTGTTGTGCTGGGATCCCTTTTAATCGCAGGTCCGCATCTATTGGAGCACGGCGGGATCACCGCCTTCTGAACAAACGCCATATCTTCAGGTATGCTCATTTCTGAGCATGGGGTAATCTCTCCTCCTAGCCTTCTTAAGCTTATGCCGCTATCGAACATGTTTTTTTGCTTAGTGTAAGTCTGGGGGAGTGAGAGTTATCGTTACCTCGTGCACATGCACAGTGCACAACATACTAGGATTTACACTGTGTTATATTGGAGCATTGTTCATCTCATGGCACACCACGACACCCACGTGAGCGCACTTAACTGTTGGCGCGCGATGAGTCCAACTCGTTTCGGTTGTGTGAATGGGAAATCACGGTGCTGGGTTAGGATTGCGAGACGAAGTACTTTGTTGACTCCTGTAGTGCTCCTAGTCGAGTGCTCATGTCTCGTAGGAATTCGTGTAGATTCAATTTCTTTTTATGCTTTTAGTTTATATTTTCCTACTAGCGTAAATATTGTTTACTTTACTCGAAATTTGGTGAATCCGGTGTGAATCAAATGGTAGCATAGGAATGTGTGTAGACGTTCATTAGTCTCGTGTTGCCCGAGTCGGGAGGAAGGACTATCTTTCTCGGTGGCTACAACTCGCCCCAAGCGATTCTTGAAGCATGGGTATACGGTTGGTCAACTGCGTGAATGTGATATAGGCCATCATGTTGGCCCGGTTGAGCCTTTGCACCCTTTCCTATCGCTATATCCTTGTTAGCCCAATTGTACCTACCCGTTCTTTGATTCAGCCCCACTCTTATCGCTCCAAAGCCCAAAAGCCAATCCTAGTCACACACCCAAATCTGAGCTTTAGTTGTTTATTATTTTTGTGAGTTGGGTTGTTGATGTGGTGACATGTTTGTGAAGTTGTGGATGTGTTTTATTGTTTATTTGCTGAAAATGATAAGAAAAGAAAGAAAAAAATGAAAAAGAGAAAAGATGTGAGTAGAAAAGAAAAAGATATGAGTTTGAATGAAAAATTCATTCGTATAAGTATAAGTTTGGGAGTAGGCGGTGCACGCACCCATGTTGTTAATTCCAAGTCTGGGGGTGTAGTGTACCCGCATGTTTGTGTGGTGATGAGGATAGTCTTCTGTGCTAGCTCATTTGGGTTTAGTGTCTGAGCCGTCGCTTTTATCTTTGTTTACCTCACCTAAACCCAAGCCTCATCTCAAACCTAAAGTCCTATTGATTCACGCATTTGAGTCATACCAGTGCCGTGGAGAGAGTGCGAACGGGCAAGCCTATGGTCACCAACATTGATGGATTTCAATGGAGTTGTCCCGAGTCCCGATCTTTGGCAACGCTCGCCTCAGCGTTCAGTTTACTTTCTTCCTATGTACGACCTTATGATTCACCGTGATTCACTTTTTGAGTAACCCTAATATATAAATATGCTCTTAGAAAATTATAAACTAATATGCATAATCAGAAATTTTGTCTACTAGATTTCTATGCACATGCGTATGAGACTTCGCATATTACTCCGCCCTTGCAATTTCTAACCCAACTATGTCTTTTCTCGGTCCGCCGGATTTGTTTGCTCGGGACGCGCAAACAGGTAAGTCTGGGGGTGTGATGAGTCTGGTTTATACAGTGATTTTCGGCCTCATTTGGGTTTGTTTTAGTGTCATTGCACTTCATTTGCTGTTCATATACGCTTATATTGATAGCATGGCGTTTCTGCACCTTTTGTGCAATCCTTCCCCCTTTGTGGCATATTTTTCCAATATATTACTGTATGCCTGTGTTATGGATCCGGTGGTGTGCACGGATCGGGGTTATTTGTACTTTTCCTGCAGGTCCTGGGATCGTGTGCACGTTCGGGATGGTGCGGGGAGATTTTTGGCCTAAAAAGCCTCTGATCGTGCGCATTCCTTCGCGCACGATCAGGCGCACGACCATTGGTCGTGCGTTAATTCCCAGCCCAGATCGAGATCAGTGCGAAGGTATGCGCACGATCACAGGCATTTCTTCGCGCACGACCACTGGTCGTGCGCCCCTGACCGTGCGTTGTTTTCTATTTTTTCTTTGCTACAGGTTGACTGCGCACGATCACAGGCATTCCTTCGCGCACGACCATTGGTCGTGCGCCACTGACCGTGTGCAGTACTTATTCTGCTCCCTATTTAAGTCGCTGTTCCGCGATTTTAGGGATTCCTGCAAAGTTTTAGGCGCGATTTTTGCGCGCGACTCCGCCGTTCCACCTCTCCAAGGTCCCTCCTTCCAATCCTCCCCTTGGGAAAGCTTCATCCATTGATCCTAAGGTCCATCTAGGGTTTCGGAAGCATTCTCCGCCATCTACGGCCAGCATTCCAAAAGGAAGACATCTTCATTGGGTGAAGGAGAAGTGAACCCAGCTCTGAGAACAAGACGGGCAGCGGTTGGAGGTAGTGACAGCCTCTACACCCCGGAAGCAACCAAGGACTGAGCTCGGAGGAGGCGTGACGACCCCCCATTCCGACCACGATCCGCGGCGAGGCTTCTCATCTCGGGGTTACTTCTACCCCTTCTCATTTTGTGATTTGTACTCTTAATGGTTGTAATGAACTAAATGAACATCTATTTGTCTATGAATGGAAGTTTATTTATGAACATGTCTTTACGTTATGATGTGTTGTGATGCGCTCCGCCCCCGCTCCACTTACACCCACATGTTCTAGCACTCGCTCTAGCAAAAGCTAGAAGCGATAGCGAAGAGGTGCCTTCGACCCTCAACTCTCGCATTTGCACTCACCTCATCCATATGCTCACCGGCCATCCGCTAAGCGAAGCACGGCATCGCGGCCTGCACTAAATCCATCCACCAAGCGACGCGGTGATTGTGACCCGCATAGTGTTTAGTATTCTCATTTCCCGTTCTATAAAATCAACCAAACCCCCCTCTTATTTTGTTAAACTTAGAACCCCCCATAATTAATTTCCTAACGAGCAAATCGTATTCCCCAACTTGCGGTCCTTTGAGAATGATATTCGGGGAGCTACTCCCTACTTTTATTACTTGACAACGACCGGTGCACTGCCATCGTACCGCATTTCGTGCCCGCTAATTAGCGGTGTGGAAATAGCGTGTCAGGCGACGACCGGAAGATTCGCGAAACACTCCTCTCTCTCCGCCTCTCGCTCTCTGGTTCGGTCGGACAAAATGAAGGAGAAGAAGAAGAAGATGACACTTATATATATATATATATATTATTATTATTAACCATACTAATAATTATAATAATAATAATAATAATGCTAGCTGGAAGGAGAAGCAGGATATCATCGAGCGATATTAATATATATTCAGGCTTTCAACGATATTAGCCAAGCTCTCAACGATATAACATTGCTTTCAACGATATTGCCAGGCTTTCCAATGATATAACCAAGCCCTCAACGATATCATACATATATATATCAACGATATTATTATCATTATTAATTATATAAATATTATAATATTACTAAAAACTAAACGAATGCCGAAACTGACAAAAATCGCACCAAAGGCGAATGTCGGCGCTACGAATCCATCGGCGAAGTCAAAACCAAAAACCGACGTGCCGTTCTCGATATATAAATGGCCGAAGTTTACGGCGAACGTTAAATACACACAAATCTTCTAAAATGCGCTGAGGCTCCAAAATGACTCGGATCGCAACGAAACTTGACGGGCAAGTCTAAAATTAAATAATTTAATTTCCTAACGTAAAAATTTCCAATTCCTGGTCGTTTCAAAATTCGGTCGACTTGACCCAAACGGACACGAAAACTCGCAAACGGCCCTGCGCCGTTAACTCGACGTTAAAAGTAACGCCCGACGTCATAAACACGCCATCACTGAATTAAATAATTATCGGAAAAATCAGGGGCGTTACATCCACTCCCCCTAAAAGAAAGTTTCGTCCCGAAACTTGACGTATGAGTAGAAAACAATATTAGGATAAAATAAATGGTGCAGGAAAAAGAGATTTATCTGAGCTAATTAAATGAAGAGGTGAGGATGAGATTCTCGCATCGCTGACTCCAGCTCCCATGTTGCGCTCATGCGTCGAGATTCCGCCAAAGAACTCTTACCATGGGGATGGATTTCCTCCGCAACACGCGCTCTTGGGTCTCTAAGATACGGACAGGTTCCTCAACATAAGACAAATTAGGCTGAATCTGAGGCACCGAATCGAGGATTTGACGATTACTGCGGACACACTTCCTTAACTGACTCACATGAAACACATCATGGACGCCAGGGTAGGTAGAAGGTAACTCCAATCTATAAGCAGACACTCCGATGCGCTCAACGACCTGAAATGGCCCAACATATCTGGGATCCATCTTGTGGTTCTTCCCAAATCTTTTAACGCCTGACATCGGAGAGACCTTCAGAAAAACACTATCCCCAACCTCAAACTCCAGATCTGCCCTTCTTTGATTGGCATACTTCTCATACCGCTCCTGAGCAACGTGAAGCTTCTCGCGGATATGAGTCACAGCAACGCTCATCTCTTCCAAAGCTTCTGGGCCTAACAACGGACTCTCACCAACCTCGGCCCAAAACAAGGGAGTTCGGCTACACCTCCCATATAGAGATTTAAACTCCTAACTGATTAAGCATAGCAGCCCCCGAGCATAACTTTAAGTATAAAATTTCAGGAAGGGTAAACCAACCACCACCAACAGCCAACACATTCAAAATGATGAGTTTTTTGTGTGTAAATTCCAAACAACCACTATAACCCAAGATGGTGATACTTCTAACGAATATAATTCTTGGAGTATAATAGATGAAATTTCCTGGAGCTTAACCCAAACAACAAGCAATGAATAATGAGACTGCCAATAACAACACTTTCCTGATAACTGTTATTGTAGGCAAATTCCATCAATCCAAGACGCTTATCCCAAGCTCCACCATGATCTAGGGTATAACACCTAATCATATCCTCCACGATCTGATTCACTCTCTCCGTTTGACCATTTGTCTGCGGATGGTAAGCGGTAGAATGTCGGAGGTCGGTGCCCAAATCTCCTTGCAAACTCTGCCAGAAACGCGACAAAAAAAAATCCTGGGGTTTTGATCTGACTCAAGACTTAAAGGCGTAATTTATCCATCCATTTACGATAGATCACACAAAAAAAATTGTGTCTCCGGGGAGACCTCATCAAATCGATAACAAAACTAATACTAGCAAACAACATGATTCAAATCTCTATACATCCTAGTAGGATCCGGGTGATAATGAATGCCAATGCCAGAATTCACAATATATTTTATTCATTTTCTCTGGGGCAGAATCAACTCCTCATGAACGAAGATATGCTTCAATTCTTATGGCCCGTAAACCATACACAACACGTCATACCAAAATAATCTCCAAGGTTCAATGCCTGGATTACTTGGGCAAATTCCAAATCATGCGCATGATAATTCTCTTCATGAATCTTCGATTTCCTCAAACCATATGCGATCACATTTTTTTCGAGACATACTTAGGCTCAACATGCAACTCATCTACATAGACAATACACCACTACTTCGGTAGGTACGATCAAAATTGGAGTAATGCTCAATCTTCTCTTCGATTTCCTGAAAGGCTCCTTCGCACTAGTCACCCCAAAACAAAAGTTGAATTCTCCTACATAAACCTAACCTGAGACGTGAATAATCACAAGAATCATTACATAAGACTTATATATCATCCTACCAATCTTACAAAAATTCCCTATTCCTTTAGATGTTGTAAATCTCTTCCAAACCAGTCACTCAGCGATCTATGCTGAGTTCGTCGAAAACTCAACCTCATTAATAACATGACCCAGATGGGTAACTAAAGACATCCAAAACTTGTACTTGCTCATCTTGGCAAACAAACTTGCGCTCTCACAACGTAGACCGCACCCAATCACAAATGCTCAGCAAGATCCTCTGCACTCTTATAGTGTATCCAACACCACTTCAAAGACGGCCACAAGATGGTCCGGAAATTCTCTCAACACTCCATTCATAGAATTCATGAAGGCAGAGGAAACATTAGCTAAATCAAAGGTCGCCACTACGATCTCAAAATAAAGCCCATAACGGGAATGAATAGGCAGTCCATGAAACATCCGACTCACGGATCCTTCACAGATAAAAGTCTAAACGAAGGCCAATCTCCGAGAACACGGATCCATCTCGCAACTGATCAAGCAAATCATCTATTCAAGGTGATGAACATTTACCTCGATAGTCATTCAACTCTGTACAATTTGTTCATAATCTTCTAGAAACATTCTTCTAGCTCACGCATGGCCATACGATTAGGTACCCTCGTAAAAAGACAAGTATCTGGCTCAAGACCGAAAACAAACTCCGCCTCTTTCTCAAGGGGAAGACAAAGAAGACTAGCCGGAGAAACATTTGAAACTCTCACACGACAGAACGTGCGGTACAACGAGAGCAGTTTCGAGAACAGAAACAGAAATGAGAAAAGACTTGCTGCCAGACTATAAGGATTGATGAGCATGAACCGCAGAAATAACAGGAGAATCCGAACACACTCAAGGGTTGGTCAATATCCAACAAGAACACCAGACGTTTATCCTCGCCCGGTCTACAATGCCAAACTAAATCTCCAATCCCTGCCCAAGAAATCATACTAGCCTCTTCCAAATCTGGAACTTCCAATCGACATACTATCGAAATCAAATTAAAGGAATGGTTTAACACCACTGAGTCACCCGAGGGAAACATAGCACGAAACAAATCACAAACTTGATCGGGAGTCAAGAAATGACAATTACAAAGATCCTAGCCCCGAATAAGTGGATAACAACACAATCAAAAGAACACGTGCTCATCGGTTAATTATCTTAACTTCCAAAAAAACGCACGCCTAGCCAGCTGAACAAAAATCGAGATAGCGAGGAACTATTAACTGAATCAGAATCTAACCTAAGATCACAGGGGTTGAAGACTGAGCTTCTCCCTCGCTCACCACAATCAGTTTATCCTTCACTTCCTCCGACAGCGGATTTCATCGTGCCCCTCTTTATTACTTGCAGTGCAACCCAAATCACTTTTAGGTGCGTCTTGAATTATGATTACCCATTGCTGCTTCTGAGCTTCTAGTTTCTTGAAACAATTTCCGAGGGAATGGCCTGACCGGCCACAGAAACTACACGCTTTCTCCCATCCTTTCCTTGGGGTGGGGCCAGATGCCCATAGGCTTTCGCCATCCCCAACCTTTCTCTTTTCTTGAACAGCTCAGGCGGTAGCTCTGGCGGTAGCTGCTAAAACAGGCGGTAGCTTCTAGCACAGGCGCTAGCACAGGCGCTAGCGCTTGAAAGCGCAAAAGTGAAATTCATGCTGGCGGGATGCATATATAGAAAGCAGATAGCGCCGGCGGTAGCTGATAGTGCCGGCGGTAGAGCAAAGCAATAGTGGAAGGCGGCTGGCTTGCTTAAAATGAAGGATTCTCACACGAAGAATATTTCCTAAACTGGGATAGCGTCGGCGGTAGCGATAGCGCAGGCGCTAGCCCCAAGGCTATAAAACGGACCCATTGGCTCCGTCTTCCTCATCCTCTTTAGATCCAAAATTCCAGAGCTTCGTGCCACAACATAGAGAGGAAGGTTCAGAGAGATACTTCCACAAATCCATGAAGGGTTAAGGAGATCAATGGAGAAAATTTCAACACGCGTCATCATCATGACGAAAGACCGCATCGACTACGATCATACTCCGCGTCTTCGTCTACTTCTCCAAGAGATCCACATATAGGGAGTTTTTTATTATTGTCTTTTTATTTCTTATTTCTCTTAAACGGTTAGTGAAATCGCCTCGTGTTGGCGACTAGGTCTGTGTAGGACTTAGGGGAAAACTCGTCTCGTGTTGGCGACTAGATCTAGGCTAGGTCTAGGGGGTGCTCGAGGCCATATCCGGTGAAGGGTTGGCTAGAGCGGCTTGAGGCAGAATCTAGGGAGGATAGGCTAGGGCCACCGGTTCGTGGGGATCAAAGTCGGGATAGAAAACAAAAAGAGTTTACTATTCATTGCCACCGATTTCTAGCGTTATAGAAGTCAACTTTTGTAAAACCTTATTTGATATTAATAAAGCATGCATCTACTTTATTTCAAATGTTTTACTTGACTTCCTATTGTCTTAATCTTGCATTATTATAGAACTTTTCAAAATATATCTTATGTTTTTGAAAACCCTTATTCACCCCCCCCCCTAAGGGCGCCTACCGATCCAACAAGTGGTATCAGAGCGGTTTTATTCCAAATCGGCTTAACAACCGGGAATAATGGCGTCTCATGATCTCGCTTCTACTAGTGGGGTAAATTTTTATGAAGAAGAAAAATCTCTTAAACCACCTTTATTCGAAGGGAGAAATTATAAAGGGTGGAAATTCTTAATGGAAAAGTTTATTAAAAATTTAGATATCAATGCATGGGATATATCAATAGTTAGACCAGCGGATGAAACTAATAAAAAGGAACGTCACCTAAATGCAAAAGATTTAAATAGTATTTTCTGTGCTTTATCTCATGACATTTCAAAATTAATATACTGTTTTTCTAGTGCATACAAAGTATGGAAATTTCTTGAAGAAATGTATGATTCTCCTTCTACAGGTATGAAACAATCACAAGAACCGGAGAATATGCAAGCTTGCACAAGTCTTCAAGAATGCTCCTCTCATGACGGATCAATGGAGCTCGCATCAAATGGAAAAGAAGAAGAAGTAATGTCTTCGAAAGAGGAGTGCCAAAAAGATTTAAAAGAAACTATATGTTCAATTTATGCCTCTCCCGAAAGCAATGTAAGGAAATCAAATCCCATCTTTTGTACTTCTATCTCTTCATTACAATTGCTTCAAACTACAAAGCGCAAAATTAAGAAATTAAAAAATGCTAATAAACAATTGCTCTTAGAAAATAAAAATTTAAAGGCAAAAATTAATGAAGAATCAAATTCTAATTTATCTAGTTCTACACATGGCTCCTTAGTTGAAAACACCACAACTTGTGTAGAATATATTGAATTAAAAGAAAAGCACAAGAAACTTGAAAAGGATTTTATTTTAGTAAAAGAACAAAATGAAAAATTATGTTTAGAAAATTCATCTTTGATAAATGATTGTGCTAAGTGCAAAGACTATAAAATTGAAATTAAAGAGATCGATGAAACATTAGATGAATATAGAAATAACTATCAAGATCATATAGATTCAATTATTTCAACTCTTAAAAATAGCACAATCGCTTATAATAAAGCTAGACATAATTTAAAAATTAAAAATTAAAAATGATGAATTAAAATCAAAAATCAACTTGCTAATGAAAATTGTAAATACAAATTCACAATATCAAACTATATCTAAAAACAAGTTGAATATGAATATGAAAATCTTACCTAAGTTTAAAAATGGGAGTAAGGAACATAAAGGATTTTTAAATCAAAATCAAAATCACCATAATTTACAAAATCATGTTTCTCCCAACCTAAAATTAAATGCAAACCAATTTCCTTCAAATTATAAATTCAAAAATCTTTTTGATCCAAATGTTCAAGTAAATGATTATGGAAATTTGAAAACTAAAAATAATGTTAAACCAAGATTTGAATGGAGACCCAAAGTTAAAGATGAAACACAAACTCCACTCAAAAGGGCTCATTCACTTCCATCTCCTCAAAAGCAAACACGATGTATTTGGGTACCCAAAGGAACCGTCACACCCAGTCCTCTTTGGATACCTAAATCTCTCATTCATTAGTATCCAATTATTTGCATGAAGTAGAAATCAACTAAAAATAAAATATCAATTATCTACTTCATGATATGCTTAATTTCCTTTTTTGTTGTTTGTTTTTATTTTT